>OX336382.1:32466976-33787781 GCA_946902895.1 Fragum fragum
TTCTTATCAATATCGGGGGTTAACATTGTGCTTCCAGAAAAAAATCCTTCTTTGGCACAAACACTGATTGACATTCAAAATTTGTATGAAATTTCTCCTTTCCGTTCATTTCTACCCATTTAAGCCATATGTTTAACCCTTGTCATGCTTGATAAAAACCTATACAGAATTGCATCTGAATCAAACGACTGAAAGTTCAACAAGCACTTATTTTTGGTTGATAATTATGTAAGAAAATGTACGATTAACAACTCTGGCTTTAAAGGGACAAGCAGGATGTCTAGACACAGATCAGAATGCACACAGGCTGATCTGTGTCTAGACCTACTGCCAAAACAGAAATATTCCGGATTCAGCATGACAAGGATAAAGATTTCTTACACTCTAAATTGTATTTGTAACCACTATATTTTCCGTCGTTCAAAAATGAGCTCCAAAAAGAAAATACGAGTCAATGATAAAACGGATAAAGTAACGTAATATGGTTGTCTCTCGTGTATTATTACAAGCGTGTAGTTTTGTTAATTACTCATGGATTGTTGTTTTATCTCCTCGTACGTGCATTATACGTTTTACACGTATACACGTTAACGTTACGTAACCTTAAATTAATCACGAAGTGACAGAATTAGAAACAATCGGAATTCTTTACCCAAACATATCAGTTTCATTTTGTGTTCTATGAGTGGATTTTATATTGGTGTCTTCCTAATGTGAATATTAATTGATAGATAAACGTGTTATATCTTAATCCATTCCCATACAATCCCTCCTTTTTACGCCCCTTAAGAAAAAAGTTTCGGAAAACATCGTAAACATAGAATAAATTGCTTGTTTCGAGCAATGTCATTGTTAACCATGCTTTCTACCAAAAGGCAAAGAATTTTAGAATTTCATTAATCTAAAATTTTTAGTCTGCATTGCTTTCAATTTCGACTAGTCTAAATTCTGACAAGGGGGTGTGACATTAAGAAAAAGCTGGGGCAGTGATAGACTTTTTATCAGCTTGAATTGTTGTTCTAATTGACAGATAGCTAGCTTCGCCCACTGACTCCGCTTGCCACGCCCACTGACTCCGCTGGCCACGCCCACTGACTTCGCTGGCTACGCCCACTGACTCCGCTGGCTACGCCCACTGACTGCGACAGGAATTTCAACTTCGAAAATTTACGTCCAGTAACATGCAACAAAAATGTAAATAGTTGGTTTGCGACCTTAACGTCGTAACTACAGCTTATTCAAGCTGCAGTTACGAGGTTCAATTCGCCAAGTCGACTAAAATGCTTCACAAAAATGTCGGCAAATGTCATAGTTCAATGTTCATTTTCCGATATAAATGAATGATCTTATTGATCGATTATTCTCTAATTGATAGCAGCGAATGGTCAATTGTATTTTTCCGTTCGACTTAAACAGTTATCGTGATGTTTAATTTGATGGTTCAAATTCTTCAAATGTTTATTCGTTTTGCATGACGTGATGCTTTATTCGTAACAGAGTTTTTTTTTAAAAAAAAAAAGAACTGTAACCATGCATATTAAAATTCGAGTGGACGCCATTTTTCCTCAAATTACGTTAGTGCTAATAAGTTTCGGGTTTTGGTTTCATTTGGTTGGATTTTTCACGCCGTTTTGGTATTATGGACCCCTTTTTACGTCTGAATTTACGGGGTTTATCATAAAGGGATATTCCGGGTTATGGAAGGGATGTGATGATACAGGGACGCTCTGTTACATTCCAAAGGGAGATAATTCTGGTAAGTTGTTGGTAAATTCTCTCCCTGTTTCGTTGTAATTATCTACAATCCGTAACCACATAGGATTTTAGGCTGGTTCAATAAATTTGTGTAAGAAGCAAGTTCTCCATTTCTCGCAAAGTTTTTTTTTTTTTTCTCACTTGGTACTTTTTGTTGACTTTACAAAAACATTGAAGTGTCGTCTGCATCTTCCAAGCATTTTATCGGTTGAATTCTTAAATCGCGTAACAACAGCTTGATTAAAGCTGTAGTTACGAGGTTTAAGAATAACACCAACGGTTTAGTTTGCAGCTTCTTTGTATTTTGACTGGTCTACAATTTAGTTGTGTGGGAATGGGTTAAACGGGGTATAAGAATCAACAACTGCAGGCCTACCCCTGTCACATCTACCATTTCATCTGGCGGAACAAACGTGAGAACTTGCATGTCGTAAGAGGCAACTAAAGGGTCTTTATTTTATCATCTTTTGTTTCCTTCGTCATCCATCATGTATATATCTTATGGTTGTCTGTGTATTGTTCTATATGTTTTATGTCATACTTTCCTCGACCTTCTTGTGTGCTAAATGACCAAACCTGTCGATACGCCATTGAATATTAATTAACCATTATTCTATTAACAATCTATCAATCGATTCTTTTCGTTTAAATACGAAATTATCAAAGTGATTCAGTTTTGCGTAGCAGTCACATGTTTAGCTAGCAAAGCGTCAGCTTTGATAGCTTAAGTTAACAGACAAAATTTGAGGTCTTCTCAGAGGTCAGTGAGTGCAAACCGCCACTGGAGGCTTAACCACTTGTTTATTGTATGTCTACGCTACAAAAAGTAGTTCCTCAAAAGCGTGCTATAAAGCACATTCCCACTTAATCCCGCTTTTTAAAGAACCCCACGAAAAGGCTTTAGAAAACATTGTGGACACTGAAGAAATTGCTTGTAATAAGCAATTTCTTCAGTGTCCACAATGTTTTCTACCCTACAAAAGACAACAGATAACGAAGATTACCTAACCAAGCCACGCTTTGCTAGCTTACAGTTCTTTAAGTGCTTTGATTTATTGGTTGCATATTTTCACCTGTGTCTAATTGTCTTGAATGTACATGTTGTACAAAATTACACCTGTGCGTTTGATTACAGCGGGCTTTCCGCTGCTATTTTATCATTGACGCCAGGCACATTTGTTTGATGGGTTGATTGATTGATTGAATGGAGCTTGACGCCACTTTCAACTGTAGTTCAATCATATCGCGGCGCCAGGAGCACCTAACAATGGATTCCATGGTATACCACTACATTCTCTCACATAGGTTTACCATAATCCACCCATTGGTGAGAGACAAATAACGGAAAGAATATGTGCCACCGCCGGGGATTGAACCCATGACATCCCATGATTGAAGATTAGGAATCTGATGCGTTACCGACTGAGCTATGACGACGGAACTTTTGATAGATTCACTCGAACCTTTTATCTAGTCATTTTGTGGTTCCGCTGACAACCTTGACAGTTAAGCAATGACCAATCGCGACTGTCAATCAAATAACTAGTCGACCAAAAGAAATGTTTCATTGAAACCAGAAATCGGTTTTGATCTCCGACATTGTATGCCATATTTGTGAAGCTTTTTTGTTGGATTGACAACTTAAACGTCGTAACTGCATCTTATGATTTTCTACACTGAATAAAATGGGGTTTTCAATTAACCAATCCAATCATTAATTTCATTTGGAGCTTCCGTAATTCAAGAATCCTTAGCCACGCCCACTACTGCCCCCCCCCCCCGAAACACGGTAGTTACATGGATATATCATACTATAAGTTTACAAAGTACGATCAGGGTTTTAAATATATAAACATGAATCGTTGTTGGATGAGCTAAATGTGCTGGTATGCCAACCAACCAAAATGTTTGACATACCAGTCGGCGGTCGATTCTGTACTTCCGGTATAAATGAATTATTTGCTAGGTCAGTCAATTTCTTCTGTTACAGCAGTTTGCCGCATCCATAGCGCAGTTGGACTCCTAAATATGGGGTCCTGGATTCGATACCCTGTCGCGGCACATATTCTTTCCAACATGTGTCTCCCACCAATGGATGGATAATCGTGCATGGGGTGAGTAGCTCGAGGCTCGGAAACGATGTAGTGGTAGTGCTGGTGTGAAAATGTCGGAAAGAATATGTGCCGCCACCGGGGATCGAACCCATGATATCTCATGATTGAAGATTGGGAGTCTGATTTACTGCCAACTGCGCAATGACTTGTCGTGAAGAAATATGAAGTGTTTAGAGTCTTGTGTATTTCGAAATATTCGGTACAAGAGGAAGTGTTAACCCTTGTTATGCTGAATAAAATCGTCTACAGAATTGCATTATAATCAAAGGACTGACAGTACTGGATGCAAACATTAGAGGTTAATAATTCTTTTGAAAATTTATGGTATAAACAAATTTTGCTTAAAAGGGACAAGCAGGAGGTGTAGATAAGATCAGACTGCATATGTACAGGCTGATCTTTGTCTATATATCCTACCAAAACTAGAATATTCCAGGTTCAATATGAAAAGGGTTAATGAGCAGGAAGAGGACAACAACAACATCAATGGCCAATATTTTACTACAACCTATTTTCCGTAGATTCATTGAAGTCAAGATCAACGCCATAGTTAAAAATAATACAAGAAAAAAAGTCATAGAACGTCTTTCGGGGTGCAAAATGTCGTAATTGCAGCTTGTATACAGCCAAACAACAAGAAGATTGGGCTTGGATTACCATATCAACTTATACGCAGTTCGCGGAAAAAATATTTTCTCATTTTTCCAACTTGGAACTACTTTAAAACCTTTGTGTTGCTTAACCCATTACGACTCAGTCCCGCATTTTTACATCAGTGACGAATTCAGAAATTCAGAAATTCAGCTATGCAAAGCATAGTGAAAAAAAGAAGAAATTGCTTGTAACAAGCAATTTCTTGTTTTCTCACAATGCTTTCTACATGATATGCCCCTTATTTTCAATTTGAACCTACTTTGTTTTGTTGTCTGCAACCTCTCTCACTTTTGACCTGTCCAAACCTTTGTCGTTTGGGAAAGGGTTAACCCAGAAAAATACTGTTTTGGTTTCTAGAGAAAAATTTGCTTGGAAGTAGATGAAGTCTGATCCTTGCCTTTTTCACCAGTTTACTCCTTTCTATGCCTGAGATGTTAATAAAAATAATTGTCAAAAACATAATGACTCATTATAAGGCAGTAAAGTGGTTTCAGCACTTTGATTTAAGATTGAATGATTTGAAATGAAGAAGTATTTTATTCAGCATGACAAGGGCTGATTAAAATCTTCGAGCATGTTGATGCTCTAACTTTTTTTATACTTGATTTCCAGATAGACTTTACTTACTTAACCCTTTCCTGTTTTTTTTTCAAAATTTTAGACTTGTCCAATTTGCAAGAAGTTGCAGACGACAACTAAAATTGTGTGCAATTTGAAAAGTTACCAACCTATAGGGTAGAAAATATTGTGGGAAAAGGAGAGATTGCTTGTTATAATCACAGGGACGTACAAATCAGACATTGAACAGGAAAGGGTAAATGTCAATTTGATAGAGCCTAAGATTTAAAAAAAAATGCAAATCTAATAAGTCGAAATGCATGAGTCTCGAAATATTTCACATAACCTCTGTGATTTCGACATAACTAACAACAAAGGGAAATACATAGCACTTTTGTTTATTTCTCTATGATAGAACACCACAGCATTAATGTTCATACTATATATATCGAAAGCCGGATTCGATCCCCGGCTGCGGCGAATATTCTTTCCGACATTAGTCTCCCACCAATGGGTGGATAATAGTAGTCCTAAATGGGATGAGCAGCTGGAGGCTCGGTAAGGATATAGATTTAGTACTGGTGCGAGAAATACCGCGAGGAATCCATTGTGAGGTGTTTCAGCCACCGCGAAATGAATGAATTATGTACTGTTAAATGCTGCGTTTACCCCAACCCCTCATTCATTCAATCAATAAATCGATAGTTGGAGACTGAATCCTCGTAACTACAGCTTTATTCAATAATGTATTTGTACGATTTTGATAATCCCCAGACGATATGCCTTTAACATGGTCTTAATCCATTCCCGCACAATGACGCTTTTTGATTCCCCATGAGAAAAACATTTAGAAAAACATTTTGGGAAAATGGAGAAATTGCTTGTCACAAGCAATTTCTTCATTATCAACAATGTTTTCTACCCCAAAATATACAGAATTTTAAATTTTCATCAATCGAAAATTGTCGTCTGCAACTTCTTACTACTTGGACCAGTCTAAAATTTGTGTTGTTTGGAAATGGCATGCAACATAATATAAAAGCAGAATGGATGGTTCGAGATCGAAACGTCGTAACTACAGCTTGAAAAAGTCGGAGTTCAAAGTTCACATCAGTTCTAAATAAATGATTTGATTGGTTTATTAATTGGTTAATTGACACTCGCGATCCATCAATTCTGGGATAGATTCATGAATATTGCAACCGATTCACACTTTACTACACGATTTCTGTGTGATTCCGAAATACATAACCTCTTTCAGTAAATCGTACTCAAGAATAAACCTAAAAGTAAACCAGAATCTCGTTCAATGCGAGATTCCACGTTGAAATCGGATACACCATAGTATAACCTGCTACTTAATAATTTGGCATCCTTCCGCTGTTGCTCAAAACACTACACAATATTGTTTTCCGGAAATTCTTTACAATTTTACTGTTGATGGTATTCACTCCGGACTGACATATCTTTGTGTTGTTCTATTAATAGTTTAGAATTTTGAATTAACGGAATTTTATCAGCTGTTAGTTGGATTTACATTTCTACCATTGATCTTAGAATATTTCATTTTTTTCAAATTCACGGAAATTTAAACTAAGGTCAATCGGACTGCTTTGTGTTCTGTGATAGGTCACAAGTGAAGTGCTCAAAAATGGCCTTTAACACTGCTCCAATGCTGATAAAGGTCACTCTGTTCCTTTTGATTGGTGGGTTCCTGCTCCAGCTTATCGGATTTGCCACCTCCTACTGGAGGTCATATAGCTATATTGGACCGGCCCCTGTCAGCTATCGAGGAGCTTTCCGAACATCATACTCTTCTCAAAGGGTTCGAAATCACATCCATACCGGTTTGTGGTCTACCTGTAGAGAAACGGAAGGGTATGGTGAAGCTTGCTATGAGCCATGGGCACCCAGTAAGTACTACTACATTCTTCCCCAGCTTAAATAAGTATGGAGCACTAAATGGACTTAAAGTCCACTTTAGGTTGAACTCGCTGAAATAAATGTGCACGCATAAATAATATAAGTGCACTCACAAAATTTAGGCATGCGCGCATAATTACTGAGAGATCAAGGGTAAAAAAAATTGTGCGTACGCCTAAATTACAAGTGCACGCACAATGTGAAGTAGTATACTTTTACGCGCGCACTTTCAAAATATAAGCGCGCTCGCTTAAATTAAACGAGTTTACTTATATTGTTTACGCGTGCACGCGTTCTTTGTACTAAGACAACTTAAAGTGGACTTTTGACCAAAACGGTACACCATAAATTAGGGAGTCCTTGGTCACCCATCGACGATTTTACAAAAGGGTATAGAGATCTCTAAAATGGATATCCGAACATTTTGCATGTCATAACTTATCAATTGCCGCTGTCAAATAAAGAATCAAATGACCGACCATGAAATATGAACTTCAACACTGGCCGACATTTTTGTGAAGCATTTCTGTACTTTTGGCGACTTAAACGTCGTAATTACAGCTTTTCTAACCTGAAGTTGCGACGTTTAGGTCACCAATCAACCGTTGTATTTTCTTGTTACAAGTTTGGACCCATAAACTTTGCAAAATAACGCTGTTTAATTTCGAAGTGGAACTTCCGGTTAGAGTCAGTGGGCGGGGCAAGCTGAGTCAGTGGGAGTGGCCATTGATCATTCAATTCCTAACTACTGACTGACATAACAAATCAATGATATAACTGAGTCTGTATCGATTAATTTATTGATACGTGTATCAGGAGAATGTTCGTAAAGGATAAAGGGAGGTAATTGATTGCCACTATCTTATTAACCCATTCCCACACGAGAACATTTTAGACTGGTCTAAATTCAAAGTTGTTGCAGACGAAAATTTGAAGTTGGTGAAATTTTAGATTTTTTTTACTTTCAGGGTAGAAAACATTGTGAAAAATGAAGAAATTGCTTGTAACAAGCAATTTCTTCATTTTACACAATGTTTTCCCAACTGTTTTTCTTGGGGGCGTCAAACGACGCTTTTGGGTGCATGTAAAGAAAAAACAACTGGGAAAACACTGGGGAAAAATGAAGAAATTGCTTGTCACAGGCAATTTCTTTATTTAACACAATGTTTTCTACACAGAAAGTTGAAAAAAATCTAACATTTCACAAACTTTAAAAGGTTGTTTCCGACTCCTTTTAATTTGGGCCAGTCTAAAATTCTACCATATGGTAATGGCATTTACTCCATAGTTTTTACGCTTGGTTATTCTATTGATTAATTGAATGAGATTTAAAGCCGCTTTAGCAGTATTTCAGTCATATCGCGACCTACAATGGACTTCCGTTATTTCTCACATCAGTACTACCATTAAATCCTTTCCTAGCCTCTAGCTACTATCCAACCTAGGTTTACGATTATCCATCCATTGGTCAGAGACGAATGTTTGAAAGGATATGCCGGCAATCGAACCCATCACATCCCATGATTGAAGATTGGGAGTCTTATGCCCTACCGACTGCTCTATGACGGCGGCTTTGGGGTTATAGTAGGCCATGGGTTATTAGGCCATGTTTAAATTTGTGACCATGAATTCTCTTTCACATAAACAGTATTCGAGATAAGCGACTTCGACTAAACGATTGACTGCCTCGATGGCTGAGTCGTTGAGGGACTTGACTACCGCCATACAAGTCACAGATTCGAGTTCCATTTATTCTTAGTGGGAAAACCGCTTACAAGGTAGCAAAAGTCTACCTCGCTGTAAAAGTAGCAGTTTTTTTTTTTAAAAAAACCACTCTCTCTCTTTCTGTCTTGGACGTGAAAACATCCACAGGAATGTGCGCTCGAGAGTGACACTAAAACCTCGTTATTTCTAAAACCTGTTAACCTATGAAAGAATATTTTCCAAATGCTAAAACATAAACCCATGTTGGCATTTAACACTTAAATATGAACCAGATATTATCTGCATGATTAATTTTGGTGGGCGAATGGGGCTTTTTTGTTGGTATATAGCAAAGATTTAGTGTAATTATTCATCATCTTTAAAATTCGAGACAACCGTGTATCGACAACGTGTGATTTCATTCGCATATGACCAAATTTCAACAAAAGAATACAAGTAGATAATTTAATCTTTAGTTTTGTCTATCGAAATCTGTCGATCTGATTGGTTAAAAAAATTATTTATAACTCCATGAACAAAATTTGAGCACGCAGCGATTTTGTATGCTTCCGCACATAGTAGTCCCATACAAAAAGGTATCAAAATTTGTAAAGCTTTGGTTAACTGCTATTAAATTATAAGAAATGAAGAGAATATTTTTTGTTTTCATGGAGGTATGAACCGAAAAACCTGATCACACAATGTATGATTCCGCGAAAAAAGCCAAAACCCTATCATTCGCGTATTCATACAGTGTGAATATGGTATTCGGTTCATACCTCCATGAAAACAAAAAATATTCTCTTCATCTGTTAAATAAGTTCAACTGCCATCATCACGAAAAACGACACGCCATAGGGCTAAAGCAAAACTCTTGAAAGTGTCTATGTTAACATTAGATTTTAAGACAGTTTTGAGCTTAGATTTAAGCCTTTTCCACACAATCCCTCCTTTTTTACGCCCCCAAGACAACAGTTCTGGAAAACAATGTGGAAAATGAAGAAATTTCAAGCAATTTCTATATTTTCAACATTACTTTATACCAAAGAGACAAAGACTTCAAGAACTTCAACAATTTCAGATTGTCGTCTTCAACTTCTTGCAATTTGGACAGGTCAAAGGTTTCGCTGTGTGGGAATAGGTTAAAGAGTAAACGATAGGCTAGCGAATATAACTCCAGGTAACGAAACGATGGCGTCGGTTTTGAAGGACAAGCGAGTTATCAAACTCTTTTCAACTTTTCAAACTGAAATGGGAGCCACCGTCATAGCTCATTTGGTAGCATGTCAGACTCCCAATCTTCAATCATGTCATGTGCTCGATCCCGGTGGCACATATCCGACATATGTCTCTCACCAATGGGTGGATAATCGCAAACCTAAGTTGGATAGCAGCTGGAGGCTAGGAAAGGCTGTAGTGGTAGTACTGATGCGAGATATACCAGGAATCCGTTGTTAGATGCTCCAGCCGCCGCGATATGACTGAACAATGTTAAAAGTGGCGTTAAACCCCATTCAAACAAATCAAACAGTGAAACGGCGACGTCATCAGCTTTACGCACCACGTGACCATCCAACTATACATTGCAACTTTCCGCGCGAAATATTTAACGACACTATGGATATCACAGGGAAGTTTCTTCCAAACAAGAAACCATTGTTAAATTCATTTAAGAGATGAATAGAATATTTTTTGTTTTCATGGAGGTATGAACCGAAAAACCTAATCACACTGTATGAATACGCGAAGCGGATTTATACATTGTGTGATTAGGTTTTCCGGTTCATACCTCAATGAAAACAAAAAATATTCTCTTCATTTCTTATATTTCAATAGTGTCGAGCGAAAAAAGCCAAAACCCTACATGTTTTGTTGCCTTTTTGTATGGGACTATTTCGTGCGGAAGCATACAAATAGCTACGTTCTCAAAATTTTGTTCATGGAGTTATAAATAATTTTTTTCGACCAATCAGAACGCCCGTATTTGATAGACGAAACCAAAGATTAGATAATTTACAAACCCGTCTATCAATGAAACCAGACTAGGTCCAAAGCCCGCTATGTAAATATTAGCTGAACAGAAAACGAAAATAAACTTCAAAATTATTGTATGTAGGTAACATAAAATAATTTTGAAATTTATTTTCGTTTTTCACTTAATTCCATTGCAACAAAAACTCTTTTAAATGATCTACTCTTGACGTAGAAGGCATGCAGGCTTTTTAATTTGCATGAAACATTAGTTTAATGACCTATTTCAGAATTGGTAAAATTATATACCCTCGGGTCCCAAAGGGTGTGGCGCCCTCAAGGGGTGAAGCCTATATTGAAATAAAGATAGATTTCTAAACTCCTCAAAAAGTACTGGTCCAATTCAACCTAATTTTGCGGACATAATTCTCAGGTATGCCATTTTTGGAAATGCCAAATGCATTGAAATCCATTTAAAACTCTAGTTGCAAAAGCAACAACTGTTGGGTTGTGTAATTTTTTTTACAGATTATCTCCTCCTGACCCAGAAGGCGTAGAACCTTGACATTTTGCATGAAGCATCAGTAAATCGTTCTCTTCCAAATTGCTAAATCATTTCCGCCAGGTCCCTTGGGGTGAAGCAAGGAAAAGAAATGCTTGGTACAAGCAATTTCACTATTTTCTACTATGCCTTTCTTCTTTGGGGGCATAAAAAATGGGATTTTATGGAATGGGTTGATTATGAATTAGTTGGGTAGTGTTGAAAGTACTTTTTCATTCAGTATTTGTAATTCATATCCTGATGTAAGCACACAGTATTTGAAAAATATTTTAAGAAAACTTGAAATTTACTTCAGCGTGTACAGGGAGCGAAAAACACCGGTATATATTTTATCATTCAAAGAGCCAAACATAAATCGAAAGATTAAAATGCTGTAGACGAATCGCAACTGTCAATCAAATAACCAGTCGACTAATCAAAAAATTCATTCAGTCCGGAATTCAGCTTTGAACTCCGAATTATAAGCTTTTTTGTGAGACATTTTTGTAAGTTTGGCAAGTAAAACCTCTTGACTAAAGCTTATTCAAGCTGTAGTTACGACTACTAGCCATAACTTTTGCAAAATAACGCCGTTTAAAATCGAAACGGAACTTCTTTTCAGAGTCATTGGGGGTGGCCAAAGAAGTAAGTGGGCGGGGTCAGCTATTGGGTCATTTAAAAGCCGCATTTTTTGTCAAGGCAAAGTTTACGTATTCTGGTGATTCAAGAGTAACACTGGCAGTGATTTAGGCTTAACAAAGAGCATACTAACATGACTTGTGGCATGGTTTGGGATTTGAATCAGCGATACTAGATTTCTCGGCAGTGAACAATCGGAACTCCTCGTATAATTCTACTTATCAAATCTCTGATGTACATCGCAGGATATTCTTTTATATTTCACGTGACAAACTTCCAAAATGGCGCTACTTGTTATGCAAAGCATTAGTGGTAAATTACATCTAATAAGGTTTTGTAAAAACTGTGTTGGAAACTTGTTGTCGTAGCAAAACAGGGCAAAACATAAAACAACAAAAGGAAATTTAAGCAATTCAGCTATTTTGGGACTTCCGAGCCATCCGGGTTTACCGAGAGTTCTACTCTGTTTCCGGCTACGGGTTCCCAAAGTTTACGGAAATAACCGAGTGTGTTCCGATTGGGCAGTGAAAAGTCCGTCGCCATTACTACTTATTTATGCAGCATCTCAATTTAACCAATTACCAGGCGGCAAAATTTTGAGACTGGGCCGAAATGAAAGGAGTTACAGACAATAATTTAAGATGCATGAAATTTTAGATTTTTTCAAATCTATGGTTAGAAAAGGTTATGCAAATGAAGAAATTGCCTGTGACAAGAAATTTCTTCATTTCCCACAGCTATTTTCATGAGGGGTCGCCAAAAATGTCTTCTAATGGGAATTGATTAAACGTATCGATGTTATAGAGAATGCATTTCATTATCTTTTGTTATGTCTATACTGCGTAGTTAATTGAAATAGCTTATTTATTTGCAAGCTTGTATTGGAATCACAGATTATTTCGAATACGAGAGTTTGACATTTTTGTAAATCCACTGGGATTTCGAAACATACTTTACCGCTTCGCCTAGCTTGCCATTGCTGTGTAACTTAACTATTCTTGTTTCACGTGCAACATTTTCTGGAATGTCGAACGATTAATGCAACTTTTTGAGTAAGATCTATTTCCTAAGCCACCCAGACCAAAGTTCGAACCCACTGTATCCGCGCCAAAGTTCGAGCACTCTGTTTATAATGAGCTAGCATTCTTTTAATGCCATGAAAGTGTATAGGCTATCCGTGACGTCATCTGATTTAATCAAATATTTTGACATTTCAAATCGTTTTGTAAGGACAATAGGAAATGTTGAAAAAAGAGCTCATTTTGGATTTGATTTTAAACCTGAAGAGTGTGTGAGCGTGTGTCTTTTTGTTATAACGTTATTTTCGGGAGATATAACTAGCGTTCTAACTTAAAATAAACAAACTTTTAACCAGTTCCCAAACGACTGAATTCTAGATTGGTTCAAATTTAAACAGTTTGCAGACGACAATTCAAAGTTGATTTACATTGAAAAATAAAGGACTTATGAGGTAGAGAATATTGTGAGTAAAGAAGAACTTGTTTGTTACAAGCAATTTCTTCTTTTCTCACAATGTTTCAAAAGCTATATATCGTGTATGTGTAAAATTCTAGATTGTGTGACGTTGGCCATCATCGTGTGCGACGTGTCGAAATTTTCTTATTTCTAGATAATAGATAAGTAGAACGTTCGCAAGGTCAACAAGATAAACGAGAACGGGAGAAAAATATCATATCTGCAGCATGAATATGTAGTTAATATTATGTTATAGTTGTGATGCAAAGCATTGTATTGGATTCGAGCCGCTTAGGAAAATTTGGATATTTCACGCGACCGTAATTTTCCTAGGAGGTGAGAATCCAAAACAGGGTTGTACCAATACTGCATCAACGTTTCGATTTATTATTCATCAACAACGTTTGACTGTTAAAGAAAAACTAAGAAACTAAGGATTTGTCTGAAATCCGCCCATGTTTAGATCAAAATGTCGTTGTTTTTGGCGGGATGTCATCCTACCGGGAAAATTACGTCATTTTAACAGATGGTTTCTGTTTAGTAGGCCCTAAATGAATGATAATGATTCTTTTTCTGTCATATCATATAGACTCCCAACCTTCAATCATGGGTTCGATCCCCGGCGGCGACACATATCCTTTCCGACATTTGTCTCTCACAAATGGTGGATAATCGTAAACCTTAGTGGGATAGCAGCTGGAGGCTAGAAAAGGCTGTAATGATAGTACTGGTGCAAAATATACAAGGAATCCATTGTTAGGTGCTCCAGCCGCCGAGACTTGACTGAAAAATTGTTTAAAGCCTAGTTAAATCCCATTCAGATAACTAAACAAATATGTCGTATCCGATTTTGCTCGAGTGCAATGAATGCATCTTGTGAGGAAATTCCGTAGGCTTATGATAAAAGCTGTGATTATGACGTGGGTTTTATTGTTCGGTTTTGTTTTGTTTTGTTTTTTTATTCGTCGTTTCAAGGGGAGCAAAAGAAATGTAAAGTTGAAAATGATATGGTATTATTTCAACCCTTTACTGTTTTGCAAAATTTCAGACCTGTCCTTATTCAAAGGTTTTGCAGACGACAATTTAAAGTCTGATTTATTTTAAGTATAATCATGTAGTAAGGTAGAAATTACTGTGGAAAAAGAAGAAATTGCTTGTAATTTCTTCTTTTTCCACAATGATTTCTCAAGTATAAAAACCACAGGGACGTAAAAACCAGGGATTGAACAAGAAAGGGTTGAAAGCGCATTTTTCAGTTTCATTCACTCGGTTGGTAGGGCAATCGACTTTAAACCTAAACATCGCGAGTTCAATCCTCGGGCTGACCAAACTATCAAACTGATTGTTTTTTCGGATGAGACGCCCGTAAAACCAATAATCTTATCCATGGGGCAAGTTAAAGAACCAGGCGGGCGTCCAAGGTGTTCTGTCCTGTATCCATGCACTAGCCCCTGTAAAAACTTGCTGTATTCTTCTAGCGTCGCTCATATGGGCAGATGCTACGGCAGCGACGATAAATAAACGAACAAGCACTTTCAAAGCGTAGTTTCAAGCTGTAGTTACGAAGTCTGGGTCGCCATACCAACAAAATGCTTCGCATAAATGGCGGCCAATTTCGAATTTCAAATCCAATTTCCGGGCTGAATGAATGACTTGATTGGTTGATTGATTTCTTGATTGATAGCGCGATTGGTCAATTGGTGGGATAACGGAGTAAGTGGGCGGGGCCAGCGATTGGTCGATTAACCATCCAACCTAAACAACTTTTGTATTAAAGCTGAATATTTCTAAAGAAAATTAGAACAAGAATTGCAATAAAAACAAGCAATGAAGATGGCCGAACGCAGAGGGATTTCGGAATGCTTGGGGACATCGATGGTTCTTACGTTTTGTATGATCATTGTGTTTGGCGTGGGGTATTTTACGGATCATTGGAGCCGTGACACTGACCCCGAAGAGTTCATTGCAATGGAAACCCATACTGGTCTCTGGAGGTCTTGCATTTTAAGCTTTTTCGAGTTTGAGAATTATTGCAGGAAGGCGGACCACATTGGAACAGGTAGAGTTAAACTTACAGTAGACTGTCTATTGACGGATTGCTGGCCCCGCCCACTGACTCCGCTGGCCCCGCCCACTGACTCCGCTGGCCACGCCTACTGACTCCACCGGCCACGCCCCCTGACTCAAACAGGAAGACTGTGGCCAGTAACTTGTAACAAAAAAGTAAAATGGTTGGTTGGCGACATAAGGCGTCATAACTGCAGCTTATTTAAGCTATAGTTACGATTTTAATTGGCTAAATCAACTTAAACGATTTTACGAAAATGTCGACAGATGTTAGAATTCAAAGCTGACCTTCGGTCTAAGTGAATGGTTTGATTTGTCGGTTGATTCTTTGACTGGCCAGTTCAATTGGTCAATTTGCATTCTAACTGGAAGGTTCTTTACATTAGAGTTGTATGAAATAATTGCAAGATGATATTTATACCTTAATAAAAAGTGAGTGTTGATTGTCTTTTAAAAAAGGATGCATTTTGTTATGTAAAATTATCTAACTTGCGGCTTTATTTGTTTTAAAAGTAATGACTGTATCACGAAAACGTCGTAACTACACCTTGAATAAAAAAAATCACAAAATGGAGGCCGATGTCGGAACCCAAAACTTCTTCCTGGTCTAAATGAAGGATTTCATTGGTTGATTGATTATTTGATTGACAGCAGCGATTGGTCATTTCCACTAATCTCAGGGATACAAGATGGAAATTCAAGAATTGATTTTTTTATAAAGTTAAGGGGATCAGATTAGCTCCCCTGATTTCAGAGAAAATTTGAGTACATGTATCGTCGTCGTAGTCGTCGTCGTAATGAGACCTATTATACTAACTTTGTTATACCTTGAGATATTATCTTAAAATTTGGAATAGTTATTCATTTTAAACGATCAAATCACACTATCACGGGAGGTAACTCTTAATATATATCATGCGAATTATGCCCTTATTTAACTTTATTAAAGAATGACTTTCAAAAAATCAACAGTCGAACGTTAGAAGTCCGTACGCGGTACTTTTGTTTTGGCTACGGGTCAGCAGGACATATGATTTCCAATTTCTTACGAGTCCTCCAGGATCCTTGCCCATTCCATGACTTATAACTTCCTGACGTAAGCGTTTCTGCACGATATTATGATAAAGTGATTGTGTGGTTCTGCATCGCAGTATTTATTTTCAGCATTTGCAAAAAAAACTGTAAGAAAACTCGTATCATTATATACGAGTTTTTTGTGAAATATATACATTCCAAACAAACAAAACCGGATACGTCAGAAAAAATCCTTATCTGATACGGTTCCATATAAGGTAGTCTAAGGTGACCTCATTTTCATTCTTATATGACGTCATAATACGAATAAACGTATTCAGAATGGTAAAGGAGAAGGGAAATACTTGTAGAAATACATAGGGAATATTACAACAGTGTCCTTTTCTATTTGTTTTTATCGTGCTCGAGAATCGTGTGTAGGTATTTTTTTTGGATGAGACCGAAGAAGGTCTCATCCAATAAAAAGTACCTACACACGATTCGAGTACCAACTCGATTTTTTCGGATATAACCAACTTTCCGAAAAAAAGACAACCCAACGTCAATACACAAAAAAGTAGTCCGTGTTTAAAGATTTTTTGGTACACGCCGAATACGGATTTTTTTCTGTCGAGTTGTATTAGATAGCCAGATTTTAATCCATATCTTTTAAAGGTATATACTATTTTTTTTATTATTATTATTTCATCGAATATATGTAAATAAATACATGAATGAGAACAATGGCTGATTTAAATGGGTGAGATTTATGATGAATTATTGAATGGATGACTGAGTTTATGAATGAGTGAAGATAGAACAGAATGAAGTAACGAATGCATAAATGGTTGAATGAATGTTTGAATGAATGAGAGTAGGGAATGATAATTGATTAGAGAATAAATTAATTGATAAGTTAAAAATGGAATTTCGTAACCGTCCTAAACTTTATACAAATCAGCAACAAACTTCAGACATTATTCAAATTAACCCCTAGAGGTCCCGGGTTCGATCCCCGACGGCGGCACTCATCCTTTCCGACTATTTGTCTCTCACCAATGGGTCGATAATCGTAGACTTATGTGGGATAGCAGCTGGAGGCTAGGAAAGGATGTAATGGTAGTACTGGTGTGAGAAATACCAGGATTCCATTGTTAGGTGCTCCAGCCGCCGCGATATAACTGAAAGATTGTTGAAAGCGGCGTAAAACCCCATTCAAACAAACAAACAAATCAAATTAACCCATGAATGTAAGACCTGATTTTTTCCCATCTCCTTTATTTCCAGCATCAAAAATGTAGATTGAAAATGATGGATAGGGGCATGTGGGCCTAACAGTACTTTGATCTTGTGTTTTTCACCCAATTAAATTAATGGCATTTTCGTCGACACGTGAATTAATGGGATATTGTTTCGTGGAAACCCTTTATTTGCACTTGTTTATGCATTCTCTGTCTATATTGAACCCGAACCATTAAATCCCAAATTTTACGGATCCTATGAAAAGAGCCTTGGAAAAACAATGTGGGAAAAGAAGAAATTGATTGTAACAAGCAATTTCTTGTTTTCTGATAATACAATACACACAATACCTTCTTTTTATGCACCTAAAAAGAAGTTTTGGTAAATATTGGGAAAAATGAAGAAATTGCTTGTATCAAGCAATTTCTTCATTTTACACAATATTTTCTAAATCAATAGACAAAGAAGTTTTAAATTCCATTAACTAAGGTTATTGTCTGCATATACCTTAATGCGGACGAGTTTAAAATGCTGTCATCTGGTAATTGGTTAAAGTCCCGAGCGAAGCGCAGATGCTCTTTCTTCCTTTAAGAGGGAGGCGGTAAATTTGAACATATTGCCACCCAGTTCAAAACTCGGTAAACTGGGGCTTCATATAGAAAGTATGTCCATGAACGGATCTGATTGACTGCTTTGTTCGAACTCATGACTTCTAGGTCAATAGCCAGGCAAGGGATTGTGCATGAAAGGGTTGAAATATTAGTTGTAAAATAGATGTTGACAGCACAGGTCAATCCGAATTAACGGATCCCCGACCACGCCCACTTGCTCCGCTGATCTCCAACAAAAAATTCTGCTTTTATATTAAACGGAGTTATTTTACAAAAATTATAGCCAGTAGCATGTAACAAAAAAGTAAAATGGTTGGTCGGTGACCTAATCGCCGAAACTACAAATTGAAAAGCTGTAGTTTGTACGATTAATCGCCAGTTGCACAAAAATTGCGGAGTTCATAGCTCAATTCCGGGCTGAGTGAATGATTTGATTGTCCCTCCTGGCTATTCATTGATGAATTTGTTTTATATCGTGACCATAAAACCCTCAGTTGTAGGCAACATTGTACGAAAAGGAGATATTGCTTTGGACAACGAATTTCTCATATCATCATAATGTTTTCTGCTATATTTTGTTAATATTATTGTTTTTCTAGTTTAAATGCGAATTGAATTATCGTCTGTGGTGTTTACTCCAATTTGGCCTCGCCAAACCCTTTTCTGGTATTGGGATAAGCAAATAAGAGCTTTCAGGGGAAAGGGGTCGTCATACCCAAAAGGCCAAACTATCAATCCTTCTTGTACCATGTCTTGACTACTCAGACATTTTAGTAGTTTGTAGATTTCTGAACGTAGGATGGCCGTGTTCCTTCTTTGTATTCACTTTTGAAGTAAGGGCGCGGCCTTGGCGCTCTTTGTAGGGCGTCGGACTCTAAATCAGCAGGTGCAGGGTTCTATCTCCGGTCGTGGCAAAATTTGCTTACGTCATATTTCTTTCAACAATGGGTAATCTAAGTATGGTGAGCAGCTAGAGGGTCGAAAGGGATGTTGTGGTAATACTGGTTTGAAAAAAATCTATTGTTTGGTGCTCAAGCCGCCACGATATGCACGTTCAAATAATTTTTAAAAAATATAATCGTTGATTGATCTTCAACAGATGTAATGTCCTTTTTCGAAAATTTTCTCTTACAAAAATGTTTGAACCGAAGCTAAAATCGTTTGTAAATTCGGCAGAAATCGAGGGCAAAAAAACTGAATTGGTAAACATAATATCAGCATTAACTGTTGGGACGCCCCAGGATTTTTTTCATATACACCGAATCTGTTTCCTAGGTAACGCTTACAACGGATTTCTGTGAACGTAATCAAAATAGCTTTTTACACTGATTACACAGTACTTATGAACGAGCTGATAAGCTTCGCTGACTCGGTTTGATCTTTGTCCTTTCGTGGAAATGAAAGAAAAAAGGAATGAAGAGAAATCACAGGGATACTTTTACGCTTTAAGCCTTGATTTTATACTTGAGAAAACATTTTGTGGGGAAAAGAAGAAATTTCTCGTGACGAGCAATTTCTTTTTTCCCACAATATTGTCTAGCACAATGGATGGATTAATCTCAAATTGCACCCAATTTGAATTGCCGTCTGCAACCTCTTTTAATTTGGACCAGTTTGAAATTTTAAAAAAAACAACACACACACACAGAAAAGAAAGGGTTAATAAAGATATAGAATTGCAAGTGGGCGATCAAAATAACGTAAATACATTTCAACTAATTTGTATTTACGCCTATTTGTCGCCAATCGACGGAATGTAATTTTTAGGTCCTTATCGCAGTAAAGAATCTGTCCAGGAAGTCGAAAAAGTATCGACAACTGCGCAAATTGCACATGCAGACCTTGATCGAAACTTTCTAATTTTTTCAGAGTTTACAGATGGCGTTAAATAGTTATTTTACCTATCTTAACCCATTTCCAGACGACAAAATTTTAGACTGGTCAAAATTGAAAGGAGTTGCATATGACAATTTAAATTTCGAGAAATTTCAGATTTTTTCAGCTTTCTACGTAAAAAATCATTGTGTAAAATGAAGAAATTGCTTGTTACAAGCAATTTCTTCATTTAACACAATGTTTTCCCAATCATTCTTTAGGGGCGCAAAAGGTATCACTGTATGGGAATAGGTAATTTTTGTTATTGTTGTTGTTGTTGTTAACCCTAAATGACGAGTTCCGGTATACAGGTCTAACGGAGTGTGAATGGGTAACAAAAGGCTGGGTAAGATGAACATTCAGGCGACAAGGGGCCCCCCTGAATACTCAAATTAAAACAACTATTTCAATCAAAGTACCGAAAGTACTGTAAGCAAGCAAAGCATGGTTTTGTTAAGTAATATGTTTGTCAAGGATTATCATGATAAATAAACGAGGTTAAAGTAAACTAGTATCTAACTCATTACAACATGACAAAATCTTAGTCTGGTTCAAATTGATAGAAGTTGAGGGGTCAGGCCTGAAAGTCGAAAAGGTATCGACGATTAACTTTCAGGCGAAAAAGAGGCACTACCCCAACCCTGAATACTAAAATTAAAACAAATACTTCAATCAAAGAACTGAATGTATACTGTAAGCAAGCAAAGCATGTTTTTCTTATGTTATCTTCTTTGTCACAGGTTATCATGATAAATAAACGAGATAAAAGTAACCCAGGAGTTAACCCATCACAAAAAAAAAACATGGCAAAATCTTAGACTAGTTCACATTTTTCAAAAGTTGCAGACGACAATTTCAATAGGTGGAATTTGGAAATTATTTGCCTGGTATTGAATTTGTGGATATTGAAGAAATTGCCTTTGAATAAGCAATTCCTTCTTTGTCCGCAATGTTTTCCGAAGCTTATTTCATAAGTTGCGTAATAAACCGGCTTTTGTTGGAAATGGCTTAAATAGCATGCTTTTGAAGAAGTTCTCTACAATTCGAATAAAGTTAATTCATGTGGCCATACAAAGCATTGCGCATAGTAAATACTCTGATCAGACTCATTTTGAACAAAATATTCTCATATTAACTAAAATACCTATAAGTGAACTTGCAGGCAGCGTTTGCAATATTTCTGAAATACACAAGAACTACTTTTAAGGCGTATTACTCTATATTTCATACCTATCTTGGTAAAACATGTATTTCGAACCGTGGTTTACGGCCAACTCTTTTTCCGACCGTTGAAAAATGACGTTGTCATCTATGGAGTCATTGGCAACAGCAAACAAGATGATGATATGGAGAGATGGTGTAGGACTGATACATATTCTTGTATAGGATTCGAGCCTCCCAGGAAAATTTGATATTTCACTCGAACTTCGCGCTGTGTAAAAAGATGATATTTCTCTAGACCTTCGGTCTCGTGAAATGTCCAAATTTTCTTGCAAGGCTCGACTCTAATACAAGGTTTTGTATCGAACACAACATAACATTCCTTATTTCTCCAACTGATATGCCAAGCTCTAAATGCTTCATATTTTACGTCTTATCAACACCATTCTGCCAAAGTTTATTAAAATATATGTTTATGCATTTCAAACTTTTTATAACCCACATGCTCTTTGCCGGAAGGACATAATGATTTTAGTGTTCGAATCGAGCACTTAACATAAAAGGTTGATAAAATTGAAAATTAAGGCCGCAATAGACATTCTATTCAAAAATATCGTTTCGAGACTGTAATATATAGTTATCGTTTTGTGTTAACGCTGTTTTTCAATTCTCTTCGATTTTATAATTGAGAAAACATTGAAGAAAAAGAAAGAGAGCATTAAATATATAAATAAAAAACCTGATATATGACAGAATTGTATTGTTTATTTTGCCGGCGCACACTCCCAACTATACTTGCATTTTTCTGGGTACATTTATTAGTAACAGAAAATTGAATAAACAGACTAGAACACCCACCTGGATTGTAGTATAGAAATATGTAATATTTAATAAGCTGTAGTTACGACGTTTAAGTCACAAACCAACAAAAATATTTTTAAAAAATGTTGGCCAATATCACGAGTTCAAACCGTAATAACGGACTGAATGAACGATTTGATTGGTCGATCGATTCCTTGATTGACCGCCGCGATTGGTCAACTCACGGTTTTCAAATGACTCAACGCATCCAGCAATATCGTCTGCGATTCTGCATTATTATCAGACAGCCGATCTATTTTCTATGTGAGTCACGGTTATATTCATTAGTTGATTAGTACAGTCGATCTTGTTCGAACGACCACGTCTTTTAAGCGACCACTTCCATTAATGGATCATAACCGAAATTCTCATTTAGATAGCAAAATCTCTTAAGACGTGAAAGCTGTTTTCTGAAATAAAATCTTAACAGAACCCTGTGTTGTTGGAACTCATTAGAATCGTCTCAATGAGACGATTCGAATGAGTCCCAACAACATGAAACCTTTTTATCTATGTGTGTGTGTGCGTTGTTCGAAGCGCACACGACTATAAGTAAACTTTTTACCCCAACGGTAAACCATACTTTCAAGTGATACACTAACTTAACTAGTTAACCTGATTAGATTCGAGCCCTTAACCCATGTTCACACGAGAAAATTTTAGATTGGTCAAAATTGAAAGAATATGCAGACGACAATTTGAAGTTGATGAAATTCTAAAATTCTTTGTCTTTTTGGGGTAGAAAATATTGTGGACATTGAAAGAAATTGCTTGAAACAAGCAATTTCTTCTATGTCCACAATGTTTTCCAAAGCTTTTTTCTTGAAGAGCGTAAAAAGGAGGGCTTGTGTGTAAATGGGTTAACCTACCATACCTCACAGGTCAATTGTCTAAAGCAATAAACCTTTAATTAACAACATCTAGTAGTTTAGAAATTCGGATTTGGTAAGAATTAACGAAATATTTATGCTGTTAGTTTCGGATGAAATTAGTCAAAGTAAACCGAAAAAAGGCCAACCATAAAAATTGCACAGATTATTCAGAATTAACTTGCGATTGTCGTTCAACAACCAAGCAGCCGCCGTCAAAGTACAGTCGGTAGCGCACCAGACTCCTAATCTTCAATAATGAGAGGTCATGGGTTCGATCCACGGCGGCGGCACATATTCTTTCCGACATTTGTCTCTCACCAATGGGTAGATAATCATTAACCTAAGTGGGATAGCAGCTGGAGGCTAGGAAAGAATGTAGTTGTAGTACTGGTGTGAGAAATACCAGGAATCAAATGTTAGGTGCTCCAGCCACCGCGATGTAACTGAAATACTGTTAAAAGCGGTGTTAAACCCCATTTAACCAATCAATCAATAACCAAGCGATTTTTTATGGCCAAACCAACAATAAAGGTAAACAAAAATGGTGGTCAATGACGCAGTTGATAAGCTTTGGTCTAGGCTGAATAAATTATTTGATTGGTCGGTTTATTCCTTGATCGACAGCCGCGATTGGTCAATTACAGATTAAAATGAAATAGTATTCATCTTCTATGTCACCAGTGTTACACCAACAACATCTTCTTTTAGAACGAGGCTTACGAGTACTTAGATCATGAAAACAGGTTTTTGTCGAGCCCGCTTGCCCTTTAGCGAGACAAAGTTGTCACTATGACAAGTCGGTGTATGTGCGTAAGTGCGTTAGTCGGTTAGTCCGTCCGTCCGTCCGTCCGAATTTGTCCGCACAATTACTCCTACATTTATGGATGGACTTCAAAATAACATGGCTCAATTATTCTCCATCATGAGTAGATGTGCCATTTAAAAGAATCTTTTGGATAGTTCTAATGTCAAGGTCACAGTTCAAGGTCAAACACTAAAATTGTGTTTGTCCGGACAATTATCCCTACATTTATGGATGGATTTCAAAAAAAAACTTGGCACAATTATTCTCCATCATGAGTAGATGTGCCATTTGAAAGAATTCTTTGGATGGCTTCAAGTTCAATGTTACAGCTCAAGGTCAAACACTAAAATCGTGCTTGTCCGGAGCATTTCTCCTACATTTATGGATGGATTTCAAAATAATAGCACAATTGCTCACCAACATGAGTAGATGTGCCATTTGAAAGAATTTTTGGATAGCTTCAAGTTCAAGGTCAAAGCTCAAGGTCAAACACTAAAATTGTGCTTTTCTGGAGCATGATACCTACAAAACATTGCGGGCTCGACAGCAGTTGTACTGGTTATTATAGCTGAGATATTTCTTATCTTGAAATTCCTTTTGGAAGATTATCTAGCCCATTACCAGACAACAAACTTTTAGACTTTCAAAGAATTTGCATACGACAATTATTTTTGTTGGAATTTAAAAAATCGTTGTCTTTTGGGATAGAAAAAACATTGTAGATAACGAAGAAATTGCTTGTAACAAGGAATTTCTTCATTTTCCACAATGTTTTCCGAAACCTTTGTTTTTCTTGAGGGCGTCAAAAAGCGTCATTGTATGGTAATGGGTTAAAGGTTTGAGGAATTAAGTGACACGGATGATAGGAAATAGTATGAGAAGGTAGAAATTGCGATACCAAACATGAAATTTATCCATTGCTTGCAATGATTTCGTTTATATCATTCACCAAACGATTGTGATGTTTTATTTGACTCTCATTGTAATATATTTCAAAAACGCTAAAATGTGACATTTTGTATGAAAACGTCAAGGGAAATACATGAATTATTTAGTCTTTTGAGTCTTAAGGTCAGTTGCATTTCATTATTAAATTAATTTCTCTTTTGTAAGCAGAAATGCAAATAAGTGATCAACTTTGTGTTCTTCGATTTACTCATAGTTCGAGGCTTCCTAAGTGGTGATTTTTTTTTTTGTTGTTGTTGTTGTTATTGTTGTTGTTGTTGTTGTTCATGTCAATAGAAACATAAAAGAACATTCTCTCTTTTTCTGAAATAGTTTTTAGAGTTGATCTTTGCAAGGTTAACCCATTCCCACACAATGATGTTTTTTGACGCACCCCAAGAAAAATAATTGTGAAAACATTGTCTAAAATGAAGAAATTGCTTGTAACAAGCAATTTCTTCATTTTACACAGTGTTTTTACCCACAGAGTTGAAAAAATCTAATATTTCATAAACTTTGATTTGTCATCTGCAACTCCTTTCAATGAGGGACATTCCTGTGTTATCTTCCCTTTGTACTGTGAGCATTAAATCAGAGGTGTGCCAAATTGTACATTGGTCCTTTCACTTCATTACCTTTGCTTTTATCCTTGTTCAGTATGGGGAAGTTGCGATTTTTTATTTGCCTTTTCTAGTTTTATTATAAAAACAATCTCTTGATGGTGTTAGTTTATAGTTCAGAAATAAGAAAGAAACATATTTTCCAAGGTGAAACGAATTTTCCAGCTCTAAAGTTTGCATTATACAGCTGATCTTAAAACCAGACAGTGCAAAGAAACCTAGGATAAAGTCAAAGTAAAACACCGAGGCTAATTAACCAGTCGCGGCTGGGAACCACAGAATCATATCAAATCTTTCATTCAGGCAGGACACGAGCTTGGATTGATTGATTGATTGATTGATTGATTGATTGATTGATTAATTGATCGATTGATTGATTGATTGATGTGCTTGTTAGTTGGTTGGTTGGCTTGCTGGTTGGTTGGTTGGTGGGGGGTTGTTAACGTCATAGGTTAGGATTCCGACAGGGTTGCTAATCCCCCAACAATATCATTTAGAATGTTGTTTTATAGTCTGTATTGGTCTCTACATAGTACAAGCGACATCCCAGGAAACATATGAATAGGTACTGTAGCTTTTGCCCTTTAAGAACTGAGGCCTGGATTTCATTTGCCACGGACGCCGTGCGATATATGGAAACTTACCACAAAAATCTTTAACCCATTCCCACACAACATAATTTAAGACTGGTCAAATTTAAAATTTATGAAATTTCAAATTTTTTTTCTTTTTTTTTTTCTTTTTTTTTTTTTTTCTCAATTTTCAGGATAGAAAAAATTGTGTAAAATGAAGAAAATTGTTTGTAACAAGCAATTTTCTTCATTTTACACAATTTTTTCTATCCTGAAAACGATTGATGTTCTTGATTGGCGTCAAAATCTTAGACCAGTCCAAATTCAAAGATTTTGCAGACGACAATTTTAAGTTAATTTTATTTGCAAAGTAATATATATGCATGGCAGAAAAAAATGTAAAAAAATAAGAAGAAATTGCTTGATACAAGCAATTTTTTCATTTTACACAATGTGTTCCCGATTGCTGTTCTTGATTGGCGTCAAAAAGCGTGAATGCATAGGAATGGTTTAAGCCGCCCTAACGATGATCGTAATGAGACTGTTGGATGGTCGGCCATCTTTCTTGAATAAACTAGAGTTTCCACGTCGACCATCTACGATATTCATTTAGCTATAGACTGGCTCCCAGTCTCATTTTTAGTTATAAGATATGTCTAGTTAAACTTGAAAAGTTTCTATTCTCTAGTTTGTTATCTCTCTGTTTGGCTGATCGTTGTCAGTTTGTGAGACGTAAGGGAGGAAATTCTATGGAATGAAAGGTATTTGTATGATTGATGTACCTTTGTTACTTTCAAACCCATACTTACTGACAGCCTGGGTAACAAGCTAATTTCGGTAGAATAGTCTAGATTCATTAAATCTGCTAAAAGCTACAACCCTCAGTCGGGGTCGATAAGATTCGAACTTCTAGGGGGATCTTTTTGCGCCTTTCGTGTCTTCAGTAGGTAATTGATTGATTTCTGTTCCCACCCCGGCGCCCCCTGAGCTCAGAAAAGAAGTTTCACTTCCACATTTATGACCAGTAACATGCAACGAATTAAATTGGTTGGTTAGCGACCTAAATGTCTTAATTACAGCTTGAATGAGCTGTAGCTACGACGTTCGAGACGCCAAAGCAACAAAACGCCCCACATAAATGTCTAACAATGTCAGAGTTCAAAGTTTAATTTCGGTCAAAATGAATAACTTGATTAGTCGATTTGATTTTTATTGAGAGCCGCGATTGATCCTTTGCCCAACTTAGTAGATGATTTCAACCCTTTCTTTACATCATACAAACTGAATTCCGTGATTTCTTTGTTATTACGGTCATTAACGTCAACAACACAAAATGACGAATGCAAATCGACAATAAATGATATTAATGATATGGTCACATATTAACCTTTTAGTTTGCATGCCGAATTACACATCGTGCATACGTCGGTTAATACACCGTGATTATGTTTTTACATTCGCATTACAAATGAAAACTCAAAATATACATTCCTGTCTTAACAAAAATACATTCCTGTCGTTTTTACAATACTTCATGAGAAATAATTCTACTAGACAAAAGTCTTATCTTCGAAACAACCTACCACGCCCCCACCCTACAAATTATTCATGCGATATTACTCAATTTTATAGAACATTTGACGTATAAGAAGGCGTAAAAAGGTGGACAGTTTTATTCATCTTGTATTTATTTTTTATTCCCATTTTCCCTTTGTACCTAGGACATGAACTATTTGAGCATTTGTGAGACAATTCAAACCATCTGCATGAGGTGCAGACTCTTAGCAGCTTGGACAGTCAATCCAGAAACATTAAGAATATCCACTGGCCTTCCAAAACAAGCTTTGAGTTAGTATCTTCCTATTAAGCGCGTATGCACAGGCTGATCTGAGTCTTTGCTTTGCGCATATGAAGAATGGTTTGTAATGGGGCATATAGCCTCTTTTTAGCTCACATGAGCACAAAGTGCGATGTGAGCTATTGTGATCGGTCGTTGTCCGTCGTCCGTCCGTCTTTCCGTCCGTCCGTCCACAATTTCTTTAAAAATCTTCTCCAGCTAAACCAGTAGGCCAATCATGCTGAAACTTTGCAGAGATGTTCCTTGGGTGAAGTTCTACAAAAGTTGTTAAAGGAATTCAATTCCGTCTAAAACTCTGGTTACCGCGGCATTTGAAAATGGGAACATTCACTTTTTCTTTAAATATCTTTAAATATCTTCCCCTCCTCAACCAGTAGGCCAATCAAGCTGAAACTTTGCCGGGATGTTCCTTGGGTGAAGTTTTACAAAAGTTGTTAAAAGAATTTAATTCCGTCAAAAAATCTGGTTGCCGTGGCATTTGAGAATAGGAATCTTGAGTAAATCTTTAGATATCTTTAAATATCTTCCCCTCCTGAACCAGTAGGTAAATCAAGCTGAAACTTTGCAGGAATGTTCCTTGGTTGAAGCTCTTCAAAATTTGTTAAAAGAATTTCATTTCGTGAAAAACTGTTGTAACCGCGGCATATGAAAATGGGAAATTTTAGTAAATCTTTGTTGTTGTTTTCTTCACAGACTACAAGGCAAAAGACCTTTACATTTTGTATAGAGCTTAATCATATGGTTTTCTACCAAGTTTTTAAATATTTCAATCTCTGGGGTCAAAAATGGCCCCGCCCCTGAAGTCCGAAGTTTGGAAAAATGCTTGATTAGAGCAATTTCAAAAGACTTTCCCACTTAAACTATAAGGTCTAGGATATTCATATTGGCCAAGTAGCATAACTAGATGGTTTTGTACTATATAACTTAAAGTTGTCCTCCTAGGGCCAAACGGCCTCGCACTAGGGGTCCAAAAATTGGGAAGAACGCAAAATTTGAGTATGTTAAAAAAAATCTTCATTTTAAGGCGGAGGGCATTTATATTTTGAGTGTAGCATAGCCTGGCTGTTATCTATCAATTTTCATTAAATTATGCCTGTAGGTTAAAAAACACCCCTTCTCTGGGTGTCCAAAGTTCGAAAAATGCTCAATTAGACCATGTTCAACAGTCTTCTCCTCCCGATCTACAAAGTCTAAGGCATTCATAGTATAAGCAGATGGTTCTCTACCATGTTTGCTCAAATCATAGCCCTGGGATAAAACATGGCACTGCCCCAGAGGTCCAAAATTTTGGAAAACATCCAATTAGAGCAACCTCGAAAGTCCTCTCCTTCCGAAATATACGGTAAAGGGCATTCATATTTGGTATGTAGCATGACTAAATAATTTTGTACTATGTTACAGGAAAATATGCTCTTAGGATAAAAAACGTCTCTGCTCCTGGGGTCGAAAATTGCGTAAATGGCATTGAAAGAATTCTTCTTCTTAAATAGAAATGGAGAAATTGCTTGTCACTCCCTTTCTCACAATGCTTTTTTAAACCTATTTTCTCTGAGGGTGACAAATTATGGGATAGTTTGGTAATGGATTAAACTATAAAGCCAAAGGCATTCATTTTTTATTGTAAAGCATTACTGGATTGTTTCGTACAAAGCCCAAAATCTTTTATTTGTTTTATTTATTTTTCTCAAGTTGTGTCTTTTTATACAAAAAAATACTGTAATAGTACTTCTTTTTCCACAATATTTTGTACCCTACTGAATTGTTATTATTCAAGTTAAATCCCATTTAGATTTTGGTCTGCAAAACCTTTGATTTCGGACAGGTCGAAAATTTTGCAAAACAGGATAGGGTTAGAAAGGCATTGAAGACAATAGTTTGGTGACCTAACTTATGGACTATGCGTGGACTGCGCAGTTGGTTATCCCTTTACCAGATGACAAAAGTTAAGATTAGTCTAAATTGAAAGAATTTTCAGACCACAATTTGAGATTGATGAAGTTTTAAAGATCTTTTTCCTTTGTGGAAGAAAGTATTGTGAATAACGAAGAAATTGCTTGCAATAAGCAATTTATTCATTTTGCACCATGTTTAGCTAAACCTTTATCGTATGGGAGAGTCAAAAGCGTTACTGTGTTAGAATGGGTTAAATAGTCCGGCAAAAATTAATAGACTAGCAAACCTGTTCCGTCCATAGTACGCTGCTCTGTCGATATAACAAGGTAATGGTTACTTGAATAGATTAGGACAGGGTATTTAGTCAATGTTAAAGCGCGCATGGAATTCATTGATTACCACCAATGAAAATCCGAAGTAGTGCGGACGGAATTCACTATCTACCACCAATGAAAACACGATGAAGCGAGGACGGAAATGGCTGATTACCACCAATGAAAACTCTAGTAAACGCGGGCGATATCCATTGGTTTCTACCGATGAAAACCCGATGAAGCGCGGACGAAATTCACTGAATAATACTTTTGAAATCCCGATGAAGCGCAGACAGAAATTACTGATTATTTCAAATTAAAATCCGTCGAAACTTGGACGGAAATTATTGATTATCTATCTATCTTTTTCTATGTCTATCTATCTCTCTATCTCTCTATCTCTCTATCTCTCTATCTGTCTATCTATCTATCTATCTATCTATCTATCTCTCTATCTCTCTATCTCTCTATCTCTCTATCTCTCTATCTCTCTATCTCTCTATCTATCTATCTATCTATCTATCTATCTATCTATCTATCTATCTATCTATCTATCTATCTATCTATCAATCAATCAATAAATCAATCAATCAACCAATCAATGAAGTCAACAGTTATATCCGTCCGCGCTTCCTCGGGATTTCATTGGTAATTATCAGCAATTTCCGTCCGCACCTCGTCAGAGTTCATGGGTAATCTGACGTACACTTTTAACAGTATTTCAGTCATATCGAAGCGGCCGGAGCACCTAACAATGGATTCCTTGTATTTCTCACACCAGTACTACCACTATACTTCCTTACCTAGCCTCGAGCTGCTACCTCACTTAGGTTTACGATTATCCACCCACTGGTGAGAGACAAATGTTGAAAGGATACGTGCCGCTGCCGGGGGTCGAACCCATGGCACCCCATCATTGAAGATACTGTTGGAAAAAAAGGTCCCAACGGCTTTTTTAGACATCTTATTATAAAGTTTTGATCCAATAAGCTGGTATACTATAATTGACGTGATTTTCAAAAAAAAAAAAGAAACTTTTAAAGCCGAAGATAAATCAATTATGTTTTATTTAAAACCTATTCAGACACAGTAACTCTTTTTGACACCAAACGAGAAATAATTGGGAAAACATAATTGGGCAATTTCTTCATTTTACGCAAAGTTTTCAACCAGAGAATTGAAAATATCTAAAAGCCTCTTACCTGAAGCTTAATTACTAAATAATTTGTATGTCTTACGGAAGTCAAGTGTATACATAAAAAAGTAATTAAAGCCAAAAAAAACGTAGGTCATTCGGTCACGTGGGCAGTAGATTTGTTTATGTTTTTTGGTGGGAGTTTACGTTAACCATCATTTATCATTGTTTACATGTACTGCCTGTTTAGCTTTGCTTTGTGAGTGCGTCGTGGATTGTTTGATTAGATTCTTTGGTGAATTTCTAAGAACATTGTTCTTTTGAATTCGTGAATGCAACATAATTCGATTATGCATCTATGAGTACACAGTACTTCGTAATTCAGTGTGATAAAGCTGTTTACATTTTCATTGGAAAGTATTGATAACACAAAATGGATCCATATACGTGCAGGCTGATCTTTGTCTATGCTTCCTCCAATTGACGGATCGCTAACCAACCCCGCTGGCCTCCGACAAGCTACTTTGTCCGAGAATTAAAACACCGTTAGTGACTGGAAAATATATGGTCGGAGATATGAAAAAACATCAAGCAAATCGTTGGTGTATGACCAGAGCGTCGTAAACACAACTATGAGTAGCAGTTGGGTCACCGTAAAATGTTAGATCAAAATGTCAGAGGTCAGTCATGTACTTCCGATTTATATGATTGATCTGGTTTGTCAATCGATTTTTTTCGAAACCGGCGATCCGTCAATGGGGGATTATTCCCGAATTGTTTAATTTTTCTCTGAAGCAACAAACGCATTACCTCAAACGATCAAAAACGGTATTCGATTAAACTGATATTATGGCTGATTCAAACGAGAGCGGAAGTGGCAAACTCGGGAAAGTAACGGCCGTTTTGTTTTGTATCGGTTTGGCACTTTTTCTGGTCGGGTTCTCTACGGATTATTGGGTGTCCACGGATTTGACCAATGGTGGATTATGGCGCAGTTGTTTGGGGAATATTTGCTCGCAGGGAGGAATATCGGACGTGTTCGGCCTTCTTGATGACGATAGTATCAGTAAGGCTCCTTTTTGCTTATGCCATTACCAGACGATAAAATATTAGACTGGAACAAATTGACCAATCGCTGGCCTTGCCCTCTTACTCCTTTGGCCACGCCCATTGACTCCGAAAGGAAGTCCCGCTGCAAATTTAACGGCGTTATTTTGCAAAATGTATGCCCAGTAGCATGTTACAAAAAGTGCAATTGTTGGTTGGCGACCTACACGTCGTAACTACAGCTTGAATAAGCTGTAGTTACGACGTTTAAGTCGCCAAACCAACAAAAATGATTCACCGAAATGGCGGCCAATGTCGGAGTTTAAACTTAACTTCCAGTCTAAATGAATGATTTCATTGGTCGACTGATTATTTGATAAACAGCATCGATTAGTTCTTTTAAAGAAGTTGAACACGATTATATTAAACTGATAAACTCCCAAGAAAAAAATGTCTTCCTTGGTGGAATACATCGTCAGTTGGACATGAAGAATTGATTATTAACTGGCGATTTCTTGTAGGTCATAATAGATTGGATTGTTTTGGTGTGGGTTAAATTATTGAAGTATTGATGATTTTATATAGATTTTAACGACAATACCACGGTAAACTTTCACGGTTTGAAATTCATATTTTTTTTGGCTATTCCTTTGAAATGCTTAAACCATTCCCACACAAACCCTCCTTTTTACACCCACAAGAATCGTTGGAAAACATTGTGCAAAATGAGGGAATTGCTTGTATGAAGCCATTTCTTCATCACCCACAATGTTTTTCTATCCAAAAGGAGGAAAAAAATAAAATTCTTTTAACTTGAAATAATCGTCTACAGTGTCTTATGATTTGAGCCAGTGTAAAATTTTGTTTGTGTGGGAATGGATTAAATAGAAAATGCAAGCTTTTGTATCTACCCTAGACAAATCCGATTTTTTAAATAAGTTTGATTAGTTTTGCAAAATACGCCATTACCATTTTGTTATTGTTGTTATGGAGGTGGTTTTTCTTCTAAATATACCCTTCAACGTCCGAATGGTATTTCTGCATTTATCAGTCACGATATTTATTATTTTATTTATTTTTTTATTTATTTATTTATTTATTCTGTTCGAGGACCATTCATTATCCTCGGTGTTCGATCAAAACCACATAACTACATCTCGGCTGTAGTCACAAGGTTTTGGTGAAACAGCGTTGATATGCGTTTTTCATGACTAACTCAGACAAGACAGCAATGTTATTGTAACACGTACCCACCTACAAAATATTTATGTTTTCTCTTGGGCTCAAGTTATGTTGCAAGTCATTCAAGATGGTTGCTTTCAGCAATGATGTGTATTTATTACCCCATGGAAGCTATAATGCTTCTTTGAATCAACTAACCTCTTTACGCCTAGTAAGCTTTAAAAAGCATTGTTGCTAATGAAGAAATAGCTTGTAATGATAATGACAAAAAAAGTGCCATTTTTCAATGAAAGGGAATTAAAGGGCAAATCTGTTCCGAACCAAAATTGTTGTTTTAACTCTTTCCAGTTCAATCCCTGGTTTTTAATTCGCTGTGATTTTATACTTGAGAAAACATTGTGAGTAAAGAAGAAATTGCTTGCAACAAGCAATTTCTTCTTTTCCAAAATATTTTCTAGCTTATAGAATGTGTTTTTTTCAAATTAAACCCAAATTAAATATTCGTTTGTAAAACCAATGAATTTGAATAGATCTAAAAGTTTGTAAAATAAGAAAGGATTAAACGACTGGAAAGGTTACATAGTGATTACTGTGTTTTTATTACTTGTCTGGCCATCAATGTTTTTATTAATATAATTATTATTTTATCATTTATTGTCATCATCATTATCATTATCATTGCCAATATCATTTAAAAGATAAATTTGTTGAAGGTATTGTACACGTTGAAATCTTCGCTCTTTCCGGGGTTAAGCTCCTATCGGTCTATTTGTTTGTTTGATTGATTCGACTGGTTTCGAACCGGAAAATACCGTCGGTGACACACACCGGAAAGAGGCTAGTCGAACATTGAAAACTTATGCGTTTGCGTTATATTCTATATGGAATAAGTTTGTAGTTAATATCGGAACGATATTCGGCAACAATCATCAGAATTCCCCAAACTGTCAAAAATGTCAAGAAAAGTAGTGCGAATAAAAAAAACAAACTCTGTGTAGTAATACACCTGCATATATCACACGCTGTCAGGTAAAATACATCAACAAGTTATTTATAGCCATTCTAAAAATAGATTCAAGGAAAATTTCGTTAATTCAAACCAGATTCTTTATTACCCTCCCACAACCAAGTTTGTATGTTTTTCTCATGCTTCGATATCAAATACAATCTGTCACCGAAAAAGTTCCTCGTCTTGAAAGTGTGCGTTAAATTGACGGATCTCTGCCCTCCGCCTACTGAGCTCCAACAGGAAGTTTATCTCCGACAGGAAGTTCTGCTGGAATATCAAACGGCGTTGATTTGCCCCATTTTGTAGTAAAATGGAATGTCTGGTTTGTGACCTAAACGTCGTAACTACAGTTTGAACAAGCTTTAATTATTACATTTAACCCTTTCCTGTTTTATTCCTGTTTTTATACGTCCCTGTGTTTTACGCTTGAGAAAATATTGTGGAAAAATAGAAGAAAATTCTTGTTTTCAAGCAATTTCTTCTTTTTTCACAATTTTTTCTACCCCACTAAATAATTATTTTTCAAATAAGTAAAACTTAAAGTTATTGTCTACAAAAACCTTTGAATAGAGACCTGTCTAAGATTAAAAAAAAAAAACGGGAAATTTAAGACGCCGAAATAATATGAGCGCATGCGTGACATTTCCAACCATTACACATGTGCGCCGAGTAAAGTCTCAGATCAGTCTGTGCCTCCGCACAGTCTGATCAGAGTCTTCACTCTACGCTCTGTAGATAGATACTGACCCAGAGCTTCTTCAAACAATCAGCGACTATTCTAATTGCCCTGAATGGCTGTCCAGAGTACTCAATGTGTGCGAGTCACGCACATGCGAAATGGTTGGAAATGTCACGCATAGGCTCAATTTTATAATTTCTTCAAATAAATGTCGACCAATATTCGATTGCAAAGTACACTTCCAGATTAAACGAATGATTTGATTGGTCTATCGTTTTGGAGAAAAAGGCGCGTTCAGTCAATTTATCCCGGTTAGATTGCCCTGACCGTGAAAGCTGGTGGGTTCGAATCTTTACTGACTAATGTAGATTTAATAATCTATAATGGTATTTTTACATTAATTTTATACAGAAGTGTGTTCTGAAATAATTGTTAGTTCTCAAAATTAAACGAAAGAAATCCGTTTGAGATGAGCTGTATCAGCGAAAAGTTCATGCATGAATTTGTATAACGAATAAGACAAAAACGTTGAAAACACTTTTTAGGGCATTGACCTTATTTCTGCGATAAAAGTTTTTGACGTATTTTTATCCAGTAACGTCATTATAAACAATAATTTATCAATCCAGGCTGTCAGTCAAATGAAAGGTCGACAAATGAATGAAATCATTCATTTAGACTTGGAGTTCAATTCGAACTCCGACATTGGCCGCCATTTTCTTGAATCATTTTGTTGGTCTGGCGACTTAAACGTCGTAACTACAGCTTATACAAGCTGTAGTAACGACGTTTAGGCCGCCAACCAACCATTCTACTTATTTGGAAACATACTACTGCGCATAAATTTTACAAAATAACCCCGTTAAAAATCGAAGAGGACGTTCGTGTAAGTCTTTTCACGCTCTCACAGCGCAAGCGTCAAGTCAAATCTCGTTAAATACGATATTTACCTGAGACCAAGTCACGTGATCGCGAGGCGAAGTTGGGCCAGCGGTTGGTCAATTGTCGCAACAATGCATAACGCAATTTATCATGAATTACTTCGCCATTTTTGTTGTTTATTTTTATTATCATATCAATATTTTCCCAATAGTTGCGGCACATCACGTTTTCGGTCGTTAATATTTTTACAGAGACAAGAAAAAATGGTTTAGTGAATTTAGTCCACCCATGATTTGATTTTTTTTTTCTCTGCAAACCTTAACGACCCCAAGAACGTGAATTGACCCTATAATATTGTTGATCGCGAATGATTTGTGCTAAATTCGATCGACCTCACAGGTTTGTTTTTTTTGTGTTTTTTTTTTGTTGTTGTTGTTGTTGTTTTTTTAAGGATTTTAGCCTTTTTCGGTATGGATCGGTCCTGATCAGGCTGTGTGAAATTCACAGGCTAACGAAGTAAGAAACTTTTCGATTTCCCAAGAATTTCTCAATACAGATTGGTCATTATACCTAACGATATATTTCTTCTTCGAATGACCTATGCAGGATTCTGGTGTTTTATTATTGTTTTTTGTTTGTTTTGTTTGTTTGTTTGTTTTCTGAGGAATTTTCATTTCGTCCTTTTTGGCATGACGGACAATATCTGTAGGAGTTCTCTTATTTAGATTTTGATCTGCTAACTAGAATTTTGATGTGAATGTTGTCTCGATAAAAATCAGAAAATCTCCTTTTTCCGGGGGACCTGATTTTCTCAATGCAATGATCTTTTTTTCACCCATTACAAGAAATCAAAGTTTACCAGTCTTTATTGATTTTAAAATAATAAATCAACTTGCAGACGACGTTTTCAAGTTTATTAAATTTTACATTTTTAAACTTTCTTGGTAGAAAACATTTTGGAAAATGGAGAAATTGCTTGTATCAAGCAATTTCTCCATTTTCCACAATGTTTTCCAAAGCTTTGTCTTGAGGGACGTCAAAAAGCGGGATTGTGTGGAAATGGATTAAACCCTTCGGAGATATTTGCAAGAATTGTTTGCCGAATGTTTTTAGTCACCTGACTTTTTATATTATTCTAGGCTGCGTCACTAAAAAGGACCTTAATGTGGCGGCGTATATTGTATCTATGGCTCTCTTGTTTGTTTGTTTTGTTTCTATAATATCATTATCGACGAAGCATATTTTCAGTTCGGTGACAGTCCTGCCGGTGTTTATGTCGTTGGGTTTTTTTGTTGTTGTTGTTGTTGTGTTTTGTTGTTGTTGTTGTTTTGCTTTGTTTTGTTTTGTAGACATGTAGAGATTTGTTAGCACGTCGCTGACACAATAAACCGTCTTATCTGGTTGAAAGGGAGACAATTAGGATTATTAGCTTATTTAAGAACTTCAATTTATGTCCCTTGACGAAAATGTGTGAAAAAACATGGTCATACTCTTTGCTCTTTAAATTCCTGAATCGCTGTGGTAGATTATATTAACGATTAGGTTTTGATAATTTCAAAGGAGAGTTCAAGGTTACGAAACGCTCGCGAGCGTTTTACTGGTGTATTCCCTCTTGATTTTGGTGACAATTGCAGCACAGGACACCATTTATATACATGTACATATAGTTGTATCGAGTGACTTTTTGCATGGAAGGTTCAAATTGCTTTTTCCTATCAAAGGACAGTCATATGAAGTACAAAGTTTGTTATCCATAACCCAATTTAATGGACGGTCGGTATTGAAAATATCATCGATTGACCAAGAAAATCATTTTATTTAACCCATTCCATTACAATTCCTCCTTTTTACGCCCCTCAAGAAAACAGCATTGGAAAACATTGTGGAAAATGAAGAAATTGCTTGTATCAAGCCAACCACTTTAATTTTTGTGACATGTAAATAGCCATACATTTTGTAAAATAATCCGTTTAATATCGAAATGGAACTTCCTGTTGGAGATTCAGTGGGCGGGGCGAGAAATCAGCCAATCATGTTTGATAATGGAAAATTAGGTTGCGTAGAAAATCAAGCTTAAAAAATCGAAATATTTAGATCTTAGTCAGAATGAGCGAAATATGCAGGGTTTTTTACCCTTTTCTGTTCAATCCCTGGTTTTTACGTGGCTGTGCTTTAAGACTTGAGAAAACAATGTAGAAAGAAGAAATTGCTTGTAACAAGCAATTTCTTCATTTTCAACAATGTTTTCTACTCTACTGGATGATTATATTTCACATAAAATCAACTCTAAATTGTCGTGTGCAAACCCTTTGAATTTGGACAGGTCCATAAATATTGGAAAAAAAACAGGAAAAGGTAAACCGACGATACGTTTATACGTGCCGCGCCAAATATGAATAGTGTAATAGACTAATGCATTTTACAGGTAAACACAAATTTATGAAATGGGTTCCTTGCCACTTCTATGCATTCCAGCCTAATGCTATATGTACACTTGTCTGAAATATTGGCTAATAAGAATTAGCTTGTTATTCTTCAGACAGGTATTCAGTAATTGTATGCAAGGATTCTTTTCTGACCCCGCTTGCCCCGCCCACTGACTCCGACAGGAAGTTTTACTTCGTTTTAAACGGCTTAATTTTGCGGAATTTATGGGGCCAGTAACATGTAACAAAAAAGTAAAATTCTTAGTTGGCGACCTAATCATCGTAATTACAGCTTGAATAAAGTGTAGTTACGACGTTTAGGCCACCAAACAAAACATGTTCCTCTTTATTGTCGGTCATTGTCTGAGTTCAAAGTTCACTTTCGGTTTAAATGAATGATATAATTGGTGGATCGATTCTTTGATTGACTTCAACCATTTGTGGATAATTGCTGTTTGTTTAGAGTGTTAAATTGATCGTTCATTGATTGAACAGCAAAAACACAATTGACCAATCGCTGGCCCCGCCCACTCGCTTCGTTTGCCCAGCCCATTGACTCCAACAGGAAGTCTCGTTTCGATCTTAAACGGTGTTATTTTGAAAAAAATTATGGCCAGAAGCATGTGACAAAAATGAAGTATACTTGGCTGGCGACCTACACGTTGTAACTACACCTTTAATAAGCTGTAGTTACGACGTTTAAGTCGCACAATTAACAAAAAAGGCTAACAAAAATGGCGACCAATGTTGGAGATCTTAACTCATTTCTCACTTCTCATTCATTGGTCGACTGCTTATTTGATTGAGAGCAGCGATTTGTTCATTTGTGGAGCCACAAGGAAATGTTGCTTTTGATGTTCCCGAAATTAAAGAAATGTCGATATTACTCGAAGAACAATCGCCTGTTTTATTTTTGTGACTCTTGGGGGTGGGGTATTTTTTTAAACACCATGTCCCAGTGACAGCCCCTTTTCTAAAATGAGACATTGATAAATGACCTTTACCTTGATAGGTGACTTTGACTTTGACTAACACTGATGCCTATCAGTGCAAGGAAGTTATATGCCAACTTTTTAATGGATTAGTGTAGAATTTCGCACAAGATCGTGGTGTTGACATGAGCAGTGGGGAACACGTTTGTACTCCACTCTATTGTTTTAGGGTCGTGGATATACGGAAAAAAAAGGCGCGAATGAATTTCGGGACCTCGGATGCCCAGAGATATAGAAAAATACTAATCGAGCTATTATATTCTATATTCTCGGGGTAAGATACTAATGTACCGAAATTCGAAAAATGGTTTGATTGATTGTTTGATTGTTTGATTGTTTGATTTATTGATTGGTGGATGGATGGATTGATTGATGGATGGATGGATGGATGGTTGGATGGATGGATCGATGGATCGATGGATTGATGGGTCGATGGACAGATGGTTGGTTGGGTGGTTGGTTGGTTGGTTGGGTAGGTGTGAGGATGGTTGGATGAATGATTTGGTGACACTGACCTCATTTACCGACTGTTCAACTGTAGAGCCTGTAGGTTATGTTCTCAACATCAAAGGACGGTAGTATTACTAAACTTGGTATAACTTTTACTCATAAAGCTTGAGGCTAATTAACAAAACGTTTTATGCTTCACTCTTAACAGAAGATCTCAAAGTTCACTACCAAAAAAAGAAAAAAAATATTTCTATTGTTGTTGTTCCTTTGTAGTTTGTTGTTGTTGTTATTGCTTAACGCTTTTTTTTATTTTATTTTTTTATAACAATACTAGAATTTTCATAGCAATAAGCTCTATCAAAACAACTTAAAGAAAATGTCAGAAAAATGTTTCAAACCCTATTTTATACTAAGATATAGATATACAAGTTATAGTGAGTGATAACTGTATAGACAAAAAAGACCTTTGATCACTCACTATAATTTGTATATCTGTAGTAGGTTCAAACACCGATTAACCCATTCCCACACAATGACGCCTATCGACGCCCCTCAAGAAAAAAATAATTCGGAAAACATTGTAGAAAATGAAGAAATTGCTTGCAACAAGCAATTTCTTCATTTTCCAGAATGTTTTCTACCATGAAAGTTGGGAAAAAATCATACACTTTCAAATGTCGTCAATAACTCCTTCAAATTTGGACGAGTCTACAATTTTGTCGTCTTGTAATGGGTTAAATGATTAAGATGAGAGAGGATAAGACTTGTACATAGCAGATCATTTTGCCATGAACCAGTCGGTGCGTCCTTTTGGCCTGTAGGAAGTTTGGGGGAGGGGGAAATTTGTAGATAAAAGTAAAAACAGATTGGTAGGACAAAGTGATTAATTAAATCAGACAGGATTGTTTACAAACCGGGCCTTCTGACGGAGAGGGAAATAGACACACCATGTTCGCTGTCAGAGGCGCGACTGGGATGTAGTCAAAGGCAAATCTCCCGTAACGAGATCGTGAGAAATCGACTAATCTCGGAGTCGATCGGAGAAAATTCGACTAATCTCGGTGTCGATCGAAGAAATCGACTAATCTCGGTGTCGATCCGAGAAATCGACTAATCTCGGTGTACCGAATAATTGTATTAATTTATTATATAATGAATTGATATTAGCAAAAAGACTACAAGAATACGTATTTATTTATATTGCCAACACGTTATTATTTTGTTGTTGTTGTCTTTTGTTGTTTTGGCATTAACTTAAAACCATTCGCTTTTTTCTTGTTCAAATAATGGCCGATCGCGTGCCATGCCTATTGGCTCCAATGGGTTTAGCTTCGACAGAAAGTTCTCCTTCGGTTTATACGACGTTATTTTGAAAAATTTATGGCCAGTTACATGTCACAAAAAAGTAATACTGATGCTTTCGACAACCAACTAAAATGTTACACAAATATCGTGTTATTGTGCAACATTGAAGTTCACAATTCAATTCCGGCGAAATGAATGATGTGATTGGCCGATTGATTCTTTGAATGACAATTCAATTCGTAAATTGCAAATTGGCGAATCAAAAACAACAACAAAAAAACAGATCTTTCCCGATCCTTTTGACTCTAGGTGGATTTAACTGCTTTGACTAATTTTATTTAGTTTTGACCGCGACGGAAGCTTTAAGCTATATTTGTCTGGATGGTTTCTCGTCCCTTAGAGAGGGGCGTTGTGCCCTTAAACCCACTGATACCCGACTTTACAGCTTGGTAGTCTGGTGTTTTGTTCATAAACATAACCTGCTGATGCTCTGGCTCGAACCCGTGGCCTTTGGATCACCAGTCAAGCACTCTTATCATTCGGTCACCGGTCATTATTATGCTTTCCTCGTTTAACTGTATTCATTCGTCTGTTTCCTATATGTTTGAAGCAAGGGGAGACAAACGTTTCCATCTTAAGCATTTAAAAAATTGAATAACATATATATTCTTTAGAAAAAATCTTAAAATTGCTTCAGCGAGCAATTTGTTCTTTCTCCACTTATTTCAACATTTTTTATTTGATTTTTTTCCGAAGAATGATCAGAATTAAGCTCTATGAAAGGTTATGGGTTAACCCATTACATGTGGAAAAAAGTTAGACTGGTCCAAATTGAAAGAAGTTGCTGACAATAATTTAAAGTTTATTGAATTTTAAATTTTCTCCGCTTTCTGGATAAGAAACTTGGTGTAAAATGAAGAAACTGCTTGTTATAAACAATGTTTTCCATATATATATTTTTTTTTTGGGGGGGGGGGGGGGGGGTCAAAAAGCGTCAATGTGTTGGAATGGGTTAAGTTGCTTAAAACTGGGAAAATTATAGAAATCCTCTTCCAAATAAAATGTTGTTTAAGATATTCATCCTGTCGTGAAAACTGAATAAATTACAATACGCTAAAAGGATGGACACACAGTCGGGCCTCAAAAGTGAATTATTTATTACGACATACAACAAGGTATTTAGTATTGTTCTATTAGTTCGCATTGATGTGCTGATAAGCCCAAACAGGCTGATTACTTTATAATCACTAGACGGGCCACAAAGTTGCCCGAAAAGCGAAAGTATTTTTGGAATCGTCTTCAAATATACCTATGATTCCGCGAGTTACGGATAAAGAGAGCAAGCGTCATTTCATATTTTAAACAGATATTTTCAGCTAGAAGTTCTATGTTGTGGGTACTCATTTGAATCGTCTCACAGAGACGATTCAAATGAGTACCAACAACATATGGTTTTATCAAACAGCAACATTTTTTTCAAATATCATTTCGCCCCTTTTATCCGAAACAGCGCGATGTATTTTTTATGCTGTGTAGGAAAATGCACACCGCTTAGGAATTTTGTGGTTGTTCGCTTGCCAGATGATTTCTAAGGAAAAGTTGGGGTCGTATCAGTGATTATGTGAAGCGAGATCTTATGATTAGTGTTTTGGATTTACCGTAATGCATTTAATTGGAATATCATGAATATTTATCGCATTAATTAACGCGCTGAATATTCATCTATGCAAATCTTTGGCTTGTGATTTCAACGGATTTCTAGCTATTAAGAAACAAACTTCGCAACTAAGAAATTGAGAAATAAAAATGAAACAATGAGAATAATAAAAATGAGAAAAACAACCAGTGTTTTTTGGTTTTTGTTGTTGTTGTTGTTTGTTGTTGTTGTTGTTTTTAACATAAGAAAAACATTAGGTTGGATTCAATGGTGTCAAATGCGGTTCCTTTTTTAGTTTAGTAACGATGCTTTAGAAATCAACCGGATTTCATTTTCTGTGAATCAAGTAAAACAAACATTAAAAAAGGACAAATAATCAACAAATAATAATAAACACGGGTAGCCAACTTGGCAGACAAGATCTCTTTTTTTTTCAAAACGAATAGAATAATATTTTTTTCACCTACAATTTTGTACATGTTCTATAAAATGTAACAAGTATAGGGATATATTGGTCCCTGGTCACTCTACAGAGTATTTACGTGTCTTGTTTAAACAGTTGCTTAAGGAAGATTATTGTAATATTGTATAAACACAAATTAGTACAAATTAGTAATTCAGATAATTTGTCTAAGTTTACGCCCCTCAAGAAACAAGTCTTTGAAAAACATTGTGAAAAATGAAGAAATTGCTTGTAGCAATTTCTTCATTATACACAATGCTTTCTATCCAAAAAGATGGGGGGGGGGGATCAAAATTCCGTCAACTTGAAAGTGTCGTCTTAAGCTTCTTTCAATTTGGACAAGGCTAAAATTTTGTTGTGTGAGAATGGGTTAAATAAAATAATCAATGGCACCATAATACGAGTGTATTGGTCTAACTGACGGATCGCTGGTAACGCCCACTCAGCTCCTACAGGAAGTTCGACTTAGGTAGCAAACGGGGCTCCGTATTTTGCCGAGTTTATTGTCAGTAACATGTTACGATACTAGTAAGGTAGGTTAGCGACCTAAAAAATCTTGAATGAGCTGTAGTTTCAACTTTTAAGCCGACATAGCAACAAAATGATTCATGTAATTGCTGACTAATGTAGGGGTTCAAAGTTCAATACCGTTCTTGATGTATGATTTGATTGGTCTGTCAAATTTCTGATTGATAGCTACGATCTCTTAATTACAGAAATCTTCTGAATCGGCTGAAGTTTTTAGACAATATCAATCTCTGAACAATGCCATTATAGTGATGAAAATTATCTAACACAAATTACAATATTCAAATTATATATAGAGATTTCAGTAAACACCAAAACGTTACTATGGAAACGGGTTTCAACAATTCGACCTTGTTATCAAGGATAGTGCTAGTTGTGGTGGTGATTGGATTTTTACTACATATGATTGGATTTTACACTAACAATTGGTCGGTGAGAACATTTCAGCTGGCACTTCCGCACAATTTATATGTGACCCAATACAATGGGTTGTGGAGATATTGTAGAGCAAATTACATCATCTTTATGTGTTATCCTTTTATATCGCAAGGCAGTTAGTATTTGTTATCTTTTAGTCATATGACCTTGTTTTTTGTTGTTTTTTTTGGGGGGGGGGCGTAATACCCTTGTAGAGATATTGTAGGGCAAACTACATCATCTTTATGTGTTATCCTTTTATATCGCAAGGCAGTTAGTATTTGTTATATTTTAGTCTTATGACTTTGATCTTTTCTGGGGGGGGGGGGGGGTGTTAATACCCTTTATTTTTTATCCTTTGCGTGGTTTGAGGATATCTGAATATTAGCCTCGCGAGAATAATCTTATAACACTTAGAAAGATTTGTGGAAAATCTTGGTTAAAAGCTTCGTAACCTCGACTTCTTCTATTTCTTTAGTGATCGGTCTCTGACGGCGACACATATCCTTTCCGACATTTGTCTCTTACCAATGAGTGGATAGTCGTAAACCTGGGTGGGATAGCAGTTGGAGGCTAGGAAAGGATGTAACGGTGGTACTAGTCCGAGATATACCAGGAATCGCGTGTTGGGTGCTCAAGCCGGCGAGATATGACTAAAAAAATTAAATCGGCGTTAAACTCCCTTTCAATCTAACTCTTTATGATCTTGGGATATTTCATCCTAAGAATGGTTAGTAGGAAACGTGCATATTTGCTTTGACCTTTACTTTTTTGCGTGCCCTTTGAATTAACATCCTTTCGTTTTTTTGTTGTTGTTTTTTTTTTTTTCAATAGAAAACGTGTATATTAGCTTCGTGACATACACCTTTAGTTTTTATGCCCTTGAACTTTTTTCTTTTTATCCTTTGAGTGGTTTGCAGAAAACGTGGGTACTTGCCCCGCAACCTCGCATCGACTCCGCCACAAAGTTCCACTTCGACATTAAACGGCGTTATCTGCAAGTTAAGTTTAAGGACCATGTAACAAAACAGTAAAATCGTTGGCTGGCAACCTAGAGGTCATAACTACATCTTGAATAAGTTGTAGTTACGACATTTAAGTCCATAAACCAACAAAAGTGCTTCACACAAATTTCGGCCCAATGTTGGAGTTCAAAGTTCACTTTCTAATTAAATGAATGATTTGATTGGTCTGTTGATTAAGTGATTGACAGGCACAATCGGTCTACAAATCTACTTTTTTCAATGCTACAGATAATAAAGTGATGATAGAGAAACCACATCAGATTGCTAACAGGAAGGAAATCGAGCAGATGGCTCCAATCAACGCTCTGATGATTACAAACGGATTACAAATTGTCGATAGGCCACCAAAACATCGTAACTACAGCTCTTTCGAGCTGTAGTTACGATGTTATGGTCGCAAATCGACGGAATGTATAACAAACAAACCTTAGGCATGTATATGAACAGCATTCAAGTTTAAGTTCATTTATTCGTATATACGAGCTACTTTCAACAGGATCTCCGCAACTTAATTACAAATTGATTGATCGTGGTTGACATTCAAGTAACCGGTCCACCAATGATATCATTCATTTAGACTGGAAGTTAACGTTGAACTGTGGCATTGGCTTCCATTCGTGTGAAGCATTTTTGTTGGTTTGGCGACTTGAACGTCGTAACTACAGCTTATTAAAACTGTAAGTCGTCGACCAACCATTCTACTTTTCTGTTACATGATACTGGCCATATTTTCTTCAAAATAACGCCCTGAAATATCGAAGCGGAACTTCCTGTAGGACAAACGGAGTAAGTGAAAGATGCCAGTGACTGGTCAATTCTGCGCCAACATGCCGTTGTTGGATCACTTAAATATCGAAACAAATTATGATATCTTAGAACCCAAAAGAGAAGAACTTCCAGGGTATCGTGCTAAAACTAATGTATTTTTGTTAATTCAACAGATTGTGGTTTAACATGCCATCGTTGAATATTGAAATATCGTAACTACAGCTTGAATAGCGAAATCTGGTGTAAATCACCTTTAACCCTTTCCCGTTAAATCCCTGCCTTTTACGTCCCTGCGAATTTATTATTGAGAAAACATTTTAGAAAAAGAAGAAATTCCTTCTTTTTCTACAATATTTCTCCCCTTCTGATTTGTTATTTTTCAAATTAAATTAACTTTACATTTTTCTCTGTAAAACCTTTGGATTTGGACAGGTTAAAAAGTTTGCAAAACAGGAAAGGGTTAAACAAAATGAAGCTCATGTAAAGCAATAATCTATGTATTTATCTCCTCAAGGGCTTTTTCTCGATGCAGCGTCCGAGAACTCACCTGGATAAGTCGATCATAATCTCCTGCTATACGTTAACTTCGAAAACAACGTAACAACAGTTTGGGCCGAGCTGTAGATAGCAAGTTTTTGATATTAACCAATGATGCATTATTACATAAAGTTGATGCAAAAAAATAATAAGAGGAAATGTAGAAATAACTTTTATGGTGTTACAATAAGCCCGCTGAGTCCACTAGCAACACTCATTGACTCAGACAGTTCCACTTCGACATTGAACGGTACTTTTTTGCAAAACGTATGCTTAATCAAATGTAACAAAAAGTAAAATGGTTATTTGTCGACCTAAACGCCGTAACTACATCTTATTTAATCTGTAGTTACGATGTTAAAGTCGCTAAACCGCCTAAAATGCTTCACATAAATGTCGGCTGATGTTTGGAGTTCGAAGTTAACTTCCGGTCTCAATACATTATTTGATTGGTCGATTGATTCTTCGATTGACATTCGCGATCGAAGAATTGTTTTTGAGAGGTTTATAATTCCGAAACGAGCATACACACTCTCTCTCTCTCTCTCACTCTCTCTCTCTCTTTTTTTTCTCCTCTCCACCTCTCTCTCTCTTTTTCTCTCTCTATCCGTCTCTCTCTCTATCTATCTATCTACTAGTATCTATCAATCTATCCATCTATCTATCTATCTATCTCATTGATTTCTTTCATTCATCTCGAGTAGTGTTTGAATTAAGATCTTAACTGTTAGATTAATTGAGTAATTCCTCTGAAGTTTTTACCTTTCTTCAGTCAATTAGAAAATATAGGAGGCCTAGCGTCTTTCTGACTCCTTGCCTGCCTTTCAAAATGCAATCATTTGTTTGATCTGGTTGCCTAGTGATGTCTGGAAGGTTTCCAAGGTGAAGGAGAAATGAACATTCTTTCCATCTGACTGTTTTAAACAAGAGGGTCAATGACATTAAAGCGCTCACCCGGGTCAATAATTGACCAATTGTGACTGTCGATTAAAGGGAAAAAAACAGCAAATCAAATCATTCATTTTGGTCGGAAATGGAATTTGCATTCCACCAGTGGCCTCCGTTTATACGAAACATTTTGGTTTGGTTGATTAGTCAAACGTCGTAACTACATCTTAATCAAGATGTAGTTACGACGTTAACCCATTCCAACCCAAGCCCTCCTTTTTACGCCCCACAAGAAAAAAGCTTTGGAAAACATTGTGGACAATGAAGAAATTGCTTGTAACAAGCAATTTCTTCATTATCCACAATGTTTTAATCCCAAAAGACGAAAAAAATTAAAATTCCATCAACTTGAAATTGTCGTCTGCAGCTTCTTTCAATTTGGACCAGTCTAAAATTTTCTTGTGTGGGAATGGGTTAAGGTCGCTAAACCAACCATTCTACTTTACATGTTTCTGGTAATAAATGTTGCAAAATAATCCCTTTTAAAATTCGCATGGAACTTCCTGTTGGAGTCAACAGGTGGAGCCAACTGAGTCAGTAGGCGGGGCCAACAATCGGTCAATTGAATTGAATTAAACGTTTACTCGTGACCTTGAGCATCACATATGTTGTCTCGCAGCAAGCTTAACATAACCTCTTTCTATTAAAAAAATCCCGAAATTTTACGTCAGTGAGGTTTTATATTTGAAAGAACATTGTGGAAAAAGAAAGAATTGCTTGTAACAAGAAATTTCTCCTTTTTATACAATATTTTCTGCCACATAGGATGGTTTCTATCAAATCGCACCCAATTTTCATTGTCGTCTGCAATCTCTAATAATTTCGACAAGTCTAAAATTTCAAGAAAAAAATTTGAAAGGGTTAACAGACCTCGAACGACGGACACAGCCAGATTAAATCAGCTCCATTAGAGCACGCCATGCTTATGTAAGCTGTTGAGATTCAAAGAAATTCAAGGAAGTTGGGGAAAATAAGCCATCGAGGTAGACATCATTCTTAACATGGTACAAAGAAAATTTGTCACAATTTGATTGGTCAATAAACAACTGACATATTGTCACATGCACAGCACTGCGGTAAGACACCTTGTATTTGAAATGGCGGCCAGTTTGAAATGGCGGCCAGTCGACTCTCGGTTCGTCAGTTGGAAAACTGTCCATTGAATTTTGTTTAAAAAAGAGGTCTTTTTAAATGTGGGACACATTTTATGATGTATTTTCTCTAATGTGCGTTATTAATCGCGACCTCTTGGGAGCGATTTATGACGGCATTTTCGAAATTCAGTCGGTGACCCTATTTCCCAAAAGTTCCTTTAACTCAACTGGACGCATTCAATACAGAACATTCCGAGTATTTAACAGTCAGAATAGCTGTCAGTCAAGGGTCACCTGTACTTCTTTGAATGTTGAGTCCGGAATATCTTTACAGAGAATACCATAATGCTTTAAACACTAGATTCCTTTAAAGTTACGTTGAATAATTGGAATTATAAGTTAAGAAATTTCCAACGTAGAGTAAAGGGAAAATGGAGGTCCAGACTTTTGGAAACCCCGTTGTAAGCTAAATATAAAGACGCTTTGATTGGATTGTCTGCTTTACGCGCGTAACGATTGGACTGGTTTGACAGTAATTGGTCGTGAAGGACTGAGAATTACGTAACATGCTAAAGGTAAATTAGAACGAGGGGCTCCACTTCTGGTAAAAAACAGAATTTGACAACTTCTATAAATGCGACTTCAATTATATTCTCTCCCTCTCTCTCTCTCCCTCTGCGCTCTGTCTCCTTTTCTCGCTACCCCTTTCTCGCTACCCCTTTCTCTCTTTTCCCCTCTCTCTCTCTCTCTCTCTCTCTCTCTCTCTACGTTTTTTTAAAGCTACGATTTCAGTACAATATATATGTTATAGTTTATATAACGAGGAAGAATCGATAACTTTCGTATTTTTCAATCAACAATTTTAGCTGTGGGTATTTCTGATTGAAGAAGGCCCTCCTAGTGTCTGAATTTACAGAAGAGAAAGCAAAGACTATTGATAGTTCCTTCTTTCCATATACCCTCTTTAAAAATCGGGACATATTGTTCAACAGTTGTCCGTCTATTAAAAACTGAACTCATAGTCACATTCAATATTGCTCAACGATACTTTGATCATATCTAGTATGTAGGTAACTTAGATACACATGCACCTGCTGATGACAAGTTTAACCCATTCCCACTCAAAAGGTAGGTTTTTAGACCAGTTCGACATGAAAGGTGTTGCAGACAACAATTTCAAGTTGATGGAATACATTTGTCTTTTCGTTTTAGAGCATTATGGATAATGAAGAATTTGCTTGAAACAAGCAAATTCTTCATTTTCCACAATGTTTTCCACAATTGTTTTCAAGAGTTGCGTAAAAAAACGGGATTGTGTGACAATAGATTAAGGTACATTACTATGGGCATCGTACCCTATATTGACTCTTCTGAGGCCACGGCGTTAAAATAAAATCTTTGTTCAACAATATGGTCTTCAAAAATTATACTTTTTAGGGGCTGAAAACAAAGGATTGTCTATTGTATGGTAAAATATTGATTTGACAAATTCTGATAAAACCAATCTTATCCAACCAAATACATATTGCTTTAAGAAATTGTTTCTAGGACTGACTCGCATTGTGCTGGCCTAAATCAAATGTATATTTCATTTTTTCAAAGAAATATACAACTACAAAAGTCACGACAACAACAACATTTCTCATTTAATCAGTGGTGAGCGATTGCAGTGCTGACAGCACTTTGATTACATAAATACGTTACACGTGTGGTAATTGAAGGTCAAATACCACAAAAATATTTTATTTACAAGCGTAACTTGCAGATTACTGAATATCGCTGTCAAAATTCCATCAAACTGTTTATAAAACTAAATTAACTTTATATATAGTGTAAATCAAGCTGATCGTCACACTTGTAAGACCCTCTCTGGTAGAATTTGAACTAGAGCAGTGAGTGTTCACCAATTAAATCCCATGAACTTTAGGGGGGGGTGTCTAAAATTTTACTCGACAGCTCCTTTAATCTCATAGGTACATTTCTGCTTTAGCCATTCCTGAAGTACACTCAACTTTTCAAAGTAAAAATGATTACCTTTCATGCTAGTCTACGCTTTCTCCAATCCCTAAACTTTTAACCTATTTTGTGGAATAGATGATGTCACAAATTTCAATAAGAGGCGATTTTTCTATATGGGAGCCCTAAACGGTTGAAGCAAATAAAAATTTAGTTTAAATTTTGCAGTATAATACATTCATTATACGGTTTCCTGCCAGAATTCATTACAATTTATGCCGGCTGGAGGAATCAAAATAAAAACTCTCCTGCGGCTCGGATTATATCAGCACACTTAGATCAAGATGAATACTTTTCGAGTCCCCGAGATAATTTCATTTGGTATGAGCGCCTCAAGTTTAAAAACCAAAAAAAGTGAACCCGTTTCAGGAAATATTTTGAAAGAGAGAAAACTATCAATGTGTGTATTTTGTTGTTGTTGTGTTGATATTTGTAAAGTTTTCAAATACTTGTTTTATGGAATTTCCGGATTGCTCCTTTACGATCAACGGATCACATTATACAGTGACATCAAAAATAATCGGAACAAATATAAAATCATATTTTTTCTCGTTTCAGGTTGGTTTGAGGCGACCCAGGCGTTTGAAACCCTCGGGTTTATAGCAGCTCTCGCCTCCCTAGTCCTGATTATACTTTATATATTCGTACCTGCAACCTCTGGGAAGAAGATCGTGTTCATACTGACTATGCTAGCCTGCTTTGTGGCAGGTAAGTATTGATTTTTGAAAGTGGGATGTTCACGTCATTTATGAAAATAATGATACGATGTACACTTAATAGCATTTGAATGCAATTTTTTACTTTCATCTATCAAAATTGGGCGTTCTGATTTTTTGAAATTGACGTCTCGATTTAAGATTTAAAAGAAAAAAGTCAAGATGTCAAGAACGCGTACAGTATCTCACATTAAAACAACCATTAAGATACAGGTAAACACGTATTTGATATCTGTTTCAATTTCAACCCAAGTTGACCCTCAAGTTGACTTTCAAATAAGACCGTGACCGTTATCCTATCTGTGTCAAATTATTTTGAAATCCATCCTGTAATAATTTAATTGTTAGTTTCGTCTATCAAAAACGAGCGATCTGATTGGTCGAAAAATTTAATTCATACCTCCATGAACAAAATTTTGAGTACGCAGCCATTTTGAATGCTTCCGCACAAAATAGTTCACTACAAAAAGGTATCAAAATTTGTTAAGTTGTTGCATTTTTCGCTCCATGCTATTAAATTATAAGAAATGAAGAGAATATTTTTGGTTTTCATGGAGGTATGAACCGAAAAACCTAATCACACTGTATGAATCCGCTTCGCGTATTCATACAGTGTGATTAGGTTTTTCGGTTCATACCTCCATGAAAACAAAAAATATTCTCTTCATCTCTTAAATGTAGAAGTTATGATCCAGGGGAAAAGGATCCTAGCCTTCACTGTGACCTTGAACTTATAGATACAGATAGAAACCTTTAAAAGGCACATTTACTCATTGAGGGAAAGTAGGATGAATACATCTGAAATCCAAAACTAAGAGTTATGGTTCGGACAGGTCCGGACGGAATGACGGACGTACAGAATGATTGACTGACAACTTTACCAACGTATTAAGACGTATACATTAAAAAGTAATAGTTTGTATATCTTGCTGGTAGAAATTCAGCTTGAAATATTCTAATATTACCTACTTCTTTGAAAACTATGTTCCATAACGCCATGTTCCGTGTGAGAAAAAACACCATTTTTATTTTAGATTTGCCTTTTGAACGTTTATTGAGTCAAAACAACGGTTTTTAATGTCGCTAAACTTCAGTTTAGCTGACATTTTTGCAGTCATGAGGGTTAAGGGTGTTAGTAGTTAGTTTGCCTGACTCTTTAGATCTAGATAACAAAGTGTGATACCAATCCAACTCTGTTATTCCTCTTCTTGTAAGAACTCTTTGATATTGTCTTTTTGAGCCCTATTCTGAGCTTCCTAAGAGTACTAACAACATAGGGTTTGATTAATCACAAGCGAAATTTACATTTTAAAAAAGAGATCACTCTCTTTACCTGGAGCTGGAACTACTTTATTGTGGAATGTGTTCTTTGTGTAAGGGCCAGTCCCAATAACTCAGCTATTTAGACTAAAAAAATAGTTCTCTTATTTTCAAATCCTTTGATTTTATATCTGGTTGGTTTTGTGTGTGAAATTGTTTCCATTTAATTTATAGTCTTTGAATTAACGATTACAACAATAAAAATACATGTTATACTTTGATTATTTCTATTCAATGCTTTTCAAGTGCAGTAATTTTGTATAGCAACCATTTCTAAATGCATTCTATGGTCAAAGGGAGATAAATAAAAATTCCTTCTTCCTGTCTAATTTGAGTCAGCCTTTCTAATCAATAACCTACTTAATCCTTTTCTTTTCAATTTCTGTTGTTTTTTTTATAAATCTTGAAAAAGTGTGGAAAAAGAAGGAACCATATTTCGTTATATGCTTAAAGTTAGAAGTTTATGTCACCCACCCTGATGACTGGATAATAGTAAACCTAAGTGGGATGAGCAGCTGGAAGCTCATAATTTATATGTAGCAGTACTAGTGTGAGAAATACCATGAACCCATGGTTAGATGCTCAAGCTGCCCCGATTTGACTGAAATACTGTTAAAGTGGTATTAAAGCCTCTGCAATTAATCAATTTTATACCTCGGTCAAAAAATCGACAATCATTTTAATGAAATAAATGTCAAATGTTGGTTATTCAAAATTAAAATTACTTATTCAAACGGTGTTTGATAGACATATTATCTGATTAACAAGTAAATTTCAACCTGAAATTTAAAAAAAAGAAAAACAACAATAAAAACTCGACATAACAGGAATAGCTATTATTTCTGATACAAGATAAAGATTCAATTTTATATGAATATTACCTTGACATTTCCGGAAGTTCAAGATTTCAAATTTCGATATAATTAGTGTAGACTAATTGCACATTATAAAAGATCTTTGATACTTTTGTTTAACTTCTAGCTTCTCTACCTAAAACTGAGAATGTTACTTAGTGATATTTTAGATTCATTTCTCTATGAGTAATGAGATCATAAACCCATTTGGAACATGGCGACATTCAGGAACTTCAGTCCTTTGATATAGGCACGCAGTTGAATGTAAAATACAATTAAGATGTTGATTCCAATTTTTAGACAATGAAATACCAAAAGCAAGTAAGTGCAATATGCCGAAATGAACCGAAAATCGTAAAAATACATGCGTATATGACAACGTCATTTTCTTGTACTGACTGCTTCGGCAATACTGCAAGTGTATTGACAAGTAAGGTTAATTTTCCTAGTTCTATTTATTGTCAAATTTATGCAAATATAAATAACAAAATAGTTACGGAGAATAGGTGTTACGGATGCATAGTGACACGAGAACAAAAACAATTCTTGCACAACGAATCTACATTAAATGCTTCATATAATAGCAGTATAAACCTCGATTTACATTATGTTCTAACTCTAATACGAACAGTCAATTTTTTAGATGTCGACGTTGACTTAACCGGGTTATTTAAAGACATGTACATTTCTCAAAACCCGTTTCTTTCAACAAAAAAGATTAATTCCGAGATGCTTCCAGTCAAATGGTATGGTGAATTCGTAACAGTATCAGTTTATGATTATGAATTTTAAAGCATATATGCTATCGACATATTTATTTTACAATTGTCTCATTTTCTGGAGAATAATTGTTAGTTCTAGTTGTAGATACGTTTAGGGCGCAAAACAAGCAATTCTATATTTTTCGTAACATGTTACTGGCCATAAGCTTTGCAAACTAGCGACATTTGATGTCTAAGTCAAGCTTACTGTTGGAGACATTTTTGAGGGACCAGCGATTCACCAATTATCCGCTGTATATTTCTTGTTTATTTCACAGCTGGTTGTATTATTCTTGGTATAATCATCTATGGATCAAAGGTCAAGGACAACCTCTCGTGGTCGTTTGCGCTGTGTACCATCGCTGGTATAGTGTTTGGCGTGTCAGGAATCCTGCTCATCATTGATATGTTGAAGAAATAGACGGGAACCAGTCCAGTAGACAGGAAGTGACGTCATATATTAGAATGAAAATATGTAGGAAAGTTCTTTGACGAGAAAACGGTTTAAAAGTGTGTGTTCTTATTTCAATGTTAAGCAATAAAATGATCATTTTGTTGTAAAGCTGGATCAGATTTATTTGGGACGCATTCAATTCCGTAGACTTTTTCGGCAAAGCATAGGAATAGCTCCCGGCTGCATACGGAAACACTCGGCGATTTTACGTTAATCAACGCATGTTCCCGATTGTTTCCGAAAGTCATTTCAGAATTCCATGGAATATCTGAGGGATGTTTTAAATGTTTCGGTCATTCGGAGATCTATTTATAGATTTCCGAACTTTTACGGAATACGCGTGAAGTCTCAAGTTAATTTGGTCAAATGAAATCAAGTAAGACCAATTGTGCCTATTGGAGAATATTTTTCTAAAATATCAACATTTTTATCAAAAGTTTACGTTCTTGAATCTTGAATGCTTTCTTGGAATGTCCAATACAAGGGCTTTTTTTATTTTATTTTTCATTTGAAAATTAAAAAAAGGAAAATAACGCGAGTTAAGATGACGTCACGTCGAGAATAACTTTTTACGCATATGTTATTGAATCTAGTTTATATTTCAATTATTTTATTAAATACATTAGTGTAAAGTTTTAAAGACATTTTTATATAATTTGTATAGAGATCTTGTAATGCCTTTTGTGTGTTCACGCTTTTTGAATTGTGCTTTAAAAGTTTACTGTGAGTTCAATCTCTGTCTTTCTTTTCTCCTTAGATTAACCCTTGTCATACTGAATAAAATCCTATTTAGAATTGCAATAAAACCAAAGGACTAAAATCACTGGAAGCACTTGTTTCACGTCAATTTTTCATTTCAAAGCTTGTTTAATAAACAATTCTGGCTTGAAAGGGACAAGCAGGTGGTGTAGACTAAAATCAGACTGCACATATGTGTAGGCTGAACTTTGTCTATACCTCCTGCCCAAACAGGAATATTCTGGGTTCATCATGACATGGGTTAAGAATAAAAATATTTTCGGTCAATCGAAAAGGGATCATCCGTGAGTTAAATAAAACCAAATATAATGCAACTAATATTTGAAAACAGAGATATTGCACTGAAGAAGTTATTTAGAGATCTTGTTTTTGAAAATATATACATGATATTGTAGGATGTTCATCGTTAATTCAAAAAATCTACAAACAGCGATAAGTTGCGATCCTGGCCTATCTATGCACTCTCCGAAAACTGACCAGAATCTATACTTTTGGCATTTCCAAGGAGGTCCTTTATTGCCAGACGGATCGTAAAAGTTTCTACCAAAAGCTTTTTAGAGATGTGATTTCTATAAGAGTTCACTAAAATGAGATTCAAAGTAAACAGACAAATAATATGTTTGTTTTCATCTCATTCACTTAAAAACATTTTTTACATTTTTTTATTATTATTATTATTTACAAGACCTCTCAAGCAAAACGGAACAATCCATATTACAAATATTTGATGAAAGATTGCAAATTGATGAATTATCTTTAAAAAGAAAACACGAATTCAACCCATCCTGAATTCATCAAAATATTGGAATTTTCCAACGTCAAAACTAACGTCATTCATATAGGTTTGCCTTGATAACGGTCCATAAATATACGCTGACTTCATCAAAATATATGATTTGTTTTTCTACATCTTAACCCTTGTCATGCTGAACCCGGAATATTCCTGTTTTGGCAGGAGGTATAGACGTAGATCAGCCTGCCGTTATGTGCAGTCTGATCTTAGTCTTCACCACCTGCTTGTCCCTTTCAAACAATAAGTGTATATAAAATAATTACTGACCAATATATAAGGCTTTCCAGTGCTTTCAACCTTTTGAATTCTACGCATTTCTTTAAAGAAATATACTTTATTCAGCATGACAAGGATTAAAGTGACGTCATTTAGGCAGATTTTCCCCTGCAAACTCATCGTGATTATATCCTGACGTCATCAAAAGTTCGAATTTTCAAATGTTTTCAAATGTTTTTACCTAGATAAGAAGACATTTATTTGTTGTTCGTAATGAAAATTCTTGATGGTCCCTGTTTACTTAGCGGGTAATATTGTGGTCTACAACCCGATACGCGATATCTTATTTCCATCTCCGTCTCTGTCGCCTATTTCCGTCTCAAAATTTTATCGCAGCAACGGAAATATTATCTCGTGTTTCGTATAGCAATTCAGAGGTGGAATTATATTTCGCGTATTGAGTTATACTCCCAGCAGGCATACACTGTGAATAATATGCCTAAACAAATTACATGACGGCGAAATTTGAGAATGGTCCAAATAGAAAGGAGTTGCAGACGATAATTTAAAGTTTATGAAACTTAAATTATTTCAACTTACTGAGTAGAAAACATAGTAAAAAAAAAAAAATTATTTGTTGCAAGCAATTTCTTCATTTTGCACAAGGTTTTTCCAAATTGCATTTCTTTAGGGGCGTCAAAAAGTGTCATTGTGTGGGAAAGGGTTAACGCACATTTCAACAGTTTCTCAACTAATTAAGGCATACGGAGCAATATAGTCGCTCAAACGCCTTTAGTTTAGATTTTAATGTCGATTGAGTGGTTTGAGTGATTATTTTATTTTCGATCGTGGCTTACCCCTTAATGCAACGTAGATTTTATATATCATTATTACGCCTGCAAATTTGTGTATTAATACTTTTTTGAATAAGATTATTTCATAGAAAATAGTAGTGTGTGTCTTTTCTTTCTTTCTTTTTGAGTAGGCTGCTTGCTAATGTAATAGGGCTCCTATTGTTACCTTACTCGATGATAAGGATACTTCCGGTCTATAACAACTTTTCGGTTTGTGATTTACAATCTATATCAGCGGTACTACTTTTTAACCCATTCCCACAAAATGACGCTTTTAAACGCCCCTCAAGCTTTGGAAATATTGTGGATAATGAAGAAATTGCTTGTTAAAGGCAATTTCTTCATTTTTCACTTTGTTTTCTACATAAAAACAAACGTTTTGAAGAATACATCAACTTTAAACTGTCGTCTGCAACTTCTTTGAGTTTGGACTGGTCTAAAATTCTATCGTGCGGGATTAGGTTAAAGATATCCATACGGTTTGGAATAGTTGATTATATTAGAACCGAAATGAAATATGTTTAATCTGATGTTTTCCCCTATTTAGATCGCCTAAGCACGAAGTGCTCTGGGGAGCTATTGTGATCACTCATTTTCCGTCGTCCGACCCTCTGTCTGTGAACAAACTTTTACAAAACTTCTCCCAAACTACCCATTAGACTTCAATGAAACTTTACAGAAATTATCCTTGTGTGATGGCCTTCCAAAATTCTCCACAGAATCGGCATTGATCAATAACTCCGGTTGCCATGGCAACTAAAAAGAATTTCAAAGTTTCTGAAAATATCTTCCGTAAGGCCTAGATCATTTAAATTTTGCAAATTGAATCGACTCCTGGTCCTCAACCAAAATACTTCAGGATGTGATATGATTTATGTAAGCGCCATATTATGAGTACTTGGAACTCACATAGAAATAAGGATCTTGATCTTTGAAAATCATCTCCTCTTAAACTAATCACCAGATTTCATGAATTTTATAGAAATGATCCTTTGGTGATAGCCTTCAAAACTATTTCACAGAATCGTAATCCATCAATAACTCCGGTTGCCATAGCAATCGAAAATCATCAGATTTCAATAAATTTTATAAAAATGACCCTTCGGTGATAGCCTTCCAAACTACTTCACAGAATCGTTTTCCATCAATAACTCGAGTTGCCAAAGTAATCGAGAGGAATTTTTAGGAATTCTATAATCAAATTACTGTAAGCTAGCAAAGCGTGGTTTTGTTAAGTAAACTTCTTTGTCAAAGGTTATTATGATAAATAATCGAGGTTAAAGTAACCAAGAAGTTAACCGATTCTCACACTATCCCCTCTTAAGAAAATAGTTCTGGAAAACAATATGAAAAATGAAGAAATTGCTTGTTACAATCAATTTCTTCATTTTCCACATTGTTTTCCACTCAGAGAGGCAAATATCTTTAAAATTCCATCAACTAAATATTGTCATCTGCAACTTCTTTGAAGACTCTGATCAGAGTCATTTTGAACATTTGTGCTCAGGCAGACTTTGCAATGTTCCTAAAATATATATGAACTTTTTTATGGCGTATGCATTCAATAAATTTAGTGGTTGAGCCTCCAGTGGCAGTTTGCACTCGTTGAACTCTGAGACGACCTAAAAATATAGTCTGTTAACTTAAGCTATCAAAGTTGACGTTTTGCTAGCTAAAAATCTACCCCCGCTAAACTGCTTTCGTCTGTATGTAGTATAAGCTCATTGTCCTCCTGAGTATTCCAGGTGTGCCCTATATTGTTGGTACTTTAAATATACAGGAAATTCAAGAAAACCTTTCTTTACGTTAAGCTTCTTTGTTGGTTTGGCGACTTAAACGTCGAAACTACAGCTTATTCAAGCTGTAGTTACGACGTTTAAGTCGCCAACCAACTATACTACTTTTTTGTTACAATCTACTTGCCATAAATTAAGCAAAATAACGCCGTTTAAATTCGAAGCAGGATTATTGTTGGAGTCATAAATATCTGTGGTTGCTTGGGAAACCGAAAGGGATTTCTAATTTCCTAAACTGCGAACCTACCGTTTTAAAATTTTGTACTTACCATCAACCCTGAGTCATTTATTCAGGTTATGATATTGTATTATAAATTGTCCCTGTGTTGTGGCTACTTGAAATTTACACAGGTATGAATCGTTTGAACATCACCTTCTCCTAAAAGGATTATTTTCTTGTTGGCACCTTTTCGTCGTACTTAAGTCAGTGCGTGCATCCGTCCGTCAATTTTTACTTCAAATATTTTCTACCAAATAGTGCTCCACAGATTTCAATCAAATTGGAAAGGAATTATCCTTTGGTAACCTTTTATCGGATGCCTTCAAAGAATTCTGATCGTTTTAAAACATTGCTTTAGTCTGTTGAGATAGTTCTTTCCATACATGGTAAAAAGAGAAATCTTCTTTTTAGAAACCATTTTATAGATTTTCCCAATTTTCTTTTATTTTCAGCCTGCTTTAAAGAATTTTGATCGGTTTAATAATATTTCTTATGGCTTAGGTTAATGTATGACATAAAGTGAAATATTTTTCTTTATAACTTCAAACAAATTTCTCAGGGAAGATATTTTGGTGATTCTTAATCAAAATTCTTGAGAAATCAAATAAAAAATTGATAGTTTTGCTTTAGAGGATTCAGGGCTCATTTCAGGGAGAGACTATTGATGCAAGGGAAATGATTGATAGTGTTTCACCCAGAATATTTGTTGCATTAAAGAAAGTTGTTTCCCTTAAAGTAAATTGCAAGAAAGTTATTATTTCTAATATTACTTAAGGATAAGGAGGCTTATCAGCTGTATGCGGGGCGTTGTAAGGGCGTGATTGAAGCACGGGGACATCACACATGCTATTAGAGTGCACAAAGCTTCTAATTTTTTGGAAGCACTCGATTTCTGTAGTTCTAGTCGCACCTAAAATGTTGATTTTTTACCATTACGACCTTCGTTTAAGCTTTACTCTCAAAATAACACTGAAACATTAGATCTTTAAAAAAATCTTAATACTTTAAACACTAAAGTTCTGGGAAAGACAAAAAAAAAACTTGTGTAGTTTCCTAGAGATACAAAATTATTTAACTAAAAAATGATCCTCAGCGAATTTTGAGGAGTATATTAACTTTTAAGGTAAAACCACCCGGTTTACCTATGTTTATCTTTCGACAATCTGTCACAGAGCTATAGATAGAGGGCGTAATCCGTATTTTAAATTTGAATATTTCACCAATACTGCCACAAACCCTATAATGTGGGTATCTATCTGAATCGTCTCGACGAGACGATTCAAATGAGTACCCACATTATAGGGTTTCATCTAGAAATAAGGATTTTAGAATGCTCTTACCCCCATCTTATCTAGACCACTGAATTATGACCTAATAAAAAAGGTATACAAGCTCGGGTGGGTGAGTCCAGATCACTTTTACATTGAGATTGATAGACTGACACGGTTTCCCGAGACGCCCTCGTGCTTTTGGATCAATACTCTGTTTACTAAAGGAGTGACGTTAACCCATTCCCACGCAATCCCTCCTTTTTTCGCCCCCCAGAGAAAAAGGCTTTGGAAAAAATTGTGGAAAATGAAGAAATTGCTTGTATCAAGCAATTTCTTCATTATCCACAATGTTTTCTATCCAAAAAGACGAAAAAATTTAAAATTCCATTACCTTGAAATTGTCGTCTGCAGCTTCTTTGAATTTGGACCAGTCTAAAATTTCCTGGTGTGGGAATGGGTTAAACAGGGCGATCGTTTGGGCCCTGGTAGCGAAAAGACTACAATCTAGAAGATCCAACACGTGACCAACAATATTATCTATATACTGTCAGTATATGTATTTAGTTCAGAGATACCGTTTGGATGTTTGGATGTTAAATCATGGCTGATATAAGACAACGTTTATCTAAACGGTGAGAAGACTTTTACTCGCTCTTTAACATATTACATAGTTTGAAAAAATACAAACAAACGAACAAAAATAAATTCTCTGTCATGATAAAATGTGTTTTGCCTCATTCAAAGTCCAACACATTTTGACAATAATGACGAACACCTTGTCTTTGAGGGACCAAAATGTCGTAAATACAACTTGAATAAAGTTGTATTTACGACATGTAAGAAGCTTAACCCTTTCCTGTTTTTGCTAAATTTTAGACTTGTCCGAATTCGAAGGCTTTGCAGACGAAATTTTAAAGTGAATTTAATATGAAAAATAATCATTCAGCAAGGTAGAAAATATTGTAGGAAAAGGAGAAAAGTAAAAAATCACAGGTCGTAAAATTTTGAATCTGTACAGGAATGGGTTTAAAGACGATAAGCACAACAACGATCAAACTGGATGACAAATTTAACCCCCCCCCCTCCTTCCCTCCTTCCCTCCTCCAAACAGCGATCCAGATGAGACTTTTTTATCAGCAAAATTTCGGCACTTAAGTTCAAACCATGGCTTTGTTGTGCAAAAGAAAAAAAAAGACAAATTTATTTAGCGCCAAAGCTATTAAGGTATAAAGCTTCTCAAATATAGGACCTGTCATGAGATTTATTTAGACAAGCCGACCTTACGCGCTTGGATCCGGAAGGGGGCGGGGTCTGGGGTCCAGACCCTCTGGAATTTCTGGAAAATTATGGTTGTAAGATTTGGAAAGTGTGAAAACAAAGTATAATATTGGCAAGGGGCAACGATAATGTTGTAACTACAGCTTTGCTTAAGATGTAGTTAGAACATTTTGCTCGCAAATTGACGAATATGATAAAACGATTATATTTTCGGTTGTTATTTTAAGCATTTTTGTTAGTATGGCGACTCAACCGTTGTAAGTGCAGCTTATCTAACCTGTAAATACGACGTTTATGTTGTCAACTGACTTGACTTGAATTTATTGCCATAGCCTCACATTTTACATAATTCTGTTGTTTATTATCCCCAGTCGATCTGCTATGTCGAAGGTCAGTAGGCGTGGTTAGCTATCAATCAGTTGACTGACAATCCTGTAAAAACTAAGACATTAACCCATTCCCACACATGACGCCCTTCGAGAAAAAATATATATGAGAAAACATTGTGTAAAATGAAGAAATTACTTGAACGAGCAATTTCTTCATTTTACACAATTTTTTTCTACCCAGAAAGTTGAGAAAAAAAATCTAAAATTTCATAAACTTTAAATTGTCGTCTGCAACTTCTTTCAGTTTGGACCTGTCTAAAAATTGCCGGGTAATGGGTTAACAACATAATCGTAGCTTTGTCTATCTAAAATAGTTAATTCTGATTGGTCGAGAAAAACTGCTTCATGCCTTTTTTAGTACGGGACTCCTTTTTATAAATTTATACACAGGAAGAAGAAGAAGAAATTTCATAGACTGGTACTGTCGTCGATCTTAACAAAGCCCTTATTTATGTCCACATCAATACCAGTCTAGAAATTTTTGTAACTTAAATATTTACTTTAGTGCAAATATTTAGACCTGTCTAAGTTCGAAGGTTAAGCAGACGACAATTTAATATCGATAATCGTTCGGTAGAGTAGGAAAATTGTGCAAAAAGAAGAAATGCTTTTCTTCTTTTAGTTCAATGTTTACTCAAGTATAAGAACACAGGGACGAAAATCCGGGGAAAGAAAAGGAAAAGGTTAAAAAAAATCGTCGTACAATATTTTTTTAACAATATGATGCAATTGTCACGCTCTCACAGAATCACAGAATTTTAAAAGAGGTATCTTTACTATTAAGAAAGGTAACTGTGGCATTTTTGTAAGATTATGCCCCCTTTTCGACATGGAATTTTCACCACGGATACCTATCACCTGCAGCCCTATGTGGCATCGGCATGTCGTGTTTATGCATATGTTGTATTGCAGCCAACCCTTCCTCGGATACCGTTGGGTTGCAATATATCGATGTAGCGTCTTACACAAGAACTTTCCAACGAGTTAGCCGGGTTGAATGCATGCTCGGATACCCGAGGCCTTCTTATTTGCTACGCTACATCGATATAATGAAACCCCATGGTATCCGAGGAAGGGTTTGTTGCAATACAACATATGCATAAACACGACATGCCGATGCCACATATATGGTGTACCGTTTGGGTAAAAAGTCCCCATTCAGTCGTCTTAGCACAAAGAACGGTTGCACGCGTAAATTATACAGGTAAACCCGTTTAATTTAAGCGTGCGCGCTTATATTTTGAAAGTGCACGCGTTATTTACCGCGTGCACTTTTAAAAAATTAGCGTGCACGCGGAAAAAGTAAACACCTTCATATTATGCGTGGACTTGTAATTTAGGCGTACGCGCACATTTCAAATTATTGAACACCTAGTAATATGCGCGCACGCCTAAATGTTATGGATGCACCTGTTTTATTTACGCTTGCACGCGTTTCCTAAGCGTGTACTACCTAAAGTGGAATTTTGACCCATTTTGTGCACCATAATGTTTTATATTTCAGACAGCCACGGGATATATTTCACAAACAGCTCGGATACCAGTGGGAATTTCAACATCCAAATCTTATACGGGTCACCATTCCTACCTTACCGTACGAAGCCTTCAACAGTACAGGTAATATATCAACTTTGAAACAAGAGGACCACGACGGTCCTAAATCGCTCTCTTGAGTAAGCAAGCTCTAGGCTCGATGATTTTGTGGGAAAAAGATATTTAAAGATTTCCTTCATTATTTCTACGTAAATGCCTGGCCCGACAACAACCGGCTGCTTTTTTTTATTAAAAATATTTTTGTTCAAAAGTGACATTTATACTAATTTTTAGCAAAGCATCAGCTTTGATAGCTTAAGTTAACAGAAACAATTTTGAGGTCTTCTCAAAGTTCAACTCGTGCAAACTACCACTGGAGGCTTAATCACTTAATCCAATGAACATCTACGCCATAAAAAGTGGTTCTTATGTTTTTCAGGAATATTGCAAACTCTTTTCAAATTGAAGAGAATTCCTACATAAGAATGCTTTTTAACCCATTCCCACTCTATTCCGCTTATTAAGCATCTCAAGAAAAAAGAAGCTTTAAAAAAACATTGTGGACAATGAAGAAATTGCTTGAAACAAGCAATTTTTTCATTGTCCACGATGTTTTTTGTACCCAACAATGGAAAGACTTTCTAAATTCAACTAACTTGAAATTGTCGTCTACAATTTCTTTCAATTTGTACCAGTCTAAGACTTTGTGAGGTTGTAATTGTTTATCTCCTGGGTTACTTTAACCTCGTTTATTTATCATGATAACATTTTGCAAAGAAGATAACTTAACAAAACTATGCTTTGCAAGCTTATTGTACTTTCAGTACTTTGATTTGGTAGATAAAACTGCATGTATGCAGAATCTCAAATGCTCCACATCAACGGTTTTGAAAATGAATAAGGAAGAAATCTGCAGACCACAGTTTCCAGTCGATAGAATTTTCAATGTGCTCGTCTTTTTGGGTAGAAAACATTGAGGATAATGAAGAAATAGCTTGTTACAAGCATTTTCCTCATTTAATATAATGTTTTTTTATAAACATTTTTACTAAAGGGGCGTAAAAAGGAGGGCTTGTGTGGTCATAGGCTAAACCGCGTTGATTTTCATAATTTGTGGCCAGTTACTTGTAACAAAAATGTAAAATGGTTGGTTGGGGACCGAAACTTCGTAATTACACCTTGAATATGTTGTAGTTGTGACCTTTAAGTCGCCAAACCAACCGAACTGCTCATTATAAATGTCGGACTTCAAAGTTCACTTCAGGGACGGTTGATTATTTGATTGACAGCTGCGACCCGTCAATCATGGCTCCTTTCATTCCTTTTCTATTGCTATAGGCGATAAAGTGTTACCATGGCACCTTATGAAGTTATTCGATTCCGGTGAGGCGAGCACTTACTGGCCAATCATTGACGACAAATATTCTTCCAAACAAGATAAGGCGGTAATGTACATGGTCTATTATGAACTACAAATTGACCAATCATTTTACGACATAGATACACCAAAGTTTCCCTTATTACTCGATATCAAAATGCGTTACGTTAAAAGGACTTCCAATTCAAGAACAGCTGTTTTACGACATCCCTCGAGAAGAACGCCTTACGCTAAGGAAGAAATTGTAGATGTCCGGGTAGACCCGAATACAAGAAAGCCACTTCCGTTTCCGGCTTGGTGGAAGGAACATTTCGGCTTTCCTTCTTCCGGTGAAAGACCAACCCATACCGTTCCAGAGAAAGTCGACTTAAGTCGGGTGTTTGCGATGGAATATAGACTCTCTTTTAGCGATGTGGACGAAAATGGTCATACTAACTTTACGACATATCCTAGACTGTGTTACGACACTTTTGCCGAGAAACTTTACACTGGAAACCTGGACACGAATGCGGAGAACTGTTTTGAAAAAGGATTGAAGAAATTACAAATAACGTTTCTCAAAGAATGTCTAATTGGGGACCGAATTGTTGTTGAATTTTGGCGAAGTCACCAAGTTAAAAATACTTACTATTTTGAGGTTAAGAAAAATACAGACGTGTGTGCGAAATTAACTTTCGTTTTTCATTGTTTAATGAGTTCTTTGTAATAAGAAGTATTGCACTTCTACTGAATCTACGGATCGCCGTTACTAATAAATTTTCTTTCATTTCTCACCGAAACTATATATTGTGAATACTCATCAGAATCGCCTTGGCTGGACGATTTCATTGAATACTCATAACATAGGTTTTGAATTTTGAAATGTGAAATCACACATGTAAGAGATAAAGATAATATTTTTTGTTTGTTTGTTTTAAAGAATGTATGAAACGAAAAAGCTAATCACACTGTATGAGCACTCGAACCGGATTCCTACTGTGATACATAAGCTTACGTAAGCTTACATAGTAACAACTTTGGTTTTTTTACCGAACCAAAAGCTCTGATATTTGGTATTTGGCATCATCAAGTGGACCTCTATCAATATTGTATTAATGTTAACCCCAGGGTATGAATTAGCCATTCCCGGACGTCACAAGTTTAATTTAAAAATCTTCTTCTCCCAAACGGGAGGGCTTAGAGCTTAGATATTTGGTATGTAGCATCATCTTGTGGACCTCTATCAAGTTTGCATAAATTATGGACCAAGGGTCAAAATTAGCAGGTTCCCGGACGTCACAAGTTTAACATAGACTTATAGAGAAAATACTTTAAAAATCTTCTCCAAAACAGAAAGGCATAGAGCTTTGATATTTGGTATGTAGCATCATCTAGTAGATGTCAATCAAGATTGTATAAATTATTGCCCCAAGGTATGAATATGCCCATCCCCGGACGGAACAATTTTTAGATCCACTGGCTGAAAGCCAGAGAGCTATTGTAATGGCGTGGTGTCTGTTGTGCGTGCATGCGTCCGTCCGTCCGTCAGGTCGTCCGTCCGTCCGTAACTTTTCCTTCAAATTCTTCTCCGCAGAAAGTACAGAACAGATTTCAACCAAATTTCACGGAAATGATCCTTAGGTGACCCGTTATCAGATTCTTTCAAAGAATTTTGATCTGATGAAAAACATGGCTTTAATGGGCGGGGTTAATTTACATATATGGTGAAAGCTTTGAAAATCATCTGTTCAGAAACCAGTAAATGGATTTCAACCAAATTTAAAAGAAATGATCCTTGGGTGGCCCTCTATCAGATTCCTTCAAAGAATTTTGATCTGATTAAAAATATTGCTTTAATTTACGGGGCTAATTTCCATATATGGTAAAACCTTTAAAATCTCCTCGAAAAGTACTTAACAGTTTTCAACCAAATTTCACAGAAATGATCCTTGGGTGACCCTCTATCAGATTCCTTCAAAGAATTTTGATCTAATTACAAATATGGCTTTAATTGGCGGGGCTGATTTCCATATATGCTTTGAAAATCATCTTCTCAGAAACCAGTAAATGGATTTCAACCAAATTTCACGGAAATGATCCTTGGGTGACCCTCTATCTGATTCCTTCAAAGAATTTGATCGGATGAAAAACATTACTTTAATGTACGGGGCTAATTTCCATATATATGGTAAAACCTTTAAAATCTCCTCGGAAAGAACCTAACAGTTTTCAACCAAATTTCACAGAAATGATCCTTGGGTGACCCTCTATCAGATTCCTTCAAAGAATTTGATCAGATGAAAAACATTGCTTTAATGTACGGGTCAATTTCCATATATGGTAAAACCTTTAAAATCTCCTCGGAAAGAACCTAACAGTTTTCAACCAAATTTCACAGAAATGATCCTTGGGTGACCCTCTTTCAGATTCCTTCAAAGAATTTGTTCAGATGAAAAACATTGCTTTAATGTACGGGGCTAATTTCTTTATATGGTGATAGCTTTGAAAATCATCTTCTCAGAAACCAGTTAATGGATTTCAACCAAATTTCACAGAAATGATCCTTGGGTGACCCTCTATCAGATTCCTTCAAAGAATTCTGATCAAATGAAAAAATGGCTTTAATGGTCGGGGCTAATTCAATATTTGGTAAAGCTTTGAAATTCTTTGTCCCAGAAACAAGTTTGATGGGTTTTAACCAAATTTTACAAAATTGATCGTTTAGTGACTCTCTATCAGATTATCTAAAAAAAATTGATTGTAAGAAAAATATGGCTTATATAGGCAGGGCTTTTTTCCGTATATGGTATATACTGAAAATGGACAGTTGATGGATTTCAACCAAATTTCACATGAATGATCCTTGGATGACTGTTTGTTGGATTCCTTCATATAATTTTGCTTGGTTGAAAAGCTTGGCTATTATGGTTGTAGCTTATGTCCATAAATGGTATACATGTACGGTGAACATTTTTAAATTTTGTTAATACCTTTTCATCTTCCCCAGTAAATGAATTATAAATTATTTTACTGGATTTTTTAAAAACAACGAAAACGTTCAAATGCTTCTCTAGAACTATTTCAAAAAATCAGTGACTTAAATTTGTTTTCCTAATATTCAGTTTAAATTGAATTCGTGAAAAGTTTGCTTAATCAGTACATTCATGCCTGTGGAGCGATACAGGCGTTCACGCGCGTCTAGTTTCATAGGTCTTATATAGTGCAAATTTTGAAAAAAAATCTTCTCCCAAGCATCGACTAGTGGACAAGTATCAAGATTGTATAAATTATGGCTCCAGGGTCAGAATTGGCCCTTCCAAGACATTACTAGTTTAACACAGGCTTATATAGTGAACAATTTAAAAAGAAATCCTCTTCTCCCAAAGAAGAGGGGCTAGAGCTTTGATATTTGGTATGTAGCATCATCTGGTGGATCTCTATCAAGGTTGTATGGATTATGGCCCCAGAATCAAGATTAACCCGTCCCTGGACATCACAAGATTAACATGGGCTTATGTATGGAAAAGTTTAAAAATCTTCTTCTCTCAAACAGAAAGGCCTAGAGCTTTGATATTTGGTATGTAGAATCATCTTGTGGATCTCTATCAAGATTTATACATAACGGCCCCAGGGTCATAAATAGCCCATTCCCGGATGTCACAAGTTTTACATGGGGCTTATATAGTGAGGAGGGCCTACGGCTTTGATATTTGGTATGTAGAATCATCTGGTGGACCTCTATCAAGATTGCATAAATAATGGCCCATGATCAAAATTAGCCCGTTCCCAGACTTCACAAGTTTAACATAGGCTTGTATAGTGAAAACTTTTGAATAAACTTCATCTCCCCCCAACCCCATAAGTTCTAGAACTTTTATATTTGGTATGTAGCACCATCTGGTAGAATCTTATCTGTTGAAGTGCTCTCTTGACTCAGGGGGCCGATAAGGCCGTACGGGTCTCTTGTTTATGGATCTATTTTGTGCTCAAAATTTTGTTCGCCATTCTATTTTTTCGGTCAATTAAAACGTTCGTTTTTGATAGACGAAACTAAAAATTAAATTATTTTGAAATCAATATTGCTTCCTCTCTCTAGTGCACTGATAAATTGTTTAAAGCGGGGTTCGACTCTGAGTCGCATTTAACCAGCGACATTTTGTAAATCTAAAGAAAACTTCTGCCTAACCCTTGATGTCCCTTCTTCATATTAAACCCTTTCCTATTATGCAAAATTTTATACCTGTACAATTTCAAAGGTTTTGATGACGAAAAATTGAAATGGATTTAATTTGAAAAATAAATGTTCTGTTGGGTAGAAAATATTGTGGAAAAATAAGAAATTGCTTGTAAGAAAAACTGCTTGTTACAAGCAATTTCTTTCTTTTTTATAATGTTTTCTCAATTATAAAAATCAAGGGGATTTAAAAATCAGTGATTGAACAGGAAAGTGTGAAAGTCACTTTAATATGTTGTTTTCTGGAAATTGATTAATTAGTAATGTTACTTATATGACTGGGTAAAACGGACAGTTACCAACATTTGAGTCAGATCTTTTTGTTCAATGACTGAGAAAAAACTTGCTTAAAAACAGTTACCAGAGAACAAAATTCTAGTCTCCTTTAAAGATGGACCAGTAGAAAACCTTTGTCGTCTGGTAATGGGAAAATGTACAGAAACAAATACAGTTTAACTTAACGAGTTTTTAACATACTATCTTTTCGTTTTTGTGAGTTAGAGGTGTATTTTCACTCCACCGATCCGACCAACTTGATCATCCCGACCATATATTTATTCCTTGACTAGCTCAATAATAATCGCCAAAACAACAAAAAGGCTGAGGGGTAAACGTCCACCAATGTAAAAGTTCACTTCCGGTCAATATTCTAACTTTGTTGGTAAACGTCCACCGTTGTAAAAGTTCACTTCCGGTCAATATTCTATTTTTGTTGGTCCATCGATCTTTATACTGAAAACTTGGATCCGTCAATTGAATTGCTCCTGACCAGACTAGATCTCCACACGATTGCTTCTCCATTAACTCGCCTACCTTCCTTATCAACTGACCTAATTTTCTGGCCGGCTTGCCGATCTTCATGATCAACTCGTCACCGTTCCTGATGAACTCGCAACTATTCCTGATCTTTTCGTGCTCTACTCTCAATCTACTTGCTATTCACCCTGATCAACTTGCCATTTTTCCTGGTCAACTCGAAACTATTTCTTATCAAGTCGCCAGTAATCCATATCATTCCTGATCATCTCGCTACCCCTCTTTATCAACTCGCCCCTCATCCTTATCAACCTCCCATCCTTCCAATCAACTCGCTGCCCTTCTTTATCAACTCGCCTCTCTTTCCAATTAAATCGCCACCCTTACATTCAACTAGCTATCCTTCTCTATCAATTCGCCCCTATTCCTTATCACCTCCCCACCATTCCTGATTATCTCGCTATCCCTCTTTATAAACTCGCCCATCTTCCTTATCAACCTCCCATCCTTCCAATCTGCACGCTACCCTTCTTAATCAACTCGCCCCTCTTCACTATCAACTCCCCACCATTCCTGGTCAACTCGCTACCCTTCTTCATCAATTCGCCTCTATTCCTGATGAACTCGCCACCTTCCTTGTCAACGCGCTACCCTTCTTTATCAAATCACCACTCTTCCTAACAACTGCCCATCCTTCCTGATCCGCTCGCCAGCCTTCTTATCAACTCGTCTCTATTTCCATTGAACTCGCCACCCCTCCTTATCAATTAGACTTCCTTCTTTTTATATGACCGATCGCTTAACCTTACCGATATCTCCTCGACTAATTTTGACTTTCAAAAGTGTTTGGGTACCAACGCCGATCAATGCTCGCTAACCCCTTTTCGACTAAAGAAGAAAAGTTCCCGACAGTCCAATCCTATTTGGGCGAGTCTATCAGCCAGTGAGAATACATTATCACTAACACGAAATGCAGACGAAGAATTAGAGACAACATTTTGGGTAATGATTGAAGGGGTCATATTGTAATATCTTGTATTTCGGCGAAAACCGTTATCTTGTAATTTGGTTGATAACATAGAGTAAGATAGACAAGATACAATGAGCATATTTATAGCCTTGACTTGAACAATTGTGTCAGTCAATCAAATAACCAGTCGACCAATGAAATCATGCATTCAGATCAGATCAGAAATGAGCTTTGAACGCCGACATTGGCCACCATTTTTGTTCACATTCTTTTGTTGGTTTGGCGACTTAAATAACGTGACTACAGCTGTAGTTAGCACGTTTAGGTCGCCAACAAACTATCCTTCTTTCATGTTGCATGCTACTGACCATAAATTTTGCAAATTAACGCCGTTTAAAAAACTTCCTGTTGGAATGTTAGGCGGGGCCAACGTAGTAAGTGGGCGGGGCTAACGATTGTTCAATTGTACTTACTTTTTGTCTAAGATATAGGGAATATTACAACAGTGTCTTTTTCTATTTGTTGTTATCGTGTTCGAGAATCGTGTGTAGGTATTTTTTATTGGATGAGACCGAAGAAAACGATAACAACAAATAGAAAAAAACACACTGTTGTAATATTCCTTTTATTATATACCTTTAGGACATGACATTAAGAAAATTCTCTTAAAAGATTAAGAAATAACCAACTTTCCGGGAAAAAATCCGAACGTCAGTACACAAAAAAGGAGTCCGTGTCTAACGGTACTTGACGAATATGGTTTTTTTATTACACGCCGAATATTGATTTTTTTTTTCTGTCGAGTTGTATTAGATGGCTAGATTTTAATTCATATCATTTATAGGTATTATATATAAAAATTGTGTATTTCAGTCTACCGGGACGCGGCGTTGATGTCTGCGCCGGCATTGTGCGTTGATTTAAATACTGTCTAGGCAAAGTCGCATCACTACGACATTCATTTTAGTGACATTTGAAACTGCAAAGTTTCACACAGATGTCAAAAAGATTTTTATTTCCATACCGCTGTGAAAAAAAAAAAAAACAAGAGGCCCATGAGGGCCTGAGACGCTCTACTGGTTATCAAGTTTTCCGTTAAAGAAATCTGATATTTAAGGAAGTTAATTGCTCAAAGAAGAATGCATAAAGAAAAAAAGGGGGCTTTATCCCCTTTATCATTTTAAGCAACAATCCTCAAGGCCCCTTTTCCCATGTTTCATGACGGTTCCACTCCATTTCCAAAAGAAAGTTACCTTATGACCCTACGATAATTCTGTGAATATTTCATCAGAATCTGCCAATAATTGTGGACTTGATCACATAAACAGGATTGTTTTGAATGAAAATCAATAAGGCCCCTTTTCCTGTGTTTTCTGATGGGTCAATTTCATTCCAAAAGGAACTTTCCTTACAACCAGACAATTGTCCTGTGAAATTTAAAAGACAACTTGATAATGATTGTGATCTTCATCACATACACAAGAATGTTTTGAATGATAATCTGTAAGGCCAATTTTCCTGTGTTTCGAATGCCACAATTATTCCATGCATCTTTGAAGAGAATCCAATAAAACTGTTGACTTTATTGTGTTTACAAAGATATTAAATTCAAGTTCTCATAAGGTCCCTTTTCCCGTGATATTTTACTGTTGGTTTTATCATTCTATGAAAGTTAAAAGTGAATCCGATGAAATATTGGGAATTCATTATGTTTACTAGAATATTTAAAAAAAAATCATATGTCCCCTTTTTACATGATACTTGATGGATTGTACCCAGTTCTGAAAAGAACCATCTAAGTATTTGTACAATCATTCTGTGAAATTTTGAAGTGAATCTGGTGAAATCAAGGGACATCATTGTGTTAACCAGAATATTTAAGAGAGTTTTTCATAAGGCCCCTTTTTATGTGACCCTTGCTATAGTCAGATCCACTTTAAAAATCAACAATTTGAATGATGGTACAATCAATCTGTTTAATCTGTGGAATTTATTGTGTTAATGAGTTTATAGTGAAATCTTCATAGGGCCCCTTTTCTCATGATACTTTACAGAACAAACCAAATTTCAAAAGGAACAATTCTAATGAAGGTAGAATCATTCTTTAAAAGTTAAAGAGAATCAATGAAAACAGTGGACTGAATTGTGTCAAGAATTTTTGTAACAAAATTTTCATAAGGCCCCTTTTTTCCGTGAAACTTAACAAATCAGACCCAATGTACAAAGGAACAATCCTAATGATAGTTTGAAGAAAATGATAAAGACTGAGGACTTTATTGTAATAATGATGTTTTGTAATAAAATTTTTATAAGGTCCCTTTTCTTGTGTCACTTAACCAATCAGACCTAATTTACAAAGGAACAATCAAAATGATGGTACAATCATTCTATTACAGTTTGAAGAGATTCTGATAAAGACTGAGGGCATTGTTGTGTTTATGAGGATTTGGTAATAATTTTTCATACAGCCCCTTTTCCTATGATACTAGACAGATCAGGCCCAATTTGGAAAGAAACAATCCTTATGATGGTACAAACATTCTGCGAAAGTTTGAACAGAATCTGATGAAAACTGCAGACTTTAAATAAAATTTTCATAAAGCTCCTTTTCCTGTGATACTTGAAGGATCAGGTCTCATGTCAGCATCAACAATCGTGATTATTGTACAATGATTCTGTGAAGGTTTGAATAAAATCCAATGAAAGCTCTGGACTTGGTTACAAGGATTATAGATAAAATTCTCTAAAGGCCCCTTTTCCAATGATACTAGACAGATCACGCCTAATTTGAAAAGAAAGAATCCTCATGATGGAATAATCATTCTGTGAAAGTTTTAACAGAATCTGATGAAAACTGTTGACTTTATTGTGGTACAATGATTTTAAAATTAAAGTTCATAATGCTCCTTTCCCTGTGATACTTGACAGATCAGGTCTAATGCAAACATCAACAATCATTATTATTGTACAATTATTCTGTGAATGCTTGAAGAAAATCCGATGAAAGCTGTGGACTTGGTAGCAAGGGTTTATAAAACAAATTTTCATAAGGCCCCTTTTCCTGTGCTTCTTGACAGTTCAAACCCTGTTATGAAAAGAATGATAGTTATGACCTTCCAATCATTCTGTGAAAGTTTCAACAAAATCTGATCAAAGCTGTAGGCTTTATTGTGTTAACAGGGATTTATTAATTGAATTTTCATATAGCCCTTTTTCCCATGTTACTTGATGAATCTGAACCTATTCCAAAGGGAACTCTTCTTACAAAAGTATAATTATTCTGTTTGAGTATAAAGACAACCCCATCTCATCTGTGGACTTACAAGCATTAATTAAGATTTTTTTAATTGAATTTTCCTAAGGCTCCTTTCCCTATGTTTCTCAATGGATCACGGATTAGACCCAATTTGAAAGGAACAATCCTTATGATGGTACAATCATTATGTGAAAGTTTGAAGTCAATCAGGTGAAATCTAGGGCCATTACGTGTTAACTAAGATTTTTTTTATTAAATTTTCATAGGGCCCCTTTTCCCATGAAATTGATGGATCAAACCTACTTCCGAAAGTAACAATCCATTTAATATAATAATCATTTTGGAATGTTTGAAGAGAATCTATTGAAAACTATGGACTCTATTGTGTTTACGAGGACTTTTTCAATCCAGTTTTTATCGGGCCCCTTTTTCCCGTGGTCCTTGACTGATAATACCAAAATTTGAAAGGAACAATTCTTATGATGGTACAATCATTCTGTGAAACTTTGAAGTCAATCAGATGAAAACTGTGGACTCTAGAGTGGTAACATAGATCTTTGAATTAAATTTTAATAAGGCCCCTTTTCCTATGTTTCTTGAGGAATCATATCCGATTTCGAAAGGAACAATCTTTATATTGGTACAATCATTCTGTGAAAGTTTGAAGAGAATCCGTTGAAAATTGTTGGCTCTAGATTATTAATGAGAATTTTTTATTAAAATTTTCATAAGGCCCCTTTTTCCTGTGTTTCTTGACGGATCATACCAAATTTCGAATGGAACAATCCTTATGATGGTACAATTATTCTGTGAAAGTTTATATACAATCTGATGAAAACTGTGGACTCTTGAGTGTTAACGAGAATTTTTAAATTAAATTTATTTTCATTGGGCCCCTTTTCCCCTGTTTAATGACAGATAAGACCCATTTTCGAAAGGAACGATCCTTATGATTGTACAATCATTCTGAGAAAGTTTGAAGAGAATCCGATGAAAACTGTGGACTCTATCGTGAAAACGAGGATTTTTAATGGAATTTTAATTAAATTTTCATAAGGCCCTTTTTCCCATGTTTCTTGACGGATCATACCCATTTTCGAAAGGAACGATTCTTATATTGGTACAATCATACTGTGAAAGTTTTAAGACAATCCAATGAAATCTGTGGACTCTATCGCGTAAACGAGGATTTTTAATGGAAATTTGATTAAATTTTCATAATGCCCCTTTTCCCATGTTTCTTGACGGATCATACCTAATTTCGAAAGGAAAGATCCTTATGATGGTACAATCATTCTGTGAAAGTTTGAGGAGAATCCGATGAAAACTGAGGTCTCTATCACGTAAACGAGGACTTATTAATTAAATTTTCATAAGGCCCCTTTTCCCGTGTTTCTTGACGGATCATACCCATTTTCGAAAGGAACGATCCTTTTGTTGGTACAATCATTCTGAGAAAGTTTGAAGAGTATCCAATGATAACTGTAGACTCTATCGCGTAAACGAGGATTTTTAATTGAATTGTTAATTTAATTTTCATTAGGCCCCTTTTCCCGTGTTTCTTGACGGATCATACCAATTTTCGAAAGGAACGATCCTTTTGTAGGAACAATCATTCTGTGAAAGTTTGAAGAGAATCTGATGAGAACTGTGGACTCTATCGCGTAAACGAGGATTTTTTAATTAAATTTTCATAAGACCCCTTTTCCCGTGTTTCTTGACGGATCATACCCATTTTCGAAACGAACTATCCTTATGATGGTACAATCATTCGGAGAAAGTTTGAAGAAAATCAGATGAAAACTGTGGACTCTATCGCGTAATCGAGGATTTTTAATTGAATTTTTAATCAAATTTTCATAAGGCCCCTTTACCCCTGTTTCTTGACGGATCATACCAATTTTCAAAAGGAACGATCGTTATGATAGTGCAATCATTCTGTGAAAGTTTGAAGAGAATCTGATGAAAACTGTGGACTTTATCGCGTAAACGAAGATTTTTTAATTAAGTTTTAATTAGGCCCCTTTTCCCGTGTTTCTTGACGGATCTGACCCAATTTCGAAAGGAACGTTCCTTATGATGGTACAATCATTCTGTGAAAGTTTGAAGAGAATCCGATGAAAACTGTGGACTTTATCGCGTAAACAAGGAAAAGTTTAACGGACGGACGACGGACCCATATTCTTGAACAGGATCTCACAACTTAGATTAATGATTGAATGGGATTTAACGCCTATTCTAACAGTATTTCAGTCATATCGCGGCGGCTGGAGAACCTAACAATAGATTCCTGGTATTTCTCACACCAGAACTACCTCTACATTCTTTCCTAGCCTCCAGCTGCTATCCCATATAGGTCTACGATTATCGACCCATTGGTGAGAGACAAATGTCGGACAGGATATATGCCGCCGCTGAGGATCGAATCCATGACATCCAGTAGTTATAAATTGGGAGTCTGACGCGCTACCGACTGCGCTATGACTCAAAACCTGAAACATACGCCAAGGTTATATCATTTAGGTGTTAATATACCTTTGTGTGAGGTTTAATCGATTTTTGGACAAGGGGCTATGTTGAAAGGTATGAGGGACAAACAAAAATAGCGGCGATTAAATCCCCTCTTCTCATATCACAGAACCAAATTTTACATCAGTTGATTTCATTCATCCCGTACCTTATACCTCACTTATAAGTTCGCAAAGTTCCCCCAATTATGATCTATTTATAATTCAATATCTAGTTTCTTCTTTCAAAAAACGGGCGCTCTGATTGGTCGAAAAAAATATTCAATACTCCATGAACAAATTTTTGAGCACGCAGCGATTTTGTATGTTCCCGCACAAAATAGTCCCATACAAAAAGGTATCAATATTTGTAAAGTTTTTTTTTTTTTCATTTTTTCGCGCGATGCTATCAAATTATAAGAAATAAAGATAATATGCTTTGTTTTCATGGAGGTATGAACCGAAAAATCTAATCACACTTATGTATTTGAGTTGAATCCCCTTCGCGTATTTATACAGTGTGATTAGTTTTTTCCGTTCATACCTCCATGAAAACAAAAAATATTCTCTTCATCTCTTAAATGAATGAATGTTCTAAAAAGTATTTCAATAGGCGTCATATTATTTACATAAGGATTTCTATGGTGTACCGTTCGGGTCATAAGTCAACTCTAAGTGCTTTTTACGCTCGATGCTACTAAATTATAAGAAATGAAGATAATATGATTTTGAGTCGAAAAATCTAATCACACTCATGTGAGAATCCGCTTCGCGTATTCATACAGTAAGATTAGTTTTTTCGGTTCATTCATCCATGTAAACAAAAAATATTCCCTTCATCTCTTAAATGAATGAATGTTCTAAAAAGTATTTCAATAGGCGTTATTATTTACAAAGGATTTCTATGGTGTACCGTTCGGGTCATAAGTCCACTTTAAGTAGTAAAGGCGTAAAGAACGCAGGCATGCGTGCATAATACATGTGCACCTGTAAAATTTAATCGTTTGCTCTGAAGAAATTGGTTTTCAAGCGTAATTTAAATTTTAAATGTCGTAACAACAGCTTGATCAACTTGTAGTTACGACGTTTAAGTCGCCAAACCAACAAAACGTTTTACAAAAAAGGTGGGGTTTGCTTAAGCTTAAAGCTTAATTCCAGACTGAATGATTAGATTGATCCATTGATTTCTTAATTTTTAATCACAGCGGAGATCCGTAAATTAAAATGACAAATTTCGGCGTTTTCCCTCATATTTATTCAGCTGCATAATTAACAATAAAAATCAGACAAATGATTTTCATAAATGCTATCTGGTACAGTTTTACTTCTCAAGAATTATGTTCAAACGAGAGTTGTTTATTAAGGATACCCTCGTTTTTTTCTTTATAGCTTTTTAGCGCTTATCGTGAATTTCGAAAAACTCAGCCCATTCCAAAACAATTACCATTTTTACAAACCTCAAGAAAAGGGCTTAAGAAAACATTGTGGAAAATGAAGAAATTGCTTGCCACAAGCAATTTCTTCATTATCAACAAAGTTTTCTATCCTTACCTAACATTCCACCAACTCAAAATCTTCGTTTGCAACTTCTTTGAACTTGGACCAGTCTTAAAAAAATCGTGGGAATGGGTTAAACGAACTATTTTCATGTGTTTTAACTGCCTATCAAAAACCAAATTTACCAATCAAATCACCCTAATCGGCAAAAGCCGACATGTTTATATCATCTTCGATATAACAGCGTGATATACTCTTCAAGCCTTATCATCGATTGGCGACCAAGAGTTTGTAAATATAGTTTTATTCAAGCGGTATTTACGACATTTTGCTCGCCCGGAAAGGTTATGTTACAGATTTCATTGCAATACACTATACACGAATAATAATTAGAATATCAGCAAAAACCCATCGAGCCAAAATCAGATTAAAATCCCAGTACAAAAAGATGCTGAGTTGGTTAACATGTGTCTTGCAAAGAAAGTTTTCCAATTCAGGATCTGTTTTGCTATTTTTAAACTATCAAGTGCATAAAAGAAAGAAATGAGTATGGAATTCCAAATATCACTGCTACAATCATAGCATTTTTGCACACGGTGCGCATGTCTTTGGGTATCAAATATGAGCTAAAATCTGTCGTTAGTTCAAACAAATTATGTGAAATGAATAAATAAATAATGCTGGCTAATGAAAAGTTCAACAGAGGGTACCCTAAGGGGAGATAACGTATAACATCTTTTGCATTTGACTGTAAATATACATGTAGTTGTGATAGATAAGTTTCAAGAGTTATCTTTCCTAACCACGCAAACATTGACACGTGATATTGTCGCAAAACCGGAAATGAGTTCCGAATGACGATAAAGCATATAATCGGAACCGGGGATGTGTATGGATGGAATTTATTGTACTTAAATTTGTCCTCGCGCATAAATAACGCGTACCACAGACATAATGTTAAAATGCAAACCGTTACCATGACTACCTTTGTCACCAGTTTTCGAACAGAGTTTTCGGATTTTTCCACATTTTTCATAAACGTTTCAAAATTGGGATAATTATAAGCACACAGCATTCCAACGAAACACGCCCAATGGTCCAGCCCTGCGCGAAATACCCACTCGTGCATTGGATCATATTTAGGCGAATGGTACTGTAAAATAATCCAAAATGGACGAAACACATTGTCCCGAATCACACTTACCTCGAATATCAACACATTAAACAAGAAGTAAGCGAAGAATTTGATCGCCATTTTAGTTGTATCTGTGTTCCAGGAATTTAAAATACCCATAAATAGATACACGCTGACGAACCAATAGGTATGCATTGCGCAGATGTAATACAACATATACTCGTTGTTCGTGACGACACAAAGGCACGTGACCAGGAAGTTCAAACGGAATTGCATCTTTAGGAATCGCCATATTGAAAAGTCTTTCCTCACCCAGAAGAAAGAGAAATTACCTGGAAATACAAAAGAAGACATGCTCTTCTCTATCTCTAACTTAACACTGTTAACAAACTACTTCAAATAAATTATTTCCTGGACAAATTACTATTTTTCACTGCGCAAGGTGTGATCCAAAAGCATTTGAAACCTTTCAAGATAGAAGGTAGAATGAAAGGAGTAGATTTGTCTACGAAATCCGTGATCAAGATGATACTTTGGTCTTTGGTATCGATATCTGAAAGTTCAGTTTGGAAAAGACCTGCAAAACGAATCTTAAAAATTTCCTACAAAACGAAGCTTTGCTCCAAAAACGTGTTTTTTCTGTCATTATACACTTTATTTAACTAAACATGTACTACGAGGCTAAGTTTAGAGGCTATAAATTCTATATTACAACCCTTCGAAGAATTGATTGATTGGTCGATTGATTGATCGATTAATTGATTGATTAATAGGGTTTAACGCCACTTTTAACAAGATTCCAGTCATGGAACTGGATCACCTAACTAAGGATTCCTGGATTTCTCACACCGGTACTGCCACTACATCCTTTCCGAGCCTCAACTTGAGTTTACGATTATCTATCTATTGTTGGAAGTCTAATGTCGGAAAAGATATTCGCCGCGGGGGAATCGAACCAAAGACCCCGTCCTTCGGAAGAAATGTAAATAAAACATAAACTAACTGCGTTTTCTCCAAATCTGAAGCATACCTTTATACTAAATGAGCCTATGCGTGACATGTTTCGACCATTTCGCATGTGCGTGACTCGCATATATTGAGCACACTGGACAGCCATTCGGGGCAATTAGAATGTTCGCTGATTGTTTAAAGAAACTTAGGGTTAGTATCTATCTACAGAGTGCAGTGAAGACTATGATCAGGCTGTGCGGATGCACAGGCTGATCTGGGTCTTTACTTGGCGCACGTGTGTTATGGTTGGAAATGTCACGCACGCGCTCAAATAATACTGGTTGATTTCGGGTTGGACGTGAATCATTTGGTCTCCCGTTTTAGTTCAGAATCAACGTCTGATCTGAGCTTATATATACACATACCAAATCCCGTCATCCACACGTAAGCTGCTATATAGACACGTATCCAATTATACCATTCTTTGGCTGTGAACACATGATACCAAACAAACATGACCTGCATCCAACCCTTCCACTCTTCTGTTTGGTCTCTATAAAATAATGAATACAACGATGCAATTACCTCCCTTTATATGCATTTGCGTATAATTCTACAAATGGATTTGTATATTGACTTGGATCAATCAGATACCTGTAAAAACAGGTCAGCTTAGGAATTTGCTGAATCCTTGGAGCATTTTAAGTGAGTTGTTTACATATGATTGGGACGGTGGTTATCAAATAAAATGAGGAAGTTCAAATAAGATATCTTGCAGATTTTACAGTCAGCATGTCAGCCCGATTAGCTCAGTTGGTAGAGCACTTGACTTCAAACCTCAAGATCACGGGTTCGAGCCCTGGGCTGACCATATCAACTAACAAAACTAATTGTCTTTCGGATGAGACGTTAAACCGAGGCCCCGTGTGACGATGCCATCCATCGAGCACGTTAAAGAACCAGGCGGAGCTCTCAGCAGTTTCGTACTGTATCCTTGCACTATCCCCCGTAACAACTAACCGTCTTGGGGCGTCGCTCATATGGGTATGTGCTACGGTAGCGACGATAAATAAACGGAAATAATCAATAGTCAGCATCATGCACTAAAAAAGTAAAATGATTGGTTGGCGACATAATCGTCGCAGCGAGCTGTAGTTACGAAGTTCTCATCGCCAAACCAACAGAACATTAATGTCGGGGTTCAACTTCAAGTGTAAATGAAAGATTTTTTTTTTTCATTGACAGTCGCGATGATTCATTTTTCCCAGTTCGAGACAGCTGATTTATCGAATGACTTTGCATGCATTACAGGCTTAAAATTTTGAGTTTGGACACCGTTTCTTACCATAGGGAATCCTGAAATGTCCGTTAAAATTCTGTACATACTCTTGGTAAGATAAAATAATAGACTCCATAGAGGGACCTATTTTGAAGTTATTGATAGAGTGGTCTATAAGCAATTTTAACGAATGTTTCAGGATTCCTTTTGGTGAGAAATTTTGTCCCTACGAGAGCCGTAGAGCCTTTACAAATAGTTTCCGACTTACGCCCGTACCTACGGATAGAGGGCGTAATTCGCATTTTAGATTTAAATATTTCACCAATACTGGACTTAATCCCTATGTTGTAGGTACTCATTTGAATCGTCTCGGCGAGACGATTCAAATGAGTACCCACAACATAGGGTTTCGTTGAGAAACAGGGATTATATAATGCTGCTACCCCCTCTTATCTAGACCTCTGCTCACTACCTTTGATAGACAAAACTTAAATATAATACTTCACCTGTACAGGTATGGCTTCCTAAATTCACACCAGAAATTGGTCAGCCCCATAAGCTCAGTTAAATATATAGAGCACTTCAAACGCCTAAATCTTGGGTTCGACCCCTAGGCTGACCAAACTAACAAAAAAAAGCGGCTAAAGACAAATATGTTTTAGCGGCCACCTGTATTCAACAAGCAATCTGTATTAAGCAAACGTTGATTCAGTTAATCCGGAAGTTAACTTTGAACTCTAACATTGGGCGGCAAATGAATGTATGTAGCGAAAAGTAAATATGGTCGTCGAACTTAAAGACTACTTACTTAAGAGATGAAGGGAATATTTCTTCCATGTTTGTTTGTTTGTTTTCGTGGAGGTGTGAACCGAAAAAAAACTAATCACACTGTATGAAAGTGCGAAGCGGATTCATACACAAGTGTTATTAGGTTTTCTATTCATACCTCCACGAAAACAAAAAAAATCTCTTCATTTCTTATACAATTTAATAGCATCGAGCGAAAAAAGCAAAAATGTACAATATTTGATACTTTTGTGTATGAGACTATTTTGTGCGGAAGCATACAAAATGGCTGCGAGCTCAAATTTTGTTCGTGGAGGTATGAATATTATTGTTCAACCAGTCAGAACGTCCGTTTTTGATAGTCGAAACTAAGAATAACGAGACAATCTAATTATCGTCGATTGGCGACTAAAGCATCCTAACAACAACAACTTTTATAAACACTAGTTAAGAGGTTTAGGTCGCTATCTGACGATATATAGATTCAAAATAACTTTTAAAAAAATGAAAAAAATGAACAAACAAAAAATTAATATATAAAATCATACCTGTTCAAAATTTTGTCGGAATTTGGTGTTATGGTAAATGCTGAAGCAACTAAAAATAGCAAAAAGACTAGGAACATGAACAGATCCCTGTCGTACACACGTTCTCCTTTTGGAAAAATCTGGAAATAGACATGTATACATAATTCAGTCAATGATTCTATCATCTCAATCGACCAATCGCGCCTGTCAATCATGGATTATACCGACCAATCAAATCATTCATTCAGCCCGGAATAGAGCTTTGAACTTCTAGATTGGCCGACATTTTTGTGAAACATTTTTGTTGGTTTGGCGACTAATTCAAGTCGAGACGATTCAAATGGGTACTTACAACATATGGTTTATGACCAGTATCTCTATCTGTAGCTCTGAAGAATGTGTATTTCTATAGCCCAAAGTGTCATTTACATAAGGCTTTCAAAACTACTTATAGGATATCATTTATGGCTCTCTAAATTGAAAAAAAAAACAAATACCAAACAGCTAAAGAAAACAGTTTTAGTACAAGCAAGATTGGTTATTGTAAATACATTCTCTTTTCCATCAATACCAATTTTCAATACATATATGAATGCAGGATTGTGCATCGATGGGTAAACTACAAGTACTCAATTAAAATACACTTTATTATTTGTGTGACCTTGACCCTTGACCCGATTGATCAATGTTGCAATGGTACAGCTATCTTTGATGGAGTTCAATTTCATATCTGCTCATGGGTTTAGAAATTACAGTTCTATGAAGAAGAGGAGTTTTTACGCTGTTTCTAACAATCTTTCAGTTTTATTATGAAGATGTCTAGATAAGGGGACTACTAGCAATCTAAAATCCTTATTTCTCAACCAAACCCTATGTTGTGGGTACTCATTAGAATCGTCTCGTTGAGACGATTCAAATGAGTACCTACAACATAGGGTTTATGGTAGTGTTGGTGAACTACTTGAATCAAATCTAAAATACGAATTACGCCCTCTATCTGTAGCTCTGATTCTGACTCGTTTAAGATCTTGTATTGATGTGCTTCCTGGGAATCACCAGTTCTAGGCTTGCGACTTGAATGCTTTTCCTAATTGTATGCCAACGTGACCAGGCTAGGACTCGAACCTGCAACGCCCGACATGTCTAGCCGCCCTAGCCACTAATCCACGCAGTACCCTGTTTGAATTATGGTCCGGACACAAATCATGGTTTGAATCTGAAGAAAATGTTTCAAATGACACAATCTTCCGAGACGGAAAACGGCTTTGTAAATTAGTCTTGATTTTGTTTGAATGGGGTTAACGCCACTCTTAACAATTTTCAGTCATATCGCGGCGGCTGCAATACCTAACAATGGATTCCTGGTATAACTCGCACCAGTACCACCATTTCATTATTTCCTAGCCCCAAGCTGCTATCCTACTTAGATTTACGATTATTTACCCATTGGTGAGAGACAATTTTCGGAAAGGATATGTTCCGTCGCCGGGGATCGAACCAATGACACCCCATGATTGAAGATTTGGAGTCTGATGCGCTACCAACTGCGCTATGACGGCGGCAAATTGGTCTTGATGGTCATCCATAAAAGGGTAAAGGTCTAGACAAAACTTCGACCTGCAGACAGTAACATGTACTTACAAATCAACAAGTTCATCATAGCGTGTGTATTTCCATTTGTTTATCGTCGCTACCGTAGCACATGCCCATATGAGCGAAGCCCCCAGAAGACGGTTAGTTGTTACGGAGGATAGTGCAAGGATACAGGACGAAACTGCTGAGAGCTTCGCCTGTTTCTTTATCGTGCTCGATGGATAGCACCGCCACACGGGGCCCCAGTTAAACGTCTTATCCGATTGACATTTTGTTTGTTAGTTGATATAGTAAGCCCAGAGCTTACGTGGTCTTGAGGTTTAAGTTCAAGTGCTCTACCAACTGAGCTAATCGTGCTGGCTATACCTCAACGCACACAACGTGACAACTATTAACATCCAATAGTGATATCCTTGTTTTCTATATCAGACAGCCATCAAGGATAATCTTGTTTTATGCTACACATGTTTAGAACCACCGCTTAACCCATTACCAGACGGCAAAGTTTTAGGTTGGTCCGAAATCAAAGTAGTTGTAGTAATATAATTTATGGAATTTTAGATATTTACACCTTTCTGGGTAGAAAACATGGTGGAAAATGAAAAAAAATTGCTTGTAACAAACAATTTCTTCATTTTTCACTATGTTTTCCCCATCGAGGTTAAGTACTTAAGTACTTAATCACGCTGTATGAATATGCGAAGCGGATTCATACATTAGAGTTATAAAATTTAAACGTTCATACCTCAATGATAAAGTACTTTCATCAATTCTTATAATTTAATGCTATTAAACGAAAAAAAATATTTTACTAGTTTTGAGTAAAATCTCATTGATTTACTTTGTGCGCAAGCATACAAAATAGTTGCGTTCTCAAAAGATTGTTCATGGATGTATGACAAGACAAATTCAGCCAATCGAACGCTTGATAGACGAAACTAAATTTACATCATTTCCAAAGCGAATAGCCATCGCGAATTTTCTTGTCTTACAAATAAGTACATTTTATGGAATCATATTTCAAATTAGGTCACATGGTGGCACAATATTTCGAGTTATTGATATTTATCCTCGGATAACAACAATATTTTTGAAGGGTTATTCAAGAGAAAGAACCTTGTCACTCCTGTTTCTCCGAGACACATGAACACTCAAGGACACTTTCTGACACTCTGGGGGAAATATAGTTATAGAAAACTTTGTAGGGAAAAGGAGAAAATGCTTGTGACAAGCATTTTCGTCTTTTCTCACAACGTTTTCTACCCTATTTTTTTGGCATTTATTTTCTAATTTTAGCACAATTTAAAAATACGTCTACAGCTTCCTTCAAGTTGGATCAGTGTAAAATTTTATCGTCTGGTACTGAGTTAACCTCATCTAAAATAATAAGTTAATGTCGTTTTACTCGAACAATGCTCTCTAAACACTTTATCAGGCGGCTAAATTTTAGGCTGGCCCAAATTTAAAGAAGTTGCAGATGACAAATTAAAGTTTATGAAATTTTGAATTTTTTCAATTTTCTGGGTAGAAACATTGTGGAATATGAAGATATTGCTTGTCACAAGCACTTTCCTCATTTTCCATAATGTTTTTCAAAGCTCTTTACAGTGGGGGCGTCTAAAAGCGTCATTGAATGGGAATGGGTTAAACATCTTTCTATTCTAGACTAGGTCAAGAAAACACGATGGACCTAAATGTGTTTAAGATTATGATGTTTTGAAGAAAATATAATGTTCAAATATTTTGTCTCACTCGCCGCAGTGCCTTGACATTTAAATTTAGCTTACCTTTCTATAGTCGCACAAGTAGAAGTATGCCAATATTGCACCAAATATCACCACTTTGTACAAAAACTCCTGAAACGTTGCTGGCGGTTTGACTGCGGAGAAGTTTTTGACATCTTCCGGTTTCGTCCTACCATTAGACGCTGAGCCTTCTGGCTTTGAAATGTTCCCATTTTCAACATCCCTATGTTTGGTTGATTCTTGTTCTGCACCAGTGTTGATGCTGCCATTTTGTTCGGCTTTTTCGCTTGGAACATCATTAGTACTTGAATCTGTTTTCACTGGTTGTTCTCTTTCGTTATTAGTTAAAGTTTCTTTTTCATGGGATGTTTTGTCTTCGCCGTTTGAAGCGCTTAAGTCTCTACCGTTAGTTCTCCCGTCCAATTTAACGAGTTCCAGATACTGCGCCACCCACAAGATAAAACATCCAATCCAGATCAAGAAAAATGTCACCTGACCGGGCGTGACGTCATAGCGAGGCTCTGTATGTAGGTCAAATGTTGAATTTCCTGTTCCTGTTGACCTTCTGATGATATTCATGGTCGGGTCACCTGTAGATTATAACAAATAGTACATGTAAGTTTCATATGTTTGGCTTTTTAGCTAGCAAAGCGTCAGCTTTTATAGCTTAAGTTAACAGACAAAATTTCGAGGTCTTCTCAGAGTTCAACGAGTTCAAACTGCCACTGGAGGCTTAACCACTAAATTCATTGAATGCCTACGCCATAAAAAGGAGTTTTAATGTATTTCAGGAATATTGCAAGCTCTGCCTGCAAGTTCATTTCACCTGAGCACATCGTGTTCAAAATGACTCGGATCAAAGTGTTCAAAGAAGATGCAGACACAAATTTCAAATTGTTGAAAGTTATGAAATATTCATCTCTTTGGGTAGAAAAATTGTGGACAATGAAGAAATTGCTTGTAACAAGCAATTGCTTCCTTTTCCACATTGTTTTCCAGAACTTTTTTCTTTGGGGGCATAAATGTGGGAATGGGTTAACTCCTTGGTTATTCTAACCTCGTTTATTTATCATGATAACGTGTGACAAAGAAGATTACTTTACAAAACATGCTTTGATAGCTTACAGTACTTTCAGTGCTTTGATTGGATCTGTCTACGCAACTGACGGATCGCCGCTGTCAATCAAAAAATCGAGTGACAAACAAAACCGATCATTCCGACCATAGGTGGTTAACTTTATATTCCAGCACCGTAGATATAGCTTATTCAAGCTGTAGTTACGATGTTCAGAGTGCCAACCAACCATTTATCTTTCATTTTATGACCCTGACCAAATTTATTTTTCAAAAAATATGTATTTGACTTACCGTGTCGAATTGCCTTGTCCAAAGACAGTGGTTGTTTGATTGACCTAATGGGGGGTTAACCCAACTTTTAAAAGTATTTCAGCCATATCGCGGCGGTTGGAGCACCTAACAATGGATTCCTGGTAGTTCTCACACCAGTACTACCACTACATCCTTTCCTAGCCACCGGCTGCTATCCAACTTAGGTTAACAATTATCCACCTATTGGTGAGAGACAAATGTCGGAAAGGATATGTGCCGTCGCCGTGGATCGAACCCATGACATCCCATGGTTGAAGATTGGGAGTCTGATGTGGTATCGACTGCGCTATGACGGCGGCCCGAAGACAGTGGACATAGCCACTTATCCGTAAACTGACCAAGCGCTGTAGTTACGATATTTAGGTCGCCAACCGACCATTCTATTTTTTTGTTACATGCCACTGGCCACAAATTTTGAAAAAGATGCCGTTTAAAATCGAAGCGGAACTTCCAATTTGGAGTCAGAGGGCGGGGCCAGCGATTGGTCAATTGTTGTTAAATGACAGAAAGGGCAATGACCAATCTACGGAATACAGTAAGACAGAGGGCCCTTACCAACCAGGGTCTCTGACAATGTATATTATGAACACAGGCACTTAGAATCCATAGCAACCAGGGTCTCTTACAATGTATATTATGAACACAGGCACTTAGAATCCATACCAACCAGGGTCTCTGACAATGTATATTATGAACACAGGCACTAAGAATCAGGATTTTTATACAACTAATAAAATTTAGTCACTGTATTATAAGAATATACAAGGTTGCGCAGCTGCTTTATTTTTAATACAAGGGCGCTGGTTCTGTATTCGCACTTGTCGAATATCTTCTTTGACGGAAACCATTGTCCTTATAAAGACACCCGTTCCCATAAAACATAGCAGCGTCTTAAACTTAAGGTAACGGATGTTTTGACAAACATCACTGGTTCCGTCATGGGAGATGTTTGGTTCGTTGGATTGAGGAACCAGAGGGGCTTGTCAAAACATCCGTTACCTTAAAAATGGCAGCTGCACTACCTTGTTAATATCTATTTCAAAGAAAAAAATGTAAGTTGTTATAAATTCCTGAATCCAAGTGCTAATGAATCCAAGTGCCTAAAGAAGGTCCACGAAACACAATGGTGCAAAGTGAGGATAACATAATCATTACCATTCTTTTCAAAAAGCTGTCCGAATGTCTTGATAAACAGTACTAACGCACACAGCCACGTTATCTGAATAGGTCCGTCCTTACGCAAGAATTTCATTTTGCACTTAACCGATTTTTTTTTAAAATGTGCTAAGCTTGTGTTCATATTCCTTTCATGTTGACACGACAAATTGAAAAAATATGTTACTAATACGAGTAACTCGTGCACGCTAATTTTTAACAATCACGCGGCATTATAAAAGTAATACACGAAGATCACTTCCGTCCTAATCATAGTGAAATCATACTCCAAGTTTCAAGTCTACATTTGCGCGCAGTTGGTAGCGCATCGGATTCCCAATCTTCAATCGTGGGATGACAAGGGTTTGATCCGCGGCGTCGGCAAATATCCTTTCCGACATTTGTCTTTCACCGATGGGTGGATAATCGTAAACTTAAGTGGGTTAGCAGGTTGGTGCAAGGAAAGGATGTAATGGTGCTATAAGTGCGAGACATACCGGGAATCAATCCTAAGGTGCTCCAGCCGCGGCGATATGACTGAAAAATTGTTAAAAGCAGCGTAGAAACCCATTCAAACAAACAAACAACATCTGCGGAAATGAAAGAGATGAGGAAACAACTATAAATACATCGCCCAGACGACGCAAGGGTGGAGACAATACCCCGGTTGTATTTCCTAAGACTGCCGAGCCAATATTGTGCGAACACTCGAAACAAATGAAGGCCACCCAAACAAAAGTTCAAACAAATAATCTAAATATAGAAGAGTGATCACAGGGTCATCTTTATGATTCTAACAACGAAAGGATCTCTGGCCACGCCCACTGAACTCCGACAGGAAGTTCCGTTTAGATATTGCCGCCGTCATAGCGCAGTCGGTAGCGCGTCATACTCCTAATATTCAATAATGGGTTGTCATGGGTTCGATCCCCGGCGGCAGCACATATCCTTTCTGACGTTTGTCTCTCACCAATGGGTGGATAATCGTAAACCTAAGTGGGTTAGCAGCTGGAGGCTAGGAAAGGAAGTAGTGGTAGTACCGGTGTGAGAAATACAAGGAATCCATTGTTAGGTGCTCCAGCCACCATGATATGACTGAAATACTATTAAAAGTGGCGTTAAACCCCATTCAATCAATCAATCCGTTTAGATATTGAACGGCGTTATTTTGCAACATATATGGCCACGTATATGTACAAAAAGTAAAATCGTAAGTTGGCGATCAAAGTATCGTTACTACAGCTTGGTTTAGGTCGTATAGCCAATACAAATGTCTTATCTAAATATCAGAACAGAACAGAACATAAGTTTATTCTTAAGACTTAAGCATACATGTTCATCGTCATACAATACTAAATGCATACACGCAACAATGACTGAATTGCAATACAAACAAAGTGAGAAATTGAAACAAAGTGAGAAAATGAAACAAATAGAGAAAATGAAATGTAAATCAGCGAAAGTTGGAAAAAGAAATTTCAGATCTGATTAGATCCGTAAATTCGGTAGCGTTGAAATAAAATTTGATTATATGTGCCTGAGAGAAGAATGGTTTTACCGGTAACTCGATATATAAATAATGGTGAATGTTGGAATTCAAAGTCTGCTGCTCCTTTGAATTTTAGACAAGTCCAAAATTTAAAAAAAAACAGTAAAGGGTTAAGTAATACCGCTTTGTCAAGCTAAAGCTTCGGCGTTCAGGTTGCGATCAAACTATTGCAGTTGTCCTCTGAAACTAACAAATTAATGTCCGTCTGGTATCAAAGACGAAATACGCTTTCGAAGTCTCGTTTTTAAGTGGGTTTGGTCAGCGCACCGTAAATTAATGTCAATGAACCGTTAATTACATCATTTCTCTGCGACAGCTGTGTCGTCTTATATAACGACTCTTACCCTGTCTGTTATCAATTGTTTTTTGTTGTTTTTGTTTGTTTGTTGTTGTGTTTTTTTCATCGTCAATTTTCAGTTCAAACCGGTTTTTCAAACCATTCACCATAATTTGTTTTCTGTAACTAGCCAGAAACTTCGCAAAATAACGTCTTTTAAATCAACCTATACCCACACAGTAACGCTTTTTGAGGCATCTCAAGAAAAACAAGAGGACCATAATGGTCCTATATCGCTCCACTGAGTATGATGGCACACGGCTTTATGATATAATATACAAAATATCAAAGCCCTACACCTAATCATTTTGGACAAGATGATTTTTTAAAGATTTTCTGCTTTGATCCTAGGTATAGTGAAGATCCAACCATATTGAGCTAATTTCAAGAGTGCGGTAATTCTTTGAAGTACTTAAGTAGAGGGTGAAAAGAAATTAATATACCAAATATCAAAGATCTAGGCCTTATGGTTTAGAAGGAAATTTTCTATGATATCCTTCTTTATTCCTTTCTGGGATCGCACAGAAAAGGGCTCATTTTGAGAATACGGTAATTCTATGAAGCATTTTAGTACAGGGTCAATAGGTATGATTACATACCAAACAGTAAAGTCCTTGGCCTTATGGTTTGGGAGAAGGAGATTTTTAAAGATTTCCTTCATTATTTTTATCTAAAATAAGGGATCAAAGAAAAGGGCTGATTTTCAAGATACAGTTAGTTCTTTGAAGTATTTTGGTAGAGGGTCAATAGATGATGATTAGTACCAAATATCAAAGCTCTAACCCTAACGTCTTAGAAGATTTTTAAGTTTTTTTCACTTCGTTGCCATGGCAACCAAAGGTTTTCATGGATTTTAATTCTTTGAAGTATTTCGAAAGAGCATGGCCAAAGGATCATTTCTGTGAAGTTTGGTTGAAAGTACATGGTCAGTTTAGGAGGAGAAGATTTTGTTGTTATTGTGAACGGGCGGACGGACAGATGTACGGACGAACGCCGGACAATTACCGACCGATCACAGTAGCTCATCCAAAGCACTTCGTGCTCAGGTGAGCTAAAGATAGGAAAACATTGTGTTAAATGAAGAAATTGCTTGTAACAAGCAATTTCTTCATTCTACGAAATGTTTTCTACCATGAAAGTTGAAAAAATCTAAAACTTTCACAAACTTTAAATTATCATCTGCAACTCCTTTTAATTTGGTTCCGTCTACAATTTTGCCGTCTGGTAATGGGTTAAGCATTTCTCCTTATTTGGGTTGCTAATAAACTATTTATTTTCAAAACAGAAAGTTGAAAAAAATAAAATTTCATGTACTTTAAAGTGTCGTCCGCATTTCCTGTCAACGACGATAACGACAACGACATCAAGGCTATAGCAATACTTAGGGTTTTCTCCGAAAACAGCCAAGCTAAAAATGGAAGAACTCTATTCGGGCGAGATGAAAGGCTAAGTGTTTGCTTCTTTGACAAAGGATCGTATGCACAGCTTGTGTGGTTTGGAAAAAAAATGCTTATAATACCATTCTTATCACATGAAAAAAAGGCTCGCTCTGTAAATTGGGCATTCTATTTCATTTAAGAAAGAAAGAGAAAATATTATGCTGGAAATGTGGAAATAAATATATCACCAATATAAATGGAGTAGAGAAGCAGAAGTTTTTGTTTATCTATAACATGCCGGCCAGATTTTGGCAGGTCGAGAAAAATATCATATAGTATCATTCAAGGAAACAATCTTAAATTTCACAAACTTTACATTGTCGTCTGCAACTCATGTCAACTTTGGCCAGACTAAAATATGAGTTAACCCATTCCCACATATTGACGCTTTTTGACGCCTCTCAAGAAAAGTAGTCAGGAAAACATTGTGGAAAATGAAGCAATTGCTTGCAACAAGCAATTTCTTCATTTTCCACAATGTTTTCTATCCGTTAAAATACTATAAATTTTCGTTAACTTTAAACTGTCGATTAAGAGCCTGGTATCTTTCGAACAATTCTGTTGGAGATGACGCTTGACTGGGACTTTAAGAAACGACATAGAAAGGAATTGATACACAAGAGGACATTGATGGTCCTAAATCGCTCACCAGTGTTATCAGTTAGTTTGAATCCTTTTTGGTATTAAAAAAAGACGCATATGGAGCCAAGTAATTGTAACAGTAGAACCTGTTTCTCTGCACAGGACTCGTGTTTTGCTTTACAAATATGAATTTCTCAGACCTTGTACATCGGAGGATCTTCACCTTGCTCTAATCGAGCGTTTTTTCCCAACTTTCGACCGTTTCGAACCCCATGAACTATTTCTTTAGATACTTAACCCTTGACATACTGAACATAAGTGCAGTCTGATCTTGGTCTACACCTCCTGTTTGTCCCCTTTCGGAGTTGTTTAAATAATCAATTTTCAAAAGGAATAGTGACCCTCATTAAGACCTTCCAGTGCTGTCAGACTCTTTGGTTTTAAAGCATTTCTGTATGCAATTTAGTTCATCATTATAAAGGTTAATATAAAGCTATCTTATAATGCCGCATAACAAACATGAATGTCCTAGGCCTGAATATTCAAGAGAAAAGACTTCTGACCTTGCTCTTACTGGGCATATTTCCGAACTCTGAACCTCCGGGGTAGGACCAGCTTGTACTCCAGGGGAAATAACTTAAACAAACTGAACAGAGGAGAACCACGTGGTAATGTTATACACCAAAGTTTGAATGCCTTGGCCACTAGACCGTAAACATTGCGGAGGTCGAATTTTCTTAAAAGCTCAAAATGAGCATTTTTCTAAAATTTGGAAACCTAGAGGAGGGCTGTTTTTTACCCTAGGGACAAAATTTTATCAAAATTGGTAAGTAACTCGGGTTAATCTAAATCCCATAGATCTTAGAGTGAAATATAAGTTTTTGTTTCGCTTTCTCAAATTGGGCCTTTTTCCCTATTTCGGGCCTCAGGGACAGAGTCGTTTTTTTTTATCGAACTAGCACATTTTTCGGTAAAATAATAAAAAACTATCTAGTAATGCTACATTTCAAATATAACTATCTCAGGACTTGTAAATCTTTTGAACTTTTACTGATTAACAATTTTACCATTCTTCGTACCTCTATGGCTGGGCTCTTTTTGACCCAAGGATTATAATTTTAGCACTTATGGTAATGACCGCGTTGTTGTGCTGTATATGAAAGATTAATGTTCTCCTTGGCTTTGTAGTTTCTGGAAAAAAGATGGTCAAAGGTTTACTAAAACGTCCGTCTTTTAAAAGCCATGGCGATAAGACTGTTTCATGAAATCATATTATTTTAATAACTTTTAAATCCGGTAAACATTCCTGTTTCAGCTTGATCAATTCACGGGTTAAAGAGGAGGAAATATGATAAGAAATTATAGATGGACAGACGGACGACGACCAATCACAATAACTCACCTCGCTTTTTATGCTCAGGAGACCTAAAGTAACTTCTATGATTATTGTATCAAGTTAATGAATTATTCATTTGCCATACAAACTTTGTCAGTATACAAGTTGTAGTAAATGAGGCACAACCCTGAACAAATATATACTATCTAACCCCTTCTTTAAATGTTAAGACTTATCCAAATTTAGAGAAGCTGCAGACGACGATTTTAGGTTGATGAAATTTTGAAAATATTGCATTACTTGGAAGAAAACATTGTGGATACGGAAGACATTGCTTGTAGCAAGCAATTCTTCACTTTCAACGATGTTTTCCAGACCCTTTTTTCTTTGGGGCGTCAAAAAGCAAAATTGTTAGGAAATGGGTTTAAAAGGAATAATATTATAACATTGTTTATTTGTTCGTATGGGATCTACCACCGCTTTAAGTAATTTTCAAGCCAGGAGGGGGACCAAGATATTCGTAGTGAAAATCCATACAGTAATGTTAAGAGAAGTACTAATTTTTCGACATTTTTTCTTCTTCTTTCTTTCTTAACCCTTGTCATGCTGATCCCGGAATATTCCTGCTTTGGCAGGAGGAATAGACAAAGATCAGCCTGTACACATGTGCAGTCTGATTTTAGTCTACACAACCTGATAGTCCTCTTTAAGCAAGAATTGTCCATAGGATCAATTTATAAACTACACATTGACACAGACAACCAGACCTGCAGTGCCATCAGTCCTTTGATTTTAATTCAATTCTGAACAGGATTTTATTCATCATGAAAACGGTTAAATAACAAGATTCTGCATTTTAAAGGATCCATTTGTTCCGTTAATCGAATACTAGCGTGTATAGCCTGTTATTAAGAAATTTGTATCACCCGAGTTCCAAAAAAAGCGAACTTCTTGATCGCCCTTCTTATATCACGGACGTTGTTGCATGTAGCCATTGCATTCTTAAGTTTCTGGTGTTGGTTTAACTTTTTCCTGTATAATCCCTGGTTTTTACGTCCATGCAATTTTATACTTAAGAAAATAATGTGAGAAAAGAAGAAATTGCTTATATCTAGCAGTTGGTCATTATGAAATAAAAACTGTTTAACTTTAAATCAAAGGTCTGAAAGAATCGAAAGGCCCTGATAAAGCTTAATATTATTTTGTTTTTAAATTTTGTGTACAGCCCTGGCTTATACAAAATAAATTGGCGGTGTAAAATAAGATAAGGCTGAATATATGTAGGGTGAACATAGTCTCTATCTCTTTCTTTAACCCTTTACTGTATAATCGCTTCTTTTTACGTTCTTGTAATTTTATACTTGAGAAAACATTGTGGGAAAAGAAGAAATTGCTTGTAACAAGTGTAACAAGCAATTTCTTCTTTTATCCACAATATTTTCTACCCTTCTGAATGGTCATTTTTTCAATTAAATCCACTATAAATTGTCGTCTGCAAAACCTTTGAAATTGGACAGGTCTGAAAAAAATTCAAAACAGGAAAAGGTTAAAAACTGAAACATGCCAGTAAAAAAGGTTTAAGACATTTGGACGACCGTTATGTCGAGAGTCGAAAGAATTCTGGTTAAAAGTTCCAGCGTGCATCAAATTTAAGGCCGACTGAGCACCCAATCAACACTAATACACGAAATAACATATCGCGTGGTGTAGGTGATTGTTTGTTTGATTGAATGGTGGCGTTTAAGACCCTAACAGTACTTAAATAAGTCATATCAGGGAGGCTTTAGCGTCTAACCACGGATTCCAGGTATTTCTCACACCAGTACTACCACTACTAACTTTCCGAGCCCCCAGCTTCAAACCCCACTTGGGTTCATGATTATCCACCCATTGGTGGTAGACTAATGTCGAAGAGGATATTCGCCCCGCCGTTGGGGATCGAACCCGGGACCCCATGGCCAAGAGTCCTACGTGCTACCAATGCGATGTGGCCGCTGCCATATATAATTTTCATTGTTGTCCATGAGTACATAGACTGAAATTAACGTGCATACATTGTTTACCTAAAAGGTAGTTCATACATGAATTTGATTGCTTAACCCATATCCACAATATCCCTCTTTTTTACGCCCCTAAAGGACAAGGCTTTGGAAAACATTGTGGAAAATGAAGAAATTGCTTGATACAAGCAATTTCTTCATTTTCCACAATGTTTTCAATCCAAAAAGATGAGAGAAAAAATAAAATGAATAAATTCCATCAACTTAAAATCATCGTCTGCAGCTTCTTTCAATTTGGACCGGTTTAAAATTTTGTTGTGTGGGAATGGGTTAAGACAAGTAAAACATGTTTTCGTCACTTTTACTCTTGTTTGGCTAAAATGTAGCATATCGCGTGGTGTAGTGCTCGTACGACATCACAACTAGTGATTTTATTATCATTATTTATATTATCTAATATCCGTCGAATTAAATTCACGTTAAATTCTTTTTCAATACGAAATTTGATCTTTGGGGCGTTTAATTACAATATTCAATTTTGTGAAGACGAAACTCCATTTTTTTTAATTCAAATAAAGATCATTATTTACTCTCCGATTTCACGATCAAATCAAAATACACCTTCAACTATTGGAATATTTGGCTTGAAATAATACAGTGTTATACGTTTTGTAATATCAGTTGTAAATATGTGTTTGTTGACTGTGTCTAACCAATTATCAGACGGCAACATTTTAGATTGTTCCAAACTGAAAGGAGTTGCAGAGTTTATGTAATCATAGCTGTGTGTGTGTGTGTTAGAAAAAATTGTGGGAAATAAAGAAATTGCTTGTTGCGAGCAATTTCTTCATTTACACAATGTTTTCTCATTTATTTCTTGATGGGTGTCAAAAAGCGTAATTGTGTGGGAATGCATTAACCCTTGTCATCCTGAATAAATATCCTTCTAAAGGTTGCTGTAAAATCAAAGGGCTTGAAGTACCAGTTACCTTTAACTTAAGTCAATTTCCCTGACGGAAATTGATAAGCAGCTGGTGTACACTAAGATCAGACTGCACATATGTACAGGCTGATCGTTATCTATACCTCCTGCCAAAAAAGGGATATTCCGGGTTCAGCATGATAAGGATAAACACAGCTACGAACGACATTTCAGTTAAATCAGGGCCAAGTCTATTTTATTCACACGATATCTGGCTATCACTGGTACTAGATTCGTGCCCTTGCATGTCTTGTCTAACTGACGGATCACTGGCCACGCCCACTTACCTCCAACAGGAAGTTCGACCAACAAATTAAAAAGCTTTATTTTGCAGTATAATAGCCAGTAACGTGCAACAAAAAAGTAAAATGATTGGTTGTCGATCGAAACGTCGTAACTACAGCTAGAATATCCTGTAGTTACGACGTTTTAAGTCGACATTCTAACAAAACTGCATAGCATAAATGCAGGCTAATATCGGAGTTCAAAGTTCACCTGCTAGATGTAAGATTTTGATTGGTCTGTAGATTGTTTATTTGACAGACGTGCTCCGTCAATTACATATGCAGTGACACAGCTGGGATTTGAACGAAATACCTGGATTGTCTCAGGTTATGAGTCCGAATCCCAAACCCAAGAGCCACGCAGGCCTCGTAAGTCGCATTGAAACTAGTCTCACAAAACTTGTGACTAGTAGCCACTACTTGGTTCGATCTCTGGTGGCGGCACATATCATTTGTCTCTCACCAATGGGTGGATAATCGTAAACTTAAGTAGGATAGTAGCTGGAGGCAGGGAGAGGATGTAGTGGTGGTACAGGAGCGAGATATACCAGGAATCCATATTAGATGCTCCTGTCGACACGATATGACAAAAAATTGTTAAAAGCTGCTTTAAACCCCATTCAAACAAACATTGCACGTTCATGTGAAATTTCTTGTTCAGGGATCGTGTTTGAGGCGTAAACTGAAGTTGTTGATCCTCAAATATCTGAATATGCTATTTTGACCCTTAGAAAATTTTTACAGGGGGGTGTTGTCAAATTGACCCCTTGTGAGAAATTTCAAAGGGTCAAAATAGAGTTTTATCCCACAAATTTTCAATGTTGTATCTTGCGTATTATTGAAACTAGAAAATTAATTGCTATCTTTACAAGCAAAGGTAAGTTGGTCCTTAAATCTTCAGATTTATACAGATGATTCGCTCATTTGGTTGTATTGCCTCTAAAAATCAGTTTTCACCTCTACAATTTCATGACCAACAAGTCAATGACCCCTCAATTTCAAATCATGAAATGATAGCACGAGCCCCGTTGTTGTTGTTGTGTGAAGAAAAAGTAAGAATATTTACTTAACTGATCTGTATTTACGACGTTTAGGTCGCCAATCAACCATGTTAGATTTTTGTTACAAGTCATGGCCATAGATTTGATAAGGTGGCGTCGTTTAACTTCATAGACGATCTTCCTGTCGGGGTCAGTGGGCGTGGACAGCGATCAGTTAATTGATAGAATGGTTGATTGATTGGTATTTTACGGGGCATCGACAGCTGTGGTTATTTAGAGCGCAAGAAAATAACATAAAATATACAGAACAATACAAAGACAGCCACAAGACGTATAAAATGATAGATGGGGGATAAATGAATACCCATTAGTCGCGCCAATTTGTCAAACGAATGAATCTTTTGGTCAAAATTGGTCGTGAAAAAATCAAATCTTGATCATATATATCATAGTTTGTCCAGGAAATGTTATGTTGTTTTTTTATTTGACCCAAGCGTAATGGAAAAACAAGAGGGCCGTTGGCCCTGGGGCGCTCACCTGAGATAAAGACTCTTTTTCTTTCAACAGTCGAATTTCATGTTAAGGTTAGGATTATGAAACAAGTGGGCCACAATTACATAAAAAGACTATGAACCTGGGAATCCAAAAGTCCTAATTACAAATTCCAAAGCTTTAGTGCCGATTTGAAAGAAGGAAAAAACTTTTTCCATGGGTTATAATTTCAGAAATAAGAAAGAAGTCTGTGAACTTATGCTTCATGCCTATAACCCCCCCCCCCCCCCCCCCCTGGGTCTGCCCCTGGAGACCCGAGGATCATGATTTTAGCTATTTTGAAAGAGGTCAATAAACTGATGCTTCATGCAAAATATCAAGGCTTTACGCCTTCTGGGTCAGGAGGAGAAGATTTTTAAAGATTATTTTGAAATTTCACTTTTGTTGCCATGGCAACTAGAGTTTTTAACGGATTTCAATTCTTTTTGCTATTTTTGAAGGGGACCACCTAAGCAACATCTCTGCCAAATTTGGTTCAAATCGGCCCGGTGGTTTGAGAGGAGATGTCATTTAAAAAATCGTTCTTTATTTCTATATAAACCCCACCCCCCTGGGGCTCCGCCCCTGGGGACCCGAGGATCATGATTTTAGCTATTTTGAAAAAGGTCAATATACTGATGCTTTATGCAAAATATCAAGGCTCTACGCCTTCTGGGTCAGGAGGAGAAGATTTTTAAGATTATTTTAAAATTTCACTTTTGTTGCCATGGCAACCAGAGTTTTTAACGGATTTCAATTCTTTTAGCTATTTTTGAAGGGGACCACCTAAGGAACATTTCTGCCAAATTTGGTTCAAATTGGCCCAGTGGTTTGAGAGGAGATGTCATTTAAAAAATCGTTCTTTATTTCTATATAAACCCCACCCCCCTGGGGCTCCGCCCCTGGGGACCCGAGGATCATGATTTTAGCTATTTTGAAAGAGGTCAATAAACTGATGCTTCATGCAAAATATCAAGGCTCTACGCCTTCTGGGTCAGGAGGAGAAGATTTTTAAAGATTATTTTAAAATTTCACTTTTATTGCCATGGCAACCAGAGTTTTTAACGGATTTCAATTCTTTTTGCTATTTTTGAAGGGGACCACCTAAGCAACATCTCTGCCAAATTTGGTTCAAATCGGCCCAGTGGTTTGAGAGGAGATGTCATTTAAAAAATCGTTCTTTATTTCTATATAAACCCCACCCCCCTGGGGCTCCGCCCCTGGGGACCCGAGGATCATGATTTTAGCTATTTTGAAAGAGGTCAATATACTGATGCTTCATGCAAAATATCAAGGCTCTACCCCTTCTGGGTCAGGAGGAGAAGATTTTTAAAGATTATTTTAAAATTTCACTTTTGTTGCCATGGCAACCAGAGTTTTTAACGGATTTCAATTCTTTTAGCTATTTTTGAAGGGGACCACCTAAGGAACATTTCTGCCAAATTTGGTTCAAATTGGCCCAGTGGTTTAGGAGGAGATGTTGTTTAAAGAAATTGTTGACGGACGACGCACGACGCACGACACACGACGCACGACGCACGACGCACGACGGACGCCGGACGGACGCCGGACAAAAGACGATCACAATAGCTCACTTGAGCACTACGTGCTCAGGTGAGCTAATAATGGCTGATTTACCTGTCATGACCTATATCGACATATTGAAGAATAATCGAATTTAACCCTTTCCTTTTTTTATTTTTTATTATAGACTGGTCAAATTGAAAGAGGTTGCAGACGATAATGAAATTTGGATGCAAGTTAAATTGAAACCATCATATGTGATAGAAAATATTGAGGGAAAAAGGAGAAATTGCTTGTTACAAGTAATTTCTTCTTCTTCCACAATGTTTTCTCAAGCATAAACCCAAAGCAACGTAAAATCCCGGATTTTAACAGGAAAGTGTTAAGGACTCTCTAACTTCGGCGTAGACTATCGTCGGTGAGCGACCAACACGTCGTAACTACAGCTTTATTCAAGCTTTAGTTACGACGCATTGATCGCCCACCGCCCTAATGAGTAAATGGATAAATCATACATTGACATAATCTGTCCATGCTTTCGTAAATAATTCGAAAAACAGTTATTTTAACCTTATTTGCTGGTTACATTAAGTCTAATGTTCATTTTAGTTTAAGGGATTCGAAACCACGCAGATACGGCAACCCCACCCAGCGTTGCAATGTCCGACCATTGAAAGCCCCAGTAATACTTGGTCTCAAACAGAATATGTCACAATGTAGGCCGTCATATATAGCTTTTAAAAGAAGGTAGCTGTAGTTGATTGAATGGGGTTTAACGCAAATTTAACAGTATTTCATGCATATCGCGGCAGCTGGAGCACCTAACAATGGATTCCTGGTATTTCTCACACCAGTACTACCACTACATCCTTTCCTAGCCTCTAGCTGCTATTCCACTTAGGTTTACGATTATCCACCAATTGGTGAGAGACAAATGTCGATTAGGATATGTGTCGCCACAGGGCATCGAACCCATGACATCTTATAATTGAATATTGGGAGTCTGACGCGTTACCGACTGCGCTATGACAGCGTCTGAGGTAGCTATTAAGGTAATGGGTTAGAACTCCTGGGTCCAAAAAAATGGGAGGGGGGCGAAAATGTGTGCAATATCAGGTAACTAGGAACATTGTGTGAAAATTTCATTAAAATCCGTCAATAAATTTCGGCGGAGATGGGTAAACAAGATTTTTTGTATTAGCCCCCCCCCCTCCTTTTTTTTCTATACGCGCTTTTTTCTGCGAAGCAGCCTAAAATAGCAAACCCTCGACCATGTGCAAAAGATTGGGGGACAAGTAACATTCTGTGAAGATGGCATTCGAATTAGCCCATAAATATAGGAGGAGACGTGTTATAAAGGAAAGTGTGCATTAAGCCCCCCTTTTCTGGGACGCAACCTAAAATGGCAATACCCCGACGATATCAGGGAGTTCTGTGAACATTTCATTCGAATACGTCAATTGATTTAGACTGAATGGGGTTTCACGCCCCTGTTAACAGTATATCAGTCATTTTGCGGAGACTGGTGTACCGTACCATGGAATCCTGGTATTTCTCACTACAGTACTACCACTACATCCTTTCCTAGACTCCAGCGGGGCATACCTCGTAGGTCTACGATTAGCTACCCATTGCTGGTATACCAAAGGCGGGAAGGATAATCGCCGCGGCCGGGGATGGAAAACGTGACCCCATTACTAGGAGTCCTGCGCGCTATCAGATATAGGAGAAGATATAGACGTACGAACGTCGTTACGGACGGAGATGAAACTAAAATACGTCCATCTTTGGCGGCGTTTGAATATGACAAAGCCATATTATCCACGCTCGACTTACAATTCGGACCGAGCATTTGATTGAAAATGTTGATAAAGGCGAGTCAAAGCTGAAAGAGAGATATATGACATAGAAATAAATCAAATAAATCAGCATAATAATGAAGTGACTAAGAGAATTCTTTTTTCTTAATTGCATATGTATTACTGGGGCTTTAAAACCCCCGTAACTACAAATTGAGCTGTAGTTACAAGGTTTTCAAAAACCATAGTTGACATATCGTCGTTGGGCGGGAAAAATGTCGTAACTACAGCTTTATTCAAGCTGTAGTTACGACATATTGCACGCCCAATCACGATATACCGCCCATGTGCGACCACAATATCGCTAACAAAATTTGAATAAAGCTGTAGTTACGACATTTCGCTCGCCCTATCACGATTTATCGCCTTTGGGCGACCAACACAGTTTGAATAAAACTATATTTACGATTTATTTATTTATTTATTTATTTGTAACCCAAGGACAATACTATAATAGGTGCAATTCCGACTAGATTGAAATAAATAGTCTACATACCGAGTATTTCTACACGTGTTTACGGTCCATAGAGTACAGACTTCAAGTCAAAACTAGATCTTGTAACAGACTGACGCTTGTTGAAATATAGGCCAACAAACTATGCAAATTTGCAATACACATGAATATAGTAAAAATATTTGTTTATGTGGTAAGATCATCGGTCAATTTTGGTCGTTACCTGTGTAACACGACTATCGAAAATAAACAGGGATTTCAATACATTTGTGAACACACACGGGTCAAAAAGGAATTCCGTGTAAAGAGACAAAATTAGCCCTTTCCCATATAATCCCGCCTATTTACGAACCCCCCCCCCCCCAAAAAAAAAATCTCTTTGGGAAAACAAAGTGAAAATAAGAAATTGCTTGTTTCAAGCAATGTCTTTATCTTCCACTTTGTTTTCTAACAAGAAAGACCGAGATTGTAAAAAAAAAATGTATCACCTGTAATCACCAATATGTTTGAATTTCAACCGGTCTAATCTTGAATAGCGAGAAAAGGGTAAATATTTCTTACCCACTACTTTTTTTCCGTTGTGGAGGTATAAAGCCGTTTATATATAATCCAACGGCGATATTATGGTACCTGCCGATGACTAACTGACTTGACACCACGCTAACATTCGCTGGTTGTAAGGTTTTATAGCTTTTATACCGATATGATATTAACCCGATTATCTCAGTTGGTAGAGTGCTCGACTTCAAATCTCGAGATCGCGGGTTCGATCCCTTGGCTGAACAATGAACAATCTTTCGGATGAGACGTTAAACCGAGACCCTGCGTGACGGTACTTTACATTAACCACGTTAAACAGGCGTAGCTTTCAGCAGTTCTACATCCGTGCACTAGAAAACCTATAACAAATAACCGTCTTCTAGAAGCCTCGCTCGTATTTGCAAACGCTACGGTAACGATAAACAAAAATATATACACACATTACTTTGTTATATTGTATAATGTGAGTTTGTTCTTCACCAGGCAACATGTTATCGACGTCCGATTATAGCATAAAAAAAACAAAACACATGACCAATTTCTAATCAATACAATACCTTAAACACAAAGTTGATACAATACCTTAAACACAAAGTTCATGAGTCCTTCCAAAAAGAGTTTTATCCGAATAAACCAATATTGTGAAATATTTCCCTCTTGTATTGGACGCGAGTTGTGAAAATATCGATACAAACATAGGACATTGTCGTGTGCTTTCAAAGTAAATTGATCGAGTTACCTGTTTTATGTTAACCCATTACCGTATTGCTATTAGAAAACAGGGTAGGAAACCATATTGAGATACGGAGATATTGCTGGTCACATGCAAATTCTCTTTTTGTCACAATATTTTGAAGCTAATTTTGATATTAACCTATCCCACATCATTCCGAATGTTTACGCGCCTTTTGAAAAAAGCTTGCGACAGCATTGTGGAAATGAAGAAATTGCTCAATCTATAAGCACTGAGTTTCTTCATTTCCGACAATGTTTTCTGTCCCGAAAGACAAAGATTATCAAACCTTAAAATTTCCGTCAGCGACTACCTTCAATTTGGACCAGTCTGGTAATGTATCAAGCACGCTTTGAATATTGTCGTCTAAAAAACTAGTCATATTTTTTTCGTCTGGCAATGTACATATCTATTTATATCCTAACAAGGTGGGTATCTGTTGGAAATCTATTTGTGTCGATAAACAAATGGCGTATCCAGGATTGGTTCAAACTTACCAATGTGGGTTGATTGATTGAATGAGGTTTAACGCCGCTTTTAACAGTATTCCAGTCATATCGCGGCGGCTGGAGTAATTAACAATGGATTCCTGGTATTTCTCACACCAGTACTACCACTACATCCTTTCCTAACTGTCAATTGCTATCCCACTTAGGTTTACGATTATCCACCCATTGGTGACAGACAAATATCGGAAAGGATATGTGCCGCCGCCGAGGATCGAACCCATGACATCCCAAGATTGGAGATTAGGAGTCTGACGCGCTACCGACTGCGCTATGACGGCGGGTTTACCAATGTGGGGCTCGTTTTCCTATCATAGTAAATCTTATATTGAATCTTCTATAAAGCGGCCACTCAAGGGTTGACAAAAAGTGGTCGCTTTATAGAATGGTCGTCTAGTATACTCTTTTCTAAAGAAATAATGAAAAAAATGTATATTCTTGACATATTCTTCAGCTATCTTTTTTTTCAAAGCAGTTGGTTTTGCTGTCGCAGCATTGTGAGAAATGACAGGAAACCATAGTTAGGTGCACCAGCGATGTTACTGATATACTGTGGAAAAAAAAGACTTGAAACCCCGTTCAATCTACTGTTTCTTTTACCACCAACCCGTTTTTGAGACGGGGCTCATAAAAACTTCCAGCATTAATCAACCCTGTCCTATTCAATGCCTTGTAACAAGCAATTTCTTCTTTTTCCACAACATGTTCTACCCTACTGAATGTTTGTATTTTTTTTTCTCTTTTTTTTTTTTTTTTTTTTTTCAAATTAAATCCACTTTAAATTCTTGTCTGCAAAACCTTTGAATTTGGACAGGTCTAAACCTTTGCAAAGGGTTGATGTCATTTTTATGCGATATATGTATAATAAATTTGATAAATGAAATATGGAAGACCGTTGTATTGTTTCAAACAATTTACTCTTTTGTGCGACGCAAAACAGTGTACATTAAAAAAAGTTCACCAGACAAAAAAGATGAGCTCATGAGAAATAGCCGGTTACCTGCAATCCACAGACCGCAGTGGGTTTCATAATTATGCTTCGTGGTATACAAACAAGGTGTAGCGTTGGTAAGAGTTAAAAGAAAGCAACATATTTCTTGACGTTATTGTGACAACAGCCGTAGGATATTGTATTCAATTATGATCATAAAAGAAAACATTTCTTTTCAGCTTAGGTTCAATGATGAATAGAGACATGTATATCGGCGTGGCTATCAAAATATTGCAAATGCAGCTTGAGACAGCTGTAGTTACGATAATTTGGTCGTCCAACGACGTTTTGTGTGTATGTACAACATATTACAAATAATTGCACGTGACCACTAGGCAAAATTATCTGGAAACTACGTGAAAAAAGGCATTTCCAAAAGAGATAGATCACAACAGAGATCAATTTTGTAAATTAATCTATCCCCATTTTTTTAATCCATTAGACTGGTCTAAATTGAAAGAGATTACACAAGACAATGCAAATTAGATGCAATTTGAAATGAAAACCCATGTGGTAGAAAATATTGCGGGAAAGGAAGTAATTGCTTGTTAAAAGCTATTTCGTTTTTTTTTTCCACAATGTTTTCTCAAGTGTAGAATCACAGCCACGTAAATTCCAGTTATGTACAGGAAAGGGTTAGCACATATCTAGGTAAACTAAGGGGACAAAAATGGACATGAACCGCCCTTCTGAGAACTATTTCCTGATTTCGTTAACTCAGTGGTCGCCAAAGAAAAAATCCTGCCAATTTGGTCTACAACTTTCGACAGGGAGGTTTAGGCGAAGATTTTTTTTCAAATAATGATTTTATGACTTCTCTATGTCATTGGTCGCCAAAGAGAAATTCCCGCCAATTTGGTCCAAACTGACCTAGTTGGGTTTTTTTTCCCCGAATAAAAGTTTCTCGAATAAGTTTTAAAAGGGCACCCCAGCAGCTTAAAACAATGACTATTGAAGAGATAAAGAGAATATTTTTTGTTTTCATGCAGGTATGAACCGAAAAACCTAATCACACTGTATGAATACGCGAAGCGGATTCATACATTGTGTGATTAGGTTTTTCGGTTCATACCTCCATGAAAACAAAAAATATTCTTTCATTTCGTATAATTTGATAGCATCGGGCGAAAAAAACAAAAGCTTTACACATTTTGATACCTTTTTGTATGGGACTATTTTGTGCGGAAACATACAAAATCGCTGCGTGCTCAAAATTTTGTTCATGGAGTTATGAATATTTTTTTTTCGACCAATCAGAACGCTCGTTTCTCATAGCCGAAGCTAAAAATTAAAATATCCTAGATTTAGAAAATTTACAAGGTGCGAAGAGTATCGACCAATTTAAAAACCGTCCCTTACATCTCTAACTATCCATAATCTTTGAAGATCCGAATGATAAAATCTCGCGATAATTCCATTTATTGCATCGCCAATACTTGTAAAAGTTTTGAGAACGCCTTAAAAATGACGATCTCTTTCCTTAGTGCTACGGATAAAACCAACCTTACCAAATACACATGAATCGCTTTTACAATCACCTCGACCTTTCACAGGAGGGTAGCATTTGACGGATCGCTGGCCCCGCCCACTGACTCCAATGGCCACACCCACTGACTCCACTAGCCACACCCACTGACTCCACTGGCCACACCCACTGACTCCACTGGCCACACCCACTGACTCCAATGGCCACACCCACTGACTCCACTGGCCACACCCACTGACTCCACTGGCCACACCTACTGACTCCACTGGCCACACCCACTGACTCCAATGGCCACACCCACTGACTCCACTGGCCACACCCACTGACTCCACTGGCCACACCTACTGACTCCACTAGCCTCACCTACTGACGCCACTGACCACACCCACCTACTCCACTAGCCACACCCACTGACTCCACTGGTCACACCCACTGGCTCCACTGGCCTCATCTACTGACTCCACTGGCCACACCCACTGACTCCACTGGCCTCACCTACTGACTCCACTAGCCACACCCACTGACTCCCCTGGCCACACCCACTGACTCCACTGGCCACACCCACTGACTCCACTGGCCTCACCTACTGACTCCACTAGCCACACCCACTGACTCCACTGGCCACACCCTCTGACTCCACTAGCCACACCCACTGACTCCACTGGCCTCACCTACTGACTCCACTAGCCACACCCACTGACTCCACTGGCCACACCCTCTGACTCCACTGGCCCCGCCCACTGACTCCACTGACCACACCCACTGACCCTCAACAGGGTGTTCAATTCGGTGTGAAACGATGTCACTGAAATTTTTATAGCCAGTAACATTTAAGATAAAAGTAAATTCATTGGATGGCGACCTATACGTCGTAACCAAAATTAGAATTAGCTGTTGTTACAAAATTTAAGTATCGAAACCGACATTTATTCTTCACATAAATGTCGGCAAATGTTGGAGTTCAAAGATCGAATCCGATCTAAATCAAATGGTTTGATTTGTCGATTAATTCTCAGATTGACAGAAGCGAATTTTCAATTCACATTACCTTTAACCACCATTCCAACACAGCAAAATTTTAGACCGGTCCAAATTGAAAGAAGCTGCAGACGACAATTTCAAGTTGATTGAATTTTAGATTTTTTCGTCTTTTTGGATAGAAAACATTGTGGATAATGAAGAAATTGCTTTATCCAAGCAATTTCTTCATTTTCCACAATGTTTTCCAAAGCCTTTTCGTTGAGGGGCGTAAAAGGAGGGATTGAGTGGGAATGGGTTAACCAGATTGCAATCATTAACAAGGTGCCAAATTGTCACAAGATACGCCCGTCACACTGCTTGATATTAACTGGGGGTTTGAATAGAACTGATGTTATTTTAAATGAATATTTTTTGTCAAACAAAGTATGAAAAACAACAAAGGGCAATAACTCAAAATATACACTAGGTAAAGTTATGGTTCTTGTACACAGCACTCCCACTTGGTGAGCTCTATCCATCCATGAAGTTTCATGATTCTAGCTATTATACTTTTAGAGATATACTCCGGACAAGATTCAAGTATGAAAAACAACAAAGGGCAATAACTCAAAATATACCCTAGGTAGAGTTATGGTTCTTGTACACTGCACTCTCACTTGGTGAGCTCTATCCATCCATGAAATTTCATGATTCTAGCTATTATACTTTATTTAAGTGACAGACTCCATACAAGATTCAAGTATGATAAACAACAAAGGGCAATAACTCAAAAAATAGGCCAGGTAGAGTTATGGTTCTTGTGCACTGCACTCTCCCTTGGTGAGATCTATACACCCATGAAGTTTCATGATCCTAGCTATAATACTTTTAGAGATATACTCCGGACAAGATTCAAGAATGAAAAACAACAAAGGGCAATAACTCAAAAAATAGGCTAGGTAAAGTTATGGTTCTTGTACACTGCACTCCCACTTGGTGAGCTCTATCCATCCATGAAATTTCATGTTCCTAGCTATTATACTTTTAGAGATATACTCCGGACAAGATTCAAGTATGAAAAACAACAAATGGCAATAACTCAAAATATACTCTAGGTAGAGTTATGGTTCTTGTAAACTGCACCCCCCCTTGGTGAGATCTATCCATCCAATAAATTTCATGATTCCAGCTATTATACTTTTAGAGATGTACTTCGGACAAGATTCAAGTATGAAAAAAAAACAAAGGGCAATAACTCAAAAAATAGGCCAGGTAGAGTTATGGCTCTTTGGCACTGCACTCCCCCTTGGTGAAATCTAAACACCCATGAAGTTTCATGATCCTAGCTATAATACTTTTAGAGATATACTCCGGACAAGATTCCAGTATGAAAAAAAACAAAGGGCAATAACTCAAAAAATAGGCCAGGTAGAGTTATGGTTCTTGTGCACTGCACTCCCCCTTGGTGAGATCTATACACCCATAAAGTTTCATGATCCTAGCTATAATACTTTTAGAGATATACTCCGGACAAGATTCAAGTATGAAAAACAACAAAGGGCAATAACTCAAAAAATAGGCCAGGTAGAGTTATGGTTCTTGTGCACTGCACTCCGTATTGATGAGAAGAATATAACTGCCAAGTGACAGAGTTATGCTCCGGACAAAGAAAGGGGACACCGCCGGACGCCCGGACACCACGGGTGATCCCATAATACGTCCCGTCTTCGACGGGCGTATAAAAATGAACCCGATCTATTCTGGAAGGGCAACCCTTTCATCAGACTTTTCTATGGATGGCGACTAGTTTATAGCTTACCACGCTTTTTTTTTTCTTTTCTTTCTTCATGCCGCTTTTAACACTTTCCAGTCATATCGCGGCGGCTGGAGCACCTAATGACGAGTTCCTGGTATATCTCGCACCAGTACTATCATTACACACTTTCCTAGCCTCCAGCTGCTATCCCATGCACTTAGGTTTACGACTATCCACCCATTGGTGAGAGACAGCGCTGCAATGTCCGACCATTTAAAGCCTCAATGACACTTGGTCTCAAACGGAATATGTCACAATATATTGCTTTTAAAAGAAGATAGCTATAGTTGATTGAATGAGGTTTACCGCCACTTCTAGCAATATTTTTGTCATATCGCGGAGACTTGAGCACCTAACGATGGATTTCTAGTATTTCTAACACCAGTACTACCACTTCATCCTTTCCTTGATTCCAGCTGCTTTCCCAATTAGGTTTACGATTATCCACTCATTGGTGAGAGACAAATGTCGGAAAGGATATGTGCCGCCGCCAGGAATCGAACCCATGACACCCCATGATTGAAGATTGGGAGTCTGATGCGCTACCAACACCACGCCTTTCCCGAGGAGAAGAGCTTTTTACAATCAGTCAATATTCCCCTGGCTAACGGTCACTTCACAATCAGTTATTACCTTTCTAATAATGGCTAGTATTTTTGCAATACATCAGACTTTCCAAGACGGTTGAAAGCTACAATGTATTTTACAACCTTTTTGACTTATTCCTTGGTAAATACCTCTTTCATAATCTCAATGTACACCGACTTGTCGGTCGTAGATTCAACTTAGTCTCACTTAAACCATTTTCCCGTGCAATCCCGCTTTTTCACGCGCCCAAGAATATATTTTATAAAACATTGTCGAAATGAAGAAATTGCTTGTAATAAGCAATTTCTTTATTATCAACTTTTTCTAGCCTAACGTTATAAGACAAATACTTCTTTGAATTTAGATGAGTGAAAAAATTTATCGTTTGGTAATGGGTCAACACAAGAAGGCTGGACTAAAGGGATTTTCTACACTTTTCCAGTCAAAAACCGACGTTATTCAGGAAATATTCAACCAATTACAAAAAAAATCCCGCCTTTTCCGGCGCTGATGAAAATACCTTCAAAAACTTGATTCAGAAAAAGAGAAACTGTTTTCCTTTAATGCTTTCTACCCTCTGTGACACCTTTTTTTTAAAACATTGTTTTAATTGAGCCTGTGCGTGACATTTCCAACCATGTCGCATGTGCGTGACTCGCACACATTGAGCACCATGGACAGCCATTCAGGACAATAAGAATATTCGCTGATTGTTTAAAGAAGCTTTGGGTGAGTATTTATCTACAGAGTGCAGAATGAAGACTCTGATCAGACTGTGCGGATGCACAGGCTGATCTGAGTCTTTACTTCGCGCACATGTGTAATGGTTGGAAATGTCACGCACGCACTCAATTGTAATCTGCAACCTTTTTAAACGGACCTAAAATATTGTCGTCTGATGCTAACTATAAATATTCCTAAAATTTCTACAGATTATAGGTAATATTTGATAATTCTAACCCTTTATCAGATTGCAGACGAGAAATTGACCCATTCCCAAACGACAAAATTTTACCCTAGTCCAAATTCAAAGGAGTTGAAGACGACGACTTAAAGTTGGTGACTTTTCTTTCAACCCTCTGAGTAAAAAACCTTGTGGAGAATGAAGAAATAGCTTGTAGCAAGCAATTTCTTCATTTTATAATGTTTTCCTTATTGATTTTTTCTTCAGGGGCTTCAAAAAGCGTCATTCGGTGGGAAGGGTTAACCCTTTCTTTAATCTCTGAATTTCATGACCCCGTGATATCATATATTAGAAAATATTGTGAGAAAAGAAGACAATGCTTGTAACAAGCATTTGCTTCATTTTATACAATAATTTCACCTGTTTGTCCTTTTGAAGACCATAAGACCAATTTCCAAACTAAATATTGACCCTGACAACCAGACCTACAGTGCCATTAGTCCTTTGACTTTAATACCTTTTTGCGAGGATTTTATTCGGCATGACAAGGGTTAAATAATGTACATTTCATGAGCAAGGATAAATTTGCGGGTTCAGACCTAACCGGAAGAAAGAAGTAGGTTGCAAAAAAACCCTTTTCTCATTTTTTCGTTGTACTCACCCTAATTTTGATGAACGGACATTTTCTAGCACGAAATTTTACTTTTCTTTTATCGGTCACTTTTATTGGTTTAAAGGTCACTCAAGGAACTTTCCTGTCAAATTTGGTCCAAATCGGGCAAATGGGTAGGGAGGTTATTTTAAAGATTTTTTCCATAATTTCTCTTAGCCTGATAAGCCCGGCCCTGACGTGCCAAATTTTTTTTTCAAAATTTCACGAACAAGTTTTGAAAAGGGTCACTTTAGGAACTCTCCTGTCTAGGTTGGTACGAATCGGTTAAACGGTTTAGGAGAAGTTTTTTAAAGAATTATTCACGATTTCTCCAAGTCTGATAAGCCCGGTCGACATTTTTGTGAATCAAAATTTCACGAACACGTTTGAAAAAGGGTAACCCAAGGAACATTCCTGACAAGTTTGGTCCAAATTTGGTTAGGCGGGTGATGTTTAAAGAAATTGTTTAAGACGGTCGACGCCTATTGACGACGGACTGAATGATCTTAAAAGCTCCCCTTGAACACGTTATGCTCAGGTAATCTAAAAATGAAGAAATTGTTTGTCACAAGCAATTACTTCTATGAACACAATTTTCCCTGCATTATTTACAAGAGAATCGTTGGCATTGTTAGGGACAGTGCAGGACGATAGATTGATAGATTGGATGGGTTTACTTCTACTTTTCACAGTATTTCAGTCATATCGCGGCAGCTGGAGCAGCTAACAATGGATTCCTGCTATTTCGGACACCAGTTCTACAACTACATCCTTTCCGGGCCCTCAGCTGCTCTCCCACTTAGGTTTATCATTATCCACATATCGGAGGCAAATGTCGGAAAGAATATTTGCTGAGGTCAGCGATCGAACCCGGGACCACTTAAATAGGAGTTTACGTGATACCACTGCGCTATGTCCGCGGCTGAGGTCATAAAGATTTCGACGCCTTGAATGTAAGAAATAAAGTATTTTCTTATATTTTGATCTTTTAATTTCATTTTACCTTTTCCTATCCATAAAACAAATATAGATGTACAAGTTATAATGAGTGATCAAAGGTCAATATTGTCTATACAGGTATAGACAATTTGACCTTTGATCACTCACTTTAACTTGTACATCTATAACTGTTTGTTTTATTGTGAGATCAATCGATTTTATTTTATTTTGTAAACAACAAAGCTTTAACTTTACATAAGTTTTTTATTGTTTGAATGCGGTTAAACGCCGCTTACAACAGTATTTCAGTCATATCGCTGTGGCTGGAGCACCTAACAATGGATTCCTGGTATTTCTCAAACCAGTTCTACCACTACATCCTTTCCTAGCCTCCAGCTGCTATCCCACTTAGGTTTCTCACAACAGTACTACCACTACATCCTTTCCTAGCCTAAAGCTGATATCCCACTTAGGTTAACGATTATCCATCCATTTAGTGAGAGACAAACGCCGGAAAGGATATTTGCAGCGACCCAAGATCGAACACAAGACCTCATGATCAGTAGTCCTACGGTTAAGTCACTACTAAAAATATTCTAGTATTATTAGTTGCCCAAAATATCATAAAGTCAATGGACTAAATAAATACCCCTATGTAATATTACACTTCAGGACAATTATTACAACTAAGACAAACTTGTAGATTTAAAATATGTACTTTATTTTTCTAATTCAAATTCATTCAAATTATCTGAAAAAGTCTTTTCTGTGTAGATATATCTTATCTTATCAAATATACGTCTTCATGCTAAACCCAATCCCAAACAACACAATTTTAGACTGGTCCAAGTTGAAAGAAGTTTCAGACGACAAGTTCAAGTTGATGACATCTGAATTTTTTTATATTTTTGGATAGAAATCATTATGGATAATTACTAAATTTCTAGATACAAGCAATTTCTTCATTTTTCTTCAATGTTTCCCAAGCTTCTTTTCTTGAAGGGCTTAAAAAGGAGGCCTTGTGTGGGAATGGGTTCAAGGTTGAAAGAGCCTAAACAATGTACAGGCGCTTAAAACCATTAACCCATAACCAGACAAAAAGAAAATCAAAGGACTGGTCCAAATTAAAAGAAGTTGCAGACAATTTAAAGTTATTTAAGTCGAGACAGTAAGTACCGTATAAAGGAAAACAAGATGTGTTTGTGAAACACAATGCCCCGCAACAGGACTAAATGTTTGACCTTGGCATGTGACCTTGACCTTATCACTTGACCTTGACATGGGGAGATGCGTAATATGGAGATGAATCATCATGCCAAATATGAGCATTGTATCTTGAATAGGCTGGTAGTAAGTGGCAATGTTAAGTTTTTTTTATTAAGTTTTGCAGATAGACAGACAGACCGACAGATGGAAAGATTGGCAGACAGACGGACAACGGTTAAACAATATACCCCCGATCTTTCGATGCGGCGGCAAAGAAAACATTGCGAGAAAATCAGAAATTGCCTGTTACGATCAAATTTTCATATTCCAATAGTTTTCTATTGCTGATCCTAACATGGATTGAGACATCATTTACATAAACAAAGGTACATATAGAGGGTGTAATAAGTATTTTAGATTTAAAATTTTCACCAACACTGCCATAACACTATGCTGTATGTACTCACTTGAATCGTCTCGAAGAGACAATTCAAACGAGTACCCAAATCATAGGGTTTCGTTGAGAAATAAGGAGTTTACAATGTTGTTACCCCCTCTCATGTAGACCTCTGTACATTATTAAAGAGCACATTGCATCATGTGTCTAATATCAAATAATATAATGCTACGCACTTTTCTTGTACCTTCATAATGGATTATCGACTGCTTCTTTTTTATATGAAAAATCTCTCATAGGAATGCGTTATTCGGCTTTAAAAAACAAGTCCACGCGAAGATTTTTTTAATGCCTATCACCGGGTTTGAGTGAGGGGTTTTTCGTATCAAAATGATTATTTTTCTTTTTGTTTTATTCCAGACAGATATGTTTTCATTATCTATGGGCAAGCAAAATACAGCTTTGTTCAAGCCAATTTATAATATTTTGCTGGCCCAACAACGAATTTTTTCCTTTTCTTTGGCCCTAGCAAAATTTTGAATTCAGTTAATTCTTTGTAAACATCTTAGATTGCCATTTCCAAGTTGATGAGTAGTTTATGAATATTATTTTAAATATCTTGATTTTTTGATATATGAAACTGGAGTTAGTACATTGTCACAAAAAAATCCTTATCTCATAAAGCCAAATAGTTCAGCATGAAAGTTGACTATAATGTAATACATGAGCATAAAGGGTAAGTTTATGTTCAGAGCAGACAATACTGTGGAATTAATGCTTCAGAAAACAATAGTTCAGTACAAATTAAAAGATCAAGGGGAGATAATTACGGAACTGATGATAGTGAGATCATCAAATTTCTGATGGAAATTTTATATACATGTATATACTCAAACTTTTAGAGCAGTGCCTTTCATACTGTGGAAGTAATGCTTAAAATAACAATGATTAAGTACATGTACTAAGCCGAAAAACTACAATATTGCCGCAGGCAATGATAAATCAGTAAAATTTACACAGGTTCAAGGGAAGATAATTCAGCAAAAAACGATAGTATGGCCATGAAAATTTCACATACACAACTTTATACTACCAGGTCATTGTGTTCAAATTTGAAATCAGTCCATGCAATACTTAATCCATTCCCACACAACAAAATTTTAGACTTGTCCAAATTTAAAGAAGTTGCAGACCACAATTTTAATTTGAAGAAATCTTCAAAATCTTTGTCTTTTAGGGTAGAAAACATTGTGGATATGAAAAAGCAATTTCTTCATTCTCCACAATGTTTCCAAAGCTTTCAGATTGAGGGGCGTTGTAAAGTGTCATTGTGTGGGAATGGGTTAAGAAGAATAGCTCTAGACAACAGTAATTTAGCTATATTTATGTGTTCACAGAGACATAATTCAATAACCGAAGAAGGTAGGAGCTTGTAATTGCAGGTGCACAACTTCATATGGAGGTGAACTCTATGTGTAAATTTCATATCAGTAGCTGCAATAGTATAGGAGAAAGGCTTCCGACAAAAATGTGTCTACAGACAGACAGTCAGACAGCCATGAGAATTCCAAATAGCCCCCTCCACTTTGTTGTGGGGGGTATAATTAGCAGTTAAATGAACCAAAATAATTTGGGTGACACATAATACTGTGTCAACAACTTTATTGTCAGTCTAAAGGCACCGGAATAATTTTACTTCAATTGAACATTAACCCGTTCCCACAAAGTGACACATTTAATTGCCTCTCAATATGAAAGTTTTGAAAAACATAGTGGAAAATGAAGAAACTGCTTTTAACAAGCAATTTCTTCATTATCCACAATGTTTTCTGCTGCAATGGACAAAGATCTTAAAGCTTTCATCAACTTTAAATTGTAGTCTGCAACTTCTTTGAATTTGGAATGGTCTAAAATTTTATTGTGTGGAAAAGACATATATATGAATCTAATACACAACATGATTTAGATTTGATTGCCCATTCCTCTGTGACAAGCATTATGGATCAGCTGCCTTGATGCCATCTGGTCGTACCAAGGGTGGCAAACGTTCTACTTATCTATTAAAAATAAAGATGATCTCGATATCCCTTCACTTGTGAGGGATTGGGCCCTTTTGCATTTTTTGGTATAAACATAGTAGTAAATGAAGAAATTGTTTGTTAAGCGATTTCTTCATTTTCTTAAATGTTTTCCTAATCATTTTTCTTGAGGGTTAGAAAGGAGGGTGGCATTGTATGGGAATTGGTTAACATAGTTCTTGGGAAGAATGATTGGTGTTTGAGCAGTTACTTGTTCAAACTTAACCCTGTACTGTTTTCCAAAATTTTAGACCTGTCCAATTTCAAAGGTTGTGCAGGCAAAAACTTAAAGTGGCTTTAATTTGAAAAATAACCATTCAGTAGGGAAGAAAATATTGTGGAAATAGAAGAAATTGCTTGTTACAAGCAATTTCTTCTTTTCCCACAATGTTTTCTCAAGTATTACATCACAGCGACATAAAAACCAGTGATTGTACAGGAAAGGGTTAAAATGCAAAATGAATAATACATCACAGATGCTATCTCTTTCTCTCTCCTTTCTGTGTTCGTTTCTTCTCCTGTTCTTTTCTCTCTTTCTGCTTCTGTTTTTGGGCTTCTCTTTCCTGTTTATCTTTCTCCTTTTTCTTCTCTGCTTCCAACTTGGATTTCTCCTTCTTTTCCTGTTCAATCTTCTTAACCAAGTCGGCATTGGTATTTTTGAATTCTAGTACTTGAAAATTGTTAAAGAATATAGGTGGAACTTACGTAATTAACTAATTTATTTTTCATAGGAATAAACTGAGGGTTACACAGGATAAAGATATGAACTCTTATTTTCCTTCCTCACTCATTCCAGATGTAACCATGCACTCTAGAGAAACAGAAAATGGATCCTACACACCAATACCCCCTTTGGACTTGGGCTCTGCCTGTAAGTGTCCAGCCAAAATACACTGCCCTCCTTTAGGAGGAAGCAAACCCACGACCTTCTGATTACTAGTTGCATTCGCTAACAACTCAACAAACAAGCAAGACTGGGTGAATTCAGACTGAGGTAAGTGAAGCCAAAACCAGTTACACTAAAATGTCATTCTTACTTGTGTGTCTTACATACTCTAAACATGCTCAATAACACTTAACCCATTACCTGATGGCAATATTTTAGCGTGGTCCAAATTGAAGGAGTTGCAGATGACATTTTAAAGTTTATGAAATTTAAGACTTTTTTCACCTGTCTCTGTAAAAACCTTGTATAAAATGAAAAAAATTTCTTCTTGCAAGAAATTCCTTGTTATTGTATGGTGCTGGGCGGAAGAAAGAAATAATCTGTTATCTTACTAAAATCAAAATTTTGTTACTTTATGAAGTTTGAAAATTCCAATGTTTTGACATTATTGCAACTGGAAAACATTGTTCAAACAAGCATCTTTATTATCACTATTGTTTTCTTCCCCATTATACACACATGTACGGATATTAGAAATTTCCATAACTAACAAGGTGCCAAATTGTCACAAGATACGCCCGTCACACTGCTTAATATTAACTGGGGGTTTGAATAGAACTGATGTTATTTTGAATGAATATTTTTTGTCAAACAAAGTATGAAAAACAACAAAGGGCAATAACTCAAAATATACGCTAGGTAGAGTTATGGTTCTTGTACACTGCACTCCGACTTGGTGAGCTCTATCCATCCATGAAGTTTCATGATTCTAGCTATTATACTTTTAGAGATATACTCCGGACAAGATTCAAGTATGAAAAACAACAAAGGGCAATAACTCATAAAATAGGCCAGGTAGAGTTATGGTTCTTGTACACTGCACTCCTACTTGAAAAGCTCTATCCATCCAATAAATTTCATGATTCTAGCTATTATACTTTTAGAGATATACTCTGGACAAGATTCAAGTATGAAAAACAACAAAGGGCAATAACTCCAAAAATTGGCCAGGTAGAGTTATGGTTCTTGTGCACTGCACTCCGACTTGATGAGATCTATACATCCATGAAGTTTCATGATTCTAGCTATTTTACTTTTGAGATATACTCCAGACAAGATTCAAGTATGAAAAACAACAAAGGGCAATAACTCAAAAAATAGGCTAGGTAGAGTTATGGTTCTTGTGCACTGCACTCTCCCTTGGTGAGAACTATACAGCCATGAAGTTTCATGATCCTAGCTATAATACTTTTAGAGATATACTCTGGACAAGATTCAAGTATGAAAAACAACAAAGGGCAATAACTCAAAAATAGGCCAGGTAGAGTTATGGTTCTTGTACACTGCACTCCGACTTGGTGAGCTCTATCCATCCATGAAATTTCATAATTCTAGCTATTATACTTTAAGAGATATACTCCGGACAAGATTCAAGAATGAAAAACAACAAAGGGCAATAACTCAAAAATTGGCCAGGTAGAGTTATGGTTCTTGTGCACTGCACTCCCCCTTGGTTAGATCTATACACCCATGAAGTTTCATAATCCTAGTTATTATACTTTTAGAGATATACTCCGAACAAGATTCAAGAATGAAAAACAACAAAGGGCAATAACTCAAAAAATAGGCCAGGTAGAGTTATGGTTCTTGTACACTGCACTCCTACTTGAAAAGCTCTATCCATCCATGAAATTTCATAATTCTAGCTATTATACTTTAAGAGATATACTCCGGACAAGATTCAAGAATGAAAAACAACAAAGGGCAATAACTCAAAAATTGGCCAGGTAGAGTTATGGCTCTTTTGCACTGCACTCCCCCTTGGTGAGATCTATACACCCATGAAGTTTCATGATCCTAGCTATAATATTTTTAGAGATATGCTCCGGACAAGATTCAAGTATGAAAAACAACAAAGGGCAAAAACTCAAAAAATAGGCCAGGTAGAGTTATGGTTTTTGTGCACTGCACTCCCCCTTGGTGAGATCTATACACCCATGAAGTTAAATGATCTTAGCTATAATACTTCGGACAAGATTCAAGTATGAAAAACAACAAAGGGCAATAACTCAAAAAATAGGCCAGGTAGAGTTATGGTTCTTGTGCACTGCACTCTGTATTGATGAGAAGAATATAACTGCCAAGTTTAAAGTCAATAGGACTTACGGTGACAGAGTTATGCTCCGGACAAAGAAGTGGACACCGCTGGACGCCTGGACACCACAGGTGATCCCATAATACGTCCCGTCTTCGACAGGCGTCTAAAAATTGTTTACTGAAACTTCAATTAATTTGAAGCAATCCAAAACTTTTAATTTAGATAAGCAGTAGTCACTTTTTTCATTAAAGATTCCGATATCTTTTTTTTTTTTTTCATCAGAATCAAATGGATAGGTTTTTCTTAAATTTGCATAAAAATGGGGAAAAAATGTCATTCAGGTAGACTTTGCTGAATAACAGATCATATCTATAAAAGACTAAATTTCATGACAAGAAGAAAAAATGGCAGCTGCACTCTATGATGCTCATCACTTTATAAATCCTTTGTTATTAGAATGAATTGCAATTTACCAATTGCGACTGGCAATCAAGTAATCAACCGTTCAATCATCATTTATTCAGCCCAGACCCAAGATTTAAACTCCAACATTTGCAACCATTTTTTTTAACCATTTTTGTTGGATTGGCAACTTAAACATCATAACTACAGCTTATTCAAGCTGTAGTTACGACGTTTAGGTCTCCAATCAACCTTTCTACTTTTTTCATGCCACTGGCCATACATTTTTCAAAATAACACTGTTAAAAAATAAAAGCAGAACTTCCTGTCAGAGTTGATGGGTGTGGCCAGCCATTGGTCAATTCTAAGCAACATTCGAAAATTTTAATGAACAGGGGTGAGGAGTTTCCATGCTCCACTCGTCCAACGTGGATTTTCTACTTACAACCAAGGACGTTTTTTTAAGGCCACTTGTCCGGGGACAAGGAAACACAAGAGTAAACCTTGGAATGGTACAAAAAAGATCTGAAAGAAAAGATTTTGGTTAAAACATTCCAACACAACAGAATTTTAGACTGGTCCAAATCAAAAGAAGCTGCAAACAACAATTTCAAGTTATATGTTTTCTAAAATTTTCCATTTTTTTTTATAGAAAATGTTGTGAATAATGAAGAAATTGCTTGATACAAGCAATTTCTTCATTTTCCCTTTGTTTTTCAAAGCTTTTTTCTTGAGGGGCGTTAAAATGAGGGACTGTGTAGGAAAGGGTTAATCTAGCATTTTCTTCAATAAACAACAATGTTTTCTTAAAATTCATCTCTTCAACTTTTTTGGTGGGGTGGGGGGTGGGGGGGTGGGGGGAGTTTGCAAATTCATTTTATTCTGGACAAATGGAAAATCATGTCTTACTTGTCCCCTCTTCCTTAACCTATTCCCACACGGTGAAATTTTAGACTGGTCCAAATTGAAAGAAGCTGCAGACGACAATTTCAAGTTGATGGAATTTTAAATTTCTTTGTCTTTTTGGATAGAAAACATTGTGGAAAATGAAGAAGTTGTTTGTCACAAGCAATTTCTTCATTTTCCACAATGTTTTCCAAAGCTTTTATATTGAGGGGCGTTTAAAAGTGTCACTGTGTTTGAATGGGTTAACCCATTAAGAAATGCTATTTCTTCATTTTCCACAATATTTCCCAAAGCTTTTTTCTAGGGGGCGTCTAAAATCATCACAGAGTGGGAATGGGTTAAAGTTCTGAATTGAACAAAAGGATACAATCATCTCCGTTTCCCCCTGGGTCATCTGGTCCATCATCATCTCTGGTGAAAAGTTAAGGAAAATTTTGCAAAATCATCTTAATCAATTTCTACACTATCAATAGCTTTCATAATCTTTAACAAACCACCAAACTACAAAGTTCTAGACTGGTCCAAAATGAAAGAATGCCAAAACAACATTTTGCACTATCATTTGACCAAGAAGAACTGTCAAACATTTGCCGCCGTCATAGCGCAGTAGCCATAAGACTGCCAATATTCAATCATGGGATATCATGGGTTTGATCCCGGCGGCGGCACATATCCTTTCTGACATTTATCTCTCACCAATGGCTGAATAATCGTAAACCAAAGTGGGATAGCAGCTGGAGGCTTCATTGTGGCAAGTTTCAGTTCCAATCGACACTGTAAGAGGAGTTGTGCATATAGGAGGAGTTGCGTGAACAAAAATTTCTAATTGACAGAAAGACGTACGGACGACTGGAGATATTACAGCCCTTCCGGCTTATAAAAGTTGCAGATGAAAATTTTAAGTTATGCAGTTCTAAAATTGTTTGTCTTTTTGGGTCTAAAACATTGTAGACAACAAGATATCGCTTGAAACAGGTAATTTCTTCGTTTTCTACTATGTTTTCTAAAGCTGTAGTCTTAAGGGGGGTAAAAAGTGCAATTGAGCTCAAACTGGTGAAATGTAGTAACTACAGCCTTTTCAGGTTGTTATGACATTAAGGTCCCCCACAATCTACAATTTCTGCCAAATATTTTTCTCAAGTCCATTATAAAATCAATCTTTCTTGTATTATAATGAGTTACAAATACCAGCCAACAATGCCCTGTGCTTGTTGGTAATTTTTCCTTTGTTTCAGTTGATGGATTCTGTAAGAGGAAGCTTAACCCATTCCCACACAATGACCCTCAATATAAAAGCTCTAGAAAACATTGTCGATAATGAAGAAATTGCTTGTCACAAGCAATTTCTTTATTATCCACAATGATTTCTATCCCAATAGACAGATTTTAAAGATTTCATCCACTTAAAATTGATGATTGCAACTCCTTTGAATTTTGAGGGCTCAAAAATTTTAACGTTTGGGAATGGGTTAACAGTCTAATATTGCAAAATTCATGCCAGTACACGTAACCAAAAAAGATTAATGTTTACTTAGCAACCTTAACATCTTAACTTCAGAATGTAGTTACAATGTTTCAGTCGCAAAACAGCAAAAAGGTTTTTGTAATGTTGGCTAATGTCAGAGTTCAATGTTTACTCTCAGTTTGAATGTATTATTTGTAGTAATGGGCCGATGATTAATTAAAATCAATAATCAGTTGGTTTGGGCTTCCAATTACAATAATTGACTAAGAAATTTCGTAATCAATTAATCGGTATGTAACATTTGTATTTGACATTTTTGTTAACTTAACCAAAACATCACAATCATAATGCAATGTTTTTTTAGAATTGCCTGCGGTTGCTGAATGACTCTTTCAGCTATCAGTTTTAAACTTTTATATTTGATTTGGGGAGGAGGGTGCAGGATATAATCTCATTTATGTTTTAAATCGAAGGTCATATGATTATTTTTATACAATGAATCTTCTCTTTGAATGGAGGCCTAATTGATATAAGCTACTGAAAATAAAGCTTTGTTTACACTTGTTTTTTGCACTTGATTATAATTTGTTTATGCAGGACTCATTGATTTTGGTATGGGTTTCCTTGCAAGTTTCAGATATCTGTTTCAAATTAAATATGTGATGGCAAAATCTAGATTATTCACTGCTTGATAATTTAGAAGGTACAATTCACGGATACAATGGGAGATCAATATCATTAATTTGGTTTTGTTTATTTCTTGTTCTTCATTCATAACCTTTGAATTAGGGAATGCAATTCATTTTATTCCTGTCTTGAGAATAAACCAATTCTCAAAGTAGAAATCAACACTTTCTAAATGAAAGCTTGCAAGTTTTGAAATAAATGACTTAATTATTATTGCATAAATTATAACAAATCAATGTAACAGGCAGGAGTGGTAATGCCATAACCTATATAAATAGTGTACTGAATTGATTTCAAGAAACTGATTATGTAAACGATCTTTAGTTGATTTATTCTTTCGACTAAAAACCGAGAATGGAATATGATTTGAAACCAATTGCCCAACACTTATTATTTTTTGGTAGATTGACTTTTTGATTGAGCAATGTGATTTGTCAATTAAGAGATTAAGATTCTTTGCTATTATCAAATCAAATGTCTTAAAAGATACCAAACAAGCAAAATGAAGATTGAAGCAGATTTTTATGAAACTGCTTTGCGCTAAAGCATAAAAAAGTCCATTTTTATGCATGCCAGTGGTGGCAATGGGCATAAAATTAAATTTTCATTTTCATCTCTTAAAAACGGGCATTTTGATTGGTTGAAAAAAAAAAATTAATACCTCATCGATCAAAATTTTGAGCACACAGCCATTTTGAGAGCTTCCGCACAAAATAGTTCCATACAAAAAACTATCAAAATTTGTAAAGTTTTCGCTCGATGCTATTAAATTATAAGAAATGAAGAGAATAGTTTTTGTTTTCATGCAGGTATGAACCGAGAAACCTAATCACACTTATGTATGAATACCCTATGCGTATTCATACAGTGTGATTAGTTTTCTCGGTTCATACCTCCATGAAAACAAAAAAATATTCTCGTCATCTCTTAACCCTTTCCTGTACAATCCCTTGTTTTCACGTCCCTGTGGATTTATACTTGAGAAAACGTTGTGAGAAAAGAAGAAATTGCTTGTAACAAGCAATTTCTCCTTTTCCCACAATATTTTCTTACCAGTAGGCTAATTACATTTCAAATTTCACCAACTTTTGATTGTTGTCTGCAACATCTTTCAAATTGGAATGGTCTAAAATTTTGAAAAGGATTATATAGAGTTTCCTCTGTCTGTGCATGTGTGTGCCTCCAGTTCTTATCTAGCATATCTTCTATATGACAGATTTCAGTATAACTTGGCACATTTGTTCTAGTTGACAAGTACTTATTTTTGTTCATAAAGTTCAGTTAGATACTCCCAAGTTCACAGTTGAAGGTCATTTGACAAGAACTTAAGTTGGGGCATCTGTGTCTTTGATACTTTTTTTTTTCATTTTTTCACAAAGGTATGAAACAATCTTTTTTTAGAAAATCAGAATGCATGTATCTTGATAAACACAACTACAATTGAATTATATACATGTGTTACAGATTAACAGAATGGTTTTTTTGCACATGACAGGATAGTAATGTCCACAATATCATTATTTATCTAGGTTCAATTTTAAACTTCATCGTCTAGTACTTAACCCTTTCCCGGACAAACCCAGGATTTAAGGGTGTTGTGATTTCATACTTGAGAAAACATAGTGGAAAAAGAAGAAATTGCTTGTAACAAACAATTTCTTCTTTTTCCACAATTTGTTTTACCACATAGGATGATTTCATTTCAACTTGCATCAAATTTTCTGCGTCCTCTTTCAATTTGGACCAGTCTAAAAGTTCAAAAGACAGGAAAGGGTTAAATTTCATTGTCTAGTATTTAAAGTCAGACAAAAGGATACTCGTCCCCACTGGATACTTGCTGATAATGATCTAATATGGCCTGTTTTCTTGCTAAATCCTCCGCCGATTTCTCTTTAGGTTTTACAGCTTCTATCTTCTGTTGTTGTAGTATACTGGCTAAATGCTCTGTCAATTTTTCTGTTTAAAAAAAAAACAGGATTTAGAAATTTGAGAAAATAGATATCAAGGAAACATTTGTTCTGCAGAGTCAGAACAATTCACATTTTGATTGATTACACAATCTACATTTTCCCAAGAGGATGAGCCACTAGTAAAACTATAGGTTTTGTTTGGTTAGAAATAACAAGCAAATTACTTATTTTCCATAATGTTTTTTGAAGCTTTTTTTCTTGTGGGGCTTAACCCATTCCCACACAAGCCCTCCTTTTTACGCCCCTCAAGAAAAAAGCTTTAGAAAACATTGTGGAAAATGAAGAAATTGCTTGTATCAAGCAATTTCTTCATTATCCACATTGTTTTCTATCCCAAAAGAGAAATGAATTTAAATTCCATCAACTTGAAATTGTCGTCTGCAGCTTCTTTCAATTTGGACCAGTCTAAAATTCTGCTGAGTTGGAATGGGTTAATAAAGTGGAATTGTATGGTGATGAGTTAACATTTAATTATTAACCCTTGTCATGCTGTATAAATCACCTTACTGAAATGCTGTCAAATCAAAGGGCTGAAAGTAATGATAAAACTATTATTAAAAAATCAATATTTCTTATAGAAATCAACTTCATAAACAATTCTGGCAAGGAAAGTACAAGCAGGAGGTGTAGATTAAGATCAGCCTGCACATAAGTGCAGTCTGATCTTAGTCTACACCTCCTGCCAAAACCAGAATATTCCGGGTTCAGCATGACAAGGGTTAATAGAGGAGGGGTATCCGATTATCCAAAGAAAACCTTAATGAATTCTTACACAATGACACTTTTTGAAGCCCCCACCCCCAAAAGAGATTTTGAAACATTGGTACAAATGAAGAATTGATTGTTTTAAGCAAATTCTTCATTATCAACAATGTTTTCCATAAAAAAAGTGAAAACAATCCAAATTTTAACAGCTTAAATTAGTTGTCTGTAACATCTTTAAATATGGACCAGTCTAAAATTTTGTCATCTGGTTATGGTTTAATGTAATGAGTAAGGATTCCTTGAAGCAAAGTAAGCGTTAACCCATTCCAACTCAACCCCTCCTTTTTACGCCCCTCAAGAAAAAAGTTTGGAAAACATTGTGGAAAATGAAGAAATTGCTTGTATCAAGCAATTTCTTCATTATCCACAATGTTTTCTATCCAAAAAGACGAAAAAATTCAAAATTCCATGAACTTGAAATTGTCATCTGCAGCTTCTTTCAATTTGGACCAGTCTAAAATTTTGCTGTGTTGGAATGGGTTAACCCCTGTATTGAGAGTCATTAAAAATTGAGGTTGTAAATTTGTCCCAATCTGTAAGAAGCCTCATGCTTCTCTTTAAAATTTAGGAGACATTGACTCCTTCACCATGAAATTGTAGAGGCCAAATTTTGAAAAACAGAATTAGAAGGGGGTCAAACAAACTACAAGAGCAAATCATGAGAATAAATTTAAAGGTCTAAGTACCAACAGATCTTTTCTAAGTCATCCTTTACCAGACAGCAATATCATAAACTGGTCCAAATTGAAAGGAGTTGTAGACAATGTTCTAAAAGTTATGAAATTTTAGATTTTTCCAACTTTCTGGATAGAAAACATTGTGCTTTTGATGTTCACAAAATGAAAGATATATTGATCTTACACAAACAAGAGCCATGTCGGACATGGCCATCCCCCGCTGTAAAAGCTTCATAGTAAACTGAAGCCAGTTAGATTTAGGCTTCTTATACACTGCATTTCTTGTCAATGAGTACAATAATAGCTATTTGTGATATGCTCTGGACAAAATCTAAGTCTTAAAAACAATATATGGCAATAACTTTAATATTATGCAAGCAAGAGTTGTGGGTCGTGAGCACTGAACAAGATCTATCTACCTATGATGTTTCAAATGAATAGCTATTATACTTTCATAGATATGCTCGGGACAGAATCTTAGTCTTAAACAATAAAGGGTAATAACTCCAAAATTATGCATGCAAGAGTTGTGGTTCTTGTACACTGCACTTCTCCTCAATTAGATCTATCCACCTATGAAGTTTCAAGTTGAAAGCATTTATGCTTTAGGAGATATGCTCTGGACAAAATCAAAGCCTTAAAATCAACAAAGGGTAATAACTCCAAAATTATACACATAAAAGTTTTGTTTCTTGTGCACTGCACTTCTCCTCAATACGGTCTATCCACCTATGAAGTTTCAAGATGATAGCATTTATACTTTAGGAGATATGCTCGTGACAAGCTTAGTGATGGAATGGCGGATGGAGACCATTACTATATCCCCTTATCCAAAACGGCGGGGGACAACGACAAACAGTAATTAATTTCTTTCATTCAAAAAGAGACAAATTATGATTTGTTAAGGGCAAAATCTCTCAAAGCATGTCAAGTAGGAATGGGTCAACCCATTCCTACATGATTCCTCATTGATACACCTTTCAAGAAATGGTGGAAAATAAAGAAATTGCTTGTTACAAGCAATTTCTTCGTTATCCACAATGTTTTCTATCAAAAATTACAAAGAAATGCCATCATTAGATTGACATCTGCAGCTTCTATGGACCAGTCGAATGAAAATTTAAGTAGCCATTGGTTAATTTGCCCTAATCAATCTATCTACAGGCCTAATCATCTTTGTACCAGTATCCTGTGAGGATTCTCCTATAGCACCATTTTCCACTGCCATATCATTCCACTTCTTTAACAATTCTTGACATACATCTTCTATATTGTCTTCCTGAAAAATAAAACAGGGTTTGTGTTAGGGATTTGATCTATATCGTCTTCCTGAAAAATAAAACGGGGATTTGAAATTGAGGAGTCATTGACTTGTTGACTGTGAAATTTAAAGGGTTAAAACTGATTTAAGTTTACACTGATTTATTTTTGTTCAATTTTGGCGAAAGCTTTAAGCTTATAGAGTCACTCTCAAACACTCACAATCCAGTTGTTTTCATGTCCCTGACAGAGGCAGTGGCTGAATCCACTTTTACAACTGAGTAGACTGGGGCTGGGGTCTTGCCCATGAACACACCACGGTGACAGTGAGGCTCCAACCCGTAACCTTCAGATCTCGAGTCAAGCACCTATACCACTTGGCCATCAAGGCAGTCAAAACCGATTTTGAAGGAGGTCAAAACATTAAAAAAGGAGTAGTGAGCATAAATTTGCAGGTTTAACACATTCCCAAACAGTGATGCTTTTGGACGCCCCTCAAGGAAAATACTTTAGAAAACATTGTGGAAAATGAAGAAATTGCTTCTGAATTGATTGTTTATAACTGTTTGCCACGTGTTAGGTAAGATCAGTTAATTTCTAACTGTGGAAGGGTGAGGGATTGCTGATTATCTAACCCCTGTCATGCTGACTAAAATCCTTTTCAGAACAGCATGAAAAACAAAGTGCTGACAGCTCTGAAAGTACTATTTCTAGTAAGGTCTATGTTTATTTTGAAAATTACAAATCTCAAACAACCCTGACAAGTAGGGTGATCTTTGTCTATACCTCCTGCAAAAATAGAAATATTCCGGGCACAGCACGACAAGGGTTAATTAATTTATGATTAGATTGGTGTTTGCCTTTAATTGGACTGTTCCACTTTAACCCTTTTCAGTACAAATCCGAGACTTTACTTTGCTGCAATTTCTTCTTTTCCCACAATACTTTCTACCACACAGGATTGTTTAATTTCAAATTGCATCCAATTTACATTGTCATCAGCAACCTCTTCCAATTTCGGACATGTCTAAAATTCAAATAAACGGGAAAGGGTTAAACACCCCCCACAATGAAAATACTTTCTAAGACATGGTGGAATATGAAGAAATTTCTGGTGAAATTATTACAATGTTTTTTTCTCCAAAAGAAAAATAGTTTTAAAATTCCATCGTCATAAAATTGCAATCTGCAACTTTTTTTCAAATTAATATTGGACTAGTCTTATATATTGTTATTTGGCAACGGATTAATGGTTACTTTGTAACATCATTTGGTGAACAATACAAATTTGACGGGAATATGATTCTAATTCTTTACTAATTCTTGGACTTACTTAATTGATTTTCACTTGTTAAATGATCATTAAATTGAAAATAAAACATATTTTCTTATTTCATTAATGTTGAAACGTTTATTTTACCAATCCAATAACATAAGATTTTTTTCAAATATGTTACAAAATATTCAACATACGGAACGCAATGACTACAATGTGGTAGGAAATGGCGCCAGTATACTCTTCATCTCAATTATCATGCATGTAAGGAAGCCGAGGTTCAGTACCATTCAAAAAATGGTTTTCATCTGATGAAATAGTTCTTCTGTAACTTACTGACATTTGATTTTACTTTCAGTAAAATTTCGTCCAGTTCTAGTCTAAACTTCTTTATGAAATCATTTTGAAAGTTGCCTTGTTGACCCTTGAGAAATTTTGGAGTGTTATTGTAGTTATCGTGCATCTTACGAAAGAGAGTGTCAATGACAACAAAAATGGAAGCAAAATGATCATTTCTATTTTTGTCATCCATCTTTGCTTTTAAACATTTAACTTTGTAGATTTATTTGATGTAAAGTCAAGCTTAGAGTTCTGTAAACTCAAGCTAAATCTATCTCCTGTCCCCAATTTTGTGAAATGTTTTATCTGGGGTTCAATTTGGTATCTCATTGGATTTAATTTAAGTGTGCAATATGGTTTAGGCATTTCTCACAGCATCGGATTGAGGCACCGATATTTAAACATCCTGTGAATAAAACAAGGTCATCAACGCTCACTGAGACTTGTTGGAGGCATGCACGATAACGTAGGTATGCATGTTAGCTGAATTTTGATTACATGGTACAAAACAATACTATGGTACAAATTGACCAATACCATGGTACAAAATGATTATGGTACCAAATGTCTGTAATTCTTTGGGGATCCGCCTCTTATCATGCAGGACCATTCACTTGGTTAAAGGCCAAGTTGAATACCCGATAAAACAAGATGTGTTTGTGAAACACCATGCCCCCGATCCAGGAATTCTTTAGAAACGGGTGATTTTTATCTTTTTTTTCTTTGTTTTAGGGAAAAGGGTTAAAATTTTGACCTTGACCTTGATGAAATGACCTTCCTCAGTTGCACCTTGTTGAGACCTATCTACATACCAAATATTAGCTGCGATATCTTAGCCCTCTTCTTGATAATCTGCTGGCCTCGCCAGCAGATTATCAAGAAGAGGGCTACGATATCGCAGCTAACCAAATATAGCATTGTAACTTAATTAGGGATGAAGTTAAAGGAAAATGTTTAGTTGGCAGGTTACGTTTTTGAGTAACGTTTAGGGGAAAAGGGTTAAAATTTTGACCTTGACCTTGATGAAATGACCTTCCCCAGTTGCACCTTGTTGAGACCTATCTACATACCAAATATTAGCTTTGTAACTTAATCAGGGTTGAAGTTATAGGAAAATGTTTAGTTGGCAGGTTAAGTTTTGCAGACAGACAGACGGACAGACAGAAAGACGGACACCAGTAAAATAATATGCCCCCGATCTTATCGATACGGGGCATAAAAATGCATGGATAAGGACTGAGTTGAGGTAACAATGGGAAAAATAAAATCTGTGTTCTTACAACGACTTGACCGATGATGTCTATCAGTGATTCGGTTTTCTCATCGCTTGAGACATCTTCTTCAAGAATCCCTGTGATGTACGATACAAATACGTCTGTGTCTGTCTCAGGATTCAAGTTTAGTAAACGTTCTGTCAGCCAACTTTCATACTTTGACATGGAGGCTGCCATCTTTGATATGCGGATAACTCGGCGAACATTACTGTGCCAAATATGGTCCGAAAAATTGCAAATTCTTTGACATTTGTACAGATTCAATCACCGTGAGAAATACAATATTTATCCTAATCCCCCCTTTTTTCGTGAGATTTCCCGGTGTTTGTACCCGGTTTTACTTCCATGTGTTTTGATACTTAATAAAACGTTGTGAAAAAAAGAACAAAATTGCTTGTATAAAACAATATCCTATTTTTCCCATAGTATTTTCTCCTTGACTTTATGATTGTTTTTCAAATAAGACCAACTTTAAATTGTTGTCTGCAAAGCTTTGAATTTAGACAGGTCTTAAATTTTGCAATACAGTAAAGGGTTAGAATTTTAAGTATATACTATATGTATTAAGCTTTCCTTTATTCTGAAATCTTTAGGATGCTCCGATAACAAATTATGTTTTTATTATTTTCCAAATTGAAAATGTTGCAAACACCCCCCTACGCCCAAAAAGGCTTCTTGATACCCCCAAGAAAATGGGCCCCTTTTTTTTCAAATCAAAATTTCACAAACAAGTTTTGAAAAGGGTCACCAGAGGAACATTCCTGCCAAATTTGGTTAAAATTTGGCTAAATATTTAAGGAGGAGACTATTTAAGAATTATTTCATGATTTCTCCAAGTCTTATAAACCCAGCCCTACCACCCCATTTTTTTTAAATCAAATTTTCAGGATTAAGATTTGAAAAGGGTCACATAAGGAATATTCCTTCCAAATTTGGTCCAAACTGGCCAAATGGTTTGGAAGAGATTTTTAAAGAATTATTCCAAGATCTCTCTAAGTCTGGTGAGCCTGGCCCTGCTGTGCCCACATTTTTTTCATGAATAAAACTTTCATGAAGAGGCTTTGAAAGGGGTCACCCAAGGAACATTCCTGCCAATTTTGGTCCAAATTTGCCCAGTGGTTAAGGCGGAGATGTTGTTTAATGAAATTGGACTGCGTCAATGGATGACGGACAATGGAATGAGAAATCCTTAAAGTTCTCCTTGAGCATGTTGCGTTCAGGTGAGCTAAAAAGAAGAAAATAGTTGCAAAATGAATTTCCCCTTCTCTCACAATGTTTTCTTCCTTATTTGGCACTTATTTATCAATCCCAAAATTCTTCGAAATGTAGACTGCAATTTTTTTGAGTTTGGACCCGAGTCCAAAATATTGTTGAATTGTGTGTTACTTGGACCCTTTACTTTATTTCAAAATTTTCGACTTGTCCAAATTCAAAGGATTAGAAGACAGCATTATAAAGTCAGTACGATTCAACAAGTAACCATCATTTATGATGGAAAGTTTATGGAAAAAAAATAAATTGCTATTGTTAAGCAATTTCTTCTTTTTAGCTCCACTGGCTTGATTGTCTTGGCGTTGTGTCTGTCGTGCGTGTGTGCGTCCGTCTGTCCCTAAACTTTTACTTTGAAAATCTTATCCTCAGAAAGTACTGAAAGATTTCAACCAAATTTTACAGAAATGATCCTTGGGTGACTCTCTACAAGATTCCTTCAAAGAGTTTTGATCGGATGAAAAAAATGGCTTTAATGGGCAGGGCTAATTTCCATGTATGGTAAAAGCTTAGAAAATCTTCTTCTCAGAAACTAGAGGATTGGTTTCAAACAAATTTCACAGAAATGATCCTTTCGTGACTCTCTACAAGATTCCTTCAAAGAAATTTGATTGAATGAAAAACATGGCTTTTATGGGCAGGTCTAATTTCCATATATGGTAAAAGCTTTTAAAATCTTCTCAGAAACCAGTGGAAATATTTCAAACAAATTTCACAGAAATGATCCTTGAGTGAACCTTTATCAGATTCCTTCAAAGAATTTTGATCGGATGGAAAACATGGCTTTAATGGGTGGGGCTATTTTCATATATGGTAAAATCATTGAAATTCTTCTTCTCAGAAACAAGTGCATCAATTTCAAACAAATTCGACCGGAATGATCATTGGGCGACCTTTTATCAGATTATGAAAAAGAATTTTAATGGGCAGGGCTAATTTCCATATATGGTCTATACTGAAAACTTTGTAAATTTCTCAGAAACCTGTAGATGGATATCAACCAAATTTCACAGGAATGATAACCAGATGACTGTTTGTCAGATTCATTCATATAACTTTGATTGGTTGAAAAACATGGCTATTATGGTGGTGGGTTATGTCCATATATGGTATACAGTGAAAATTTTACATAATGAATTTTAGATGACTTGACTTGACTTTGTAAAAACAATGAAACATTTGAAATGGTTCTCTAGAACTATTTCAAAGATTTCAATGATTTAGATTTATTTTCATTATATTCAGTTTATTTTAAATTAATGCAAAAATTTGCTTAATCAGTACATTCATGCTTGCGGAGCGATACAGGCGCTCAAGCGCCTCTAGATTCCATAATGTTTTCCAATGTATGATATCACAGGGACGTAAAAATAAGAGATTGTATGGGAAAGGATTTATCTTTTCCTCAAAATAATACTTCAGGGGAATCAAAATGAGGGATTCATCGAAGGGAATCATCAAGGAACTCAATGAATCAACTTATTTTGTGGACATAAAAAACAACAAAACAGTTCAGATCCAGAAGAGATCAACCAAAGATCAGAATGGCCTTTTCAAATTCAGACAAGAGCAGTCTGAGACAGATAATGCTCCCCTAAAAAGGCTTTGTCACAAAACTGTATGCCATTATTTGACAGAAAACTTCTTATTGAATGCAACAATAGTTTGGGAGTTTAGTTCACAAGAAATTTGGAAATTTGACAATCATTTAAGAAATCTGTTTGGCTTCAAAGGCCTGATTCTAGTAAAAATCAATATCATTATATGGTAAAGGGTTAAATATTTTACCTTGACCATCAAAGTTATCAATGAACTAGTAATCTAGCTCTCTGTTTTTTTTAGCTCCTTTGAAAGTGCTAGAAGATTTTTTCACCCATAATACACACTCAATAAGATTGGAGGATAAATCACCAAATGTCGTTTTCATTTTAGCAGCTAACTTATTCAAAGACAGAAATTGCAATCACTTATCAGTTAGAATTTGACCTTGACCTTGACCAAGGACTTTATCTAAGTTTCTGCTGAAAGGTCTTGTCACAAGTAATAAACATATGAAAAATGCTTAAATATGATGGCTATATCACTTACCATTGCAAAATTATGGCCAATTTTAAAGTTTTAATTATCCAAATTTTGACCTTGAGAGATGACCTTGACCTTGAATGATGACCTTGAACTTGGTACCAACAGAAAGGGTTTGTCACAAGCAATGTACATGTGAAATATGAAGACTTCATCTGTAACCAATCAAAAGTTATTGCCAATTTTAGTTTTAACGGGGAAAAAGGCAGTTAACATAAAGGTAATAACATTAAGGCCCCTTTTCCCATGACACATTTTTTTAAACGAAAATTCCCATTAGTTAAAGGTCAAGGGGATCTGATTTGCTACTCAAATATGAAATTTCATGAAATTCTAACAATTAGTCTTGAAGAAATTGGCAAAAAACTAGTTTTTACATTAAGGCCCCTTTTTCCATGACGCAGCCTTGAAATATAAACAAGAGGGCCGTTGGCCCTGGGGCGCTCACCTGAGATAAAGGCTCTTTTTCTTTCAACAGTCTAGTTTCATGTTAAGGTTAGGATTATGAAACAAGTGGGCCACAATTACATATAAAGACTATGAACCTGGGAATCCAAAAGTCCAAATTACAAATTCCAAGGCTTTAGTGCCGATTTGAAAGAAGGAAAAAACTTTTTCCATGGGTTATAATTCCAGAAATAAGAAAGAAATCTGTGAACTGATGCTTCATGCCTATACCCCCCCCCCGGTCTGCCCCAGGAGACCCGAGGATCATGATTTTAGCTATTTTGTAAGAGGTCAATATACTTATGCTTCATGCAAAATATCAAGACTGTACGCCTTATGGGTCAGGAGGAGAGGTTTCTTAAAGATTATTTTGTAATTTCACTTTTGTTGCCATGGCAACCAGAATTTTTAACAAATTTCAATTCTTTTAGCTAATTTTAAGGGGGACCACCTGAGGGACATTTCTGCAAAATTTGGTTCAAATTGGCCCAGTGAATTGGGAGGAGATGTCAATTAAAAAATTGTTCTTTATTTCTATGTAAACCCCACCCCCCTTGGGCTCCGCCTGGGCACCCGAGAATCATGATTTTAGCTATTTTGAAAGAGGTTAATATACTGATGCTTCATGCAAAATATCAAGGCTCTACGCCTTCTGGGTCAGGAGGAGAAGATTTTTAAAGATTATTTTAAAAATTCACTTTTGTTACCATGGCAACCAGAGTTTTTAACGGATTTCAATTCTTTTAGCTATTTTTGAAGGGGACCACCTAAGCAACATCTCTGCCAAACTTGGTTCAAATCGGCCCAGTGGTTTGAGAGGAGATGTCATTTAAAAAATCGTTCTTTATTTCTATATAAACCCCACCCCCCTGGGGCTCCGCCCCTGGGGACCCGAGGATCATGATTTTAGCTATTTTGAAAGAGGTCAAAATACTGATGCTTCATGCAAAATATCAAGGCTCTACGCCTTCTGGGTCAGGAGGAGAAGATTTTTAAAGATTATTTTAAAAATTCACTTTTGTTGCCATGGCAACCAGAGTTTTTAACGGATTTCAATTCTTTTAGCTATTTTTGAAGGGGACCACCTAAGCAACATCTCTGCCAAATTTGGTTCAAATCGGCCCAGTGGTTTGAGAGGAGATGTCATTTAAAAAATTGTTCTTTATTTCTATATAAACCCCACCCCCCTGGGGCTCCGCCCCTGGGGACCCGAGGATAATGATTTTAGCTATTTTGAAAGAGGTCAATATACTGATGCTTCATGCAAAATATCAAGGCTCTACGCCTTCTGGGTCAGGAGGAGAAGATTTTTAAAGATTATTTTGAAATTTCACTTTTGTTGCCATGGCAACCAGAGTTTTTAACGGATTTCAATTCTTTTAGCTATTTTTGAAGGGGACCACCTAAGGAACATTTCTGCCAAATTTGGTTCAAATTGGCCCAGTGGTTTAGGAGGAGATGTCGTTTAAAGAAATTGTTGACGGACGACGCACGACGGACGGACGCCGGACAAAAGGCGATCACAATAGCTCACTTGAGCACTACGTGCTCAGGTGAGCTAAAAAACGGGTCTAGGAAGATTATATATGCAGGTTCGTCCAATTAGGCCCTGGGGTTGCTGAGATGTGACTTCGGACCGACGGACATTTGGACGGACGTTCGGACGGACACACAGGCCGGCAACCATATGCTTCCCCCGAAAATTTTTTTCGGGGAGCATAAAAATACATCAAAGTATTTGCAACTGTTAGATTTTTTCATTTAATTTTGAGGAGAGGCATACAGAACAACAGACAGACAGGTGGAAAGATGGACAATGGTTAAACAATATACAGCCTATCTTTGGATGCAGGGGACATAAAAAGCAAATTGATCATTGGTGACATGAACATGGTTACTACAGCTTTACACTGCTTAACCCATTTCGACGGCAAACTTTCAGACCGCTCCATATTCAAAAGAGTTGCTGACGACAATTTAAAGCTTTTGAAATTTTTCATTTTTTCACCTTTAGGGTAGAAAACATTGTGGATAATGAAGAAATTGCTAGTCACAATGATTTTCAAAGCTTTTTGGTTGGGGGTGTCTATAAGTGTCATCGAGTGGGAATGATTAAAAGACAATAAAAGTGCTTTACATGAAGTGCTTTTCTGGCCAATCCCGGGTTCGATTCCCTACAGCGGCACTCATCCTTTCCAACTATTTGTCTATTTGTCTCTCACCAATGGGTTGATAATCGTAGACTTAAGTGGGATAGCAACTGGAGGCTTGGAAGGGATGTAATGATAGTAATGGTGTGAAAAATACCAGGATTCCATTGTTAGGTGCCACGATATAACTGAAAGATTGTTGAAAGCGGTGAAAAAATCCCATTCAAACAAACAAATCTTTTCTGGCCAAAACGAGTTATTTGATTGGTCAATTGATTTTATTGACAACGGCAATCCATCAATCAATTTATGAAATGTTTGTTCGTATCAAGGTTTAACCCATTACCAAACGGCAAATTGTAGACTGATCCAAAACGAAAGGAAATACAGACGACAATTTTGAGTTTATGACATTTTAGAATTTTTGCAACTTTCTTGGTAGAAAACATTGCGGAAAATGAAGAAATAGCTTGGTTCAAGCAATTTCTTCATTTTCTGCAATATTTTCTCAATTGTTTTTCTTGAGGGGGCGTAAAAAGGCGTCATTGTGTGGGAATGGGTTAATGTCAACCCGTGAATAACCTTTGACTAAAGTTTGCTAAACTTACTTACTCACAAATCTTTAAACCATATTTTGTTAGGTTTGTTTGAATAGAGTTTAACCTAGCCCTAAACACTCTTTCAAGTCTAGCAGGCTTTCTGAGATTATCACAAAAGACAGTCAGAAGGTTTACAGTTATAATATCAAACTGCTTTCATGCAAGTAATTTTAAGTATCTTATAAATGACCACAGATTGGTTCTAAATGTTTGCACAAGATCAGCAGGGACAGTCATTTGAAGGAAAAAACAGGGATTCTGATCAGTTGCTGATCAATCAATCTAACAATAACATATATAGTCCTAAGTCAAATATTCCATTAGGCCGGACCTTAATAATTTATAGCCATTCCCACACAGGAAAATTTTAGACTGGTCCAAATTAAAAGATGTTACAGACACCAATTTAAAGTTTATGAAATTTTAAATTTTCAACGATTTCTTCATTTTCAACAATGTTTTCCCGATTGCTTTTCTTGGAGGGCGTCAAAAAGCGTCATTGTGTGGGAATGAGTTTATAAATAATGTTGTTGATAACCTGTAATGGATCTGTATTTACCGCTGTCCAAATTTTAGGTAAAATGCTCACGAAGCTACACATTGTGTATCGACAAAGACACTGTATACCTAAGAAAATATTGTGGAAAAAGAAGAATTGCTTGAAACAAGCAATTTTTTCTTTTCCAACAATATTTTTAACTGAATATTATGGTTTCAAATTATAATGCATTTAATTTACATTGTTGTCTGCAGCCTTTTTTAATCTGGACCAGTCTAAAATTTTGCAAAATAGGGAAGGGTTAAATGGCTTTATCATTTTATAGCCAAAACAACTAATCTGACAAATTAATAAAGTGAACTAAAGCGAACAAGAAAAAGTACCTGTAGCTTAGCAAGTATAGGCTGGTATTTCAAAATATACCCCAACAAGTTCAAAATCTATTGTAAATTTTTATTATGCATTCACAAAAGTTTAACCAACCTTAAAATGTTCAATATAATTTTCTCAAAACTGATGTATCAAATAATCATAACACTGCAAGCAAATTTTAACCCATTCCCACACAGTGACTCTTTTTGACTCCCCTCAAGTAAAGCAACTGGGAAAACATTGCGAAAAATGAAGAAATTACTTATGACAAGCAATTTCTTCATTTTACACAATGTTTTCTATCCAGATAGTTGAAAGATTCAAAATTTCATAATCTTGAAATTTGTAATCTGCATCTCCTTTCAATTTGGACCAGTCTTAAATTTTTCCGTCCTGTAATGGGTTAAACAACTTAATATAAGGTTGTGTCATCCTTGCTTTTAGGAGTGGTAAGTCTAACCCGTTCCCACAAATTAACAAATTTTGTTGCCCCAAAGTAAAAAGCATTGGAAAGCATTGTGGAAAATGAAGAAATTGCTTTTAACATGCAATTTCTTCAATATACTCAATGCTTTCGACCACAAAATACAAAGATCTTTAAAATTTGATCAACTGACAACTGTCGTCTGCAACATCTTTGAATTTGGACCAGTCTAAAATTTTGTTGTCTGGAAATGGGTTAATAACAAGAATTTCCTTCGAAAAAGAAGGTCAATATCATGATGTTAAAATTTTCTTCTCATTATAATACATGCATAGAGATAGGGAGTTTTTGAAGCACATGCATAAAACTTTAGGGCACAGCACTAGAATTTTGTGTTGGTAGCGCATCAGTCTCCCAATCTTCAACCATGGGATGTCATGGGTTTGATCCCCCGCAGCAGCACATATCCTTTCAGACATTTGTCTCTCACTAAATAGGTGGATCATCGTCAACCTAAGTGGGATAGTAGCTGGAGTCTAGGAAAGGATGTAGTGGTAGTACTGGTGTGAGAAATACCAGAAATCCATTGTTAGGTACTTCAGCTGTCACGATACGACTGAAATACTGTTAAAAGTGGCATTAAACCCCATTCAATCAATCAATCTAGAATTTTGTGCATACAAATCAAATTTTCAAATAATGCCCCTAATTGCACATGGTAAATCCTGTTAAAATATTAATTTTGATTTTAAACCAGTAAATCAGTATAACCCCTGTGATGACCTTGTAGAAAAAGAAGAATTTGTTTGGAACAAGCAATTTTCTCTTTTTTCACATCTTTTTTCTTATCATATAGGATAGCCACTTCTTTTCTTGTACTTACTTCATAATTTCATCTGCTACCCTTCTGAATTTGGACAAGTCTAAAATTTGAAAAAAGATTAAAGGATTAACAAACTGTCAATTGGTCAGCAATGCCAATTAACCCTTTCCTGTTTAATCCCTGTTTTTTACGTCCCTGTGATTTTATGATTGAGAAAACATTGTAGAATAAGAGGCCCATAGGGCCTTATCGGTCAACTGAGTCCAAAGAGCACTCCAAAGAGCACAAAAACAAATAAAAGTCCACCAGATTATGCTACATACTAAATATCAAAGCTCTAAGCCGTTATTATTTTCATTATATAAGCCCCCCCCCACCTTTTTGAAAGAAGTTGTAGACCCTTGTCATGCTGAACTTGGAGTGTTCCTGTTTGGCCATATGTTACATATGTGCAGTCTGATCTTAGTCTACACCACCTGCTTGACTCTTTCAAGCCAGAATCGTTCATAAAATTAGTTTTCAAAAGAATTATTGACCTGCAACAACTACTTTCGGAGATATCAGTGCTTTGATTTTGGTTCTAGACAGGATTATATTCAACATGACAAGGGCTAATGAAAGGCTGAAAATCCAAGTCTTTTGGGATAAAAAACATTGCTGATAATGAAAAATAATTCTTGTAACAAGCAATTGTTTTACTTTTCCACAATGTTTTTTTTTCTTGAGAGGCCTATAAAAGTAAGTCCTTTTTTTTTCATTTTAACATGACTGTATATTTGTACAATATTGATGCTAGATTGTGCTAATATCTTGGCCTCTGTGAATTAGACTGTATAAGTGTACTTATAGAAAGGGTAAAAAGAAATGGGGGCAAGACAAAAGTACTGTATCACAAAAAAATCAACAAAATTAACAAAAACAAACTAACTAAAAAGTACAAAATAAAATAAATAATAAATAAGACAGAACTTAAGACAAACAAGAGGACCTTTATATATATAATAGTTCTAGGCTTTATAGAGTCAGAGAAGGTTTATAAGGATTTCAATCTTTATTACATTATACAAAATTTATTGCATTTAACAACAAATTTGATCCCAATCCAACAGTGTTAGCTTGATTTATTTTGAAAATTGGATGCAATTTGAATTGAAACAATCATACTATGTGGTGGAAAATATTGTAGGAAAAGGAGAAATTGCTTCTTACAAGCAGTGTCTTCTTTTTCCACAATGTTTTCTCAAGTATAAAATCACAGCGACATAAAATTCCGGATTTGTACGGGAAAGGGTTAATCATTTGTGGGGAGAAGAGAAGACTTTTTAAGTTTTTTGCTTCATCAATTATCGTAGTAAAATATCGGACCCCACAACATAGGGCTTATTCTAATCTTAGAATGAAAATTTGAATTTAGTTACTTTACCACTTAACCTATTCCCACACACTTTTGAATGAAACAATTAGGAAAACATTGTGTAAAATGAAGAAATTGCTTGTAACAATGTTCTCTACCCAGAAAGCTCAAAAATCTAAAAATTCATAACTTTAAATTGTCTTTCTCAACTCCTTTCAATTTGGACTAGTCTAAAAAAATGTCGTCTGGAAATGTGTTATATCATTTCAGTGTGCGAAATAGAACACTATTATTATGTGTAATGGTGTTGAACTAGAAGAATCTTTAAAATTTTCATCTTTTTTTCATTTAACCCATCATCAGACAGCAAAATTTTAGACAGGTCCAAAATGAAAGGAGCTGCAGACAATAATTTGAATTTATAACATTTTTCATTTTTTCCTAATTTCTGGGTAAAAAACATAGTGGAAAAAGAAGAAATTGCTTGTTTCAGGCTAACAGTTGCCACTGCAATCAGAGATCTATGTTATTCTTAACCCTTGGCATGCTGAATAAATTCTATGGAATTTCATTAAAATCAAAGGACTGAGAGTACTGGATGCAATCATTGTTGGTTAACAATTCTTTTGAAAATTTATCTTATAAACAACACATATGTGCAGGCTGATCTATGTCTATACCTCCTGCTAAAACAGGACTATTTTTTGTTCAGCATGACAATGGCTAATTCTTTGATTCAATTCAAAAGTGCACAGGATTATTTCAGTGAAATTTGACTAAAATCCTATGGGTAGTTTAGGGGTAGACAATTTTTTTCTTTAACCCTTGTCATGCTGTATAACTTACCTTACTAAACTTCTGTCAAATCAAAGGGCTGAGAGTACTGATAGAACTTGTTTTTCAAAAATTAAATTTCTTTAAGAAATCAACTTCATAAACAACCCTGATAGGAAAAGTACAAGCAGGATGTGTAGACTAAGATCAGCCTGCACATAAGTGCAGTCTGATCTTAGTCTACACCTCCTGCCAAAACCGGAATATTCCGGGCTCAGCATGACAAGGGTTAATTGTAAAAGACTGAACAGATGTATGTCACCGAGTGTACAAAAAATACATGACAAGCACTTATATAACCTGTCTCCCAGGCTGTTTTGAAAGTAACTAAGGTACATAAATGATGCAAATACATTTCATTCCTCAAAATTACCTCCCTTATATCTCACAAACTGACCAGCAAAAAGAGAGATTGCAGCTAGAGAAAAGAAACTGCTCAAATAGAATATAAATACCAGTGAGGCTGGGAGCCAGTCTAGCACTTATATAGCAAAAACAAGCATAATACTAAACCTTGAAAGACCAAGTTAACCCAATATAACATGACAAATTATTAGACTAGTCCAAATTGAAAGAAGTTGAAGGCAACATTTCAAATTGCGCTAAAATTGAAAAAATAAGTTTTGAATGAAAACATTATAAGAAAAGGAGATTGCAATTTTTCCTTTTCCCACAGTTTTCCATGTTTGTATTTCTTACGGGCGTCAGAAAGCGTCATTGTGTGGTAATGGGTTAAAATGCATTCAGTTGCTAACACTCCGCTGCAGATTCTGAAAGGTGTCATAAGAAAGGGGGAATAATTTTTCATTTTTTTGGTTAGAAAACATCTACCAAATGTTTACAGACCTGTCTTTCAATAATTTCAGAATAGGTCATAAACCAATCTGGAAAGCTTTGCTGAACAGAAAAGGAAAGTAAATTTTGCAATTATTTAATGTTGTCAACATAAAATAATTGAAATTTATTTTTCACTTTCTGATCAGCAAAGCTTGTCATATTGTGCTTCTGGCCTTTACTGAAATCATTAATAGAGGGGTCTGTACAATTTTTTAAAGGGGATTCAGGATTCCTTTTTTTAAAAAAAATTGTCCCTGCCAGAGCCTTAAAGCCTTTAACCTATTACAAGACAACATAATTTTAGACTGGTCTAAATCAAAACATGTTGCAGTTGAGAAACTTTTCAGATGAGGAAATTTTAAAACCCTTTGCCATTTTGATCAGAAAATATTGTGGATAATGAAGAAATTGCTTGAAACAAGCAATTTCTTCAATTACCACAATGAAACAAGCAATTTCTTCAATTACCACAATATTTTCTGAAGCCATTTTTCTTGGGGGAATCTAAAAGCGTCATTGAGTGGAAATGGGTTGGAACTTTTCAGCAGATGTAAGAGAGATATCGTAAAATAATCTCACAATGTTACGCATTCAATAACAAGGCTAAAGCAGACTGCCTCGATGGCCGAGTGGTATTGGTGCTTGACTTGTGATCTAGAGGTCACAGGTTCAAGTCCCTACTGTCAACAAGGTGTGTTCATGGGAAAGACACTTAAAAGCTAGTCTCAGTCTACCCAGCTGTAAAAGTGGGTAGCAGTGGGGTTCAGCCACTGCCTCTCTTTGGGGACATGAGAACATCTGGATTGTGAGTGTTCCATAGCGACTCTATAAGCTTAAAGCTTTCGTCGCAATCAAACTAAAATAAATAAGTATAAACTAAGGCAAAAACAATACCTCAATTTTACTAAAAAAAAAACCCACTAAGCTTACTGTCAACTTTGAATAATTTCAAAAGCATGGTATAACAAGAATTTCTCATTATTCTCTAAAGAAGGGGCATGTCATTAAAAACAAAACATTTCCTAATCAAATTTCTGTGCATGATTATATACAGTGTACTCCTGGTTGTGGATCAACCCTCAGAACTCATTGGCAGACCCTGAAAATAGACAAAATGAAGTGTAAAAGCACCCATTAACCCTTTCCCATTTTGCAAAATATTAGACTAGTCCAAATTCAAAGGTTTGCAGACGACAATTGAAAGTGGATTTAATTTGAAAAATAACCATTTAGTAGGGTAGAAAATATTGTGGAAAAGAAGAAATTGCTTGTTACAAGCAATTTCTTCTTTTTCCACATTGATTTCTCAATCATAAAATCACAGGGTCGTAAAAATCAGGGATTCAACAGGAAAGGGTGAAGCAATAACCAGATGACAAAAATTTGACAGGTCCAAATCACAGATGGATAAAATTATAAATATAGCAATCCTCCTTGTTAACCAATTCCCACTCAACAAAATTTTAGACCAGTCCAAATTGAAAGAAGTTGCAGACAACAACTTTAAGTTGATAAAATTTAAAAATTCTTTCTCTTTTTTGGTACAAAACATTGAGGATAATGAAGAAATTGGTTGTTACAAGCAAATTCTTCATTTTCCACAATGATTTCCTGAAGTATTTTCTTGAGGGGCATAAAAAGGCGTCATTATGTGGGAATGGGTTAATTGATTGATGGATTGAATGGGGTTTAACGCCGCTTTTAACAGCATTTCAGTCATATCACGGAAGCTGAAGCACCTAACAATGGATTCCTGGTATTTCTCACACCAGTACTACCACTACATCCTTTCCTAGCCTCCAGCTGCTATCTCACTTAGGTTTACGATTATCCACCCATTGGTGAGAGACAAATAGTCGGAAAGGATGAGTGCCGCAGTCGGGGATCGAACCCGGGACCTCTAGATTCACAGTCCGACGCGCTACCAACTGCCCTATGACGGCGGCTGGAAAAGGTTTAACGACATCATCATTGTTCACAAACTTGAAGTATTTTCATACATCCTTGGGTTCCAAGTAAATGTATAGGTTTAACCCTTTCCTGGTTTATGAAATTTTAGACTGGTCCAAATTGGAAGAGGATGTAGACGACAATGAAAATTGAATGCAATTCCATATAAAACCATCCTATGTGGTAGAAAACATTGTGGGAAAAGGAGAAATTGCTTATTATAAGCAATTTCTCCTTTTTCAACAATGTTTTCTCAAGTATAAAATCACAGTGACGTAAAATCCCGGGTTTATCCAGGAAAGGGTTAAAAGTATACATGGTTGAAACTTACCTTTTGTAAGCCTTGATAAATGGATCGAGTTAACCCATTCCAACACAATCCCTCCTTTTTATGCATCTCAAGATTGGCGCCTTGGAAAACATTGAAGAAAAAGAAGAAATTGCTTGATACAAGCAATTTCTTCATTTTTCCACAATGTGTTCTATCCAAAAAGACGAAAAAATTTAGAATTCCATTAGCTTGATATTATCGTCTGCAGCTCCTTTCAATTTTGGGCAGTCTAAAATTTTTTTGTGTGGGAATGGGTTAAGCAAGTTCAAGTAAAAAATTGTCCTTCTAAACAGGAAAGTTGTAAGCAAACATACTTCAAGAGTGTGTATTTCTAACTGTTTTATTGTTTGTGCAATAGCAGCTTTCGTCTATGACGTCGGCAAAATATGAGTTCGGGAAAATGCAGTAGACAAATCTCAAAGCGTATGACAAATAATTCAGTCTATCTTGTCTTAGAAATAACTTGGAAATGCTGAATTGTTTGTCCTACCTTTAGAGATTTTTGTACTGCATTTTACATAACGCATATATTTCCTACATCATAGATGATTGCTGCAATTGCATGAATCTAATGTTCTTATTAACATGAAATGTTTATTTATATCTCGAGAACTATGTTACAAACTGGAGAGTTTATCAACTTTTCATTGGTTCTTTGTTTACAGAGTTTCCAAGCAGAAGTTGTAGCCTGATTACTCTCTGATAGACACATTTTGTGTCTGTAACAAGTATTTTGGTGCACTTAATTGCTGTCACAGGTATCATGCAAGTGCACTTTATTGTCGTAATATATGGTAAAGCCTGTAACATATTTCTTAGGGAGTGAAAATATATTGTTAATCACGGGGTTGGAAATATGGATTTTCTCTACTTGTCTCCAGACAAGTATGAGGTAATTTTCTAGAATCCAGAATCAAAATGAACTTGCCTACATAAAAGTGAATAGATATATTTAATAGGAGGAATTTCCGTATATAAGAAATAAGTCATACAGAAACTAGAAGCACTTGAGCGCCTGTATCACTCCACAGGCCTGAATATGCTGATTAAGCAAATGGTGTTTTCAATATTCATTATAAACTGAATAATCTTAGCCATCTCTCGCAAATAGATCTAGTCACTGAAATCTTTAAAATAGTTCTAGAGAAGCATTTCAAACTTTTCACTGTTTTATAAAGTCAAGTATAATTATATAAAATTCATATATTACTTAAGATGAAAAGCCATTTACAAAATTTTCACTGTATACCATGAAAAGATATTTACAAAATTTTCACTGTATACCACGAAAAGATATTTACAAAATTGTCACTGTATAACATACATGGACATAAGCCCCCACCCATAGAAGCCATGTTTTTCAACCTATCAAATTATTTGAAAAATCTGACAAAGAGTTCCCTGAGGATTATTCCTTCAAATTGGGTTTAAGTCCATTGATAGGATTCTGAGAAGATTTTCAAAGTTCTCAGAATATATGCCATACATGGAAGTTAGCACCCCCACTGAAATGCCATGCTTTTTTCCAATCAAATTAGTTCAATTCATCTGATAAATGATCTAAAAAAAGGATATTTCCTGTAACATTTGGTTAAAATCAATCTACTGGTTTCTGAAAAAAAAAAAAAAAAAAAAATTTCTAAAGTTTTCACTTTATACCATATATGGAAAGAAGCTTTGCCTATTTAAGCCATGATTTTCATCCAATCAGAATCAGAATTCTTTGAAGGAATCTGATAAAGGGTCGCCCAAGGATTATTTATGTAAAATTTGGTTGAAAGCTGGGGCATCCACTGGTTTCTGAGACAAAGATTTTTAAAGCTTTCATCATATATGGAAATAGACCTACCGATTAAAGCCATGCTTTTCATTTGATAAAAATTCTTTGAAGGAATCTGATGCAAGGTCATCAAAGGATTATTTCTGTGAAATTAGGTTAAATTCCATGCACTGGTTTCCGAGAAGAAGGTTTTTAAAGCTTCCACCATTATGGAAACAGCCCCGCCCATTAAAGCCATGTTTTTCCTCCTTTTCTTTGAAGAAATCTGATAAAGGGTCACTGAAGAATCATTTCTGTGAAATTTCATTGAACTCTGTTTAGTACTTTCTGAGCTGAAGATTTTTAAAGAAAAAGTCTATGGACTGACTGACAGAAGGATGCACCACAGTCACCTTGCCATGACAAGGGCAAAAGGATAATGATATAAATCTTTCTCTCAAACATTTAACAAGAAAACTCATAATGCAAAATGATATGCATTATTACATAGTTGACTAAATGAGCTGAATTTATAACCTCCCTTTAATAAGCCTTACAAAATTAGGCCCATTACATCTTAAATTTTCAACAGATCATAAATCTCATTAAAAAAATCTTATTAAGAGATGAAGAAAATATTCTTTGTTTTCATGGAGGTATGAACCGAAAAACCTAATCACACTGTATGAATACGCGAAGCGGATTCATACATTGTGTGATTAGGTTTTTTGGTTCATACCTCCATGAAAACAAAAAATATTCTCTTCATTTCTTATAATAGCATCGAGCGAAAAATGCAACAACTTAACAAATTTTGATACCTTTTTATATGGAACTATTTTGTGCGGAAGCATATAAAATGGCTGCGTGCTCAAAATTTTGTTCATGGAGGTATGAATTAAATTTTTCGACCAATCAGATCGCTCGTTTTTGATAGACGAAACTAACAATTGAATTATTTAAAGGTAATCCAAAAAAGATCCATGAACATCCATGTAAAATACAAAATATCCATTTGATAGTATCTAAGGAGACTACCTTTAGTTAATTTGCTATATTCCATAAATGGTAAAAACACTAAAAGCTAGGTTTTTCATCCGTTGGAAAATTCTTTGAAGGAATCTGATAAAGGGTCACCCTAGTATCATTTCTGAGAAATTTGGTTGAATTACAATCAGTAGTTTCTGAGGAGAAGATTTTTAAAGAGTAAGTTTACGAATGGACGCATGCAAGCACGTTTGAGGTAATGCCATGACAATAGCCCGCTGGCCTTCGGCCGTTTAAGCTAAAAACTCTAACTTTATATTGTATAGAGACAAAAAATAGTATCTCAATTGACCAATTAGGGCTGTTAATTAATCAATGTATCGACAAATCAAATTATTCATTCAGCCCGGAACTCTGCCATTTGCCGCCATTTGTGAGAAATATTTTTGTTGTTTGGCGACTTAAACATTGTAACTACAGCTGATTCAAGCTGTATTTATGATGTTTAGGTTTGCAACCAACCATTCTACTTTTTTTTTGCATGCTACTGGCCATAAATTTTGCTTTTTAAAATCAAGGTGGGACTTCCTGTGAGAGTCAAATGATTGATTGAATGCGGTTTAATGCCACTTTTAACAGTGTTTCAGTCAAACTGGATTCCTGGAATTTCTCACACCAGTACTACCACTACATCCTTTCTTAGCCTCCAGCTGCTATCCCACTTAGCTTTACGATTATCCACCCATTGGTGAGAGGCAAATGTCGGAAAGGATATGTGCCGCCACCAGGGATCCAGCCCATGACATCTAATAAATAAAGATTAGTAGTCTCACCCTGTCAGAGTCAAAGGAGTAAGTGGGCAGGGTCAGCAATTGATCAATTTCCTAAGATAAGAAATAAGTCAGACATAGGAAATTCTAAACTCTAACTCCATTTTGTATAGACACTTAGAACAATATGACAATTGACAAATCGCTTGCTGGCCGGCACACTTACTCCTTTGACCACACCCACTGACTTTGATTTTAAATGGTGTTATTCTGAAAAATTTATAACCTGTCTCATTTAACAAAAAAGTAGAATTTTTGGTTGGCACCCTAAATGTCATAACTACAGCGTGAATAAGCTGTAGTTGCAATTTTTAAGTTGCCAAACCGGCAAAAATGTTTCATATAAATGGCCGCGAATGTCAGAGTTTAAATCTCAATTCTGGGCTATATGAATGATTTGATTGGTCGACATATTCCTTGATTGACAGCCGTGATTGTTCAATTAACTTCTTCCTGTTCAATCCTTGGTTTTTACGTTCCTGTGATTTTATAATTGAGAAAACATTGTAGAAAACGAAGACATTGCTTGTAACAAGTAAATTTTCTTCTTTTTCCATAATATTTTCTACCTTATTGAAAGGTAATTTTTCATATTAACCCATTCCCACACAGTGATGCTTTTAAACGCCCCCAAGAAAAACAACTTTTGAAAACATTGTGGAAAATGAAGAAATTGCTTGTTACAAGCAATTTCTTCATTATCCAAAATGTTTTCTACCCCAAAGATGAAAAACTTCCAAAATTCTATAAGCTTTTAAAAGTCGTCTGCAACTCCTTTCAATTTGGACCAGTCTAAAATTTTGCCATCTTGGAATGGGTTAACCATTCCAACACAATCCTTCCTTTTTCTCCCCTCCGGAAAAAATCTAAGGAAAACTTTGTGGATGATGAAGAAATTGCTTGTAACAATTTCTTTAAAATTTCATCAACATGAAACTTCTTTCAATTTTGAGGAGTCTAAAATGTGGGAATGGGCGATTAAATGCACTTCAAATTTTAGTCTGTAAAACCTTTGAATTTGGAATAGTCCAAAATTTTGTTTAACATGAAAGTTCTCGGCAATATGGCTGAAAGCAGAGATAACTGTATACATGTATATTTCACTATAACGCCTGAAAGGTAAAAGACAACTAATTCACTAAAATTCTGAAAGGTAAAAAAAAACTTTTTCACTAAAATTTTCGAAAGGTAAAAGAAAACTATTTCACTAATGATTCCGTAAGGTAAAAGACTATTTCACTAAAACTCATTCCCGAAAGGTAAAAGACAACTATTTCACTAAAATTTCCGAAATGTAAAAGACAACTATTTCACTAAAATTTCCGAAAGGTAAAAGACAACTATTTCACTAAAATTTCCGAAAGGTAAAAGACAACTATCTCACTGAAATTTCCTAAAGGTAAACGACAACTATTTCACTAAAATTTCTGAAAGGTAAAAGACAACTATTTCACTGAAATTTCCAAAAGGTAAAAGCCAGCTATTTCTCTAAAATTTCCAAAAGGTAAAAGCCAACTAAATACATGTATGGTAACTACTCTACTGTAGGTATATTTTGAAGAAAGTTTTTATACTTTTTTTCACTTGCCGTAACTAAAATCCCAGACGGAGGTTGTCTTCTTATAGTTATCCTCTGTGAGAAACACACAAAATACAAATTTAACCCAAAATTAATTTTTGAGACTGGTACAAATTGAAAGGAGTTGTAGACAACAATTTGATGTTTATGAAATTTAGATTTTCCAATATTCTGGGTAGAAAACATTGTGGAAAATGAAAAATTTCTTGGTTTAGCAAATTCTTCATTTTAAACAATGTTTTCCGAATTGTTTTTCTTGGGAGGTGTCAAAAGGTGTTACTGAGTAGGAATTGGTTAATCTTTTCTTTTTTTTCTTAAATTTTTTACAACTCTCAACAAAAAAGCATTGGAAACCATTGTGGTAAATAAAGAGACTGCTTGTTATAAGCAATTTCATCATCTCCTGCAATTTTTTCTGCTCTGAAAGAATTTTTTAATTTCATTAACTTAGAATTGTCGTTTTCAACTTCATGCAGTTTCAAAGTTTAGTTGTCTGGTATCGGGCTTATTCTTATAAAATAGTGATAGTAGTGAATTAATAACAAGAACACAGCCTACCGGTGCCTACGCTCAGCTGTTGGGTGTTGGACAGAGGATAAAAAATCTAGGTCGAAAAAGGGGCATAATTCACACAAAAAACATAGGTTCCTTTTTTTGATAGTGAACAAGTGTGCCAAGTTTCAAGTGAATTCTTTCAGTAGAACCAGAGATATCACAAAATGTCAAAGTTTTCACATGACGATGACAACGAAGACAACGATGACACCAAGGCAATCGCAATACCTCGGGTTTTCTCCAAAAACAGCCGAGCTAAAAATTAAAAAATCATAATACCAGTATGATAAACAAGAGCTGTAAGTGGACAGCAACACTCGACTTTACTGAGTGCTGGATAGTAATAGCAAGTTCAATGTCGACGTTAGGCATAATTCCACAGCATAAATGTCAGAATAATGAGTCATTTTTAAATCATGGCTCTAGACAAGTCTTAAAGGTTTCAACCCGTTCCTGTTCAAACCCTGGTTTTTACGTCCCTGTGAATTTATAATTGAGAAAACATTGTAACAAGCAAATTCTTCTTTTTCTTCAATATTTTCTACCCTGCTGAATAATTAAATTTGCACAGGTCTAAAATTTTGAAAAACAGGAAAGGGTTAAACCATAGCCCTAAGTAGTATAAGAGATAAGAAATCTTACTTTAAAATTCTAAGAAAAAAGGGTTTAAACCTACTAAAATGAACATAACAGTAATAAATGTTTGCTAAGGGGTTGATATCATGATCACAGAGGCATTTGCATTGTTCACAGCAATGGAAATCACAATAGGAACCGAGATTAGACAGTTGCTTGTAAAACTTTAACCAGAATTTCTAAGTAAAAAAAAGGTCAAAATTCTAATAAAAATGAATGTCAGAGAAATGAATATTTGCCTAGAGGATATTATGGTGGTCACAAGAGCAACATTACTAGAAACAGAAATTTCAGACATGCATGTAAAACTTAAAGCAAAGCATAAATGCTGATACTGACGCCCAAGTGACTTAAATAGCCTCACTTCTCTTCAATAGGTCGAGCTAAATTTGACTTCTACCAGCTCAAACAAATAAATATAACTATCATATCAAAAAGGGAAGTTTTGTGTAAAACACATTTGGTTATAGGTGAAAAGATAATATAGTTAAATGTATCACTTGTGACTTGTAAAGCGAAAAGGAACCTTCCAACTTTTCCATAAAACTAATAATTGAAAATTGAATCCGTTTCAAGCATAGGTCAGTTTGGGATGTTTTTTCAACGACGGATGTTTTGTTAAATAGAAGGGTAATTCTACATTCAGAAAATGAACTTATATTGAAAAGTTTTGACTCTAGTCAGCCTGCACAGTCTGGGCAGTTGACTGGGGCCAATGCTTTTCACACCACCTGGAGGTCCCTTTCTCTTGATGGTTCACACTACACACATTTAATAAAATGGTGTTAACCCATTCCCATTCAGTGACCCTTTTTGACACCCAAAGAAAAAATGTGTTAGAAAACATTCAGGAAAATGAAGAAATTGCTTGTTACAAGCAATTTCTTTATTATCACAACGTTTTCCATCCAAACAGTAAAAAAATTCATAACTTTTAAATTATCATATGCAACTCTCTATCAATTTGGCCCAGTCTTAAATTTTGTCATCAGGTAATGGGTTAAAGATATATAATTGATATAGTTCAAAGCACACTCTGATACAGGATTCACAACTTGGAGAAAATATATATTTTAAGAAATACCTCACAAGATTTCAATTTTCAAAACTGCCAACTGAGTCTGTTAATAAAGGAAGCCTTCCATCATTCTAAATTCTAAGGACCTTTTAACCCACTCCCACACAGTGATGCTTTTGGATGCCCCCAAAGGAAAAGAATTGGGTAAACATTGTGTAAAATGAAGAAATTGCTTGTAAAAAGCAAATTTTTCATTTTACTCAATGTTTCTTACCTAATTAGTTGAAAAGATATAAAATTTCATAAACTTTTAATCATTGCCTGCAACGCCTTTAAATTTGGACCAGTCTAAAAATTTATGTCTGGTAATAGGTTAAATTTGTATTTAGGTCTGTTTGCAGAAAATTCATTCAACTTTATAAAAATGATTTTTTCTAATCTTCATAAAGTAGGATATGATTTTAAAATGATCAAAACAAATCAAAAGAAGTTTTGCAAAATTTGCAAGATGTAGTTATGGCATTTAAACTCTCAAACCAACAAAAATATTTAACCTAAATGTCGGCAAATGTCTGAGTTCAAAGTTCACTTCCTGTCTAAATGAAAGATTAAATTTGTCTATCATTTTATTGAATGGCAGCCACAATTAGTCCATTGTAGCTTAACCCATTCCCATACAGTAAAGCTTTTGGACATCCTTCAAGCAAAAGCCATTTGAAAAACATTGTGTAAAATGAAGAAATTGCTTGCAACAAGCAATTTCTTCATTTTAAACAATGTTTTCTACCCAAAAAGTTGTAAAAATCTAAATATCATTAACTTTGAATTGTCGTCTGCAATTCCTTTGAATTTGGACCAGTCTAAAATTTTGCCGTGTTGGAATGGGTTAAGGTAGACAACCCATTTTTCGTTTTCATCCAGTGTCTTCAACGTTTTCATCCTTTCATGAAAGGCATGCTCCATGCAGAATAAACAGCAAATAAAGTCATTTACATAAGCCTGAATTTTACATACATGATAGTTCTTATGTTTGCTATCTTTTGTACATATAATCTTTGTTCATTTTGTAATTTACCAGATCTTGTTTAGGCCCCCATAGAGGATTAGGAAATCAAATGTGTAGCCCCTATAAACAAGAGCACCACCCATGGTGCAATGCTCGGCTGCAGGTTCTGGATAATGCAAAACACTTAGTAAAAAAAAGGGACATAACTCTTACAAAAATGCTTTTAGAGTTATCCCCTTGATAGTCTAGATAGCTCTTGTGATGGTCAATACACATGCAAAGTTTCATGAGGATATCTTCAATAACAACAGAGATATGAGCAAGGTTAAAGTTTGTCATGCCATCACCAAGGCCAACGCAGACGACACCCAGGTGATGACATTACCTCGGGTTTTCTCTGAAAACAGCCGAGCTAATAAAGACATTATCATTATATTATTATACAATATGCAAACTATGTTTTGTTAACCTAAAGTCTGTCTCAGTAGCCAGTTGGCAAGGGTATTTGACTGATGATCTTGATGTCTTAGATTTGAGTCCCACCATTGCAGTGGTATGTTCATCGGTAAGAGACTTAATAGCCAGCCCTAGTTTACCCAGCTGTGTAACTAGGTAGGTTTTAACCCAATCCCACACAATCCCGCCTTTTTACGTCAATCAAGAAAATAGTTCAGGAAAACAATGTGGAAAATGCAGAAATGGCTTGTTTCCAGCAATTTCTACTTTTTTCACCTAGTCTTCTAGCCAGGAGGACAGAGGTACATGTATTTGAAATTCTATCAGCTTAAAATTGTTGTTTGCAATAGCTTTGAAATGAGGGCACTACAAGTTACCAACTAGCACAATTAATGCGCTTTATCCCATAACCAAACAATCCCACATTTTATCAGCCGAAAAATAGAGTAATGGAAAAGATTGTGAGAAAAGAAGGAATTGCGTGTAACAAGCAATCTCTTTTTTTTTCAAAAATGTTTTCCACCACATATAGAGGACTTGGAGCAAAAAAATACTATGTTTTTGGTCTAAGCCATCATTATGGCCCCTATTCTTACATTTGCGTTGTCATCTGCAATCTCTTTCAATTTTGACTAGTGTAAAAGTTGGTCAGTTGGGAATGGGTTAATGTAGCAATTCAAAGAAAATATTTACCATTTCCAATGTCCGTCACATTTGTTATTTCACCAGACTTTGACCTGAAGAATATGAAATATTCAAAGAGATTAGTGAAAATCCCACTGAGAGTAGACTATCACTGGATGTGATTAATACCCCAATGGCTCCATGACACAAAAAATATATTTTGTCACCGGATTTAAACAATTACCAGGCAGCAAAATTTTAGACTGGTCCAAATTGAAAGGAGTTGAAGATGACTATTTAAAGTTTCTGAAATTCTATATTTTTTCAGCTTTCTGGGCTAAAAACATTGTGGTGAATGAAGACATTGCTTTAAATAAGCAATTTCTTCATTTTTCACAATGTTTTCCCAAGCTTTATTCTTAATTTAGAGGTATCAGAATGCATCATTAAGTGGATATGGGTTAAGCTATTTTTTTTTAAAGATTTCTAAAGAAAGGGCTGTAACTAAATATCTTTACTTGATATTGAGTGCATGGTTGAAATATGAAACAAATTAATCCAGCAGTTCTGGAGAAAATAGGGGGACAATAAAAAGAAGCAGACCCTTGGATGGACCAACCAACAAATCAGCAGACAAGCTGATTCCTATTCCTCCGATTCTATTGAAATAGAATGGTTTATGGAAATCTACAAATTCAAGAATAGAAGTACAAAATTGAATGTCTGTTAATAACATAAATGAACTTTCTAAAGTTTTGTTTTAGAACAAGATATAATCTTTTAATATGGTAAATCTTTTCTGCTTACGTAGTTAATTTACTAAATTTGATGACATTTTCCATACTTATAAGGGCATTAAATTTAGTGTGTATAACATCTACAAGAATTCCACATGTGTACCAATTAAAGACTCAGATTCACAGAGTCTGATCAGAGTCTTCACTATGCACTCTACTGACAGCGACTACGCCAAATTTTCCTTTGACAATCAATGTGGTGTCCACACTGCCCATTGCCGATCTTTCATGCATGCATGAAATTGTTAGCAATACCAAGCACTGGCTAACAATATAATATGTTAGAATAACACATTCCCATTCAAATACAGTTTAGATGCCCCCAAGAAAAAAAGCTTTGGAAAACATTCTGGAAAATGAAGAAATTGCTTGTTACATGCAATTTCATCATTATCCACAATGTTTTCTTTCCCAAAAGTAAACAAATAAATAAAAACATAAAATTGTACTTGTTGTCTGCAACTCTTTTCAATTCGGACAAGTCTGAAATTTTGCCATCTTGTAATGGGTTAAGTAGAAAACAATAAGATGTAAATCTGACACCCAATTCAAAATGAAGGTATAACCCATTCCGGTACGATGATGCTTTCTGACGTCCCCCCCCCCAAAGCTTTAGAAAGCATTGTTGGAAATGAAGATATTGCTTTCCTTTTCCACAATGTTTTCCATGGCTTGCATGACATCAAAAAGCTTCATTTGATGGAAACATTTTAAAATAGACAATTAACCCATTACCACACAATGATCTTGAAGAAATACTATCATAAAAAACTTTGTGGGAAAGGGAGTAATTGCTTGTAACATGGAATTTGTCCTTTTCTCCCAACGTTTTCTATCCTATTTGGTACTTATTTTTCAATTTTAGGGTAGGTAATTTGAAAAGTTATCTGCAACTTCTTTCAATTTGGACCAGTCTCGAACTTTTGCGTTAAACCTATTACCATATAAGCAATTTTCAGACTGGTTCAAATTGAAATAAGTTGGAGAAGACAGTTTCAAGTTGATGAAATTTTTAAGAAATTATTTTCTTTTGGGGTAGAAATCATTGCAATTTTTTCATTTTTCACTGTGTTTTTCACAAAGACTTTTTCTTGAGGGACATCAAAAAGGGGATTGAAAGTTAACCTATTCCCACATAATCCCTACTGTTTAGGCCCCTCAAGAAGAAAACTTTGGAAAACATTCTGGAAAATAAAGAAATAGCTTGTATCAAGCAATTTCTTCATTATCCACAATGTTTTCTATCCAAAAAGACAAAAAAATTCAAAATCCCATGAACTTGAAATAGTTGTCTGCAGCTTCTTTCAATTTGGATCAGTCTAAAATTTTATCGTCCAGATAATGGATTAATGGGTTAAACCAACAAGACTGATAGTTAGCTTGACAGTAATTCTGCAGCTCAATTTTTCTGTCACCAAAGAATGTTTAACCCATTCAAACGCCCGGAAGAAAAAGTTTTGGAAAACTTTGTGGAAAATGAAGAAATCGAGTTTTCTATCTAAAAAGACAAAGAAAGTTAAAATTTCATCAGTCTGCATCATCTGAAGTCATGTAGTCTAGTAATGGTTTAACCCATTCCCACTCAATCCCTCCTTTTTACGCCCCTCGAGAAAAAAGCTTTGGAAAACATTGTGGAAAATGAAGAAATAGCTTGTATCAAGCAATTTCTTCATTATCCACAATGTTTTCTATCCAAAAAGACGAAAAAATTCAAAATTCCATCTCCTTTCAATTTGGACTGGTCTAAAATTCCATTGTGTTGGAATGGTTTAAGCTATGAAGATTCCCAAGCAGTATCTTTATGCATGAGACAAGTAAGCAAGTAAAGTGAATATACACTTTAACCCATTCCCACACTATCCTATTTTTTGACTCCCCCCCCCCCAAACTCCCCCCGTAGAAAAAAGCTGGGAAAACATTGTGGAAAATAGAAGAATTGCTTGTCACAAGCAATTCTTCTATTTCTCACAATTTTTTTCTACCCTAAAATACAGACATGTGCTAATGGGTTAAGATTGGAGTACTCAAAATGCTGGCAAACACCAAAAACACCATTATTAGATTGTGACATGAACAGTTTTATTTCCTCATTTTGCTTCGAAATCCTAGTAGTGTGAAAGTTATAGTTATAAGGTTTTGGAAGTAGATCAACAACTATAATTACTATCATTAAACAAAAAGGTTACGTAAGAAGATAAAGATGAAAATATCAGAAGCCCAGCTGAAAATTTAACCTGAAACTTAAACAAGCTTGTGTTAAACCCATTACCAGACAACAAAAAGAACTTGGACTGGTCTAAATTGAAAAAAGTTTTTTTTACTTGTTTACTTTATTTTTTGAAATTATACACATCATTGTCTCAGGGGATGAGACCATTGTTGGAAATAAAGAAATTGCTCATTAAAAGCAATTTCTACGTTTCTTCATGTTTCATAAATCTTGCTACTTGAGGGTCTAAAATGGGGGATTGTTTGAGAATGGATAAAGAGTCCACACAGAACAATTTCCTATAAAATAACTGGCTATGAAACCTTAAAAACACATAAATTTCTGACTTCAGTAGTAATTTCATAATGCAATTTCTATTTTATGACTCATTCAAAGCACTAATAAATATACACAGAAAAAAAAATTGAGAGGAGAAAACTGATTCTAATATTCCTGTTTGGTGCAGTCTAACTTACGAAGGCTCCATTGTCTGGTGTCCCAGTTCTTCCTAAATAGATTGTTCCAAGTTATTTTGAAATCCATCAACAAATGTAGGATATGCTCTATACAAGCTCAATTTAATTATTTGACCTTGAGCTCTGTCCTTGACCTATCCAAAAAATTGTTTCAAATGGCACATCTAATCATGATGGGGAAAAATGTGCCAAGTTATTTTGAAATCCATCAATATAATGTATAATGTAGGAGATAAGCTTTGAAAGAATTTGGACAGACTGACTCACTAACGAATGAACACAAATTACACAAACTTGTCATAGTGACAACTGTGTGTAACTCATTGCAAGCAGGCTCAACAATAATGCTTATACAAAAACTGTTTTACATTACTATAAATATAGTTATATAGAGGATAGCTATTAATCTTTCAGAAAGATCGATTATCTTTCCTATCTGATTGATATATTTATGTCAGAGTTGTTCATAAAATTGGTTAAAAATAACTATTCTCCCACAATCCAGGCCTCTCAGCACTTTCAGCCCTTTGATCTTAATGGAATTCTTATATTTATTTAACTAACCCATTACAAAATGATAAAACATTAGACTGGTTCAAAATGAAAGAAGTTGTAAATGACATTTTCAAGTGGATAGAATTTCAAATAGTTCTGTGTTTCTGGGTGGAATATGCATTATTTTTTTAACCTCCAATTCCAACACAGCAAAATTTTAGACTGGTCCAAATTGAAAGAAGATGCAGACGACAATTTCAAGTTGATGTAATTTTGATTTTTTTCGTCTTTTTGGATTGAAAACATTGTGGATAATGAAGAAATTGCTTGATACAAGCAATTTCTTCATTTTCCACAATGTTTTCCAAAGCTTTTTTCTTGAGGGGCGTAAAAAGGAGGGATTGTGTTGGAATGGGTTAAACTGAGGAGGGTCAAAAAGCAGAATTGTGTAAAAATGGGTTAACCCTGGTCATGCTGAACCTGGAATATTCCTGTTTTCCAGTCTGATCTTAGTCTACACCTCCTGTTTGTCTCCTTCAACTCTGAGTTGTTTATAAAATTAATTTTCAAAATTAATTTTCACCCTTAACTAGTGCTCCCAATGCTTTCAGGCCTTTGATTTTTAATGCAAATTCAGAAAAGATTTAATTCAGTATGATAAGGGTTAAATTACTTACTTATGCTTCTTCTTCTTTTTCTTCTTTTTCTCCTTCTCCGTATTTCCAACATCTTCTGTATCAGCGTCAACATTAATCGGTGCCAGATGGCTTGCAGGTGGGCGTACAGGCTCTGTGAAGGTGTCCCTTGCTGGCTCTTTACCTTGCTCTTTGTCAGAGATCACTGAAAAAAAATGAAGTTTTTCAAAAACATCATCATTCAATCAAGATTTCAATTCAACTTTCCAGATAGCAAACATTGTGTAAAATGAAGAAATTGCTTGTTACAAGTGATTTCTTCATTTTACAAAATGTTTTCCCAATTGTTTGTCTTGAAGGGCATTCGAAAGCCTCATTGTGTGGAAATGCATGAAGAATAACTGAGGAAAATGATAAGGAACAAGAGGAATAAAAGAACATTGTTTAGAAGAGCAATACTTGATATTGGAGGCCCTGCTTCACCTACCTTCATTTTAATATCAAAGCAATAGTTTTTGGCCCTGCTTCACCTACCTTCAGTTTTACTATAACAGCCATTTTTGTGTCCATGCTTCATCTATCTTAAGTTTTACTATAAGAGCCATAGCTTGTAGCCCTGCTTCACCTACCATCAGTTTTACTATCATAGCCATTGTTTGTGGCCCTGATTTACTTACCATCAGTTTACTATCATAGCCATAGTTTGTGGCCCTTCTTAACCTATCGTCAGTTTTATAATCATAGCCATAGTTTGTGGCCCTGCTTCAACTACTGAGCTTTACTATCATAGCCATAGTTTGGGAATTGCTTCATCTATCATCATTTTTAATATCATAGCCATTGTTTTTGGCCCTGCTTCACCCACCATCAGTTTCACTATCATAGCCATAGTTTGTGGCCCTGGTTTACCTACCTTCAGTTTTACTATCATAGCCAAAGTTTGTGGCCCCTTGCACTTTAACAGGTTCACTCTCAAGTTTCTTGCTCAAAGCTTGGGCATTACGATAATTAGGTTCTGGATTTACTGACACTTCATCTTTAATTCCAATGTTTGCCTTCTTCTTCGACTGGTTGGAGTGGCGCTGGCGTAGACGCTGACGATAGAGCTCATCTTTACTGTAAAAACAAAAACTTATTAACCTCTTCTAAACACTAATTGAATATCTTTATCAAGAAAAGTATTAGAATCAAAGGTCTAAATGCAGTGGTAGGGATTATTGTGGGTCAGTGTTTTTATTCCTTTTTTTTTTTTTCGATTTATAAACACTGCAGCTGAAAAAGGACACAGGGAGTTTAGACTTAACTCTTTACTGTATATAATCACTGGTTTTTACGTCCTTGCAATTTTATGCTTAAGAAAATATTGTGATAAAAGAAGAAATTGCTTGATACAATTTTTTCTACCACACACAATGGTTTCGTTTCAAATTGCACTCACTTTTTATTTTCGTCTGCAACATGTTTCAAATTGGGCCAGTCTAAAAGTTCAAGAAACAGGAAAGGATTAAATCAGTCTCCACATATGTTTAGGATGATCTTTGACCATGCCTCTTACCAAAACTGAATTTCTGGAATCGGCATGACTCTTTAACCCATTCTCACACAATCCTGCTTTGTGATAGCCCCTCAAGATAAAAGATTTGGAAAACATTGTGGACAATGAAGAAATTGCTTGTTACAATGTCCACAATGTTTTTTACACAAAAAAACAGAGTCTTTCTAAGATCCACACATTGAAATTGTCTTCTGCAACTTCTTTAAATCCTTTTTGGTTTAAACTTTTGTCAGGGGGGGTGGGGGTAATGTGTTATTGGGTTTCCAAATCTTTCTAAATGAATGCAAAAATAATAATTCTTTGCCTCAGACAAGATATATGTATGGTCAAAATAGCATGTGCAAAGTTGTAAACCAATAGCTTAATCCGTTCCAACACAGTAACACTTTTGAACGCCCCTCAAGAAGGCAATTGGGAAAACATTGTGGAAAATGAAGAAATTGCTTGTAACAAGCAATTTCTTCATTTTTCACAATGTGTTCCACCCAGAAAGTTGAAAAAATCTAAAAATTTCATGAACTTTGAATTGTCATCTGCAGCTTCTTTCAATTTTGGACCTGTCTAAAATTTTGCTGTGTGGAAATGGTTTAAAGGCTCTATGGCTCTTACAGGAACAAAATTTCTCACCGAAACAAACCCTGATATCTTTGTTAACCCTTGTCATGTTGTATAAATTATCTCACTGAATTGCTGTAAAATTAAAGGGCTGAAAGCACTGATAGAACATCTTGTTCAAAAAATCAATATTTCTTTTGGAAATCAATTTCATAAACAACTCTGACAGGAAAAGTACAAGCAGGAGGTGTAGACCAAGATCAGACTGCACTTATGTGCAGACTGATCTTGGTCTACACCTCCTGCCCAAACCCGGAATATTCCGGGTTAAGCACAACGAGGGCTAAAATTATTTAAGGACCCCTCTAAAAAAAATTTCACAATAGGCAGCAAGCCTGTTATGGAAAGCTTTGACAAACAGAGAGCAAATATTAATTCATTATCGTATGCTGTTCAGAAAACTTCTCTTAGCCCATTCCAACACAATGACGCTTTTAGACGCCTCTCAAGAAAAATAAATGGGAAAACATTGTGTAAAATGAAGAAATTGCTTGTAATAAGCAATTTCTTCATTTTGCACAATGTTTTCAACCCAGAAAGTTGAAAAAATCTAAAATTACACAAACTTTCAATTGTCCTCTACAACTCCTTTCAAATTGGAACAATCAAAATCTTTTTTGTGTGGTTAACCCATTCCACTTGTTACAAGCAAATTCTTCATTTCACACAATTTTTTCCCAATTGTTTTCTTCAGAGGCGTCAAAAAGCGTCACTGTGTGGGAATGGGCTAAATAGGAACTAATCTATAACTTGCATGTATAATATAAACCCATTACCAGATGACAAAATTTCAGAATGGTCTAAATTCAAAGAAGTAAGTTTTGTTTATACTAATTTAGTTTAATTGTGATGAAAGGCTTATAGAGCTGCTCTTGAACACTCACAATCCAGATGTTTCACATCCCTGACAGAGAGGCAGTGGCTTTAACCCACTCTTACCCAATTCTACAGCTTGGTAGACAGGGGCTGGTTATTAAATATCTTAGCCATGAACAAACCCAGTGATGGTTGGGCTCGAACCTGTGAAATTCAGATCACAAGTCAAGCTTCATCAAAATAGTTAAAGAAGTTGTGGACAACACTTTTATTAAATTTTGAAGTTCTTCCTCTTCCTATGTAAATAATGAAGAAACTGCTGGTTTCTTACAGCTTTTTTCTTAAGGGCAAAAAATCGCTGGATTATATGGAATTGGCTTAACCAAAGCATTATGTCAGCACCCAAGATACTTGAATACTCCATTCCCCACCCCATATACTTCAGAAAGTTCAGATAAAAAGCAAGCAACTGCAAGCAAAGAAACAAACATTTCAGGTACAAATAAAGCACAAAACAAAAACAAGCACTACCTTTAACCCTTTCCCACACAATAACAAATTTTAAATACCCCTCAATATTAACAAATGTCATGCTGAATGAATCTATTATAAAATGATATTCAAATCAAAGGGATGAGAGCACTGATAGTACTTGTTGTTCAATCATCAATATTTTGTATGAAATAATTTCATAAACAACTCTGGCATAAAAAAACATACAGGGGGTGTAGACTAAGATCAGACTGCACTTCTGTGCAGGCTGATCTTTGTCTACACCTCCTGCCTTATTCAAGGTTTAGCATGACAAAGGGTTAAGCTTTGGAAAACATTGTGAAAAATGAAGAAATAGCTTGTCACAAGCAATTTCTTCATTATCCACAATGTTTTCTTTCCCAAGAAATAATTTTGAAATTTCATCAGCTTGAAACTGTCATCTGTAACCTTTTTGAAATTGGACCATTCTAAAAATTTGTGGAGAGTGAATGGGATAAAGGCCTAGTAAAACTTTGACAATTTAAACAATAAATGAGAGGGTCACATTATACCCCACCCATTTTCACTAAGCCCCCTTTTTCTGTGATGCAGCCTAATATGGCAAAATCTCAACAATATGTGCAAGGTCAGTGGACTAGGAACATTCCATGAGCATTTCACTCATAAAATTTGCCCATAAATGAAAGAAAAGACGTGTTAACAAGAAGTTTTGAATTAAGCCATCTTTTTTCTGTGACGCAGCCTTTAATTGCGAAACCCCAACAATATGTGCAATGTTAGGAGACTAGAAACATTCTGTTAAAATTTCATGCAAATTGGTCCATAAATGTAGGTGGATTTGATTTAACAAGATGTGGATGTATAGACAGACTGACGGATGTTGGAAAAGACGGAAGAACAGACAGACAGAGAAAATGATACCAATATACGACCAACTTTGGCAGCATATAAAAATTACTGTAGTCTCAAAATCATAACTTACATTAGTTTCACCTTTTATTTAACCCTTTCCTGCACAAATCCGGGATTTTACGTCACTGTAATTTTATACTTGAGAAAACATCGTGGAAAAAGGAGAAATTGCTTGTAACAAGCAATTTCTCCTTTTCCAACAATATTTTCTACCACATAGGATGGTCAGATTTCAAATTGCATGCATTTTTCATTGTCGTCTGCAACCTCTTTCAAATTGGACCAGTCTAAAATTTCATAAAACAGGAAAGGGTTAATCCATTCCCATTAAATGAGACTTTGTGACACCCCCACAAGAAAAGAAAATGCCAAATAGCTGACCCTACCCACTAACTCAGTTGGTCTAAACCATTGACTCTAACAGGAAGTTCTACTTAGATTTTGCAGTGTTATGTTGATAAAATTTATTGCCAGTAGCATGTAACAAAATTGTAGAATGATTGGTTGGCGAGCTAAACGTCGTAACTACTGCTTGAATAAACTGTAGGTGCGACATTTAAGTTGTCAATCCAATAAAAATGCTTAACATAAATGACAGCCAATGTCAATGTTCAAACTTCACTCCTGGTCTAAATGAATGATTTGAGTGGTTGATCTTTGATTGACAGCTGTATTTGGTCAATTGATTGATTGATTGATTGAAAGGGCTTAATGCTATTTTTAACACCATTTCAGTTACATCACTGTTTCACATCACAAAATTTCAGTTATATGACTGTATAGTTCACTTTTTCAGATGCTTTCTGGGTACCACTAGTACGTGTACTGGGCTTGAGCTCTAAATGCCTTACCAAAGGGCATGCCCTCATGCCCAGCAGTGCTAACAACAATATTACGTATGATTTAGAAGAAACATTTTTTTTGGTTAAGTGACTTTGTGATGGCCGATTCATGAGTAACTGATATCTAAAGGCCTGTTTACCCATTCATGATTTTTCACTATGGTGCCGCTACAATTTGCCACGATTTGCAAAATAGTCATGTACCGTGGTGATTCGTAGAAGAACAGTGGTGAATCCTGGTGAATCTTGATGAACTGTGATGATTCGGGAAACTCTACCGTAGCGCTACAGAAGTTTTAAACTGTTTAACACATTCATTGTAAACCATGGTGGTTATTGGTCGTGGCCTAATTTGTAGTGCGATCGTAGTGAAATTGTGCTGAATTGTCCTGACACCGTAGCTATATTCGCGGCTAATCGTAAGACATTGTAGCCAGTCATACAATGTTTGACACCACGAATGGATGATTGTCCTACAAATTATTCACGGTTTTGCACAGAGCTCCATGATTGGCTCGTGTTGCTATCACCATGAATCCTACTAATTCCGTATTAAACTGTTCAAATACCGTGAGCATTAGTTGTTCCACTGTGATCAATCCTCATTGACTCTAGTGTTGATGCAATGAATTGTCATTGATTCATAACTAACTGGAATTGTAGTGACACTGAGTGTTTCTAATTTTCGCCATGTTTCATCCCAATCAATCCCAATGTGTAAACAGGTCTCAAGAATTTCTATGTTGATATTTGAATAGGAAGCTACAGCTATAGAGACAACTTTTATTAGTAGAATAACAGTGCATGAGTTACTAAAACGTAAGATTATAATAAACCCTTTTCATGCTGAATAAAATCCTATTCACAATTGCCCTATCAATTCAAAGAGCTGTGGATTAATATTTCTTTTGAAATTTTATTTCATGAAAAAAGCCTGACTTTGAGGGATGGGCATGAGATGTAGACAAAGATCAGACTGCACATTTGTGCAGGCTGATCTTTGTCTATACCTCCTGCAAAACAGGAATATTCAGGATTCAGCATGACAAGGGTTAGAATTGTTAACAGAAAGACCAAACACACAGAATTAAAATTAATTACAACAACCAAGAGCAAAAAGTCTACAAAAACAATTCCTTACGACTTAGAATCTGCACCAAAAGTTGCTTTGTAATGAAGTTCAGCCCTTTAAAGATGAAATTTGTAATAATCATTAGCAAAGTTATTTCCGACAATTAATTAGACCCTTGTTTGTCTAACTTTATTATAAAAATCATAAAGTCTGTAACCATACAATCATACATTTTCAAATGCCTTGGGAAAAAGCTAGGGAAAATATTGGGTAACAAGTAGTTTCTCCTTTTGTCACAATATTTCTCTACTATAACAATATCTTGCTTTAAATTCAAACAGGGTCTATGATTCAATGAATTTTCACAAGTCTGTAAAGTGCCTTAAACCACATTTTCCTGAAAGTCTTTTTAAATATGATAACATACATTTTTTTTTATTAAAATTTGCATATTTCACTAGAAAAGCATGCATTTTCTATTTTGTTAACTAAAAAATATATTAATTGTGACTTAATAATGAAACTAGTCTATCACTAAATGTGATTATACCCCTAATAACTCCATGTCACAGAAAAAACATTTTCACTGGAATAAAGCCTTTTTCAATAAAGTTTCATTACTTGAACAAAAAAGAATGATCCATCACCAAAATGGAACAAGCCTAAAGAGTGATACTGAGCACTTGTGTGAAATTTGAATCAAATCCATTCAATATTTTAGGAGAAGATGGATGGACAAGAAAAAGTCACAGACAGGCAAACTGACAGAAGGACTAACCAACGGAATGACAAGATGACAGTCCTATATACCACTCAAAGATAGCTTTGGGGATATGATTAGGCTATTGCATATCAATACCCTATAACTCTTAGTCCTGATGAAAAAAACATTTTCATTATCAAACAAAAGCGGTCAGAGACAGATTTACATTCCCCGAATAAAGTCCTGTCAAAAAAGTATAAAATAAATAGGAAAAAGGGTTCACAAGGCTATATGCTCTCCCTTTTCCAGGCAAGCTCACTTTTGACTTTGTGACCTTGACTTTGAAACTATCTGAAAATTTGTTTCAAATGGTACATCTACTCAGGATGGAGAACAATTATGCCAAGTTATATTAAAATCCAATCATAATTGAAAGAGCTATGCTCTGGTCATGCATATTTTAACATTAAACCTTGAGCTGTGACCTTGACCTTTGAGCTATCTGAATATTTCTTTCAAATGGTGCATCTACTCATGATAGAGAACAAGTTTATAAAGAGAACAATGTTATATTGAAATTCATCCATAATTGATGGAGTTATATCCAGACAAGCTAGATCTTAATATTGACCTTGAACTGTTTCATCGACCTTGGACCTTGGACCAGTCTAAAATTTTGCCATCTGGTAATGGTTTCATAAAATTTTTAGATTCTTCAGGGTTTTTATTGTAAAAATAGGGTAGTTGATAATAAAGAAATTGCTTTGGACACTATATTTACCTAAATTTTTTATGAGAGAGTAAAAACATGGGATTATGTTGGAACGGGTATAAAGTAGGATATATACAGGTACTAGACCGAACCCTACAGGTGTTTGCTAATCACACACAAAACATACCGTTTAGGTTTAACAGGTGCAACACTGCAAAGTTGAAAAGCATGAAGTATACAACAAGAGGACCATGATGGCCCTATATCGCTCACCTGAATATGATGGCTCATGGCTTTATGATATATACAAAATATAAAAGGTTTACTTATAAAGGTTTTGGAGGAGATTTTTAAAGATTTTCTGCTTTAATCCTATACAAATCCAAGATCCAACATAGGGCATATTTTCAGAGTTCAGTCATTCTTTGAAGTATTTTGGTAGAGGGTAAATTAGCAATGATATATTAACCAATCATCAAGGCTCTATAACCTATGATTTCCAAGGAGAAATTTAAGATTTCCTTCTTTATTCCTTTATTAATACGAGATTGAACAACATAGGGCCTACTTTCAAAGTCCTTCTTATTCCTAGGCAAATTTAGGAATCTCACAGTCAAGAGGCTAATTTTCAGTGTCCTGTAATTATTTTGAAGTATTTTGGTAGAGAGTCAATAGGTGATGATACATACTAATTATCAAGGCTCTAGGCTTTATGGTTTTGGAGGAGAATATCTTCAAAGATCTCTCTCTCTATTCCTATGTTAGAATAGGGATTGCACAGAAAATGGCTAATTTTCAGAGTATGGTAATTCTTTGAAGTATTTTGGTGGAGGGTCAATAGACATTAATACATACAAAACGTCAAGGCTGAGGGCCTTATTGTTTGGGAGAAGAAGATTTTCAGGTTTCCTTCTTTATTACTATGTAAAATCAGGGATCATACAGGAAAGGGCTAATTTTCAGAAAGCGGTAATTTTGTGAAGTATTTTGGTAGAGAATCAACAGAAATGATATAGATGCATACCAAATATCAAGGCTCTAGGCCTTATGATTTTGGAGTAGAAGATCTTCAAAGATTTTCTTCTTTATTCTTTAGTAAAATCAGCGATCGCACAGAAGGGGGCTATTTTCAGAGTACAGTAATTTTTTTAAGTATTTTGGTGGACAGTAAATAGACATTGATACATATAAAATATCAAAGCTCTAGCATGAATGGTTTAGGCAGAGAAGATTTTCAAAGATTTCTAAGGGCTAATTTTCAGAGCATGGTTATTCTTTAAGTAATTTGGTAGAGGGTCATTATGTGATGATATATACCAAATATAAAAGCTCTATGCCTTATGGTTTAGGAGGAGAAAATATTTTCATAATTGTTTATGGACGGATGGGCGAACAGACAAACAGATGGATGGCAAACATTTACCAATCACAATAGCTCACCTTGAGCTCGTTGAACTCAGGTGAGCTAAAAAAGCATAGAGAAACTTTTAATTGTGCAGTCTAAGAAAATAGTGTCATTAAGAAGAAAAGTGGAAAGAAAAAAGTTTCAAGCTGTGTGAATGAAAAATTAAGCACTCAATACTTGACTTGGTACTTATTTTGTAATTTGAATATACAGTCTGCACTCGTTATCTCAGCCATGGCAAAAGAATTGAGATAAATGAGGTTCAAAGTAAAGAAATTGGGCGCTGAAAAGGAAGATTTTACTAGAAGTCTGGGTTTGTGTAAAAACAAACTTTTAGCATCGTGATTTTTGATGCATATCAGACTAAAAATTGGGTAAGTTGTTGTCTTTGGTAGTCGAAAAAAACAAATGATTTTTTTTTTGGACATGTTTCTTTTCATGGGTGTGTAATTAGCACGGAAAACCAATAGTTTGACAGTGATATTCTGTAGTATCATGTTTCTAACACCTTGGACTAACATTGAAGAGCAGTTTAATCCGAGGGTCAAATATTGGTTATCAGGGTTATAATTGCCCTTGTCAAACGGAATTTGGTTGTCATATCAAATGCTTTACAGATAAATTTCAATGTGAAAATTGAAATTTGACTCAAAAAAAAAACTCGACCTAACAGGAATTGCATATTTTACTGGTTCAAGATAAATATTTATTTCAATTCGAGCGATGGCTGTATATCTAATTGTCATCTTCACTCATCCAAGTCCAAAATGTTGTATGATAATGGGTGAGTGTGTATTTCCATTTATTTATCGTCACTACCGTAGCACATGCCCATATGAGCAATGCCCCAAGAAAACCGTTCGTTGTTACGGGGGATGGTGCAAGGATACAGGACGAAACTGCTGAGAGCTCCGCCTGGTTCTTTAACGTGCTCAATGGATAGCATTGTCACACAGGGCCTCGGTTTAACGTCTCATCCGAAAGACAATTAATTTGTTAGTTGATATGGTCAGCCCAGGGCTCGAACCCGTGATCTTGAGGTTTTAAGTCAAGAGCTCAACCAACTGAGCTAATCGGGCTGACATGATAATGGGTTACTAAAGATTCATGTCATACCCAACAGCATATCAACACTCTCCTTTTCAAGAAATGAAGCACAACTATGAAACAACAAGCTTTTTTTTAAAAATTGATAAAAGATCTTACTTTTTTCCTGTTACCCCAGCAGGGGCTTTTGGTTCAGAGGGGTCAATGTCATATTTTGGATCAGCCTTCTTCTTCTGCGTAGATTTACGCTTTTCTATAATTTTACGTTTACGATCTAGTTCCTCTTGCCTCTTACTGAAAATAAAACAAGGTCCATTTGCCATAAAGCCCTCAAATGAGATAAAGCATGGGAGTATCAAATACAGGGTAGTTATCAAAGAGAGTCAGCTGTTTTCTACCATATTCAGTCATTACATTTAAAGAATCACACACTTTTAAATGTCCCTGTAAACTCTTTCAGTTTGGACCAGTCCAAAATATTTCGTTTGGGAATGGATTAAAGAATTTCTTCTATTTCTTCTGCCAAACAACATAATGTGCCTGTGATAATTAGATGATAACTCAGTATTTGTCAAAGGCCAAAAGAGGTAAATCTGGTTGTCTCTGAACTATCAACTTATTTGATTACAGAATATTTAATTTCATAAGATACAATTGAAATTATATCAATTTCTGTTTGGCAAAGCTTTTAAAAGTTGGGTTGTGAAATTACTGATAGACAAGTCTGTACAAAATTCTAAAGAAAATCTTAGGATTACTTTTGTGCCAAATTTTGTCCCTATGAGAGCTGCAGATTGATTGATTGATTGGTTGGGGTTTAACACCACTTTATTTCACAGTATGTCAGTCATATCACGGCCACTGAAGCACCTAACAATGGATTCCTGGTATTTTTCAAACAAGTACTACCACTACATCCTTTCCTAGCCTCCAGCTTCAATCCCACTTAGGTTTACAATTATCCACCCATTGGTGCATTGGTGAGAGACCAAAGGATGCATACTGCCACTGGGGATCAAACAAGAGACCTGTAGAGGCTTTCAGGTTTTCACCTAAACCACATGACCATCATTAGATGTGTATCAAACAAAATAGAACTATTACATTTTTCACCCAAACCACATGACCGTCATTAGATGTGTATCATACAAAATAGAGCTATTATATTTAGATCAGTATCATACTGATCTCGGAATATTCCTACTTTGGCAGGAGGTATGGATAAAGACCAGCCTGCACATATGTGCAATCTGACTTTAGTCTATACCACCTGATTGTCCATTTTAAACCAGATATTTGCATAAGATCATTTTCTTAACTAAAAATTGACCCTGACAACCAAATGTACAGTGCCATTAGCCCTTTGATTTTAATGCATTTCTTACAAAGGATTTAATTCAGCATGACAAGGGTTAAGCAAGAGAAAGAAATGTTTTACGTTTTATGGTAAAATACAGGAGGACAGACTGACGGCAGTAAATTTAGTGACAATACGACCTTTTGATAAAGAGACCTTACAATAACTAATCTAACTGATTTCTAAACAAACTAGCTTTTTGACGCCTGCTAAGAAAACAGAATGGAAAAAAATTGTGGAAAATTAAAAAAATGCTATGATAAGCATTTTTTTTCTATTTTCCCAAAAATGTTTTTTACCCACAAAGCCAAAGATTTTTTCATCAACTTGAAATATTGCAGTCTGTAACTTCTTTCAATTTGGACCAGTCTTAAATTCTGTAATCTAGTATGGGGTAATCCATTACGATGCAATGACGCTTTTTGACTGCCTGAAGAAATGCGATCAAAGAAAATTTTGTGGGAAAAGTAGAAATTGCTTGTAACAAGCAAATTTCTCCTTTTTCTCACAATGTTTTCTACCTTTTTTGCATATATTTTCCAATTTTAGTGCAAACTGAAATGTTGTCTGCAACATCTTTCAGTCTGGACCAGACTCAAATTTTGTAGTCAGATAAATGGTTAACTGTTCTCACACAGCTACGCTTTAAGACGCCCCCCCCCACCCCAAAACAAAAGCTTGGGAAAACATTGTGAACAAGGTGCCAAACTGTCACAAGATACGCCCGTCACACTGCTTAATATTAGCTGGGGGTTTGAATAGAACTGAGGTTAATTTGAATGAATATTTTTTGTCAAACAAAGTATAAAAAACAACAAAGGACAATAACTCAAAATATAAGCTAGGTAGAGTTATGGTTCTTGTACACTGCACTCCCACTTGGTGAGCTCTATCCATCCATGAAATTTCATGATTCTAGCTATTATACTTTTAGAGATATACTCCGGACAAGATTCAAGTATGAAAAAACAACAAAGGGCAATAACTCAAAATATAAGCTAGGTAGAGTTATGGTTCTTGTACACTGCACTCCCACTTGGTGAGCTCTATCCATCCATGAAATTTCATGATTCTAGCTATTATACTTTTAGAGATATACTCCAGACAAGATTCAAGTATGAAAAACAACAAAGGGCAATAACTCAAAAAATAGGCTAGGTAGAGTTATGGTTCTTGTCCACTGCACTCCCACTGGGTGAGCTCTATCCATCCATGAAATTTCATGATTCTAGCTATTATACTTTTAGAGATATACTCCGGACAAGATTCAAGTATAAAAAACAACAAAGGGCAATAACTCAAAAAATAGGCTAGGTAGAGTTATGGTTCTTGTCCACTGCACTCCCCCTTGGTGAGATCTATACACCCATGAAATTTCATGATTCTAGCTATTATACTTTTAGAGATCTACTGCGGACAAGATTCAAGTATGAAAAACAACAAAGGACAATAACTCAAAAAATAGGCTAGGTAGAGTTATGGTTTTTGTATACTGCACTCCCAGTTGATGAGCTCTATCCATCCATGAAATTTCATGATTCTAGCTATTATACTTTTAGAGATATACTCCGGACAAGATTCAAGTTTGAAAATCAACAAAGGGCAATAACTCAAAAAATAAGCTAGGTAGAGTTATGGTTCTTGTACACTGCACTCCCACTTGGTGAGCTCTCTCCATCCATGAAATTTCATGATTCTAGCTATTATACTTTTAGAGATATACTCCGGACAAGAATCAAGTATGAAAAAACAACAAAGGGCAATAACTCAAAAAATAGGCTAGGTAGAGTTATGGTTCTTGTACACTGCACTCCCACTGGGTGAGCTCTATCCATCCATGAAATTTCATGATTCTAGCTATTATACTTTTAGAGATATACTCCGGACAAGATTCAAGTATGAAAAACAACAAAGGGCAATAACTCAAAAAATAGGCTAGGTAGAGTTATGGTTCTTGTCCACTGCACTCCCACTGGGTGAGCTCTATCCATCCATGAAATTTCATGATTCTAGCTATTATACTTTTAGAGATATACTCCGGACAAGATTCAAGTATAAAAAACAACAAAGGGCAATAACTCAAAAAATAGGCTAGGTAGAGTTATGGTTCTTGTCCACTGCACTCCCCCTTGGTGAGATCTATACACCCATGAAATTTCATGATTCTAGCTATTATACTTTTAGAGATCTACTGCGGACAAGATTCAAGTATGAAAAACAACAAAGGACAATAACTAAAAAAATAGGCTAGGTAGAGTTATGGTTTTTGTATACTGCACTCCCAGTTGATGAGCTCTATCCATCCATGAAATATCATGATTCTAGCTATTATACTTTTAGAGATATACTCCGGACAAGATTCAAGTATGAAAAACAACAAAGGACAATAACTCAAAATATAAGCTAGGTAGAGTTATGGTTCTTGTACACTGCACTCCCACTTGGTGAGCTCTATCCATCCATGAAATTTCATGATTCTAGCTATTATACTTTTAGAGATATACTCCGGACAAGAATCAAGTATGAAAAAACAACAAAGGGCAATAACTCAAAATATAAGCTAGGTAGAGTTATGGTTCTTGTACACTGCACTCCCACTTGGTGAGCTCTATCCATCCATGAAATTTCATGATTCTAGCTATTATACTTTTAGAGATATACTCCGGACAAGATTCAAGTATGAAAAACAACAAAGGGCAATAACTCAAAAAATAGGCTAGGTAGAGTTATGGTTCTTGTCCACTGCACTCCCACTGGGTGAGCTCTATCCATCCATGAAATTTCATGATTCTAGCTATTATACTTTTAGAGATATACTCCGGACAAGATTCAAGTATAAAAAACAACAAAGGGCAATAACTCAAAAAATAGGCTAGGTAGAGTTATGGTTCTTGTCCACTGCACTCCCCCTTGGTGAGATCTATACACCCATGAAATTTCATGATTCTAGCTATTATACTTTTAGAGATCTACTGCGGACAAAATTCAAGTATGAAAAACAACAAAGGACAATAACTCAAAAAATAGGCTAGGTAGAGTTATGGTTTTTGTATACTGCACTCCCAGTTGATGAGCTCTATCCATCCATGAAATTTCATGATTCTAGCTATTATACTTTTAGAGATATACTCCGGACAAGATTCAAGTATGAAAAACAACAAAGGACAATAACTCAAAAAATAGGCTAGGTAGAGTTATGGTTCTTGTGTACTGCACTCCCCCTTGGTGAGATCTATACACCCATGAAGTTTCATGATTCTAGCTATTATACTTTTAGAGATATACTCCGGACAAAACTAAGTATGAAAAACAACAAAGGGCAATAACTCAAAAAATAGGCTAGGTAGAGTTATGGTTCTTGTCCACTGCACTCCCCCTAGGTGAGATCTATACATCCATGAAATTTCATGATTCTAGCTATTATACTTTTAGAGATATACTCCGGACAAGATTCAAGTATGAAAAACAACAAAGGGCAATAACTCAAAAAATAAGCTAGGTAGAGTTATGGTTCTTGTCCACTGCAATCCCTATTGGTGAGATCTATACACCTATGAAATTTCATGATTCTAGCTATTATACTTTTAGAGATCTACTGCGGACAAGATTCAATAATGAAAAACAACAAAGGGCAATAACTCAAAAAATAGGCTAGGTAGAGTTATGGTTCTTGTCCACTGCACTCCCCCTTGGTGAGATCTATACACCCATGAAGTTTCATGATCCTAGCTATAATACTTTTAGAGATATACTCCGGACAAGATTCAAGTATGAAAAACAACAAAGGGCAATAACTCCAAAAATAGGCCAGGTAGAGTTATGGTTATTGCGCACTGCACTCCGTTTTGATAAGAAGAATATAACTGCCAAGTTTAAAGTCAATCGGACTTAGGACGCCCAGAGTTATGCTTCGAACAAAGAAGTGAACACCATGGGTGATCCCATAATACGTCCCGTCTTCGACGAGCGTATATAAATGAAGAAATTGCTTGTTCTAAGCAATTTCTTCATTTTCCACAATGTTTATACCCCAAAGGTAAAAAAGTCCAAAATTTAACAAGCTTTAAATTGTCTGCAACTCCTTTCAAATTTTAATATTTGGCCATCTGGTAATGGGTTAAAATAATGTCTTAAATCTTACTGCCAGAAGTGTAGAATCACAGCAGACAGACAAATCAAGAATAAGATGATGAAAGCAATGGGAATGATAATACGGTTCAATTCAGACGCCGGTGGAATTCCATAGAAAATATCGTCAATATAGGTAATCCACAACCCAGTCTCCGTGTGGATGATGTCTCGAGCATTCCCAACTATCTCTGGAAAAAAAAATATGTATTTTAAAATTGAAGTTTAACCCATTCCCACTTAGTGAAGCTTATGGACGCCCCTCAAGAAAAATGACTGAGAAAACATTATGAAAAAGCAATTTCTTCATTTTCCACAATGTTTTCTACCCAGAAAGTTAAAAAAAATCCAAAATTCCATAAACTTTTGAATTGTCATCTGTAACTTCTTTCAATTAGGACCAGTCTAAAATTTTGCAATCTGGTAATGGATTAATCAAATTTTTCTAAATTTTATCAGGAAAATTTTATGGACTAAATCCTATAAGATAGCCATTCAAGACAGCTTTTTACACAGGTGGTTGTCATATTAATCGTTGTCATGCTCGATATTTATCCTTTCTTCACAAAAATTTAATATTTTGTCAAATTCAGATCTCCTTTGTTTACGATTATTGCCTCAACACTAACAGAACAAGCAGGTGGTGTAGACTAAGATCAGACTGCACGTCTGTGCAGGCTGATATTAGTCTATACACCTTCTACGACTGAATGATAGGGGTTAAGGGTTCATAAATAACAAGAGTGCCAAGTTACAATTACACTAGCACATTAGCACATTAACCCCTTCCCACACAGCAAACTTTTAGACTGGTCCAAATTGAAAGAAGTTGAAGATGACTAAAGTATATAAAATTTTAGATTTTTCCCACTTTCTGGGTAGAAAACACTGTAGAATATGAAGAAATTGCTTGTAACAAGCAATTTCTTCATATTCCACAATGTTCTTCACAGCTTTTTCTTCTTTGGGGTGTCTAAAAGCATCAATGAATGGAAAAGAGTTAAGGTCTTTTTTTCTGTGACACAACCTAGAATGGTAAAAATCACATGCACAAGGATAAGGGACAAGGGTTGATTGATTTATTGAATGGGGTTTAATGGCATTTTTAACAGTATTTCAGTCATATTGCGACAGCTGGAGCACATTACAATGGATTCCTGGTATTTCTCACACTAGTACAACCACTCCATCCTTTCCTAACCTCCAGCTGCTATCCCACTTAGGTTTAAGATTACCCACCCTTTGGCGAGAGACAAATGTCGAAAAGGATATGTGACGCCATCAGGGATTGAACTCAAGGGACAAGGAACATTTCATGCCAATCTGTCCAGAAATAAAGGAGGAGATGCTCTAACAAGAAATTTAGCATTACAACCCTATTTCTGTAATGCAGCATAAAATGTCAAGACCCTCCAAAAATATGCACAAGGTCAGGTGACTAGGAAAATTCTATAGAAATTTCATTCAAATTCATCCATAAATCTAGGAGAAGATATGATAACAAGATCTGGAGGTATGGACAGATAGACAGCCATACTGCTGGACAGATGAAAAAGATGATACCATTATCTGTCCACATTTGGCAGTGTATTAAAACTATAAACCCCATTAATCCATTCCCACAAAATGACGCTTTTTGATGCCCAAAGAAAAAAGCTTTGGAAAACATAGTTGATTATGAACAAATCAATTCTTACAATTCCTTCATTATCCACAGTGTTTTCTACCCAAAAAGTAGAAACAATCCAAAATTTCTTTAACTAAATTTTGTCGTCTGCAACATCTTTGAACTCGAACAAGTCTAAAAATGTGTTATTTGATAATGGGTTAATGGTTTAAGACTGGTCCAATTTGAAAGCAGACGACAATGAAAATTTGATGCAATTTAAATAGAAACCATCCTATGTGATAGAAAAAATTGTGGGAAAAGGAGAAATTGCTTGTTACAAGCAATTTCTCCTTTTTCCACAATATTTTCTCAAGTCATAGCAACATAAAATCCCTGGTTTGAACAGGAAAGGGTTAATGGATTACTGGCCAAGCATGGTAGATTACCAAATAAGGCATAATGTCAGGGCTCTGGAGAGTGGGCGACTCAGGCGAAGAAGTCGCCTGGTTTCATAAAACTTTGCCCGAGTTGCAGATTAAAGCAAGGTCGAAGTCGCCTGGAAAATACGGGAAGTCGCCTCTTTATGATAGGCGATCATCACATTTTGCCAAGAGGCTATCAAATCAGGGGACAGTAAATCAATTACACAACTGCTGATTGGAAGCCCTTTGATTGTAAATCAAGCGTGTATCGAAAGACGACATATTCGCTTTATTTGCACCATGGCTGATTAGATAGTTGCAAGCCCTTATGAACCCTTTCCCTTCTGAAGATTCAATTATTTCAGTGGCAAGTTATGTTTATCTTATCAATATACGAGATTCGTTTCGTATTTTCAAACAGCGAGAATAATGGTGGATTGTCGTATTTTAAAATTCATTAATAAAAGAAATAAAATCTTGGTGATAAAAACTGACTTTTCCGTAAAACTAAATAGGAAAAAAAGTCATTTTTCAATGAAATCCTTGGATGATAGTTATCTATTTTGATTTAACAAATATAGAAAAACTAAGACAAACAATCTTCGGCTTCTACGAGCTTTTCAGAAGTAACATTGTTAGGATTTTATCCAGAAATTAAATTTCATTTATCTTATTTTGGTAATTAATCCACTCAATGACATATAATCCAAAACGCTAGAACAAATAGTTCCGGGTTAACACAGTTTCAAATTTAAACCTTCTCTACACAGTCTGGGATTTCTGTTACATTACTCAGCTGTTATATTTAATACCCTTTACTTACAATAGCTGCAACTCAGTCAAAATGAACTCTTTTTAAATCTATTATTTAAAAGCTTTTCATCCATTTATTGTTACATACAGGTGAAGTTGACGGACTTTGACCCATTACCACACAATCCCGCTTTTTGATTTTTGAAGAAATTAAAAGGAAATCTTGTGAGAAAAAGAGGAGGTGTTTGTAGCAAGGAATTTCTCCTCTTCCCACAATATTTTTTACCTTATCTGGTTCTTATTTTTTGTTTAGAGAATATTCTGATTTTAAATGTGGTATGCAACTTTTTTTTCAATTTGGACCAGTGTGGAAATTTTGTCTTCTAGTAATGAGTTAAATGGAATAGTAATGTTTTCTTATTTTCTGCCTCAAATTAAGCTCTGATCATTTTTGTAAGTTCAGACCACATATACTCTCTTTTCAAATTATTAATTATCATAACTTTTGATAATTGAGATTATAATACCATCTTTATAAAAGATATTCAAGAAAATAATTTCAGAATCAGTTTCCTATATTCTCGAACCTGAAGAAAGAAGACAAAAATTTTTGTTCACAGGAGTAAGATCTCTGTAATAAGGACTGAAATAAAGGATGAGGAATACTTTAGTATTAACTGCATACTATATAAAACAAAATATGCAACTACTTGGTTGTAAGGCTTTTTTTTATTTTCCTATAGAAATAAGGAATACAAGCAAAAATTTGCTTTTTAACGTGATCCACTTCTCCTGAAAGTCGCACCACTTCTCCCTATCTTGAAAAACTTCTCCTAATTCTCAGACTAGAAAGAAGTCACTTCTCCCCAAATTCTGAGAGTCTGCAGAGCCCTGAATGTATGGTGAGGGACACTATCAGAGAGGCTTTTCAATGAAATATATGATTTCCGATATTTCAATCTAAATTGAGTCATACAAAACAAGACATTTACCCATTTCGACAAAAAAAATCGTAGGTCCAAATTCAAAGGAGCTGCAGACAATAATTTAAAGTTGATGGAATTTTTCATTTTTTCAACTTTCTGGGTAGAAAACATTGTGAAACAAAATAAGAAATTGCTTGTTGCAAGCAAGTTCTTCATTTTCCCCAACATTTTCCAAAGCCATCTTTCTCGAGGGACATCTGAAAGCATTACCGTGTGGGAATTGGCTAAAGAGTTCCATTGTGGCAAGTTTCAGTTCATTCAAATTAAAACAGTACTTTTGGCTACCTAAATGTCGTAAGCTTAGATAAGCTGTTATTAAGTTAGGATGCTTAACCCATTACAAGACGGCAATTTTTTGTCTGCCATGTTCTCTATTGCAATAGAAATATTTTCAAAACTTAACTCATTTTTTTTGTCTAAAGAGTTCCATTGTGGCAAGTTTCAGTTCATTCAAATTAAAACAGTACTTTTAGCTACCTAAGTTTTGTAAGCTCAGATAAGCTGTTATTAAGTTAGGGTGCTTAACCCATTACAAGACGGCAATTTTTTGTCTGCAATGTTCTCTATTGCAATAGAAATATTTTCAAAACTTAACTCATTTTTTTTTTCTGCAGCTTCTTTGAATTTGGACCGGTCTTAATTTCTGATGTTTGTTTAGAGTCATATTCAATTTATCGTTTTCTCATACTGTATACATCGATTTTTGCACTTATTTTCAATTTCATGCACTTTAAGAAGTTGTTTTCTATTTCTTTTAAATTTGAATAGTATTGAATTCTGTTGTCTTTTACTGTGTTTAATAAACTCCCACACAGTGATGTTTTTTAGACGCCCCTTGAAAAACAATTGAGAAAACATTATGTAACATGAAGAAATTGCTTGTAACAAGCAATTTCTTCATATTCCACAATGTTGTTTCTAATATTAGTAACAAATCTCTATAACTATTCAATACCTTGTAGGACTCCCTTTACGACAACACATTGCAGAGTCCCTGTAGCATTGGCTCCTGCTGGTAAGTCAAGATAAATCTTCAGTTTCATATCATTTCTGTCATCTTCAGGATATCCTGTTGAAACTCCTACATTTGTGTCTTTAAATCTGTAAAGGGAGGTAATTTCTTATTTTAAAAAAGGGAAGCAATAAGTGAAGGACATATTGTAAAGTGTCTTTGTTTACCTACAAAGGCAAATCCAGGTAAATTTCATGTTTCATATAATTTCTATCCTTTTCAGAGAATTTTTTTCTACCTGTATGTCCTTAAACCTGTTAAGGGAGGTGGTTCTAGTGAAAAAAAGAGAACTTTGTTGAGTGGCACAAATAAGTATGCCTGAAGGGGGTTGTTTGTGAAATATATATTTCTTAGCATCTTAATCTAAATTGCCTCATGCACAACTAGACATCATAGAGATTCATTGTGGCAAGTCTGAGTTCATTCCAATTGAAATAGTACAAGGTGTTGCACTTCAAATTGCACATCTCATGCTAGAGAATAATTGTGTGTAGGTATTTCAAATCTATCCATAATTGAAGGAGATTTACTTTGAAAATGCATAGTATCAACATTTGACCTTGAGCTGTGACCTTGACCTTGGAGCTATCTATTTCTTTTTTCAAATGGTGCATCTATTCATGATAGAGAACAATTGTGCCAAGTTATTCTGAAACCCGCCCATAATTGAAGGAGCTATACTGTGAACAAGGTCAATTTTTATCTTTGACCTTGAACTGTAACATTGACCTTGGAGCTATTAAAAAACAGGGAAAATACTCTCGGCGCAATGTCATAAGGAATTCACATTTGAAGTTTCACCCAATTTGGCCCAAGGGTTGTGAAGATACTGGGGCAGACGGACAGACTGACAATGGAAGGACGGATGGACAGACTAAGCAGCGGCTATATCTATAAAAACACTGTAACATTAAGCTATCTCATGCACCACAAAACATCATATAGGTACATTTTGGATAGTTCAGTTATCCCAATTCAAACCGTATGAGGAGTTGTGCACACAAATAACACTGTAATTCTAAGCTATTGTGTTAAATCAAGGAGATACACATTTACAGTTAAACTTGTATTAAGCCACTCCTCAAGTGGTGGCAAATTATAGGCGTTTAACCCATTTCAACACCTATACCAACATAATAAAATTTTAGACTGGTCAAAATTGAAAGAAGTTGCAGACAATAATTCAAAGTTGATGGAATTTTGATTTTTTTGTCTTTTTAGATAGAAAATATTGTTGATAATGAAGAAATTGCTTGACGCAAGCACTTTCTTCATTTCCACAATGGTTTCCAAAGCTTTTTTATTGAGAGGCACAAAAAGAAGGGATTAAGCCATTCCAACAGAATGATGCTTTTAGACGCAGCTAAAGATAAACATTTAGGAAAATATTGTGTAAAAAGAAAAATTCCTTGCAACAAGCAATTTTTTCAGTTTCCACAATGTTTTCCACCAAGAATATTGGAAATATTTAACCCTTTCCTGGTTTTTGAAATTTTAGACTGGTCCAAATTGAAAGGGGATGCAGACGACAATGAAAATTGGATGCAATTCCAAATAAAACCACCCTATGTGGTAGAAAACACTGTGGGAAAAGGAGAAATTGCTTATTATAAGCAATTTCTCCTTTTTCCACAATGTTTTCTCAAGTATGAAATCACAATGACGTAAAATCCCGGGTTTATCCAGGAAAGGGTTAAAAAAGATAAATATTTAAATTGTTGTCTGCAACTCCTTTCAATTTGGACTAGTCAAAAATTTTATTGTCTGGTAATTGGTTAAGAGAATGGTTGCTTAACCCATTCCCACTCAGTGACACTTTTAGACGCCCCTCAAGAAAACAATTAGAAAAACATTGTGGAAAATGAAGAAATTGCTTGTGACAAGTTTTCAACCCAAGAAAGTTAAAAAATTCTAAAATTTAGATTGTCATCTGCAACTCCTTTGAATTTGACCTTTCTAAAAAAAATTCATATTTGAGGGATCAGTTCAAGTGCATACAGAAGTAATCGCAGAATTCTCACTTAATCCTATTTTGATGGAACTCATTAGAATCATCTCATCGAGACAATTCTAATGAGATCCACCAACATAGGAATTAGTTTTGATAATTGTATTACGAAAAACATTCAAATATGAAGATTCTTTGTATTTGGAAAGGAAATTTTGATACTCAGAACTTCGATTTTAGCCCTTTCCTGTTTTTTGCAAAACTAATGACCTGTCCAAATTCAAAGGTTTTGCAGATGTAAATTTAATTTGGGTTTAAAAAACATTCAGTCGGGTAGAAAATATTGTGGCAAAAGAAGAAGTTGCTTGTTACAAGCAATTTCTTTTTTTCTACAACGTTTTCTCAATTATAAAACCACAGGGACGTAAAAATCAGGGATTGAACAGGAAAGGGTTCAGGAAAATCTGTAGTAGATTTCCAATTGAGCATGACAAGATCAGTGGGTGTACCGAGCGATCCATTAAATAGCTTACGTTGTATTTGTGGAGCAGCATTCTGCCATTCCACATAGTGACGGGTTGCTGTTACAATATGTTGTAGCAAATGCTGAAACTTGCACGGCAACTTTGGTTGAATGACCTTTATCGTTCCACTGAAATTATAGAAAATATTGACGGTAAAGAAGTCTTTTTAGACTGGTACAAATTCAAAGAATTTGCAGGCGACAATTTTAAAATTCTTTGTCTTTTGGGGTAGATAACACTGTGAATTATGAAGAAATTGTTTGCTACAAGCAATATCTTTCATTTTACGCAATCTTCTCCCAAATGTTTTCCTTGAAGGGCGATTTTGATTGCAGGTGGGTATCTGTCAATTGCACAATTCGATCACTTTTGAAACACTAAATCTGGTTAATCTATCTGATAAACTACTCAATATTTTTACACATTACCACAAAAATTCAGAATAATTGTACTTTTTACCTTAAAGAACAATACTGACAGAAAGAGTTTAGAAAAAGGAGAATTCATAGCAATTTTTCCTTTCTTTCCATCTTTTCTACTCTAGATAGATTTTTTTCAGTGCAAATAGCGCTTTGAAATGTTGCCTACATCATAAATTTGAACCAGTCTGAAAACTTATCATCTACTTATGGGTTAGCGCATATGAATATTGAAGTGATCATTTTCTTGCACCCCTTCCCACATAACAAAATATTAGATCAGTCCAAATGGAAAGAAGTTGCAGATGATAATTCTTCTTTGATGAAATCTTTAAATTCTTTATCTTTACGGGTAGAAAAAATTAATGATAATGCTAGAAGTAATTTCAACATTTTTTAACCCTTGTCATGCTGTATAAGTTACCTTTCTGAAATGCTTCCAAATCAAAGGACTGAAAGCACTGATAAAACTTGTTGTTCAAAAATCCATATTTCTTAAAGAAATCAACTTCATAAACAACTCTGGCAGGAAAATTACAAGCAGGAGGTGTAGACTAAGATCAGCCTGCACATAAGTGCAGTCTGATCTTAGTCTAGACCTCCTGCCAAAACCGGAATATTCCGGGTTCAGCATGACAAGGGTTAATAAGCTTTTTTCTTGTGAGGAGTAAAAATGCGTCATTGTGTGGAAATGGGTTAATACAACTAAAATTGTTGAAAACAGACTTAAACCCCACCAGCCCTTTGTCAATTAAGTGACCTTGACCTACATTACCTCAAAAACCTTGGGTCGTGCAATTACATTGGTATAAAGTTACAAGGTCATAGGTCAAATGACTTATCATTTAGAGAATGGAAACAGTTTTCAAGAAAGTTCATTTGTGATCTTGACCTTGAACATAAATTTAAAAAAAAGATTAGGTCACTCTTGTGGGTCATTTGAAACAATTGAATGAAGTTTCAATGTTGCAGGTCAATTGGTTCTAGGGTTAGAGCACATGAAAAATAAAGGTTAACAGACATGGTGAAACCAAAATAACCCTTTCTACATGATAGGTGGGGGGGTCCCGGAGTTATAATAATCTATGAAATATAAATCAACTCAACCCATTTCCAGATGACAAAATTTTAGACTGGTCCAAAATGCAAAAATGTTGTAAATGACTAATTCAAGCTGATATAATTTCAAATACCTCTGTCTTTCTTGGTTAGAGAATAAAAAACATCTTAGAAAAATGAAAAGAAATCAAGACAACTCTTCTTCAGAGTCAAAAAATCTGGATTCGGTGATTTCAAACTGTAGTGGATCTCATTTTTGATTAACCCACTACCACAAAACAATAATTCAATTTTAAGTTTGGTCTATCAAAAAGGAGCATTCTGATTGGTCGAGAAAAATTATTCATAACTCCATGAACACAAATTTGAGCACGCAGCGATTTGTATGCTTCCGCGAAAAATAGTCCCATATAAAAAGTATCAAAATTAGTAAAGCTTTTAGTTTTTTCACTTCGCGTATTCATACAGTGTGATTAGGTTTTTCGGTTCATACCTCCATGAAAACAAAAAATATTCTCTTCATCTCTTAAATATTTTGGACTGGTCCAAATTGATAGGTTGCAGACAACACTTCAAAAAGCTTTGAAATTGAAAAACAAGTGCCAAATCAGGTAGAAAACATTGTGAGAAAAAGGAGAAAAGTTATTTTCCCAATATTATTCTTTAGAGGCGTAAAATAGCCAGATTGTGTTTGAATGGGTAAAGTAACAAAAGAGAAAAAAATCCAATTTTTAAATGAAACATCGGAAGTTCTTACCTCAGTTGTTTGAATTTGATAAAATTTGAGCTCCACTGCTTGAGATTGTCTCTCAGCTGGAAAAAAAACACACACAGTTTTATTTAGATATCATTGAAATATCCAACTGACTAATTGGGGTCTGTCATATTGTCAATCAATGAATAAACAGACCAATCAAATAATTTATTCAGCCCGGACCGGAGCTAATCAACTCCGACATTTTCCACCGTTTTTGTTTACATTTACTGTTGGTTTGGTGACTAAAACATCGTAAATAAGGCTTATTCAAGCTGTAGTTATAACGTTTAGGTCACCAACCAACCATTTTACTTTTTATTACATGCAACAGTTGAACTGGCCATAAATTTTACAGTTATAATTAGATATCATTGAAATGTAAAACTGACCAATCACAGCTGTCAGTCAAGAAATAGATTGACAAGTCAAATCGTTTATTTATACCGGAAATTGAACTTTAAAATAAGCTCTTACATCATGTTTATGTTACATGTTACTGACCATAAATTTTGCAAAAAAGTGCAGATAAGCCATTTCCAAACAACAAAATTGAAAGGAGTTGCAGACGACAATTTTAAGTTGATGAAATCTTCAAAAAAACTGTCTGTTAAGGTCGAAATCATTGTGGATAATGAAGAAATTGCTTGTAACAAGCAATTTCTTCATTCTCCACAATATTTCCCAAAGCTTTCATATTAATTGGGCATTAAAAAGTGTCATTGGTTTGGAATGGGATAACCCGTTACCAGACGGTAAAATTTTAGACTGGCCTAAATTGAAAGAAATTGCAGACGACAATTCAAAGTTAATGAAATTTTGGATTGTTTTAACTTTCTGGATAGAAAACATTGAGGAAAATGTAACAAGCAATTTCTTCATTCACCACAATGCTTTCCAAAGCTTAGATACAAATGAAGTGTTTAAAAGCGTCATTGTGTGGGAATGGTTTAAATATCAAAGGCTAGCTCCCTGTCAGAGTCAGTGGCCAGCATATCCAGGTATCTCTAAAGAGTGGGAGAAAAGGTCAATCTTCCACTCGACATCAGACACTGCATACTGATTGGCCAAAATATTTGATGTACACCTCCATAAAAAAAATCTGAATAGCATGTATTTTGTTTGTTTGGTACAAATAAGTTCCAAAAATAGAGTTCTAAAAAAGTCCCATTGGCACAAATAAGTTCTAAGAACAGTTCTAGAAAAAGTCCCAAGGGTATTCTTTTATGCTTTTTGATACTGAACTATAACAAATGAAGAGAATATCTTTTGTGTTTATTGAAGTATGAAATGAAAATCTAATTAAACTTTTATTTGGAGCCACAAAATCTAATGATTGGTATTGAGTTTCATATGTCAACGAAAACAAATTTTATTTTCATCTTTCAAGTCAATGTTTTAAGTCCAGGTGATGATTCATCAGCTTTCTTTGCAAAACATCATTGATGGATTGCAGCTGTCAATCAAAGAATGAATCCACCAATAAAATAATTCATTTGAGCCATAAGTGAACTTTGAACTCCAACACTGGCCAACATTTATGTGAAGCATTTTTGTTGGTTTGGTGTTGTAAATACAGCTCATTCAAACTTTAGTTATGATATTTAGCTTGCTAGCCGAAACGATCTTAATAAGCTGTAGTTATGACATTTAAGTTGCCACACCAACAAAAATGTGTCTCAAAATGTCAACAAATATCAGAGTTAAAAGTTCTCTTCCAGTCCAAATGAATGATTTGATTGGTCTACTGGTTGTTTGGATGACAGTCGCAATCCATTTATTTTATTGAATATTAAGCAAGCTTTGAGTCAGTACCTATCTGCCCATGGTGAGGACCACTAATGATAAAACCCCACCAATGGGAAGGCTTATACGAGTTTTCACTTATGCGAGCATTTTTGTTAAAAAAAACTATGCCCAGATTCGTATATTTAACTTTTTCTTAGAAATTGGAATTACCCATTACCAGACACAAAATTTTAGACTGGTCCATTCTGAAAGAAATTGCAAATGAGATTTCCATTTTTACCTCAATTGGGAAAGTAAGCTCAAAATAAGGTAGAAATCATTGTAAGAAAAGGAGAAACTGCTTTTTCCATAAAGTTTTCCTGCGTAATATTTCTTCAGAGCATCAAAATGCGTCACTGAGTGGTAATGGGTTAACATAATAACACATTCCCACACAATGATGTTTTTTGACGCCCCTCTACAATTGGAAAGACATTGTGTTAAGTTAAAAAAAACTACATTTTCATAAACTTTAAATTGTCGTCTGCAACTTCTTTCAATTTGGAACAGTCTAAAATTTTCCCAACTTGTAATGAGTTAAAAAGTACATGTATTGTACGGTACTTACAATTCTGTAAAGCTGTGGTACATTGTGAATGTACAAGTGGATGAAGTAGACATAAAACTGTGAAGAAGAGAAACCTCTGTCCTCCTGCCATATCTAGCTGTATAGAACCTTTCTAAAATACAGAAAAAAAATTTAACATATGTTTGACCCATTCCCACACAACAAAATTTTAGACTGGTCCAAATTGAAAGGATTTGCTGACGACAATTCGAAGTTTATGAAATCTTATATTTTTTCAACTTTCTGAGTAAAAACATTGTGTTAAATGAAGAAATATTCCCAATAGTTTTCCTTGGTGGGTGTCAAAAAGCGTCAATGTGTGGCAATGGGTTAAAGCCATTATTTGCCACCTTTAAAAACAAAAAAACATAAACAAATCATACTGCAGATCCAAAAGAATAAACAAATGACTATTGAAATTATAAGATTAAAATAATTATATATGATTTGCCTACTATTCATAAAAGAAGCTTCAATAATTTAAACTGTATACCAAAATAGTTTCAGGTTTAATTACATGAACTGTTATGATGATGTCAGTGATGATGTTTTCACTTTCCCAAGCCATCGGTCTAAGCAAAAGATTAGCGTACATTTTCATGAAGAATTTAACATTTGACTAGATCGCAAAATGAAAACAAACTCAAGCTGAAATTGATAATAAAAACTAGCTTTCTGAATAGCTTCACTCATATCCCCCTTCTGCATATTGATAATAAAAAGGCTCTTGTTTGCTTTATAAAACCTTTATCTCATACACTCCACCCCCATATGTTTGACCCCCCCCTTTCATAGAAATCCTTGATCCACAATTGTGTCCCTCAACTAGGCTAGGATCTGCTGGATTAAACTGGGCCCCATTCTTATGCGACTTCCAAAAATATCGTTTAAAACGGGTCGAAATGTTTTGTAATCGACTGGTAGGTCGGGTAGCGAATATGCTTTCATCCATTCGTTCCATAGTTTTGTGAGAAAAAAATCTATGCTAAATCTCTTTTTCTCAAGACTATGATTCTGCCGAAAATTTCGAACCCATGTCGGTTCCAATTACCTCTTCCTAAATTAAATTCTTTTGCTGATGAACTCTTTTCAATGAAAATAACAGATGTAAACAACTTGGTTGCTAATCTGCAAATATTGTTGTTGTTTAATTGACATCTAGATCGATTGAGCGCTTGGAAATGAAAAACAGAATAGTTCTTAAATATAAAGATCAGGAAAGAAATGTAAATCGATACATGGGTTTCTATATGTCTGAAATAAGCTTTAAGACTTGAAAATCACAAAACAATAAAGGCTTTAAAGCAAATACGTCTTTTTTTATAAATGGCGTACTTTGATTTCCATTTAAAGCTCTTTAGAGATCTCGATTTCGAATTAACAGACACAGTTATCTCCCTTATTCCATAATCTGCATATCACGTGCAAAATTTTGTCTGGGTGGCGGGAAAGATTAAATTGATATTTCATAGACATCACAATTATCTTTCGATGTAATTAAAACAAGCGAAAATATGCCAAGATATGCTTCATTTAAGAGTTCTATCGATCAAGCGCAATTGATAATCATTATAACAATATTGTCTTGATTTTGCAGACGACAATTCGTTGAGCAATTGAGCCAGCAGGGTCGCATTGGTAAGTAAGTGCTCTTAACATTACCACATGACAAAATTTCAGACTGGTATCAATTGAAAGAATGCAGAGGACATATTAAACTAGGCTAAATTGGAAAGCAAAAATGCCAAATAGGACAGAAAATACTGCGTGAAAAGAGGAAATTTCCCACAGAACTTTCCATAATTGTCAGAACATAGGCACTCGGAATCAGGTATTTATAACAATAGTTACAGTCAGCTGTGGTGCTGTATGAAACATTTGAAAAGGGGCAGCTGACCTGGAAACATTTCGATTAAGGGGGAGGGGACTATATTGAGGACTAGAGTTATCGGGATACTTGGAATTCCTAAAATCCTGTCCCAATTTCAAATTATCCAAGAGTGGAGGAATTCCCCACACACCTCCTTTCATTGTTTGTAGAATACCTCGAGTCATGAAAACAAAGGCTTTTGAGTTGGATATAGAATTGTGAAAAAAAAAATGCTGCCTAATATCCTATATTTCCATACAAAATACACATAATCACATACCTATTATGTCTTACATAAAGTTTAAGATTGCCCAGTTGGGATAGATTTTGGAAAATATTAGGTTGACAAGAGAAAATTCATATGGAATACTATGTCCGTGCCAGGAGTAGACACTAACAGTATCCCGGGATCCCGAGGATCTCTGAAAATTGGAGGGGACCCCAGCAATCTCAGGCTATGGATTCTGTCAGGATCCTTCAATATTTCTCAAGTACAATAGATCTTAACATATGAACTAATGCATCTGATTTTTTTTGTTTGCTTGTTTTTTTTTTCGAAAACATTGTGGATAATGAAGAAATTGCTTGTTACAAGCAATTTCTTCATTTTCCAATGTTTTCCAATTTTTTTTTCAGTTGGGCTTAGAAGGGCAAGATTGTTGTTATAAGGTTAATGTATAATTATCAAGGAGGGATCCCTGATTATCTGGAGGAAACCCTGAAGTAATAGGAAGGGTTTCCTGTGGGATCCACTGAAGCAAAGTTAGTGTGGACTCCTGTTTATAGGCTACTGCAAATCTTATAACATCATTGATTACTATGACTATAGCACAGCTGGCAGTGTATTGGACTCTTAACCCTTGTCATGCTGAATCCAGAATATTCCAGTTTGGACATGAGGTGTAGACCAAGATCAGCCTGCACATAAGTGCAGTCTGATCTTGATCTACACCTCCTGCTTGAACTTTTCCTGCCAGAGTTGTTAATGAAATTGATTTCTAAAAAAATATTGAATTTTAAACAAAACGTTCTATCAGTGATTTCAGCCCTTTGATTTTACAGCAATTCGGTGCGGTTGTGTAACAGCATGATAAGGGTTAATGTTAAGGTCAAGGGTTTGATCCATTTGCTTCCTACCAATTAGGGGTATAATGGTAAACCTAAATGGGATGAGCAGCTGGAGGCTCAGAAAGGATGTTGTGGTACTGGTGTGAGAAATACCAGGAATCCATGGTTAGGTACTATGGCCTCGATATGACTGAAATGTTGTTAAAAATGGCGTTGAACCCCATTCAAACAAAAAATATCATTCATTAACCCCCTGAAGGAAATGGACTTGTGCATGTCTTTAGAGCCAGCATGCCCACTGGGTTTTCATTTTGGGAGTACATGTACCCCTTAGGTTTTGAAATGGGGGTACAAAGAAAAATCTGGGGGTACAGTGTACCTTTACTTTCAGAGTTAAGGGTACACCATACGAATATGAACCCTTTACCAAATGACAATGTTCTGGTTATATACTTTGTTAATAATTAATAAATAAGTGCCACGCGTCATGTTCAAGTTTCAGATAAATATAGAAAGAAGGATAGGAAACTTTTTGAATAGCTGATTTATGACAATTCACTTTTTCTTAACTACATGTATTGGATTTTGGAAGAGTTGAATGGGGTATGAGAGCGATGGCTAAACAACTCCAACAAGTTTTTTACGAGGTTGGGGATGACATTTTGGAGCAGGCCATACCAGGCATGTTAGCTCATTGTTAGCTCAAACTCTGGTATTTAAACGATTCTCGTACATAGAATATCAAATGGCCTTGTTACTGTCTAAAGGTCACCATTTGTGGAGAAATAGACTAGGTTTTGTTATGACATTTTGCAGACAGCAAATTACGTAGCTAAACAAAACTAGAATGTTAAATAAACGGCCCCATTTTGACATGTACAACGGAACTTACGAGAGCAACCAATTTCAAATCAAATTCTACAGTATGAATTCTTGTTATTTTCTTGCCCAAAACTTGTAAATACCTTGCGTTTTGTTTGAGAAATAGTGCAACTTTGGACTTATTTCAAAACAAAATGGTGAGGCCATGACCATCCTCATTATACGAACTTTTCCAACTGCTGGTTCCCCCATTCTCCAGAAAGAAGCGATGGTTCCCGTCGCATGAAAGGGAAATCACTTACTACCGATACGATTTTGTTCTACTTTGCTTGCAATTTGGGGTTTTTTGGGAAAAAATACGCACGTAGAGTTTCTCGTTTAATATGCTAATAATTTTGGATGCACACACGTAATGGCATTTTTGTTTCTACGTTCATTTAATTTTTTGTACGTTCATGCACGTCTTGGTGTAAGATTTGTACGTGAACCAGCTTAATTGTACGTGAATTACGTACTGTGGTGCGTGAATGGGCACCCTGAGAGCTCAATCCTCATACTGAATAAAATTACTTAAAATCAAACTGAAAGCACTGGAGTCACTAGATAATTGGTCAATATTTCTTTTGAAAATTAATGTCTTCTAAATAACTGGTTTGAAAGGACAAACAGGTGGTAAAGACTAAGATCAGACCACATATTTGCATTCTTTCTCTATACTTCCTGCCAAAAATATTCCTGGTTCAGCTTTCAAAAGCTAGAAATAAAGAGGGCGTCAAAACTTATAATACTTATTATTTTTCATACAATGGATTCCTAACATTGCATCTAACAATGGATTCCTGGTATTTCTCACACCAGTATTACCACAACATCCTTTCCTAGCCTCCAGTTGCTATCCCACTTAGGTTTACGATTATCCACCCATTGGTATGAGAGAAATGTCTGAAAGGATATGTGCTGCCACTGTGGATCGAACCCATGACATCCCATAATTATAGATTGGGAGTCTGATGCGCTACCAACTGCGCCATGAGTGTGATTTGATTAGCTTGATATACAACTACATTGTCATGAAAAAAAGTGCGATTTTCTTCACTCATGAAATTCTAAATCCAGTCACGAAGGGTAACAAAAAGGTTGTCTGCCATTTTTGTGGCCTTGACCTTGGCATATAAACTGGAACCAAAAGTTTAGAGCTTTCTAATAATGTATGTACCGTTCCCACACAATTTTGCCTTTTTATGCCCTTCAAGAAAAAAGCTTTGGAAAAGAAAATATGGAAAATGAAGAAAATGCTTGTATCAAGCAATTTCTTCTTTATCCTCAATGTTTTCTATCCACAAAGATGAATGAATTTAAAATTCCAATTACTCGAAACTGTCAACTGCACCTTCTTTCAAATCAGACTAGTTTAAAATTTTAATGTGTGGGAATGGATTAAATTTTGACTGGTCTCACATTTAGTCTGGTAATGGGTTAAAGACTTCTAAAAGTCCTCCGAGTATTTGTTGGCTGATTGTTTGAGTGTCTAAGCTCATAAACAGTATATGAGGTCTATTAGATAAAAGACCAGATAATAAAACTCGTTATTATATTAACAAATTTTAAGATAATTTGATCCAAAATTATTCTCAGACTAGTAAATCACTGACTGTAATTAAGCCCAAACCTTTTCTCCTCTTCATTGACATATCTTTGGTTCTTCTTTTGGCTTGCTTGTGAAAAAAAATTACATGCAAAAATGTGCAGGCTTGTCTAGTTGCATATCCCCATCCTACAAATGGTGATTTTTTGGGAATGAAAAATGAAAATAATCTATTGCACTTATATATTCAACTGAAATCTAAGCAATAGCCATGTTTTCGCAAGATAGAAAAAGTGTTTATAAACATACCCTTGGGCAGTACAATCTGTCAGAAGGCCTTTCGAAAAAATGAAAATGTTGTTAAAATTTCCACTTTTATCTTTCTAGACAGACTTCACAATAAAAAGTTTGAGATGAAACTCTTCAATTTGACAAATTGGAGGTAAAATAAACGTCAATAACCTCTGGCTTCACAAAGTTTAAAGACACAAAAATTCAATTAATGTGGAATAAATTTTATTCGGGGCCCCCTTTGGAAGACCTAACTTGGTGTTAATTTCCATTTTTATCTAATTTTACTCTTTTCTTACATTCCATTGTAAAATGTAATTCTGGTGCCAATCTTTTATTTGACAGAAATTTACATAGATCTTTGTTCTTCAGCACTAAAGGTTTTGATTGCTGAAAAGTAAGATTTGATTGAAATTATCCCTTTTCATGTTGAAATCAATATATTTGTTTTTGCAGGAGGCATAGACAAGATCAGGCTGCACATTAATCCACACCACCTGATTGTCCTTTCTTAGCCAGAGTTACTTATAAAATGGATTTTCAAAAAATTAGGCCTTGAAGTGCTTTTAGCCCTTTTGTTTTTTTGCAGTTCTAAATAAGGATTTTATTCAGCATGGCAAGGGTTAAGATTTTAACCCTTGGCTTTGGAAAAATAAGAATACTAAGGAGTCCTCTTAATTGCATCCCTGATGATGGCAATTTGCGACTTAATTACAACTTATTTTAAGCGGGTTAACCAAAAGTCTCCTTTTGAGTGGTGATTTACAATTTATTTTGAAGAAGGCAATGCCCCTATAAAGAATACAAAATGCTAAAAAATAAACTTTGCTAAACCCATTAAAAGTGGAGAGCAAAATTTCAGACTGGTCCAAATGGAAATGAGTTTCAAACAACAATTTCAACTTTAAATTCTTTTTAGATTTTTCAAGTTTTGGAATAGAAAACAATCTGGAAAATGAAGAAATCACTTTTTGCAATCAATTTCTTCATTTTCCACAATGTTTTCTACTCAAAAGTTTTCCTTGAAGGGCATCAAAAGTGTCATTTTGTGGGAAAGGGTCAATTTTATTGTACAATAAATGAAATAAAAAATGAGATATGCATTCACAGTCGACATGATTGCGTACAAAATTATAGATATTTTTTTAACCCTTGTCATGCTGAGCCGGAATATTTCTGTTTTTGCAAGGAGTATAGGCAAAGATCAGCCTGCACATAAGTGCAGTCTGATCTTAGTCTACACTTTCTGCTTGTCCCCCTTCAGCCAGAGTTGTTTAAATAATCAATTTTCAAAGAAAAAATGACCCTTTCCTTTTCAATCCCTGATTTTTACGCCCCTGTGGTTTTACACTTTAGAAAACATTGTTGAAAAATATACCAAAATATTTTCTACCCTGTAGAATGATTACATTTCAAATTGCATTCACTCTAAGTTATCATCTGCTACTTTTTTAAATTGGGACAAATCTAAAACTTTGAAAAACAGGAAAGGGTTAACCCATTCCCACACAGTGACTGTTTTGGACGCCCCTTAAGAAAAAACAATTGGGAAATATTGTGGAAAATGAAGAAATTGCTTGATACAAGCAATTTCTTCATTATCCACAATGTTTTCTATCCAAAAAGACAAAGAAATTTAAAATTACATTTACTTGAAATTGTCGTCTGCAGCTTCTTTCAATTTGGATCAGTCTAAAATTTCAATGTGTGGGAAGGGGTTACGACCGTCCAGGGATGTCAGTCCTTTGACTTTAAAGCAATTTCACATACTATTTTTAATTCAGGATGCAAAGGGTTACAAATACTGTAGTTTTAGACTTTTCCCCCTTTCCATGCTCAGCCATGTCAAGGCGAGGGGCATATAAAGAATCCTCCATCTGTGCATGTGGGTGTGTTGAGGGCGAGTGTGTGGGAATGTGTGTATCATTCTTATCTGGAGCATAATAGATGGATTTCAAAATATCTGGGCACCGTTGTTCCCCTTGATGAGTAATAGTGTCAGGCATAAACAGGGTTCATTCCAGGATGCACCATTGTGCCATTGGTGCTAAAATAAAGCAGATGGTGCAGAAAAAGAATCAAATGGTTCGGCCCTAGGGTGTGCCGATTAATATGGTTCAAAATACGATGTTGGGGAGGATCTGACTTCTCTGACTTCTATTAGGAATCCTTGGCAAAGCTAAATGATTACATAGATTCTCCTTAGCAGGGACCAAGTTTTCTAATGGCTCTAGTACAGATTTGTCACCTTTGGAAGTCACAGATTCTTTGGAAATCTGTTAAGGTGAATTTTCACTGGACAAAACACCCAAAGTAAACGACTTGGCCGACCAGAAAAATAAAGAAAAGCACAGCTTTAATACCCATAGGTAGTCAAATATAACTCGTTGTAGTGTGATGAGAAATCTAAACCATAATCTACAGCTTAATTAAAGCTATTGAAACTTGTGCACTGCTATTGTGTTTTCTGAAAGTTGAAGATTGCGAAAATGTGTTTATAGTAAACATGTAAATAGTAAAAATGAGTGGTTTCACTATCTATACACTTCCTTAAACTTTAGAACTAGTGATTGAGAAGTAGTCTAGCTATCCAAAAGGCCAACTAACAATTGAATACAGGCAATGCTTGCTGGAAACCCTATGATTATTGAGAATATTTGATGTATATTAGCAGGGGTTGAAAAATCCACTCGCCCGCTCGCATTGGCGAGTAGAAAATGCCATAAGGCGAGTAGATTTGGGGACGAACTAGTCCGACGGGGCGAGTGCAAATTTAGGACTTGAATTACGCTGATTGAGGGAAAAAAATAAAGGATCCAAAAGGAAGTATTTATTTCAAACAACTTCATATCGGAAACAATAATATTCGCTGTAAAATTAGACCATTCCCAGTTTATGTTGATCGATCTTCATAGATGCTTAATTTGTAGACTGGAGACCATGTCGAAATTTGACTGGGTTACTGCCCCTAGATCTATCGATACTAGAGAGACTTTACTCGTCGTAAGAACTACAATAATATTTCCATTCGCCAATCAGATTGCAGGAAAGTTTATACACTACCCGTTGTCTCTCACAGACAGCGGGCTACCAGTTTATGTCGAAATACACGATAATGTATAGACAGGGTCTCCAGTTTAGCCTGCATAGTATTCCGTATCGATCACTGTAATGTGTATTGCAAACCGAAAATACGTCGATCTAGATAAAATTCGTCTGTTTTAAAACTCATGGCTGGAACATCGGACATCCCATCGTTTTTTGGGTAGTAATTTTCTTCATCTTTAAGGGCGAGTTGGGTTGCCTTAAGGGCGAGTAGAAATTCAGAGCTACTAGTCCTACAGGACTAGTAGGTTTGAAGAAATTTTTCAACCCCTGATTAGTAAGACTTGATAATTTCTGGAGTCGCCGTCATAGCACAGTCGGTAGGGCATCAGACTCCTAATCTTTAATCATGGGTTTGATCCCCGGCAGCAACACATATCCTTTCCGACATTTGTCTTTCACCAATGGGTGGTAAATCCTAAACCTAAGAGGGATAGCAGCTAAAGGCTAGTAAAGGAAGTAGTGGTAGTACCGGTGTGAGAAATACCAGGAATCCATTGTTAGGTGCTCTAGCCGAAACTATGTGACTGAAATACTGTTAAAAGTGGCATTAAACCCCATTCAATCAATCAATCAATTATATTTTCTGGGATGGCCCACTTTTTCCAGACCCAATGGGCCATTTGTTCCCATTAAAATTGATTTCTGGTAAAGTTCTGTTGGATACCAATGGGACAATGATCAGTCTATTGCTTGTAACAAGCAATTAAATAATCGTTTTCCATATTTGCATAATTTATGGGGGGGGGTATCGAGCTTCAAAAAAAAAAAGAAAAAAGAATGGGGTTGAAGGCATTGGAAAATAATGATCTATTGTCATTTCTCAAGTTTTGTTTTTATAATTACTGTTTCTATTTCTTTGGTAAACACTTAAAACACTTATATTGATCATTTCTCAAACAATCCCTGATTTTAACGTCACTGAGAAAACATTTTGGAAAAAGAAGAAATTGCCCGCAACAAGCAATTTCTTCTCTTCCCACAATATTTTCTATCATATAGGATGGTTATCTTTTGACTTGTTCACATTTTTATAATGTTGTCTGCTACCCCTTTCAATTCGGACAATTCCAAAATTTTGAAAAACAGTAAAGAGTTAAAGCTTTTTTTTTACTGTAACTAGTCTCTCTTTTGGTATCAGATGAAGGGTTTTTTCCAAGTCTCATCAAGTTGGTATAGCCTGCAGACAGTTGAAAAAGCCAAAATTGAATATTATACCAAATGACTTCTGTGACAGTTGGAGAAAGTTAGGTGTCTGCATTGCTGAAAATCAACTGTCAGATTCGTAAAATTGAATAAACTCTGAACTTTTATTTTTCCCATAAAATTACCCCTCAGACGTAGTCTGTCTAATTCCATATGGTATTTCTTTCCTTAAAGGTCTTACTGGAGTGTGTATGGTTCATCCCACAGGAGTTTGTTTTCTTTTACCACAGCCATAGCATCAGAGCTGTAAATAGATTAGTTATGGATCTAGTTCTAAAACTGGTTCAAGACTTATTTCTAAGACTTGTTCAAGGAATAGATCTAGAATATTCAAGAACATGAAATGGCAGTTTAAGAATTATAATGTCCCAAACTAAGTTCTTGAACTGGTTCCAGAACTTGTTCTTGAATATGCAAGAACTAGTTCTTGAACACTGAGTTCTTTAACATGCATTTAACGTTACTTAAACATTCAAGAACTTGTTCTTAAACTAGTTCCAGAACATAAGAGAACTTGTTTTTAAACTAGTTCTAGAATGTTCAAAACCGGTTCATGAAATTTCAAGAACTATTTCTTAAACCAGTTCTAGAGCATTGGGTTCCTGAGCTGCCATTTAAAGTTCATGATCATTCCAGAAATGAAGTTCTAGAATGTTCAAATATTAGTTCTTGAATTGTTTTAAGGGGTATGAGCAATATTTTCAACCAAGAAAGTCAAAGAATTCTAAAATTTCATCAAAAACATATCATCATTTACAACCCTTTTGAAATTTGATTAGTAATGGGTCATAAATTCAGTAACTGGTCAAAATTCAAAGAGGTTGCAGACAACAAGAAGCATCTAACAAGGTTGAAATACCGACTATGTAATTTTCCTTCCAAAGTGTTCAGAAAATAGTGTAAAAGGTAAATCACAATTTTGGTGACTAGAGAAAAAAGGTTTTAAATGATAGGTGGCCATAAAAGTGCTTTTTTCAGCTAGATTCTGTCTGTCTGAATAAAAATGTGATGAGATTTCAGAAAATTTAATCCTAAAATCAAATCAAACTTTTATCCTTCATTGATGAATTAGTCTGGCGCGCCTTGTTGCCTGCAACAACACACAAGTTTGACATTCTGTCAGATTTATTTAACCTGTGGCTAGAAAGTGAAACTCCAGTCCTGACCATGTTAGAAGAAATTTTGCCTCTTTTCAAAAGGCTTTAACCCATTCCCACATGATAATTTTTTAGACTGATCCAAATTCATCCATTCGGCAGCACACATCTTTTCCAACATTTGTCTCTCACCAATGGGTGGATAATCGCAAACCTAAGTGGGATAGCAGCTGAAAGCTAGGAAAGGATGTAGAAGTAGTACTGGTGTGAGAAATACCAGGAATCCATTGTCAGATGCTCCAGCTGCCGTGATATGACTGTAATACTGTTAAAAGTGGCTTTAAAACCCAATCAATCAATCCAAATTCAAAGATGTTACAGATGAAATTTTTCAAATGATGATATAATTCACTACGGCATTCTTGGCATAAACATTGTTAGAAAAGCAATTTCTTCGATTTTCACAATGCCTTCCCAAATTGTTTTCTTGAGGGGTATAGAAATGGTAATGAGTTAAAGTTACTTTATATCACATGATTCCTACATAATCCTGCTTTTCTACTTCCGCCAAGAAAGCTACTTGGTAATATATTGTGAAAAAAGAAAAAAATGCTTATAATAAGCAATTTCTTTGTTTAACAACGTTTTTCTGTGCAAAGTGTTGGAATTTCTTGAAATTTTTGTCTACAACTTCTTTCAATATAACTCATTAAGAGAAGACTGGTCCAAGATGAGGAAGTTCTTGTCAACATAGATTAACCTATTCCCGTATGTCAGAATTTTAGACTGGCCCAAATTCAAAGATGTTGCAGACAACGATTTCAAGTTGGTGAAATTTAAAATATATTTGCCGTTTATGGTTGAAACATTGTGGACAATGAAGAAATTGTTTGTACAAGCAATTTCTTCATTGTTCACAGTGTTATGTAAAGTTTTTTTGTAGAGGTGCGTAAAAAAGCGGGATTGAATAGGGATTGGTTAAGGGTGGTGCTTAACAGTTGTACGTTTAAAAAAAAAAACAACAGTTCTACGCTAACCCTTGATATTATGTTTTGCAAAATCTGTAAAAATCTGGGTCAGAAAGGGTGGAACAATATTGTGGAAAAGGGACAAAATACTCATTGCGTACAATTTTCTAGATCTTTGAGATTAAATTTCTTCAGCAAGTTGGAATCTGAATTTATGTGGTAATGGGATAAATAGTGTTTAGCCCCTGTCATGCTGAACCCAGAATATTCCTGTTTTAGCAGGAGGTATAGACAAAGATCAGACTGCGTATGCGTGCAGTCTGATCTTAGTCTAAACCACATGTTTTTTCTGTTTAAACCCAGAATTGTTGATAAAATCAGCTTTCAAATCAAATATTGAGATACTACTAGTGCTTCCAGTGATTTCAGTCCTTTGAATTTGGCGTAATTCTTGACAAGATTTTTATTCAGCTTGACAAGGAATAGATACATCATACAAAAGTGCTGTTGGAAGCACATAAGACTCCTAATTGAGGATCCAAGGTTCGATCTTCAGCAGCTGCTGAGTGAGCAACCGCATCCTTTCCAATATTTGTCTCCTACAAATAGGTGTGAGAAAAACACTAACCATGGATTCTAGCACCAGTGCTACAGCTGCCATAAAATGACTGAAATACTGTTAAAAGTGATATTAACCCATTTCCATTTTCTGGTCCAAACTGAAAGGAGTTGCAGACAACAAAGTTGATGAAATTTTACATTTTTTCAACTTTTTTGGTAGAAAACATTGTGGAAAATAAAGAGTTCGCTTGTCACAAGCAATTTCTTCATTTTCCAAATGTTTTCCCATCTGTTTTTCTAGAGGGGCATCGAAAGGGCTCATTGTCTGGGAATATGTTAACCCATTCCAACGCAATCATACTTTTTAACCTCCTCTAGAAATAAGCTTTGGAAACGTGGAAAACAAAAGAGAAAAATTGTTGCAATTTTCATGATTATGCACAGTATTTTCTAAACCAAAAGACAAAATCTTTAAGAATTTCATTAACTTTTAATTTAATTGTAAGTTTTGTCTATCAAAAACGAGCGATCTGATTGGTCAAAAAATTTGATTCATACCTCCATGAACAAAATTTTGAGTATGCAGCTATTTTGAATACTTCCGCACAAAATAGTTCACTACAAAAAGGTATCAAAATTTGTTAAGTTGTTGCATTTTTCGCTCGATGCTATTAAATTATAAGAAATGAAGATAATATTTTTTGTTTTCATGGAGATATGAACAGAAAAACCTTATCACACAATGTATGAATCCGCTTCGCGTATTCATACAGTGTGATTAGGTTTTTCGGTTCATACCTCCATGAAAACAAAAAATATTCTCTTCATCTCTTAAATAATAGATGTCTGCAATTTCTTTGAGTTTGGACCATTCTAAAATTTTGTTGTCTGGGAATCTGTAAAACCCCAATCAATTAATCAATCAATATATTGTACAACTTTTCTGTTGTACTTTATTTCAGACTTGTAAATCGATGTATTGCTGGCCCCAACCTTGAAAATCCAGAATGGCTGCGAGTTCAACAGAGGTAATGAACAACTCTATTATATATGATTTGTGGTCTAGGACATAAAATGAGAGGCTAATTGTTGGTTAGCGACCTAAACGTTGTAACTACAACCTGAATAAGCTGTGGTTATAAGGTTAATATGGCAAATCATTTTACCCTTGCATTGCTGACCCCAGAATATTCCTGTTTGAGCAAAAGGTATAGACAAAGATCAGCCTGCACAAATGTGCAGTCTGATCTTTGTCTTTACCATCTGCTTGCCCCTTTCAAGCCAGAATTGGTTATAATCAGTTTTCAAAAGTAATAGGGGCCTGCAACTATTGCCTCCAAAGATTAAACAAAGTTAAATTTAACAAAGTTAAATAAGGTATAAAGTAAAGTGTAGGCAATGCAAGTAGAATGATGCTCACAACAACGTTTTTTTGTAGAGCCCGCTTTCAGTGAGCCAGAAATAGTTGTAACTTTGACAAGTCGGTGTATGTGTGTTAGTGCGTAGTACGTTAGTTAGTCTGTCCAAATTTATGGATGGATTTCAAAATAACTTGGCAAAATTATTCTCCATCATGAGTAGATGCGCCATTTGAAAGAATTTTTGGGATAGTTCTAATGTCAAGGTCACAGCTCAATGTCATATACTAAAATTGTGAATTGTCAAGAGCATTTCTCCTACATTTATGGATGGATTTCAAACAAAATTGGCACAATTATTTTCCATCATGAGTAGATGTGCCATTTGAAAGATTTTTTTGGATAGCTTCAAGTTCAAGGTCAAAGCTCAAGGTCAAATACTAAGAAACATGGTCAAGGTCAAGTTGATGGTCAAAACTTTGCGGGCTTGACAGCAAATGTCCTGGGACAACCATCTATTTCAAATAAAATTTACTTTAAATTGTCATCAGCAAAACCTTTTAATTTGAACTGGTCTGAAATTTTGAAAATCTGAGAAAAGGGTTAATATTGGAAAGGTAGATGACACATAAATGTTGCAAAAAATCAGAAATTAATACAAGCAAACTTTAGATGATGAAATATATAAATCTTTTGTTTTCGGGGTAAAAAAAACATTATGAAAATACAGAACTTGTTTTCAAAAATCAATTTCTTCATTTTCCACAATATTTTCAGTGGCTTTTTCTTTAGTGAGATTGTGTGTGATGTGTTAAGCCATTAACACAATGACACTTTTTGATGCCCCCTCAAGAACAGCATTTGGGAAAACATGGTTGAAAATGAAGAAATTGCTTGTGACAAGCAATTTCTTCATTTTCCACAATGTTTTCTAACCAGAAAACTTTAAGAAATTAGAATTTCATAAACTTTAAATTGTAGTCTGCAACTCCTTTGGACCAGTTTACAATTGTTGCCGTCTGGTAATGGGTTAAAACTTAACCACTCAGGTCTCAAAATATTGCTAAGAGTTAAATGAACATTTAAGTTTCATTTCCCAGAATAAAATCTGTTCCTTTTGAGGAGAACGAAGGTGTTAAAATAGATATTTTGCTTAAAAAATGAAACCACTCCTATAAAAGATATATGATGTCTGGCCTATATACCATAATATATGATTTGTCCTTGGAAAGGAACCTTTCAGGAACTCCTTGAAACAAAATAAGTTTGTAAAACAGATTTGATCAAGCAGAGGTGATTCAGAGAGAGTATTAACTCTATTTCGATTTTTTGAAATTTTAGACTGGTCGAAATTGAAAGAGGTTGCAGATGAAAATTGAAATACGATGCAGTTTGAAAGGAAACTATCCTAATTGGCAGAAAATATGTTTGAAAAGGAGAAATTGCTTGTTACAAGCAGTTTCTCCTTTTTATATGCCTGTCGAAGACGGGACGTATTATGGGATCACCCGTGGCGTCTGGTTGTCCGGGCGGTAACCACTTCTTTGTCCAGAGCATAATTCTGTCACCGTAAGTCCAATTGACTTTAAACTTGGGAGTTATATTCTTCTCATCAATACGGAGTGCAGTGCTCAATAACCATAACTCTACCTGGCCTATTTTTTGAGTTATTGCCCTTTGTTGTTTTTCATACTTTAATCTTGTCCGGAGTATATCTCTAAAAGTATTATAGCTAGGATCATAAAACTTCATGGATGGATAGATCTCACCAAGGGGGAGTGCAGTGCACAAGAACCATAACTCTACCTGGCCTATTTTTGAGTTATTGCCCTTTGTTGTTTTTCATACTTGAATCTTGTCCGGAGTATATCTCTAAAAGTATAATAGCTAGAATCATGAAATTTCATGGATGGATAGAGCTCACCAAGTGGGAGTGCAGTGTACAAGAACCATAACTCTACCTAGCGTATATTTTGAGTTATTGTCCTTTGTTGTTTTTCATTTTGTTCATACTTGGATCTTGTTCAATGCATATCTCTAAAAGTATTCAAGCTATGATAATGAAAGTTCATAGGTAGATAGATCTCATCAAGGGAAATGAGTGCACAAGAACCATAACTCTACCTGGCTTATTTTTAGACTTATTTCCCTTTGTTGTTTTTCATACTTCGATCTTGTTCAGAGCATATCTCTTAAAGTATTCAAGCTATGATAATGAAAATTCATGGGTTGATAGATCTCATCAAGGGGAAGTGCAGTGCACAAGAACCACAACTCTACCTTTGGCTTATTTTTTGACTTTTTTTCCCTTTGTTGTTTTTCATACTTGGATCTTGTTCAGAGCATATCTCTTAAAGTATTCAAGCTATGATAATGAAAATTCATGGGTTGATAGATTTCATCAAGGGGAAGTGCAGTGCACAAGAACCACAACTCTACCTTTGGCTTATTTTTTGAGTGATTGCCCTTTGTTGTTTTTCATACTTGGATCTTGTCTGGAGCATATCTCTAAAAGTATTCAAGCAATGATTATGAATCTTCATCGCTAGATAGATCTCATAAAGGGGGAGTGCAGTGCACAAGAATCATAACTCTACCTTTGGCTTATTTTTTTAGTTATTTCCCTTTGTTTTTTTTCATACTTGGATCTTGTTCAGAGCATATCTCTTAAAGTATATAAGTTATGATAATGAAACTTCAGGGGTAGATAGATCTCATCAAGGATTAGTGAAGTGCTTAAGAACCATAACTCTACCTTTGGCTTATTTGTTGAGTTTTTGCCCTTTGTTGTTTTTTCATCTTGTCCAGAACAGATCTCTAGAAATATTCAAGCTATGATCATGAAACTTCATGGTTAGATAGATCTCATCAAGGGAAAGTGCAGCTCATTAAAACTATAACTCTACCTAGCTTAATTTTTTGAGTTATTTCCCTTTGTTGTTTTTCATACTTGGAACTTGTTCAGAGCATATTTCAGAAAGTATATTAGCTATGATCTTGAATCTTCATGGGTAGATAGATCTCTTAAAGGAGAAGTGCAGTGTACAAGAACTTTAACTCTTCCTAGCATATTTTGAGATTTATTGCCCTTTGTTGTTTTTCAGACTTGGATTTTGTCTGGATTATATATCTGAAAGTGTAATAGCTATGATCATGAAACTTCATGAGTTGGTAGATATCACCAAGGGGAAGTGCAGGTCACAAGGACCATAACTCTACCTGGCATACTTTTTGAATTATTCCCCTTTGTTGTTTTTCACATTTGATTTTGTTTTAAATTTCTCATGGTGTGACAGCCTATGGTTTTCAAAACCTCATGATAACAAGAAAAACACCAGAACAATAAGTTATCATTGTGAATTGTAACTCTTTCTTGAAATTAGACTTAAATTTTAACCCTTCCCCAGTCAACAACCAGTAGTGTTACGGGCGTATTTTGTGACAATTTGCCACCTTGTTCCACAATGTCCTCTCAAGTGTAAAATCACAATGACATGAATTTCTGGGAAGGGTTAAATTTTGAAAAATAAACACCTGATTAGGTAGAAAATTATTTTTCTTGATTCAGAAAAATTGCCATCGGCCTGTAGATTTCAATTCTGGTCAGCCTCCACTCTTTTGAGCAAGAGTGATACTTTTTGCAATATGACTCCTTTTCACAGTTGAATGTTACTTTGATTAACCCTTGTCTTGCTGTCCTGCTTTGACAATGGCTTTAGCAGGTATATAGAATAAGATCACCCTGCACAGATGTACAGTCTGATCTTAGCCTACAGTACCAGCTGGTTCTAGATGTGTTTACAAATTACAAAAACAATTGGTAATACATTGTGTAAAAATGAAGAAATTGCTTGTAACAAGCATTTTCTTCAATTTCCATTATGTTTTCTACTCCATGAGTTGAAAAAATCTAAAATCTCTTGAACTTTAATTTGCTAACTGCAACATGTTTCAATTTGGACCAGTCTAAATTTTGTTGAGTGGGAATGGGTTAAACAACCTTGATTTAATTAGAACATAGTGAAAAGAGGATAGATATTCAGCATAACAAGGGTTGAAAACAGTATAAAGCACCATTCAAAAACTGAGTGTAGCAAGAAACACCCTTCAAATGTCAAAACTCTAGAAAATGAACTTGGCATTTGACTTTATCATGTGACCCTTACCTTTTATTTGAAATATGATTTAACAAATAAGTTATATCTAAGTTAGTTGCCCCTACACCAATAGATCAAAGAAAAAATTAATGGCTGACTGTCCGTTAGTCAGCAATTTCGGCTTTCTGTCTTTGTTCATCTGAATCTCAGAAAAATCACTAATATATCCATGACGTCTCATTATTTAAGATTAATCAGACTCCTAATCTTCAATAATGGGATGTCTTGGGTTCGATCCCTGACGGCGGCACAAATCCTTTCCAACTATTTGTCTCTCACCAATGGGTCGATAATCGTAGACCTATGTGGGATAGCAGCTGGAGGTTAGGAAAGGAATTGTAATGGTAGTACTGGTGTGAGAAATACCAGGATTCCATTGTTAGGTGTTCCAGCCGCCGCGATATAACTGAAAGATTGTTGAAAGCGGCGTAAAACCCCATTCAAACAAACAAACAAATTGATCCTCGTTTGCGGCAAACCATGGATTTCTGGTATTTCTCTTACCAGTACTACTACATCCTTTCCGAGCCTGCAGCTTTCAGCTGCTCATCCCACATAGGTTTAAGATTATCCACCCATCGGTGGGAGACAAATGTCAGAAAGGATATTTGCCGCGAATGGGGATCAAACCCTTGACCACATGATTGAGATGACCACATGCTACTAATTGCTCTCTCTGGTAATGGGTTAAGTAAGAGTTGTTGTATAACAATACAAAAAAATATTGATCCATATTCGATCCTTTCATTGTTTTCAGCCCTTTGATTTTAATGTAATTCTGAAAAAGAAATTCATTCACAATGAAAAAGGTTAGAAGAATTTTTAGAAAAATACGTCACATTCATTGTAATTAAATAAAAATAAGCTACTATAACTTTTAAAGATGGAAGATACAGACATTGTTTTGCATTACAAATTCTGTCCCCCAGGAGTAGGATGACAGAATGTTATCAAGGAAAAAATTCAATTTAAGTAAAAATCTATTATTTTCGATGATAAGTTGGTCTGGATAGCAGGAGATGTGTTGTTAATGACAAGTCTACAGATGCGGTATTTTTCTGTACTTTTGGGATTTTCTTCATTTTTTCCCCTACCTTTTCTGTACTCCAGTTTATATGTGATGCATCAAGCAAAATGGAACCTTCTGGGGGGTTTTGCATAGGGATTCATGCCACTTTTAACAATATTAAAGGCAAGAAAATGATTGGGAATACATTGTGTAAAATGAAGAAATTGCTTAAACCAAACAATTTCTTCATTTTCCACAATACTTTCAACAAAGAAAGTTGGAAAATCTTAAATTTTACAAACTTTTTGTCTGCAACTCCTTTCAATTTGGACCTGTATAAAATAAAGTTTGTAGTTTGGTAATGCCAGTTAATACAATTATGAAATTCATTTTATTCAGAATGGCAAGGTTTAGAAGGTAATGGCTAGAAATGCTTAAAACAATTGGATTATAACACTAAACAGGGTAAAAATCATTGTGAGAAAAAGGGATTTTTTCAAGCAACTTTTCTTTTTCCCACAATAATTTTCCATAGCTATTCTCTTCCACATATAAAAATTCCAAATTAGCCCTTGTCATGCTGATCCCGGAATATTACTGTTTTGACAATGGCTTTGGCAGGTGTATAGACTAAGATCAGCCTGCACAAACATGCAGTCTGACCCTAGCCTACACTACCTGCTTGTTATCCCCTGCCTTTCGGCGAAGGGGATATAGTAATGGTCTCAGTCAATTATTCTGTCACTAAGCTTGTCCAGAGCATATCTCCTAAAGTATAAAGCTATCAACTTGAAACTTCATAGGCGAATAGATCGCATTGAGGAGAATTGCAGTGCACAAGAACCACAACTCTTGCTTGCATAATTTTGGAGTTATTGTCCTTTGTTGTTTTTAAGACTTAGATTTTGTCTAGAGCATATCTCTGAAAGTAAAATAGCTATTATCAAACTCATTGAGAAGAAATGCAGTGTACAAGAAGCCTCCGTCATAGCGCAGTTGGTAGCGCGTCGGACTCTCAATTTAGAGGTCCCGGGTTCGATTCCCGACGGCAGCACTCATCCTTTCCGACTATTTGTCTCTCACCAATGGGGCAATAATCGTAGACTTATGTGGGATAGCAGCTGGAGGCTAGGTAAGGATGTAATGGTAGTACTGGTGTGAGAAATACCAGGATTCCGTTGTTAGGTGCTCCAGCCGCCGCGATATAACTGAAAGATTGTTAAAAGCGGCGTAAAACCCCATTCAAACAAATCAAACACAAGAAGCCTATATCTAACTGGCTTCAGTTTACTATCAAGTTTATACGGCGGGGGATGGCCATGTCCGACATGGTTCTTGTTTTTGTTGCGTTGAGAAAATCTTTGAACATAACATCGATCAAATTGTGTCAAAGTTTAAAGTATTGTGAAAGCAGGATACATATTGAGCAGGACAAGGGTTAATTTGGGTAGAAGTAATTTTCATCTAATAAAATCAACTTCAGTGTTTGAGCAGGTATTGTTGTAAAGAGTCATTGTGATGTATTGTCATCAAAAATTTTATTTCTTTCAAAGCCCATAGTCCTTTTTTAGCTTGGCTGTTTTCGGAGAAAACCCGAGGTATTGTGATCACCTTGGCGTCGTTGGTGTTGGCGTTGGCGTGACAAACTTTAACCTTGATCATATCTCTGTTGTTATTGAAGATATCCTCATGAAACTTGGCATGTGTATTGACCATCACAAGAGCTATCTAGACTATCAAGGCAGATAACTCTAAAAGCGCTTTTATTAGAGTTGTGCCCCTCTTTTTACTTTTTTACATTATCCAGCACCTGCAGCCGAGCATTGTCACCCGTGGGTGTGCTCTTGTTTATTTTAAATTTTGGACCCATTTTAGTCCAAATTGAAAGGAGTTGCAGACAAATTAAAGTTTATTATCATAGAATTTTTCAACTTTCTGGATAGAAGACATTATAAAAAATGAAGAAATTGCTTGTTACAGCAATTTCTTCATTTTTTACAAGCAATTTCTTCATTTTTTACAAACTCTTCCCAATTATTTTTCATAAGGGGCCTCGTAAAGTGCCACTGTGTTAACAAAATTTGGGGCTTGCCCTAATTGGAAAATGTTGCAGACGTTAATATAAAGATTATGGAATTTTAGATTTTTAGGTCACCTGACTGAAGGTCATGGTGACCAATTGCGATCGTGTTTTGTCTGTTGTCGTTGTGGGTCGTACTTTAACTTTTTACATTTTCAACTTCTTTTTAAGAACCCTTGTATGGATTTCAACCAAACTTGGCAGGAAGCATCGTTATGAGAAGGCGCTTCAGATTTGTACACGTCATGGAGTTATCTTCCCTTGGGGCTCGATAAGGGGCCAAAAAGGGTACATCTTTAAAAATCTTCTAGTTATGAACCGGCTGTCAGATTAGATTCACATTTGGTATATAGAGTCTTTAGGGCAAGGACTATTGCGTTTGTACAAAAAAAATCTGTCAATAGTCGTGAGGGGGGGGGGACAAAAGCTTACATTGAAAATCTTTGAAAATCTTTTTCTACCAAACTAAAAGACCTACAGCTCAGATATTTGGTATGTGCTATCATCTAGTGGACCTCTATCAATAATGTATAAATTATAATCCCAGGGTCAATTTTAACCCGTTCCGGGACATAACAAGTTTAACATAGACTTATAGAGTGAAAATTTCAAAAATCTTCTGCTCCCAAACTAGAGGGCCAAGAGCTTTTATATTTGGTATGTGGCATCATCTGGTGAATTTCTATCATGATTGTATAAATCATGGCCCAAGAGACAGAATTAGCCCATTCCCGGACGTCACAAGTTTTACAAAGGGCTTATATAGTAAAATTTGTAAAAATCTTCTTCTCCTAAACAGGAGGGCCTAGAACTTTGATATTTGGTATACAGCATCATCTGGTGGATTTCTATCAAGATTGTACAAATTATTGCCTCAGGTTTAAAATTAGCCCATTCCCGGATGTCACAAATTTAACATAGGCTTATATTGTGAAATTTGTAAATATTTTCTTCTCCCAAACAGGAAGACCTAAAACTTTGAAATTTGGTATACAGCATCGTCTCATGGACCTCTATCAAGTTTGTACAAATTATTGCCTCAGGATTAAAATTAGCCCATTTTAGGATGTCACAAATTTAACATAGGCTTATATTGTGAAATTTGTAAATATCTTCTTCTCTCAAACAGATAGGCCTAGAGCTTTGATATTTTGTATGTAGCACCATCTCGTGGATCTCTATCAATATGTATGAATTATGGCCCTAGGGTCATAAGTAGCCAATTCTAGGATGTCACGAATTTTACATATGACTTATATAATGAAAATTTAAAACTCTTCTTCTCCCAAACTAAAAGGCTTAGAGCTTTGATATTTAGTATTTAGCATCATCTGTTGGACTTTTATTTGTTTTTATGGTCTTTTGACTCGGGTGACCAATAAGGCCCTATGGGCCTCTTGTTTAAACTTTCTGCTTAAAAAAAAAACATTGTAGAAAATGAAGAAATTGCTTGTTACAAAAATATTTTCCAATGCTTCCATTTTGACGGACATTTAAAAGCATCATTGTGTGGGAATGGGTTAAAAGGGCCCTTGAATAAGATTATAGCCCATTGGTCAACAAAAGATGAAGCATCTTCTTTTGACATGGTAATACCCTTGTACTAAGAGTACATGACAAATGACCCCTGGCCCCTCACCCCTGTTAGGGTTGTATCATTTTACGGAGACCCAGATTCTCTGGTTATCATCGCCTAATAATGAGATGCATTGACTGTGGTTGGCAGAGCTGTCTGGTCTCTGCATTTGTTTGGTTCCCTGGTTTGCGTATTGACCTTAGGTCGTTCAATGGTCCGCATTTCAGCGCTGTAGTACTGTCGAATTCTAGAATTTCAGAATTAAGAGGGATCAACCCATTTAGAAAATACGAAATTTTAGGCTGGTCCAAATTCAAAGAAATTGCAGATGAAAGTCAAAAGCAATTTAAAAAAAGGAAAAACAAGCATTAAACAAGGTAGAAAACATTGTTTCAAAAAGAGAAATCGCTTGTTACAAGCAAAATCTTTTTTTGACACAATGTTTTATTCAGTTATTTTTCTTCAGTACATAACTGTAATGTATGAGTAATTGGTGGTAATGGGTTGATCTAAGTTGTGAGCACTTGCTTTTCATTCAATGTGAAATAAAAGATTAAAGTTAGCAGGTAATAAATGAGAATTTCAGAATGTAATACGGTCAATCATTTGATCACTTTTGACTTGTCAAATACGATTCTGAAAAAATCATACATGTAAAAGAAAAATTATTAATGGATTTAACCCGTTACCAAACAACAAGAATTTTGACTGGTCCAAATTGGAAATAGTTCCAAATGACAATTTAAAGCTTATGAAATTTTAGCTTTTTTTACCTTTTGGGTTAAACATTGTGGATAATGAAAAATTTGCTTGTTACAAGCAATTTCTTTATTTTCCACAACGTTTTAAAAAGTATTTTTTTTCTTGAGGGGCATCCAAAAGCGTCACTGTTTGGGAATGGGTTAATGAATCCATGAGCCCCACGGGTTTGAAACACAGATTTGATGTCTAATTAGAGAGAATATGTCAACCAGGCAATCAGTAGTTACTTCCCTTAGAACATCCCTAAATTGGTCTCATACTAGTGATCCAAAGAGAGGTATCCAATTCCCTCCTTTTTAACACCCACCAACTAAAGGCCTCAAAACATTGCTGAAAATGAAGAAATTGCTTGTTACAAGCAATTTCTTCATCATCCACAATGTTTTCTTCCAAAAAAGATAAAGATTTTTTTTAAAAATTCATCAACTTAAAATTTTTGTCTGCAACTTATTTAAATTTTGACCAGTCTAGAATTTTGCTGCCTGGTAATGGGTTAGATATAATCAACCACTTATTTCTAGGTGACATCTTTTTTAGACTGGTCCAATTAGAGGAGGACAATTCAAAACGATTACAAATTCAACTAATGGCATTCTAACACAGTACTCAGTTACATAAATGCCAAAGAGAACATGTGAAAGCGTATTGGCAACAATTTCTGCTTTCCCTGCAATATTTTCTTAAACATTTTTTCATTGCATCAAAGTTGGTTTGTGTGACAATGTTTTGTTGTGGTTCCCAGAATGTCCCCTTTTGCATGATTGCTTTCTTATATTTTCAAACTTATTTGTCATATGGGGAAATTTTGTGACAGTAATTCTAGTAAATCTCAAAGTCTGGTATCGATTTAAAGTTTCCATGCTTTTTTTGCAAAAAATTGAATTCTTTATTACAGCAAATTTTCACTTTGTCTCTCAAATCCCAGACGCATTACTAAATTTAAAATACTTCGCTCTTAAAACCTTTTACTATGTAATGGAAAAATTCCAGAGTTATATATGATTTAACTTGGTTGTATTATAACATGATGCCTTGGAGCATGATTATGAGTAGGGAAAATGTTATGGGTAAAGGAAAAATTGTATTTATTTTTCTCATTATCACAATGTTGTTTTTATTTTGGTCAAAAGGGTAATATATCAATATATATATGTTGTGCTGAACCCAGAATATTCCTGTTTTTGCAGGAGGTATAGACAAAGATCAGCCTGCACATAAGTGCATAAGTCAAAGATTTTTTTAAATTCTAGGAATTTTAACCCTTTGTAATTACGCATGTTTATGCAGGAAATATAACTTTGTGGAAAATGAAGAAATTGCTTTATACAAGCAATTTCTTCATTATAAACAACATTTTCTACCATACAATACCAATTTTCACATATTTAAAAATTTTGTCTATAACTTCTTTCAATTTGGACCAGTCTAAAATTTTGTCATGTTGGAATGGGTTAATTTAATTGTCATCTGCAACTTCCTCAATTTAGACCCGTCTATAATTTTGTCTTTTGGTAATTGATTAAATATATATACATCAAAAACTGGAACTAAATGATAAACAAATTTCAGACCCTGTGGGAACAAATTATTTTATTTATCATTTTTACATACTGATTAATTGCTGAATTTAAAATAATGCAACAAATTGATTGGCAACAATAGAAATTTGTTCTCATTCATCCTATAAGATATTCCCTCTTTCATTACTAATTTCTTAGGCTGTAACAATAAACAGGCTATTCCTTGTCCTAAGTTAACCTTGGTTCAAAGTTACCTTAAGTGACCTCAAACATCAGTCGACCTTGAACAGAAATGACCCCAAATGACCATTGATCCAGATTGACCCCAAGAAGGGCCTTGTCCTGATATCAAATAGATGAGAATCTTGTGTAATTCAGATGGACCTCTGGGGACGCCCATAATTTTTAATTTGAAAATGGAAAGCGGCAGAAAGGGAGCTTGTAATTGGATGTTAATGTCTTTCATCCTTTACCCTGATACAACACAATTTTAGACTGGTCCAAATTGAAAGAAGCTGCAGATGACAATTTCAAGGTGATGGAATTTTAATTTTTTTTGTCTCTTTGGGTAGAAAACATTGTGGAAAGGGTAGAAAACATTGTGGAAAATGAAGAAATTGTTTGTAACAAGCAATTTCTTCATTTTTTTCCACTATGCTTTCCAAAGCTTTTGTTCCTTAGGGGCGTTTAAAAGCGTCGCTGAGTAGGAATGGGTTAATCCCTAACCAGACTGCAAAATTTTAGACTGTTCCAAATTAAAAGGAGATGCAGACAATAAATTAGAGTTCATGCAGTTCCAGATTTTTGTCTTTCTTGGTAGAAAACATTGTGGAAAATGAAGAAAATGCTTATTGCAAGCAATTTCTTCATTTTTCACTGTGTTTTCCTGATTGTTTTTCTTAACCCTTTCCCGTTCAAATACGGTATTTTACGTTTCTGTGATTTTATACTTGAGAAAATATTGTGGAAAAAGAAGACATTGCTTGTAACAAGCAATTTCTCCTTTTTCCACAATATTTCCTACCACACAGGATGGGTTCATTTCAAAAAGCATCCAGTTAATTGTCATTGTCATCTTCAACCTCTTTCAATTTGGACCAGTCTGAAATTTCCAAAAACAGGAAAGGGTTAAAGGCATCACAAAGCTGCACTATGTGGGAATGGTCATTAACCCTTAATCAGACTGCAAAATTTTAGTCTGTTCCAAAATTGTAAGAAGTTGCTGATGACAATTTAATGTTAATGATATTTTAGATTTTTTTAGCTTTCTGAGTAAAAAACATTGTTGAAAACGAAGAGAATGCGTGTTGCAAGCAATTTCTTCATTTTACACAATGTTTTCCAAATTATTTTTCTTGAAGGGAGACGAGAAGCGACTTTGTAAGGGAATGGGTTTAACAGACTGTCTCCTGAATTTTCTCCTGAATTAAATTAACTCATTACCTGTTTAAAAAATGGACTTGTCCAAATTCAAAAATAAAAAATGGACTTGTCCTTATTCAAAGAAGTTGCAGACATAAGTTTTTAGGTGACAACGGTTAACCCATTCCCACACAGTGTATTTTTTGGACCCCGCCCCCCCCCCCCCCCCCCTCAAGAAAAACAATTGGGAAAACATTGTGTAAAATGAACTTTCAGGGTAGAAATGATTTTGAAAATGAAAAAATTCCCTACGTAACAATTTCTTCTTTTTCCTTGTTATTTTAGAAAAAGTCTTTTCTTGAAGGTAGTGTTAAAGCTGAATTGTGGGGGAATGGGTTAAACTGTTCAAACATTACCCTGCCAAATTAATAGCAGGTTTCAAGCTGGAAATCATCTTTTCTTTAAATTCAACCCATTACCAGATGACAAATTTTAAGACTGGTCCAAATTGGAAGAAGCAACTGTTGCAGACAACATTGAAATTACTGTGAAGATTGGATAATTAATGTCAACTAGGATAGAAAGATTGCAAGAGAAAAGAAAAATTGCTTGTTTTTTCCTTGCATTTTTTTCTTTTCTCACAATCTTTACCACAATCATATTTTTTCAAGGCTTTAAAAAGCAGCATTGTGGGATAATGCTTTCTCAAAAATTTGAATTTTAATTTTTACATAGCCAAAATTCTTGAGCTACAGACATTTTCTTACCCCTTGAATAGAAGATAGAATTTTAGACTGGTCCAAATTGAAAGAAGTTGCAGACTACATTTCAGATTACACTAAGATTTGAAAGTAAGAGTCAAATTGGCTAGAAACATTGTAAGGAAAGGGGAAATTGCTTTTTACAAGAAATTATTTCATTTACGACAAAGTTATCCAAGACTAATTTTTTCAGAGTGGCAATGTCGGCCTATGTCAGAGTTCAAATTTCTCTTACGTTCAAAATCAATTATATGATTGCTTGATTGATTCTTTGATTGACAACCACGCTCCATTAATTGGTTACAAGACTATCTCTTATGAAATACTCTGGTCCAGGTAAAGGGGCGCAATGCTACAAAAAGCCCACATAGTTACCTCACTTATTGCAAAAAAGATTATTCTCTGAAAAAAAATATATTTCAAAGAAAAGTGATGACCTAACTTTATAAAGGATGTAACAGAGTTCAGAAGAAAATTGTTGATGAAAGTTTGTTGAGGGTACACTCTATCAAAATACCCAGCTAGTGGCCATTGTCAGGGAAACTGGATGATCAACAATGAAAAGGACCACTGCCCATTAAATTAGGGGCTAAAATGGTGAGAGTTAATAGGTTTCTTTTTATGGGATATGGATAGGGTTGTCCAACAAAATTATACAAGAGAAAGTGACTACTTAGATATCTGATGCCTAATCTTACCCCACCACAAATAATTTATGAGCACAGTAGGTCAGTATAGAGCTTAACTAGTTCCACCACGGTATTACTTTATTGATGACCCCCGAAAAGAAAAAATAGCTTTGGAAAACAATTTGATAAATGCAGAAATTGCTTGTTACAAAAAAAGATATCAACTTAAAACTATCACATACAACAGCTTTGAATTTGGACAAGTTTAAAATTGTACAGCCTGGTAATGGGTTAAGTCATTCAAATTGTTTAACCCATTCCCACTCAGTGACCCTTTTAGACACCTCTGAGAAAAAAAGCTTTAGAAAATATTGTGGAAAATGAAGAAATTGCTTGTTACAAGCGATTTCTTCATTTCCACACTATTTTCTACCCAGAAAGTTGAAAAAATCCTAAATTTCATAAACTTTAAATTGTCATCTGCAACTACTTTCAATTTGGGCTAGCCTAAAATTTTGCCGTCTGGTAATGGGTTAAAATAGAAATTGTATAGAGGTCTAGATAAGCGGGGAGTAACAGCACTCTAAAATCCTAATTCTCATTGAAACCTTATGTTAAGGGTACACATTTGAATCGTCTCAACGAGACGATTCAAATGAGTACCCACAACATAGGGTTTATGGCAGTATTGGGGAAATATTTATATCTAAAATTTGAATAACGCCCTCTATTCTGTAGCTCTGCTTGTATATCAGAGGTCAGCTGAACTGATTAAATTCAAATTCTATCTGATGATTTAAATGTTGCTTTTGTTGCTATCTTGCAAAGTTTTAGCAAAGTCATTGGTTATTTTTAGAATTCACTGCATTCGATGTCAGCACAGCATGACCTCATTTTGCATGTGACGCAAACTAAACAGAAGAAAACAATTAAAGTAACAATTGAAACAACCAACGTCTTGTGCAGCTATATAAAGTGGTTTGCGCAAAACTATAGTGAATGTCCATAATCATGTGAAATCTTATGACACTTTTGAAATGATCTTTGCAGAATCCCAAATCAGCATGCGAATGTAACTCCTGGGATATAACTCCTGGTGTCGTCAAAATGACATTAATTTATGTGTCTGTTAATGGGCTAAATCTGATACTCGGTTTTTCTTGTAGCTTAGATCTTTCTTAAACCTTGTCATACTGAATACATTGTTCAGAATTGCATTAAAATCAAAGGGCTGAAAGGCCCAAATTGTGGGTCAATAATTGTTTTATTAAATGGTTTTATAAACAACTCCAACTTGAGTAAGTTGAACAGGTGGTGTAGACTAAGATCAGACTGCACATATGTGCAGTGTAGGAACGTTTTGGGCTAAGCTTGATAAGGGTTAATTTTCACTGTATATGGTTATTGTTATTGTTGATAGAAGTGATAATTTTAACCCTTGTCATGCTGAACCCGGAATATTCCTGTTTTAACAGGAGGTTTTAAGACAAAGATCAGACTGCACAGAAGTGCAGTCTGATCTAAGTCAATCACCCCCTGTCTGTCCTTTTTAAACCAGAGTTATGAAATTTATTTTCAAAAGAAGAATTGACAAGTGAACAACATTTACTACCAGTGCTTTCAGCCCTTGGAACTTTATCCCATTCCAACACAAGAAAATTTTAGACTGGTCCAAATTGAAAGAAGCTGCAGATGACAATTTCAAGTTGATGGAATTTTAATTTTTTTCATCTTTTGGGATAGAAAACATTGTGGATAATGAAGAAATTGCTCGTTACAAGTAATTTCTTCATTGTCCACAATGTTTTCCAAAGCCTTTTTCTTGTGGGGCGTAAAAAGGAGGGCTTGAGTTGGAATGGGATAACACTTCTGAAAAGGATTTTATTCAGCATGACAAGGATTATCATTCAGTGATATATAGTTTCTGTGCTTACTAAAGTTAGTTAACACTAATTTACTATAGATGATAATCTTTGTTGACTTTTTATCATTTCTTCACAAAAATATAAATTTTTTTTGTCAAATTTAGACCTACTATGTGTTTAAATACTTTCTAAACAATAAAAAAACAAGCAGGTTACGTGTAGACTCAGATCAGACTGCATGTCTATGTAGGCTGATCTTAATCTATACACCTTCCACACCTACTATTGTCAAAACAGGAATATTCTGGCATCAGTATGACAAGGCAACATTTACTGACAAGAGTAAACCTGATATTGTTGGTGCATGAGCAAAATGTCATAACTACAGGTCTAATGCTTCGCACCAATAATTTAATTTTGTTCTGCTCCTGCCGCCGCGATATGACAGAAAATCTGTTAAAAGCAGTGTTAAACACCATTGAATCAATCTCTGATTTTTCATTTGGTGTCAAGCACCAGATTTGATGCCATTATTTAGGCTTGCATGAGTCTATACAGTTTAATGACTTACGCCAGGCAAGAAATGGGGCCTACCCTATCAAAATGATGCATGAATTATCAATTACCCCCAGAGATCATAAAATGCCCATTATCACTCAGTTATGGTGCCTGGTCAGAATTTGGTCAGCAGCGTAGAATACAGATGGTTTCATCTTACAATTGAAATTTCATATGAAAGACACCTTCTGACCCTGCAGAAAGAATTCAGTTTCTCTTCAACTAGTTGAGCACTATAACCCATTACTAAACGAAATGAAAATAGACTGGTTCATAGTCCAAGACATTTCAAATACCAATTTCTAGTTGATGAAATTTTAGATATCTTTTAGGATTTTTGGTTACAAAAATTATGGATAATGAAGAAATTGCCAATAAAAGGAAATTTCTTCATTTTCCACAATGTATTCCAATGTTTTTTTCCGGATGGGCATCAAAAAGAGGGATTGAATGGGAATGGATTAATAAAGCCTAATACATAATTGAACCAGTGCACAACATTTCATAAACAATTTCACAAGTATGTGAACAGATATTGAGAAGCATGGACAGTTACAGCTTAAAAGAATATTTACTTATCAGCTTAAGAAACTAAAAGTCTATATCTATCTAGAGAGCACGGTGAAGACTCTGATCAAACTGTACACATGTATGGTCTGGTCTAAGACTTTACTCTGTGCACATGTGAAATCATTTGAAATGTAATGTTTTTGCTCAATTATAACCCATTGAAAACTGTTTTTAGCTCACATGAGCACGAAGTGCTCTGGGTGAGCTATTGTGATTGGTCATTGTCAGGTGTCTGTCCAGAAAATGGCTAATTCTCAGAATTCAGTAATTCATTAAATTTTTATGGCAGAGGGTCAATAAACATTGATTTATACCAAATATCAAAGCTTTAGGCCTTATGGTTTAGGAGTAGAAGATTTTCAAAGATTTCTTTCTTTGTTCCTTTCTAAAATCGGATCGCACAGAAAAGGGTTAATTATCAGAATATAATAATTCTTTGAATGATTTTGGTAGGAGGTCAATTAACATTGATACCTACATATATCCAATCTCTGTGACTAATGGTTTGGGAGGAGAAGAATTTCAAAGATCTCCTTCTTCATTTCTTTGTAAAATCAGGGATCGCACTGAATAGGGCTAATTTTCATGGCATGGTAATTCTTTGAAGTATTTTGGAAGAGGGTCATAAGGTGATGATACATATCAAATATCAAAACTCTAGGCCTAATGGTATGGGAGAAGATTTTCAAAGATTTCCCTTGTAAAGTCAGGGATCGCACAGAAATGGGCTAATTTGCAGAATTTAGTGATTCTTTGAAGTATTTTGGTAGAGGGCCAATAGACCTTGATACATACCAAATACCAAAGCTCTAGGCCATATAGTTTGGTAGAAGAAGATTTTCAAAGATTTCCCTCTTCATTCCTTTGTTAAATCAGGGATCGCACAGAAAAGGGCTAATTTTCTGAGTTTAGTAATTTTTTGAAGTATTTTGGTACAGGGTCAATAGTTGATAATATGTACCAAATATCAAAGCTCTAGGCCTTATGGTTTAAGATAAGATTGTTTACTGACAAACAGACGGATCCCCAGACATTTACCGATCACAATAGCTCACCTCCAGGGTTCGACACTAACTTTACTTCAGTGGGATCCCACGAGAATCCCTACCTATTAGTTCGGGGTTTCCTCAAGATTATCAGCAATCCCTCCTTAATAAACATTAACTCATTCACAGGCAATCCTGCCCTTCTAAGCCCATCATGAAAAAAAGCTTCGCAAAACATTGTGAAAAATTAAGAAATTGTTTGTCACGAGCAATTTCTTCATTATCCACAATGTTCTCTACAAAAATAAGCAAAAAATACATTAAGATTTTTTGTACTGGATCTTTTGTACTGGAGAAATATTGAAGGATCCGGACGGAATCCCTAGCCTGAGATTGCTGGGGTCCCTACCAATTTGAAGGGATCCTCGGGATCCCGGAACACTGTTAGTGTCGATCCCTAGCCTCCAGCACATTCTGCTCAGGTGAGCTAAAAAAAGCCTTCTTAAAAGGATTGTATAAGATGTCCCATCACTTACCATTCAAAAGTTATTAACCATATTAAAGTTTTTAATATAAATTTAGTTCTTTTTTTTTCATATTTAAGTTTGACCTTGAAAGGTGATCTTTAGAATATCTGCAATTTATAAATAGCGACTTTCAAATGTTTAGAGAGTTGATGAATTTAAAGTAGAAAGAGACAAATCGAAAAATATCGATGTATTATTTGTCAAAGCAACTGGCTGAGTTTCTTTTTTTTATAATTATCCATTAGGTTATTACATAATTCTTATAATCCTGAAAAATCAACCCTTTCTTGTACAAACTCAAGATTTTAGGTCGCTGTGATTTTACACTTGACAAAACAATGTGGAAAAAGCAGAAATTGCTTGTAACTAACAATTTCTTCTTTTACCATAATAATTTGTACAACATAGGAGGATTTAATTTCGAATTCAATCCAATGTACGTTGTCTTCTCAAACCTCGTTTAATATGGACCAGTCTAAAATTTCCAAAAAATGAGAAAGGGTTAATAAAACAATTAGTTCAAAGTGAAAGTTACTTAAAAAATAACATTGGAAACAGGGTTGGGAAAGAAGACATTTGTTGTTGAAAAAAATTGATCTCAAATTTTTCAAAGCAAGTAATTATATGGAGATAGTTAATAAATATTATGTTACACGGACAACAATTTAGGATTCAAGTTATCAAAAAGACGGGCTGCTCTGCTAGGGAATGACATTAACAGGCTTATCAGTTCCACTGAAGAATTTATTGCACATGTCCTGTTTAATAGTGTGATAATTATGGTCAAGCTGTCTTCTGCTGTCAAGTTAATTTGTTCTGCATTCCTGTAGCTCAGATCTGAGCAGATTGCATACGAAAGTCGCTAAACTGTATATGTTTGGTTTGTTCAGATTAAATTTGTAATATAGAATAAAAAGAGTTATGACTTGTCAAAGAGAATAGAAATACATATTTTACTGCAAAAAGCAGACTGAAAAAGTATAAAAAATGACAGGAATATTACAGTTTGATAAATGAAAAAAAAGAGTTAGAAATTACTTTCAAAATGTTTTATTGTTTTAAAAAAATGTTGAAAATAAGTAAGATGAATATGATCTGGGATATGAAAAAAATTGTCCCTTAACAATAGCCATTTACCTGACAATGAGATTTTAGACTAGTCTATATTCAAAGATGTTGCAGACAACAATGTCTTAATGTTCATTTAAAAAAAAAACAAAAAAACTAACGTCCTTTTGCTGTGATGTTGCCTTATATGGCTAAAGCAACAATATAATCAAATTCAGGTGACTTGGGAAAAATTCTGTGAAATTTTATTCAGATTTGTGTATAAATGTAGGAGCCCCCATTTATGCTCATGGTCAAATTAGACTAGAAACATTCTGTGAAAATTTAACCCATTCCCACACAGTAACACTTTTGGCTGCCCCTCAATAAAAACAATAGGAAAAAGATTGTGTAAAATGAAGAAATTGCTTGTAACAAGCAATTTCTTCTTTTTACACAATGTTTTCTACCCAGAAAGTTGGAAAATCCAAAACTTCAACATTTGTAAATTGCTGTCTGCAACCTCTTTGAATTTGGACCAGTCTAAAATTCTTTTATCTGGGTTAATGCAAATTGGTCCATATATGTTGTAGGAGATGTGATAACAAGATGTCAGGGTGGACGGCTGGAGAAGATGATGCCTATAAACAACCACTTGTGGCCTATTAGAAGGAGGATTGTGTGGTAAAGGGTTAAATATGTAGAGCTTAAATTGAAGTTTCAACTTCCAGAGGTTTAGAAATGTGGGGGTAACAGAATTCTAAAATTCTTATTTCTCAACAGAACCCTATGATGTGGGTACTCATCTGAGTTGTCTAGTAGAGACGATTCAAAAGAGAGCCTACAATATAGGGTTTTTGGCAGTATTGGTGAAGTAATTAAATCTAAAATACAAATTACACACTCTATCCGTAGCTTATCTTCAGAGATAGGTCTTCAGCGAAGAACCATTTTACCCCTAGAAAAGTTTAATGGACTCTGTACTCTATCCATTTTCAATTAATCCTCTATGCTCGCATCATTTAACCCATTCCCAGATGATAAAATTTTAGACCATTCCAAATTAAAGATGTTGCAGCTAATTGAAATTTAGAAAAAAAAAAATTTTTTAAGAAAAAACATTGTAGACATTGAAAAAATGCTTCTAACAAGTATTTTCTTCCTTGTTAACGATGTATTTTAATGCATTTTCCTTGATGAATTTTAAGAAGTAGTATTGTGCGGGTATGGGTTAAATATATAGTGCTAAAATTGAATTGTCAACTTAAATTTCTCAAATAGGATGATACGTCTTTAGTGATAGGATTATACGTCTTTAGTGATTCACTAGAAAATTTAGTGTTTTTATGCATGAGCACTATTTTACTTAATTCACTTTCCACCCTTTGCAAGATTTTGTTTACAGTTTGAATGAAAGCATATTAACCCTTGTCATGCTGATCCCGGAATATTACTTTTTTTTGCATGAGGTATAGACAAAGATAAGACTGCACAAGATAAGATGTGCAGTCTGATCTTAGTCTATACCTCATGCTAGTCCTTTTTACACAGTATATATTTGTAAGATTAATTTTCAAGGGCTACCAGTGCTTTCAGTGCTTTAATTTAAAAGTATTTCAGGAAAAAGATTTGTATTTAGCATGATATGGGTTAATTGCCAGACAGTCCTAAGCGCCTTTATAATGTATAAGTATAGCAATTAACCCTCGATATACATGCATCTTTTAACACCTTCCCAGATGATGAAATTTTAGACTGGTCGAAATTGAAAGAAGTTGCAGATGGCAGTTTAAAGTGGATGTTATCTTAAAAATCTTAGTCTTAAGGGTAGGAAACATTGATGCTAAATAAAGAAATTACTTGTAACAATAATAATCTTCATTATCCACAATGTTTTCAAAGTTTTTAGCTCACCTGAGCACGTAGTGCTCAAGTGAGCTATTGTGATCCCCTTTTGTCCGGCGTCCGTCCGTCGTGCGTCGTGCGTCGTCCGTCAACAATTTCTTTAAACGACATCTCCTCCTAAACCACTGGGCCAATTTGAACCAAATTTGGCGGAAATGTTCCTTAGGTGGTCCCCTTCAAAAATAGCTAAAAGAAATGAAATCTGTTGAAAACTCTGGTTGCCATGGCAACAAAAGTGAAATTTTAAAATAATCTTTAAAAATCTTCTCCTCCTGACCCTGAAGGCGTAGAGCCTTGATATTTTGCATGAAGCATCAGTATATTGACCTCTTTCAAAATAGCTAAAATCATGATCCTCGGGTCCCCAGGGGCGGAGCCCCAGGGGGGTGGGGTTTATATAGAAATAAAGAACGATTTTTTAAATGACATCTCCTCCCAATTCACAGGGCCAATTTGAACCAAATTTGTCAGAAATGTGCTTAGATGGTCCCCTCCAAAAATAGCTAAAAGAATTGAAATCTGTTGAAAACTCTGGTTGCCATGGCAACAAAAGTGAAATTTTAAAATAATCTTTAAAAATCTTCTCCTCCTGACCCAGAAGGTGTAGAGCCTTGATATTTTGCATGAAGCATCAGTATATTGACCTCTTTCAAAATAGCTAAAATCATGATCCTCGGGTCCCCAGGAGCGGAGTCCCAGGGGGGGTGGGGGGGTGGTATATAGAAATAAAGAACGATTTTTTAAATGACATCTCCTCCCAATTCACAGGGCCAATTTGAACCAAATTTGGCAGAAATGTTGCTTAGGTGGTCCCCTTCAAAAATAGCTAAAAGAATTGAAATCTGTTGAAAACTCTGGTTGCCATGGCAACAAAAGTAAAATTTTAAAATAATCTTTAAAAATCTTCTCCTCCTGACCCAGAAGGCGTAGAGCCTTGATATTTTGCATGAAGCATCAGTATATTGACCTCTTACAAAATAGCTAAAATCATGATTTAGGGTTTCCAGGGGCAGACCCGGGGGGGGGGGTATAGGCATGAAGCATCATTCAAACAAACAAACAAAAAATCTAAAATTTTGTAAACTTCAAATTGTCATCCTTGACTCCTTTCACTTTGGACTAGTCTAAAAATTTCTGTCTGGTAACAGGTTAAGAAACAGATATCTATGATTTTTGTCGAGCCTGCTTGCAGTGAGCAAGACAGTTATCACTATGACAAGTCGATGTATGTGCAATAGTGCGTTAGTTAGTCCGTCAGTCTGTCCGTCCGTCCGAATTTGTCTGGATAATTACTCCTACATTTATGTATGGATTTCAAAATAACTTGGCACAATTATTCTTCATCATGAGTAGATGTGCCATTTGAAAGAATTTTTGGGGTAGTTCTAATGTCAAGGTCACAGCTCAAGGTCAAACACTAAAATTGTGTTTTTCTGGACAATTACTCCTACTATTATGGATGGATTTCAAAATAATTTGGCCAGGGATGTGGAAATACGGATTTTCTCTACTTGTCCATGGACAAGTAAAATGTGATTTTCTACTTGTCCAGGATCAAAATGGACTTTCCCATGAAAAGGTGAAGAACAGATAAATTTTGAGAAAACATTATTTTTAAAGAAGAAAATGCTGGAACTCAGCATTTTTTTTATTAAAAACAATATTTTCTAGCCTTAGATACAAACGTTATGCTCCTAAATCTCTCTATCTATTTTGTACCATTCCAAGATTTGCCCTGATATTTACTTGTCCACGGACAAGTAGCCTCAAAAAATGTATTTGCCCGCAGGTAGAAAAGACCGTGTTGGACAAGTTGGGCATGGGAATTCCACACCCCTAATTTTGCAAAATTATTCTCCTTCATGAGTAGAAAGTTATTTTGAAATCCATCCATAAATGTAGGAGTAATTGCCCAGACTAATTTGGACGGACTAACGCACTAATACTTTCTTGTCATAGTGACAACTATGTCTTGCTCACTGCAAGCGGGTTGACAAAAATTGCTGAAAATCAATCTTTGTCATACCAAACCTAAACTATTTCAGTTTTTGCTGGAGGTTTAGAAAAAGATCAGCCTGCATATTTGTACAGTTTTATCTGAGTCTGCACCAACTGTTTGTCCTTTTTCAAACTGGAGTTGTTTGTGATATAAATTTTCAAAATAAATATTAACCCTCAATTAAGTGTTCTTTCAGCCCTGTAATTTATATATATGTACTAGATTTATACAGCATGACAAGGGTTAAAGTATCCAAACAGTTATGGAAATTTGTGTTGTTCAGTCAGCATTAGAAAGGGATTCAGGTGGGCAATTTAGGGTCAACATGGCCTACTTGTTAGCTTATTTCCCACCATGATCTTTATCTCAAGGTTCTACATGTGTGAAATAAATTCTGGTCAATATTAGGTTACTTTTCAAGGGTACAGAGGTCTCAAGTTCCCTGGAGCTGGTGCTAACTCGAACTCTCGCAACTGCTCGAGCTCTGTTCTCGGTCCCGATCTGTCTTCTTCTATTTTCTTATTGTTTATTGCTTCGCTGATTTGCAAATAGTGCTAGTTAATTCAAGTTGCAAAATAAACAACTTAAGCCTTGTGATGCTGAAAAAAACCTTGTTTAGAAATGCACTTGTGGCACTGTAGGTCTGGTTGTTTAGGTCAATATTTAGTTTGAAAATAGATCATAGGGACAACTCTGGGTTAAAGAGGACAAACAGGTGTTGTGGACCAAGATCAGACTGTTGAAAATGGGCAGCCACAAGAATATTCCATGATCGGTATTACAAGACTTAAGCTATTACCAAACAACAAAATTTATACTTGTCTTAACCCATTCCCACTCAGTGACGCTTTTAGATGCCTCCAAGGAAAAAAGCAATGTGGAAAACATTGTGGAAAATGAAAAAATTGTTGTAACAAACAATTTGTTTCATTTTCCACAATGTTTTTTACCCAGAAAGTTGAAAAAATTCCAAATTTCATAAACTTTAAATTGTCGTCTGCAGCTTCTTTTAATTTGGACCAGTCTAAAAATTTGTTATGTGGGAATGGGTTTATTCAAAGAATTAAGTAACAGATTACAATTTCCAAGTTTTAGATTTTCAAATATCTAGATCTGTCTTTTAGGGTAGAAATCAATGTTGAAAATGCAGAAATTTCTTGCAACCAATGATATTTCTATAATTTCCAAATTGTTTTCTAAAATGAGAGATGTTGAAAAGCAGGATGGTATTGTGTAAAAGAAGAGAAAAAGACAAACAACCCTAAGAAGTAAAATCACCGATACTTGATAGACATCTGCAGTTACCAAGGTCAAGGAAATTTGACAAGGTCAAGGTCACTTAACAAAGCCTCATTTCCAAAATGGTGTGGAAAACTACATTTTTGTTTTTGTTTTGAATGGGGTTTAATTCCGTTTTTAATAATCTTTCAGTTATATCGCGGCGGCTGGAGCACCTAACAATGGATTCCTGGTATTTGTCGCACCAGTACTACCACTACACCCTTTCCTAGCCTCCAGCTGCTATCCCACATAGGTATACGATTATCTACCCATTGGTGAGAGACAAATGTCGGAAAGAGTATTGCCGCCATCGGGGATCGAACCTGGGACCCTTTGAATGATAGCCCGACGCGCTACCAACTGCGCTATGACGGCGGCTTTGTGAAAAACTATATAGAAAATAGCCAGAAGATCAAGAACTGGAAGTTTCTAAAATTGTAAGTTTAAGAACATTCATTAATCTCAGGATTCTCATTCACATACTGCAATACGTAATTCACTTACAAATATGTTGGTTCTCATACAATTGTTTAGGCCAGCACATGCAAGTACATATGGAAGAATAAATGAACACAAAGGTCATTTTGCATTCAAAATTATTCACCTTTGAATGAAGAATAAGAATATGTGCATATATTTGTATGCACCCTTCTTATATATACCAGTAACTAGAACAAATATGCCTCAGAAGTATTGTTGTATCTAGTTTGAAAAATCTCAATTGTTACAAGTCCCTGTGGTAGCAAATAAACATTAATACCACTGCTTAAATAATATAGTTAGTTCCAACAAAGAAGCAAGGAATCAGAATATCTTACTTTAGGCGTTGAAAATGAATACAGGTTAAAGTTTCGATTATCAAAATCTGAAATTAACTAAAAATAACAAATGACCAAGTTTTTTCACAAATCTACTCGAGGAAATAAGTGCAACATTTGGGCAACCCTCTCGAGTCTGTCTTTTCAGCTCCGATATATGTCATGACCCTGCGCTTCCATAGGGTACAATGGACAGACCAACATGAAATTTTATGTGACATCAGCTGTGTTTTCCATCAACAGAGGCAGGGCTTTTTTTCTAGAAAATTGTAAGAGGCCTTAGCCTGTTCATTTTGGGAAATTTTTGGGCAGTTTTCTGATAATTTGGGAAACACAAGTTTAATAAAAGAAAGTAATAAAGAATATGAATATGAAACAAAACAAATTTTGAGGAAAATAAATCCATATGATGCAAAAATAAGCTGTAGTTTTGGGAATTTTTCCCACAAGTGGGAAAAAAAGAGCTTTTTTGAATAGGGAAGTAGCCTTTTATAAGGCCGCGCTGTTAACCCATTACCCGACGACACAATTTTCAATCGGTCCAAATTCAAAGGAGTTGCAGACGACAATTCAAACATTAAGATTTCTTTTATCTTTTCAACTTTCTGGGTAGAAAACATTGTGTCATATGAAGAAATTGTCAGAAAGGATATGTGCCGCCCCCGGGATTGAACCCATGACACCCTAAGATTGAAGATTAGGAGTCCGAGGCACTACCAACTGCGCTATGACAGTGGCTTGTGTGGTGGAATGTGGGGAAACGTCCCAGAAAATATTCTGTAGATCCCTGAAATTTTAACCCAATGTCTGGATTACCTGAAAAAAATATGGTATGTCTGCTTATATGATGTACCCTTAACTCTGAGAGTAAAGGGTACACTGTACCAACAACTTTTTCTTTGTACTCCAATTCAATACCCAAGGTACATGTACCTTAAAAAATGAAAAACCCAGTGTGCATAATCGTTTTGTACTATTTATGCACCAAGAATTTCTTATACCTATTTGCACTGGAAGCAAACAGATGTTGCATGGCTTTCATCTATACATCAATCTTTTTGATAACCCATGCATATTAGACCTTGCATCAAAATAAGTTGTGAATTTAATCAGTTTGTAACAAACTGTTTAACAGATGACAAAACATTGATCCTAAGCCTTAAATTAACCCATTCCAAAAGGATAAAATTTTTAGAGTGGTCCGAATTCAAACAAATCCTAGTAAAGGAAATTTTTTTTTGTCTTTTTGACACAGGCATTTTTTTGTATTTTTATGAAATCTTGTCATGCTGCATAAAATCCTTTTAAAATTGCATGAAAATCAAAGTGCTGATAGCACTGAAAGTACAAGTTTTGGGTTGAAATTGTTTTGATAATTAATCCTTCTCATGCTGAGCCCGGAACATTCTTGTTGGCAGGAGGTATAGACAAAGGTCAGCCTGCGCATATGTGCAGTGTGATCTTACTCTACACCTCCTGCTTGCCCTTTTAAGCCAGAGTTGTTTAACTCATTACCAGACGGCATTAATTTAGACTGGTCCAAATTGAAAGAAGTTGCAGACGACCGTTTACAGTTTATGATTTTTTTTATTTTTTCAACTTTCTTGGTAGAAATCATAGTGGAAAATTGCTTGAAATTTCTTCATTTTCCACAATATTTTCCAAAGCTTTTTTCTTTGGGGGCGTCTAAAAGCCTCACAGAGTTGGAATGAGATAGAAGATAAATTTTCAAAAGAATTATTGTTTTTGCATCCAGTACTGTTAGCCCTTTGATTTTAATGCAATTCCGTAGAGGATTTTATTCAGCATGTAAAGTGTTAAATTCTAAAGACAATTTTGACCGAAAAGTGACAAACAGGTGGTGTGGACTATGATCAGACTGCTCTTAAGTGCATGCTGATCGTACTCTTTATCTCCTGCCAATACAAGAATAATCCAGGTCAGCATAACAAGGGCTAAGAAGATAGTGCTTGTCATAAAATCAACCCATTCCCACACAACCAAATTTCAGACTAGTTCAAATTGAAAGAACTTGCAGGCAGCAACTTTAAGTTCATAGAATTTAAAGAATCTTCATCTTTTGGGGTAGAAAACATTATGCATAATGAACAATTTGCTTGTAAGAAACAATTCCCTCATTCTCCATAATATTTTCAAAGGCTTTTTCTCTTGAGGGCATCAAAAATGTCATTTTGTGGGAATGGTTGAACTCATCATATAATAAGTCTGTTTGAATTTTCCATTTTGTGGTCATTTTCAATAATTATATGGTCTCACCAAAATGTATAAACCTTTGTATTTTGTAAAAATTCCTAATAGACCCTCAGGCGTTTATTAGAATCACAAACTTTATGAAAGAAGGGGTTGGGCATTTAACCCATTCCAACACAGCAACATTTTAGACTGGTCCAAATTTAAAGAAGCTGCAGACGACAATTTCAAGTTGATGGAATTTTGAATTTGTTCGTCTTTTTGGATAGAAAACATTGTGGATAATGAAGAAATTGTTTGATACAAGCAATTTCTTCATTTTCCATAATGTTTTCCAAAGTTTTTTCCTGAGAGACGTAAAAAGGAGGGATTGAGTTGGAATGGGTTAATAGAGGCTATAGATTTGTGAGAATAAAAAGGCAGTAAAAAATTCGAAATATCATGTATGCTCTCATCGTTACACACGGGTAAAAAGTTAAGTTCTGAAATGAGTCAATATAAATCAAAATGTAACTTGTAAAATTTAGACCCGTCAGAAGAAAAAAAGTATCAACCCCAATGTCAACTTCAACAAAGCCGAAGTGTTAATTTTCTGCAAAACAACTAGGAGAAGAAATGTCACTCTACCAAACCATTGAGAAGAGGTGTTATTCTACCAAACCATCCTTTTTTGCTATCGAAATTATTCAATTTCTTGGGATGAAATAAATATTCGTAACAAGCTAGATAGCAAAGAGAAAATACTAAAAGATTACAACAAATTTACTTTTTTATCGCTATATTCCTAAAAATTAAATCCAATCCTAATTCTTAACTCGAGCAATAATTTTACACCTTGAGGCAATCATGTAACTGCAAGAACTGTTACTCTGCCATGCCCACTTTTTGAGTTATTGCCATTTGTTGTTTTTCCTTAACATTTTTGTCCGGAATATATCTCCTAAACCATAAGTGCTAGCAACTTCAAACTTTACATACTGAGAGATCACAATGTGGAGAAATGTCATGTACAAAGACAGTTATTCTGCCATGCAAATATCTGGCAAGAAAAAATTGTGCAAAAGGAAAAAAATTGCTTGTAAAAAGTAATTTCTTTATTTTACATAATGTTTTCCCAATTATTTTTCTAGAGGGTTGTCCAAAAGCGTCACTGTTTGGGATTGAGTTAAGGGACCCCTGAAATTTAGGCTGGGACCCCTGTTTATTATGAGGTATGCATCCCAGACCCAGGTTAACCCTTTCCTAGTTTTTGATATTTTAGACTGGTCCAAATTGAAAGAGGATGCAGACGACAATAAAAATTGGATGCAATTCCAAATAAAACTATCCTATGTGGTAGAAAACACTGTGGGAAAAGGAAAAATTGCTTATTATAAGCAATTTCTCCTTTTTCCACAATGTTTTCTCAAGTATAAAATCACAGTGACATAAAATGGGGGATTTATCCAGGAAAGGGTTAAATCAGTACAATTATCTTGAACTGAAGCAAGAAATACCGACTGGCTAGGATTAATACAACCTTAAAAATCGGGGGTGAAATGGGTGGAGCTTTGTACTTATCAACTGAATGAATGTCCATTTTATTGCGAAATTCGACTAAAATAGAGGTCATCAGTTGTCATGGGCTACAGCTGATATGGTAACCAACAATTTGGGCTGAGCTTTGCTGTCCACAGCACTTAGACATTACTTTCGCGCCTCAAATCGTCCTTTCATTGAGACTATTATTAGTCGTCGAAGAAATTAATTACGCTGACCCTATTTTTGTAGAAGAATGAATTATAAAGGAGCAGCTTTCACTAGGAGTTAGATAGAGATCAAGTTATGGTCTAATATCGCAGCTACTGGACAATAGGTTGCTGTCGACCCACCTGCTCCGAATATAAATGGGGTCACATTAATGCGAGGGTTGGATGTAACCTTTTTTGGGGTGAAATTTGAATTGCAAAGATTGAATAATAGAATTTAAATTGGTACTTTTGACCATGCCAGATATCATTAAATTTTGTTTACTGTAAACCTCGTTAAAGGATGTTTACCTAAGATCTGGATAAGAACTTGAATTCAAAATAAAAACTTTACACTTTAGAAATGGGTTTGGTATGAATTTGTTAATAAAGTTGCCATTATCACTACAGAACCTTTAACCCTTTCCTGTTCAATGCATATTTTTTACATCACTGTTTTTATACTTAAGAAAACTTTGTGGAAAAAGTAATAAGCAGTTGCTTCTTTTTCTACAATATTTTCTACCCTATGGAATGGTTACTTTAGAAAAACCTTTGAATTTGCAAAGGTCTAATATTTCGAAAAACAGAAAAGGGTTGACTTTTGTCAAGCTGAATAAAATCCTGATATGTTCAGACTGATATTTTTATTTCATACTTTTCCTGACAGGCCTATATTCAGTGAGCATAATCTGTCTTTGATGGCTTTTGTTTTTCTCGGAATTTATCAACCAAAATATGTAGTTGGAAGCCAAAAAAAAATTAGAGGAAAAATCAAATTTCTTTCGAGTCTTGTTACAGTTCAGTTGTCAATTTTTATGCTCCCCAAAGGGCTAGCATATAGCAACTGCTTTGTCTGTCTATCTGTATGCCTGCCTTGATTTCTCCACAACCCTTGTACCAAATTGGATGAAACTTCACATGTGAATTCCTCATGACATTGTCTGAATTATTTTCCTGGTTTTTGGATAACTCCAAGGTCAAGGTCACAGTTGAAGGTCAAACATTGAAATTGAGCTTTTCAAGAGCATAGATCCTTCAATTATCGATGGATTTCAATATATCTTGGCACAAATATTGAAATTAAGCATGTCTAGATTATAGCTCCTGAAATAATGGATGGATTTCAAAATAACTTAGCATAATTGTTCTCTATCATAAAAAGATGTGCCATTTGAAAATAAAAATTCAGATAGCTCCAAGGTCAAGATCACAGCTCATGGTCATTTGTCAAAATTGAGCATATCACAGCATAGCTCCTTCAATTATAGATGGATTTCAATTTAACTTGGCACAATTGTTCTCTATCATGATGCTCCATCCACGGCGATATGACTGGAATAATGTTAAAAGTGGCTTTAACCCCATTTAAACAATCTCCATCATGATTAGTTGTGCCATTTGTAAGAAATATTCAGGTAGTTCCAAGGTCAAGGTCACAGCTCAAGGTCAAATGTTAGAATCAAGCATGTCCAGAGTAAAGCTCCTGAATTTATGGATGGATTTAAATAGTTCTCTGTCATAAAAAGATGTGCCATTGTAAAATAAAAATTCAGATAGTCTCAAGGTCACAGCTCTAGGTCTAACAATAAAATTCAGCATGTCCAGAGAGTAGGTCATTCAATTATGGATGGATATTAATATAACTTGGCACAGTTGCTTTTAATCACAAGTAGATGTACCATTTAAAACAAATTTTCACATAGCTCCAAGGTCAATGTTACAGTTCAAGGTTGTGCGTTAAAATAAAGTATGTCTGGAGTAGCACGAGCATATAGACTTTGTCTGTCTGAACTCTTTTCCCTGTTTATCTTATACTTTTGTTACACGCCTATATTTGGGGAGCATAATCCATATCTTATTGCTCTTGTTATAAAGAGAGATTACCAAATTTAGCTTTCATACTTTGAAATAGGTCCTTTCTGGAAATCCGAGATTTGATAGTAACTATTCAGATATGAATAAATGATCTAACAAAATTCTAGTGAAAAGGGTTATTAATCTTGTCATGCTGAACCCAGAATATTTCTGTTTTGGCAGAAGGTATAGACAAAGATCATCCTGTATGTAAGAGCAATCTGATCTTGGTCTACACCTCCTGTTTGTCACTTTATAGACATGATTGTTTAGATAATCAATTTCAAGAAATATGGAGCCTCACCTAGACCTAGTGCTGTCAGCCCTTTGATTTTCAAAGAATTCTGAATACGATTTTAATTCAGCAGGACAAGGGTTAACATGTTGATATGCCAATTTGGCTATCAACAATGATAGATTATACAGAAGACATTGCAGACACAATTATTGTGCAATTGATTCTTTAGAGTAAGCACAATTCAATGGTCAAATTACATGGTAAGTATCTTTGTACTTAAGAAGAAATGCATCATTCTAAATGTTTGTGTCTGTTTTATGTTGTTACAAACACAATGTAATCTTGCCTGCTGATAAGCCTTTTATATAACACCATATGACAATATTGTATTATGAACCTGAAGCTGCATGGCTGGTAGTAGAAGATATAAACAGTGTGACTTCTGTTTATTATTTAACCCTTGTCAAACTGACCCTGGAATATTACGGAATTGGTAGGAGGTGTGGATTAAGATTAGTCTACACATAAGTGCAGTCTAATCTTAATTTACACCACCTGTTTGTCCTTTTCAAGGCACAGTTATTTATGAAATTAATTTTCTAAAGAAATTATTTGGCCCACAACTGGTGCTTCCAATGCTTTGAGTCCTTTGATTTTAACCCTTGTCATGCTGAACCCGGAATATTCCGGTTTTGGCAGGAGGTGTAGACTAAGATCAGACTGCACTTATGTGCAGGCTGATCTTAGTCTATACCTCCTGCTTGTACTTTTCCTGCCAGAGTTGTTTATGAAGTTGATTTCTAAAGAAAATATTGATTTTTGAACAACAAGTTCTATCAGTGCTTTCAGCCCTTTGATTTGACAGCAATTCAGTAAGGTAATTTATACAGCATGACAAGGGTTAATGCAGTTCTGAAAAAGGATAACATGCAGCATGACTTTAGGGTTAAATTTTGTCTTTCAAGATTTCTGCATTTTTATTACAAATGTTGACATGTCTCCATGACAAATGAAGTCGTATGGTACTATAATTTTTTTCATGTTTGGGCACAAATTACTTCAAAATAAAACCCTAGCTGTTTCAAACAGATCAAATATACAATTGTTTTCCATAATATATTGGAAATGCCTTGATGGCATATAATTATAAGAAATAGAAAGAATAATATTTCTGCTACGAGTTGATCATCTATCTCCTAGGCCCACTTCTTATCATTTGCCAATGATGGAGGACAACTGACGGATTGCTGGTCTCACCCACAACTTCATACAGGAAGTTTGACTTAAATGGCGTTATTTTGCAAAAATTATGGTCGGTGACATGTAACAAGATGGTAGAATGGTTGGTTGGCAACCCTTTCCCGTTTTTGGAATTTTAGACTAGTCCAAATTGAAAGAAGTTGCAGACGACAATGAAAACTGGATGCTATTTGAAATGAAACCATCCTATATGGTAGAAAACATTGTGGAAAAAGGAGAAATTGCTTGTTATAAGCAATTTCTCCTTTTTCCACAATGTTTTCTCGAGTATAAAATCACAGGAACGTAAAATCCCGTGTTTGAACGGGAAAGGGTTAAATTAATGTAGTATCTACAGCTTGAATAAGATGTCAAACCAACAAATATACTCATATAAATGTTGACTAATGTCAGATTTCTAAGTTCATTTCTTGTCTGAATGCATGATTTGATTGGTTGATTGAAATTTGGGGTATTTTGTATGAACTTTTGTCAAAGGTCAGTAAGGAAATCAATATTTACAAGCTAAATCTGTGTCTATAATCCTTATCAAAATAGGAATATTTTAGGTCCAGCATGATGAGGATTGATTGCCAAGAACATAATCATTTCAAATTCATGGCTTCATGATACTCATAAAATAATAAAATAAAAGATCAGATTCTTACAATACTAATTTAATTAGTTGTTTTTTTCTATCAAGATTCAAGCATTTTCATTGGCTGAATAAAGATTCATACGCCCACTCAAAAAAAGTTGAGCACACAAATATTTTGTATGCTTGCATACAAAGCAGATCCATATAATTTTACTCAAAACAAGTAATTTATTTGCTTTGTTATACAGGGGTGTGGAATTCCTATGCCTGACTTGTCAGACACATGCTTTCCTACCTGTGGGCAAGTACATTTTTCGAGGCCACTTGTCCGTGGACAAGTAAATATCAGGGCAAATCTTGGAATGGTTCTAAATAGATAGAAGAGATTTATGAGTGTAATGTTTGTATCTAAGGCTAGAAAATATTGTTTTTAATGAAGAAAATGCTGATATGCAGCATTTTCTTCTTTGAAAATAATGTTTTCTCAAAATTTATCTGTTCTTCATCTTTTCACAGGCAAGTCCATTTTATCCTGGACAAGTAGAAAATCACATTTTACTTGTCCATGGACAAGTACCGAAAATATGTAATTCCACATCCCTGTTATGCTTTATGGCATTAACCCATTCCCACACAACGAAATTTTAGACAGGTCCAAATTGAAAGAAGTTGCAGACGACAATTCCAAATTGATGGAATTTCAATTTTTTTCGTCTTTTTGGATAGAAAACATTGTGGATAATGAGGAAATTGCTTGATACATGCAGTTTCTTCCTTTTCCTCAATGTTTTCCAAAATTTTCTCTCTAGGGGCATAAAAAGGCAGGATCCATCATGCGGGAATGGATCAATTTATAAGAATCGAAGACAATAATTTTTGTTTTCATTGAGGTATGTTAGGTTCATACCTCAATGACACAAGAAATATTCTCTTCATTTCTTAAGCTATTCCCATATATTGATGCTTTTTGACGCCCCAATGATAAAAACTATTGGGAAAATGTTGTGTAAAATGAAGATATTGCTTATTTCCAAATTGTTTTCTACCTAGAAAGTAGCCGCCATCATAGCGCAGTCGATAGCGCGTCAGACTCCTAATCTTTAATCATGGGATGTCATGGGTTCAATCCCTGGCTGCGGCACATATCCTTTCTGACATTTGTCTCTCACCAATGGGTGGATAATCATAAACCTAAGTGGGATTGCAGTTGGATGCTTGGAAAGGATGTTAGTGGTAAGTACTGGTGTGAGAAATACCAAGAATCAATTGTTAGGTTCTCAAGCCTCCGAGCTATGACTGAAATACTGTTAAAAGTGATGTTATTCACCATTCAATCATTTAACTACCTATAAAGTTGAAAAAATTCTAAAATTTCATAAACTTTAAATTTTTGTCTACAACTTCTTTCAATTTGGAACTGTCCAAAATTTTGCCATGGTTAATTAGAAATAAACAGTTTTACCTCCTTCAACTACCCATCTTATCCCTCCCCACCCACTGAGTGACAAATTAATTGCCTATTTATGCAATGTCTATGCAAATGGATGACCAATTAATTATCTCAATTGGCCTGGATATTTATAAGATAATTGTCTTTTGTCCTATCTGCAATGGATGAGCAAGGTCTTCTATACTTTATCTCTCACCTGCTAGCTCTGTTGGCAGGACGATTGTTCTGTTGCTGTGACAATGGAGTTGTTTTACTGCCATGGTCTGCAGACAGAACAATATTACCAAACAATCAGAGAAGGCATGTCTGTAGCTTATGACACTTGTCAAAAAATAATGAGATATTGCTGTGTTTTTGTCTCGGCTTCTGTATTCTCAATTTCAAAATGTATGTATGTGTCAAAATTTGCAATTTGATAGATCAGCGTGAAACGGTGGTAACTGAATATAAACATATAGGCAGTTACAACTGTTTCATGCTGACCCATTTAATTGTGACCAATCCCTCAAACACAGAAGTTTTGGGTAATAACAATATCTAACCCTTTCCTGTTTAGCCCCTGGTTTCTACACCCCTGTTTCATACTTGAGAAAACATTGTGGAAAAAGAAGAAAAAGCTTGTTATAAGCTATTTCTTCTTTTTTCACAATATTTTCTACCCTACTGAATGATTAACTTTGAAATGAATTTGACTTTAAATTGTTGTCGACAAAACATTCAGATTTTGACCTGTCTAAAATTTCAAAGAAAGGGAAAGCGTTAACATATTCCGACAAAATACTTCGTAAAACATTGTGAAAAATGAAGAAATTGCTTGTATGTTATAATTTCTAGATTTCAAACCATGTTTTGTATCCAGAAAGATAAAAATTCAAATGTCATTAACTTGAATTTGTTGTCTGTAACTTCTTTTAATTTGGACCAGTCTATATATAAATTTTTTTGTCTGCATTTTTAATATGATTGGTAATTTCAACCCATTACCATTTAATCTACTTACAAATTTGAGACTGGTCCAAATTCAAAGAGGTTGCAGATGACAAATCAAAGTTAGGTTAAGATTGAAAAATAAGGGCTAAGTGAGATAGAAAACTTTGTTGGAAATTTCTTCTTTCCCACAATGTTTTCCTAAAATGTTTTTCTTCAGGGCATAAGCAGAATGCATGAAATATGGAATGGGTTAACCCTTTCCTGTTCAATCCCTGGTTTTTACGCCCAAGTGTTTTTATACTTGAGGAAACATTGTAACAAGCAATTTTTTATTTTTGCACAATATTTTCTACCCTGATGAATGATATTTTTTGCATTAAAATTGATTTTACAATGTTGTCTGCGAAACCTTTGAATTTGGACAGGTCTAAAATTTTGTAAAACAGGAAAGGGTTAATGCCATATTTTCATGGATCACTTTAAAAAAAATATAGCTGTAAAGAACTTTGTGGTAGACAGAGAATTTGCTTGTTACAAGTACCAATGTTTTTTTCCTTATTTAGTTCTTGTACTTTAATGAAACACATTTTGAAAGGGCAAGAGTAGCTTTGCATTTAACCCATTCAACACAACAAAATTTAAGATCGGTCGGAATCGCAAGAAGCTGCAGACAACAATTTCAAGTTGATGAATTTTGTGTGTGTGTGTGTCATTTTGGATACAAAAAGTGTTTATAAGCGGTGTGTTACAAGCAATTTTGTCATTTTCCACAATATTTCTTTAGTATTTTCTTGAGTAGGGGCTGCTTCTTTTCCCACAATGTTTTCTCAAGCATAAAATCACAGGAACATAAAGACCAGCAATTGCACAGGAAATTGTTAACCCTTTCCTGTTTTTTTTTAAATTTTAAACTGGTCCATACAGAAGGCAATTCAAAGTCTTATTTATTTGCAAAAATAATCATTCAGTAGGGTAGAAAAAATTGTGAAAAAGAAATGAAAAATTTGACCCTTTCCTGTTCAATCCCTGGTTTTTACATCCCTGTGATTATATAATTGAGAAAACATTATACAAAAAGAATAAATTGCTTGTTACAAGCAATTTCTTCTTTTTCCACAATTTTTCTACCCAACTGAATAGTTATTTTTCAAATTCAATCCATTGTAATTGTTTGTCTGCAAATTCTCTGAATTTAGACAGGTCTAAAATTTTGCAAAACAGGAAAGGGTTAAAAGTGGTATGGTACCCTTCCATTGGAAAAAAATAAGGTGAGGTGAAAAATGGCGGAAAAGTAGGGTTATGTATGATTAATACTCTGCGCAAATATTCAATTAAATGACACGGGTCCGTTAATGCTTGTATTCAAACCCATGTCCACTGCATTCATCTTTTAACGGCTCTCTAATGTAATTTGATTGACAGCTCCCACAATGCATTCCGATATCTCACAATGCACTCCCGGGATGGTCTATTGTGTTTCTTAGTCCTCAGTGCAGGTAAATTATGAAAAAAGGATTATTGAAATGTTAATTTCACGATTTTTATTTCCATTTTTAATCAAATAATCCCTCATCACCGGTCAATAAACCGTTTCCCTCTTCGGAGATTTGAAATTCCTAGCTCTGACCCATTCACCTAAATACGATTTTTACGCATTGAAACTACATAAAAGTATTGTTACATGCTTTTTTCTGCCTTTAAAACATTTTTTTTTGCCCTCTGATATAAACTTTTTTTAATCCATTCCCACTCAATGTCGCTTTTTGAGGCCCCTAAAGCAAAACAATTGGGATTTTCCACAATGTTTTCTACACAGAAAGTTGAAAAAATTCAAAATTTCATATACTTTAAATTATCGGCGTCAAATTCCTTTTAATTTGAACCAGTCTAAAATTTAGCCATCTGGTAATGGATTAATTGGTGTAGCTAATTGAAAATAATTCACAAATATTCTTAGGCTTACCTCAATATTATGCAGCAATAACCCATTACCACACAAGAAAATTTTAGACTGATCCAAATTTAAAGAAGCTGCAGATGATAATTTAAGCTATGAAATTTAAGATTTTTCAATTTTCAGGGTAGAAAATATAGTGGAAAATGGAGAAATTGCTTGTTGCAAGAAATTTGTTTATTCAACACAATGTCTTCCCAATTGATTTTCTTGAAAGTGTCATTGTTTTGGAATAGGTTAACCAATTCCCACGCAAGAAAATTTTAGACTGGTCCAAATTAGAACAAGCTGCAGACGACAATTTCAAGTTGATGGAATATTTCAAATCTTTGTCTTTTGGGGTCGAAAACATTGTGGATAATGAAGAAATCGCTCATAACAAACAATTTCTTCATTATCCACAATGTTTTCAAAAGTTTTATATTGAGGGGCATTTTAAAGTGTCACTGAGTGGGAATGGGTTAACCCTTGTCATGCTGATATCCTTCTTTTCAGAATAACAATGAAATCAAAGGACTGAAAGAGCATGAAGTACTAGTTTTAGGTCAATATATCTCATGAATAACTGTTGTTTGATTGAATGGTTTTAAACGCCTCTTTTAACAGTATTTCAGTCATACCGCAGGAGCTGGAGAACCTAACAATGGATTCCTGGTATTTTTCACACCAGTACCACCACTACATCCTTTCATAGCCTCCAGCTGCTATCCCACTTATGTTTACAATTATCCACCAATTTGTGAGAGACAAATTTCAGAAAGGATACGTGCCGACGCCAGGGATCGAACCAATAACTGTTGTTTGAAAAAAGATAAACAGGTGGTGTAGACTAGGATGAGACACATAATTGAGTGCAAGTTGATTTTTATCTAATCTCCCTGCCAAAACAGGAATTTTCATATTCAGTATGTAAAAATGATTAGTGACTACTTGATTGGGGTTTAACGCCACTTTTAACAGTATTTCAGTCATATCAGGAATTCATGGATTCCTGGTATTTTTCACACCAATGACATCCTTTCCAAGTCTCCATCTGCTCATCCCACTTAGGTTTATGATTATCCACCCGTTGGTGGGAGACAAATGTTGGAAAGGCTAATTTTCCACTGCCAGGGATCCAACCCGGGACCCCATGATTAGGGGTCCTAAGCACTACCAACTGATAAAAAATGATAAGTGACAACTTTTGATATATTATTTATTCCCTATTGAAAACAGAAACATTGAAAGGCAACCAGACCAGAGGTAATAATGGCAACCTAATTCTGCTCCAGGTGCAACACTGAGATGGTGGTTCACATTGCCGACAATGTTTTCTAGGCTAAAAAGGCAAAGACTTTCTTATATTCAACCAATTTGAAATCATCATCTGCAACTTCTCTCACTTTGGACTAGTCTGAAATTTTGTTGTGTGGGTCTCTGTTAAACCCATTACCAGATGAATTTTTTTTAGGCTGGTCCAAATTAGAAGAAGTTGCAGACATTTTTTTTTAGATGATGAAATGTTAAATTTTATGGCGGAGAGAGGTAGAAAACATTGTGGATAATGAAGAAATGGCTTGTAACAACCAATTTCTTCATTTCCACAATGTTTTCCAAAGCTTTTTTCAAAGGGGTGTAAAAAAGGGTCAATGTGGGTGAATGAGTTAACCCTTTCCTGTTTTTCGAAATTTTAGAATGGTCAAATTTGAAACATGTTGCAGATGACAATGAAAAGTGCGTACAATTTGAAGCAAAACCATTGTATGTGGTAGAAAATATTGTGACAAAAGAAGAAATTGCTTGTATCAAGCAATTTCTTCTTTTATCACAATATTTTCTTAAGTATAAAATTTCATGGACGTAAAAACCAGTGATTATACAGTAAAGAGTTCAAGTCAGCTAATTTTAAGCTATTAAAAGGCTGCTATTATACTGAGTATTCTGTCATAAGAGAAAACGGTATATTCAATACCACGTACTACATTTTACTAAAAAACTAAAAACATACTGAAATCATAATGATTTTCATAAAAATTGCAAAATATATCATAATTATGGAAATAGAGCTAAACAATTAAATTGGTAAAAACTTCAAATGAATTTTATGTCTTTTTGGTCCAAAACTAATTTTTCAACAAGGGTTTGTCTTTTTTCAAGTTTTGAATGTAATGCATTAAAATTTCTTGATGATTGTTTACCAATCAGCTGTATTGCTGTCACAGAGAAAAATAGTCCAAGAACTTTGTTTTTATGACTTGCTTTATAGCAAAATACTCAATGTATGTAAGTTGACGCTTTTTTAAAGTGATATTCCATCATTTGTACAAAAGGTCAAAATAGATGAATATGAAACCCTACTATATTTGAAACACGTTTACTGCTAGAATATTCGGATTTCATTTAATCAAAAGAAAAAAAATGAAGATTTTGCTTTCCCAAACTGTGATATTACCATTTTTCTCCAGTTGTTTTCGATGAACTCTGTCTCATATTTTATATGAAGTTGATCAAAAGTAATTTTTTACTTGAAATACTGAGCTATGGAAAAAAAAATCCAAACAATTTGTAGTCACTTTTAGCTAGCAAAGCATCAACTTTGATAGGTTTAGTTAACAGACAAAATTTAAATGTCTTCTCAGAGATCAATAAGTGCAAACTGGAGGCTTAACCCATTCCAATAAAGTGATGCTTTTGGACACCCCTCAAAAAAAAGACATTTGGGAAAACGAGCAACTTCTTCATTTTACACAATGTTTTCTTTTCTAGAAAGTTGAAAAAATCCAAAATTTCATCAACTTTGAATTGTTTGCAACGCCTTTCAATTTGGACCAGTCTTACATATTGCCGTTTTTGGAACGGGTTAACCGCTACATTCATTGAATGTCTACGCAATAAAAAGTAGTTCTTCAAAGGCGTGCTATAAAACCCAATTCCCATCAATCCCGCTTTTAAAAAAATTCAAAGAAAAAGGCTTTTGAAAACATTGTGGACAATGAAGAAATTGCTTGTACACTACAAAAGACAAAGAAGATCATTTAACAAAACCATGCTTTGCTAGCTCACAGTACTGTAAGTACTTTGATTTACCTACGTTTGAAGTGTCCTTCAGTGGTGCTAAAGCAACCTAATAATTAACCAATTCCCACTCAGTTACGCTTTAAACGCCCCCAAGGGAAAAAAAACTTTGAAAACATTGTGGAAAACGAAGAAATTGCATGTAACAAGCAATTTCTTCATTTTCCACAATGTTTTCCACCAAGAAAGTTGAAAAAATCCAAAATTTTATAAACTTTAAATTGATTTACCTACCTTTGAAAGTGTCCTTAAGTGGTGCTAAAGCAACCTAATAATTAACCAATTCCCACTCAATGACCCTTTAAACTCCCCCAAGGGAAAAAAACTTTGAAAACATTGTAGAAAACAAAGAAATTGCTTGTAACAAGCAATTTCTTCATTTTCCACAATGTTTTACACCAAGAAAGTTGAAAAAATCCAAAATTTTATAAACTTTAAATTGTCGTCTGCAACTTCTTTCAATTTGGGCCAGTCTAAAATTTTGCCGTCTGGTAACGGGTTAAAAGAATATTGTATGAGCATGAAGCCTAATTAACCCATTACGAAAGAACAAAATTTAAGACTCGTCTAAATTTAAAGAGGTTGCAGATGACAAAATAATGTTGGTTTAAATTGAATTTTAAGGGCCATTTGAGGTAGAAAACATTGTAAGAAAAGAAGAACACAAGCAATTTCTTCTTTTCTCACAATGTTTTCCATGGCTTTATTTCATAGCTGTGTAAAAATGAGGGATTGTGTTGTAATGGGTCAATTAATGTTGTTTCTCATATTATATGAAACTTTTTATGGAAATTCTTTACTTGAATCACTGAACTTTGAAAAAATGAAATAATTTCCAAACAATTTCTAATCTGTTTTGTACCTAAATGTTTGAAAGGGTCCTTGAAAGGTTGGCTAAAAGCATCCTATTGACAAAATATTGTATGAACATGATTAATTATCATTGAATATCCCACATTGACACCCCATTATTGAAGTTTCCGCTATATTTTCATGCAATCATCTCATTTTGCCCGATTTTAACTCAGGTGTGATGCAGGACAGGTGTTTACCTGCAATGAAAACTATTAACCCATTCCCACACAATAATGCTTTTTGACGTCCGTGAAGAAAGTTTTTGGAAATGTCTTGGAGAATGAATAAATTACTAGTTACAAGCAATTTCTTCCTAATTATCCATAATGCTTTTCCTCCCAAAAGGGCAAAGATTTTTCAAAGTTTAATCAATTAAAAATTGTCTTCTGCAACTAATCTGAATTTGGATTGGTCTAAAGTTTTGTTTTGTTGAAATGGGTTGATCCGTTAATAGACAACTAAATTTTAGTTTGGTCCAGATCCTCCAGAGGACATTTCAAAGTTGATGCATCCAATCTGGACAAGAAGTTTAAATCCTTTCCAATTTTTTGAAATTTTAGACTGGTCTAATTCATAGAAGTCGCAGATGACAAAGTTAATTGGATGCAATTTGAAATGAAAGCATCTGATGTGGTAGAAAATATTGTGGGAAAAGAAGAAATTGCTTTTTTTCAAGCAATTCCTTCTTTTCCACGATAATTTCTCCAGTAAAAAATCACAGCAACCTTAAATCACAGGTTTGTACAGAAAAAGGTTAATTAATGGTACAAGCAACTTCTCTGTTTCCCACAATGTTTCCCCATGCAGTACTTTCCCAGCATGTCATCTGTAGCTGAATTTAAGCTTGATAAGATATAAGCTCAGCTGTATTCAATGAAAAACAGTGTATTTGCATCTTTGTCTTTGTCATGCAAAAACTTTGAGATTTTGGCCTTTGCCATAGCCCAGTGGTAGGGCGTAGGACTTTTAGTCAACGGGTCCCTGGTTCTATTCACAGCCACAGCAAATATCCTTTGGTATTTGTCTTCCACCAATGGGTTGATTAGAAGCTGGAGGCTTAGAAAGGAAGTAGTGGTAAAAATGGTGTGATAAATACCAGGTATTCATGGTTTAGTCTTCTAGCCACTCCAGCCGCCACGATATGACTGAAATACTGTTAAAAGTGGCATTATATAAACCCCATTATAGGTAGACTTTGAGATTTTATAATATCTCACTTAGTACCTCTGGTATAACTGAAGGCATTAATTTGAAACCAAATTGACTTGAATAGTTCATTATCAAAACAGTAAACTGTACTATCAGGGGAGGTAATTCTAAATGATTTTGGTAAGAGTTATGCTGATTGTTCGGACTTGCTTTTTTTCCCAACTATCCAGCCCTGAACCCTTGTCATGCTGAATATAATCTCTTCTAAAATTTCATGAAAATCAAAGGGCTGATAGTACTGCAGATCTGGCTTTCAGAGCCAATATATACTTTAAGAATTGATTTCGAAAAAATAATTCTGGCTTTAAAAGGACAAACAGGTGGTGTAGACTAAGATCAGACTGTGAAAAAGCACAAGCTGATCTTGGTCTGTGCCTCCTGCCAAAGCAGGAATAGTCTGGGTTAAGTGTGACAAGGGTTAAACTAATATTTGTTTGGCAAATTTATGTTGTTGTGTATTTTTTTCAAACTGCCATGTCGGTCAGAGGGTGTGGCAAGCAGTCTGTCAGTCAAGTATTTTTATGCCCCCTTATCATGTAATGGTGACAGGCATATAGAGTTTAACCCTTGTCATGCTGTACAAATTGCCTTACTGAATTGCTGTAAAATCAAAGGTCTAAAAGAACTGATAGATCTTGTTGTCCAAAAATCAATATTTCTTTTAGAAATCAATTTCATAAACAACTCTGGCAGGAAAAATTAAAGCAGGAGGTGTAGACAAAGGTCAGACTGCACTTATGTGCAGGCTGATCTTAGTCTACACCTCCTGACAAAAACTGGAATAATCCGGGTTCAGCATGACAAGGGTTAACAGTGTTTATTTTAGGCAGGGGATCAGGGATTCCCCCACTTTTTTGAAAGATTCCCAATCAACTACCCGGAATATTCCAATTTGAATAGAGGTATGAACAAAGATCAGCCAACAAGACTTTGGCTAACATCAATGTGAAGCCTTACTGTTTGTTTTGTAATTTAAACATCAAAACTACAGATTATTCAAGCTGCAGTTATGACATTTTGGTTACCAACTAACCATTTTACTTTTTTAGCTCACCTGAGCACGTAGTGCTCAAGTGAGCTATTGTGATCGCCTTTTGTCCGGCGTCCGTCCGTCGTGCGTCGTCCGTCAACAATTTCTTTACAAACATCTCCTCCTAAACCACTGGGCCAATCTGAACCAAATTTGGCAGAAATGTTCCTAAGGTGGTCCCCTTCAAAAATAGCTAAAAGAATTGAAATCTGTTAAGAACTCTGGTTGCCATGGCAACAAAAGTGAAATTTTAAAATAATCTTTAAAAATCTTCTCCTCTTGACCCAGAAGGCGTAGAGCTTTGATATTTTGCATGAAGCATCAGTATATTGACCTCTTCCAAAATAGCTAAAATCATGATCCTCGGATCCCCAGGGGCGGAGCCCCAGGGGGGTGGGGTTTATATAGAAATAAAGAACGATTTTTTAAATGACATCTCCTCCTAAACCACTGGGCCAATCTGAACCAAATTTGGCAGAAATGTTGCTTAGGTGGTCCCCTTCAAAGATAGCTAAAAGAATTGAAATCCGTTAAAAACTCTGGTTGCCATGGCAACAAAAGTGAAATTTTAAAATAATCTTTAAAAATCTTCTCCTCCTGACCCAGAAGGCATAGAGCCTTGATATTTTGCATGAAGCATCAGTATATTGACCTCTTTCAAAAAAGCTAAAATCATGATCCTCGGGTCCCCAGGGGCGGAGCCCCAGGGGGGTGGGGTTTATATAGAAATAAAGAACGATTTTTTAAATGACATCTCCTCTCAAACCACTGGGTCGATTTGAACCAAATTTGGCAGAAATGTTGCTTAGGTGGTCCCCTTCAAAAATAGCTAAAAGAATTGAAATACGTTAAAAACTCTGGTTGCCATGGCAACAAAAGTGAAATTTCAAAAGAATCTTTAAAAATCTTCTCCTCCTGACCCAGAAGGCGTAGAACCTTGATTTTGCATGAAACATCAGTATATTGATCTCTTACAAAAAGCTAAAATCATGATCCTAGGGTTTCCAGGGGCAGACCCGGGGGGGGGGGTATAGACATGAAGCATCAGTCTTTCTTATTTCTGAAATTATAACCCATGGAAAAAGTTTTTTCCTTCTTTCAAATCAGCACTAAGGCCTTAGAATTTATTATTTAGACTTTTGGATCCCCAGGTTCATAGTCTTTATATGTAATTGTGGCCCACTTGTTTCATAATCCTAACCTTAACATGAAATTAGACTGTTGAAAGAAAAAGAGCCTTTATCTCAGGTGAGCGCCCCAGGGCCAACGGCCCTCTTGTCTTGCTATTTGTTACTGCCCATAAATTTTACAAAAAAAAGGCCATTTGATATCAAAGTGGAACTTCAGTGAGTGGGTATCTGTCAATTGGCAAGATAGTAAATTATAGCCTCCATGACTGCAATAGCTAGTCATACTTATGGACTTGATTAAGGTGCATAAGTGCTGGTCAGCCCGATTAGCTCAGTTGGTAGAGCACTTGACTTCAAACCTCAAGATCACGGGTTCGCGCCCTGGGCTGACCATATCAACTAACTCAACTAATTGTCTTTCGGATGAGACGTTAAACCAAGGCCCGTGTGACGATGCTATCCATCGAGCACATTAAAGAACCAGACGGAGCTCTCAGCAGTTTCGTCCTGTATCCTTGCACTATGCCCCGTAACAACTAACCGTCTTCTGGGGGCGTCGCTCATATGGGCATGTGCTACGGTAGCGACAATAAATAAACGGAAATACACACGCATAAGTGCTCCAGTCCTTCCAAATTATAGAGCATATCTCCTACACTTATTGGTGAATATCAAAATATCTTTGTCTGTCATATGAGTTGATGTGCCATTTTAAACGAATTTTCAGATAGCTCCAAGGTCAAGGTCTCGGCTCAAGCTGCAACACCTAAATTGAGTTTGTTCAGAGCACATGTCCCTCATTTTTACATGGGTTTTAAGATAATTAGTAATGTTTTTTCTCCAAGATCAGAAGAAACAAATTTACAGATAGCTCCTGGGTCAAGGTACAGTCGGTTCCAAGTTTTGTCCTTAGATAACTTTCTAATTTATGCTTCTCTATTAACCCATTCCACACCGTGATGCTTTTGGATGCCTCTCATGAAAGACAACTGAGAAAACATTGTGTGAAATGAAGAAATTTCTTGTCACAAGCAATTTCTTCATTTTACACGATGTTTTCTACCCAGGAAAACAAATAAATAAAAAAATTCAAATCTGGTCTGCAACAGACCTTTCAATATGAACTTGTCTAAATTTTTCTTGTGTGGGAAGGGGTTAAAAGCCAAATAGCAGCAATGGTTTTAGAGATTTGTTAATAATATTAGAAACAACCTTTGCCCCATGTGAGCCTTGCTTTCCAAAAGATAGGACAAACAAGAATGTCCCACCATTTAACCCTTTCCTGGACAAACCCGGGATTTTACGTCACTGTGATTTTATACTTGAGAAAACATTGTGGAAAAAGGAGAAATTGCTTGTAACAAGCAATTTCTCCTTTTCCCACAATATTTTCTACCACATAGGATGGTCAGATTTCAAATTGCATGCATTTTTCATTGTTGTCTGCAACCTCTTTCAAGTTGGACAAGTCTAAAATTTTGAAAAACAGGAGAGGGTTACCTAATTAACATAAAATATATTGAAACACAGGTCAAAATATATTTAAAACCGAATTGGAAATGAAACAAATTCGTTTCTATTGATTATGTTCAAGTTTAAGTTATTTCCAAGACAAGATATGCTCAATTATTTGTCCTTCCTTTTGAGATTTGTGTTCTACGTATTATCCAAAACATCATATTGATGGTTCAGCACAAAACAGTTGTAACTGCCTATATGGTTATAGGCAGTTACAACTGTTTTGCACTGAACCACCAGATTATTGCCAATGTCATAATATGATCACAGCTATTGAGTCTCATTTTCACATGACCTTATAATAGTCTTTATATAACTTACATGCGAACCATTCTTTAAGAAAAGCAGAAATTTCTATTACAAATTGAATAGATGAAAGATTGTATTATTTTTTCAAAAGATGTCATGTATTGTGTAATTCTCATTTTACATTAATATTTGTCAACAGTAAACAGGCTATGCAAAAACATACAATGACTGGCAGATAGACATGTAACCCTACATGCCAAAAGGCACCATACAGGAATTATATTAAGAGATGAAGAGAATATTTTTGTTTTCATGGAGGTATGTACCGAAAGACCTAATCACACTGTATGAATACGCAAAGGGGATTCATACATTGTGTGATTAGGTTTTTCGGTTCATAAGTCCATGAAATTAAAAAATATTCTCTTCATTTCTTATAATTTAATAGCAGCGAGCAAAAAAACCAAAAGCTCTACAAATTTTGATACCTTTTTGTTTGGGACTATTTTGTGCGGAAGCATACAAAATCGCTGCGTGCTAAAAATTTTGTTCATGGAGTTATGAATAATTTTTCTCGACCAATCAGAACGCTCGTTTTTGATAGACGAAACTAAAAATTAGATTATTTGAATTTTAAAGAAATTAACAGAGGGAATTAGTGTGGGTACTTCAAAAATCAAAATATATTTAACACTGCTGGGTTCAAAGTATCTAGACTGTGGCCATAACTCGGTGATAGTGTGCCGAACTTCTAATCTCAGGGTCCCTGATTCGATTCAAGGTGGCGGCAGATATCCTTTCCGACATTTGTCCTCCATCAAAGGGTGGAAAATCGTAAACGTAAGTGGAATGAGCAGCTGGAGGCTCGGAAAGGATGTAGTGGTAGTATTGGTGTGAGAAATACCTGGAATCTATGGTAGGTGCTTCAGCTGCCGCGATTTGACTGAAATACTGTTAAAAATGGCATGAAACCACATTCAAAACAAACAAACAAACTTAAAAGAGACAAGCAGGTGGTGAAGACTAAGATCAGACTGCACATTTGTGCAGGCTGAGCTTGGTCTATACCTTCTGTCAAAACAGGAATATACCGGGTTCAGCATGACAAGGGTTATGGCTACTAGGTTCAAAGTACCTACCAAAAACAAAAGGTTTCAACCATTGTTAGACTGCATAGGTCTGCGCAATCTGGCCAGGATGGATACTATTGTTCTTCCTAGTTGATCTCTTTTTCATGTGACATGTCAGATGTGGAATCTTGAAGGCAGACAACTGTCTTCAAAGAATAAACAAGGCTTGGTCTTCTTTTGACCTCAACACCATTCAAACTTTATATATAACATTTTTCTTTATATTGTATAACTTGTCTTTTATAAAAATGTCATAATGTTTCAATATCATTTAAACCATTACCAGATGACTGGTCGAAATTGATATGAGTTGCAGAAGACAGTTTTAAGTGTATGAAATTCTAGATTTTTTTCTACTTTCTGGGGAGAAAAAATCATGTAAAATGAGGAAATTGCTTGTTACAATGTTTTCTCAAATGTTTTTTCTTGGGGGACATCCAAAAGTGTCATTGTGTGGGTTAAAGAGCTCCCATACAAGCCACTGTACTGAATAATAGGTTAGAATATATATACTTAACCCTTGGTGTGCTGAACCTGGTATATTCTTACTTTGGCAGAAGGTAAAGACAGTGCAGTCTGACCTTAATCTCTACTACCTGCTTGTCCTTTTCAGCCAGAATTGATTATAAGATAAATATTAACCCTTGTCATGCTGAACCAGGAATATTCCGGTTTTGGCAGGAGGTGTAGACTAAGATCAGACTGCACGTATGTTTTTCTTTTTTTCCTGCCAGAGTTGTTTATGAAGTTGATTTCTTAAAGAAATATTGATTTTTGAACAACATTCTATCAGTGCTTTCAGCCCTTTGATTTGGGAGCATTTCAGAAAGGTAATTTATACAGCATGACAAGGGTTAAATGTAAATACTGACACATTTGATGCTTCCAGTGCTTTCAGCTCTTTGGTTTAAATGCAGTTATGTGTAGATTTGTAATTCAGCAGGACAAGTGGTAATAGAAATGCTTTATGTGAGCCAATTAAATGGAAACAAGTCTGGTGTTTTGTATTTGGGGTTCTTTACCTGTTACCAAACTATGGCATTTTAGACTAGTCCAAAGTGAAAGAGGTTATAGACAACATACAGTTAGAGTCCCCCCCCTCCCTTTGATTGTGTGTGTATTATATGTATAGGCTGCTCTTTTAAAAGGAGCATATATTCAAAGTTTCAGATGGATATACCTTTAAAATTAACCCATTTCCACTCAATCCCTCCTTTTTATGCCCCTCAAGACAAAATCTTAAGAAAGCATTGTGGGATATGAAAAAATTGCTTGTATCAAGCAGTTTCTTCATTATCCACAATGTTTTCTATCCAAAAGACGGAAAAAAAAGCCATTGACTTGAAATTGTCTTCTGCAGCTTCCTTCAATTTGGACCAGTCTGAAATTTTACTGTGTGGGAATGGATTAAATGAGATATCACAAAATATCATAGTTTTGTACAACACTGATGATGATTTTGTTGCTTCCACCAGTAAGTTTCCCCTGAAAAAATCAACAAAAAATGGCAATAAAGTTGACTGTCAACAGCCTTAGCATCAATATGTTATGCTCTTATTTAATCCCCCTTAACTTTGTGGGGGGGGGGGGGTAAATAGGAGTCAGCTTGTCGGTCTGTCGGTGGGTCCGTCGGTCGGTTCGACTTTCTGTAGCTTTGTCATGTCCGCACAATTTCTGGGCAACCGTTGGACTGATCTGGTTCAAACTTCACTCATATTATCAACCAGAGATGTGCATATTCCATTACGGTCCATTGATTTTTGACGGCCCTTTGGTGAAAAATCGTTTCCGCTCAGCAACTTGTGGACGGATTTTATTCAACTTAATCAGAAAGACTCGGTATGAATCAGACATGTGCATATCCTATTTTGGTTATGGTCCATTGAATTTTGACTAAGTTATGGCCCTTTAATTAAAAGGTCTGTTTTTTGTTACGGCCTTTGGCGGATAGCACTTGTATATGGACAAGTGCTGTTGAGGGGTGTTTAAGTCTGCTTTGTGACAATGTCTAGTTACAATTATTTTTTTCTATAAATTCACATTTGGTGGATCACCGCCTCCGCCCCTTAACTCCATTGGACACACCTACTGACTCCGACAGAAAGTCTACTTCGAATTTTAAATCGTATTAATATGCAAAATTTTTGGCCAGTAACATGCACCATAAAGGTAAATGATTGGTTGGCCACTTAACCCTTTCCTGTTTTGCAAAATTAAAGACCTGTCCAAATTCAAAAGTTTTGCAGACGACAATTTAAAGTTTATTTTATTTTAGAAATAATCATTCAGTAGGGTAGAAAATATTGTGGAAAAGAAGAAATTGCTTGTCACAAGCAATTTCTTCTTTTTTTCACATTATTTTCTCAAGTATAAAAATACAGGGACGTAAAAATCAAGGTTTAACCAGGAAAGTGTTAAACCTAGTATCTGTAGCTTATTCAAGCTGCAGCTGATATTTAATCAACCAAACCAACCAAAATGCCTCACAAAAATGTTAGCCAATGTGGGAGTTCAAATCTCACTTCTGGTCTTAATGAATGATTCGATTGGTTGATTACCGTAATTTGTCCATATATTCGGACATAAATAAATAATTATTTTTTTTCGTGTCCGAATACATAGATAATTACTGAAGCCAGTGTCCAAATTTATAGATAAATTGTCGTGCGGCCGGGAACAACCATTGCTGATTTTCATGAGACACAAACTGTTTTAACTTGATATGTGTTACGCATTACGTTCGTAATTTTTTTTTTCCTTTTCAGATTGTTTCAAGATACTGGCGAAGACGACGTGAAATTAATGATCATTCACTGATTAAAAACCTTAATAAACGATTTACATTTCTAAAATGCTGTTTTTCTTCGTTTTAACGATTGATTGAATACCACATATCACAGTAAGAATACAACAAGATCGTAACTACAGGCAAAATTGTAACGACGTTTCGGTAGTCAAAGTCCGGTTTTGAGAGGTCTGTCATTATGTACAATCATCGTTGGTTGAATTGAAAAAAGGGGGATATTAATATGGAGAGCTAAACAATATCTTCGCATTTTAATTGTTCGTGTATTAAAGTCACCAAGAGATAAGAAGTAAATTGACAGTTAAAATAAAACTGTCGCAATTAAAATCACGGCATCGGTCAGTTAAGACAGTTTTTCTCTGATCTGCTTGACATAAATCATCGCATAATATTGCCCGCAAATTTAAAGTAAATGTGGTGGCCTATCTGTGAGAAAAAATCCTTTTTTTAAAATATTATATTTGTAATGTTTGGAGAGTATTCAGACAGTCTATTAAACCATGTAAACTTTCGCATAATGACAAGGGTAAAAATTCGGTCACCAAGAATTCTCACGGGGTACGCGTCTGGCACGTGCCAACTCCAGACACTCTCCCAAATATAGCTGAACATCTGGCGGCGCCTTTGATCACCTTTCCTCCCTCGTAGTAAAATAAACTGTACCCGAAAAACCTTTACTTTATATTTGTCAAACGAGACTTGTTACTTGTGTTTGATTGAACAGTATGAGATTAGATTTTCGGATTATTAAAAGAAGCGTGGAACAGAATCGGTAATTTATTTTAATCTACCAATATTATATATCGCCTTTCGGATGAGAAGTTAATAATTTTGTGACAAATTAACAATTAAATTTCTCGCATTTTCCGTATTTAGTGAAAACGTCGTAGCTACGACTGACTCTTTTGAAAACATATCATTGCATTTTTTTCTTGATTTGATACGGCCGATGACAATACCCTTGATGAGCTCCGGATACGAGGGAAGTGTAGTAAAATAGAAAGTAGGTTCAGGTCAATTTGACTAATTTTATAGGGTCGTGCATGTTAATTGTAGCCATCCTTTCAGAGCAGGTCCTGTCGGGGAAAGAAAATTAAGAAATCAGAGAGAGAAACCAAGCGTGATATTTTAATTGCATCACCTTCATGGTTCGTAGCTTAAAGATATCGAGGTGCGTGCCTATTCTCAGTCACTGTTATAAACAATATACACCTGTTGACACTTTACCCAGACAGTTTGGAGATACTGATCGCCAAGATCCCAAATTGCCGATAATGGATGTGGCATTTGTTAACCTGATATTTTATGTTCGTAAATTTGGTGTCCGAATTTATAGATAAATTCCAGACATCATTTGTCCGAAATTAGAGGCACAAAATTAATTATTTCATGAAATAATTAATGGTGTCCGAATTCTTGGAGTGTCCGAATACATGGACAAATTACGGTAATTCTTTTATCAACAGTGACGATTGCTCGAATAATGTATATTACCACATGAAATTTTTTTAGACTGTTTCGATATGGAAAGTCATTGCAAAGATCAATTCTAAGTTGGTAAAATTCTAAGAAAGAATTGCCTTTCTCTTTGTCTTTCTGGGTAGAAAACAAGGACTTTCTTGGTAGAAAACACTGCGGAAAAATGTAGCAAGTATTTTCTTCATTTTCCATTTTGTTGAAGGACATGAAAATTGGGATATTGTGGGAATGGGTTAAAGAGCCGCAAAAGATATTAGGTAAACCACATATTTTACAACTATTCATTTATTCGAGAAAAATACTCTTATAGTGCATATCAATTTGTAAGTAATCAATAGCTCTATATTCGCAACAACTGTTAATAACAGCAGGCCTTCTATTTAGTGAAGGTCGAATTTACAAATTTAGTTGATACTTTTCCCTACGTTTGCATTGTCCACTTTCAAACAACTTTTTAGCAATATAATAATGGGCTTAACATCATGTTAAAAGGGGCCATCTTAAAAAAAATAAAAAATTTAATGATAGAACCTTTGGTAGGCTTACACACAGAGTACCAGATCTGATACAATTATCCTCCAACGTGCCCATAAGGGCGAGCATATAGTGGCCACTTCATCTGTCCATCAGTCATTCCATCCTCCGTCCATCCATCTATACACCTGCATTTCTCCACAATCTTTGGTCCAAATTCGATGAAACTTAACATGTAATTTCCTTATGAGATTGCTCCAATTCATGTTTCCAGTCTTTTGATAGCTCCAAAGTCAATGGCACAGTTCAAAGTCAAATATTAAAATTGAACTTGACCTGAGCATAGCTCCTTCAATTTTGAATGGATTTTAATCTATTTTGAACCAATTGCTCTCTATCATGAATAGATTTACAATTTGAAAGAAATATTCTGATAGCTTCATGCTCAAGGTCATGGCTCAAGGTCAAACCTTAGAATTAAGCCTGTCCAGAGCATAGCTCTTAAAATTATGGATAGATTTCAAAGTACCTTTACACAATTGTTCTCTGGCATGAGTAGATTTAACATTTGAAACAAATTTTCAGAAAGGTGCAAGGTAAAGGTCATTACTCAAGGTCTTGCATTAAAATCAAGGATGTCCATATAGCTGACACTTTGTCTGTTGTCCATTAGAAACTTTTTCCTCATTTATTTTTTTTCTTAGCTATATTTTGGAGCAAAGTCAGTCTCTGACAGCTCTTGTTTTAGTTCAGATAATCAAAGTGATGTAAGCACTGCAATTGGTTCTCACTAAAAAATTGGACAGACCTTGCATTTTGACATTTAAAGAAAAATGGGGTAGAAAATACCATGGAAAAAGGAGAAATTGATGCAAGTAAAGAAATTTCTTCATTTTTAAAAATGTTTTTAAACAGAAAGTTGAAAAATCTAAAATTTCATTGACTTTCAATTGTTGTCTGTAACTCCTTTCAGTTTGGACCAGTCTAAAACTTTGCCATCTGGTACTAGGTTAACCCATTACCAAACGACAAAATTTAAAACTGGTCAAAATTGAAAGGAGTTGCATTGACAATAACCTAAAGCTTATGAAATTTTAATTTTTTTCACTGGGTAGAAAACATTGTGTAAAATGAAGAAAGTGCTTGTTGCAAGGAATTTCTTCATTAAGCACGATGTTTTCCCGATTGTTTTTCTTGAGGGGCATCCAAAAGTGTAATTTTAGGGAATGGGTTAATTGATTAATACAACAAAGGAGTGGTGAGAAAAAATATATTCTATTAAATCAATTTAGAAAAATGTTTACATAAAAAGATCAAAGTGCAAACTATAGGTTTTAACCCTTGTCATACTAAATATATTCCTTTTTAGCTTGCAATTAGCGTCAGCTTTGATAGCTTAACAGACAAAATTTTGAGGTCGTCTCAAAGTTAACGAGTGCAAACTGCCACTGGAGGCTTAACCACTAAATCAATTGAATTTGAATGCCTACGCCGTAAAAAGTAATTCTTATGTATTTCAGGAATATTGCAAACTCTAATCAAACTGTAGAGAAATGTTTAGCTTTTGAAAATGAAGAAATTGTGAACAATGAAGAAATTGCTTGTTTTCTGTAACCCTACAAAGGAAAATTCTTCTAAATTCAACAAAATCTTAATTGCTGTCTGCAACTTTAAATTTGAACCGATCCTAGATTTTGTAATGGGTTAACTCCTGGGTTACTTTAACCTTGTTTAGTGATCATGATAACCTTTGGCAAAAAAAAGATTACTTAAAAAAACTATGCTTTGCTAGCTTACAGTACTTTCAGTCCCTTGTTTTACCACTGTGTTTAAATCCATATTTAAATTAATGTTTAAAGCCACAATTGAATTGTCTTTTCAATTCCTATTACGCCGCCGTCATAGTGCAGTTGGTAGCGCGTCGGACTGTCAATCTAAAGGTCCCGGGTTCGATCCCCGACGGCGGCACTCATCCTGTCCAACTAATTGTCTCTCACCAATGGGTGGATAATCGTAGATCTATGTGGGATAGCAGCTGGAGGATAGGAAAGGATGTAGTGGTAGTACTGGTGTGAGAAATACCAGGATTCCATTGTTAGGTGCTCCAGCCGCCGTGATATAACTGAAAGATTGTTGAAAGCGGCATAAAACCCCATTCAAACAAACAAACAAATCAATTTCTATTACTTTAGACCACTAAAGATCAAAACTATGGTGTACCGTTTGGGACAAATGTCCCCTTTAAGTTGTCTTAGCACAAAGAAGGGCATGCATAAATAACATAGGTAAACCCGTTTAATTCAAGCACACACGCTTATATTTTGAAAGTGCATGCCTTAAATAAAGTGTGCACTTTCAAAATATGAGCATGTATGCATAAAAAGTAAACACCTTCATATTGGGTATACACTGGTAGTTCAGGCGTATACGCACATTTTATACCCTTGAACGCTCGGTAATTATGCACGCATGTCTAAATTTTTTGAGTGCGCCTGTATTATTTCTGCATAAACACGTTCTTTTATGCGTGCACGACTTGAAATAGACTTTAGACTCAAACGGTACACCATGCAAAACTTCTTTTAGAATATTTTGACTGCACAATGTACTTATTATGATAGTGTTGGAAATGTTATGCATTGACCAATTCCGCTGTATAACCCCTTCCCATATAACCTTGCTTTACTATGCCTCTCAAGAAAATATCTTTGGAAAGCACTGTGGAAAATAAAGAAAATACTTATAAGTATGTTATCTAACCACAAAAACAAAGATTTTGAAAATTTCATGAAATTGAAATGGCAGTCTGCAAACTTTTTCAATTTGGACATTTTAGATTTTGTGATCTGTCTGCAGAATTTGTTGAGAGAAAAAGAATTCTCAGCTGGGAAGTTTGTTTTCTCTTAGAAATTGAAAGATATTGGGTACAGCCTCTTTAAATCATGAGCAAGTGAATTAACTGCAGTCATTTATTCTTGCAAAGTACAGTGCAATTTGATTAACTTCGATTCCAATTCCTTTCTACTAGCAGAGCACAACAGTTTGGGGAGTAATTCAAACTCTATTAAACTTAAGATAAACCCTTAACCATTTTGCTGGTTTTTACACCAATGCAATTGCATACTTGAGAAAATATTGTGGAAAAAGAAGAAATTGCTTGTAACAACCAATTTCTGCTTTTCTCACACTATTTTCTATCACGTAGGATAGTTTCATTTTCATTTGCACTCAGTTTTCATTGCCATCACCAAAGTCTTTCAAATAGGACTAGCCTAAAATTTCGAAAAACGGAAAAGGGTTAAGCTATCTTTTTGGTCAAAAGATATCATTTTGTCTGACATAAATGAGACAGCCGCCGTCATAGCGCAGTTGGTAGCGCGTCGGACTGTCAATCTAGACGTCCCGGGTTCGATCCCCGATGGCGGCACTCATCCTTACCGACTATTTGTCACTCACCAATTGGTCGATAATCGTAGACCTATGTGGGATAGCAGCTGGAGACTAGGTAAGGATGTAATTGTAGAACTGGTGTGAGAAATACCAGGATTCCATTGTTAGGTGCTCCAGCCGCCGCGATATAACTGAAAAAAAGTTGAAAGTGGTGTAAAACCCCATTCAAACAAACAAACATAAATGAGACATAGTTGTCAGCATTTGTGTGTCCGTCCATCCAAATTTATCCACAGCATCTCCTACATTTATGAGTGGGAGCCACGTCCATGACCCAGTTGGTAGGGCATCAGACTCTCAATCATGAGGTCCAGAGTTTTATCCCTTGTTGTGCCAAAAATCCTTCCTGACATTTGTCTACCAACAATGGTCGGATAATCATAAGCCTAAGTGAGAATAGCAGCTGGAGGCTCAGAAAGGTTGTTGTGGTAGTACTGGTGGTAGAAATACCATGGTTAGGTGCTCCATAGCTGCGATATCGTAGCCCTGTTTCTGATAATCTGCTGACGAGAGCTATGACACCCCCCTTCTTTGCTCTTTGTTGCAGTGCCCGGAATGATTCACTCCGAGCACTTTGAGGTCGATTATTGTAAGTTGTGTAAATAGTACAAACACAAGTTTAATACCAAAATGGACCTTAACCATTTATCTATCCATGTAAATAAACGTAAATCTAAAAAAGTCGTATATTTTATGCATTTAAGTCTCAATTCGCTGCACCATCGGAAACTCTAAGTTTTTCAGCCATTTTGAATCAAATGTCAGCCATTTTTGCTGTTCGACAACGAGATCTCTTGAGATCTTTGGTTTCTGGCCAAAATGACAGCAAATGAGAATTTAGGTCACCATATTTGGAACACATAGTATTATTTGAAAACAGGACAGTTCTGATAGAAAATAAGAAAAAAGTTTTATGAAAGTAATTCAAGAGTTAATTGAATTTGATAGATAAAATCAAGATATTGAAGATTCAGTATCTTTGAAGATAAAATTTTATCAACAGTAGGTAAAAACGCATACCATGATTTTTATGCCCCGCATTAATAGATCGGGGGCATATTGTTTTTCCGTCTGTCTGTATGTCTGCATAAGTTAACCTGCCAATTTTCCTATAAATCCAACCCTGATTAAGTTACAATGCTAATATTTGGTGTGTAGATAGGTCTCAACAAGGCGCAACTGGGGAAGTTAATTTCATCAAGGTCAAGGTCAAAATTTTAACCCTTTTCCCTAAAACTTTACTCAAAAACTTAACCTGCCAACTAAACATTTTCCTATAACTTCATCCCTAATTAAGTTACAATGCTAATATTTGGTATGTAGATAGGTCTTAACAAGGTGCAACTGGGAAGTTCATTTCATCAAGGTCAAGGTCAAAATTTTTACCCTTTTCCTTAAAACGTTACTCAAAAACTTAACCTACCAACTAAACACATCTTGCTTTTACGAGCACCTGTTTTGACAGCATGACAATAGTAAACAACATGACGTAATAATATATCACATGACCAACCAAATGTCATGGCCGCCAAACTTAAGAAATATTTTATAGACTCAAAAGAAACCAGTATTAAACGATTGATACAATTGATATTCTTATTATTTTGATAGAATTTGTCCATAATGTTAACGTATGTAAGGAATTCATCCATAAAAAATCGCTTATCACAAAACATACAACATTAGGACTTGCAACAAAGCGCAAAGAAGGTGGGAGTCGTAGCCCTTGCCAGCAGATTATTAGAAAGAGGGCTACGATATCGCAGCTAGGTGCTCCAGTGCGGTAATATGACTGAAATACTGTTAACAGTGGTTCTTAAAACCATTCAAGTAACAAACATTTATGGCTAAATTTCAAAATGCAATGGCATAATTGTTCTCCATCAAAAGTTGATGTGCACTTAAAACAAATTTTCTGACAGCTCCAGGGTCAATGTCACAGCTCAAGGTCAAACATTTAAATTGATCTCATCCACAACATAATCAACATCCTGCATCAATGGATGGATTTCAAAATTACTTGGCACATTAACTGTTCTCCATTATAAGTAAATGTGCCTTTTGAAACAAATTCTTAGATAGCTCATAGGTCAAGGTCACAACTCAAGGTCAACATTCACACTGGTCTTATCCATAGGATAATTATTGTTCTGCTTTAAAATGAGATGTGCCTTTTAGACAGCTTCTTCCGTCATTCCCTTTGTCTATCATGAGTAGATGTGCCATTTGAAACAAATTTTTAGATAGCTCCAAGGTCACAGCTCAAGTTAGAATTTAGCATATATGGAATAGGGTAAGCGTATATCCACATCTTTGTCTATCAGACTGTTTGAGCCTTTTCCATGTTTATTTGATACTTTTTGTGACAGGGCTATATTCAGGGGCAATAATCCCTCTCTGATGGTTCTTAAAAGTTTAAGGACGGACGCACACAAACACATACAACGGACACAACGCCATGACAATAGCTGCCTGGCTTTCAACCATTGGAGCTAATAACCGAGATTGTGTTGCAATGGGTTGAACCTCATAGAATCAACATTTTTTTCTTCTTCTGTAAAACCTAAATATCTGTGCAGTGTTTATTCTAGGATTTCAAAAATGTCTGGAATTTCAGTGCAAATCCACACAAAATTTAAAATGTTTGGTATCCCATTACCAGACGGCAAAGCATTAGACTGGTCCAAATTGAAAAGCTGTAGTCGACAATCCAAAATTCAGGGTTTCCATTTACGACGTAAAAGTATCTGTATACGCATGAAAATCAGCTCGGACACAAAATTTGAATAGTCGTCGCGTCCATGGGACGCAAAATAAAATGAGTGGCAAAAACAATGTATTTTCATAAATCTTACGCAGAAACGTCAGATAACTAGCGAAAACAATCTAAAATGTTTCAAAATACGACAGGTTTGAAGCAATGTCACCGGTTTTCCAAAGTTACTATAAATAGACTTCGCCAACGTCTAACCGAAAATTTGCGATTGTTGGGATTCCCGCTTTTTCTTCTGGTACCCGAACTGTCTAAAATATTGATTTGTGGGCAATTTGATATCCGGAAACCAACTGTTACTTTCATTTTGTAAATAATAATGGCTTCTCGAGCCAAGAAAAAGAAGCACTCACGGTCTTTTCAAGACCAGTGGCTTGCCGATCCGGCGTTCAAAGACTGGCTGATAAAAGTCAGATTCGTCTGCTGTTTGAATGAAGTGCAGTATTTGTTGTGAAACTAAGCAGAAGAACATTTTTACTACGGGCTGCAATGACTTTCAGGTATGAAGCAGACGACAATTTTCATTTGACGTATCACAGCGTTAGTATAGCGACGAAAGGTTTTCCTTTGCTTGTAAGAGCTGCCGTAAATAATATATTACTTTTGAAAATAATGTTAGGAAGCATTTCTTTTTGTCATATTGACTTCAAAGTAGATATTTGCTGTTTGTTTGTTTACCCATTACCAGAAGGCTAAATTTTAGACTTGTCATAAATCGAAGTTCATGAAGACCACAATTTCAAATGCCTGAGAATTTCACATTTTTTTTGGGGGGGGGGGGGCCTTCTGGAGTAGAAAAATTAAGGAAAATAAAGAAATTGCTTGTCACAAATAATTTCTTCATTTTGCACAATGTTTTTCTAACTCTTTATCTTGAACCTTGGGGGAATATAGGCGGTCTGTGCAACTGACAGGCTTTTTTGGTTTACTCATACCAGTTCTCACAACTTAAAGCCTTATGCCATTGTTTCTAAACTATCCTTTCACTGAACCCTTTCCCAAATAAAAAAAAGTTTAGGCTGGTCCAATATGAAAGCTGCTGCAGATCAAAAAATTTGTGATTACTTAGGTATAAAACTTGAGAATATCTCAGAAAACATTGAGGTAAATTGAGATAATGCTTATTAGCAGTTTCTTCTTTTGCTACAATGTTTCCCCAAGCCACTTTTACTGGGATTATCAAAACTAGGTCTTGTTTTGGAAAGAGCTATTAAGCCTGTTCAAGTACACCAATTAATTTGAAGATGATTTGTGGAAGTCAAAATTGGACTCAACTGAAAGTGGTTGGGACTCAACTTTTTCTACGGCACTGGGTCCCAGGGACTCAATATTATTTTAAGTAAATGGAAACACTGCAAAATTAATAGAATTTTAAATTTTCAAGTGTATTTGGACAGAAAACATTGCAAATTCAACAGTTTCACAATGTTTTCTTGGGGAGCGTAAAAAGGAGGGCTTGTGTAGGAATGGGGTATTTCATGCTCTTTGTTTATAGTCTCCCACGCATGTTAAAAAAAATATGGGGAATCTATGAAAAAGTGGGGGAATTCCCAATCCCCCTGCCTAGAATAAACACTGCTATGATCAAGTGTTATGATCATGAGGAAATGTTAGTCAGTCAGCAGAAGTCATGAGTTTGATATTACTGAAAGAAACTATTGAAATTGGTATTAATTAATTGAATGGCGTTTAACTTGTGACGGGTTAGTGATTGCTTTTAAGCAAATTCACCTAGTCTCGCCTGCTGTTCTACCCAAACTTAGAAGTTTTTAACCCATTACTAGACTGTTACGCTTTTGGACAACCCTCAAGCAAAATAATTGGGAAAACATTGTGGAAAAAGAAGAAATTGCTTGTCACAAGCAATTTCTTCATTCTCCACATTGTTTTCTACCCAGAAAGGGTAAAAACTCTAAAATTTCTTCTGCAGCTTCTTTCAATTTGGACTAGTCTAAAATTTTGCCAACTGGTGATGGGATAAACAGTCAAGCACTTGAATCTGCATGTTTTATTGAAATATTTCAAAATGAAGCATTTAGTGGTATTGGGTTTACCCATTCCCGAACAACAAGGTTTTAGATTGGTCCAAATTCAAAGTAGTTGTAGAGGATAAATATTTATTGATGAAGTTCTAAACTTCTTTCTTTTTTTTAAGGTAGAAAGCATTGTGGATAATGAAGAAATTGCTAGTTATAAGCAATTTCTTCATTTTCCACTATATTTTCTTAACATTTTCACTTCCAGGTGTAAAAAGGCATTATTGTGTGGGAATGGGTTAAAAAGTTCTTCATTTCTTCATTTTCCACAATGTTTTTCAGATTCTCAAATATGTTTTCTCAAGCTCTTTCAATCAATGAGAAAAGGGGCATAAAAAGCTGAAATGTGTTGGAATGGTTAAGCATGGTAAATATTGTCATCTCAAAAAGTGTTAAAACTATAATTTGTGGGGTAATTGCAATACTGGTCTAAGTATCAAAATAATGTTTAGTCACTTAAAATAGTATCGCAACTAATCCTCATATTATACAGCCAGAAAAGCCATTTTTTGCAGGTGCTCTGTTCAGTTATGTTGTATCTGTGCCAGTTACATGAATGTTACCCAAAATATTGCCATTCAACTGTCAGCAAGATTTATTGCCTTCAATAGAAGAGCTGCATCAATCTTAGTGGTCAAGATATAATTGGTGGACAGGACTAGATGGTCATCTCAAATGACCACTCAAGGACATTTCTATCTTTTACACCCTTGAAAGGATGACAACAGTTCCATATTTTGATAAACCCATCACCAGAAGACAAAATTTTACCATAGTCAGAATTCAAAAAAGACCTAAAGTAGGTGTCGGTCAGTGTTACCCAGTTTGGAAAATCCAGCACGATGTAACTATGTTAGAAGAGAAGTGATGCCCAGTCCGGTTCGATTAAATGTTTTTGAAAACCTGTCTCCCTCAAACAACTGAACATTTTGAAAAAGCAAAATATGACGATTCTATATAACTCGTAGAACGTGTAAAGGCTTTTTAAATATGAAAACACCTACCAATAACCTGCATAGCAGCCATTTATTGTTCTTGAAGATTTAAGATCTAGTTCTAGAAGTAATTTCCTGAACATTCAAGAACTGGTTCATGAAGCCATTGAAAACCTGATATTGTGACAATTTTGTCTCTTGTCTTTTCTTGGATTTGTGGCCACTTGTTGAAAAAAGGCTTTATTCCAGTGACAAAATGTTTTTTCTCGAGCCCGCTTGCAGTGAGTGAGACATAGTTGTCACTATGACAAGTCGGTGTATGTGTGTTAGTCAGTCCGTCTGTCCGAATTTGTCCGGACAATTACTCCTACATTTATGGATGGATTTCAAAATAACTTGGCACAATTATTCTCCATCATGAGCGGATGTGCCATTTGAAAGAATTTTTGGGATAGTTCTTATGTCAAGGTCACAGCTCAAGGTCCAACACTAAAATTGTGATTGTCAAGACCATATCTCGTACAATTACGAATGGATTTCAAAATAAATTGGCACAATTATTTTCCATCAAGAGTAGGTGTGCCATTTGAAATAATTTTTTGGATAGCTTCGAATTCAAGGTCAAAGCTCGAGGTCAAACACTAAAATTGCATGATGCCTACGAAACTTTGCGGGCATCAGAGTAGTTGTCCTGGGACAACCATCTAGTTCTGTTACATGGAGCCATTGGAGGTTAATCACATATAGTGATGGTTAGTTGAATATGTCGATGTCCCAGCTAGATTTACAATACAATACCTATGATATTTATTTTAAACTTCATACCTGAACAAATTAAGCACTTCCAAAAAATCAAGCAGAAACTAATTAATTCTTTGATGGCCCTTTTCATTGATTTTCATCCCTAACCCATTCCCACACAATGACGCTTTTTGACGCCCCTCAAGAAAAAAAAAATTGAAATCAAACAATTTCTTCATTTTACACATTTTTAGCGGTTTTGTAGGACAAAACCGGTATTTCACATCACACGAATTTTCTACTCGTTTCCACGCATGCTCATAAACTTGAAGTGAAAATCTATGTGATTGCCTCCATTTTGTTTCATCGCTGATAAAGAAAATAACTTACTTGCTGAATGCAAACAGCCTCCTTTTAGTCATCAATATGAAGGAATTCAACTTAATATATCCATAGTAAATTGTCCAATTAACTGTCTAAATGAGAGAAATAATCTCTTGTTTCAAGATAGAATCTAGGTCAGTGGTTAATGGAGTAAACAAACTCCTAACCCTGTCTGTTAGTTTTGACCTGGCAGGACTGAGCAAAACACAATATATGCTACAAGTTACAACCCTGTTATAGTCGCGATTCAAGCGCATATTTAACCTCATCGAATAAAACACCTCTCAAATTCGACTATATATTCGAAACGAACATGTATAGTACGTAATAATAATATGCCCAAAGCAAAGAGAATTGAATGTTAGCTTTGACTGCTTTACCTTTTATCATTTAACCTTTTACCACACAACCACAAATTTTCACGCACTGATGAAATAATATTAAAGAAAACGTTGTGATTAAATCAAAATAGCGAAATCAGTAAACAGTAAAAGGGTCATTAGGATAATTTAATGGGGTTTTAACGCAACTTTTAATAGTATTTCAGTTATATCCGGGCGACTGGAGCTCCTAACCATTGATTCCTGGTAGTTCTCACACCAGTATTACCACTTCATCCTTATCAGCATCCAGCTGCTCATCCCTCTTAGGTGTACGATTTATATTTACTTATCTTGATGATACATGTTGGCGTTATTGAGCGCGGTTACTGATAAGCCAGCAAAACCGCTCTCAGGACTTTCAGTCCTTTGATTTCTACCCAGATCGTTGAAAGAATTTAAAATTTCTTACACTTTGAATTGTCGTCTGCAACTTTTTTCAATTTGGACCAGTCTAAAATTTCAATGTATGGTAATCAGTTATTCATGCTAAATTTGAATATTCCTGTTTTACAGGAGTTATCAACAAAGATCAGCTTGTTCAAATTAGTAATCTGATCTTAGTCTGCAACTCCAGTTTCTTCGTATTAAGCCAAAGCTGTTCATAACATCAATAATCAAACTAGGGTCTCCAGTGCTTCAAGCCCATTATTCCGTGTCCTACTTAAAAATTTTCCTCTTTTCACTATATTTGAAAACTTTGACACCATTAGATCAATCTTGTATTTAAAGATTTCTCTCACAACAACAACAAAAAGCAGGTAGTGTATGCTAAGATCAGACTGCATGTCTTAGTCTATACACCTGCCAAAGCCATTGCCAAACTATGAATATACCAAGATTGGCATGACAAGGGTTAACTTTAAAGTTTTCTGGAAAATGTGTTATCCAGCATAATAAGTGTTAACCCTTTCCCTTACAACAAAATTCTAGACTGGTCCAAATTGAAAGAAGCTGCAGACGACAATTTAACGTTGATTGAATTTCGAATTTCTTTGTCTTTTTGGATAGAAAACATTGTTGATAATGAAGAAATTGCTTGATACAAGGAGGGTTTGTGTTTGAATGGGTTAATCATTTTCAACTTTATGCATATTATATTTAATAGGCTTTTAAATATCTTGAAGCAACATTAAGATGAATTGACAATGTCCTGTTTGATGTCAGAGTACAAAGTCCATATCAAACAAACATGGTTGTGTCCTTGGTAGCTTTGCTACACCACACTTACCCAAAATTTGTCATCAAGATTTATCGCCCATAACTATTGTATTCTGTATAGATTTGTACACTGACCCATACATTTAACCCATTACCATTAGGTAAAATTTTAGACTAGTCCAAATTGGAAGGACCTGCAGACAACAGTTTAAAGCTCATGAAACCTTGCATTTTTTTAATTTTGGGGGAGAAAACATTGTGGATAATGAAGAAATTGCTTGTAACAAGCAATTTCTTCATTTTCCACAATGTTTTCCAAGGCCTTATTCTTGGGGGTGTCCAAAAGTGTCACTGAGTTGGAATGGGTTAAATTTGTACACACTTTTGCACTATATTTTTCTACACTTTTCCTCCAAACTAATTTTTAAAACAGAAATATGACAGCCATAGTTCATTATTTCTTTACCATTTCCTATACAAACACTGGATTTTAAGTTACTGTGATTTTATACTTCAGAATTGCTCGCAACAAGCAATTTCTTCTTTTCTCACAATATTTTCTACAACATAGGATTGCTCATTTCAAATTGCATCCATTTTCATTGTCCTTTGCAACCTCCTTCAATTTAGATTAGTTTAGAATTTAAAAAAGAAACGGGAAAGGGTTTAGCTTTATTATATTGCATTTGATGAAATATATTTCAATCAACAATAAGTAAAATGAATTTATAAAATGAAAGGACAAAAGTCATAGCCTACTGTAACATTTATACTCTCTTTCAACTATATAATGAGTTCTATGGGTTTTATGGTCTTGTCTTTTGCGTTTCTTTTTCCTGCTGTTTGATGAAAGAGCCGCCGTCATAGCGCAGTTGGTAGCACGTCGGACTGTCAATCTAGAGGTCTAGGGTTCGATCCCCAACGGCGGCACTCATCCTTTGGGACTATTTGTGTCTCTCCAATGGGTCGATAATTGTAGACCTATGTGGGATAGCAGCTGGCGGCTAGGAAAGGATGTAATGGTAGTACTGGTGTGAGAAATACCAGGATTCCATTGTTAGGCGCTGCAGCCGCGAATATAACTGAAAGGTTGTTGAAAGCAGAGTAAAACCCAATTCAAACAAAAAGCTATTTGATGAGAAAAGAATAACATAATTCAAAAGTTTGTTATACTAGATTAAATTTGTCAACAAGGGTAAAGGATAAATGATTGACGGCCATCTCAAATGACCAGTACTGCTCTCTCATTGACTGGACACCATGCTATTGTTGTGCATGGCCAAATAAATTGTAACGGATTTACACCTGATTGACCAAGAGTGACCGCTGCGGGGACGTGCTCTATTACAGGATATCGCGTCATCTTGTATAAGCTTGACCTCTTTCAGAACAATGGGGTTGCATACATTTTATACCAGCACCAAGCAACACGTCAAATTGGTGACGCCAATATTTACAAAGGGTTCTTTGATGCTGCTTCTGAATATTTAACGATGTACAAACAGGGAATCAAATTAATCACCTTCAAATTTGTTTTTAATCTTAAAATTTAATTATCTGCAAGAACCCTTGATAAAATAAATATACAATGTTGTTGTCTTTTAACCTATTCCAAAATGAAAATCAAAGTACTGAAAGTACTGTTAGCTAGCAAAGCATGGTTGAATTTAAAAAATCTTTCCCTTGTTGGGTAGAAAACATTGTGGACATTGAAGAAATTGCTTGGTACAAGCAATTTCTTCATTGTCCACAATGTTTTCCTAAGCTTTTTTCTTTAGATGCTTAAAAAGTGGAATCGGGTGGGAATGGGTTAAATAGCATGCTTTTGACAGAGTTCTCTACAATTTGAATAGAGTTTGAATTATTCCTGAAATATAAAAACTATTTTTTATATTTGTGGTTAAGCCTCCAGTGGCGGTTTGCACTCGTTGAACTTTGAGAAGACCTCAAAATTTGTCTGTTAACTTAGGCTATGAAAGCTGACGCTTCCCTAGCTAAAAAATGAACTAGTTGAAATTTAAAGAATTCGCACACAACAATTTTAACCTTTGTTATGCTGAATAAAATCCATACAAAATTGTGCTAGAATAAATTGACTGAAAGCACAGACAGCACTAATTTTAGGTTGGTAATTATTCAGAGATTTAATGGAATAAACTTTAACCCACTACCAGACAGGCTAATTTTGGACTGGTCTAAATTGAAAGGAGTTACAGAAAAAACTTTAAAGCTATGAAATTATAGATTTTTTCATCTTTCTGGATAGAAAACATTGTATTAAATGAAGAAATTGCTTGTTACATTTACACATTGTTGGGGGGGGGGGTCAAAAAGCGTCATTGTGTGGGTTGTGTTGGAATGGGTTAACCATTCCAACTCAATCCCTCCTTTTTACGCCCCTCGAGGAAAAAACTTTGGAAAACATTGTGGAAAATGAAGAAATTGCTTGTATCAAGCAATTTCTTCATTATCCACAATGTTTTCTATCCAAAAAGACGAGAAAATTAAAAATTCCACCAACTCGAAATTGTCATCTGCAGCTTCTTTCAATTTGGACCAGTCTAAAATTATGCTATGTTGGAATGGGTTAAAGGGTCAAGCAGGAGGTCTAGACAAAGATGAGACTGCACAAATGTGCAGCCTGATCTTTGTCTAGACCTCCTGCCAAAACAAGAATATTCCGGGTTCTGCATAATAAGGGTAAAGTCTGTGAAACTTAAAAATTCTGTCTTGTTTGGGGGGTAGAAAACATTTTGAGAAATGCAGAAATTGCTCGTTACAAGCAATTTCTACATTTTCCACAATGTTTTTGAAAGCTTTTTACTGATGGGGCATAAAAAGTTGGGATTGCGTTGGAATGGTCAAACAAAAATGTTTTTAGCTTTTTAACCCTTGTCTTGCTGAACCCGGAATATTCCTGTTTTGGCAGGAGGTATAGATAAAGGTAAGTCCGCACAAATGTGCAGTCTAATCTTGGTCTACACCACCTGTTTGTCTTCTTTTAAACCAAAGCTGTTTATAAAATTATCTTTCAACATGATTATCAACCTAAAATTAGTGCATCCAGTGCTGTCAGCCCTTTGATTTTAATGCAGTTCTGTAGAGGATTTTTATTCACCATGACAAGGATTAACCCATTCCCACACACTGACGCTTTTGGATGGCCCTCAAGAAAAACACTTTGGAAAACATAGTGTAAAATGAAGAAATTGCTTGCAACAAGCAATTTCTCCATTTTTCACAATGTTTTCTACCCACTTAGTTGAAAAAAATATATAATTTCTTCAACTCTAAATTGCCGTCTTCAACTCCTTTGAATTTGGACTGACCTTTTGCATCTTGTGAGCCCAAAATATTTTAAAATTTCATCCAAATCTTAATTAACTATGAAATTTTGGCAGTAGGGTATCATACCCTATATTTTTTCTAGCAATGGGATAGTGGCTTGGAATAAACAATTCCCAATAAGATACTTACAGAAAAATTCAACTCAAACCTGTGACATAATATTTTTCTAGTTTTAGCCAAGTTATTTTAAATTATTATTTTCTGATAATTGATAATAAGTATGAAATAAGTTTTCACCACCCTAAATTTGTTAACCCATTCCCACACAACAAAATTTTAGACTGGTCCAAATTCAAAGAAGATGCAGACAACAATTTCAAGTTGATGGAATTTTAATTGTTTTCACCTTTTTGGATAGAAAACATTGTGGATAATGAAGAAATTGCTTGATACAAGCAATTTCTTCATTTTCCACAATGTTTTCCAAAGCTTTTTTCTTGAAGGGCGTAAAAAGGAGGGATTGAGTTAGAATGGGTTAATCCTTTTTAAAGATGAAATATTTTGATTCAAAACAATTTAGACTTTTAGCCTTCCTGGATTGATTCCCTGTCTTTTTTCATTTATTTAAGAAATGAAGAGAATATTTTTTGTTTTCATGGAGGTATGAACCGAAAAACCTAATCACACACTGTATGAATACGCGAAGCGGATTCATACAGTGTGTGATTAGGTTTTTCGGTTCATACCTCCATGAAAACAAAAAATATTCTCTTCATTTCTTATAATTTAATAGCATCGAGCGAAAAATGCAACAACTTCACAAATTTTGATACCTTTTTGTATGGAACTATTTTGTGCGGAAGCATATAAAATGGCTGCGTGCTCAAAATTTTGTTCATGGAGGTATGAATTAAATTTTTCGACCAATCAGATCGCTCATTTTTGATAGACGAAACTAACAATTAAATTATTATAATAATGCTTCCTCTTTGAAATGATATTTTTAAGTGCGTTCTAATGAGATTTTTATTTCAGACTAGCAAACAAATAGCCTTTGATGTAATTGGGTAACTAAATGCGTCTTCATGAGCTTCTTTGACCCATCTCTTGAAAATTCAAATGAGACCCTACAAGTAGCCTGGCGGGAAAATGGTCGGATCTTTATGGAAAATACTATTTTGTTCACTTTTTAAACCTTGTAGCTGCAGTTTTATCCAAGCTGGAGTTACAATGTTGTTGATCTGGCTGGTAATTCCCTTAAAAGTTACGCCGGGACGGGAACAATAGAAAATGCCATGCACAATTACTTTCCCACGTAGTCTTGGGCAATAATGACCAAACCAGGTGTAATGGGGTCCAGTTACGTGGCCCCTTCCCTAGGGTCCATTGTCAAGGGTCAAAGGACTGTCTTTAATAAAGGTGACATTTTGTCAGTCATCTGCACAGTACGTTTCCGTGGTGATTGCCTTATTATCACCCAGTGACCATGAAATGAAGGCTACCCTTTCTTGGGATATACTAAAAGTTCTCCATTTTCTTTTATGGCTATATTATAGGGCTTTTAATTTAAAGGGTGAAGTACCAATCAATTATAATATTCAATAAAAAAAAATTGCTTTACTTCTTTAACCTATTCCCACACAGGACACTTTTTGATACCCCGATGAAAAACAGTTATGAAAACAATGTTTTTCACCCAGAAAGTTGAAAAAGTCTAAAACTTCATAAGCTGGAAATCATCGTCCTGCAACTCCTTTCTATTTGGACAAGTCTAAAATCTTGCTGTCTGGTAATGCCAATTAAAAGATAGATTCATGGACTACCGGTAGTTCCTCATAAAACACTACATGCTAGTTCCTCAGATGCACCACTGTTAGGTGGCTAAAAAAGCTATGGGCATAGTTGTTACAAAAATGCATTCAAGAGTTAACCCATTCCCACACAGCAGAATTTTAGACTGGTCCAAATTGAAAGAAGCTGCAGACGACAAATTCAAGTTGATGGAATTTTGAATTTTTTCGTCTTTTTGGTAGAAAACATTGTTGATAATGAAGAAATTGCTTGATCCAAGCAATTTCTTCATTTTCCACAATGTTTTCAAAAGTTTTTTCTTGAGGGGCGTAAAAAGGAGGGATTGAGTTGGAATGGGTTAAACTCTCTAGATAGCTTTCTTTTTTTTTTTTTTTTTGATATAGAAGATATATTTCAAGTTTAAGATGAATTTCTTCACTAATATCATAGGTATGTATTACAAAATGTTAAAGAACGAAAATGACATCAATAAGGCTTTGGCAATACCCCTTGTTTTATTCAAAAAGCAGCTGAGCCTAGTCAGTTTTTCAAAACAATTGGATTGATCAAACAAACCCATTTCTAGATGACAAAATTTTAGACTAGTCCGACTTGTAAATAGTTGCAGACGACAATTTTAAGTTTATGAAATTTGAAAAACTTTCAAATTTCTGAGTAGAAAACATTGTGTAAAATGGTTTAGGGGCATCCAAAAGCATCATTTTGTGGGAATGGTTTAACCCATTCCCACTTGACAAAATTTTAGATTTGTCCAAATTGAAAGAAGATGCAGACGACAATTTCGAGTTGGTTGAATTTTAAGTTTTTTTCACCTTTTGGATAGAAAACATGGTGGATAAAGAAGAAATTGCCTGATACAAGCAATTTCTTCATTTTCCACAATGTTTTTCGAAGCTTTTTTCTTGAGAGGCGTAAAAAGGAGGGATTGAGTAGGGATAGTCTAATTTAAGGTTTTAATACTTGTCATACTAAATAAAATCCTTCTTTGAAATGTATTTCAATCAAAGGGCTGAAATCACTGGACAAACTAGTTTTTGATAAATTACTTTCATAGACAACTGGGATTTGAAATGGACTAGCAGGATGTGTAGTCTATACTTCTTAAGAGATGAAGAGAATATTATTTGTTTTCATGGAGGTATGAACCCAAAAAACTAATCACACTGTATGAATACGCAAAGCGGACATTGTGTGATTAGGTATTTCGGTTCATACCTCCATGAAAACAAAATATATTCTCTTCATTTCTTATAATCTAATAGCATCAAGCAAAAAAAACAAAAGCTTTACAAATTTTGATACCTTTTTGCATTGGACTATTTTGTGCGAAAGCATACATAAATGCTGCGTGCTCAAATTTTGTTCATGGAGTTCATTTTACAAACAACTCTTGGTTAAAAGAGACAGACAGAAGGTGTAGACTAAGATCAGACTGCATTTATGTGCAGGCTGATCTTGGCCTATACCTCTTGCCAAAACAGGAACATTCCGGGTCAGCATGACAAGGTTTAAATCTTAGACTGGCCTAATATCAAAGAAGTTGCAGACGACAATGTAAACTTTGTGAAATTTTAGAATTTTTCAACTTCCTGGAAAGTAGAAAATGAAGAAATTGTTTCAAGCAATTTATTCATCTCACACAATGTTTTCCTAATTTGTTTTCTTGTGAAGCATCAAAAAGTGTCATTCTTTGGGAAATTGGTTAATGCAGTTTTTTTAAAGATTTTAGATGATTCAGCTTCTTAAACACAAACTAACTCTAAGAAAAACATAAATGCTTGATCATGATGCATTGGGGAATGAGAATGAGAATAAAAACTGCCCCAAAAATTCTTGTCCTCAAATAAACCTAAGCATTCAACAGGTCATGAAAGAGACTATTTTTGGCGGGCAATTATTTGTTGGACACCCTGAATATTGCCTAACAACCGTGTCCTTAAATGACCATGTTTTGAATTAATGTCATTAAGTCACCCAAGTATTAGCTTAAATGACAGTGTCCTTAAATGTTCTCAGATTTATCCTTGAATGACCCAAACTTTGATCCTATCATTTGACTTGGATCAACACTTAGAAATTTAGAAATAAAGGAATAGAGGTTATTGAATGAGTGTTCATGAACTATTTAGTTGCAGACAACAATATAAAGGTTATTTTTTTTTTTTTTTTTTTTAGATTTTTTTAACTCTTTGGATAGAAAACCTTGTATAAAATGAAGAAATTGCTTGTTACAAGCAATTTCTTCATTTTACACGATGTTTTCCAATTTTGCTTTTCTTGAGGGGCATCAGAAAGCGTCACTGTGTGGGAATAGGTTAAATGAGTCACTAATAAAAAGATAAAAATAAGTTTTTATTTGCCCAAAGGGAAGTCTTAATTGATATGGGCCTGGTTGTCCGTCTGTCTGATTGTCTGTCTGTTGGCACTTTTTTGTGTGTGCAACTTCTCCCAACAGTTTCAATTGGAATGAATTTAAGCTTTCCACAATAAATCTCTAAGGTGTCTAATTGTGCATGAGACCATTAATATTTGGATCCCTCAGCGGTATTTGAATTATCTGCCCTTGATATAGCAAAAAATATAAAGATTACAGTATTTTTTGTGTGGGCATTTATTCTCATACAGAACATATTGGAATTAATTTTGATCGCCCAGTGTGAATCTAAATCTTGTCTTTTTGTGTACAAGATTTTTTATTACATCCAATGGTCCTAGAAATAATCAGTAATTGATGTGAAAGTAAGTCTACCATAGCCATCTATACTCATTTGCACAGTTATAAATGCTGCTCTCACACCTTTGCGTATCTGAGGCGTTTGGGTCAAAAATGTTTTACGTGGATCAAACGCCGATGACCAAGGAGTATTTTGTTCGATCTCAATGGTATGGCGTATGTATTACGTTCCTGCGGCGTTTCTGCGGCGTTCCTGCTGTGTTCCTGTGTTTGTATGGAGATCAAGCGGCGTAAGTACCACGTTCTGAGGCGTAAGCGTGGCGTATAAGGCGTTGTCGCGGCTTAATCGCTACGTAAGCACGGCGCTCCATTCGTTCGCGCAGCGTTGCTGCTGCGTAATCACGAAGTTTACTGTTTACTTTGGGGTATAAAACTGTTTATTACACGTCGTTGTAGTCATTCATCAGAAAGCAGCCGAAGATGCCACCTAATAGCTGTTTCAGTTTGTTTTTGTAAGCAAAATGTCCAGGCAAGTCCGACAACAGCAATATCATAATCTTCTTGGTCCATGACTTTGGAAATAATGAGAGCAGACCAAGGATACTGGTACAATGGCGCTATTCAGACACAAACTCTTTGAACGCCATAGAAACTCCGACAATGCAACACCAACGGAGCTGCAACGAAATAGAAACGAAACATACGTAACACGTACGTAACATGAACGCGAGATATGCCGTACAAACGTAGCTCTTACGCCGTGGTTACGAAATCAAAGTCAAGAAAACGTAGTGACATACGCCACGAATACGCGGGCTTACGCCGTGGTTACGCGGCATGATTAGCTTTTCGTTCGTGCCACGTACAAGGCGTAAGAGCTACGTTACTGCTACGTAACTGCTACGTTATTTTTGTTTCTATGGCGTATACACTACGTAAGTGCTGCGTATCAGAGCTGTCATGTACGTGCTACGTATTTTTAAGTGCACACTTATAAATACGTCGACCCTCGGCGTACGAGGAGATCATGCTACATATTGAGGCGTATGCGCTACGTAAACTCGCGTTCCTGCTACGTTGTCACGGTGTTCCTTTCTTATCGTGATACGCCACGCTTACGCGGGTCGATACGCAAAGGTGTGAGGAACGTATAAGCTAGAGTAAAATCACCTGCTTAACCTATTACCAGACAGCAAAACTTTGGTCCAAATTGAAAGGAGTTACTCTCTGCTTACATATACTCCACATTTTGTGATTGCATAGTGCATCTCTGTTCTTACATATTGTATATTCTGTGTTTACTTACTGTTTACCCTCAACTTGCGTACTGCACCTTTTGTGATTGCATAGTGCATACTCTGTTTATACGCATTGTATATTCTGTGTTTACTTACTGTTTACTCTCTACTTAAGTACTGCACTTTTTGAGATTGCATTTGTATACACTGTGCTTAGAAACTGTATTCCTGATGCTTGCATATACTGTATACTCAGCTGGCATACTGCACACTATGTGGATACATACTATATACTCTAAGCATGCATACTGAATATTCTGTGCTTGCATGTGTGATAGTACTAGTTATATACTGATATTGCACTGCAACTCTTTTATAACACTGTTTATTGGGTCCTAGTAATGAAGCAGCAGAAGAAGTGGAGTTATTATGCTGGAACGCTGTACCAACCATCCAACCCCTGTGGTGAAAAAATTTGACCCGCAGAATGGAACAATACACTTGATAAATCGCAATAACACTCCCAAATTAACTTAAACATTAATGATATCTGTATGCATATTCATTTTATTTATTTTTTGCAGATTATTTAACAAAGATGGCAAGGACAATGGAAATTTATGATTGTTAACTTAAAAAATACTTAATGAATGATTCATTTTACCAAAAATGTTGTTTTTCTTTGTCTTAATGGTTAACCCTTTCCTGTTCAATCCCAGGTTTTATAACTGAGAAAATATTGTAGAAAAAGAAGAAAGTGCTTGAACCAACCATTTCTTCTTTTTCTACAACATTTTCTACCCTACTTAATGGTTATTTTTCGAATTAAAAGCACTTTAAGTTTTTGTCTGCAAAACCTTTGATTTTGGACAGGTCTAGAATTTCGGAAAACAGGAAAGGGTTAATAGAATCCTGCTCATATCCCTATTAGGATACAGAAAGATCAAAACTCAATTTGATGTTGAAAATCGCGGTTAAAGTTCTCGTCCAATCAGGAACCATTGCAGCAGCAACCAAAAATGGTCACACCCTCCCCCAATTTTGGGAGCCATGCAGACTCCTTGTAATGATGGCTGTAGCGTATATGAATTTGTTTACCACATCAAATTACTAATATCAAGTATTCCTTATCCATCTGTGTGCAAGCATATTCTAGAAGAAACTTTTTTAGCCTATGTGTGACCATTTTGCATGTGCGTGACTCGCACACATTGAGCACACTGGACGGACATTCAGGGCAATCAGAACATTTAAAGAAGCTTTGGGTCAGTATCTATCTACAGAGCTCTGAGTCTTTACTTGACGCACATGTGTAATGGTTGGAAATGTCACGCATGCGCTCATTTATCTAGCTTGCTTATTTTTAACTTCAATCAGCCTTATCAGAATCATTTTGCGAAGGGTTAGATCATTGTTTTCAAAAGAGGCTAACACTTGAAATTCTGATGAAAAATTTCCCCAGAAAAAATCTTGCTAGTATTAGATTTCTATAAATCAGATTATGCTGTTGATGTAACCCTTTACGTTTTATATACCCAGAGGGTCGTTTTATGTTATGGCCCCATTGTCTGTCCATTTGTCTGTCCTTTAGCAAGTTCTTTTTGCACCAAACTCCACCTACAGCTTCAATCCAAATGAACTGAAATTTGTCATGATGAAGCTGTATCTATAAAAACAGTGGGTTCATATCAATTTGTGATGGTTCAGTGTGAATCAGTTGTAACTGCTTATAAAGATATAGGCAGTTACAACTTTTTTGCGCTGAACCATCGATTGGTTTTTTAGGTGAAATTATCAAGTGATAATCCACCCAGAAATTTGGAAAGCATTTATAAAGAAATATTTCTTATATAGAACAAATAGGTAGTATTGACTAAGATTATTTTTTTTTGGGGGGGGGGGGTTGTTTGTTTGTTTAAAATAATGAGGATTAATGCAGCTTTAAACAATTTTTCAGTCAAATCGCGACGGCTGGAGCAGCTAACAATGGATTCCTAATATATCTCCGACCAGTACTACCATGTAACATTCTTTCCTAGCCTCCAACTGCTATTATGATTATTCACCCATTGGTGAGAGACAAATGTTGTAAAGGATATGTTCCACCATTGGGAATCGAAACCATGACACCCCATGATTGAAGAGTGGGAGTCTGATGTGCCAGCAGCAAGTGACTTATAGACAGCATGTATATGCAGCCTGATCTTTGTCTTTCCTTTCTGGTGAAATGGGAATTATTCCAGGTTAAGCATGACGAGGATCTAATATGAAGAAATGAAAAATCAAAGTTTAACTCATCACCACACAACACAATTTAAGACTGGTCCAAATTGAAAGAAGCTGCAGTTGACAATTTCAAAATAATCGAATTGCACACTTTTTTGTCTTATTCTATAGAAACATTGTGGATAATGAAGAAATTACTTGTTATAAGCCATTTTTTTCTCCACAATGTTTTTTGAAGTTTAAGAACACAGGGATTGTAAAAACAAGGGATTGTGCAGGAAAGGGTTAACAAAGGAAAGGATTTATAAAAATTTATGAGGCTAAAATTCACTTCTAAATGAAGGATTTGATTGGTGAATCAATATTATAACTCTTCACCAAATAAGAGATGAAGAGAATATTTTTTGTATTCATGGAGGTATGAACCGAAAAAACTAATCACACTGTAAGAATACCCTTCATTTCTTATAGTTTAATAGCATGTAGCGAACAAAGCAAAACTTTACAACTTTTGATACTTTTTTGTATGGAACTATTTTGTGCGGAAGCATACAAAATGGCTTCGTGCTAAAAATTTTGTTCATGGAGGTATGAATTAAATTTTTCGACCAATCAGAAGGCTCGTTTTTGATAGACGATGCTAGAAATTAAGTTATTTCTAAATGAAGGATCTGATTTAATATTGTAACTCATTACCAAATAACAATTCTTTAGAACAGCCCAAATTGTAAGAAGTTGCACATTTCAGATTGTGCTAAAACTGGAGTATCAGTACCAAAAGGGTAGAAAATATTGTGAGAAAAAGGAGAAATTGCTTGTCACAAACAATTTATCCTTTTCATTAAATTTCCATGATTATTTTTCTTCAGGGTATCAGAAAGCATCCTTATGTGGTAATGGGTTAACCCTTTCCTGTTTTTCAAACTTTTAGACCTACCAAATTCAATGGTTTTGCGGACGAAAATTGAAAGTGAATTTAATTTGGAAAATAACCATTTAGTAAGGTAGAAAATATTGTGAAAAAAGAAGAAATTGCTTGTTACAAGCAATTTCTTCTTTTTCTACAATGTTTTCTCAATAATAAAATCAAAGGGATATAAAAAAACAGGGATTAACCAGGACAGGGTTAAATAAAAAAAGGAGTTTTCTAGAGTTACATTTATATACTGAAATTGTCAAGAAATAACTTTCGTTAAGAAACAATGTGGGCATTGTCACGTTTTTCTGTTTGTCAGTTAGATAACTGTTAACAGAGGCCTGAAAAAGATAGCACAGAAAATAAATATTTCTGTAATTCTCTTAGAAATTCTTTTGAAATCTGTAAACCAAGTACAAGGTCATGATATTAATGTTTCCACTCCACTCTCTGATTTTAATGCCAACTTTCATTAAATTTTATTACAATTCTGGCGTATCAACGCCTCTGGGTAAATCTTTTATTTTTTTCCAAATTCTTTTTTATGGGAAATAGGGTCATGATGAAATCTTTTCCATGAAGAATCAAGAGTTTAACCAATTCCACATGACAAAATTTTAGACTTGTCCAAATTGAAAGAAGTTGCAGACGACAATTTTAAGTTGATGTTATTTTGAAAATCTTTGTCTGTTGGGGTAGAAAACATTGTGGACAATGAAGGAATTGCTTGTAACAAGCAATTTCTGCATGGTCCACAATGTTTTCCAAAGCTTTTATATTTAGGGGCGTTTAAAAGCGTCATTTTGTGGGAATGGGTTAACCCATTTCCATATGATAAAATTTTAGACTTGTCCAAATTGAACTATTTTGCAGCTTTTGAAGAAAGCTTTGGCACAAGCAATTTCTTTAATTCCAAAAGACTAATAAGATTTTACCAACTTGTAATTTTTGTCTGTAACTGCTTTGAAATTGGACCAGTCTAAAATTTTGTTTTTAGGTCATTGTTAACCCATGTCATGCTGAACCCAGAGTATTCTTGTTTTGGCAGGAGATATAGACAAAGATCAGCCTGCACATATGTGCAGGCTGATCTTAATCTACACCACCTGCTTGTCCTTTTTTAAGCCGAAGTTATCTATAAGATATTTTTTTCAAAATAGATAATAAACCAATAGTTAGTACTTCCATTGTTTTCAGCCCTTTTATTTTAATGCAATTTTAGCTGTGTAGGATTTTATTCAGCATGACAACAGTTAACCTATTCCACCACCATAAAATTTTAGACCAGTCCAAATCCAAAGAAGTTGCAGATGACAATTTAAAGTTTATGAATTTTTTGTTCAGAATTCTGGGAAGAATACATTGTTGAAAATGAAGAAATTGCTTGCTACAATTAATTTCTTCATTTTCAACAATGTTTACCCAATTGTTTTTTTTTTGAGGGTTGTCAAAAGGCGTCACTGTGTGGGAATGGGTTCAGAGTAAACCATTATTCTTACAGGACAATAACTAGGTTACAGCAACCAAGTAAAGTTTAGACTGGTCCAAAATTAAAAGAAGTGGTAGATGACAAACTTAACTGAAATTTTAAGATTTCTGGTCTTTTAGGAAAGAAAACTTTGTGAGCAATGAAGAAATAACTTGTTATTGATGTCAATGGTTTTTTTTTAAATCTTTTCCTAAAGAGGAAAGAAAACTTTGGAATGAGCGGGAATTGTTAGCCCATTACCAAGTGCCAATTTTATAGACTCGCCCAAATTTAAAGATGATGAAAACAACAAATTTAAGTTGATAAAATTTTTTAAAAAAAATGTCTTTTTGGGTAGAAAACATTTCAGGAAATGAAGAAATAGCTTATTATAAGAATTTTTAGCTAACCGGAGCATGAAGTGCTCATATGGTGAGCTTTTGTGATCGTTGAATGTCTGTTGTCCGTCATGTGTCGTATGGCGTCAACAATTGAAGTGTTTGTTTTGACCAATCTTCATGAAACTTAGCCAGAATAGTTGTTAGGTCATAAGGGTGAACCCTTTTGATAAAGGGAAGATTCTATCATAGGAAAAGGGGCCCTAATGACAATTTCTTTGTTTACACTCTAGAGGCCACAATTTTTGCCCAATCTTCATGAAATTTGGCCAGAATTATTGTTAGGTCATAAGGATGAACCCTTTTGATTATGGGAGGGTTCAATTTGAAAACACAGGAAAAATGGCCTTAATGACAAGGATGAACCCTTTTGATTATGGGAGGGTTCAATTGAAAAACACAGGAAAATGGGCCTTAATGACAATTTCCTTGTTTACACTCTAGAGACCACAATTTTGATTCAAACATTTTTAATCTTGGCAAGAATTATTGTTATGTCATAAGGATGAATCCTATAGCGCAGTTGGTAGCGCGCCAGACTCCTAATCTTCAACCATGGGTGTCGTGGGTTCGATCCCCGGCGGCGGCAAATATTCTTTCCGACAATTGTCTCTCACCAATGGGTAGATAATCGTAAACCTAAGTGGGATAGCAGCTGGAGGCTAGGAAAGGATGATGTGGTAGTACTGGTGTGAGAAATACCAGGAATCCATTGTTAGGTGCTCCAGCCGCCGCTATATGACTGAAATACTGTTAAAAGTGGCGTTAAACCCCATTCAATCAATCAATCAAACCTATGGATAATGGGGAGATTCTATTTGAAAACACTAGAAAAGGGGCCTTCATGATAAATTTTTTGTTTACTTTATTTCGCTCCAGTTACATTTTTGTAACAGCAAATGATTCAGGTGAGTGATTTAGGACCATCATGGTCCTCTTGTTTTCATTTATCATGTGTTTTCTCCAGTAGTTTCAAAAACGGAGATTGTGTGGGAATGGAACAAGACCATGTTTACAGTCAGATCTAACAGAACATTTCTGAATCTCATAAATTCTGAAATTTTCCCATGAAGGACTTTAATCTGTTCTTTCATTATTTAAAATTGTACTGAAATTCAATCCAAACTTTCTGTAAACTGAAAAGATATGGTCAGATGGTAGGACAATTGGCTTTAACAGCATGTAATTAATGTTATGGTTAAGTTTCACTTCTTAGAGACAATAATTTGATGGTCCAGCACAAAACAGTTGAAACTGCCTATAAGCATATAGGCAGTTACAACTGATTTGCACTGAACCGTGTATTATGCTTCTGTTTGTAATGATTTTGAACTGGTTACAACACAAACCTACCCTTTGACTGACTCAAGAAAGTTAGATTTCTAGCTCTTATGATCCTTGAATGTCTCAACAATTACTTAACCCTTGTCATGCTGAGTTATAAATCCACAACAGAATTGCTGTAAAATCAAAGGGCTGAAAGCACTGAAAGCATTAAATTATTGGTCAATGTGTTTAATGAATAATTATTATCTTGTAACAACTTATGGTTTAAATTGATAAGCAGGCTTATCTTTGTACCTCCTGCCAAAGCAGGAATATCCAATTTTGGGTCAATTCTGATAATACTTGGTCAGAAAGATTGTTAGGTCATAAGGATAGACACTATTTAAAATGTAGCCGTCGTCTTAGCGCAGTTGGTAGCGCGTCAGACTTTCAATCTAGAGGTCCCGGGTTCGATTCCCGACGGCGGCACTCATCCCCTCCGACCATTTGTCTCTCACCAATAATTGTAGACCTATGTGGGATAGCAGCTGGAGGCTAGGAAAGGATGTAATGGTAGTACTGGTGTGAGAAATACCAGGATTCCATTGTTAGGTGCTCCAGCCGCCGCGATATAACTGAAAGATTGTTGAAAGAGGCATAAACAACCCATTCAAACTAACAAACCTATTAAAATATATGGGAATTAAGGTTCCACTGGAAACAGGGGAAAAGGTGTCTTAATGAAGTTTTGTAGAATCTTGATGAAACTTGGTCAGAATTATTTTTAGGTCTTAAGGATGAACCTTTGATATTTGCCCCTGCAAAAAAGTTCAAGAAGTAGTTTTTGAACCTTCCAGAAGTTCTGTTCTAACTTAAATTGCAGTTCAAGATCTCAATGCTCTAAAGCTGCCTCAAAGCGCAGTTAGTAGCGTGTCAGACTGTCAATCTAGAGGTCCCTGGTTCGATCCCCAACGGCAGAACTCATCCTTTCAGACTATTTGTCTCTCACAAATGGGTCGATAATCGTAAACCTATGTGGGATAACAGCTGGAGGCTAGGAAAGGATGTAATGGTAGTACTGGTGTGAGAAATACTAGGATCCCATTGTTAGGTGCTCCAGCCGCCAGGATATAACTGAAAGATTGTTGAAAGCAGTGTAAAACCCCATTCAAACAAACAAATCAATGCTCTAAAACCAGTTCTTGAACATTCTAGAGCCAGTTCTTCAATGTTCAAGACCAATAAGTACTCTACTCTCCACAGTATCCCTATGCTGTGGAATCCAACATTTTATATTGGAATAAAAAGGTAATCTTTTAAAAAATTTCTTTTCCCAAACTGTAAGGGGTAGAGCTTGGATAAACACCTATTAACCCTTTCCTGGATAAACAAGGGATTTTACGTCGCTGTGATTTTATACTTGAGAAAACATTGTGGGAAAAGGAGAAATTGCTTATAATAAGCAATTTCTCCTTTTCCCACAGTGTTTTCTACCACATAGGGTGGTTTTATTTGGAATTGCATCCAATTTTCATTGTCGTATGCATCCTCTTTCAATTTGGACCAGTCTAAAATTTCAAATACCAGGAAAGGGTTAACTCACCACTAAAGTACTTCAAGGAATTACTCTACTCTGAAAATTTAAGCCATATTTTGTGGAATTACTGATTTTACATTGGAATAAAGAAAGCATTCTGTATTAATCTTCTTTTCCAAAACTACCCTTAGAACTAGTTCTTGAGTGTTCTGGAACTTCAGTTCTAGGATTTTCAAGAATATTAAATGGCAGTTCAAATATGGCGTTCTATAACTTGTTTTTAACTTGTTCTATACTTAGTTCATGAACCAGTTCTATAACTTGTTCTTGATCCATTTCCATGTAACATCATATCATCATTCAAACGAATGTTATTACAAAATAAATGTTTATTGCAGATTTGATGAGGAAAAATTGGTGAGTAGAATTGCAGTCATTGCTAGGACTGATCTTACCCCATCCACTCTATTTAACATAATATATCATATGAAATACTTAAATTTCACTCATTATTTTCACTCGTAATATCTAGAAGCTTTCTTCATTAGAGGTGTAACTTGTAAAAAAAATATATCATAGTTATGCTACTTGTTCTAAAACTGATTCATTACAAGTTTTAGAACTGGTTCATGGTCTTTGATGTTCTAGAACATAAGTTTATCAATACTGAAGCTCAAAATAAGTTCTAGAAAAGTTCTAGAACTAGAGAACTAGTTTTGAACTTTATTTGCAGGAATTCTAATTTTAGCATTGCCATATGATCCCCTACCAAGATACTCCAGATTATATCATTCTGTTAATTGGGTGAAAATAGCTCCTAGGTTGTAAAATCCCATATTTATTATAGAAATGAATAAGGAAATCTTTAAAAATAGTCTCCTTAACTACAAAGCTTTAGCAAGTTAAACTGAGGTGAACAATATAGGACCTTTATGGTCCTCTTGTTCTTAAATTAAATGTAATTTAAAATGCTTGTGCAGCTTCTCTTAATTTGGACCTGTTTAAATTTTGTATGCTCAACCAATTCCCACACAGTGCCGCCTTGAGAGGCCCCTCAAGAAAAAACATTTGGGAAAACATTGTATAAACTGAAGAAATTGCTTTTAACAATCTTACACCATGTTTTGTGTCCAATCTAAAACTTAGAAAGAAAAACTTTAAATTTCTTTTGCAACTCCTTTAAAATTGGACCAGTCTAAAATTTTGTTGTCTGGTGACAGGTAAAAGATTCATTGTCTGACCACCTCAAGTTTAGAAGCTTTATTAAAATTAATGATGACACCTTCGGTTTAAAAACTATCTCTGATTGGACAGAAAAGATCTAGGGCTTTATTTGTATGTTATGAATGGGTTTGCTGGGCTGTTTGGTGTCCAGGCTAAATTGAACTTGCTGTCAGTTAAGGTCGTTAGTCTTTGTTACGAGTAAGAGTTATTGGAGAACGGGGGCTGTACATGTTTTCACTGTCTTTTGTTACGTTTGAAATTGAAAAAAAAAGTGAATTTAAAAAAAAGAATAGATTTGGTCATTACCTTATAGGGTCAAATTCAAATCAATTTGCGCTACTGGGTATTTTGGTCAGATTTATACTATTCATACATTTAGGAGATTTGTTTGTTTGAATGGGGTTTAACACCACTTTTAACAGTATTTGAGTCATATTGTGGTAGCTGGAGCACCTAACCATGAATTCCTGTCATTTCTCACAACAGTTCTATACCACAACATCCTTTTTGATTGATTGATTGAAAGGGGTTTAACACCTCTTTTAACAGCATTTCAGACATATTGTGACAGCTGGAGCACCTATCAATGGCTTACTGGTATTTCTAACACCAGTACTACCACTACATCCTTTCCTAGCCTGCAGGTGCTATTCCACTTAGGTTTACGATTTTTGAGCGTACAGCTGCTTATAATATCCCTCTTGGGCTTATGATTATCCACTCGTTGGCGGGCGAGGAATGTCAGAAAGAATATTTTCTGCGACAGAGGATTGAACCCTAGATTGTACCTCATGATTGAGACTCTGACATGCTACCATTTGTGCCTGCGCGTGACATTTCCAACAATTTCGGAGGTGCGTGACTCGCACGCATTGAGCACCCTGGACAGCCATTCAGGGAATTCAGAATATTCGCTGATTGTTTAAAGAAGCTTTGGGTCAGTATCTATCTACAGAGCGCAGAGTGAAGACTCTGATCAGACTGTGCGGATGCACAGGCTGATCTGAGTCTTTACTTGGCGCACATGTGCAATAGTTGGAAATGTCACGCACACGCTCAATTAGGAGAAGTACATCTTCTAGACTCTTGAAAATCAGCCTTTTTCTGTGCGATCTGCATTGTACATAGAGATGAAGAAGGAACTCTGAAAATTAGCCCTTTTCTTTACAATCCCTGATTTCACATAGAAATATAGAAGGAAATTTTGAAATTCTTCTCCCAATCAATAAGCTTTGATAAATGGTATAAATCATCATCTATTGACCCTCTACCAAAATACTTCAAAGAATTTCCATACTCTGGAAATAAACCCTTTTCTGTATGATCCCTGATTTTACAGAGAAATACAGAAGGGAATCTTTGAAAATCATGTTCTCCCAAACCATAAGGCCTATAGCTTTAATATTTTGTATGCATCAATGTCTACTGACCCTCTACCAAAATGCTTCAAAGAATTACCATACTCTGGAAATTAGTCAGTTTCTGTGTGATCCCTGATTTTACATATGAAAAAAGAAGGGAATCTTTCTCCCAAACCATAAGGTCTAGAGCTTTAATATTTGGTGTGTATCAATACCTATTGATCCTTTACCAAAATACTTCATAGAATTACTGTATTCTGAAAATAAGCCATTTTCTGTGCGATCCTAGATTACATAAGGATATCTTTGAAAATCTTCTCCTCCTAAATCATTAGGCCTAGACCTTTGATATTTAGGAAATTAGCTCTCAATTGTAGGACCTTCAATATAGCTAGGATTAAAGGAGAAAATCTTTAAAAAGTCTTCTCCAAAATAATTAGGTCTATAAAGGGCTTTGATTATGTATATATCATAAAGCCTTGTGCCATAATAATCAGGGGAGCGATATAGCACCATCATGGTCATCTTGTTTGTTACATACTTCTGACCATAAATTTTGCAAAATAATGCTGTTAACAATCAAAGTTGAACTTCCAGTGGGAGTCAATGGGCGGGGCTAACAAAGTAAGTAGGCGGGGCCTGTGATCTGTCAATTATTCTTGATCTTTCCTTGCAGACTTTTCATGCTGAGGCTCAAACTCATTCCCACTCAAAACAAAATGAAAGAATGTGCAGATATCTTCAAATTAAGGGCTTTCATAGTAAGGCTTTAACCCATTCCGCCTCAAAAGAATTTTTAACTTGTCCAAATTGAAAGAAAATGCAGACATCTTCAAGTTTATGAAATTTCAGAAATAATGGTCTTTTTTGGAAGAAAAGATTGTTTGAAATGTAGAAATGGCTTTTTGTAAGCACTTTCTTAATGTTGTACAATGTTTTCGCAAGCTGTCTTCAATAGGGTCATAAAGATAGAGGCAATGAGCGAGAATGGGTTACATAATAATAACACAGAGGCACAAAGTCTTTCTGACCTGATATTCTACTTGTAGAGAATCACAATGAGCATTTCCACAAAAAATGAGATAAATTTTAAGAAAACATTGTTGTTGATGAAGAAAATGCTGGAACCCTGCTAAAGAAGAAATATTCCAGGTTCAGAAAGATGAGGGTTAACAAACAAATGTTGTTTGATTTTCGACCAGTTTAACCTTTGTTATGCTGAACCTAGAATATTCCTGTTTTAGCAGGAGGTATAGACAAAAATCAGCCTGCACGCAGTCTGATCTCAGTCTACACCTCCTGCTTGCCCCTTTTTAAATCAGAGATGTTTACAAGATTAATTTTCAAAAGAATTATTAACCCACGATAAATGCATCCAGTACAGTCCGCCCTTTAATTTTAATGAAATTCTGTCAAAGATTATATTCAGCATGACAAGGGTTAATAATTTGTTTTCTGATAATAGATCGATTTCAAAATCCTAGCATTTCATCTTAACAGTCCAATTCTGCAGCTGCTGTCAAAAGTTTCAAATGATAAGGACCCGAATAATTAATGATGTAAAATGGACTCAAACTTTCATTGAAAGCTTCCTTTTCATTCAATTCGACCAATGTCCAAAACTTCAATGTGAAATCTGAACCTTCGGTCAGCTGCGAGCTGGACCTAAAGTTGTGTGATTCCAATTGACACCAAACTTTTTAATTTTGCAGACATCATCATTTGACTCAACTCATTACCAGACAGCAAAATATTACACTAGTCCAATTTCAAAAAAGTTGCAGACGACAGTTTCAAGTTGATAAAATCTTTAAAATCTTTGTCTATTGGGGTAAAAAACAAACTGGATGATGAAGAAATTGCTTACGACGATTAACCCTTGTCATGCTGTATAAATTACCTTATTGAATTGCTGTCAAATCAAAGAGCTGAAAGCACTGATAGAACTTGTGGTTCAAAAATCAATATTTCTTTAAGAAATCAAGTTCATAAACAACTCTTGCTGGAAAAGTAAAAGCAGGAGGTATAGCCGAAGATCAGCCTGCACATAAGTGCAGTCTGATCTTAGTCTACGCCTCCTGCCAAAACCGGAATATTCCGGGTTCAGCATGACAAGGGTTAATTTCTTGGTTTTCCCCAATGTTTTTCAAAGCTTACATATTGAGGGGCCTTTGAAGGCCTCCTTGTGTGGGAATGGATTAAGGATGATTTTTTGTTCTTCTTAGAAAAAATGGAATTTTTATCTTTTTATTTTCCCCCAAAGCTGTAAAAGTAAAGAAATTAAAAATTTATGCTGTCTGTCTGTCACTTTGTTTGCCTTCTCTGTATGACCTTTGTCACACAGAAAGGATCAGTCTAAGAATTATGTATTGGTTTTGAACAAAATGTAAGTACAGGTACATATGAATGTACCCTTACCCATTCCCAAACAAAAAATCAAAGTACTGAAAATACTGTAAGCTATCAAAGAATGGCTGAATCTAGAAAATCTTTCCCTAGTTGGGTAGATAACATTGTGGACATTGAAGAAATTGCTTGTTACAAGCAATTTCTTCAATGTCCACAATGTTTTCCAAAGCATTTTTCTTGAGATTCCTACAAAAAGCGGAATTGAGTGGGAATGGGTTACATAACATGCTTTTCAAAAAGTGCAATACAATTTGAATCTGAGAGGTTATTTGCCATGCAATTCATTTAACACATTACCACATAATTAAGTTTTTTGATGCCCCTCAAGAAAAACAATTAGAAAAACATTGTGAAAATGAAGAAATTGCTTGAAAGAAGCAATTTCTTCATTTTGCACAAAGTTTTCAACACAGACAGTTGGAAAAGCTTTAATCCATCCCCACTCAGTGACGCCTTTAGACACTCCCAAAGAAAAAAAAGCTTTGGGAAACATTGTCTCAAGAATTTTTTTCATTATCCACAATTTTTTCTACCCCAAAATTGAAAAAAAAATCTAAAATTTCATAGACTTTAAATTGTTGTCTGCAACTCCTTTCAATTTGGACAATCCTAAAATTTTGTTGTCTGGTAATGAATTAAGTACCAGCGAATGGTCTAGAGGTAAACATGACATACCATGTATATTCATTAATGCAATTTGGAACTTGACCCTTGTGAATTTTGGACCCTCTGATATTATACTTGAGAAAATGTCGTGGGAAAAGAAGAAATTGCTTGTCACAAGCAATTTCATCTTTTCCCACAATATCCTCTACCCTTTAGGTTTGTTACCTTTCAAATTGCACTCACTTTCATTATTGTCTGCATATTCTTTCAAATTAGACAAGTCTAAAATTTCAAAAAACGGGAAAGGGTAACAAATAATCTGTTGAAATTTATATTTGAATCTTGAAAATCACTTGTAATCAAATCTGAAAAAAATCTCTGTTTATGTTTTTCCTGCCTCGATGCATAATTATATAATCTGTTATAGAGCCCTTATGGGAATTGTTCCCCGAGATGTTTCATTTGTCATTTGTGACCTAAATTCTCACTTTCCATTCCTTCTAATTCATTCACCTCTTTTAACATACCCCCAGCTTTCATGCAAAGAGTCAAATCGACAAATCAAATCATTCATTCAGACCAGAAAACTTTGGACTCTGACATTGGTGATATATTTGTTCAGTGTTTTTGTTGGTTTGGGCACTTAACCCTTTCACAATTTTGGAAATTTTAGACTAGTCCAAATTAAAAGAGGTTGCAGACGACAATGACAACTGGATGCCATTTGAAATGAAACCATAATATGTGGTAGAAAATATTGTGGAAAAAGGAGAAATTGCTTGTTACAAGCAATTTCTTCTTTTTCCACAATGTTTTCTCAAGCATAAAATCACTCGAACGTAAAAACCCGTATTTGAACGGGAAAGGGTTAAACATTGTTATATTGTTACTTTACAGATGGATTAAGTTATAGTTACAAGGTTTTAGTCTGATCGTAGCCTAAACTACCTGCTTATTGTTGTTATTTTCAGCTCACCTGCACACAAAGTGCTCATGGTGAGATATTTTTAGCGTCTGGCGACTGGCCTGCCTTTGTTCGTTGTGTGTCAACAATTTAAAACAACATCTCCGACGAAACTGCCTGGCCAATCCAATTTCAACCAAATTCGTTAGAAGTGTTCCTTTGGTGGTGCCCTTTAAAAATTGATAAAAGAATTTAAATCCTTTGAAAACTGTTTGCCATGGTAAAAAACTGAAATTTGAAAACCATCTTTAAAAATTATCTCCTCTTGACTCAGAAGGCGTAGAGCCTTGATAGTTTGCATGAAGCATCAGTATATTGACTTAGTTCTGAATTGCTAATATCATCACCCTCGGGTCCCAAGGGTGGAGCCCCGGGGGGGGGGTGTTATATTGAAATAAAGAAGTTTTTTTAAAACGATATCTCCTCCCAAACCACTAGGTCAATTTCAACTAAAGAATTCAAATCAGATGAAAATTTTGATTGCTATAACAAAAAGAGTAAAATTAAAAATAAAAAATCATCTCCTCCTGACCCAGAAGTTGAAGAATCCTGAATTTTGCATGAAGCATTAGTACACTGACCTCTTTCAAAGTCCTAAAATTTCAGACACACAGGGTGATTGGGCTTAAATAGAGATAAAGAAGGCAACTTTTTCAAAACTTTTTGACCAATTTAAACCAAATTTAGCAGATATTTGCCTTACATTGCCCCTTTTAAATAATTACTAAAAGATTTAAAATCTGCTGAAAGCATTGGTTGGCATAGCAACATAAGTTGATTTTAGTTAAATTTAAAGAGGACTTCTCCCTACCCAGTTAGTATTAGGCCTTGAAAAAAATTAGCCTTATCCACAATGAGAGCCAGGGCCACTGGCCCTCTTGTTTAGAGAAATCTTTGATCACAAGATTAATATTATAATGTCAACTTTTTCGAAAGTAGTGGAAAAATATTTAGCAGGACAAGAGTTAACCTATTCCAACACAGCAAAATTTTAGACTTGTCCAAATTGAAAGAAGCTGCAGACGACAATTTCAAGTTGATGGAATTTTGAATTTTTTCATCTTTTTGGATAGAAAACATTGTGGATAATGAAGAAATTGCTTGATACAAGCAATTTCTTCATTTTACACAATGTTTTCCAATGCTTTTTTATTGAGGGGCGTAAAAAGGAGGGATTGAGTTGGAATGAGTTAATACATTGGCTCTCCATCATTGGTAGTTTTACACTCTCAAATATATATGTAGGCGAAAGATCAGGGGTACATTTGAAAGTCAAATATTTGGTTGTGCATCTTCCAAAGAACCACATATGATTTTGATATGATAAGAATTTCAAACAAGCTTATTTTCTACTGCCATGAAATTTTGACTACATTATTGTATAATCTGAAGAATCTGCCTCTGTTGGGAATTGTTTTTCAAGATATTTGTTGCCACTTTGTGACCTGAATAAAAGATATCATTAATTTTCTTTACTCACTTACAGTCAAAGAGTGCATTTCTATTTTCTTAAATCACGAAATGATCATTTATTCATATTAACCCTTGTCATGCTGAACCCAAAATATTTCTATTTTGGGAGGGTAAAGACTAAGATCAGCCATCTAATTTATGTGCAATGTAAATGATCTAAGTGATCATCACCTGGTTGTCAATTTCAAATATAAAACATTGTGGGAAAAGGAAATATGGCTTGAAACAAGGGGGTGATAATCCGTCACCAATATTTTCATCCCATTTTTGTTGAGCCGGCTTGCGGTGAGCCAGACATAGTTGTCACTATGACAAGTAGGTGTATGTGCGTTAGTGCGTTAGTTAGTCCGTCTGTCCGAATTTGTCCGGACGATTACTCCTACATTTATGGATGGATTTCAAAATAACTTGGCACAATTATTCTCCATCATGAGTAGATGTGCCATTTGAAAGAATTTTTTGGATAGCTTCAAGTTTCAAGCTTCTTGATACTTGGTGTTGAGATTCATCTATGAGTGCTACATAGCGCTTATGTAATTAAGGTCCGCAAGTTATCTACTTCATGTTTTTATATTCGAACATTGACTGTGTAGTGGTATATTTTTGTTCACACTTCTATCAGCAACTAATCACAGCATTGACTTGAACCTTGGTGTGGATGTTCATGTAGGGGCCCTCCATTGGGCTGCATGTGATCTACTTTCTGTTTTCTAACTTCATTTATATCTAGACATTGTCTGGTACAGTGTTAAATTTTTTGTTGCCATTTTCTCAGCAACTATTCATAACATTGACTGGAAACTTGTTTTGGAGGTTCATCTAGGGGTCCCTCATGGCACTTACCAAATTTAGGACCGCAAGTGTACTACTTCCTGTTTTACGACTTCATTTATATTAGTACATTGATGGTACAGAGGAATTTTTTATGCCCCCAAAGGGAGGCATATAGTAATCGAACTGTCTGTCCTTCCGTCAGTCAGTCCATCCGCCCATCCCACTTTCATGTCCGCTCCGTAACTTGAACATGCAAAAGTGGATTTCAATATAACTTTGCACAAATGTTAACCACCTTCAGTAGACATGTCGCGAAAAAGACCAAGGTTCTTATCTCAAAGATCAAGGTCACAATCTGGAATCAAAGGTCAAAAGTGAGGACTTTCTGCCGTGTACGCTCTGTATAACTTCTATAATCATGCACACAGGTACAAATTTCTTTCATACAAATGTTGACCACCTTCAGATGAGGAGTCACAAAAAGACCCAGGTTCCTATCTCAAAGTTCAAGGTCACAATCTTGGGTTAAAGGGGCGTCCAGAATGGTTAAATTGCGTCCGGAATGAATTGTATTTACTCTCTTTTTCTTCAATGGATTGCTTCAATATTTGGACAGATGCTTAATTGGGTGGACCACTTTACATGACCTTGACCTTGACCAAGTGACCTTGATCTTTGACCTACTTTTGACCTCAGAAAAATCCGTCCATAATGCATTTCTAGATTTCATTCTGTATTTATAGAAATTATTATATGTATTAAAATTTCATTTATTAAAAACCCAGACGCAAAGATCACAAATGCATGTGGTTGTGTTTACAAAACAAATTAAAGTACCACATGCTTGACCCTGTCCTTTGGGGGCATTTGTCACATGACTGTGACCAGCTCTTGTTCGTCTCACTTTTCTCAGCAACTATATATTATAGCATTGACTTGAATCTTGGTGAGGAGGTTTGTCTAGGGGTCCTTCATTGCATTTACTTAATTTAGGTCAGCCAGTTATCTACTGCCTATTTTATTACTTGGATTATTCTTTGACATTAATGGTATAGTGGCATATTTTCATCACTCTTTTTTCAGCAAATGTCCATAGCAATGACTTGAAACATTATGTTGAGGTTCTTCTTGGGCATCCATTGCACTAAACATGTTATTTACTCCCTGTTTTCTCACATATTTTTTTTAGCCAATAGCCTACATTTGGGCACTGACTGGTTTAACCCATTCCCACATGATAAAATTTTAGACCAGTCCAAATCTAAAGAAGTTGCAGACGGCAATTCAAAGTTTATGACAGTTTGGATTTTTCAAATTTCATCATTCTCTACAATGTTTTCTCAATTGTTTTTCTAGAGGGGCGTCAAAAGGTGTCACTGTGTTGGAATGGGATAGAGGTAACTCTTCAATGCTAGTAGTAAAGCTAGATCAACATGGTGCTTACTGAGATGTTCCATTAACCAATTCCCACACAACAAAATTTTAGACTGGTCCAAATTGAAAGGAGATGCTGACGACAATTTCAAGTTGAATGAATTTTAAATTTTTTCGTCTTTCTGGATAGAAAACATTGTGGATAATGAAAAAATTGCTTGATCCAAGCAATTTCTTCATTTTCCACAATGTTTTCCAAAGCCTTTTCGAATTATAGCTATAATGCAGAAAGCTTCTAGATACAAGCAGGTGAAAACGAAGAGTGAATTTTAAGATTTCTATAAATTTCACCATGTGTATAGTAAACATCGACTTAGAAATTAATCCTGAACAAAATTGTTGAAGAAGTTGTTTGTTTGATTGATTGAATGGGGTTTAATCCAACTTTTAACAGTATTTCAGTCATATCGCAGAGGCTGGAGCACCTAACAATGGATTCCTGGTATTTCTCTCACTAGTACTACCACTTCATCCTTTCTTAGCCTCCAGCTGCTATCCCACCTAGGTTTACAGTTATCCACCAACTGGTGACAGACAAATGTCTGAAAGGATAATGTGCCCCCACTGGGGATTGAACCCATGACATACCATGATTAAAGATTGGGAGTCTGATGCACTACCAACTGTGCTATTGAGAACAGTTAATATCAGACTTAGAAATGAATGAAATTCTACTCACTTTAAAATTTTCAATAAACATTTATCTTGCAACTGGAATCATTTGAATGATGTTATGTACAATCGAATAATCTCTTGTCTTTAAAATAATTTAATTGTTAGTTTCGTCTATCAAAAACGAGCGATCTGATTGGTCGAAAATTTAATTCATACCTCCATGAACAAAATTTTGAGTACGCAGCCATTTTGAATGCTTCCGCACAAAATAGTTCACTACAAAAAGGTATCAAAATTTGTTAAGTTGTTGCATTTTTCGCTCGATGCTATTAAATTATAAGAAATGAAGATAGTATTTTTTGTTTTCATGGAGGTATGAACCGAAAAACCTAATCACACAATGTATGAATCCGCTTCACGTATTCATACAGTGTGATTAGGTTTTTCGGTTCATACCTCCATGAAAACAAAAAATATTCTCTTCATCTCTTAAATGTATTTATGATGAATACTGTTTTATTCTGGAAACATTTCTGTTCAATTTGGTGCAGTATACCTTGATCATCTAGGAGCTTGGATGATCAATAACAACATAAGCTTGGATCAAAGTACCAGAATAAGTTCTTGAACCAGTTCAAAAACTAGTTCTTTTCAAGTTCTTGAACCGGCTCCAGAACCTATACTTTTATTACAACAAGATAGTGTGGCCTAGTAGATAACAAGATTTATTTTCAAACTAAGAAATGAAATTAGTCATGTGATCTCAAATTAAAAGTTATTGTGATGCTTATATGTGCAGTCTGATCTTAGTCTACCTGTTTGTCCTTCTGAAGAAAGAATTGTCCATGAGATCAATTTCCAAATTAATATTGACCCACAGTGCCATTAGCCCTTTGATTTTGATACCTTTTTATGCCCCCATCGATAAGATCGGGGGCATATTGTTTTACCGGTGTCCGTCTGTCTGTCTGTCCATCAGTCTGTCTGTCTGCAAAACTTAACCTGCCAACTACACATTTTCCTATAACTTCAACCCTGATTAAGTTACAATGCTAATATTTGGTATGTAGATAGCTCTCAACAAGGCGCAACTGGGGAAGGTCATTTCATCAAGGTCAAGGTCAAAATTTTAACCCTTTACCCGTTACTTAAGAATTCCCGTTTCAGGGGCATAGTGTTTCACAAACACATCTTGTTTGAACAAGAAATTTATTCAGCATGACAAGGGTTAATAAAGTTGTTGCAAAGATGTATGATCTTAACCTTTTTCATGCTGAATAAAATCCTTACAGAATTTCTTTAAAATCACAGGGCTGAAAGCACTGGAGGCATTAGTGGCTGGTCACCATTTCTTCTGAAAATTTGACAAACAGGTGATGTAGACAAGGATCATCCTGCACTTATGTGGACACAAATAAATATACAAATAGTTGGATGGAAATGCTGATAGATAGCTAGACAGATGAATATACAGGTTAGATAGTTTGACACATAAGAAAGAGCAAATGGATGGACAGAAAAATGAATGGATAGATGGATGGTTAGACAGACATAGCTTGATGGACAGATGAATAGACAGACAGGTAGATATAAATCGATAGATCAACAGATAAATTAACACAGCTTAAACCTTTCCTTTATTCAAAATTTTAGAATTGTCCAATTTGAAAGAAGTGGTAGACAACAGCGAAAAGTTGCAATTTGAAAATTACTTATATCCTACAAGGTAGAGAATATTGTTGGAAAAGAAGAAATTGCTTGTTACAAGCAATTTCTTCTTTTCCCACATTTTTTCTAATGTGTAAATTGAGAAGTAAATAAAAACCAGAGATTGGACAGGAAAGGGATAATTAACCCTTGGCATGCTGAACCCGGAATATTCCAGTTTTAGCAGGAGGTATAGATAAAGATTAAACTGCACATAAGTGCAGTCTTATCCTAGACTTCACCTTCTGCCTGTCATTTGAAACAAGAGTTGTTTATGTATTTAATTTTCAAAAGAAGTATTGATAACTGAAAACCAAGTACTACCAAGGCTTTCAGCCCTTTGGTTTTTTATACAATTCTGAAAAACATTTTATTCAGCATGACAAGGGTTAACAAACAGATAGCCAGGCTGATGAAATATCTACATCTAACTGCAACCACGATATAGTTTGGATCTTTCTGCCCGTTTAAACTGTTTGCACTTAAAACTGTTAACATCTGAAGAAAATTAGTTTTTGCTAATTAGAAAATCCACTCTTGCTGCATCCTCATAAAAATCTATGAATGTTTCAGTTGCATGCATGAAATAATCAGATTCTGAAATTATGCAGATTTGCCGTGTGGAATGTAATTGGTTCTATTTGCTATTGCAATGTAATCTTCGCAAAATGAGCTTTTTGTAAAACATGATGATTTTGTTTTTACCCTTGTCATGCTGTATAAATTACCTTGCTGAATTGCTGTGAAATCAAAGGGCTGAAAGCACTGATAGAACTTGTTGTTCAAAAATCAATATTTTTTTCAGAAAGCAATTTTATAAACAACTCTGGCAGGAAAACTACAAGCAGGGGGTGTAGACCAAGATCAGACTGCACTTATGTGCAGGCTGATTTTGGTCTACACCCCCTGCCAAGACCGGAATATTCCAGGTTCAGCATGACAAGGGTTAAACCTTTCCTTTACAAACCAAGGATTATACGTCACTGTGATTTTATACTCAAGAATTGTGGAAAAAGAGGAAACTGCTTGTAATAACATTCTGTCTAACACATAGAATGGTTTCATTTCAAATTGTGTCCGTTTTTCATTTCATTTGGACCAGTCTAAAATTTAAAAAAAAAATGGGAAAGGGTTAAGGAACAAAATTTAATGTTCATGTTGTTCTACAGTAATTCATTCTGTATTCTTGTCTATCTAAAACTTAACCTTTGTCATGCTAAATGAAATTGCATTACAATCAAAAGCCTGAAAGCTCTAGAAGCACTAGTTATAAGGATCAAAATTCATTTAGAATTTTATAAACAACTCTGTAAAGAATCACATGCGAAATCACTGCACTGGATGCAATAGTTGTAGGTAGGTAATTATTTTGGAAGTTTATCTCCTAAACAACTCTGGCTTAAAAGAGAAAGGCAGGAGGTAAAGAAAAAGATCAGACTGCACTCATGTGCAGGCTGATGATAGTCTACACCTCCTGTCAAAACAGGAATATTCTGGGTTCAGCATGATATTAGGGTTAACCATAAACTCATCGTTTTCAATTTCTTCTATACTTTTCGAGATAAAGATTAACCATTTACCACTCAACAAAATTTTAGACTGGTACAAATGGAAAGAATGAAGTAGCAGACAAGAATTTTACGTTAATTGAATTCTAAAAATATTTATTTTTCTTCATCAGCCACAATGTTTTTTAAAGCTGTTATCCGGAAGGGCATAAAAAGAAGGATCAGAGGACCCATGATAATGGAGTCCATCACATCATCGCTTGACCAGATGAGCTTCCATTTTGAGCTCACCTTAGCACCAGCCGCCGCGATTTAACTGAAAGATTGTTGTAAGTGGCGTAAAACCCAATTCAAACTCTAATGTCTTGATACTGGGATTGTTTGTCTGTGTCAATGGTATCTCAGTCAAGTTTAGTATTGGATCACATGGGGTAAAAAACTTGGTTACTAGGTCAAATCTTAGAAGAACCTTGTGTGCATCCAAGAAGCCACATATTTGGCTCACTTGTCTTGCTATTTGGTCAGAATATTTGTCTCCGTGATATCTTGGTGAAGTTTAGTATTTGGTCTCTTTGTATCAAAACTCGCAATCAGATCATATCTCAAAATATTTGTGTGTACTCTAAGGCCTCATATTTGGCTTCCATATCTTGTTAATTGGTCTGAAAGTGTGTTGTTTTTTTCCATGATAATCTTGTTCAAATTTGATTTTCCGTCTCATTGGATCTAAAACCAGCTCTTAACACTTGTCATGCTCAACCTGGAATATTCCGGTTTTGGCAAGAAGTATAGACAAAGATCAGCCTGCACATGGGTGCAGTCTGATCTTAGTCTACACCACCTGTTTGTCCATTTCAAACTAATGTTGATCATGAAACAAAATTTCAAAAGAAATACTGACCAGCAACTAGTACTTCAGTGTTTTCAGTCCTTTTAATTTAATGCAAATCTTTAGAGGATTTTATGCAGCATGTTAACCCTTGTCATGCTGAACCCGGATTATTCCGGCTTTGGTAGGAAGTGTGGACAAGATCAGCCTGCACATCTTGGTCTACACCTTCTGCTTGTACTTTTCCTGTCAGAGTTATTTATGAAGTTGATTTAGAAAAGAAATATTGATTTTTGAATAGCAAGTTCTATCAGTACTTGTAGCCCTTTGAATTTACAGAAATTCAGTAAGGTAGTTTATACAGCACGACAAGGGTTAAGGTCTAATTTTAGAAAAGCCTTGTATGCACTCTAGAGGTTACAGTTTTGGCTCAATGTCTTGATATTTTGTTGGAATGTTTTCTGTATGATATCATGGTCAATTTCTGAAACATGGCAAGAATGTCTTTCTAGATTTAATTTCTTATTTTCAATAACAGTTCAGTATTTCTTTTGAAATTTTATTTCAATTCCTAGATTACAGTCAGTATCCTGGGTGCAATAAAAATCTAAAATTTCATAAACTTTAAATTGTTGTCTGTAACTTCTTTCAATTTCGATCAGTCAAAACTTTTGTTGTCTGGAAATGGGTTAACAAGATGCAGAAGGATTGAGGGATAGACAGAGAAGATAATACACCAATATACAGTAAAACCTCGGTAGTTCGTAGCGCAAGGGACCGGGTCATTTTATACGAACCAAACGTTGTACGAACCAAACAGAGTTCATGTTCTCCGGCATTCGAGATACTCGGAATCGCACAAGGTGTAATAGTACCCTCCACTAGATACTTATATACAGCTGGATATATTATTTGAATCAAGTCCAAAGAGAGGGTTCTAAGAGATAAATGAAAATAAATAAAGTGAAATACACAATAAATAATACTCATCTTTTATTTTCATCATATTATCGTCATGTTTAAATACTTGTTTAGTTTATTTCCATCAGAGTGATTTCCCTTGGTGACGGGATCAAATCACTCGAAGTACTTTTTAAGCAGACGACGAAATTTTTTAGATGATTGTGGAGAAAGAAATTGCATATAAGAAAATTAAATGGTTCAAATGAAAAAGCAAGATTAGAATGATAAACATCTAAAATCTTGGAACTTAATGAATGGACATGTAGCTACGAGACTTTGAAGGCAAACCATTCCATTTTCTTTGCTTTGATAGATTTGCTACGAATGTATAGAAAATATCGAGATCCTCTGACTTTTTGCTAAAAATTAAATTTTAAATCACAGATAAATACACTTATACACTTATACAAGTCTCAATTTGCATCCCTAGGTTTAAAGAATCCTGTGATAACCGTTTGTTTTGCGCACTGTCTCTCAAAGTCCTGTTTCACGAGAAAGTCACACATTTTATCCAAATCAGAAAGAATTGATTGAGAATTTTCACATTGTTCAAAAAAGTCTCTCAATTTATTATGACAGTCCATTGCTTTACTCAATGAAACCGGCTGTGGACATGAGATGTCTTCTGTTTTGTCGTCGTCATCGTCGTCATCGAAGGCGTGCGATTGTTAAGAATGTCTTGTACGATGTCGCTGTCTGTAGGGATTTCTGAAGTAGGAATGTCATCGTCGACGGAAGCGTAATCATGAAATGTCGTCGTTGTTATGCCAAGTTGTGATAGTCTGGCTAACGGAATGTTGTCCTCGGGATCTTCGTCATCGTTCAGTTGATCGGGCTCGGCGTTGGTAGGCTGGATGTGTGCGAAATTTGCATGGCGGAAGCAGTTTTGGATTGTTTTTTGTTCCACGCTATCCCAGGCTTGTTTTAAAAGTCTCATAGCGTCAAGGATGGTCAGAGAAAATTCTTTCTTTGAGTCTATTGCTGTCATTTGTCGTAGGATGATTTTCTTGCGGTAGTGCGTTTTCAAGTTGTGAATAACACCCTGGTCCATGGGCTGTGTCTTGCTTGTAGTGTTTGGTGGAGGGAAAATAAGATCTACAGTTTTCAAATGCCTGACCTTGGGATGGGCTGGACAGTTGTTGACGATCATGGCTATCTTTCGTTTTTGTCGCTGTAGTCGAGAGTCAAGTTTCTTGAGCCATTCGGTGAAAATTTCTGACGTCATCCAGGCTTTGCTGTTGCTGGTGTAGGTTGTCGGGAGTGTTTTTTTATTCTTAAAGCAGCGTGGTCTTGCTGATTTTCCGATGATCAGTAGTGGAAGTTTGTCGGTCCCAGTCATGTTGGAACAGACTAAGGCCGTTATTCGTTCTTTACTCTTCTTTCCGCCATGACAGGCAACGTTCTTGAATTCCAATGTTTTGTCGGGTAGAAGTCTGTAGAAAATACCAGTCTCGTCAGCGTTGTAGATGTTATCGGCGCTGTACTGTTGAAGTATGAGTCGAAGTCGGTTATTCCATTCTTCTATTTCTGATGTGTCGTCTTTTACAGAGTTGGATTCACTGCAGACTTTCTTGAATGTGATGCCGTGGCGGTCTTTAAATCTCTCGATCCAACCTGTTGAGGACTTGAATTCTTTTACAGTCTAGTTGTCTGGCGAATTCTTCAGCTTTGGCTGACAAGATCGGGCCGGAAATTGGGACGTTCTGGTCTCTTGCACTGGTGAACCATTTCAATGTAGCAGTTTCAACATCTTCATACGTAGCTGTCTTCGAAGTTTTGCGACTGGGACCGTACTTGAGATATGCTTCTTTGATAGACACCGAGGATTTTATCCATGTTGATAAGGTAGTGGCTGGTATGTCAAACAATTTTGCGATGGCTGCTATCGATTTTTGGCCTTTCTCTACTTCCATGATTGCTTGGTATTTCACCTCAAACGTCTTCGTATCATGCCGTCTCTAGATGCCTTTCTTTCCCGTTGCCGACCTGGCTATCCCCCCATTGCTGGGTCCTTCACCAGGTTGCTCGGCAGCACTGTGTGTCTGTATAGAAGTCATATTGAAAAATATGGCAAAAAAATTATCTACTGGAACTTATAGGTGTTCGGTATTTTAAAGAAATTTTCGGCCTCAAACTGAAATCTTTATTCGATTAATTACCCTCAGTACCTTACTAACCAAACCTTAACTTATTAACCAAACTTCGCCGCTAATTAAAGATGCGTAAAAAACGATTATTACCAATCAGTAGGTGTGAAAATCAAGGTAACTGGCGATTTTTCACACCTTCGGTAGATTATGATAGAATATATCACACCTACGAATTAAAGGTAAGACTTTGTGCTGCAAACAATGCTTTCGGGACTTGAAATGGGCTACGAACTACGAACCACTGACGTACGGATTAGCCGGACGCTTTTAACATAGGTAAAGAAGGAAAAAAATCGGGACCATGGAAAGTATTCGAATTAACACATACCTACGAACCAGTGACGTTCGAACTACTTAGATTTTACTGTAGTTTATATATATATACCAGCTTTGATTGCGTGCAAGCTGATCTTGGTATATGCATCATGCATCTGAAAATATAAGCCCATTCATAAAGAATGACCGCGAAAAGCTGAATCACTGAATGTGCGCAGTGATTAAGGTCACGACCTCTACAGGTACTTCTATTTATACCATCTTAAACAGTGTTGCATCCAGGCCACTCGATAGAGGGAATCCTCTGGGTTTGTCATTATGTCAAAAGTTAACATCATCATAGACATAAAATAATGTATACTTATGTCTCTGACATCATTTGATCGACTGCCTTAACCTACCATCATTACGGATTTCATTTAACAAAAAATCGGTGTGGTAGGCCTTGGTGTTCAACGATTCCTCGATCTTAGACATAGTTGAAAGTGAAATAGACATAGTGCCATCTCAGATTTTTTTTATTCTTATAACCTTCATTCTTATGATTTTAAAAGTTACCAGCTACAAAGTTTAATCCAGTTTTGTACACATGCATCTGTTCAGTGCAAATTCCCGATTCGAATAATAGAGTTCTTTGTTGATTTATTGTTGCCGTATTTTAACAATGGTAAAGAAATAAGACCAAGTCCATTACCGTGAAAGAGGTTCGAAGGTCAATCCATGTGACATTTTCTCAACGCGTCAGTTACCCTAGGTTTTCAACAACTCGTCGATCTCCAAGGAGATGTTGCTATGCAGAGTACTTAGATTTTATCCCTTTTGTCTAATGATAGAAATATTTACGTCGGTGTAAAGCTAAATTCAATTGGATTAATTCCAGTAACTATCAATAATAATAAATATGTCTCGGGTGAAAATTCTAGTTTTAAATATTGGCGCGGACCGAAAGAGAACCACATTTTGTAGAGTTATGGGCAGGAAACATATTTAGGACTCTGTCAAGGGAGGGGGGGGGGGAGGGAGATAGAAGTCTTCAAATGTGATTTCATAATAAGGAAAACTTAACATACAAATCAGAGAATGACTTCAACTATCATACAAATTGTTAATATACAGTCCTGACTGCATTTGAGGCCATTCAGGCCTATGACTTTAACTTTCTGATTAGAAAATATTGTGTAAAATGTAAAAATAGCTTGTTACAAGCAATTTCTTCACTTTACACATTGTTTGCCTAAGAATTTTTCTTAAGGGCGTCAGAAAGCATAATTTTGTGGGAATGGGTTAACACAATTCTCCTACATTTATGGACATATTTGAATAAAATTTTCACAGAATGTTCCTTAAAGTCACCTGACCTTGTGCATATTTCCATGGTTTTGTTATTTAAGGCTGCATCACAGAAAAAATTGGCTTAATGTAAAAATAATTCAGCTTTTAAACAAAACCCTTTGAAATTTTGTCAGTAAAGAAACAGTAAAGCCCTTCAGTCTGATCTTCGTCTAGATATACCACCTTCTTGTCCCTCCACGTTCTATTTAACCCTTTCCCGTTTTTCAAAATTTTAGACTGGTCCAATTTGAAAAAAAGTTGCAGACAACAATTAAAAGTGGATGCAAATTAAAAAGTAACCAATATATTACCGGTAGTTTGAAAATATTGTTGGAAAAGAAGAAATTGCTTGTCACAATATAGGCATATATATCTTTTTCTACAATGTTTTCTCAAGTATAAAATCAAAGGGACGTAAAAACAAGGGTTTGTACAGGAAAGGGTAATAAGCTAGATTAATCTTCAAAATGAATATTAACTCCATTATTAGAGCTTTTAGCTCTTTGAATTTAAAGCTATTCTGTATTCATCCTGATCAGGGTTTACCCATTTCAAGATGACATAAGTTTAGACGGTCCAAATTCGAAAAATTTTATAGATGACAATTTGATGTTAATGAAATTTTAGATTTTTTCAACTGTCTAGGTAAAAAGATGTTGGAAAATGAAGAAGTTGCATGCAGCAAGCAATTTCTTCATTTTCCAACATCTTTTCCCACTTTTTTTTCTTTCAGGGTGTAAAATAGTGCCATTATGTTGAAATGGGTTAATAGTTTAGCATATCATCTGTGACCATAATGTTTTTCCTTTATTTGTTCTTCCTGCAACAGATTGCAGCCTTTTTTTTGCATGTATGTTTTGTAAATTGCATAATGGTATTTATCATAAAATTATGATACATTGTGTATTTTTTAAGCTGTGGACACGAAAGTCAAGGAAATGTCATGATATTATTGTACTCAAGTTGGTGTCATCTTTGGCGTGTGCAGCTTGACATTTACTTTAACCTTGCTGATATCACGATTGTTAAAAGCGATGTTAAACCCTATTCAAACAAACAAATTGATATCAGGAAATTCAACAGTTATTTGCTTGAAACAGTATAGATGTCTAAAATCATAGTTAAGGGATTGATTGCTGACCTGAACCAAATAAATGATTTGATTGGTCAGTCCTCTTTTTCATCGACCATGGCGATCTGTCAACTGCAAACCTGCTACGACTGATTGATTGATTCGATTTAACACCACTTTTAACAGTATTTTAGTCCTATGGCGGTGGCTGTAGCACCTAACAATGGATTCCCTGGTATTTCTAACACCAGCACTACCACTACATCCTTTCCTAGCCTCAAGCTGCTATCCCACTTAGGTTTACGATTATCCACCCATTGGTGAGAGACAAATGTCGGAAAGGATATATGCTGACGCCCGGGATTGAAAAACCTGCTACGAAAAGTGTAACTCTAAATATTTTGTCCAAGAATTATGCCCCTTTGTTTTTACCTAGACCTATTTCAAGTGCTTGCAGGAGATTCAAGCAATTTCTTCTTTTTCTACAATGTTTTCTCAATTATAAAATCATAGGGATGTAAAAACCAGGGTTTGGAAAGGAAAGCGTTAAAGCGTGTTAACTTATTCCCAAACAACAAAATTGTAGACTGGTCCAAATTTCAAGAAGTTGCATATCATGATTGTAAAGTGATGAAATCTTTAAAATCTTTGTCTTATTGGGTAGAAAACATTGTGAATAATGAAGAAATAGCTTGTAACAAGCAATTCTTCGTTTTTCACAATGTTTTCCAAAGCTCTTGTATCTGGAGCTTTTAAAAGTCAAGTCCTTGTGTGGGAATGGATTGAATTTACCAGAAACCTAAAAAAATATTTTTCTTGGAGCAATACAATTATGCCAAAAAAATTTAGGCAGGATAAACATCTTGAGAAATCCTGGCCATATTACAGATATATATACAGAGCAATTATTTTGCAGCAGAGAAAATTTGTCAGCTGGTATTGCAGATGTAAATCAATGTATTTTTTATCACATCATATTTCTTCAAGCTTTATTACTCGTTAACGACCTTATATCTTACATTTTATATTGACTCTAAATCAAGTCTTGCATAACACTACTTTGTGGATCCATTTTTATGCCTTCTTTTTATTGTACTTCATTTATCTGCAACATGTGTACAATGAAAGAGAGAATGCCTGAATGATTGACCTGGTGGCTTTTTAAATGAAATTAAGCTTCTTCTTATGGTGGCACGTTTCTGCCACAAAATACTGTATAGTGGGTTTGATTGAATTGAAATTTCGTGGAAAATTATCCTCACTTCAATAGAATCCTGATAAATATATCAGTGTGTCAACAACTACTTTTGTTTGAATGGGGTTTTACGCCGCTTTCAACAATCTTTCAGTTATATCGCGGCGACTGGAGCACCTAACAATGGATTCCTGGTTTGTCTCACACCAGTACCGCCATCACATCCTTTCCTAGCCTCCAGTTGCTATCCCACATAGGTCTACGATTATCGACCCATTGGTGGGAGGCTGTACATAATTATGCTGGACGCAACATTTTTAGCTAACCTGACCACGCTGTGATCAAGGAGAGCTTTTAGAATCACTTAATTTCCTTTGTTCATCATGCTTCGTCCGCATTTTTGTTAAAACATCTTCTCCTCCAAAACCACTGGGCCATTTCGGACCTAACATAGCAGGAATGTTCCCTGGGTGACCCTTTCAAAACTGGTTCTGAAATTTTGATTTGCACAAAAATGTCGGTATGGCAGGGCTGGTCTTATAAGACTTAGTAAAATCATTGAATGATATTTAACTCAACATAGCAGGAAGAGCTCAAGTGAGTTATTGTGATCACCTTTTCTCCGGTGTTTTGTCTGTCGTCCGTCCAGCGTGCGTCTTTTGACGTCCGTCAACAATTTCTGTAAACAACATCTCCTCCCAAACCATTGGGCCAATTTGAACCAAATTTGGCAGAAATGTTCCCAAGGTTGTCCCCTCTAAATATAGCTGAAAGAATTGAAATCTCTAAAAAAAACTCTAGTTGCCATGGCAACAAAAGTGAAATTTTGAAATAATCTTTAAAAAATCTTCTCCTCCTGACCCAGAGGGCATAATGCAGCATGTTGACTTTTTGAGATAGCTAAAATCATGATCCTGGGGTCCCAAGTGGCGGTTCCATGGGGGGGGGGGGGGGGTATGCATGAAGCATCAGTTCACTGACTTCTTTCTTATTTCTGAAATTATAACCCATGGATCCAAAGGGAGGAAAAAGTTTTACTCCTTCTTTCACATTTGTCCTATAGCCTTTGAATTTGTAATTTAGACTTTTTGATCCCTAGGTACATAGTCTATGGTCCACTAACCTTAACATGAAATAAGACTGTTGAAAGAAAAAGAGCCTTTATCAAGCTTGACCAAATTTTGCAGAAATGTTCCTTGGGTTACCCTTTTCAAAATTTGTTTATGAAATTTTGATTTTTGAAAAAATGGGGACTTGGCAGGCTGATTAGACTTGGAGAAACCATAGACTAATTCTTTAAAATCTTCTCCTAAACAATAAGGCCAATTTGGACCAAATTTTGCAGGAATTTTCCAAAACTGTGCATGAAGGATTTGCAAAAATGTAGGTGTGACAGTGCCGGGCATTTCAGCCTAAGAGAATTTATGAAATCTTTAAAAATCTTCTCCTCCTAAACTTCTAAGTCAATTTAAACAAAATTTTGCAGTAACATTCCTAATGTACCCCTTTTCAAAATTTGTGGGTGTTGCAGGGAGGGCTTATCAGATCAAATCATTCTAAGGTTAGTGATTTTAGGGCCATTTTGGCACTCTTGTTGAATTATTGCCCCTGATGTGACTTAAGAATGTTTGTCTTGATAACTCCTCCTACAGTTTAAGTCCAATTCACTTGGTACCTGGCAAACATGTTGAAGAAACAGAAGGTGTAGATATGTAAAACACTCTTTTGTAAATGAAACGAATAATTGCCCCTAATTTTACTTAAAAGGGCTTGTACAGACAACTCCTCCTACAATTTCACTTGACTACGCTTTATACTTTGCATAAGTGGAGTTTTGAGTTACATAAGTGGAGTTTGGAGTTCCATAAGTGGAGTTTGGAGTCATACAAGTGGAGTTTGGAGTTAAATAAGTGGGGTTTGTAGCTACATAACTGGAGTTTGCAGTTAAAGATGCGCAAGACACAAATTTATGTAAACTTCATTAAGAACTATTGAGAGTTAATGCCCTAGATTTGGAAAAAGTTTTCGTAGTAAATCTGATCCCCCTATAGTTTTTGTCTGTTTCACTTGATAGTTGGCAGAAGTTTTTGTTATAAAAGGTGCAAATTTTGTGAATATTCTATCCATTTAATGATTTATTGCCACTGATTCGACTTATGAAATCTTGTCCGGCCAACTCCTATTATTTCAATCCAATTGGCTTGAAACTTGGAAGAAGTGTTTTGTAGGAATTGTAGATGTGCAAGATGTAAATTCTTTGAAGTTGTATCAACCATTAATGAGAAATTGTCCTCATTTTGACTTGTGAATTAGTGATCAGTGTGGATTACAGAATTTGCACCACTGATTCAAAGATTCAAGTTACCTTAACCCATTCCAACTCAATCCCTCCTTTTTATGAAGAAAATAGCTTTTAAAAACATTGTGGAAAATGAAGAAATTGCTTGTATCAAGCAATTTCTTCATTATCCACAATGTTTCTATCCAAAACGCCGAAAAAGTTCAAAATTCTGTCAACTTGAAATTGTCGTCTGCAGCTTCTTTCAATTTGGACCAGTCTAAAATTTAGCTGTGTTGGAATGGGTTAAGTGTTGGAATAATGATTATGGAGTTATTGCCCCTAAATTGACATTACAGAATTATTGCTCATGTGGCATGAATAGAAAGGTTTCTAGATATGTCATGAAAAAGTTTGTCAGGGCTTTTGGTTAAATTCATCTCATTGTGTTTTGTGAGCATGCATGACATAAAGAATTGAATAAGTTCTTTCTCTTCAATTGTCTACAAAATCAGGGAACATTATAACTATATCTTCAATTACAAATTAAGAAAAGCGAATAAAAAATTGGAGAAAAGTACGCATAAATTCACTTTTGATTGTATACATTCTACAAAAAAATCATTTAAGTTATAACTAGACTGCCTTTTGGTACGAATCAATGAATGAGAGTGATAAGATTTACTCACATGTGAGATTTTTTTCCTTTCATCTATTCTGCCTTTGTTAGTATACCCCTTGTCATGCTGAGCTCAGAATATTCCTGCTTTGACCATAGCTTTGGCATGTGTATAGACTAAGATCAGCCTGCACAGATTTGAAGTCTGATCTTAGCCTACACTACCTGTTTGTTCTTGTTGTGTTGAGAAAGATCTTTGAATACAGCATCGATCTATTAATGTCAATGTTGTAAAAAATAACGAAAAGAGGAAAAAACGTTCAGCAGGACAAGTTTGTGTTTTGAAATTTGTAAATGAGCTTCATCAAGCAGGCTGTCCAATAAAATCATTGTCAAATATAAAAAAAATTATAATCTAATTTTGACAGTGTTAGAGTGTAGCCTGGATTTAAATTTCTTTTGAATCTAGACTGGCTGTTAGACCAGAAACATAGACTGGAAATTTGGTCTATCATGTTCTTTTTTGTAATTGTTTATTGATTCTGTGGATTATAGTGGGTCAGTGAAATATAGAAATCTCTGTCTGTCTATCTGTTAGCCTATCTGTCTATCAAATTATTGGTTCCACATAACAATTTATTTGTTCTTCAAAACATTTTTAGAACATTTTTGATGGACTCTCAAGGTGTCCATCAGTGTTACCCAGTTTGAAAATGAAGTAGGATGTTACTAGGTTAGAAGAGAAGTAGTGCCCAGTTAGGTTCGAATTATTATTTTTCACAACTTGTCACCCTAAAGTAACTGTACATTTTAAAAATGGCGTAACGAGGAATCTAAATAATTTGCAGAATGCATAAAGACTTGTCTTCAATACAAAAAACCTACCAATAACCAGCTTAGAGTAAATGCAGTCATGGTTTCAATAACACACAGACTTTCAAATATAAAGTAAGTAATTTGCCTTCTATCTTTAGAACACTCAGCATACAAACAGTGATAAGTTATAAAGTTACATTATGTTCAAAGATGTTATATTATTTTGAATTAGCCTTTTCAATCCATTATTCAAACGACAAAATTTTGAATTAGTTACAAATGACAATTCAAATTGCTTTAAAATCGAAAACTAAGCTTCTGATAGGGCAGAAAACATTGTGAAACAAGCAATTTCTCCTTTTCTCACAATGCTTTCTTTTATGTAATTCCTCGGGAAGTAAAAAAGCCTGATTTTTTGGAATGGGTTAATGTTCTACCGGATTGCAGAAGATTCAAAAGATATACAGAATCTTCCATTTGTTACTTATTTATAATAATTCTATTGATATTGCTATTGAAATATTGTCAAAGTTTATTTAATGATATCTTAATTATTTGTGCAGTCTTGATCTTGGTCTACACCTCCTGCTTGTACTTTTCCTGCGAGAGATGTTACTAAATGAATTTTAAAAAAAATATGGATTATCGGACAACATGTACTTTCAGTTCTCTCAGCCCTTTAATTTTAATGCAATTCCGTCAGGGTTTTTATATAGCATGACAAGAGTTAACACTAAGTCTTTGTAGAATTTTTTCTAAATTTTTTGAACTACAAAATACTGATAAAATCCTTATTATGATACCGAACCCATTGTAGGATTTTTAGATTAATTTCTAGAACTAATTTTACCCACAAAATTTTTAGAACAGTTGAGGTGTTTTTCCAATTCTTATTCCGTTCTAGAACTTTTGTAGAATAAGTTCTAGAACTGTAAAAGTAAACAAGTATAGAGTAGTTCTAGAATCACTTTTACTATTCTTGAACTGTACTAAATTGTAGAACAATATTTCACAGGGGTAGGGTATTTTTGCCATTTAAGATTTTTTTATAAGTACATGTACTTATAGAAAACAGAAAAGTCATGCTTTTGTTTGCCTTGAAAAGTTGTGATATATATTAATCTTAGTTTTATTTCTGAAAAACTGTGACAGCATATTTTTTAATTTTATGAAGTCTCATAAAAATGCAATTAAGTTGACATGTCTTAGACTAATTCCATTTTTTAGAGTAAGTAGATGACAATAAACTGGCATTAAAAAGGGGCAAAAAACAACACTTTTTATGGTGAAAATATTTTGCTTTTGAGCTCAGATGTTTCTGCATTTTTGCCGTATTCTGCTATTCAGTGAGCTATATGATTGTTACAAGCAATTTCTTCATTTTATCACAATATTTTCTATCCAAAAAGTTGAAAAAATCTAAAAATTTAATTTATATTAATCTATCGTCTGCAACTTCAATGAATTTGGACCAGTCTAAAATTCAATTTTGTGGAATGGGTCAAAGGAAGGTATCAATGTTTCTGAATCCTAAATATGAAAAACTTTTTTAATTGACCAAAACTGCACTAAAGCCTTCATTTAATGCATAAATACGAGTCGGATATTGTCTTTACGATAATCTGATGAAACATGGCGGGAATGATTGTTCATTTGAAAGACAGTCTTCTATTTGTGAAGCATAAACATAGATTTCTTGGTCAAATCTTTGATCCTCACAGTTACTGCTTTGTTTTCATCCTAACCCTTTCCTCTTTTGCAAAATTTCAGACGTGTCCAAATTCAAAAGTTTTTCTGATGAAAATTTAAAGTGGCTTTAATTTGACAAATAACCGTTCAGTAGGGTATAAAATTATGTGGAAAAAGAAGAAATTGCTTGTTACAAGCAATTTCTTCTTTTCCAACAATGTTTTCTCAAGTATAAAATCACAGGGGCATAAAAACTGGGGATTGTACAGGAAAGGGTTAAAGTTTCTGTTACATGATTCTTTGTGTTTAACCCTTTCCTGTACAATCCCATGATTTTATAATTTAGAAGATATTGTGTAAAAAAAGAAGACAATGCTTGTAACAAGCTATTTCTTCTTTTTTCCACATTATTTTCTACCTTACTGAATGGTTGATTTTGAATTTTTGTTTCCAAAACCTTTGATTTTAGATGAATCCAAAATTTGATAAAATAGGGAAGGCTTAACAAATTCCCACACAATTATGCTTTTGGATGCCTTTCAAAAAAAATGATTGTGTAAAATGAAGAAATTACTTGTATCAAGCAAATGTGTCTCTATTTAACACAATGTTTTCTATCCAGAAAGCTGAAAGAATCTAAAAATTCATAAACTTTAAATTGGCGTCTGCAAATATTTTCAATTTTGACCAGTCTTATTTTTTTTACAGACTGGTAAAGGGTTAACAAAGGAGAGTGATCAAAGAAAATTTTGGCCTTCCTGATATTTAGGTCACCTGTTCGATAGTCATGGTGACCTATTGCGCTTGTGTTTCCCCCATCAGTATGTGTTAACTTATTACATTTTTGACTTCTTCTTAAGAACTCTTTGACAGTTTAAACCAAACTTGGCAGGAAGCATCCCCATGAGAAGGTGCTTCAGATTTATCTCCTCTGGGGGCCCCATAAGGGGGCAAAAAGGGGGCAAAAAAGGGTACATCTTTAAAAATTTTCTTGTCATTACCTGGACTGGATTCATATTTGGTATTTAGAATCTTTAGGTCAAGGACGGCTATAAAGTTAGTACAAGAAAAAATAATCCGTCGTGGGTTGGGTTGGGGGCATAAGCTTATATAATGACAACTTTGATATTTTTTTACCAAAACGAAAGACGTACAACTCTGATATTTTGTATGTGGCATCATTTGGTGAACCTCTATTAGGATTGTTTGAATGATGGCCCCAGAAACAGGCTGTTCCTAGACCTCACAAGTTTAACAAAGGCTTATATAGTGACAACTTCAAAAATCTTCTTCACCCTAACAGAAAGTTCTAGAGCTTTGATATTGTGTTTGTAGACCTCTATCAAGATTGTATAAATTTTGGCCCCAGGGTAAGTATTAGCCCATCCCGTGATGTCACAAGTTTTACATAGGTAATATACACTGCAAATTTTAAAAATCTGCTTCTCCGAACAGGAGGGGCTAGAGCTTTGATATTTGGTATGCAGCAACATCTGGTAGACCTCTATCAAGATTGCGAAAATTATGGTCCAAGGGTCAAAATTAGCCCTCTACTGGACATCACAAGTTTAACATAGGCTTTTATCGCAAAACCTTTAAAGAAAATTCTGCTCCCAAACAGAAAAGTATTTGGTATATAGCATCATCTGGTGGACTTTTTGTGCTCTTTGGACTCTTGTGACTGATTAAAGGTCCAGGGTTTTCCCTCGACTTTCCAAACAGGGGGTCATTTTTCCACATTATGACCTCTATCAAAAAAGATACAGAAGGCTGTCTAGCTATTTGGGGGGTCATTTCTAAAAAATGGGGGTCCAAATTCAAAGAAGGAGAGGGACATGAAAAGAAAACCCTGAAGGCCCTATGTGCCTCTTGTTTTTATTAGCTCACTTGAGCACAATGTGCTCAAGGTGAACTTTTGTGATCATCTTTTGTCTGTCATGCGTCAGGCGTCGGAAGGCGTCAACAATTCTTTAAACATCTTCTCCTCAGTAACCACTGGGCAGATTTCAACCAAACTTGGCAGGAATGTTCCTTGGGTGACCCTTCTCAACAGTTGTTCGCGTAATTTTGATTGACCCCCAAATATGGGAGTGGCAGGGTGTGGCATTTTTTTACTTTGAAATCTTTAAACATCTTCTCAGTAACCATTGGACCAATTTCAACAAAACTCGTAATGAATGTTCCTTGGGTGACCCTTTTCAAAAGTTGTTTGCGGAATTTTGATTCACGCCTAATATGGGCGTGGCAGGGAGCGCCAATTTTAACTTTGAAATCTTTAAACAAACCATTGGGCCAATTTCAACCAAACTTGGCATTAATGTTCCTTGGGTGACCCTTTTTAAAAGCTGTTTGCGGAATTTTGATTTATGCCCAAATATGGGCGTGGTAGGGTGGGGCAGATTTAGACTTTGAAATCTTTAGACATCTTCTTCTCAGTAACCGTTTGGCCAATTTCAACCAAATTTGGCATGAATGTTCCTTGGGTGACCCTTTTTAAAAGTTGTTTGCTGAATTTTGATTCATGCACAAATATGGGGGTGACGGGTGTGGCAGTTTTTGACTTTGAAATCTTTAGACATCTTTTCCTCAGTAACCATTGGGCCAATTTCAACCAAACTTGGCATGAATGTTCCTTGGGTGACCCTTTTCAAAAGTTGTTTGTGGAATTTTGATTTATGCCCAAATATTGGCGTGGCAGGGCATTGCAGTTTATTACTTTGAAATCTTTAAACATTTCCTCCTCAGTAACCATTGGGCCAATTTCAACCAAACTGGAAATGAATATTCCTTTGGTGACCCTTTTCAAAAGATGTTGGCAAAATTTTGAATGACACTCAAAAATGGGCATGGCAGGGTGGGGTAGTTTATTACTTAGAAATCTTTAAACATCTTCTCCTCAGTAACGATAGCGCCAATTTTAACTTAATTTGGCATGAATGTTCCTTGGGTGACCCTTTTCAATATTAGTTTGTTAAATTTTGAATGAAGCCCAAATATGAGCGTGGCTGTTTTTGACTTTAAAATCTTCTCGTCCCTAACCGTTGGGCCAATTTCAATCAAACTGGGCATGAATCTCACTGACAATGGCCAATGGGGCTATTACAATGCTGTTATTTCTTTGAGTGCTTCAGGGCTGCCACCATAGCAAGTTAGAAATGCATCAGACACCCAATCTATAATCATGGTGTGTCCAGGGTTCCCAGGCTACCGGTAAATGGGAAAAAGTCTTGGTTTTGTGATATCTTTAAAAAAAAAAAGAGGAAAAACTAGAAAAAAGACAAATCACTTTGATGAAAGATGCAAGACCCAATTAAAGTACATGTTCCAAACAGTTGACAAGTATCCCCCACGCCAGTAGGTTGTATCACAGTGTAAATTACATGGGGATCCGTTATCACGTCATAATGTCTGCGGAGAAAGAGAAATTGGTATTTGTTTCACAAAATATACAAGCATGGTACTTAGTTTTCTGCTAGGAATGAAGGTAGGTGTCCAATTTTACTAAATATATATATGATTAGAGTACATAAAGCAATTATTTAGGGAGAATCTGCTTCTCCGAACAGGAGGGGCTAGAGCTTTGATATTTGGTATGCAGCAACATCTGGTAGACCTCTATCAAGATTGCGAAAATTATGGTCCAAGGGTCAAAATTAGCCCTCTACTGGACATCACAAGTTTAACATAGGCTTTTATCGCAAAACCTTTAAAGAAAATTCTGCTCCCAAACAGAAAAGTATTTGGAATATAGCATCATCTGGTGGACTTTTTGTGCTCTTTGGACTCTTGTGACTGATTAAAGGTCCAGGGTTTTCCCTCGACTTTCCAAACAGGGGGTCATTTTTCCACATTATGACCCCTATCAAAAAAGATACAGAAGGCTGTCTAGCTATTTGGGGGGTCATTTCTAAAAAATGGGGGTCCAAATTCAAAGAAGGAGAGGGACATGAAAAGAAAACCCTGAAGGCCCTATGTGCCTCTTGTTTTTATTAGCTCACTTGAGCACAATGTGCTCAAGGTGAACTTTTGTGATCATCTTTTGTCTGTCATGCGTCAGGCGTCGGAAGGCGTCAACAATTCTTTAAACATCTTCTCCTCAGTAACCACTGGGCAGATTTCAATCAAACTTGGCAGGAATGTTCCTTGGGTGACCCTTCTCAACAGTTGTTCGCGTAATTTTGATTGACCCCCAAATATGGGAGTGGCAGGGTGTGGCATTTTTTTACTTTGAAATCTTTAAACATCTTCTCAGTAACCATTGGACCAATTTCAACAAAACTCGTAATGAATGTTCCTTGGGTGACCCTTTTCAAAAGTTGTTTGCGGAATTTTGATTCACGCCTAATATGGGCGTGGCAGGGAGCGCCAATTTTAACTTTGAAATCTTTAAACAAACCATTGGGCCAATTTCAACCAAACTTGGCATTAATGTTCCTTGGGTGACCCTTTTTAAAAGCTGTTTGCGGAATTTTGATTTATGCCCAAATATGGGCGTGGTAGGGTGGGGCAGATTTAGACTTTGAAATCTTTAGACATCTTCTTCTCAGTAACCGTTTGGCCAATTTCAACCAAATTTGGCATGAATGTTCCTTGGGTGACCCTTTTTAAAAGTTGTTTGCTGAATTTTGATTCATGCACAAATATGGGGGTGACGGGTGTGGCAGTTTTTGACTTTGAAATCTTTAGACATCTTTTCCTCAGTAACCATTGGGCCAATTTCAACCAAACTTGGCATGAATGTTCCTTGGGTGACCCTTTTCAAAAGTTGTTTGTGGAATTTTGATTTATGCCCAAATATTGGCGTGGCAGGGCATTGCAGTTTATTACTTTGAAATCTTTAAACATTTCCTCCTCAGTAACCATTGGGCCAATTTCAACCAAACTGGAAATGAATATTCCTTTGGTGACCCTTTTCAAAAGATGTTGGCAAAATTTTGAATGACACTCAAAAATGGGCATGGCAGGGTGGGGTAGTTTATTACTTAGAAATCTTTAAACATCTTCTCCTCAGTAACGATAGCGCCAATTTTAACTTAATTTGGCATGAATGTTCCTTGGGTGACCCTTTTCAATATTAGTTTGTTAAATTTTGAATGAAGCCCAAATATGAGCGTGGCTGTTTTTGACTTTAAAATCTTCTCGTCCCTAACCGTTGGGCCAATTTCAATCAAACTGGGCATGAATCTCACTGACAATGGCCAATGGGGCTATTACAATGCTGTTATTTCTTTGAGTGCTTCAGGGCTGCCACCATAGCAAGTTAGAAATGCATCAGACACCCAATCTATAATCATGGTGTGTCCAGGGTTCCCAGGCTACCGGTAAATGGGAAAAAGTCTTGGTTTTGTGATATCTTTAAAAAAAAAAAGAGGAAAAACTAGAAAAAAGACAAATCACTTTGATGAAAGATGCAAGACCCAATTAAAGTACATGTTCTAAACAGTTGACAAGTATCCCCCACGCCAGTAGGTTGTATCACAGTGTAAATTACATGGGGATCCGTTATCACGTCATAATGTCTGCGAAGAAAGAGAAATTGGTATTTGTTTCACAAAATATACAAGCATGGTACTTAGTTTTCTGCTAGGAATGAAGGTAGGTGTCCAATTTTACTAAATATATATATGATTAGAGTACATAAAGCAATTATTTAGGGAGAATCTGCTTCTCCGAACAGGAGGGGCTAGAGCTTTGATATTTGGTATGCAGCAACATCTGGTAGACCTCTATCAAGATTGCGAAAATTATGGTCCAAGGGTCAAAATTAGCCCTCTACTGGACATCACAAGTTTAACATAGGCTTTTATCGCAAAACCTTTAAAGAAAATTCTGCTCCCAAACAGAAAAGTATTTGGTATATAGCATCATCTGGTGGACTTTTTGTGCTCTTTGGACTCTTGTGACTGATTAAAGGTCCAGGGTTTTCCCTCGACTTTCCAAACAGGGGGTCATTTTTCCACATTATGACCCCTATCAAAAAAGATACAGAAGGCTGTCTAGCTATTTGGGGGGTCATTTCTAAAAAATGGGGGTCCAAATTCAAAGAAGGAGAGGGACATGAAAAGAAAACCCTGAAGGCCCTATGTGCCTCTTGTTTTTATTAGCTCACTTGAGCACAATGTGCTCAAGGTGAACTTTTGTGATCATCTTTTGTCTGTCATGCGTCAGGCGTCGGAAGGCGTCAACAATTCTTTAAACATCTTCTCCTCAGTAACCACTGGGCAGATTTCAACCAAACTTGGCAGGAATGTTCCTTGGGTGACCCTTCTCAACAGTTGTTCGCGTAATTTTGATTGACCCCCAAATATGGGAGTGGCAAGGTGTGGCATTTTTTTACTTTGAAATCTTTAAACATCTTCTCAGTAACCATTGGACCAATTTCAACAAAACTCGTAATGAATGTACCTTGGGTGACCCTTTTCAAAAGTTGTTTGCGGAATTTTGATTCACGCCTAATATGGGCGTGGCAGGGAGCGCCAATTTTAACTTTGAAATCTTTAAACAAACCATTGGGCCAATTTCAACCAAACTTGGCATTAATGTTCCTTGGGTGACCCTTTTTAAAAGCTGTTTGCGGATTTTTGATTTATGCCCAAATATGGGCGTGGTAGGGTGGGGCAGATTTAGACTTTGAAATCTTTAGACATCTTCTTCTCAGTAACCGTTTGGCCAATTTCAACCAAATTTGGCATGAATGTTCCTTGGGTGACCCTTTTTAAAAGTTGTTTGCTGAATTTTGATTCATGCCCAAATATGGGGGTGACGGGTGTGGCAGTTTTTGACTTTGAAATCTTTAGACATCTTTTCCTCAGTAACCATTGGGCCAATTTCAACCAAACTTGGCATGAATGTTCCTTGGGTGACCCTTTTCAAAAGTTGTTTGTGGAATTTTGATTTATGCCCAAATATTGGCGTGGCAGGGCATTGCAGTTTATTACTTTGAAATCTTTAAACATTTCCTCCTCAGTAACCATTGGGCCAATTTCAACCAAACTGGAAATGAATATTCCTTTGGTGACCCTTTTCAAAAGATGTTGGCAAAATTTTGAATGACACTCAAAAATGGGCATGGCAGGGTGGGGTAGTTTATTACTTAGAAATCTTTAAACATCTTCTCCTCAGTAACGATAGCGCCAATTTTAACTTAATTTGGCATGAATGTTCCTTGGGTGACCCTTTTCAATATTAGTTTGTTAAATTTTGAATGAAGCCCAAATATGAGCGTGGCTGTTTTTGACTTTAAAATCTTCTCGTCCCTAACCGTTGGGCCAATTTCAATCAAACTGGGCATGAATCTCACTGACAATGGCCAATGGGGCTATTACAATGCTGTTATTTCTTTGAGTGCTTCAGGGCTGCCACCATAGCAAGTTAGAAATGCATCAGACACCCAATCTATAATCATGGTGTGTCCAGGGTTCCCAGGTTACCGGTAAAATGGGAAAAAGTCTTGGTTTTGTGATATCTTTAAAAAAAAAAAAGAGGAAAAACTAGAAAAAAGACAAATCACTTTGATGAAAGATGCAAGACCCAATTAAAGTACATGTTCCAAACAGTTGACAAGTATCCCCCACGCCAGTAGGTTGTATCACAGTGTAAATTACATGGGGATCCGTTATCACGTCACAATGTTTGCGGAGAAAGAGAAATTGGTATTTGTTTCACAAAATATACAAGCATGGTACTTAGTTTTCTGCTAGGAATGAAGGTAGGTGTCCAATTTTACTAAATATATATATGTTTAGAGTACATAAAGCAATTATTTAGGGAGAAAATCCAAAGCAACATCTTAAGTGTACCAGTAACCAGACATAAATTGAATTTGGATACGAAAGCAATAAATGGCCTCCAATTCAATTCAATGAAAAAGAGAACTCTGGGTAAATAGACATTGAAATTAATTATCATTATCATGATAATAATATAAATTTGAAAATCTACACGTCTAGAAGCATTTAAATTAGTCAGGTGAGCAATTTTAGGGCCTTTCTGTCCCTCTTGTTTGCAAATCATTTAACCCTTTACCACTCAGTAAGATTTTAGATTGGCCAAACTTGAAAGACAAGCAGCAGACGACAATTTGAGGTTGATGGAATTTTGATTTTATTTTTTCAACTCTTTGGGCCACGTTATAGTGCAGTCAATAGCACATCAAACTCCTAATCTCAGAGGGGTGGAATATTAACCCATTCCATCACAGCAAAATTATAGACTGGTCCAAATTGAAAGAAGCTGCAGACGACAATTTCAAGATGATGGAATTTTGAATTTTTTCGTCTTTGTGGATAGAAAACATTGTGGATAATGAAGAAATTGCTTGATACAAGCAATTTCTTCATTTTCCACAATGTTTTCCAAAGCTTTTTACTCGAGGGGCGTAAAAAGGAGGGATTGAGTTGGAATGGGTTAAACAAACACATCACTGAATACATTCCAATACAATTAGGCCATTACCAGATGGCAAAATTTTTGACTGGTCAGAATTGAAAGGAGTCGAGACAACAATGTAAAGCTTATACAATTTTGGATTTTCTTTTACTTTTGGGGCAGAAAACAATGTGGATAATGAAGAAATTACTTGTAACAAGCGATTTCTTCATTTCCACAATCTTTTATTGGGCTTTTTTTGATTTTGGTGCATCTAAAAGCATCATTGAGTGGGATTGGATTAATCCTTCATAGTTACATCATAGCAATTTCCTCTTTATCCACGATCTATCCATATAGACAAGATTTTTTGAATTTCAATTTATGTTTTCTGCAATTTTCCTTTTTTTTTTTAGTCTTTTGACGGCTTTTGTAAATCATTTTTTAAATGATTCATAGGTGACATTATAATGCACAGACTTGCATTTGAATTGCATCAAAATTACTAGTTGACAATGAATCACTTTGATAAATGTTTGAAAAAAAAATATGTGTGCAATAAATTCTCAAGTCTTAATTTAGAAAAAAAAGTGCAATAGAGGATTATCGATTGTTTCAGTGTAAGACAGATTGCTTTATTTAATGAACTTAACTCATTAACGGACGACAGAATTTGAGACTGGTCCAAATTCAAAGAAGGTGCAGGCGACAATTTTAGTTGATGAAATTTTAAAGATCTTTGTCTTTCTGGGAAGAAAGCATTGTGGACACTGAATAAGTTGCCTATTACGAGCAATATCTACAGTATCCACAATGTTTTCCAAAGCTTAGTGGGATAGCAACTGGAGGCTTGGAAAGGATGTAGTGGTAGTACTGGTGTGAGAAATACCAGGAATCAATTGTTAGGTGCTCCAGCCACTGTGATATGACTGACATGATGTTAAAAGTGGCATTTGACCCCATTCAATCAATCAAACCTACTGAGGTACATGGTACCCGTTAACCCATTCCCACACAATTAATGGTGCTTTTTGATGCCCCTCAAGAAAAGCAATCTTGAAATCATTGTGTAAAATGAAAAAATCGCTTGTCACAAGCAATTTCTTCATTTTACAAAGTGTTTCCTCTAAAAACATTGGGAAAAATCTAAAATTTCATAGTCTAAATGTTGTCTGCAACTCCTTTTAATTTGGACTGATCTAAATTTTGTTCAGTGTTTATTCTAGGATTTCAAAAATTTTGAGGATTTCAGTGCAAAGAGAAATGTTTGGTATTTCTTGCTCTTTGTTTGCACCCTTATCAATTTCGAAAATATTGGAGATCTTTAGAAAAAGTGGGGGAATCTCCCAATCCCCCTGCCTATAATACACACTGTTTGTTGTGCTAGAATGGGTTAAAATAAAATGACAGAAAGCTGAGCTAAAACTGTCAAAAGAGCAAGCTTACAATCCAACGAAGATCGCGAGTCTAAGCTCACACAATGCAGGTTAAAAAGCAATAGATTTATAGCTTATATACCGACAACACTCAATAACTCTTGTCATGCTGAATAACATCCTGCACAAAATTTGTGTTAACATACAAGGAATGAGAGTACAACAAGCACCAATTTTTGGGTTTGTAATTAATTAGAAAATAAATGAAAAAAAAATGATGGCTTTAAAGGGACAAGAAGGAGGTATAGACCAAGATTAGACTGCACATATGTGCAGCCTGATCTTTGTCTATACCTCCTGCCGAAACAGGAATATTATGCGTTCAGCTTGATAAGGGTAAATAAGTAACCTGTAGATGCTAGTTTATTGTAATAACATAGTCACCAATGTTGCCATTCTGAATGTTTTTGTTTGTAAACAAGTGCCATTTTATCCTTGGTGAAGTATATCATTTTGATAATTTCACATACTGTGCTAGCACAGAAATTATCAAATGACTAATCATGATAATTCATCAAATGTTGAATTGCATCAAACAAGCTTTCAATTTGATTTTGATCCGCATAAGGGGGAGGGGGCATGACCTTTTTACAAACAGATCTTTTCTCTGATTTGAATGATATCATATGAGTCTTAGAATAGAGCACTAAGCAGAGATTTCCCAATTTTTAGAGATCTGTTCTGTTATTTTCTACATTTCAAAGGATTATTGAACCTCATTTGTATCTGTTTGATACAGAAATAAGAAAAAAAAAGGCCAAAAGGGTAGATATTTACAGGGAAGGTTTAATGCAATGAATCCCCATAGCATACACTTTTTGTTTTAATGGTTTTGATCTTTTATGTATATGAAATGGAAGACAATTTTATTATAGACCTCTTGAATTTTTTGTATTTTTATAGAAAGTATATTTTTCACTCTAAAATAACATCTGCACTTTGGAAATAAAAGATCTCTTGATATCTTACAGTTTCTTTATAGACAAGAAAAGTTGATAAAGCGTTGATTATACAAAAGCATGTATGACTGACTATTCCCTGTTGGGTTCTGGATTGTAGACAAAAAAAAGGACATCATTTTTACACAAAAATGTGCTTATATACTTCCAAAAATCTGCTAATGATCACCTTTTCTTTCAATTATTTAACCCATTCCGACTCAGTGGTGCTTATAGGACACCCAAAAGAAAAACAACTTTGGAAAATATTGTGCAAAATGAAGAAATTGCTTATAACAAGCAATTTCTTCATTATAAACAATGTTTTCTACCGAGAAAGTTGAAAAAATCCAAAATTTAGAAACTTCTCATTGTCATCTGCAACTTCTTTCAATTTGGACCAGTCTAATATTTTGTTGTGTGGTAATGGGTTTATGCTCACAACAAATCAACCTGAAAAAATACTTTTTTTTATAAAGATAGGTAAAGATTCGGCCTTGATGAGCCTGTAGCAAAAAAATGTTAATTTGGCATATATACTATGCACAAGGATTTTGGAAATTTTTTTAGATTCATTGGCAGGTTAGACATTTAAGATGCCATCTTAGTCAAGATGAGATGAATAGGGAATTGGGATGCTTCATTCTTGGTTATCCCACAGGCATGTTCCAAAAGGGTTCTTTCCAGAATGCCGAATCGGTAACTGTAAATGTTAGGCATTTGCGTGCTTGGGGAGAGAACACTAAACCAATGAGGTTCAAGACCGATTTCTAGTGGTTCAGGCATGGCGTCGCTGATTTCACAATGCAGCAACATTGCATAGGGATTTACAGAGCGCTACAGGTGAGCGCATAATTGCCAAAACCATTAGCAATTGGTTGCATTTTGCTGGCCTTAGGTTAAGACGTCCTTCAATCCGGGTTTCCTTGACCCGATACCATGTGTGAGTTCGTTTAAAATGGGCATGTGATAATGTCACTTGGATCCCAAATGACCGGGCTCCAGTCCTGTATACAGAGGAGTCCAGGTTTTGTGTGGACTTTACCAATTAAGATTAATCGCAAATTTGTTAAACATAATTAAATACAATTGAAAGCTGAATGCTGATAATGAACATTAAGGAATGGGATTGAACAAAATTTGACTAACCCATTACCAGATGAGGTCCTTGGTTTGATCCCCGACGGCGGCACTCATCGATAATTGTAGACCTATGTGGGATAGCAGCTGGAGGCTAGGAAAGGATGTAATGGTAGTACTGGTGTGAGAAATACCAGGATTTCATTGTTAGGTGCTCCAGCCCCCGAGATGTAACTGAAAGATTGTTGAAAGCGGCGTAAAACCCCATTCAAACAAACAAACAATTACCAGATGACAAAATTTTAGATTGCTTGTTTCCAGAACATTTTTCTTAAAGGGTGTCATTGTGTGGGAATGGGATAAAATGAATGCAAAATTATTCATATTCTGTACTCTAACCCATTCCTATTCAAGGGAATTTAGACTGGTCCAAATAGAAAGAGGTTGCAGATGACATTTTTAAACTTTTTTAAAAAAAATCTTTATCTCTTTGGATTGAAATCAATGTAAAACATGAAGAAATTTTGCTTGTGACAAAAATTTTCTTCAATTTTGGCTCGGCTGATTTTGGAGAAAACCTGAGATATTGCTATAGCCTTGGTGTCAACGTTGCTGTCGTCGTCATGCGAAAACTTAGACATTTTGTGATATCTCTGGTTCAACTAAAGGCATTCACTTGAAACTTGGCACACTTGTTCACTATCAAAAGAGCAACCTATACTATCTAGGGGGAAAACTCTAGATGCATTTTGTCCACTATCCAGTACCCAACAGCCGAGCGTAGGCACAAGTACACTTTATTCTTGTTCTTCAATGTTTCCAAAGCTTTTTTTCTTAGGGTAAGTAAAATACCTGGATTGTGTGTTACTCAAATTTGTCAACTTTTCGCCAGGAGTTACAATTAATAGTAGCTATTTTTATCTGAACCGATTTCCAAACAAAAATTTCTAGACTGGTCCAAATTCAAATGAGTTGCAGACATAGTTTAAAGTTGATGAAATTTTAGATTTTTAGCTCGGCTGTTTTCGGAGAAAACCTTAGGTATTGTGTTCACCTTTGCGTCGTGTGCGTCGGCTTTGGCCTTGGCGTTGGTGTGACAAACTTTTACTTTGGACATATCTCTGTTGTTATTGAAGATATCCCAATTGCATGTGTTTGTTTGTTTTTGTTTGAATGGGGTTTTACGCCGCTTTCAACAATCTTTCAGTTATATCGCGGCGGCTGGAGCACCTAACAATGGAATCCTGGTATTTCTCACACCAGTACTACCATTACATCCCTTCCTAGCCTCCAGCTGCTATCTCACATAGGTCTACGATTATCGACCCATTGGTGAGAGACAAATAGTCGGAAAGGATGAGTGCCGCCGTCGGGGATCGAACCCGGGACCTCTAGATTGACAGTCTGACGCGCTACCAACTGCGCTATGACGGCGGCTCAGGCAATTGCATGTGTATTAACCATCATAAGAGCTATCTAGACTATCAAGGGGGATAACTCTAAAAGCATTTTTGTAAGAGTTATGCCCCTTTTTTGACTTAGAATTTTTGGCATTATCCAGCACCTGCAGCCTAATGTGTTGGCACCCGTGGGCAGTGCTCTTGTTTAACTTAATAGATAGAAACATTGTTTAAAATGAAGAAATTGCTTGTCACAAGCAATTTCTTCATTTTAAACAATGTTTTCCGAATTGTTTTTTCTTGTGGGGGATTGAAAAGCATTACAATTGTGTGGGGATTGGTCAACCTTTATATTGCTGAATTAAATCTTTTTCAAAATTGCATGAAAACCAATGGACTGAAAATAATGAAGAGCTATTTTGGGGTCTATTTTTAGGTCACCTGACCGAATGGTCATGGTGACCTATTGCAATCATCGTTTGTCCTTCGACGTCCGTCGTCCGTCGTCCATTAACTTTTAAACATTTTCATCTTCTTCTCAAGAACTACTGGGTGGATTTCAACCAAACTTGGTAGAAAGCATCATTTGGGGATGCCAATTCAAGTTTGTGAAAATAGGGGTTCTGGGGGTCATAGGGGCCCAAATAGGGGCCAAAAAGGGGTAATTTTTGGTACTTCTTTAAAAATCTTCTTCTAATAAACCGTCAATGCCAGAGCTTAAATATTTTGTGTGCATGACAACTAGGACAGTTATATTATAAATTGTAAAATTCATGCCCCTGGGGTCATGTATGGGCCACACCAAGAGGTCAAAGTTCATCATGTTAAAAAATTCACATTTTCATCTTCTTCTGATGAAGTACAAAGCCATTTTCTAACAAACTTGGTGAAAAGCATCATTGGGTACTGATTATACAGATTTGTGAAAATTAAAAGGCTGGAGGTCAGGGGGGCCTAAAATGGGGACCAAAAGGGGGTAATTTTTGGTAACTTTTAAATATTTCATCTTCTTCTCAAGAACTACTGGGTGGATTTCAACCAAACTTGGTAGAAAGCATCATTGGGGGATGCCAATTCAAGTTTGTGAAAATAGGGGTTCTGGGGGTCAAAGGGGCCCAAATAGGGGCCCAAATAGGGGTAATTTTTTGTTCTTCTTTAAAAATCTTCTTCTAATAAACCGTTAATGCCAGAGCTTAAATATTCTGTGTGCATGACAACTAGGACAGGTATATTATAAACTGTGAAATTCATGTCCCTGGGGTCATGTATGGGGCCACACCCAGAGGTCAAAGTTCATCATGTTAAAAAATTCACATTTTCACCTTCTTCTGATGAAGTACTAAGCCAATTTTAAACTAACTTGATGAAAAGCATCATTGGGTACTGATTATACAGATTTGTGAAAATTAAAAGGCTGGAGGTCAGGGGTGCCTAAAATGGGGACCAAAAGGGGGTCATTTTTGGTAACTTTTAAACATTTTCATCTTCTTCTCAAGAACTACTGAGGGGATTTCAACCAAACCTTTTTCTAATTCTTTCAAACAAAATCACTTGTTTTGGTGCTCTTTTACTAAGGTGACCGTTAAGGCCCACTGGGCCTCTTGTTTTTTAACAATAATATTGTACAACTTTTTTGGCTTTGAAATTACAAACAGGTGTTGTAGATTAAAATCACACTGAAAATATGTGCAGGCTGATCTTGGTCTATAACTGGATCCTGCCAAAACAGTTTTATTCTGGGTTCAGCATGTGAAGGGTTAAAATCTAATGTTTATGCTAAAACCAAGTTGCATGTAAGCAGTGAATTGTTATTATCAATTTTGCAATTAACCCATTCCCACATAATGACCCTTTTTGGTGCTCCTTAAGCACAATAATTGGGTAACACATTGTGTAAATTGAAGAAATTGATTGTAATTCAAGTTATCAATTCATTTTCAACAATATTTTCTTCCACCGTGACAAAAGATGAAGATTTTAAAAATTTCATCAACTTAAAATTGTTGTCTGCAACTTCTTTGAAATTGGACTGGTCTTAAATTTCCTTGTGTGTTAATGGGTTAACTCATTACCAGATGGCAAAATATTAGACTTGTCCAAAATTAAATATGTTGCAGGCAACAAATTTTGGTTGAAGAAATATTGGATCTTTTTTTCTTTTTTGGGTAGAAAACATTGTGGATAATGAAGAAATTGCTTGTAACAAGCAATTTCTTCATTATCCACAATGTTTTCCACAGCTTTATTTCTAGAGGGAGTCAGAAAGCATCATTGAGAGAGAATGGGTGAAAAGGAGTGCACTGTAGTAACTTATTTGAGTTTGATTGCAATGCATGTTATTACTGAAACATTGTAGAGGAGCATAAAATAGGTCTCAGGAGTCGGATTATCCAAGCATGTCGCTTTTTTGCATTCTGATAACCTTGAACAATATTTACGTGCCTCAGTCTGCATTCATTCAATAAAACTATCACGATTTTTCAAACTAGTTTTCTCACTGCATATTGCACTTTAATACTTTATCAACCTGTAATCTTCTTTTTTAACATCCCCACAGGCTGAAAATTTGCATACATTATACATTAGATAACCCTCTGGTGCATTAATCGAAACGAACATATAGAATTTTTAATATCACCTCCTATCTATGAGAGGGTTTAATACATTGGCTTTAACATGTCTGTCTGTCTGTCCGTTTGTCAGTTCATCCATCCATAGACTTTTTTGTTTCCGTCTTCTGACTAGAACCAATTGACAAAACCCTGCCCCCCCTAATTGACTCCTTCGGCCCACCCATTAACTCTGACAGGAAGTTCCACTTCAAATTTTAACAGCGTAATTCTGTAAAATTTTTGGCAAGTAACATGTTAAAAATAAGTAGAATGGTTGGTTGGCGACCTAAAAGTTGTAAATTAAGCTTGAATAAGCTGTAGTTACAATATATAGTTGCCAAACCAACAAAAATAATTCACAAAAATGGTGGCAAATGTCTGAGTTCAAATAAACTTCCAGTCTAAATCAATGATTACTTTAGTTGACCTATTTTTTGATTGACAGCAGTGATTTGTCAACCGACCTTGAACAATGAAAAGCGGTCGACCTTTAACCCATTCCAACACAACCCCTCCTTTTACGCCCTGCAAGAAAATAGTTCTGGAAAAGTTAGGGTTAGTTACAATCAATTTCTTTATTTTTTGCAATGTTTTCTACCCTAAGAGGCAAATATTTTAAACATTACAACAAATTGAAATTGTTGTCTGCAACTTCTTTCAAATTGGACCAGTCTAAAAGTTCACTGTGTGGGAATGGGTTAAAATGTATACAATTATTACTGTATATCTTGATTCTTTGGTGCTGCCTCTCTTGATTAAATTAAGGCTCTATTCTAAAGGTCAAGGTCACAGCAGGTCAAATTTTGACCTTACTTAAATCTTCTGATCCTATTGTGTGATTTTCTGTATTACTCATTCACAGGTCTTCAAAGAAGGTAATTCACTGGACTTGTTGCCTGTTTCTCTGATCAAGTCAAAAAGTATATTTTGAATTTTTGGTTTTGTTTGAACCCTCAATTGTCATGCTTAACCCCTGAATATTCCTGTTTTTTGCAGGAGGTATATAGACAAAGATCAGTCTGCACATATGTGCAGTCTGATCTTAGTTTACACCTCTTGCTTGTCCTTTTTAACCCATTCCAACACAGCAAAATTTTAGACTGGTCCAAATTGAAAGGAGCTGCAGACGACAATTTCAAGTTGATGGAATTTTGAATTTTTTCATCATTTTGGGTAGAAAACATTGTGGATAATGAAGAAATTGCTTGAAACAAGCAATTTCTTCATTTTCCACAATGTTTTCCAAAGTGTTTTTCTGGAGAGGCGTAAAAAGGAGGGATTGAGTTGGAATGGGTTAAGCCAGATTTGTTTATAAGATAAATTTTCAAAAGAAAATAAGCTGTAGTTACGACGTTTAAGTCGCCAAACCAACAATAAAGGTAAACAAAAATGGCACCAATGTCTGAGTTGATAAGCTCAGGTCTGGGCTGAATAAATTATTTGATTGGTCAGTTGATTCCTTGATTGACATCTGTGATTGGTTAATAACAAGTCCTCTACATAGTCTCATTCAAATCAAAGGGCTGGAAGCACTAGTGGTAGTTAAATAGTTATTTTCAAAATTCATCTTAAAACAAGTCTGGAATAAAATAGAAGAAACAGGTGGTGTGGACTAAGATCAGACTGCACATATGATCTTTGTCTTTACCTCCTGCCAAAGCAGGAATATCACAGGTTAAGCATGACATGGGCTAACAATATGAGTTCTAAAGTGTGTGAATACAGTCTGCCCATTCTCACACAGTCAAGCTTTCTACTCCCCTTAACCCATTCCCACACAATCTTTCCTTTTTAAGCCCTCAAGAAAACAGCTTTGGAAAACATTTTGTAAAATGAAGAAATTGCATTTGACACAATGTTTTCTATCCAGAAAGAAGAAAAAATACAAAAATTCATAAACTTCAAATTGTTGTCTGCAACTCCTTTCCAATTTGAAGGGTCTATAAATATTGCTGTCTGGTAATGGGTTAGGAAAGAAGTATCATGGAAACATTGTGGAATAAACAATTTCTCCATTATCTATATCTTCTACCCCCAAAGACAAAGAAGTTGTGTTTTTTTTCCACCTGCAACTTGTTTGTTGTATACAATTTCTGTATTTGTTAAATTGTATTATATCTGTAATAATGCAATAAAAAGGTGAAACACAAAATTTTGTGAAAATTTTGTGTTTCACCTTTTTTTGCATTGATACATATCCCTCGCCCCCTCCCCAATACCTCCCAAAAATGGAAAAAACAGATATATAGATGGCTTAGAGAAAAAACATAGTATGGCTTTATACATTGTATAGAGCCATACTATGTTTATGCTCTAAGCTAATTTTGGAGTTATTGCCCTTTGTTATTTTAAAGACTTACATTTTGTCTGGAGCATGTATCTGAAAGTATAATAGCTATCAACTTGAAACTTCAAAGATGGATAGACCTTATTGAGGAGAAGTGCAGTGCACAAGAACCACAACTCTTGCTTGCATAATTTTGTAGTTATTACCCTTTGTTATATTAAAGACTTACATTTTGTCTGGGGCATATCTCTGAAATTATAAAAGCTATCAACTTGAAACTTCACAGGTGGATAGACCTCATTTAGGAGAATTGCAGTGCACAAGAACCACAATTTTTGATTGCATAATTTTGGAGTTATTGCCCTTTGTTATTTTGAAGACTTACATTTTGTCCAGGGCATATCTCTGAAAGTATAATAGCTATCAACTTGAAACTTCACAGGTGGATAGAACTCATTTAGGAGAAGTGCAGTGCACAAGAACCACAACTCTTGCTTGCATAATTTTGGAGTTATTGCCCTTTGTTATTTTAAAGACTAACATTTTGTCCGGGGCATATCTCTGAAAGTATAATAGCTATCAACTTGAAACTTCACAGTCAGATAGACCTCATTGAGGAGAAGTGCAGTGCTCAAGAACCACAACTCTTGCTTGCATAATTTTGGAGTTATTGCCCTTTGTTATTTTAAAGACTTACATTTTGTCCGGGGCATATCTCTGAAAGTATAATAGCTATCAACTTGTAACTTCATAGGTGGATACTCCTTGAGGAGAAGTGCAGTGCACAAGAACCCCAACTCTTGCTTGCATAATTTAAGATTTTGCCCTTTGTTATTATCAAAGCTAATGGTAGGGGCATCTGTGTCCTGTGGACAAAGCTCTTGTATCCTTTCAAGTTCAATCCCTGGATTTTACTTCCATGTTACTTTATTTGTCAGAAAACATTTTAGAGAAATAAAAACTTGATTATAACAAGCAATTTCATTTTTTCTACAATGTTTTCCACCCTACTGAATAGTTTCTTTTCAAATTAAATTCACTTAATTATTTTGTATGCAAAACCTTTGAATTTGGACAGATCTAAAATTCAGCAAAACAGGAAAGTGTTAACCCATTCACATGCAATATCGCTTTAAAACATCCCTCAAGCTTTAGAAAACATTGTGGAAAATGAAGAAATTGCTTGCTACAAGCAATTTCTTCATTTTTCACAGTTTTTTCTACCCCAAAAGACAAGAATATTTAAGTTTTTTTTCTTTTTTAGATCACCTGACCGAATGGTCGTGGTAACCTATTGCAATCATCGTTTGTCTGTCGTCGTGCGTATTCCGTCGTCCGTTAACTTTTAAACATTTTCATCTTCTTCTCAAGGAGTACTGGGCTGATTTCAACCAAACTTGGTAGAAAGCATCATTGGGGGATGCCAATTCAAGTTTGTGAAAATAGGGGTTCTGGGGGTCATAGGGGCCCAAATAGGGGCCCAAATAGGGGTAATTTTTGGTTCTTCTTTAAAAATCTTCTTCTAATAAACCGTTAATGCCAGAGCTTAAATATTCTGTGTGCATGACAACTAGGACAGGTATATTATAAATTGTGAAATTCATGTCCCTGGGGTCATGTATGGGGCCACACCCAGAGGTCAAAGTTCATCATGTTAAAAAATTCACATTTTCATCTTCTTCTGATGAAGTACTTAGCCAATTTCAAACTAACTTGGTGAAAGGCATCATTGGGTACTGATTATATAGATTTGTGAAAATTAAAAGGCTGGAGGTCAGGGGGGCCTAAAATGGGGACCAAAAGGGGGTAATTTTTGGTAACTTTTAAATATTTCATCTTCATCTCAAGAACTACTGGGGGGATTTCAACCAAACTTGGTAGAAAGCATCATTGGGGGATGCCAATTCAAGTTTGTGAAAATAGGGGTTCTGGGGGTCAAAGGGGCCCAAATAGGGGGCAAAAAGGGGTAATTTTTGGTACTGCTTTAAAAATCTTCTTCTAACAAACCGTTAATGCCAGAGCTTAAATATTCTGTGTGCATGACAACTAGGACAGGTATATTATAAATTGTGAAATTCATGTCCCTGGGGTCATGTATGGGGCCACACCAAGAGGTCAAAGTTCATCAAGTTAAAAAATTCACATTTTCATCTTCTTCTGATGAAGTACTAAGCCAATTTCAAACTAACTTGGTGAAAAGCATCATTGGGTACTGATTATACAGATTTGTGAAAATTAAAAGGCTGGAGGTCAGGGGGGCCTAAAATGGGGACCAAAAGGGGGTAATTTTTCGTAACTTTTAAACATTTTCATCTTCTTCTCAAGAACTACTGAGGGGATTTCAACCAAACTTGGTCGGAAGCATCATTGGGGGATGCCAATTCTAGTTTGAGAAAGAGGTACTAGGTAGATTCTAATCAAATTTCACATGAATGTTCCTTTGGTGGACCTTTTTCTAATTCTTTCAAACAAAATCACTTGTCTTGATGCTCTTTTACTCAGGTGACCGTTAAGGCCCACTGGGCCTCTTGTTTTTTTTTCTGAGATTGTAAGATGTGAGTTTTTGAGGTAATCAGATTTCAGACTAGCCCAAATTCAAAGAAGTATGTTGCAGACAACAATTTGAATCTGATAAAATGTAACATTTCTCTATTTTAGGTGGGTTGATAGGGGGAACAGCAAACAAATGCAGGAATTGCATGTAAAATGCAATTTCTTAATTTTTTACATTTTTTTTCTTGAACTTTTTTCTTAACCTATTTCAACTTGCTTCCACCTTTTGAGGCCTGGCTCTCTAAAAAGGACCCTGGGGAAAATATTGTTGAAAATGAAGAAATTGCTTGTTAGATTCTACATTGTTTTTTACCCAGAAAGACGACGATTTTTTAATCACATCAACTTGAAATGATTCTTGTATTATGCAACTTCTTTCTATTTGTACCAGTCTATAATTCTGTCATCTGTTAATTTTTAAGGGGCATTAAAAAGTTGGATTGAGTGAGTATGGGTTAATCCATTTCCACACAATGTTGTTTTTAAACACTCCCCCAAATAAAACAATAGAGAAAACATTGTTGAAAATGGAGTAATTCCACCTAGAAAATTAAAACAAAATCCAAGATTTCATGTATTTTAACCCTTGGCATGCTGAACCTGGGATATTCCTGTTGTGACAGGAGGTAAAGACAATGATCAGCCTGCAAATAAGCGCAATCTGATCTTAGTTTACACCATCTGCTTGTCTCTTTTAAGCCTTTAAAGCTGTTTATAAAATAATTTATCAAAATAGTTATTAACCTGAAATTAGTCCATCCAGTGCTCTCAGCCCTTTAATTTTAATGCAGTTGTGTAGAGGATTTTTATTCAGCATGACAAGGGGTAAATTGTCATCTGCAACATCTTCCAATTTGGACCAGTCCAAAATTTTGCCGTCAATTTTCGTAATGGGTTGAAAGCATTTGATGGGAAAAACATCCAATAAAAACAAAGGTAAGGGTTAACTTTGGCAAAGGATAACAGAAGTCACAACTGCCCAGTAATGAATGGTCATTGGTCAAGGCGGTGAAAAGGGGTGTGGATTTGACCTCAGATTCCCCTAAGATAGCCAATCGGCAAACCATTATTTGGCTGTCAGTAAAGTCCCATTCATAATCCTTCCATTTTCATGCAAAATCAACTCTTAGCTAATAGGTTCTGGTTGATTTGTAAAAACGTGAGGCCGCAGTTGCAAATGGTTTTGAATAAGATAAGGTTTATCGTTGAATGGAACTACTTTTTTCCAACTGAACAAGTCCAGCGTATTCACTGTGTTAAATTGGAGATTTTATAACATAGATAATTCTGCATACATACATGATCTAGTGTGTTATATACATGAACTAGATTTATAAATAGGTACATAGTCTTATGTATGTTTCACTCATCTTATTTTTTTGCGCTACTCTTTTTTACGATAACAGTATTTCAGTCATGATCGTCTCACATATGTTTATTAGGAGTGCACCATATTTTATTTCTGTTTTTATGAGGTTGGGTTTAATAATATTTTTTGGGTACAGAATATGATATATTGTTATTAAACCAATCCCACACTGTAACAGTCTTTGATGTCCCAAAAAGGAAAAAGATTTGGAAAACATTGTGGAAAATGCAGAAATTGCTTGTTATAAGCAATTTCTTCATTTTCAACAATATTTTCTACTCCAATGACCAAAAAATTAGCTGACAAGGATTCAGCAAGCATTGTTGTAAAAAAGAAACTGATTTAAAATAAATATTTTCCTTTATGAAATAGATGGGACAAAAAATGGTCATTAAAAAAACTTAACATAAGTTTTTTTGTGTATTGGTTTTACACTGCTTTCAACAATCTTTCTACAATGTATTTATTTGTACTTTGCATGCAACTTCTTTAAATTTTGGCCAGTCTAACATAAACTTAAAGTATACCCATTCCAAAACAGTGACACTTTTGGATGCCCCTCAAGAAAAATGTTTAAATCAAAAACATTGCTTCGGTTAACCTATTACCAGACGTCATAATTTTAGTCAAGTCCAAATTGAAAGGAATAGCAGTTGACAATTCAAAGCTGATAAATTTTGATTTTTTTTTTTTACTTTTGGGGTAGAATACATTGTTGTTAATGATGAAATTGCTTGTAACAATCACTTTCTTCGTTTTCCTAAATCTTTTCCTAACCTTTTTTTCTTGAGGGCATCTAAAAGCGTCTCTGAATGGGAATGTGACAAAGATATTTTAGTGAGATTTTTGTAGAAAAGAGCCATGTACACGGGACTGAAAGTCACATGCATACTGTTTGCCTAAAATGATGTTTATACAGGGATTCGATTGGTCAATGCCACCATCATAGCGCAGTTAGTAGCGCATTAGACTCCTAATCTTCAATCATGGGATGTCATGGGTTTGATCCCAGATTGCAGCACACACCCTTTCCTTACATTTGTCTCTCACCAATGGGTGGATAATCATTAACCTTAATGGGATAGCAGCTGAAGGATAGGAAAGGATGTAGTTGTAGTGCTGCTGTGAGAAATACCAGGAATCCATTGTTAGCTGCTCCAGCCAAAGAGACATGACTGAAATACTGTTAAAAGTGGCATAAAACCCCAATCAACCAACCAATCGCTAAAAATTTTTACAAATTCTTCATTTAATAATTCCAGAATATTAGGCACAAACCTGCTTTGGAAACCGTTGCTGTATGGGAAACAAAAATGAATTTAACCTTTGTCATGCTGGAAAAAACGGTCTTTATAAATGCCTTTAAATCAAAGCACTGAAGCCACTGGAAGCCCTTACTGAGGACTTGTATTTCTTTTGAAAATTAATTTTACAAATATATACTACGTAAAAAGTACTGTAGATGGTGTAGACCAAAATCAGACTGCACTTATATGCAGGCTGATCTTTATCTCTTCCTCCTGCAAAACCAGGAATATTCCATGTTCAGCATGACAAGGGTTAAAAATCATTTTATATTGCCAACTTATTTTCTTTTTTTGTCAATTTATTGTCAATATATTCTGGATTATTTTCATAGGGTTCTGTAAATAATTTTATTGAAGACTTCAGGATTCCTTTTTGTCGGAAATTCTGTCCCTACGAAAGCCATAGAGGTTTTAATCACAGCAACGTAAAATTCTGGGTTTGTACAGGAAAGGGTTAACCCATTCTAACTCAATCCCTCCTTTTTACGCCCCTGGAGAAAAAAAGTTTTGAAAACATTGTGGAAAATGAAGAAATTGCTTGTATCAAGCAATTTCTTCATTATCCACAATGTTTTCTTTCCAAAAAGATGAAAAAATTCAAAATTCCATCAACTTGAAATTGTCGTCTGCAGCTTCTTTCAATTTGGACCAGTCTAAAATTTTGCTGTGTTGGAATGGGTTAATAAGGACTATCATATTCCGCTTCGATTACTACTGTACAATATCCCTTTTTTGTTTTCGAAATTTTAGACTGGTCCAAATTGAAAGAGGTTGCAGATGACAATGAAATTTTGATGCAATTTGAAATCAAATTATCCTAATGTGATAGGAATTATTGTTGGAAAAGGACAAATTGTTACAATCAATTCCTTCTTTTTCTACAATGTTTTCTCAAGTATGAAATCACAGTGATGTGATATCCCAGGTTTGTACAGGAAAGGGTTATAAAATCCATCATTTTTTACCTGAAACAAACTAAGTTTGTTGACTAATTTCTGTTAGTTGAACACCTTTTTAACCTTTTCCTGTTCAATACCTCGTTTTTATGTCTCTGTAAATTCTTAATCAAGAAACCATTGTAGAAAACAAAGAAATTGCTTGTAACAAGCAATTTCTTCTTTTCCACAATATTTTCTCAATTATAAATTCACAGTGACGTAAAATTCTGGGTTTGTGAACAGGAAAGGGTTAAATTAAACAGTCTGAAATACTTGACAGTTTCTGTGACTTTACTGTTGCATAGATTAATCAAATTAAAACCTTTTCATGTCCTAAAATGGACAATAATTATGTAAATATACAGTGTCAGAAGTGGTCAGATTATTTCTTCAAAAATATATTTTTCTTTATATAGAAGAGTTTTTAAAAAAGAATATTCAGTGCTTTAAATTGCCAAAGCTAGTTATTCCGACCTTTCAAACAATAAAAAAAATCTAAATAAAACATATAAAACGAATTAACTGTTTGCAAAATGATTTGAAGCTCAAGAATAAATATTCAAGATTTTTTATGAATTTAAAAGCCTAATATAATTGCTTGACACTTCTTGATAAAAAGGAATGCTAAAATATCATTTTGCTTTTTTATTTAAGCCCCAGTCCAAAAGGAGAATAATTCAGTATGATTGTAGTTTGATTTTTTTGCAAATCTCTTTTAAAGTGAAATAGAAAATTAAAAAGAGAAAAAGCAATTTCTGTTTTACAATCATTATAATCTATTTTGTTTTGAGCTGTCATTATAAGTCCCCCCCCCCCCTCAAAAAAAAAAAAAAAAGATTCACAATTTAAAGCTCAGAACTTGAAAAAGAGAACAGAAAAAATGTATTGACACTTTATTAATCTGTCAATGATAAATTAGCTTTTAGTCTCTCCCCTCTTCTCCCCTCTTTTACTTAGACAACATTATGTTTTATTACGTTTTGATTTACAAATATTTAATATACAAACCAAATGTCTTTGAATTTTAACCCTTGTCATGCTTAACTGGATCATATTATAGGTTTAGCATGATGAGGTTTAAAGAAAAAAAAGTTTATAAAATCTTCCTTTCCATAACCATTGGGCTACAAAGTTTGATATTTTGTATATATCATAAAGCCTACTGAACGATCATATTCAGGTGAGCAGTATAGGAGCATCATGATCCTCTTGTTTCAATTCTCTGGGTAGAAAACATTGTTGAAAATGAAGGAAGTAATTGCTTGTAATAAAAAGCATTTTACCCTAGGGTGGAGAGCAATGTGGATAATGAAGAAACTGTTTGTCCTCAGCAGCTTTTTTCTTGAGGGGCGTCAAAAAGTGTGACTGTGAGGGAATGGGTTAAAAGTCGTACTTTTTTCCCTTACAAATAGAGTTTACTTAGACAACATTCTGTAATGTAGCCATTACCAGACGACAAAATTTTAGACTAGTCCAAATTGAAAGGAGTTGCAGACCACAATTCTAAGTTTATGAAGTCAAATTTTTTTGCACTTTTCTGGGTAGAAAACATTGTGTAAAATGAAGTCATTGCTTGCTGTAACAAGCAATTTCTTCATTTTACACAATCTTTTCCCAATTGTTTATCAGGAGGGGTCCAAAAGTGTCATTGTGTGTGAATGGGTTAAACCCATTACCAGACATCAAAATTTAAGACTGGTCCAAATTGAAAGGAGTTCCAGACGACAGTTTAAAGCTTGTGAAATTATAGATTTTTTCAACTTTCTGGAAAGAAAACATTGTGTAAATTGAAGAAATTGCTTGGTTCAGGCAATTTCTTCATTATACACAATCTTTTCTCAGTTGTTTTTCTTAAGGGGCGTCCAAAAGTGTCATTGTGTGGGAATGGGTTAATCTCTGACATACTGAATTCAGTTAGTCTTATTTTGGCAGGAGAGATAGACAAAGATCAGACTGCATCTGTTTTTTCTGCCTTGTCCTATCTGAATGTTAGCCGCCGCCATAGCGCAGTCGGTAGAGCGTCAGACTCCTAATCTTCAACCATGGGATGTCATGGGTTCAATCCCCAGCGGCTGCACATATTCTTTCTGACATCTGTCTCTCACCGATGGGTGGATAATCGTAAACCTAAGTGGGATAGCAGCTGGAGGCTAGGAAAGGATGTAGTGGTAGTACTTGTGTGAGAAATACCAGGAATCCATTGTTAGGTGCTCCAGCTGCCGCGATATGACTGAAATGCTCTTAAAAGCGGCATCAAATCAAACAACCTATCTGAATTTCTTTTGTAGCAGTTAACCCTTTCCTTACACAATTCTACTTTTTGACGTCCTTTAAGAAAAAAAAGCTTTTGAAAACATTGTGAACAATACCAGAGTCAGAGATTTTTTAAATTTCATAAGCTAGAAATCATTGTCTGCAAATTCTTTGGACCAGTCTGAAATTTTTTGTTTGGGAATGGGTTTATAATTGCCTGTAATGTTTAATCCATTCCCACACAACAGAACTGTTAATTAGTCCACAGAAAATAATCTCAACTTGGTGGAATTTAAAGCATGTTTGTCTTTTGGGGATAGAAAACATTGTGTATAATGGAGAAACTATTTGTCACATGCAATTATTTTATTTTCCACAATTTTTTCAAAGCTTTTTTCTCTTGGGAGTACAAAAAGTGGGATTGTATAGGAATGGATTAACTTCAAGGTTAGTGGTTAATTTAAAAAAAATCTTTGCCTTTTGGGTTTCAGGGGTGTGGAATTCCCATGCCCGACTTGTCCGACACGGGCTTTTCTACCTGTGGGCAAGGCTACTTGTTCATGGACAAGTAAATATCAGGGCAAATCTTGGAATGGTACTAAATAGATAAAACCGATTTATGAGCGTAATGTTTGTATCTAAGGCTAGAAAATATTGTTTTTACTTAAGAAAATGCTGAGTTCCAGCATTTTCTTCTTTAAAAATAATGTTTTCTCAAAATTTATCTGTTCTTCATCTTTTCACAGGCAAGTCCATTTTGATCCTGGACAAGTAGAAAATCACATTTTACTTGTCCATGGACAAGTAGAGAAAAACCGTATTTCCACATCCCTGAGTTTGAAAATACTTTCTTATGGGTGTTTAAAAGGTAAAATTGAGTGGCCAATGGCCCCTCAAGTAAAGTACTTTGGAAATTTTGGAGAAAATTGCTTGTAAAAAGCAACTTTTTCATTAACCACAATCTTTTCTAACCCAAAAGATATAGATTTTCTAAATTGGATCAAATAAAAATTGATATCTGCAACTTCTTTTAATTTTGATCAGTCTAAAATTTTGTCATCAGTCTAAAATTTTGTCATCTGGTAATGGGTTAAGCTACAGTGCAAAAAGAAAAAAATGACAAGGATAAGGGTTTCTGGTCTAACTTAATGAGTGGAATTTTTGTTATCAAATGCTATGATCTGACCAGTGAAACATACTACAAAATTTATGAGTAAAATATTTTTTTATGATTTTTGTCTATTTTTAGCACAGTGCGAGTAGCTGGGATAGATCGAGTCATGGCAGAGAAAAAACACACATTGGCCACGCTTGAGTGGAGTGAAACATTAACTGATGCTTTAATTATCCAACGGGTTTAAATTTCATGCAAGGAAACATTATTGAAGGCAGGGAATATTGGCTCCATCAAACACACACACACACAAAAAGAGAGCTGGTAAAACTTGGCTAAAAAAACCATCATTGGAATTATTGATCTCAGAGTTTAAAGTTACCCTAGCTGAAGAGGACCAAGTATTATACACAAAAAAAAGGTATTGTCATTTTATATTCCTTTCTTGTTTATTTCATTAATTTTTTTTACAAAAATCTTAAAAAGTATTTTTTATTGTGAAGAGAATGTCTTTTATTTTATATTACTAATTTGATTTGATGATGTGGGTTAATGGTTTATTGAATTAGTGTTGTGTTGGAGGGGAGGAAATCTTCTAGAACTCATTTTAATTAATTCATTATTCATGTATGTTTTATAAACTTGATGGATGATACAGGCTTGGTTTGAACCCTTGTCATGCCCAAACCAGAGTTTTTTGGCTTTGTGAGGAGGTATAGACTAAGATCAGCCTGTGAATATAAAGACTCTTGTCTGGTTCAATTTTTTAGTTGAAGATTCTGTTTATAGTATGTATTAATTTCCATAATTTACTACTTGCATAATGTTTTTCCTTACAAAAAAGGAATAATAGGCCAGATATTATGACAAGTTGTCATCCAATTTCTAATTCAACCCATTTAAGATTACTGATTTTTAGACTGGTCCAAATTCTAAGAAGCTGCAGGCAACAATTTTAAGTAGATGAAATTTTTAATATATTTGTCTTTTGGGGTAGAAAAAATGTGGATATTGAAGAAATTGCTTCATTTTCCTCATAGCTTTCCAAATCTTTTTTTTTTCTGGGGGTCTCAAAAAATGAAATCATGTGGGAAAGGCTTATTGTTTGGTCATGTTTTGTTGCCAACTATTTTATGCATTCCACTGGTGCATGTTTCAAAACTCAAGAAAAATTGCCATTTATTAACCGATTCCCACTCAATGATGCTTTTAGACGCCCGCAAGGAAAAAAGGTTTTGAAAACAATGTGGAAAATGAAGAAATTGCGTGTTACAAGCAATTTCTTCATTATCCACAATGTTTTCTACCCCAAACATAAAAAAGTCCCAAAATTTCAAAAGCATGAAATTGTCATCTGCAACTACTTTCATTTTGGACAAGTCTAAATTTTGCCGTCTGGTAATGAGTGAAAAGGAAAATATGTGAAGGAAATAATTCTTATTCTAATGATAACCTAATTATATCTCACCATGATTGTAATGTCCGTTTGTGAGTGTGTAACTATTGGAGCTGTGGATGTTGGATTGAGGAAATTTTTTAAAGTATTTTGTGGTAGAGAACATTGTGGAAAATGATGAAATTGCTTTTATCAAGCAATATCTTCATTTTCCACAATGTTTTCTAAGGCTTTATTCATGAGGGCCTGGAAATAGCAGGATTGTCTGGGAATTGGTTAACCCTTTACTGTTGTTCAAAATCTTAGACCTGTCCAGATTCAAAAGTTTCGCAAACGACAGTTTAAAGTCAATTTTATTTGAAAACCAATTATTTAGCAGGGTAGAAATATTGTGATAAAAAAAGGAATTGCGTATGACTAGCAATTTCTTCTTTTCTTACAATGTTTTCATAAGTATGAAAATCACAGGGCTGTAAAAAACAAGGGATTGTACGGAAAAGAAAGTCTTTATTAGGGTTATCATTGTTACAGGTTATTTTATATAAAAAGTAGAAAAAAATGTCATGGTGGTGCAAAAACTTTGTGTTGTGTTTTGTCTCTGATTATTACTGAATGCATTCTCTTGAAACTTAGAATATATATATTCACTTTCAAACAAACAATTTATACAAAAAAGGGGCATAACTATAAGTAGCACTTATGAGAGAAAAAAATGTACTGTCAAGTGAAGTGACAGGAAACTATGGCAAGGTGCATGAGCATCCACAACATAACTGAAATAGTGTTGAAAGTGGTGTTAAACCCCATTTATTCAATTGATCTGTATCTTTTCTCCACTGACCTCATAAAGTGACATGTAAGAAATACTTTTGTTGATGTTCCTAACAGACTAATAAAAACTTGCAAATGAATATGTTAAATAAAGATCCAACTATTAACAGTTTGGCTGTGACTTGCTGACCACCATAAAGGTAGCCTACTTGATTTGACTCCTGTTGTACCAAATGACAATAGTTTTTTAAAAGTCAAAGTTTAACCCATTTCCACATAATCCCACCTTTTTACACCCCTCAAGGAAAAAGCCTGGGAAAACACCATGGAAAACGAAGAAATTGTTTGTTACAAGCTATTTCTTCATTATCCATGATTTTTTCTACCTCAAAAGACGAAAGATTTTTAAAATTTCCTCCATTAAAATTTGTCGTCTTCATCCTTCAATAACGACTAGTCTAAAATTATGTCATGTTGTAATGGGTTAACCCATTCCCACACAATCTTGCTTTTCATGCCCTCTCGTAAAAAAAGTCTAAATTCTTTTATTGTGGGAGTGTGTTATATCCCTTCAACAGAATAAGTAAATAGGGATTGTATTTGAAAACAAAAAAGTTTTTTGTAAGTAATGTTAACCCATTATAAAATGACAAATTTTTTTAGAGTCTGAATTGAAGGATGTCGCAGATAGTCGGTAATTTTAAGCTGGTGATATTTTAAAATGTCTTTGCCTTCTAGGGGTAGAAAATTGCTTTTGTTAACCCATAACCAGATGGCAACATTTTAGACTGTTTCCAATTGAAAGGAGTAGCAGAAGACCATTTAAAGTTTATGAAATTTTAAATTTTTCAACTTTCTGGGTAAGAAACATTGTGTAAAATGAAGAAATTACTTGTCACAAGCGATTTTTTCTTCATACACAATGTTTTGCTAATTGTTTTCTTGAGGGGTGTCCAAAAGCGTCATTGTGTATGAATAGATTAAGTTGGTAAAGTTTAAAATGTTTTTGCCTTCTAGGGAAGGAAACTTTGAAGACTTTGAAGAAATTGCTTCATTTTCACATTCTTCATTTTTATAGCTGGCAATATAATGAGTCACATGTTGCTTAGCACCGCCTGCTGATTATGAGTTTTTGTGATCATACAGGCATGAGCTAAAAGTCTGAAAAACCAAATATAACTTCTTTTAGGACTGACATAAAACTAGTCCATGAACATTTGTTTCCTTGTCTATGCCATTAAGTCATTAGTATTCATTTTGAGCTAAGTCTGACCAAAGTACAAATTGGCTGTTGTCATGGTGTTGTATATGTTTAAGTCATAACAAGGCATTAACCCTTTCCCGTTCAAATACGGGATTTTACGTTCCTGTGATCTTATAATTGAGAAAACATTGTGGAAAAAGAAGAAATTGCTTGTGACAAGCAATTTCTCCTTTTTCCACAATATTCTCTACTACATAGGATGGTTTCATTTCAAATTGCATCCAGTTTTGATTATCGTCTGCAACCTCTTTCAATTTGGACTAGTCAAAAATTTCCAAAAACGGGAATGGGTTAAAACTTTAGACTATAGTTGAAAGAAGTTGCAGACGACAATTTTTAGCCATTCCTTCTGTCAGTCTGCCTCGATTTCCCCACAACCCCTGAGCCAAATTGGATGAAACTTCATATATGTATGCCTTCTGATAATGCACGGAAACATTTTTCTGGTTTCTGGATAGTTTCAAGGTCAAGATCACAGTTCAAGGTCAAACATTGAAACTGAACTAGTCAAAAGCATATAGCTCCTTCATTTATGGGTGAATTTCAATATATCTTGGCCCAATTGTCCTTTGTAGATGTACCATTTGAAAGAAATATTCACAAAGCTTTGAGGTCAAGGTATTAGCTGAAGGTCAAACATTGAAATTAAGCTTGTCCAGAGCATAGCTCCTAAAATTATGGATGGAGCTGGAAATAACTTTGCACAATTGTTTTTTCTGCTGTTTAAAAAAAAAAATCAGGTAGCTCCAATGTCAAGGTCATGGCTCAAAGTCTAACCTTAAAATTAAGCATGTCTGGAGAAGGGCGAGCATGTAGCCACTGCTTTGTCTGTATGTCCATCCATCTGTACCCTTTTCCCAATTTATTTTATACTTTTTGTGACAGCAGGCTTTAAATAGGGAACATAATTTGTCTCTAACCGCTCTTGAGGTTATGGTGCAAGGATACAGGACAAAACTGCTGAGAGCCAAGCCTTGTTCTTTAACCCTTTCCTGTTTAATCCCTGGATTTTACGTCCCTGTGATTTCATAATTAACAAAACATTGTGAAAAAAGAAGAAATTGCTTGTAACAAGCAATTTCTTCTTTTTCCACAATATTTTCTACTATACTGAATGGTTACTTTTCAAATAAATCAACTTTAAATTTTCGTCTGCAAAACCTTTGAATTTGGGCAGGTCTAAAAAATGTTAAAACAGGAAAGGGTTAACATGCTCATGTAAAGAACCGTCACACAGGGCCTTATCCGAAAGACAATTAGTTTGTTAGTTTGGTTGGTCCAGGGCTTGAACCCTTGATCAAGTGCTATACCAACTGACCTAATTAGGCTGACTAATATAAATGGATTGACTTTGTCTGTATAGAATATAAATATAAATAGTCATATTATGTGTCTCTGGAAGTTTCCACATTTGTATATCACAAAAGCAAAAGAAAATTACCTCCCCTGAAACCAGAAGTGTGAAAAATTTATACATTCTGGTCCATGACTGCACAAACAGCACTAGCTTATTTCACTCTGCAAGGCTGTAGCGGAGTTGATTGTGCTTAAAATTCCTAATCATTGGATTCCAGTTTTGATTCCCTGTCATAGCGAATATACTTTTCAAAATTTGTCTCCCATGAATGGGTGGGTAATTGTTAACCAAAGTGGGATGAGCAGCTTGAGACTTGGTTAGGTGCTCCATAAGCGGGGATATGACTGAAATAATAAGTGGCATTAAACAACATTCAGTCAACCATTTCACTCATGGTTTAATGTTGTTCTGGTTATAGAATGGTCATTCTACCTCACTGTCTACCTTAACATATCAACACAAGAAAACTTTAGACTGGTCCAAATTGAAAGAAGCTGTAGACAACAATTTCAAGTTGGTTAAATTTTGAAAAAAATTGTCAATTTAGATAGAAACATTGTGGGTAATGAAGAAATTGCTTGATACAAGCAATTTCTAATTTCTTCATTATCGATAATGTTTTCCAATGCTTTGTTGTTGTGTTTGTAGTTTTATAAGGTCGCTCCGTGCTTGAGGCATATATGGTATGGACCCCAGGCTGCAACCCACCAGCCCGTTTAAAAGACGTTTTCACATACTGATCGAAAAGGGTTGAAATTTGAGGAGAAATGAGCTTCAATTCTCTTACTCAGCAAAAGGATAAATTTTGATGCCAAATTCTAAGGATACAAGATGCTAATTTAGCAATTTTGTACCCTTTCCAATGCTTTTTCTTGAGGGGTTTAAAAAAAGGATTATGTGTGAATGTGATAATTGGTTTATTTTCAAAATACTATCTAAATTGACCTCTGCTAGATCTGACGGCTGCATTAGTCAAAGAAAAATATCTGGAAATGGGTTAACCCAATCTAACAATGTGGCTCTTCATGACCCTAATGAAATGGGTAAAAAAAATATACATATGTGGAAAGCAAAGAAATTGATTGTCACGAGAAACCTATGTGGAAAATGAAGAAATTGCTTGTCACAAGCAAATTCTTCATCTCCCACATAGATTTCTATTTCACATTATCTTTTGTACCCAGAAAGATGGGGATATTTATATTCCATCATTAACCCATTTCTAAATAATGACACTTTTTGACGCCCAAAAGGAAAAAAGTTTTCAAAAACATTGTGGAAAATGAAGAAATTGCTTGTATCAAGCAATTTCTTCATTTTCCACAATGTTTTCTTCCCAGAACATTACTTGTTACTATGAACTTTTGTCCTCTCATTTTCTCTTTGTCTACCCCTTGGCTCAAATTTTATATTTTTCTGACTTTCAACTAAAGATGTGCATGTTCCATTTTGGTTAACCCATTCCAACACAGTGGAATTTTAGACCTGTCCAAATGGAAAGGAGCTGCAGACGACAATTTCAAGTTGATGGAATTTTTAATTTTTTCGTCTTTGTGGATAGAAAACATTGTGGATAATGAAGAAATTGCTTGATCCAAGCAATTTCTTCATTTTCCACAATGTTTTCCAAAGCTTTTTTGTTGAGGGGCGTAAAAAGGAGGGATTGAGTGGGAATGGGTTTTGGTCCATAGAATTTTTCCTGAGTTATAGCCATATGTTAATAAAGGCCCTTTTCCAGCATCAAAATGATTTTAGCTCACCTGAGCACTTCGTGCTCTAGGTGAGCTATTGTGATCAGTCATCGTACGGCTTCCAGCCTTCAATCCATCTGTCCGTCCATTCACAATTACAAAAAAAATTTTCCTCCTGAACTAACCATGAATTTTTATCAAACTTCACAGAAATGATCCTCTATAATACTCGAAATGAACTTTGGTTGCCATGGCAAAACAGGGAAAAAATTAAAGAATATTCTCCACCAAAGCCATAAGGTCTAGAGCTTTGATATTTGATATAAATCATCATCTATTGACCCTCTAACAAAGTACTACAAAGAATTACCGTATCTAGAAAATGAGCCCTCTACTGTGTGATCCCTGATTTTACATAGAAATAAAGAAGAAAATCTTGGAAAATCTTCTTCTTCCAAACAATAAGGCCTGGAGCTTTGATATTTGGTATAAATCATCATCTTTAAACCCTCTACCAAAATACTTCAAAGAATTACAATACTCTGAAATTAGACCTTTTCTTTGCAACCCCTTATTTTACATAGAAATAAAGAAGAAAATGTTTAAAAATCTTCTTCTCCCAAACCATAAGGTCGCGAGCTTTCATATTTTGTATAAATCATCATCTATTGACCCTCTACCAAGATACTTTAAAATATTGCTGTATCTTGAAATTATCCCTTTTCTGTGTGATCCCTGATTTTACACTGAAATAAAGAAGGAAATCTTTAAAAATCTTCTTCTTCCCATCTATAAGGCCATTTGGTATAGACCTTTAACCAAAATACTTCAAAGAATTACTATATCTTGGAAATTACCCCTTTGCTGTGCAATCTCTGATTTTACAGGGAAATAAAGAAGGAAATCTTTGAAAATCTTCTCCTCCAAAACAATAGGCCCTGAGCTTTGATATTTGATAACTATTGACCTTCTACCAAAATACTTCAAAGAATTACTGTAATCTGAAAATTGGCCTTTTTCTTTGCAACCTCTTATTTTACATAGAAATAAGGAAGGAAATCTTTGAAAAATCTTCTTGCAAAATGTAAGACATAGAGCTCTGAAAATTGGTATAAATCATCATCTTTAAACCCTCTACCAAGATACTTTAAGGAATTGGCATACTCTGAAATTAGCACTTTTCTGTGCAATCCCTGATTTTACATAGATATATAGAAGATTTTTTTAGCTCACCTGAGCACAACATGCTCAAGGTGAGCTTTTGGTATCACCTTTTGTCCGTCGTGCGTCGGAAGGTGTCAACAATTCTTTAAACATCTTCTCCTCAGTGACCACTGGGCGGAATTCAACCAAACTTGGTAGGAATGTTCCTTGGGTGACCCTTCTCAAAAGTTGTTCGTGGATTTTTGATTGACCCCCAAATATGGTCGTGGCAGGGCGTGGCAGTTTTTGACTTTGAAATCTTTAAACATCTTCTCCTCAGTAACCATTGGGCCAATTTCAACCAAATTTGGTATGAATGTTCCTTAGGTGACCCTTTTCAAAAGTTGTTCGCGAAATTTTGATTTATGCCCAAATATGGGCGTGGCAGGGCATGGCAGTTTTTGACTTAGAAATCTTTAAACATCTTCTCCTCAGTAATCATTGGGCCAATTTCAACCAAACTTGGTATGAATGTTCCTTTGGTGACCCTTTCAAAAGTTGTTCGTGGAATTTTGATTTATGCCCAAATATGGGCGTGTCAAGGCGTGGCAATTTTTGACTTAGAAATCTTTAAAAGTCTTCTCCTCAGTAACCATTGGGCCAATTTCAACCAAACTTGGCATGAATGTCCCTTGGGTGACCCTTTTCAAAAGTTGTTCGCGAAATTTTGATTTATGCCCAAATATGGGCGTGGCAGTTTTTGACTAAGAAATCTTTAAACATCTTCTCCTCAGTAACTATTGGGCCAATTTCAACCAAATTTGGCATGAATGCTTCTTGGGTGACTCTTTTTAAAAGTAGTTCGCAGAATTTTGATTTATGTCCAAATATGGGCGTGGCAGGGCGTGGCAGTTTTTGACTTTGAAATCTTTAAACATCTTCTCCTCAGTAACCATTGGGCCAATTTCAACGAAACTTTGCATGAATGCTTCTTGGGTGACTCTCTTCAAAACTTGCTCGAGGAAATTTGTTTGACCAATAAATATGGGCGTGGCAGTTTTTGTCTTTGAAAACTTTAAACATCTTCTCCTCAGTAACCATTGGGCCAATTACAACCAAATTTGGTATGAATGTTCCTTGGGTGACCCTTTTCAAAAGTTGTTCGTGGAATTTTAATTATGCCCAAATATGGGCGTGGCAGGGCGTGGCAGTTTTTGACTTTGAAATCTTCAAACATCTTCTCCTCAGTAACCATTGGGCCAATTTCAACCAAATTTGGTATGAATGTTCCTTTGGTGACCCTTTTCAAAAGTTGTTCGCAGAATTTTGTTTCACGCCTAAATATGGGCATGGCAGTTTTTTACTTTGAAATCTTTAAACATCTTCTCCTCAGTAACTATTGGGCCAATTTCAACCTAATTTGGTATGAATGTTCCTTGGGTGACCCTTTTGAAAGTTGTTTGTGAAATTTTGATTTATGCCCAAATATGGGCTTGGCAGTTTTTGACTTAGAAATCTTTAAACATCCTATCCTCAGTAACCTTTGGGCCAATTTCAACCAAACCCGGCATGAATGTTCCTTGGGTGACCTTTTTCAAATCGTGTTTAGGAAATTTGATTGATGCCCAAATATGGGCGTGGCTGTGTCTTTATTTAGAAATGTTTAAATATCTTCTCCTCAGTAAGCATTTGGCCAATTTCAACCAAAATTGGCATGATTGTTCCTTGGGTGAACCTTTTTCAAAAGTTGTTTGTGAAATTTGATTGACGCCCAAATATGGGTGAGCAGGGTGGGGCAGTTTTTTATTTAGAAATCTTAAAATATCTTCTCCTCAGTAATCATTGGGCCAATTTCAACTAAACTTGGCATGAATGTTCCTTTGGTGACCTTATTCAAAAGGTGTTTGCAGAATTTTGATTTACGCCCAAATATGGGCGTGGCAGGGCGGGGCAGTTTTTTTACTTTGAACATCTCCTCAGTAACCATTGGGCCAATTTCAACTAAACTTAAATGGATATTCCTTTTCAAAAGTGTTGGCAAAACTTCGAATCATCTTACATTAGTCAGGTGAGCGATTTTAGGGCCATTCTGGCCCTCTTGTTTTAAAATCTTCCTCTCCGAAACCATTAGGCCTAGAACTTTAATACTTGGTGTGCAACAATACCTATTGACCCTTTACGAAAATACTTCATAGAATTACCATTTTTAGGTCACCTGACCGAATGGTCATGGTAACCTATTGCAATCATCGTTTGTCCGTCGTCGTCCGTCGTCCGTCGTGCGTCGTGCGTCGTCCGTCGTCCGTTAACTTTTAAACATTTTCATCTTCTTCTCAAGAACTACTGGGCGGATTTCAACCAAACTTGGTAGAAAGCATCATTGGGGGATGCCAATTCAAGTTTGTGAAAATAGGGGTTCTGGGGGTCATAGGGGCCCAAATAGGGGCCAAAAAGGGGTAATTTTTGGTACTTCTTTAAAAATCTTCTTCTAATAAACCGTTAATGCCAGAGCTTAAATATTTTGTGTGCATGACAACTAGGACAGGTATATTATAAATTGTGAAATTCATGCCCCTGGGGTCATGTATGGGGCCACACCCAGAGGTCAAAGTTCATCATGTTAAAAAATTCACATTTTCATCTTCTTCTGATGAAGTACAAAGCCAATTTCAAACAAACTTGGTGAAAAGCATTATTTGGTAATGGTTATTCCGATTCGTGAAAATAAAAAGGCTGGGGGGTCAGGGGGCCCTAAAATGGGGACCAAAAGGGGGTAATTTTTGGTAGCTTTTAAATATTTCATCTTCTTCTCAAGAACTACTGGGCGGATTTCAACCAAACTTGGTAGAAAGCATCATTGGGGGATGCCAATTCAAGTTTGTGAAATTAGGGGTTCTGGGAGTCATAGGGGCCCAAATAGGGGCCAAAAAGGGGTAATTTTTGGTACTTCTTTAAAAATCTTCCTCTAATAAACCATTAATGCCAGAGCTTAAATACTTTGTGTGCATGACAACTAGGACAGGTATATTATAAATTGTGAAATTCATGCCCCTGGGGTCATGTATGGGGCCACACTCAGAGGTCAAAGTTCATCATGTTAAAAAATTCACATTTTCATCTTCTGATGATGAAGTACAAAGCCAATTTCAAACAAACTTGGTGAAAAGCATTATTTGGTAATGGTTATTCCGATTTGTGAAAATAAAAAGGCTGGGGGGTCAGGGGGCCCTAAAATGGGGACCAAAAGGGGGTAATTTTTGGTAGCTTTTAAATATTTCATCTTCTTCTTAAGAACTACTGGGCGGATTTCAACCAAACTTGGTAGAAAGCATCATTGGGGGATGCCAATTCAAGTTTGTGAAAATAGGGGTTCTGGGGGTCATAGGGGACCAAATAGGGGCCAAAAAGGGGTAATTTTTGGTACTTCTTTAAAAATCTTCTTCTAATAAACTGTTAATGCCAGAGCTTAAATACTTTGTGTGCATGACAACTAGGACAGGTATATTATAAATTGTGAAATACATGCCCCTGGGGTCATGTATGGGGCCACACCCAGAGGTCAAAGTTCATCATGTTAAAAAATTCACATTTTCACCTTCTTCTGATGAAGTACTTAGCCAATTTCAAACTAACTTGGTGAAAAGCATCATTGGGTACTGATTATACAGATTTGTGAAAATTAAAAGGCTGGAGGTCAGGGGTGCCTAAAATGGGGACCAAAAGGGTGTCATTTTTGGTAACTTTTAAACATTTTCATCTTCTTCTCAAGAACTACTGAGGGGATTTCAACCAAACCTTTTTCTAATTCTTTCAAACAAAATCACTTGTCTTGGTGCTCTTTTATTCAGGTGACCGTTAAGGCCCACTAGGCCTCTTGTATGAAAATAAGCTCTTTGCTGTACAATCCCTGATGTAAGAAAGGAATAAAGAAGGATATCTTTGAAAATCCTTTCCTCCAAAACCATTATGCATAGAGCTTTCATATTATTTGGTATGTACCAATGCCTATATTTGGTATGTATCAATGCCTATTGACTCTTTACTCAAATTTAGTGCTTTTTGGTGGGATATTCAATAAACATGTACCTAGGATTAAGCCTTTCCTGGTTAATCCCTGTTTTTTACGTCCCTGTGATTTTATGATGGAGAAAATATTGTGGAAAAAGAAGAAATTGCTTGTGACATGCAATTTCTTCTTTTTCCACAATATTTTCTATTCTACTGAATGGTTATTTTCAAATAAAATCAACTTTTTTATTTTCGTCTCCAAAACCTTTGAATTTGGGCAGTTCTAAAATTTTGCAAAACTGGAAAGGGTTAAAGGAGAAAATCTATAAATATCTTCTTCTCCAAAATGATTAGGCATATGACTTTGATATTTTGTATATATCGTAAAGCCTTGAGCCAACATACTCAGAGGAGCGATATAGGACCATCATGGTCCTCTTGGTTTTTTAGTTTTATTTCCCCTGTGGCTTAGAGCTGTTTGGGGCTATGAATCACACTCAGTGATTATCTAGTTTTTGAATTTTCCTCTGTGGCTTCTTCCATTTGGATCAATCTTTTCTTTCCTTCTGGTAATGGGTTAAACTTTATTAAATTGGAGAAAGAGTTGCTCGTGCTTGACCTATTTGAAAAAGAAAGAGTAAGGGTTGGGTGTATATATAGTATTTGGTTTAGCGAGTATGTAAAATTCCCATACTGCCTCACTCTGTACAGTATACATGCGTTAGCAATGTGCAATAGTTATAGGGAATTGCGGCCAGTGAGAGAGAGGTAGTCAGTGAGTTGATTATACCAGTATGTATGTATAGACCGAGTGTAAGGACTGCACTTTTAAAACATAACTTGTGATTCTGAACTTATCCTGGACGTTTTATGATAAATTCTTGATCCTCGAGCCCCGATGTGAGATTTTGGATTGATTTTTAGGACACGGACTGGTTTAAATTTTTCTGAATGATAACTGTAAGTATACTGTTAAGATTATATATGTCTTGTGTTTTTTTTCTTGCCGATTATATTTAACTGGGTCAGGTTAAGGTTGAAAGATTTGTGTATTTGCCTGGTATGTATATTGCACAGTTTTTCATGTTCAAATATTTGCTTTAATGTTAGGGGCTTTTAGCGAGGCTTTTTATGAATGGTTGTTGATTAAAAATTAATGTGGGATGTACTATTTCAAACTGTTTTTCACCTGGATGTTTGATTGATTCTTATAGTACCAGCTATTATGACTTTATCAAATTATTAATGCCTTGTTCTCAGTTGCCCATTAACCCAATCCCAAAAAATGATGCCTTTTGACACCTTGAAATAAAAAAAAAAAAAAAAAACTGGGAAAACATTGTGAAAAAATGAAGAAATTGCTTGATCCAAGCAAAATTCTTCATTTTCCACGTTTTCAACCCAGAAAGTTGAAAACTTCAAATTGTCTTCTGCAAATCCTTTCAATTAGGACCTATCTAAAAGTTTTTGTTGTTTTTTTTGTCTTTGCCCATTAACCCAATCCCACAGAATGAGGCTTTTTGACACCTTGAAAAAAAAATGGGAAAACATTGTGAAAAATGAAGAAATTGTTCAAATGAGGCAATGTCTTTATTTTTCACATTGTTTTAACCCAGTAAGTTGAAAACTTTAAATTGTCGTCTGCAACTACTTTCAATTTGGACCAGTCTAAAATTTTGCCGTCTGGTAATATGCTATTATGATGACTATCAAACAATAATGCCTTGTTCTCAGGTGTTATTTCTTTACCCATTAACTCATTCCCACATGAGAGAATTTTAGACTGGTCCAAATTGATATTAGGTGCATTCAACAACTTCACGTAGGGTGCTTTACGTTGAATGAATTCTAAAATTCTTCATCTTTTGGGGTAGAAAACATTGTGGACATTGAATCAGGCATTTCTTCTGTGTCCACAATGTTTTCCATAGCTTTTTTCTTGAGGGGTGGTAAAAGGAAGGATTGTGTGGAAATGGGTTCTTGCACAACAAAACTTAAGACTGTCCAAAAAGACAATATTTTCTACCACATAGGATGGTTTCATTTCAAATTGTATCCAATATTCATTTATGCAACCTCTTTCAATTAGGACCAGTTTAAGATTTAAGTATAAATTCACAGGGACTTGAAAACAAGGGATTGTTCAGGAAAGGGTTTTCTGTTATTTAGTCTGCCTCCACCATTTGTGGCAAGACTTTTAAGCATCTAAGTTTGGGATATATATGTGAAAAGGCCGGTTCTACGATATATAATCTATTTTTCAAGCTCAAACGGTGTTTAGACAGCAAAAAATGAATATCCCCCGACAATACTACAATAAAAGTATATCGTAGTATCCAGGGTTTGTTTATATCGTAGAAAAAAAATAACTATTCAATGATTATTTTATTCAATCTTGTTATCAAACTTATTTGTATTCATATATGCAAAGGGAAGTAACTCACACATTGCTTTCAAATACGAGTTGTCTTCTCCAATCTCAGTATATAGAATGTAGCAAAAATACATTCCATTGTCGGTATATGTCGACAAAGGAATGTCAAGAATGTTGGCTAGCTAAGACAAGGGTTAATCTTTTAAGCTGAAATACCTGTTTACATTGATAAATTTCGAGTTGATAAAACTTATCAGTGAGACACAAATGGTTTGACTAGTGAAATTGTGATTACCGTATTTATTGTAATAAACGCACCCTGCGCAAAATTAATGATACTTTGGAGGCGGATCGTTTATAAAAATAAACTTATTAAACAACATTATGCATCTCTTATCTTTTTTTGAATGACACTTAATGCCTGCGCTTTCCCCTCTTCTATCAACTTTTTTTTTTCTACTTCACTTATATCTGACTGTTTTGAGCGAGTCTTATCTTTGAGATTATTATATCTTTCAAGTTCATAAATAACCGTTTTAAATTCTTGTTCTGATATTTGTCCATCACTCAGTGCCGTGGAAATCAAATCTTTCACACTATTTAACTTACCTTCGGCTAAAGTCTTTATCTCATAATGTTTTTGAGCCTTTGAATGCAATCGCCTTCTAATAAACTTTACACATACCCCTGCTACACCACAAACAATTGCAGCAATTTCTAATGGCAACATCAAAGGCATCGCAATTCCAATGCCACCCATAATCACACTCCCAGAAATTAGAGTTGTATCAATTCCATCTGTTGCATTTATACCCCTTTTATATTTCTTATACAATGACTGCCTATTATCCCTTTCCTTAATTAATGTTTGCTCAATTTCTGATATTTTTTGTAATCTATAATTCTGCCCATCTTGCAACTCTGGATACAAACTTGGGGCTGTCGGTTGTTTCATATTTTATTATTACAGACAAAAAAAATTAAAACAATTCAATTAACAACGAAGCAACTGTATTTTCTGTTGTTGCGTTTCCCTTCTTACATACAAAATTAATTACACTTCCAGCATCAATAATAAAAGGTTTATCAAAATTGTCATGCTTTCTTGATGTAGTGTTAAGTGTTATTTCACAACCTGGTAATATTTTTTCATTTACAGAAATACCCACCGACACTTCGCCACTCCTTTTTTTACATGAAATACCTATACCTAAAATTTGACCACGACGCATCATCACATAACCAGCACCGTCTTCTCTACCACCATTCCCAAAAGAAAACACTTCATTCTCTACAAGAGCCCCTTTACTTTCTGCAAATATTGAAATTACCAACTTGTCTTTGATATTGTTAATGCTATTTCGTAATAAACTATTGTTAATGGCCATTTCCTTTACATTTTCTCGAAGTTCATTATGCCTATCTACCTGTGTATTTATTTCTTGAAACAAAATGCTTCTACTATCATGAACACTTTGCTGAAATTCTGAAATCCTCTTCTCTAAATCTGTAATTGGTCTCACTCGCTTATGCAAATCATGAATATGCTGCTTAAGGACTTCAAAGTCGTCGTTTATTCTATGTGATTTGATACCAAAGATACTCATTTTTTATAGTGTGAAAATTAAATAATTTCTAAAACAGCACTCATTGGCAAGCCATGGTTATCTATTTTTTTGTTGTATTTATCTCTAAAAGATATTTCAAATTCTGTAATTGCTCCGTTGGACAAATATTTATATTCTGGATGCTCAAATCTTACAGACACAATATCGCCATACGCTTTATTTTCAATTGGTACAACTGCTAATATTGTGCTTGGCATCCCATTGAAATAGTTCTGTGATGTGTTTAATTGCTCTAGATGGATGTATAGAGACTTTACTGTTGCAAAATCAAGACATTTATTACCAAAATGAGTAGTATTTGCTTCAAATATTCTTTTACCAAAACCTAGCATCAACTTGAGTCCTTTACTTATCTTTATTTCATTATCAGTAATTAATGATGTAATACCATTAGTTTCATTCACAGACAATGAAATGTTTAAATTGTGAAAAAAATCTACAATGTGTTGAAAGCTGTAATAACCATCCTGAATGCGATGAGGTCTCTCTTTACCCTTTTGCACATATTCATTAACAACATTATACCAACCCAGCGTATATGTGAAACTTTTCAATCCAACCCGTTTGTTCCCATCTCTGTTATCAATATACTGTTGAAAATTAATAGTGTTATCAATGTTTGAAATTATGTGATACATTTTTTTTTATAAATCATAAAATAAAAAAATGTCAGTACAAAAAGAATTCAAATATAGCGATGCAGCTCACTATCAACACGCTGGTGTTTTTAACAACAAATCAATTAATATAATAAAACAAAAAATAATAATATCATCTGATGCAAAGAAAAGTTTTCAAGTAGATTTTCCAAACATATTTGAAAACTACCTACTACCACAAGTAGTAACAGAAGAAATAGTAGATAGATGGAATACAAAATGGTTATTATTCTGGCAAAATCAATTAAACTTTGCAATATGGTGTGCAACTACAGGTTGTGGTGTAGATTATAATAACCACATAAGAGCTGGTGGAATGACTGGCTCACTATTCCTATTTCACATCTACTACCAAACAAGAAGAATATTATTTGAACTAGGAATTGCACTACCGCAAGATAAAAGTTGGAATGCATTTAACAATAGCTATGACCGTGGTGCTTATGAAAGAATATGTAAAGAATTTAACGTCGATCCAAATTCAGACTGGAGACAAAAATTATTCCCAAGTGGTGACAGTCTTGGAGTAATCCACACAACTAGCCACACTGCTTGGAAAAGAACAGATTTTAGACATGACAATTCATCCCAACACATCCAAAGCAGCACATCATCGAATTTAGACTTGACAAAAATGACATTTGGACCAGAAGTATCAGGAGGAAGAAAATGTGGAGTATCATCATGCAAATATCTTCCACCAAAAAAAATTCACATTGACTATTTACAACAAGTAGATGGTGTTAAAAATGTTTGGACCACATTTATACTAGATTCCTCATTAGGCTTCACAAGAGCTGGAGTTGAAAGAATAAACGAATCAATAAGAACATTTTGCTGGGCTATACTTGGCTCACAATCACAAACAAGAACAGATATTTTAGGTACTGGAACTGCATTTGATGCACAAAAACAATTTCTTGCAAATGTTGAAGATGCTATTAATGGTCCTATAGATTTACCAAGCCAAATTTCAAGATACCAAGAAACTTTAAAATATGCTCGTAGTAAAGTTGATTATGTCTATGGAATAGGACTATATATGTCACCAAGTGATATGGAATTAAGAATTGGTACAATTCAAGATTATAATAATAAAATTGTAGTAGCAACAAAAGACCAAGAACTTGGTTTGAATAATAATGTAAATATAAAACCAATTCCACCAAAACAAACTACAGAATTAAAAGGAACTCCAACAAAGCAAACACAACCAGTACAAGTCAGTTCTGAGGATTATAAAAAAATTACAACCTATGCAAAAGAGCATTATTTACCAAATGATTGGGTTACAAAAGCTGCCAATACACCAGGATTTTTTAATTCATATGTGAAACAACATTCATTCTTATTAGAAAGTGTTGTAAAACAACCACATATTACTGTTTATAATACACCAACTAATAAAACCACACCTATTGCAACATCTGGCGCTATTGTGAAAAACACCGTGGATACTCCTGTAATTTCACCAGAAAAAAAAATAGCAATTCAACATGAAGATAACAAAACAGCATTAATCGTTGGTAGCATAGCAGTTGGTCTTATCACTTTATTTATTTATGAAAATACTCTTTAGCAGCAGCATATAACAATCCAACAACAAGAACAACTAATGCCCATAAATGTTCACCAAACCAGTTGACAACCTTTCCAGTTGTTGATAACAACCACGACACAATAGAACCAATCACACCTGGTAAAGCGGTTGCAGTTTTTCCTGCAAGACTAGCCAATAGTTTTCCAAGATTGGAAAGTTGTTTTTTTATCCAGTCCTTTGCATTTGATGTTGGCTGTTTGCTTGGAGGAGTTGTTGCACCACCAGAAGGAAGAACGGCTTCAACAATAACCCCAATAATCATACCAATAGCAGTCAAAATACTGACAATTGTTATACCTTGTTCTCTGAATAATGTTCTCAACCTCTGACCAAGTGTTGTGTCTTCTTTCAAAATCTTATTTATGGTCTCCTTAATCCTATTAACCTGACTCCTCAGTTTTTCTTTGTTAACATTTATCACTTCCAACCTTGCACTTCTTTCTGATTCTAAATCAGATATTCTTGATTGAATCTGTTTCTTTGTATTTTCATCCTCTGTATTAGCAAGTTTTTCCTTTTCCTGTGCTAACTCTTTATTTGTTTCATTAAGTTTTACCAACTCATTAGCAATTTCCTCTTTCACAGTAGTCATTGCTTTCATAATGCCATCCATTTCTCGCTTTGTCATGTCAGTTTGTGTTTGTCCATCACTACGTTCCCCTACATCCCAGAACTCTGTTTCCAGAGTTTTAACTGCGGTTTCAACTTCATCAATTGTGTTTGTTAAATCTTGTATTTCTTGTGGTGAAGAAATGTCTTGCATAGGAATTTCCTCTGTTGCAATTTTGTTTCCTGTCTCAATTAATTGTTGAAATTCCTTTCTACCTTGATTCACCCTAGTTGCAAGAGATTGATAATCAGTTATTCCTAAATTTTCTCTAACAAAATCAACACCATATTTTTTTTGAAGAGTGTCAATTGAATAAAATTGCAATTTGTTTGACTTGTAATACGAAAGAATGTAATCTTCATTTAAGTCAAATACACTTTCCACACCAAACAAAGGTCTGCCTTGTTTATCTTTTTTTAAAATCCAAATAAAATCATTAACATCATCAGGTAATGTTTCTTGATTTCTATCATAAAATCTTTTTGTCATCTGTTTCAGTAAAGAATTTTCTGCATTTTTTCTATCATCTCCTGTAAGAGTATCTAATGCTTTATATTGAGTATTGAGTGTACTTTGAAACTGTTCTTCATCTGTAAAAGATGTTTCTGCTTCATCATTATCAAAGTCATCTTTGTCATATTCAGGGTTGTGGAAGTCCATTCCACCTTCAGCCATTATTTATTTATTTATGTAAAAAAATATTTTTGTCTAAAAATAAAAACATGTCAACATACGGAGATAAACTCAACCCTTACAGAAAACTAAGAGAACCACGAGGAGTAAAAGGAATTCGTCAGAGTGTAGTAATAACAAATAACCCCAGCACTATAGATCAGAACCAACAATTACTAGTCAGATTTCCCAATCTCAGTAATAACGATGTTATCGTACCAAGGTCTGCACGTCTTGCTTTTGAAATTGAATTAAAAAGCACAGATGCTAATGCAACTGTGTATCAAAATCTTGGAAGAGCCATCATTAAAAAAACAACAATACGAATATCAGGTAATGAAGTGATGTCAATCGATGATAGTGATATTTACTATTGCTATGTTGATTTGTGGAAGTCCCCTTCTGAACGTATTAATATGGCATATCAAGGCATTGGTAACGATAACATGTTAAAACACAGAGTTGGTGCTGGTAATGCTTCCTCAGACAAAGAAGACCAAGCCATAGCAAATGCATATAAAAACAGATTCTGCATACCACTTGATTTTGAACTATTAGAAACACATATGCCATTCTACCAAGCAGGTCTTGGTGACAGACTGGAATATGAACTTACTTTCAATGATTATGATAAAGTAATTAAAACAAGTGACGCGTCAGCTTCATACATCATTAAGAATATATGTTTGGAATTCGATATGGTTTCCGATGCAGAACTTGTCAGACAAATAAGACAACAATATGATGGGAAAATGACATTCTTCTACGACCGCATATTACGACACAGAAAGATAACCAAAAATAAAGGTGATACACTATGGAACATCAACTTGAATGTTCCTGCAAGAAGTATGAAAGGTATCCTGATGTTATTCGAAGACCCAGAAAGAACAAGCACTGAAACATATTACAATCCGAAAATAGAAAAAGTGGAAATGACAATAGAAGGTGTTCCAAATCAACTCTACAGTCAAGGAATGAGAGCATATCAACAATGGGATGAGATTAACAAATTCTTTGCTTTGACTTCAAAGAGAAGCAAAGAAACAGATAAGATTGCAAAAGATTTATATTTCACTAATACAACCTTGGAAAAGTATCTAACTAACAACTACGCATTGTGGCTTGATTTACGAACTACAGACGATAACACACTACACGGTTCTGGAAGAAGAGTAGAGAATGCATCAGAGGGCATCACGATTCAAATAACCAAGGAACAAGGGTCAGATGAAACAATAAATGTGTATTTGTTTGTCATACAAGATGCACAGATTAATTTTGAAGATGGTAGATTTAAAGAAGTTTTGTATTAATTTTTTTTTACCATTAATAAAAATGAAACTACCAAAATATCCTCACTGTGCAATCATTTGTGGGCAAACCGGTTGTGGTAAAACTGAATTTGTTTTAGATTTGCTTGAAGGTGAATACAGAGGTGTGTTTGAACATATTGTTATTCTCTGTCCCACTATACAATGGAATAGAGCATATAAAAATCGTGAGTGGATTGGTGATGTTAGGAAACCAAAGAACAAGAATGTTATAATTGTAAATCCGGTTATCAATGGTGAAGAGAAATTACAAGAACTATTAAGAATGTTTTTCAATAAATATGCTGGTTCTCCTACACTGTACATCATTGATGATTGCAGTGCTACAAAAGAATTAACAAAGAAAAAAGACATGCTGTCAGAGTTGGCATTCTCTGGCAGACATGCGGAACAATCAGTGTGGGTTATTTCACAGAGATATAATTCAGTGTTGAAGGATTTGAGAGAGCAGACCAAGTGGTTGTGTATGTTCTACACTAAAGACAGAGATAGTTTTGAAAATTGTCTTCGAGAGAATGATGTCATTCCGACTCTGGAAGAAAGACAGAGAATAAAAGATGAATTATCGAAGGTAAAGCATCGTAAGTTGATATTGAGAACAGACCAGCCTACTGGGTATTGGCTTGTTAATTAGTAATGCTTATTTATTTTAGAATTGTTAATAGAAATGGCAGCAATGCTTTGAGCAAATTAGCAATGCTGTTAGTAAAATCTGTGATAAATATCAAGAAAATTAGCAATGCTATTAGCAAAATTAGCAATGCTATTAGCAAAATTAGCAATGCTATTAGCAATACTTATAAAACTTTAATAATGCTTTTAGAAAAAATATGTTAGTTGAAATATTATTAATTATATCTACATGTATATACATATCAGTTGGATGTTTGATATTATTTTATTATTTTAGATTAAAAAAAATATTCCATATTATAAAAATGAACGCTGAAGAATTATTAAACACTGAAGAATTAAATCATGTAGAACAAGACACTAAACGAGAAAGATTATCTGCCATTGTTGCTGGAGGTTGCAGCAAGCAATATTTAGGTCGTGAATTACAACTCTCAGATATAGATGATATGTCTGCTGAGCAAATCAATAAACTCTATTGTAGGTATGAAGCACGATTAGGTGCAAGTATGACAAAGACATTGGGAAATTCTTTCATCAGTTTGTATGTGATGGGTGTATCCAAGTACTTTAATGTAATTAACCCACCAAAGTTAATAGAAGATTTAGAGGAAGACCCTTTTATCAACCATGCTTTAACTAATGTTTGTTGTGAGATGTATTATAAATATGGTATGTATTTGGCTCCTTTTACTGCAATGCTGACAACAGCAAGACATATTGATTTTAATAAAAAAGAAAATTTTGACAATATTATAAAAGATGATGAGTGAAACTGAAGACATTCAATCTGAAACACCAATTAAAACAAAAAACCCGAAACGTGTTGAAGCAGGAAAAAAAGGTGCAGAAGCAAGAAGGTTGAAAAAAATGAAGCAACCTGTCATGGAAATAACAAAACCTGAAAGTACACAACCAGAAAAAATAGTAGAAAATACGATTAATGCTTACAAAGCATATTTACCAGCTTGTGCAGTCATAATAGGTATTGCAGTACTATATATGTATAGAAACAAACCTGTTCAACAGGTCAATGAACCAATCAATGAACCTATAGAAACTAATACAAAACTGTATGACCCTTTTGAATTTTAAAAAAAAATTATTTTTTTTATGAATACATAATAAAAATGACATCAATAGACGGAAAACAAATTGCTAACATGCTATATCATGCTGGAGTGGAAACAGTTTTAACTGTTGGTTATTCAGAACTTGGTAGAAAGGTATTTAAAAGACCAGCACCTAAAGTTGATTTTAATATGGGGGATATTGGAATGTTGTCATTAGATATTTTACTTGCAATGGCAACACGAGATATGTTAATTAAGCAGGGTATTATTCCTGCAGATATTATGAAGTAATTATTTTTTTTCTTCTTATAAAAAATGGCAAGTACAGTTGCAATGATGATAGGTGGTGCATTAGTAAATGCATTAGCATTCTCGGGAAGCAATTATTTATTCTCCAAGATGGGGAGTCATAGCGATGAAGAACGAGAAAGACATGATAAAGCAGTTGAACAGTTAGAAGCAGCACAAGTTGCATGGAATAAAAAAAGAACAGAGAGGTTGGATTTCATAAATGAACAGATGCAAAAAGAGCATCACGCAGAACAGACATTTGATGATGTTGACCAAGCAATGAAGCAGTATTATTATGTGACTGGAAAACAGTTGGAAGCTCTACCTCCTGAACCAAAGTTAAGTGATTTTTATACACCCTCACCAGACCAACAGAATAGAGAGATTGTTTTTGTGGTGATGGGAATGACAATAACTGGATATGTGGCTTATAAGTTGATGTAGGCAAAAAAAAATAATCAGTTTTTAACATAATCATGATGCATTCTTTGGAAATACCAAATCATATGCGTGATACTTATTTTTTTTGTTATTCTTGCACGGTTTAAGACCAAGAGGTCTAATGTAAAAAGGTGGTTCTTTACCCTCAATCTTTTTAGAGAGGTGATCAGGACACCATACTTCACCATTGTCCTTGAGTGTTAAAATTAAACTTTCACCAGTGCTCGTGTCGACTGTTCTGTATTCAGTGATTGTATAAATTTTCCTGATTTCTAAATCTGTCCATTTCTTTGTATCATATTGAATCTGCGCTTTAAGCAGTTCTTCGAATTCAGCTTCTGTGATTGTATCATATTTTGCTTGTTGTGACATTGTTGTTTTTTTATTATATAAAATATTCTTAAATATAAACAATGGAGAAGATATACTACAGTCCAAAAGGTTTCTGGAGAGGACACTCGGCTGTTAATAAGTTGGCAAAGGAAGCAAAAGTTAGTAAGAAACAGGCATTAGAATTTTTAAAAAAACAAGCAGTGTGGCAAATTTACTTGCCTGCACCAAAGAAGATTATTAGACCGAGATTCGATGTCACTGCAAAAAATGAAGTACATCAAGCAGATTTGCTGTTTCTACCACATGATAGAGTTGGAAACAAAACATATAAATATGCTCTGACTTTAGTTGATGTTGGGTCAAGATATAAAGAAGCAGAACCATTAACATCTAAAGATAGTAAAGAAGTAGCTAAAGCATTTGAGAAGATTTATAAGAGACATTTAAAATATCCAAAGCTATTGCAAGTTGACCCAGGTAGAGAATTCATGGGTGTAGTTACACAGCTGTTGGAGAAACATAAAGTGCAAATAAGGAGAGGTAGAAGGGATATACATAGAGATCAAGCTGTGGTTGAAAGGTTCAATAGAACTTTAGCAGAAAGGTTGTTTGGTTATCAGTATGCTAAAGAGATTGATACACAAAAAAGAAATAGAGAATGGGTGAAGAGGTTGCCAGATGTTGTTAAGGCGTTAAATAAGGAGACGAAAAAACCTCCCCCTGTTAAAACAAGAAAAGTTGATGCCCCAATTTGTGCTAGTGTAAGGTATTTATATCAACCAGGTGAACAAGAAGGTGGTAGTAGGAGACGAGCTACAGACCCTATATGGAGTATTGATATACACAAGATTGATTACCATATAATTACACAAGGTATAAGAGTGTATTATTTGAAACCACCTGCACCACAGAGAGGGTTTGTCAAAGAGGAATTGCTTATTGTTCCGGCTGATACCCATACGCGTATGTCGTAATTCCATCTGGTTTAATATATCTTTTTGTGTCAAGTGGGGAGAGTGTTGTTTTGTTTATTTTTAATCCATATATGTTGTGTAGCATGGAACGTAGCATGTTCATTGAGTGTGTGTACTTTTTTTTGTTGAATAATGCATCTTTGTAATTTTCAAAGTTTATTTGCTTCTTGATTACATATTTTTTTACACCCTTTGCTTTTTTGATTACCTGTTCATCTGCTCTCATTATTGAATATAGTTTAGGACGCAAACCTATATATTCAGCTATTGCAACACCAGAACATTCATCTTTGAATTTTCCAATTACTTTCTTGTTTGTTTCATCATGTAGTTGGTGTTCTTTTGGATAATCAGAGAAGTCATATTCGTCTTTCATCTCATACATATCTTTATAAGCATCTTTTGTTTTAATGTCTACCAGTAGACTGTCAGTATCAGTGTAAAGCAGGGTGCAGTTCTCATCGTACTTTTGTTTCAGAGTATTGTAATACCAATCATACATATGGTGCTTTGACAGTTCTAAAACAGAGAACCCTACATAGATTGGTTTGTTTAGTGTTATTTTTGTTTTATTCACTTGAATGGCAGATAACTCATCAGAGAACTTTACTCTTCTATTAAAGTTTGGTTTGGCTATTATTTTTCTTAGTTTTTCATTTTCACTACCATCTGTTTTTACTAATTTTATATCTACTCTTTTACGTATGTTTTCCATTGTCTTACCAAATACTGAGTTGTTCATAAGTTTAAAGAAATCTTTTTCAAATGTAGTCTTTGCTTTTTTACGTAATTCGGTATTCAGACGTATGTAAGGTTCCATCCAAGGTTTCTCATCAAATTCTAATATTCTATGTATTTTTTTTAACTTCATACCAAGTTTGAGATAGAGTGCAAGATTTTTATAATGTACTACATATTTTTTCTTATTCATTAGATTGGGTACAAGTTTATCTGTTTTTAACAATCCTTTGTTATCAAGTAGTTCATTTTGATAGTCAGACAACCATTCTTCTTTAACTTCAAGTTTCTCAGGTGCAAGTGGATAGTCATTATGTAGTTTATGTAAATGTTTGGGGTATTCTAAATCTACTTCATATATTCTTCCTTTACCTTTTTGTAATGGTGAAAGTTTTATCCATTTAAATCCACCATAAGGAAGTGTTTGGCTCATTGAATGACCATATAAGTTATTTGCATCAAAATACATTATGTAATTGTCTTCTTCATCTGGATTATAATCTGCTACATATTTATTATTTGCTTTTGCGTGTCTTTTAGAAACCATACTTATTCCACCTCTCATTCCTTTTTCAATGAATAGATGCATGTCCAAATCTGATAGAAGTTGTAGTTCTATTTTTGTGTATTTTAGAAGGGCATCCCAAGACAATCCCGGTGCTGTGTAATAATGTAGAGGGTCAAGTTTATAGTTATTCATACAGGTTTCTCTGAATTTTTGAAAGACATCTGCAAGTAAGAGAACATCTGTTTTAAGGTATAGGTCGTGATAATCACCTAATGTTCTACATTTGAAGGTTTTCCACACAGTCTGTGCATGTTCATAATCTTTTTGTGTGATGTTTTCATCTGTTAAGCTGCTATAAAATTTTTCTATAAGAGGTAATTGTTTCTCATCAAATCTTTCTTGGCTGTCGATATATTCATATGGATAAACTCCTTTGCGTTGGATTATATCAGTTTTTTCACCAAACACTTCTCTTGTTAGTTTGAAATCAGACTTGTCTGTTGCATCGACTAATTTTTCTAAAGATGAAGCCATGAACTGAAAACTGTCTAAGAATTTCAGTTGTCCAATGCTGAATGAGATGTATTTCTCAGAATTATTTGCAATACATGTAATTTTTCTAAATGTTTTGTGTATTTTCTGCATTATTATATGACTATCATAACCTTTTAAGTTGTGGATGACAACTGGAATTTTAGTTTTATATGGTTTAATTGCAAGTTTGAGATTGCAAGATTTGTGTGCTGCACCTCTGTATTCACCGGAGAAGTGGCAGTGGTCTCTTACTTTATCTTTTATTATTTCTTGTTCACATATCCAACAGTGGGTAGCATTTTCAAAATCTTGTCTGTTCTGTTCTGTCATGATTAGTGGTTTAGGATGTTCTAAAATATTGTTAATATTTCTTACTTCACATTCTAGATGATTTAGAAAAATCTCTGCGGCATCTTCACCTCTGTATATTACTGGTTTGTCTGCTTTATTATCATATCTAACAACTTGATATCCAAATCCACAGGCTTCATGTTCACTTTTTATCTCTGTATTGTCTCCTTTTTGTTCTGTTTTAGGTTTTATTATGCTTTCAAAATCAGCATAGATTACAAATGGGACAGGCATTTGATTTTTATGGTTTTTAAACATAATATTTTCTTTTGATGGCATTTCTATTCGCATTGAAGATTTATTAATACCTTCACAGTCTTCTTTGTGTTTGATTAGGAGTTCTTCACGTGAGAAGCCATAAAGACATCGATCACAAAAGTGTGTTTTATGTTCATGTTTATTGTTTTGATTATAAAGTAATCTATTAAGGTTTTTAATCCAACAGTAGTGATATTGTGTTATTTCCTCTGGTTCTTCATCTGAATAATCATTACTAACTTTAATATCTTTTGTTATAAGGAGTAAATTAATTCTTTGGAGTTCTTTTGGTTGTTCAGATATGAAGTATGGAAAGACTGTAAGTTTCTCTAATTTCTTCGATAGTGTATACCCGTAAACGTTAATTGCAAGATTGTTTTGTCGTTCCACTTTTGATATTTGTGAGATGGGTGTTGGAAAATCGATTCCTGTCATGTTCAAATCAGGGTATTTGGTGTAACTGTATATGTTATTCATGTTGGTATTGGCTGGATATAAGGCTGATTTTAATGCCCATTCCAAGCATCTGTCATCTTTATTCTTCACGTTTATGATTGCTTTCTTCTTGGCAAGAGCTTCAGGCAATGGTAAGTAAGATGAACCCTTTAGTGGTTTGTACTTTGCAATATTCAGATAAAGTTTGATGCAATAGTCAACCTCCAAACCAGTAACTGTATTGGTGAACTTCTCAATCCAAGTTTGTAGATATGCTACTTGTTCATCATAAAATTCATTCACTTTAGCATCATCTAATACAGCACTCTGGTCTCCGTGTTTTTGACCTATGACTTCTTTTCGTTCACCATCAAGTTCATCGTGATAGAATTTTATAGACAAACCTACAGAGAACTTGATGCCATTATACTCTTTAACATCTTTTTGTATTTGATTTGTTATCATAGACTTTTTATCATTAAACAAGATGCTGGGGTCTTTGTATTTTCGTGCATCCACCTCATATGTTTTGAAGTAGTTGCATAATGGTTTATCAACAAGTTTTAATTCATTTGACTCAGCTGTTGTATTAGCCAGTTGAGATCTCTTTTTACTTTCCTTGGCTTTAGACGACTCTGGTTCATTCAAAGCGTTTAAAGCCTTGTTCAAAGCCGTATCATCAATTCTCCCTTCACTATGCAATTTTAATAGTTTCTCTACATTGGTACTCATTTTGTTTCTTTTTTATATACTATTTTATTTTTTTTAAAATAAAAAAATAAATAGTATATAAAAACAATAAAATGGAATGTTCTATGCTACCTAGAGGGTCAAACAAGCCATGTAAAAATAAGTCAGTGAAGAATTCTATTTACTGTAAAGTTCATAACTATATAATTAAACATAACAAAAGCAAAACAGTCCCATGTCTTAGATGTGGTAAAGGCACATCATCAAAACATCAAATCTGCATTCAATGTGGTGGACAAGAATTTAGGTTGAAACATGATTATATAAACGTAATTAAACCATGGAGGCAAGAGATTACAAGATTGAATAAAATAATAATCGAATAGTTATTTTTCAACGATATAAACAAACCCTGTATACTGCGATATACTTTTATTGTAGTATTGTCGGGGGATATTCATTTTTTTGCGGTGTAAACACCGTTTGAGCTTGAAAAATAGATTATATATCGTAGAACCGGCCTTTTCACATATATATCGTTGTTAATGATAAACAAAATAAATTGAGTGCAGCTAAAACAAGCTATAGCTATGTTATTTTGGTTGCCCAACAACAAGGAATAATTCTTACTCAATGAAATATTTTTTGACCAATGTTTGGTATGTGTCCAGAGAGTATCCTCTATATTACAGGATGGATTTCAAAATAACTTGTTACAGTTGTTCCCCTTGACAAGTACTAATGTCATGCTTAACCCATTCCCACACAACAAAATTTTAGACTGGGCAAAATTGAAAGAAGATGCAGACAATATTTTCAAGTTGCCACCGTCATAGTGCAGTTGGTAGCATGTCGGACTGTCAATCTAGAGGTCCCGGGTTCGATGCCCAATGGCGGCACTCATCCTCTCCGACTATTTGTCTCTCACCAATGGGTCGATAATCGTAGACCTATGTGGGATAGCAGCTGGAGGCTAGGAAAGGATGTAATGGTAGTACTGGTGTGAGAATTACCAGGATTCTATTGTTAGGTGCTCCAGCCGCCGTGATATAACTGAAGGATTGTTGAAAGCGGCGTAAAACACCATTCAAACAAAGAAACATTTTCAAAATTGATGAAATTTTAAAAATTTTCATCCTTTTGTTTAGAAAACATGTGGATAATGAAGAAATTACTTGATACATGCATTTTCTTCATTTTCCACAATGCTGCAGCTTTTTCTTGAGGGGCATAAAAAGGAGGGATTGAGTGGGATTGGGTTAAAGCTTTTTAGGCTACTACCATGTTCCAAGGTCACAACTGAAGGTCATGTGACAAGCACTTAACCCTTTCCTGTTTTATAAAATTTTAGACTGGTTCAATTCGAAAGTGGTTGCAGATGACGATGAAAAATACATGCAATTTGAAATCTGACCATCCTATGTGGTAGAAAATATTGTGGGAAAAAGGAGAAATTGCTTGTTACAAGCAATTTCTCCTTTTCCCACAATGTTTTCTCAAGTGTAAAATCACAGTGACGTAAAATCCCGGGTTTGTCAAGGAAAGGGTTAAGTGGGGGAATCTGTACCTGTTTCTCTGTTTCCTCTTTGTATTAACCCTTGTCATGCTGAACTCGAAATTTTTCCTTTTTTGGCAGAAAGTATAGACAAAGATCAGCCTGCATGTACATGCAGTCTGATCTCTGTCCACATCACCTGCTTGTCCAGAGTTGTTTATAGGATGAATTTCTAAAAAAATATTAACCAACAATTAGTGCTTCTAGTAATTTGATTTTAGTCCTCTGATTTTATTTCAATTTCATAGAGAAATTTATTCAGCATGACAAGGGGTAAAATATATACAATACAGAATGATAAGGCAAAAATCTGTTAACCCATTTCCATTCAGAAATAAGCTTAGAAAAATTATTGTTGCCAATGAAGAAATTGCTTGTAACAAACGATAAAGATTTGTTAAAAATTGACATCTGTGGGTATCGGCTTTCAATTTAGTCAAGTCTAAAATTTTACCAACTAGTAATAGGTTAATTTGTCCAAAGGTAATTCAAGAAATAATATCCTAAACTTCAAAATCATTTTGTCATGACCTTATTGGGACAAGCGAGTCATGGGTCTTTTGTTATTGAAAACACTCCAACCCTTATTACAGAATATTGCCTTTGATGGCCTTCAATTAACCTTTACACATTTTAACCCATTCCCACATGACAAAATTTTAGACTAGTCCAAATTCAAAGAAGATTTTTTCAAGTTTCTGTGTTTAAAACATTATGGAAAATGAAGAAATTGCTTGTCACAAGCAATTTCTTCATTTTACACAATGTTTTCCCACTTGTTTTTCCTGAGGGGCGTTCAAAAGCGTTACTGTGTGGAAATGGGTTAATTTACTGCACTGTAGGAAAATATACAAAAAAAGTCCAGTCTCAATTAGCCCTTGTCATGCTGAAAATTGACTTAAACCTTTCCTGTTTATGGAATTTTAGACTGGTCCAATTCAAAAGAGGTTGCAGACGACAATGAAAAATGCATGCAATTTGAAAATCATATGTGGTAGAAAATATTGTGAGAACAGGAGAAATTGCTTGTAACAAGCAATTTCTCCTTTTACCACAATGTTTTTTGAAGTATAAAACCACAGTGACGTAAAATCCTGGATTTGTCCAGGAAAGGGTTAAAATCAAGGGGCGGGGAGCCCCATTTATCTCTTGAAAATTAATTTTGGCATCTTTGGCTTGATAAGGATAAGCAGGACTTGTGGTGAGGACCAAGATTAGACTAAAGAATATATAGCATTTACTGATATTTCAAAACAAATGAAAATTGAAAAAAAGGTCTTTTATTATGAGAAAGAAAATGAAAAAATTGTCACAATTTTCTTTTTTATCCCCCATCTTGTTTTGCTACAGCAGTAAGCCTTTTCTGATAACTACCCAAGAACTATGTTACATCCACATAATACCTGTTACAGCAATAAAGTGTGTCCTCGAGAGTGCATTGTAACAGCAATGCGAGTGTGCTTGTCAGGGGGTAATCTGGTTTTAGCTTCTGTATGGTAACTATAATCCGTTCACACACAATCTCTCTTTTTGACACTTCTCAAGAAAAAGTTTTGAAAAACACAGAGCTACAGATAGAGGGCGAAATTCGTATTTTAGACTCAAATAGTTGACGAATACTGTTGTAAACCCTATGTTGTAGGTACTCATTTGAATTGACTCTTCGAGATGATTCAAATGAGTACCCACAACATAGGGTTTCATTGAGATAAAAGGATTTTAGAATGCTGTTACACCCTCTTATCTAGACCTCTGAAAGCATTGCGAAAAATGAAGAAATTGCTAGTTACAAGCAATTTCTTTGTTATTCACAATATTTTCTACCCATTAAAAGACCAATTGAATTTCATCAACTAAAGATTATCTTTCTGCAACTTCTTTCAATTTTGACCAGGCTAAAATTTTGTCATCTGCTATTTTCTGAGAAAAATAAAGAATAAGCTAAAATGTTATAACATAGCTTGTGGGATGTGGGGGAGCAAAAAAAAATGGGTCTTTCTCTCCAATCTTAACCCTTGTCATGCTGTATAAATTACCTTACTGAAATGCTGTAAATCAAAGGGCTGCAAGCACTGATAGAACTTGTTGTTCAAAAATCAATATTTCTTTTAAAAATCATAAACAACTCTTGCACCCCAAAAACAAGCAGGAGGTGTAGACCAAGATTAGACTGCACTTATGTGCAGGCTGATCTTAGTCTACACCTCCTGCCAAAACAGGAATATTCCGGGTTCATCATGACAAGGGTTAAGACATAGGTGTAGATGCAGTGCAAAAATCTGACCATCCTATGGAGGGCTGTTCTGCCAGTATATAAATACACTACCAGTGCCCTCTACTCTCTTTACAAACTGCACTGATTTATTTCTCCTGTTCAAAGAATTGTACTCTCATTTTTATTTCCATCAAATAAGCAGGGATTGACCAGGAAAGGGTAAAATAAGGAGTTAACCCTTTTCCGTTCAAATACGGGATTTTATGTTCCTGTGATTTTATACTCGAGAAAAAATTGTGGAAAAAGAAGAAATTGCTTGTAACAAGCAATTTCTCCTTTTCCCACAATAATTGCTACCACGTAGGATGGTCAAATTTCAAATTGCATGCATTTTTCATTGTCGTCTGCAACTTCTTTCAAATTGGACCAGTCTAAAATTTCATAAAACAGGAAAGGGTTAAGGGAAAACAGCAGTAGGCAGTTAGGTGAGTTTTCTACAATCTGCCCAATGTGAAGAGATTTTAAAGGAGAGTGACCTAGTTAAGAAAAGTGCTTCTTTATACACCTTCATTTCTGTAGGATAGGTAATATGTTGAAAACTATCTGCTTCTATGCCCCAGTTAATTTTCAAAATGGTTTCCTGCTTTAGCAGTAGAAGAGTGTTGTTTTAGAACACACATGTGGTAGTATAAATGAGGTAGATTATGTGTACATTATGTATGCTGGTTGAATTCCTTAACCCATACCCACTCAGTGACGCATTTAGAAGCCCCAAGGAAAAAAAGCTTTGGAAATCATTGTCGGAAATGAAGTAATGGCTTGTTACAAGCCATTCTTCGTTATCCACATTGTTTTCTACCCCTAAAGTACAAAAATCCAAAATTTCATAAGCTTTAAACTTTCATCTGCAACTCCTTTCAATTTGGACCAGTCTAAAATTTTACTGGCTAAAAATGGTTTAATTCACCTCAGATTTCAGTGATACCCTGTTCTCTTTTACTTAACTATTTCGAGTATTATTGAATCTATTACAAAAGATTTTTTACCAAGATTAGTACGTAATAAGACATTTCTCTGCCATATACTGCATTTCAACCCTTTAAGAAAACTTAAGTAAAGATTGGGAACAATTATAAGAAAAAGTAATTTCTTTATCTACAACAATGCATTATACCCAAAAAGGCAAAGATCTTTTGAATTTCTCCCTCTAGAAAATGTCGTCTACAACATCTTTCTAAAAGTTTGTCATGGAAATGGGTTAAGTTTTGGGATTGTCCTGTCCATAGACAAGACTATTTCCTCACTTTCCACAATGTTTTCTAAAGCTTCAAAATAGGTTTTATGTGGGAATGGGTGAAACTGACCGAATTGTGTGATTTTTCTAGGTGGAGAGCTGATGGGCAAGGCAATTTGTAATACAACTATTCAAAACCTCACCAAAGATTCACTTTGACATTGAGTTTCCAATCCATTCATTCTGTTTTAATTTCAGAGATCTGTTTTCACAACTTCAATTTCCATTTCAAAGTTAGAATTTGCAATTTTATTGCCCCTAATCCCTCCTTTTATGATAAGGGTTATAGTGCATTTGAAGTAGTTTCAATTGGTTTGTATACATATGTTAAAATTTACATGGTAGTTGCGTGTAAATTTTTTATCTAGAACATTTGTAAGGGGGAAATCATTGATTGTGTTTCGGCCCACTAATATTGCATAGACCAATATGCTTCACCTTTGTGTATTTTTTTTTGTTATCAGTGGGTTTTTGAATGAGAGTGAAATCCTTGATGTGGTTTTATTGTTGGTCAATGGATAGTTGCATACTGATTTGCTATTGCCAATCCTTAACCAGTATGTGATTCATTCTATGATTTCAAAAAAGATAGCTATTTTTCAGTCTTGACCTAATTTTTAGCTTGGCTGTTTTTGTAGAAAACCCGAGGTATTGCTATAGCCTTGGTGCTTGGTGTGGTCGTTGTTGTTGTTGTTGGTGGTGTGCGAAAATGTTGACATTTTGTGATATCTCTGGTTCTACTAAAGGTATTCACTTGAAAATTGACACTTGTTCACTAGAGCACTATCAAGGGGGATAACTCTAGATGCATTTTATCCCAATAGCCTAGCGTAGGCACCTTGTTTTTTCTGCTCACCAGTTTATCCCATTACCAAATGATTATGTCTTAGAGATGTGGCTTGTTTCTGATTCCCAAACTATTTCAAGGGGCGTCAAAAAGCGTCAAGAGGTTTCATTATCCACAATACTATCTACCTAAAGGATCAAAGACTTAAAATTCCACCAACTTTCAACTGAAGCTTCTTTTAATGTGGACCATTTTGAAATTTTATTGTGTGGGAATGAGTTTAAACGATTCCCACACAAAGAGACTTTTTGACGCCCCTGTTTGTTTAGGGAAATTTTGCACAGTTTTCAGAAGAATTGGGAACCATAAGTTTAATAAAAGAAAGTAAAAAACGTAAGATTCATGCATCATTTTCAAGATTCAATGATAAGTAACTATATTTAAGAGGGTCTTATCAGTAATAAAATTAATAGAAATATTAAACAAAACAAATTTAGAAGAAATTAAATCCATATAATGCAAAAATAAGCTGTAACTTTGGGACTTTTCTCTGCCACAAGAGGGGAAAAAGATCCTGTTTTGAATTGGGAAGTAGCCTTTTATAGGCCCCTCTTAAAGAGCGAAAAAGCCCTGATCTTATATGAAGAAAAATCTATTTTAGGCTTTCCTAGGTCATGGTCATTTGTTTGATTATAAACCTTGTCATGCTGAATAAAATCCTTTTCAGAATTGCATAAAAATCAAAATATTCAGTTGTCAATACCTCTTTTGAAAATTAATTTCATGAACAACTCTGGTTTCAAAAGGACAGGAGGTGTGGACTAAGATCAGACTGCATTTATATGCAGTCTGATCTTAGTCTACACCTGCTAAAACCAGATAAGTCCGGGTTCAGCCTGACAAGGGTAAATGCAATTAGAATATCAAATCAGGAAGGGTAAGGTTATCCATCAAAAGACCATAACATCTGAACTTGTAAGATAGTGATCCTCAAATGGCCCCTAAAATACCGGTAGTTCTGTAAAGGGATCCTTAGATGACCCCAGTGTCAGATTGATGCCGAAAATTGACAAATTATGCACTTCAGGACCAATTATTCTGCACCAATTGAAGCCCACTTTGTTGACATGTCAGTGGGTGTACTTGATTAGAGTTTGCATTGTACTCCTCATTGAGTTTCAGAATAATGTTCCACCAGTGGTTCTAACTGATCATGAACCGTTATCTTTCTTTTGCCCCCTGCACTATTAATGCTAATTTGTTTAGGCATGTTTTACTGCATTTACCCTTTCCTTGATTTGAGGCCTTTGATAATCTGCTTAACCCTTTACCAGATGCCAAAATTTTAGATTAGTCCAAATTAAAAGGAGGTGTAAGACAATTCTAATTTTATGAATTTAAAAATTTCCAACTTTCTGGGTAGAAAACAATGTTTAAAATGAAGAAATTGCTTGTGATAAGCAATTCCTTCATTTTACACAATATTTTCCCAATTGTATGTCTTGAGGGCGTCTAAAAGTGTCATTGCATGGGAATGGGTTGTTGCAAGCAATTTCTGCATTGGCCCCAATGTTTCCTACCTAAAAAGATACAAAAAAAAGCTATCAGCTAAAAATTATCATTTGCAATATCTGTGATAGACCTGTCTATATTTTGTTATATTGTAATGTCTCGGTTAATAAAGAAATTATCATAAGCGTCATTATGACTAGTAAATATTTTGAGAAATAATTTCTGGAACAATTCAAGGAAGTGGTAATTTAAAAGATAAAAGAAACTTTGTATTGTGTGAAATAATTAAAGTGTCAAGCAAGGAAATGCAATCATGTGTCAATCAGGGGTTTGTGAGATCATTGATTCTTCAAAGACATGTGACCTTTCTTTTCCTTCACGGAAGAAATTTGAAATATTGACCCTTTAAGCTGACCTTGAAATATTCCTGTGTTGGCAGAAGGTATTAATGAGACAAAGATAAGTCTGCACATAAGTGCAGTTTGATATTAGTCTACACCGCCTGTTTGCCCAGAGTTGTTTGTGGGATTAAAAAACTAACAATTATCCAATTGCTAGATGGCAAAATTATAGACTGGTCCAAATTGAAAAGAGTTTCAGGCAACAATTTTAAGTTTGTTAAAGTTCAGATTTTTTCAACTTTCTAGGTAGAAAGCATTGTGAAAAATGAAGAAATTGCTTGTTACAAGCAATTTCTTCATTTTACACAGTCTTTTTCCAATTGTTTTTCTTGTGGGGAGTCCAAAAGTGTTAATGTGTTGGAATTGGTTGATTTTAAGAACAAATCTGGTTTCAAAGGTACATACATGAGTTGAGGACAAAGATCAGATTGCTCTTATGTGGGGGCTGATCTTTTTCCACACCTCTTCCTTTTTTTGCCCCTCAAGAGGAAAAAACTTTGGAAAACATTGTGGAAAATGAAGAAATTACTTGTTCCAAGCAATTTCCTCATTATCTGCAATGTTTACTTTTCAAAAAGATGAAAAAAGAAAAATCAGCTTGAAATTGTCTTCAGCAGCTTCTTTCAATTTGGACCAGTCTAACAAATTGTTGTGATGGAATGGGTAAAGGTGCCATACAGTTTGTGCGGGCTAAGATCAGATTGCATATTATGGGTGTGAAGGCTATTCTTAGTCTATTCCTTCTGTTTCAAACAAGAATAGTCTGGGTCCAGCATGACAAGTGCTAAATTTAGAATGCAAAAATGAAAAGATCACAAGGGCATTTGAGGACACCAGTTGTCCTTGGCAACAAATTATCTTTGGGGAGGGTCAATGGACTGAGAATTGAAATTTATTGTTCTTCTCAATTTTTGAGTCCAGAGAGATTCATTCCCACAATGCAACTGGATGCAATAATTACGGTGGACTAAATTGGTCAGTTTAACCCATTCCCACACAATGACGCTTTTGGACGCCTCTCAAGAAAAATGATTGGGAAAACATTGTGTAAAATAAAGAAATTGCTTGTAGCAAGCAATTTCTACATTTAACACAATGTTTTCTACACAGAAAGTTGAAAAATCTAGAATTTCATAAACTTAAATTTGTCGTCTGCAACTCCTTTCAATTTGGAACAGCCTAAAATTTTGAATTTGGTAATGGGTTAACTGCTTGGCACCTCAATAGGTCTACCTTGTACCATAACCTTTACCTTGCAGACAGAAAGTCTTTGCATGATACCATGTTGTACAATAATAAGATTTAGGGTATGTTGTAAACAGAGAATTACTTTGTAACTTTGTAACATCAAGCTATCTTCAGCAGATTGTTAAGTTTCCATTATTCTCAGATTTGCAATTCTTAGAGATGATTAAGACTTACAGATAAAAGTGGAAGCATGCAGCTGTTATATAAATAGATGAATATTGTTTATAATCTTGTTTGGAATCTGTTTGCCTTGGGTCTTTTTGACATTTACTAGAATTCCTTTATCATAATAGCCAATATGATGACATTTCCTGGTCTGAACTTTAAAACAAACTGTCAGATCATTGGTGAAGGCTGGTTCCAGCAGGTTTTTAGGATGAATTTCATTTTCTATTTGTTTGTGATGCATATTCAGATATACGGAAAAAACACCTCAAAAAGAAGTATCTAATTCGACCAAGTATGCACAAACTTATCCTGATGTTGAATATGACTAATAGGAACGATTTACTTAATTTGGCGAAGTATATAAAAGAAGCATTCTTACTGAGAACAAATATAGTAAACAATATCCAGTCTGGATAACCATTTTCCTTTTTTTCTTTCTTTCTTGTTAATAGATACAGCTCTATGCAATTTTAATTAGTCATTTGCTACTCTTCCATACACTATGGTTTACATATATTTTTCTAGGACTATATGATCACAAACTGTTTATGTTTGTTAATATTTTTGTTTGTTTGACAAGAAACTGTATAGTTTACATCAATAAAGTATTGTATTGTATTGTATTGTCATTTAAGTTAGTACAGAAAAACTCATGACATTCTCATGTTCTGTATCAATTTGAAAAATAATTTTGATAAGTACCAAAGCTCTAATTTTCAAAGTATGGTTTGATTTTTAGCTCATCTGAGCAGAACCATGGTGAGCTTTAACCCATTCCCACTCAATCCCTCCTTTTTACGCCCCTCAATAAAACAGCTTTGGAAAACATTGTGGAAAATGAAGAAATCGCTTGGAACAAGCAATTTCTTCATTATCCACAATGTTTTCTATCTAAAAAGACGAAAAATTTTTAAATTCCATCAACTTGAAATTTGGACCGGTCTAAAATTCCACTGTGTTGGAAATTCCATGGGTTAATTGTCATTGAATGTCTGTCGTGTGCTGTGCAGCTTCAACAATTTAAGCATTTACACTCTAGAGACCAGAGTTTTGACTCAGTCTTCATGAAACTTGGTCAAAATAATTGTTAGGTCATAGGGATGAACCCTTTTGGTTATGGGAAGATTCTATTTGAAAGCACTGCAAAAGGGTCCTAATGATGAATTCTTTGTTTACACTCTAGAGGCCACAGTTCTGTTTCACTTTTCATGAAACTTGGTCAAAATAATTTTCAGTTAATAAGGAAAAACCCTTTTGATATTTGGAAGGTTCTATTAGAAAACATGGGAAAAGTGGCCTTAGTAACATTTTTTTGTTTACACTCTACAGGCCACAGTTTTGTCTCAATTTTCACAAAACTGGTTATAATCCTTTAGCCTCACTTACATTTTTTTAACAGCAGGTAATTTAGGTGTGTGATTTAGGACAATCATGGTTCTCTTATTTTTTTTCTTTCACTGAATGTTTTAATTTGGTAAAACAAGTTCAATAATGTTTTGGCCTGTGAAATAGAGGATGAGTTCCATCTGTTATATAGCTGCCCCTAATGAAAACTAATATTTTAAAATTTAATTAGAAACTAATTGATTTGCATGCTTCATAAATCATGGTGGTAGAAATATTGTGTTATCCATGCAATAATCAGTATGGAGGACACTAATGGAATTGTAAATTACCATTTGCAATGTCGTGCTCATTTTCTAACAGAGCTACAGATGTAGGACATACTTCGTATTTTAAATTTAAATATTTCACTAATACTGCTACAAACCCTATATTGTAGGTACTCATTTGAATCGTCTGGTTGAGACAATTCAAATGAGTACCCATAATATAGGGGTTCATTGAGAAATAAAGATTTTAGAATGCTGTCACCCCCTCATAATTTAGATCTCTTACTTTGTCTTTACTGATCTTTATTTATCATAACTGCCTACGAAAACAGGAATATTTTTGGTTAACCCATTACCACACACCAATATTTTAGACTAGTCAAAATTGAAATAAATCAAGGCAGGAATTTTTATTTGATGAAATTTAAGAATTCTTAATCTTTTTTTAGTAGAAAACATTGTGAATATTGAAAAAGTTGCATTTAACAAGCAATCTCTCCATTTTCCATTAAATCTTCTGCGACTGTTTCCTTGATGCACTAAAAACTGCGCTATGGCCACAGTCCTTGACAATTGAACAAAGAAAAGAAAATTGACTTTAAAAAGCACACTTCTTTCATCAATTTTAGCTATGGTCATATTGACTTGTATCCTCTTTTTGCTCTATTTTTTTTTTTAAAAGAAATGACCTAATTAGATCAATGTTGTGTTCAAAGATTTTTCTCAACACAAGATCGAGAAGATAGTGTAGGCTTAGATCAGACTGCACATCTGTTCAGGCTGATCTTAGTCTATAAACCTTCAAAATCTACTGTCAAGCAAAGGATATATTCAAAAATCAACATGACAAGGGTTAACCCATTCCCACTCAGTGACGATTTTAGACGCCCCCAAGAAAAAAAGCTTCAGAAGACATTGTTGAAAATGAAGAAATTGCTTGTCACAAGCAATTTCTTCATTTTCCACAATGTTTTCTTTCCAAAAAGACAAAAAAATCTTAAATTTTATACAGTTTAAATTGTCGTCTGTAACTTCTTTTAATTTGGACCAGTCTAAAATTTTCTTGTGTGGTAATGGCTTAAAAGAAATTTCCAATAACAAAATTTGTGGTTTCATTCACAAAAACATGAGGAGAGGAACCAAGGTTATAATGTTGCCTCAGTTATTGTCCGTTTTCCCTTACGGCATAGGAATGACAAGGCTATTTTGTTTTCGAGTAAAATCAATATCTACGCATATCAATTTTTTTTTCAAAGATATCACGATTTTCTCCAATACTTAGAGACCTTTTCTCATTTGTCAGATGATTTTTTTTGTGTGTGTCTTAACTGAAACCCACTTTCAGAGGACAAAATCAAGAATGTAGCAATTTAACCCATTCCCACACATTGACACTTATTGACACCCCTCAAGAAGAATAATTGGGAAAAGATTGTGTAAAATGAAGAAATTGCTTACAACAAGAAATTTCTTCATATTCGACAATGTTTTCTACCCAGAAAGTTGAAAAATCTAAAACTTCAAAAAATGTTAACCCATTCCAACACAGTGATTCTTCTTGATGCCCCTCAAGAAAAACAATTGTAATGGGTAGAGTATAGTTAAAGATTCTTGCAGGATATGTCGCGACTGTCCTTAGTATTTTGTTGCTAACAATTTTGTTGAATGTTTCTTAGATATCATGCCTTAAGTACAAATTTTGTCGGTCATGCTTCAGTCAAAAATTTTGTTGTTTCGTTGTTAGGTTAGGCATTTTGCAGTTTTTCAATTATTAGGTCACCTGACCGAATGGTCATGGTGACCTATTGCAATCATCGTTTGTCCGTCGTCGTGTGTCGTCCGTCGTCCGTTAACTTTTAAACATTTTCATCTTCTTCTCAAGAGCTACTGGGTGGATTTCAACCAAACTTGGTAGAAAGCATCATTGGGGGATGCCAATTCAAGTTTGTGAAAATAGGGGTTCTGGGGGTCGTAGGGGCGAAATAGGGGCCAAAAAGGGGTAATTTTTGGTACTTCTTTAAAAATCTTCTTCTAATAAACTGTTAATGCCAGAGCTTAAATATTCTGTGTGCATGACAACTAGGACAGGTATATTATAAATTGTGAAATTCATGTCCCTGGGGTCATGTATGGGGCCACACCCAGAGGTCAAAGTTCATCATGTTAAAAAATTCACATTTTCATCTTCTTCTGATGAAGTACAAAGCCAATAAATTTTCAAACAAACTTGGTGAAAAGCATCATTTGGTAATGGTTATTTGGATTTGTGAAAATAAAAAGGCTGTGGGGTCAGGGGGCCCTAAAATGGGGACCAAAAGGGGTAATTTTTGGTAACTTTTAAATATTTCATCTTCTTCTCAAGAACTACTGGGCGGATTTCAACCAAACTTGGTAGAAAGCATCATTGGGGGATGCCAATTCAAGTTTGTGAAAATAGGGGTTCTGGGGGTCATAGGGGCCAAAAAGGGGTAATTTTTGGTACTTCTTTAAAAATCTTCTTCTAATAAACCGTTAATGCCAGAGCTTAAATATTCTGTGTGCATGACAACTAGGACAGGTATATTATAAATTGTGAAATTCATGTCCCTGGGGTCATGTATGGGGCCACACCCAGAGGTCAAAGTTCATCATGTTAAAAAATTCACATTTTCACCTTCTTCTGATGAAGTACTAAGCCAATTTCAAACTAACTTGGTGAAAAGCATCATTGGGTACTGATTATACAGATGTGTGAAAATTTAAAGGCTGGAGGTCAGGGGTGCCTAAAATGGGGACCAAAAGGGGGTCATTTTTTGGTAACTTTTAAACATTTTCATGTTCTTCTCAAGAACTACTGAGGGGATTTCAACCAAACCTTTTTCTTATTCTTTCAAACAAAATCACTTGTCTTGGTGCTCTTTTACTCAGGTGACCGTTAAGGCCCACTGGGCCTCTTGTTTGAAAACAAGCCCTCGAAAATTCTAATAGATACCTGAGTCACAAACATTCCAAAAGAAGGAGGGGTGAGCTAAGAGTTGATAGAAATTTTTAGAGTTTTAGCTTGGCTGTTTTTGGAGAAAACCCGAGGTATTGCTATAGTCTTGGTGTTAATTGTTGTCATCATTGTTGGCGTCGTGGGAAACTTTGACATTTTGTGATATCTCTGGTTCTACTAAAGGCATTCACTTGAAACTTAGCACACTTGTTCACTATCAAAAGAGCAACATATACTATCAAGGGGGATAACTCTAGATGCATTTTGTGCTTTTATCCACTATCCAGCACCAAAATTACTAAGCGTAGGCACCTGTAGGTGGTGCTCTTGTTAGTAGAAAACAATGTCACATTTTGGAAAACATGACATTCACAGTGAGGCACTCAAAAGATCACAATTTTGGCTTAATCTTTCTCAAACTTACTGAAAATGTTTGTATGATCATTAATAAGAAACCTATTGAATGTGGTAACATTCTGACCAATGTCAAAAACAGGGCCTTATTGACAATTTCCTCATACCACTAGGGGTCACAATTTTGGCTCAATCTTTCTCAAACATTCTGAAAATTCTTGTGTGGTCATGAGGTACATACGTATCAACGAAAGAGGCATTCTGATGTATATCAAGCAAAAGGGGGCATTATTGTCAATTTCCTTATTACCATTCTAGAGATCACAATTTTGTCTCTACCTTTCTTATACATGTTGAAAATATTTGTATAGCTATTAGAGAGAACCCTATTTAGTGTGGTGACATACTGACCAATATCACAGGAAAAAGGGCCTTATGGGCAATTACCTTTTTGCCAATCTAAAGGTCTCTTTTGACTCTGAAATTTGCTGAAAATCTTTGTATAGTCACAAGGAAGATTCCTGTTGAATGTGGTGACATTTTGATTAATATCACATGAAAACAGCCTTATTGACAATGTCCTTGTACCACTCTAAAGGTCACAAAATGTGGCTCAATCTTTCTCATACTTGCTGAAAATGTTTGTTTAGTCATTAGTAAGTCAACCCTATGTATTATTGGCTTAATATCAAACGGAAAAGGGTCTTATGTACAATTACTTTGTTTCAGCTCTAGTCTAGCCAGATCACAATCCCCAAAAATACTGTAAATGCCTGTATTTTCATGAAAGAAGAACCCATGATTATGATTGTTTATATGAAGTAAGTAAAACGTGGCCTTGGCGGCAAATATCAGTTCCGAAGATCCAATCACAACCTTTCACCTCTATATCCATTTGACTTTTAGAAAAATATCCTATTGTGGTCAATTTCAGTTGATTACTTAGCTTGAGAAAGTAAATTCAGGTGAATGATTTGGGCTATCTTGCTCCTCTAGTTTATTTGTATGTGTGTAATAATAATAATAAAGACTTTATTTCACGAGGCTGTGTGATGGGGATGTGTGCAATTTCAAAAAGCGGGGTTGTGCGGAAATGGGTTAACCCATTCCAAAACAATGAAATTTTAAACTGGTCCAAATTCCAAGAACTTGCAGACGACAATTTTAAGTTGATGAAATTGTTAAAATCTTTGTCTTTTGGAGTAGAAATCATTGTGGTTAATGAAGAAATTGCTTGTAACACAATGTTTTCCAAAGATTTTATATAGAGGGGAGTTTAAAAGCGTCATTGTGTGGGAATGGGTTAACATTGGTAGATCTAGTGTTCCCGCATACTCGATGATACTTTTTATCAATAGCGTAATGATCACCGAACTCTGCACAATAATTTTTCCACGTGCTGAACATATATGAATGGGTCGCTTACATTCTTGGTGTAATTCGAGATTAAAGCCATACATGAATGCATTGAATAGAAATAGGACGGAACATATTGAAATGGGTAATAATTGGCTTGTATTGGGTTTCATGAAAATTAGGACGTTAAAAATCATTTTGAATCTTAATGTTAAATCTCAAAATTGAATATTGTGCTTTAAGTTTGTAATACCAACTATGAAGAAAAAAAAATGAGCCAAAAAAGAACTAGAAAAGATTATGGGGAAAAAAAAAGAACCTGCTATGCACTATTTAACTGCTTGAACCTTTTCCTGTACAATCCCTGTTTTTTACGTCCCCATGTATTTATACTTGAGAAAACATTGCGGAACAAGAAGAAATTGCTTGTCACATGTAATTTCTTCCTTTTCCTCATTTCATTTTCTTTTGAACACCTCTCAATATAAAAGTTTTGGAAAAAATTGTGGAAAATGAAGAAATTTGCCTGTCACCAGTAATTTCTTTATTATCCACAATGTTCTCTACCACAATAGACAAAGACTGTAAAGATTTCATCAACTTTAAATTGTCGTCTGCAACTTCTTTCAATTTGGACTGGTCTAAAATTTTATCGTGTGGGAGAGAGTTAAACAAACACTGGACGAAACAGGAATATTGTCATACTGAAACCTTGAATACTCCTCATTTGGCAGGAGGCATAGATAAAGATCAGTCTGCACATTTTTGTAGTCATTCTGATCTTTAAGTCTACATAACCTGTTTCTCCTTTTCCAAAGATTGAATTAATTTTCAAACGAAACAGTGACCCACAACTCAACACTTTCAGCCCTTTGTTTCTGGAAATTCTAAGGTGTCATTCATAAGTGTCAACCCTTGTCATGCTGAATAAAATCCTTGTTCTGAATTGTTATGCTGAACCCGGAATATTCTCGTTTGGGCAGGAGGTAAAGACAAAGATCAGCCTGCACATATGTGCAGTCTTATCTTAGTCTACACCACCTGCTTGTCCAGAATTCTAGCCAGAATTGTTTATAAAATCAGTTTTCAATTGAAGTAATGACCTGCAACTAGCGCCTCCAGTGATTTCAGTCCTTTGATTTTGGTGCAACTCTAAACAGGATATTTATTCAGCATGACAAGGGTTAAAATCAAAGGATTGATAGCACTGTATGTCTTGTTGTCAGGGTCAATATTTAGTTTGGAAATTGATCATATGGAGAAAGCCGACTTGAAGAAGACAAATAGGTGGTGTAGACTAAGATCAGACTACACATATGTGCATGCTGATCTTTGCCTATACTTCCATAACAGGAATATTCTGGGTTCAGCATGACAAGGGTAAATAAATTGTTGAAAAGTTGTGACTGGCCAACTCAATTAAAATATTGATAGCCTAGAACAGTTTTGTAATTACCTGCAGCTAATTGGGTCATTGAAATGAGGTCAATGCTATGATCCCACCTCATTATGTTGTCATGGAAACACTTTCTAATTTTCAATGTAATAGAAAGTGATAAAAACAATAAATTCAAGATGTTGGAAGAAATCCTGATGAAGCTGTATTCAAATAAAGTTGTAGTTTCAACCCTGAAACCCATTTTCACACAATCCACTTTTTTAGCCCCTCAAGAAAAGACTTGGGGAAAACAAAGTTGAAAATGAAGAAATTGCTTGTTACAAGCAATTTCTTCAATTTCAACCTTGTTTTCTACCTGAAAAGAAAAAGATACTCTAAATTCTCTCTACTTGAAATTGTTGTCTTCAACTTCTTTGAATTTGGACCAGTCTAAAATTTTGACACATTGAAATGGGTTAAACCCATTCCCACACAAGCCCGCTTGTTAACTGACATTCCCACACAATAACAATTTTTTGAGCCTCTAGGAGTAAAATCTTTAGAAAACATTGTGGAAAATGAAGAAATTTCTTGTTAAAAGCAATATCTCCAGAGACAGATTTTTAAAATTCATCAACAAAAAAAATGTCTGCAATTTCTTACTATTTGGACCAGTTTAAATTTAGTTTTCCCTCATTGTTTCACCCTATGACATTACTTTTTGCAGTAATATACAAACTTTAGTCTTGTCATGCTGAACCCAGAATAACCCTGTTTTGGAAGGAGGTAAAGACTGAAATCAGCCTGCACTTATGTGCAGAATGATATCAGTCTATACCGCCTACTTATATTTTGGAAATGAATATTAAGGATTCCACTGAAAGATTCCAGTATTTTAAGCTCTTTTATCTTTGAGTGTATTTCTGTAGAAAATTTTATTCAGGATGACAAAGTTTAATCCATTACAAGTTGACAAAATTTTAGATTTGACTGAATTGAAAGAATTGCGGATGGCAATTTGGACTTGATAGAATTTCAAAATTCTTTGTCTTTTGGGGTAGAAAACATTGTGTAAAATGAAGAAATTGCTTGTCACAAGCAATTTCTTCATTTTCCACAATGTTTTCAAAAGCCTATATTCTTGAGGGTTTCAAAAAGTGTCCTGGGTTAAATGAGGTATACTATTGTGATCAATTATTTTTTGGTTGTTTTATGGGGGCGACCACAGTTTAACTTTTGGTGGCATCAAGAAGAATATGCTTTATGATAATTTGTAACCTTTCCTTAACCCATTCCAACTTAATCCCTCCTTTTTACGCCCCTTGAGAAAAAAGCTTTGGAAAACATTGTGGAAAATGAAGAAATTGCTTGTATCAAGCAATTTCTTCATTATCCACAATGTTTTCTACCCCAAAAGACGAAAAAAATTAAAATTACATCAACTTGAAATTGTCGTCTGCAGCTTCTTTCAATTTGGACCAGTCTAAAAGTTTGCTGTGTTGGAATGGGTTAAGATATGGGATGATAGGAAATTAATTCAAGGGCAGAATGTAGTGTGTTATAATATGAATTGGCAGGCATCCAGCTATTTTACACTAGTTTGCACACCAAAGAATGAATAACAACCAAAACATATGTGGCAATTTATATGTACTCTAGTTGTATGTAAGATATAAAACCTATGTTAGCCATACTCATTTTTCCTGTTTTATCCCTTTACTCCAAGAATTCCAGAGCTCCGTTATGTTGGGGTTTTTTAGCTCACCTGAGCACAAAGTGCGAGGTGAGCTATTGTGATCGGTCGTTGTCCGTCGTCCGTCCGTCCGTCTGTCCGTCTGTCCGTCTGTCCGTCTGTCCGTCTGTCCGTCCGTCCACAATTTCTTTAAAAATCTTCTCCTCCTAAACCAGTAGGCCAATCAAGCTGAAACTTTGCAGGGATGTTCCTTGGGTGAAGTTCTTCAAAAGTTGTTAAAAGAATTTAATTCCGTCAAAAACTCTGGTTGCCGCGGCATTTTGAAATGGGAATCTTTAGTAATTCTTTAAAAATCTTTAAAAATCTTCTCCTCCTAAACCAGTGGGCCAATCAGGCTGAAACTTTGCAGGGATGTTCCTTTGGTGATGCTCTTCAAAAGTTGTTAAAAGAATTTAATTCTGTGAAAAACTCTGGTTGCCGCGGCATTTTAAAATGGGAAATTATGGTAATTCTTTAAATATCTTTAAAAATCTTCTCCTCCTGAACCAGTAGGCCAATCAAGCTGAAACTTTGCAGGGATGTTCATTGGGTGAAGCTCTTTAAAAGTTGTTAAAAGAATTTAATTCCGTCAAAAACTCTTGTAACCGCGGCATATGAAAATGGGAATCTTTAGTAATTCTTTAAATATCTTTAAAAATCTTCTTCTCCTAAACCAGTAGGCCAATCAAGCTGTAACTTTGCAGGAATGTTCATTGGGTGAAGCTTTTCAAAAGTTTTTAAAAGAATTTAATTACGTCAAAAACTCTGGTTGCCGCGTCATTTTAAAATTGGAATCTTTAGTAATTCTTTAATTATCTTTAAAAATCTTCTCCTCCTAAACCAGTAGGCCAATCAAGCTGAAACTTTGCAGGGATGTTCATTGGTTGAAGCTCTTCAAAAGTTGTTAAAAGAATTTAATTCCGTCAAAAACTCTTGTAACCGCGGCATATGAAAATTGGAAATTTTAGTAAATCTTTGATGTTGTTTTTTTCATAGACTACAAGGCCAAAGGCCTTTATATTTTGTAAAGAGCTTAATCATATCGTTCTCTACCAAGTTTTTAAATATTTAATCTCTGGGATCAAAAATGGCCCCGCCCCTGAGGTCCGAAGTTTGGAAAAATTCTTAATAAGAGCAATTTCAAAAGGCTTCTCCTCTTAAAATATAAGGTCTAGGATATTCATTTTTGGTATGTAGCATAACTAGATGGTTTTGTACTATATCGCAAAAAGTTTTCATCCAAGGGTCAAAAACGGCCCTGACTTGGGGTCCAAAAATTTGGAAAAATGCAAAATATGAGTATGTTGAAAAAATTCTTCATTTTAAGGCAGAGGGCATTTAAATTTTGAGTGTAGCATAGCCAGGCTGTTATCTATCAATTTTGATTAAATTATGCCTGTAGGTTAAAAAACACCCCTTCCCTGGGTGTCCAAAGTTCGTAAAAATGCTCAATTAGACCATGTTCAACAGTCTTCTCCTCCCAATCTACAAAGTCTAAGGCATTCATATTTGATTTATAGCATAACCAGATGGTTCTCTACTATGTTAGCTAAAATCTAAGCCCTGGGATAAAACATGGCATTGCCCCAGAGGTCCAAAATTTTAGAAAACACCCAATTAGAGCAAAAGTCTTCTCCTTCTGAAATATAAGATGAAGGGCATTCATATTTGGTATGTAATATGACTATATAATTTTGTACTATGTTACAGGAAAATTTGCTCTTAGGATAAAAAATGTCTCTGCTCCTGGGATTGAAAATTGCATAAATCGCATTGAAAGGATTCTTCTTAAATAGAAATGGAGAAATTGCTTCCTTTCTCACAATGCTTTTTAAATCTTTTTCCCCGAGGGTAACAAATTCTGGGATAGTTTGGTAATCGATTAAACTATGAAGCCAAAGGCATTCATTTTCATTTTAAAGCATTACTGGATTGTTTTGTACAAAGCCCAAAATGTTATACTTGTTTTATTTATTTTGCTCAAGTTGTGTCTTTTTGTATACAAAAAAGTACTGTAATTTGCAGATGCCTCAGGTGAGCGATTTAGGACCATCATGGTCCTCTTGTTTACCCTTCCTTAGTAAAAGGTCCACATCCATTAACCCTTGTCATGCTGAATAAATCCCTGACAGAATTGCATTTAACCATGGGTTCACTAGTTGTTGGTTAACCCTTGTCATGCTGAATAAATTACCTTACTGAAATACTGTCAAATCAAAGGGCTGAAAGCACTGATAGAACTTGTCGTTCAAAAATCAATATTTCTTTTAGAAATCAACTTCATAAACAACTCTGGCAGGAAAAGTTCAAACAGGAGGTGTAGACGAAGATCAGCCTGCACATAAGTGCAGTCTGATCTTAGTCTACACCTTCTGCCAAAACCGGAATATTCCGGGTTCAGCATGACAAGGGTTAATATTCAATTAATAAAATTCTAATTTTAACAACTCTTGCTTAAAAGAGTCAAGCAGGTGGTGCATACTGCATTTGGTCTATACCTCCTGCTAAAACAGGAATATTCCAGGTTCAGCATGACAAGAGTTAACACATGATCCAAATTTTAGAAATAATGTATTTCACATCATAAACGCACCCTCTCTAATAAACATACTTTGCTTGGTGCTTTTATTAGGTAGATTGGATAACAAGAAGCCTTTCAGAGACGGCATTTTGAATGAAGAACAAATAATAAATTGGGATGACCATTACAGATACAAAAAATATGCCAAGACTGATGAAGTATAGACCCTGGTCTGACTGGCATCATTACTTGTTTACTTCCAAGATGATCTGTTTTCACAAGACAGGTCCAAATTTGATTTATTTCTGGGCTGCCCAAAATTTTCATTTTTTGTAGCAATTGTTTGGTCTTCTAATGTTTTACCCATTAAACACGCATTGAAATGATAAAACTTTTGAAAATATTGTGATAAAAGAAAAAATTGCTTGTAACTATATTTTCTTCCTCATAATATTATGGCCCTTGTTTTTCAATTTAAACAAACTATGTTCTGTCATCTACGTTCCTTTTCAAGTTGCCGCCGCGATATAACTGAAAGATTGTTAAAAGCGGGGTAAAACCCCATTCAAACAAACAAACCTTTTCAAGTTGGACCAGTCTAAATCTTTGTCGTAAATTGGTTAACCCATTCCCATACAGGGACGCCTTTAAACGCCCTTCTATAAAAAGGCTATGGAAACCATTGTGGATAATGAAGAAATTGCTTGTACAAGCAATTTCTTCATTATCCACAATGTTTTCTACCCCAAAATATAAAGATTTTTTTAAATTTCATAAACTTTATATTTTCGTCTGCAACTCCTTTCAATTTGGACCAGTCTAAAATTTTGTTGTTTGATAATTGGTTAAATATCTCATTACGGGATAAAGAAATTTCAAATTCATCCATATTGAAAAAAATTCAAAGTGCAACAAAATTAAAAAATCGAAGTTAGATAGGAAAGAAAACATTGTTAGAAAAGAGGAAATTACTTGAAACTATAATGCGAGTGGAGGGGGGGATGGAATGGGTCAATTTTGTCTAGTAATGGGCTATGTTAGCTGCCACCTGGTTGGCTTGTGATGAATTTTGCAGCAAGTTTGTTTATATAAAAAGTAAACACTTTTTAGCAGCAAGGTGCTGGTATGAAAGGCTGTGCGTTTTTTTACCCTTTTGAAGGTGTGACATATACTAGTCAAAATATATTGGTTTAATTGGGCTTAATGACACTTTCAACACTATTTACGTTAATTTTGGGGAGGGGATATAGCTGAAACTAGAATTGAAAGCGAGGGATTGAATGATTCAAATGCTGTTAAAATAGGGAGGGGAAGTTTGTCAAGAAGTGAGACTTACTGCATTATTATATTCAACACAGCACTTTTAACCCTTTCCTGCACAATCCCTTGTTTTTATGTCCCTATGATTTTATTCTTGTGAAAACATTGTGGGAAAATAAGAAATAGCTTGTAACAAGTAATTTCTTCTTTTCCCACAATATTTTCTATCCTGTACGTAGACCGGTTATGTGTCATATTCCACCCATTTTTTTATTGCTGTCTGCAACTACTTTCAAATTGGACCAGTTTACTATTTAGAAAAACAGGAAAGGGTTAAGGTAATGATAGTTTATGGCATCATTGATTGAAAACTGCAGAATATAAACTTATTACCAGACGACAAAATTTTAGACTGGTCCAGATTGAAAGAAGTTGCAGATGACAATCTTATGTCGATGAAATTTAAAGAATCTTTCTTTAAGGGTAGAAAACATTGTGGATAATTAACCCATGTCATGCTGTATTAACCTCCTCAAATTGCTGTAAAACCAAAGGGCTGTAAGCACTGATAGAACTTGTTGTTCAAAAATCAATATTTCTTTTAGAAATCAATTTCATAAACAACTCTAGCAGGAAAAGTACAAGCAGGAGGTGTAGACCAAGGTCAGACTGCACTTATGTGCATGCTTATCTTGGTCTTTACCTCCTGCCAAAAAACAGAATATTCCGGGTTCAGCATGACAAGGGTTAAAAGATTGCTTGTGACTTAAGCAATTTCTTCAGTGTCCACAAGGTTTTCCAAAGTTTTAATTCTTTAGGGTGTCAAAAAGCATCATTGTTTTGGAATAGGTTAATAAGACATAATTTTCAAATTGTCGTTTACAGAAGAGTGAAAACATTTCTATGTATACTGCACAATAATTCTGATGGAACAAACATTGTATACTCAAAACAGGAGATGAACGTAATTTTTGCTTTGAACTATCTGCCAAAACACTCATCATTGTAACTCCCATAAAACATTTCTTCTCATGATAAGCACATATTTTCTCTGATTAGAAAATCTCTGGCAGAAATTAGGTTATGATCGAGGGTTGAATTTATTGCAATAACAATATAATGTCAAAATGTTATTACAGTATAGGCTAGGTGTATCACTACGCAATTGACAGACTGCGGATATCATTCAAAAAATTGATCAAACAATCAAAGCATTCGTTTAAGAGATTAAGAGAATATTTTTGTTTACATGGAGATATGAACCGAAAAAACTAATCACACTGTATGAATACGCACAGCGGATTTATACATTGTGTGATTAGTTTTTTCGGTTCATACCTCCATGAAAACAAAAAATATTCTCTTCATGTCTTATAATTTAATAGCATCGAGCAAAAAAGGCAAAAGCTTTACAAATTTCGATACCTTTTTGCATGGCACTATTTTGTGGGGAAGCATACAAAATCGCTGCGTGCTCAAAATTTTGTTCATGGAGTTATTGATAATTTTGTATGACCAATCAGAACGCTCGTTTATGATAGACGAAACTAAAAATTAAATTATTTGGATTAGAAGTGGATTGTAATACTGGCATTGGTCAATATAAATGTGCTGCATTTTCTTTGTTTTCAGTTATGGCATTTAGTTTGCCAACCAACCTCACAGGTAAACAATAGCGAAAACATTGTGTAAGATGAAGAAATTACTTGTTACAAGTAATTTCTTCATTTTCGACAATATTTTCCCACCAGACAGTTGAACAATCTGAAATTTCATAACATTTAACCAAATTCCACACAATGATACTTTTGGACGCCCCTCAAGAAAAACAATTGGGAAAATGAAGAAATAAATTGAGTGAACAAGCAATTTTTCCTGCCTTACAGTTGAAAAAAATACAAAATTTCATAAACTTTGAAATGTTTTCTGTAACTCCTTTCAATTTGGACAAGTCTACAATTTTGTCATCTGGTTATCGTAGCCAGCTATCTGTCAATTTTGCATTGCAATGGTTCCGCGCGAAACAGTTGTATATGCCTATAAACATAGGCAGTTACAACTGTTTTGCCCTGAACCTTCGATTTATTTATTGAGGATCACTCTCAAGAACTGTATTTTGTCCTGTGCTATGTTACAGCAATGACTGCGTATGACTGTGGTAGCGCGTATGACTCGTAGGCATGGAGTCTTGGTTTCTATCCCTGGCTGCGGCAAATATCCTTTCCGACACTTGTCTTCCACCAATGGGTGGATAATCATAAACCTAGGTGGGATTAGCAGCTGGAGGATCGGAAAGGATGTAGTAGAAGTATTGGTGTGAGAAAAAACAGGATCCCAGAGTTTGGATCTCGAGCTGCCGGGATATGACTGAAATACTGTTAAAAGTGGTGTTAAACCCCTAATCAATCAAAGTTACAGCAATTGAGTGGGTTTACAGCTATTTAGTGTACCTGCCATAGGGTAATCTGTTACAGTTGAAAAAGCTATGTGGAAAGAATAAAAGTATTGTTCATAAACACATCTTGTTTTAACCCTTGTCATGCTGTATAAATTACTTCACTGAATTGCTGTTAAATCAAAGGGCTGAAAGCACTGATAGAACTTGTTGTTCAAAAATCACTATTTTGTTTAGAAATCAACTTCATAAGCAACTCTGGCAGGAACAGTACAAGCGGGAGGTATAGACTAAGATCAGCCTGCACATAAGTGCAGTCTGATCTTAGTCTACACCTCCTGGCAAAATCGGAATATTACGGGTTCATCCTGACAAGGGATAACAGATCTCTGGCAATTTTTTCTATTACAAGTTACAGGTTCAAGTTATGGCAACCTCATTGACTGAGAGTGAGCCAGTTCTCGGAAAAGTAAAGGGATTAAGTCAAAACGACTTTCTGATTTGTCATGCTCTGCCCAGAGTGTTCCTATTTGGGCAGGAGATAATAAAAGACATATGCCACCCTGTGGATATGCGCAGTCAGGTCAAAGTCTACACCACTTGTTTGTTTAAAAAAAAATCTGAATTAGTGATTCCAGTGCTTTCTTTCCTTTGATTTGAATCCTTTCCCATTCATTAAAATTTTTGACTGGTCCAAATTAAAAGAAGTTTCAGACAAGAATTTTCAGTAGTAGATGGATTCTTAAAAATCTTCATCTTCTTGGAAAGAAAATCTTGTGGAAAAAATTGCAAATGACAAGCAACTTTTTCTTTTTTCACAATGATCTCAAAAGCTTTTTTATTGAGGTGTGTAAAAAGCAGGTATGTGTGGGAATAGGTAAATTGTTTTACTTAGCATGCAGATACTCAACACAATTAGGAACACTTGCACTCAAAGCCTTTAAAACATATGGTTGTCCTAATTCACAAAACATATTTAAAGCCTTAAGGTAAAGTTTGACACGTTTGATAGTTAGTTGCAATCATCGGCAAGCGCAGTTTCAGAGGTAATGAATGATTTTTTCCATTGAAAATGGGGGTGAGGGTGTGGGATGCAGGAATTAATGAATGCCATCGTCAATCGTAAAAAGGAATATTTTTTTTCTTTGCTGTATTTGCTATATTACAGTGACTTGTGGCATAGGACAGCTTATAATGACTTGACAGAAGGGTGACCTTGTTAAAAAACAAGTTAGATTAATTATGGAAATTGATGATTTTGACCCTTTACTCTTACGTTTTAATGTGAAAGACAAAGACTGATGTGCCTATATTGTTCAGGTTAAGCATTGTCTAGTATATCTGCTTGTCATTTGATCATAACTTGAGTTAACCCTTTCCCACACAATCCAGCGTTTTTACTCCTCTCAAGAAAATTAAGACTTTAGGAAAATAAGGTCAAAAATGAAGAAATTGATTGTTACAAGCAATTTCTTCATTTTCAACCTTGTTTTCCACACAAATAGACCGAGATGCTCAAAGTTCTCTCAACTTGAAATTTTCTTCTGCATCTTCATGAATAGTTCAAAATTTTGCTGTGTGGGAGTGGATTAAATGATTAACACATTCCCACACAGTGACGCGAGCCTCTCAAGAAAAACAGTTGGGAAGAAAATTGTGTAAAATGAAGAAATTGCTTGTAGCAAGCAATTTCTTCATTTAACACAATGTTTTCTACCCATAGAGTTGAAAAAATCTAAAATTTCGTCTGCAACTCCTTTCAATTTGGACCAGTCTAAACCTTTGCCGTCCGGTTATGGGTTATGATGGCACAATAATGATGATAAAATTTTATCGATTTTGAATTTTAGCTGGCTGGACAGTCAGGAAGGGAAAATCTAAGATAATTGATAGGGTTAAATAAGTTATTGCCTTATTGGACTGAAAATGGATTGCTTGAATATTATTTTAACAAATCATTTATTGCCACAATGAACTCTTAGTTATCAGAAATTCGTAAATTTTAATGCAATGACAGCTACTTTCCAAAGTTAACCAAATTGACTGATAGCTGGCTACACCTATTGAAGCTACTGGCCACGCCCACTGACTGCAACAGGAAGTTTCATTTTAATATTACACAGCCTTATTTTGCCAAATTTAAAACCAGTAACATGTCACAAAACTGTTAGTTCTGGACCTAATTCAAGCTGTAGTAAGTCGCCATCGTAGTGCAGATGGTAGCGCGTAAGACTCCTTATCTTCAATAATGGGATGTCATGGGTTTGATCTCTGGCTGCAGCACATATTCTTTCCCACACTTGTCTTCCACCAATGGATAATTGTTAACCTAAGTGGGATAGCAGCTGGAAGCTAGGACAGGATGAAGTGGTAGTACTGGTGTGAGAAATACCAGGAATCAATTGTTAGGTGCTCAAGCCACCATGTGCAGTTTGATCTTTGTATATACCTCCTGCCAAACAGGAATATTCCGGGTTCAGCATGACAAGGGTTAAATGCCTGTATGTTTCTATATGTACTTACAATTTTTTGGCATAACCCACTTTTTCTAGTTAGATGCATATTGTTTGAAAGTACTGTAAAATTGTGATGCTTTGAAATAAGATAGCAGAAAGGGTCAAGAAAAGGTTTACCGCAAAAGAAATTTGAAGGGAAAATTAAAATTTCACATCAGGGGTTAATTTCGATACTGTTCTAAGCATCTATACAATGTATAAAAACTTAGAACAGTATCGCAATTAACCCTTGAACCAAGCATTATCATATTAAGTATGAACTATTGTCATCAGTCATAGCGCTGTAATTTGTTCCTTTCCATTAAATTTGAAGTAAATTGTCGAAGTTCAAAATGTTAACTGGGGTTAAAAAGGCTTTCATGCATACAAAATTGGGTTTTGAATACGCTTGCATTGTAAAATGGCATAATGAGAATATCGCCTTTATAGTGTGTACTGTTATATCTCGTGTAACGTTACTCCGTTTAATTATTCATGGTAGTGATAGAAAAAAAAAGAGGTGATCAGTAAAATTTGAATGCTGTTTTTTAATCGCATCACTGAACTAGTATTTATGCATAGTAAACAGGGTCAGAATTGTCAATAACACTTAGCTTGTGTGAAATTATAGTTAATGTTTAATAACTTAACCCTTGTCATGCTGCTCATGGAATAGTTCTTCTTTGGCTGGTGATATAGATTAAAATCAGCCTGGACATATATACAGTCTGATCTTGGTCTAAAGCACCTGCTTGACTTTTAAGCCTTGTTGCAAGCAATGAATTTCTTCATTAAATACAATGTTTGCTATATACCAACATATAAAGATTTCTGAGATTCAATCACTTAGAAATTGTTTTTATGCCCCCCCCACCGATAAGATCGGGGGCATATTGTTTTACCGCTGTCTGTCGGTCTGTCTGTCTGCAAAACTTAACCTGCCAACTAAACATTTTCCTATAACTTCAACCCTGATTAAGTTACAATGCTAATATTTGGTATGTAGATAGGTATAAACAAGGCGCAACTAGGGAAGGTCATTTCATCAAGGTCAAGGTCCAAATTTAAATCCTTTTCCCTAAAACAAAGAAAAAAATTAATAAAAATCACCTGTTTCTAAAGAATTCCTGTTTCGGGGCAAAGTGTTTCACAAACACATCTTGACACATCTACTTTGAATTTTGACCAGTCTAAGACATTGACCCACAACTTAGGGCCTTTAGTCCTTTGCTTTAACCCATTCCCACATAGTAAAATTTTAGACTGGACCAAATTGAAAGGAGTTGCAGACTTCAAATTAAAGCTTATGAAATTTCATATTATTTCATCTTTCTGGGTAGAAAACATTGTGTGAAATGAATAAATTGCTTGTTACAAGCAATTTTTTCATTTTACACAATGTTTTCCCATGTGTTTTTCTTGAGAGACGTCCAAAAGCGTCACTATGTGGGAATGGGTTAATACAGAATGATGTGATAATTGATTTGTTCAACATAATAAGGGCTAATCACTCCAATATGCAACCTGAATTAGGATTTTAATAACTAGAGCACATGCCATTTTGTTTGTTTTGAATGGGATTTAATGCTTTTCATTTGTTTGTTTGAATGGGGTTTTACTCTGCTTTCAACAATCTTTCAGTTATATTGTGTGGCTGGAGCACTTAACAATGGATTCCTAGTATTTCTCACACCAGTACCCCAGCACATCCTTTTCTAGCCTCCAGCTGCTTTCCCACATAGGTCTACGATTATCGACCCATTGGTGGGAGACAAATAGTGGGAAAAGATGAGTGCCACTGTCGGGTATCTAACCCGGGACCTCTGGATGGGGTAAAATGCCACTTTAAAACAATGTCCCCTCTAATACTGGTCAAAAGAATTAATGGATATCTTACAAACTGACTGATCACACTAGCATTGACCTTGGTACCAACAAATTATATTTGGGGGGCCACAATGTTTCAAAAATTCAGCCGAGGCTCACCGATAATTATGTCAAAAAACATTGTCATTGATTGCAATGACTAAATGGAGTGGTACTATCTTTTACCCATTCCCACTCAATGATTCTTTTGCCACATCCCCAAGAAAAAAAGTTTTGTAAAACATTGTGGAAAATGAAGAAATTGCTTGTTAAAAGCAATTTCTTCATTTTCCACAATGTTTTCTACCCAAAGAGTTTGAAAAATTTAATTTCATTTACTTTTAATTGTCATCTGCGATTCAATTATATTTGGACCAGTCTAAAATTTTGCTGTTGGTTAACAACCTTACAGCAAAGTACACCAACTCATTTGCTTTCTGGGTATCCCATCTTCTAGACTAGAGCTTCAAAATTTAATGCTGCATGACTTGTGGTATGACTTGGACTTTTACCTGTTACCCTGAACCCTTGTCATGCTGAATAAAATTCTTATTCGATTATTCATTAGAATAAAAGGACTGAAAGTACTGGAAGCGTTAGCTGTCGGCCAGTATATTTTTTTGAAAATTGATTTTATAAGTAATACTGAATTGAATCGGTCCACAACAAAGGTTGTAGACTAAGATCAGACTTCACATTTTTGCAGGCTGATTCTATTCCTCCTGCAAAAACAGAAGTATTCCGGATTCGGCATGACAAGGGTTAATTTCCATGGGACATTACATTAGTTCACCATTAGCACCTGCATTTGAGCCATGTAGGACCTGATACACCCTTGTTATGCTAAGCCCAAAATAATTCTGTTTTCACTAAGCTGTAGTTACAATGTTTAACCCTTTCCTGGATAAACCCAGGATTTTACATCACTATGATTTTATACTTGAGAAAGCATTGTGGAAAAAGGAAAATTGCTTATAATCAGCAATTTCTCCTTTTCCCACAATATTTTCTACCACATACGATGGTCAGTTTCAGATTGCTTGCATTTTTCATTGTCGTCTGCAACCTCTTTCAAATTGGACCAGTCTAAAATTTCATAAAAACAGGAAAGGGTTAAGTGACCATACCAACAAAGGAATGTCTGAGTTTAAAGTTCGCTTCCGATCTAAATGTTTGATTTGATTGGTCCATGATCGGTCTATGATGAACAGTCAACTTCGACCAGTCTAAAATTTCATTATCTGGTAATGGAAAGTTGTTTCAGCCATGAAAGGTCAATTTGGACCAGTCTAAAATTTTTATTGTTGGGTAGTGGAAAGTTGTTTTACCCATTCCCACACAGTGACACTTTTGGATGCCCCTCAAGAAAAACAATTCGGAAAACATTGTGTGAAATGAAGAAATTGCTTGTAACAAGCAATTTCTTCATTTTACACAATGTTTTCTATTGAGAAAGTTGAACAAATTTAAAATTTCATAAACTTGAAATTGTCGTCTGCAACTTCTTTCAATTTGGACCAGTTTAAAATTTTACTATGTGGGAATGGGTTAAGCTATAGTCGGTCATTGTGGACCAGTCTAATATTCTATTGTTTGGTAACAGGAAGGTGGTTGCTTTTCATGTGACCTTATCTTAGTTGTACACATTATGTTGAATAATAATCAGCTGTTAATGTCAGGGAAATCCTTTCATGTTTTTTTTTAACATTGACATAAGGACTTCTTCAACAATTTGACAGCTTTGCGTCACGGACAAAAATTAAATTCTTTTTTGTTTTTAAAATGCCCATAATTATAAACCAATGGCTTGGGATGACAAAATTTTAGAATGGTTCAAATTCAAAGATATTGCAGATGCAATTTCAAAGTAACTCTAACATTGGTCTGCCAAAAAGGGTAGAAAATATTGTGAGAAAAGGAGAAATTGATTGTCACAAGCAATTTTTCCTTTTTTTCCAAAATTTTCATATAAGGCGTCAAAATGTGTGATTGTGAACTTATGTGGGTTGAGCAGCTGGAGGCTCAGAAATGATATAATGGTAGTACAGGTAAAAAAAACCAGGAATCCTTGGTTAGGTGCTCTAGCCGGCGCAATATGACTGAAATACTGTTAAAAGTGATGTTATACCTCATTCAGTTTATTAAATAATCATGTATGTATGTTACATCACCTAGCTGGTTGTTAATCTACTAAATTAATTTCAAAATTGTTTAATTGTACAGAATCATTCCATCGGATGGCCTACTTTGGCTTCACTAGGTCAAAGCTACTTGTTTCAATATGGACTAGTCTAAAATTTTGCTGTGCGAGAATGGGTTAAGGGTCACAAAAACCTACTGGTTTTATAACATTATGATATGTCAAAATTTATGATAGATAATTCACTGACTCTTTACCTTTTAAAGACTGTCAATGGACTTTTTAATAGATTACAAATTTCTTACTCACAAAAGTAATTAATTCCTTCAGAGCTTGGTATAATAATGGACAAAGGGTTTAACCCATTCCCACTCAATGACACTTTCTGATGCCCCTTAAGGAAAAAGGCTTTAGAAAACATTGTGGAAAATGAAGGAATTGCTTTTAACAAGCAATTCCTTCATTTTACACAATGTTTTCTACACAGAAAATGGAAAAAATCTAAAATTTCATAAACTTTAAACTGTCATCTGCAACTTCTTTCAACTTGGACCAGTTTAATATGTTGTCAACTGGTAATGGGTTAACCCATTGTGTCATACATTCCCTAACAAAATATGCTTTTTCACGCCCCTCAAGAAAAAAGCTTTGGAAAACATTGATACAAGCAATTTCTTCATTATCCACAATGTTTTCTATCCCAAAAGTTTTTTGAAATTTATAATTCAAAGAACCTGAATTTGTCGTCTGCAGCTTCTCTCAATTTGGACCAGTCTAAAATTTTGTTGTTTTGGAATGGGTTAACCCATTCCCTAACAATTATGCTTTTTCACGCCCCTCAAGAAAAACAATTTGGAAAACTGGTGTGAAATGTTGCGAGCAATTCCTTCTTTTGACGCAATGTTTTCTACCCATAATGTGAAATAAATCTAAAATTTCATAAATTTCAATTGTGGTCTGCAACACCTTTTACATTGCACCAGTCTAAAATTTGTTGTCTGGGAAGACTGTCAATGGACTTTTAAATCATAAAGATAATGAGTCAGTTTCTTACTCACAGAAGAAATTAGTTCTTCAGAGCCTTAAATATTAACTCATTGCCGCATGACTCAATTTTACTCTGATTCTCAATTCAAAGTGATAACCCATTACCTTTTGGCAAAAATTTAGACTGGTCCAAATTGAAGGAGTTACAGACAACAATTAAGGTTAATAAGGTTTTTAGAATTTTCAACTTCCTGGGTGGAAAACATTGTGGAAAATCAAGAAATTGCTTGGTTCAAGCAATTTCTTCATTTTCTACAATGTTTCTCAGTTTATCCTGGGGGGGGGGGGTGTCAAAAAGTGTCATTATGTGGGAATGGGTTAATTCTAGGAAGAAGCGGATGACTTTATAAGTAGGTGGAATTGCTAAAATACCTTTCTTTGAGTAGAAAACATTGTAGAAAATGATTATTTCAAACTTTTTCTAGGTAAGCGATTAGCTGTTCATTGGCCCTACCCATTGACTCTGCTAGCCATGCCCACCTACTCTGACAGGCAGTTTCAGTTAGATAATAAACAGTGCAATTTTGTGGCCATTATTTAGAGTTCATTAGGGGCTGTAGAGATGCTATACACAAATTTTGTCAAAATACTGTCAAGAATTAATGAGTTATTGCCCCTGATTTGACTTAAATTACTGTTTTAACCCTTGTCATGCTGAAACCTGAATATTCTTGTTTTTGCAGAAGATATAGACAAAGATCAATCTGCACATGGTATAACTGAGAGTCTGTCAAAAACAGCATAAAACCCCTTAACCCTTTCCCCTTTTAGGAAATTTTAGACTGGTCCAAATTGAAAGAGATTGCAGACGACAATGAAAAATGGATGCTGTTTGAAATGAAACCATCCTATATGGTAGAAAATATTGTGTGAAAAGGAGAAATTGCTTGTTACAAGCAATTTCTTCTTTTTCCACAATGTTTTCTCAAGTATAAAATCACAGGAGCGTAAAATCCCGTATTTGAACAGGAAAGGCTTAATAAGAAACAAATCTTATTTTTGCAAGTCATGTATACTTTTGAGAAGGATAAATTTGAAAATTGGAATAATTATTTCAACTGGATACAATTTTAAGTCAATTACAGGTAAAATTTTTTATGCGGGTGGGTGCTGGGGTCAGAGAGGTTGACGGGGCCATGTTCAACAAAACATCTCCACTCTGATTAAAATACGAACCCACCCTTCATTCGTAATCATTCAGAAAGGGGGAAGGGGTTAGTATTTAAGCTAAAGTTGTTTATTAAAAATTGATGTAATATCAAGAGGAAAATGATACAAAATTGAATAGTAAAGAAGAAATAGTGTGCAATTTCTCCTTTAACATAAATGTTTTCAGTAGATTTTTTATTGAAATAGATGGATACGGGGTGAAGGATTATATGGGTTTCAGGTCCCTGCCCCTCAATTGAATTACATCCAAGAGAGAGGGGAGAACCTATAATTTTCATGCAAATCAAGTTAAAAATCCTTGCCCCTGTATGCATTAATTTGCCTGCATTTTTTGTCCACAAATAAAAATGGGCTAGAGAGAAGTTGATTTGGTCTAGTGGTAACCTTTTAACCCATACCAACTCAATCCCTCCTTTTTACGCCCCTCAACTAAAAAGCTTTGGAAAACATTGTGGAAAATAAAGAAATTGCTTGGATCAAGCAATTCCTTCATTATCCACAATGTTTTCTATCCAAAAAGACGAAAAAAATTAAAATTCCATAAACTTGAAATTGTCGTCTGCAGCTCCTTTCAATTTGGACCGGTCTAAAATTCCACTGTGTTGGAATGGGTTAAATGTCACTTTTAGACCCCCTAAGAAAAGGCGCTTTGGGAAAACATAGTGGAAAATGAAGAAATTGCTTGGTACAAGCAATTTCTTCATTATCCACAAGGTCTTCTACCCCAAAGGTAGAAAAAATAAAAGAATTCATAAGCTTTGAATTGTCGTCTGCAACTTCTTTCAAAATGGACCAGTTTGAAATTTTGCTGTCTTGGAATGGGATAAACTCAGCGGGGTCCTTGAAACAATTCCCCCCCCATACCCACCCACCCTTACACCAATCCTTCATATGAGACCTTAAACTGAGACCCTGTCCCCATATGACCTCAGTTGTAGAGTGGGTGAAACCCCATATTGATGGGTCAGTATGAAACAGTTGTAACTGCCTATAATTATGTTTATAGGCAGTTACAACTGTTTTGCACTAGCCCATCAAATTATACAGTCAAAATAGGGCTTGAAAACTTTGTTACCATTGGCATGCCGATGGAATATTCCTTGAATATCTCAGCTGTGACAATAGCTGTGGCAGGTTTGTAGACTACGATCAGCCTGCATAGACATGCAGTCTGATCTTAGTCTTCACTACCTGCTTGTTCTTTTAGTGTTGAGGAAATATTTGAACTTAAAGCACATCTAAATTTAACAAAATATTCAAATTTTGTGAAGAAAGGATGAATATTCAGCAGGACAAAGGTTAACTTAGTTACAACAATATTAACCCTTGTCATGCTATATAAATTATCTTAACTGAATTGTTGTAAAATCAAAGGACTGAAAGCACTGATAGAACTTGCTGTTCAAAAATCAAAATTTCTTTTAGAAATCAATTTCATAAACAACTCTAACAGGAAAAGTACATGCAGGAGGTGTAGACCAAGATCAGACTGCACAAACCGGAATATCCCGGGCTCAGCATGACAAGGGCTAAACTTATTACTCAATTTATGCAACAGGACAAGCATCGCAATTTAGTTCTAGGTTGGTGTTGGGGGCTGTCTTGCCATTTATCCATGGTTAGTTCACTTGATCACTCGCTGTGCTGGCAGAATATCATTTTGTCTCGCACCAATATGTTGGATAATCGTAATCTTAAGTGGGATGAGCAGTTGGAGGCTTGGAAAGGATAATGGGTAGTACCAGTGTGAGAAATATCAGAAACTCATGGTTAGGTGCTACAGTCGCCACAATTTTACTGAAATGCTGTTAGTGTTAAACTCCAAACAACACAAATAAGAGGCTGATATACCATGAATGTGTATAAATTTGCATTGTGAGGTTACCTGAAAGATTGATCTACTTTACAGGTTGTTTGTCATTAAGATAAACTATATTTCAGTGGCATACTGAGATAAACAATCAAGTGCAAAAAGCCCTTTGATCTTGTGTACAGTCTTAACCCATTTCCACACGATCCTGTTTCATTTCCCACCCATGAAGGTTTGTAGAAAAAATAAATTGAGAATGAAGAAACTACTTGTTAAAAGCAATTTCTGAATTCTCTACATCGAAACACAGCAAATTTGAGATTCTATAAACTTAAACCTTATCATGCTGTTTAACCCTTTCCTGTTTTTAGACCTGTCCAAATTCAAAGGATTTGCAAACGACAATATAAAATCAATTTTATTAAGAAAATAACCATTCAGTAGAGTAGAAAACATTGTGAAAATGAAGAAATTGCTTGTTTCAAGCAATTTCTTCTTTTTTCACAATGTTTTCTCAAGTATAAAAACACAGGGAAGTAAAAACCAGGGATTGAACAGGAAAGGGATAAATAACTTTACTGACTCGCTATAAAATCAAAGGGATGAAATCACTGATAGAACTTGTTAAAAAATCAATATTTCTTTTAGAGATCAATTTCAGAAGTAATTCTGACAGGAAATTTACAAGCAGGATATGTAGACTTATGTGCAGACTGACCTTGGTCTGCATCTCCTGCCAAACCGGAATATTACGGGTTCAGCATGACAAGGGGTAAGGATCTGTGCGAGTCTGCATTATCTTTCAAATTGGACAAGCCAGAAATTTGTGGTTTTGTCATGGGTTAAATCTTGTCATGAAGAATAAAAACATAATTGCATCAAATCAAATCAATTCTTTTCCCACAATAGTTTCAACCCTGTTGGTTGCTTTCTTTTCAAATTTGACTCATTTTCATTGTCATCTTCATTTTCTTTGAATTTGGTTGAGTCTAAAAAAATTTGTTGGCAGGTAATGAGTTAAGAGAATGAAATTGAGTGTAATTGATTTTAACCCATTACCCACTTTTTTATGCAATCAAAGAAAAACACTTAAGACAGCATCGTGAAAAAAGCAATTTCTTTATTGTCATTAATGTTTTCTAGCTCAAAAGACAAAGTCTTTTAAAATTCTATCAACTATTAATTGTTGATTGCGACCTCTTTGAATTTGGACCAGTCTAAAATTTTGCCATCTAATGATGGATTAATTGGCAGCATAAGGGTTTTTGGCAAATGGCTGCATTACATAGGGAGGTAAACAGGATACAGTATAAAATGTTGTTTTTCTCCATGAAGTGCATCAAGTGCAAAAGCACTCCCTAGATGATTAATATCCTACATTTCTGAGTTATAAATTTGTGGGATGGCGGGCTCAGAGATTTTTGTCAAAATGTTGCAGCCTCATTAAAGGAAAAAGTGGTTAGCCCTTTACAAGATGAGAAAATTTTAGACTCGCCTTAATTCAAAGATATTGCAGAGGATAATTACAAGTTGGTGGAAATTTTTTGTGCTTTTTTCAGTAGACATTGAAAAAAATAGCTTGTTTCTTAACCCATTCAACACAATAAAATTTTAGACCAGCCCAAATTCAAAGAAGTTACAAACAACAATTCTTTGTTACAGTTTGTAATAAGTAGTTTCTTCTTTTCCCACAACTTTTTCCACCCAATTGTCGCATGCAATTTCTTTGAATTTGGACCACTTAGAATTTTGCTTGGTAATGTGTAATGCGCTTTATGGCAGAGGCATTTACTTTTTAGCTCACCTGAGCACGTAGTGCTCAAGTGAGCTATTGTGATCCCCTTTTGTCCGTCGTCCGTCCGTCGTGTGTTGTGCATTGTCCGTCAACAATTTCTTTAAACGACATCTCCTCCCAAACCACTTGGCCCATTTGAACCGAATTTGGCAGAAATGTTCCTTAGGTGGTCCCCTTCAAAAATAGCTAAAAGAATTGAAATCTGTTAAAAACTCTGGTTGCCATGGCAACAAAAGTAAAATTTTAAAATAATCTTTAAAAATCTTCTCTTCCTGACCCAGAAGGTGAAGAGCCTTGATATTTTGCATGGTGCATCAGTATATTGACCTCTTTCAAAATAGCTAAAATCATGATCCTCGGGTCCCCAGGGGTGGAGCCCCGGGGGGGGGGGGGGGTTATATAGAAATAAAGAACAATTTTTTAAATGATATCTCCTCCCAAACCACTGGGCCAATTTGAACCAAATTTGGCAGAAATGTTCCTTAGGTGGTCCCCCTTAAAATTAGCTAAAAGAATTGAAATCCGTTTAAAACTCTGGTTGCCATTGGCTACAAAAGTGAAATTTCAAAATAATCTTTAAGAATCTTTTCCAGACCCAAAAGGCATAGAGCCTTGATATTTTGCATGAAGCATCAGTATATTGATCTCATGATCCTCGGGTCTCCAGGGGTGGAGCCCCAGGGGGGGGGGGGGGGGTATAGGCATGAAGCATCAGTTCACAGACTTCTTTCTTATTTCTGAAATTATAAAATTATAACCCATGGAAAAAGTTTTTTCCTTCTTTCAAATTAGCACTAAAACCTTGGAATTTGTAATTTAGACTTTTGGATCCCCAGGTTCATAGTCTTTATATGTAATTGTGGCCCACTTGTTTCATAATCCTAACTTTAACATGAAATTAGACTCTTGAAAGAAAAAGAGCCTTAAATATCTCAGGTGAGCGCCCCAGGGCCAACGGCCCTCTTTTTTGATGATGTTGTCTGGTACCCCTTTGGAATCAATAAAGTCCAAAATTTTGAAAAACAAGAAAAGGGTTAATGAAGACAGAATTTATTGCATTAAGGATTGATTGGTGACTGCATGTAGAATAATGATTGCATACGGTGAAAAAAAATATGTTACTGTGGCTTGTTGCAACAGCTGAGAGAGAGAAAAAAATCTGCAAATTAATACTTTTATCAATACTACAGTCAGGCTTCAGATAAGAGTAACCCTTTTCCGTTAAATCCCTGGTTTTTACAGCCCTGTGGTTTTATACTTGAGGAAATATTGTAGAAAAACGAAGAAACAAGCAATTTCTTCTTTTTCCAAAATATTTATCTACCCTACTGGATGATTTTTATACAAATAAATTTAACTTTAAATTGTCATCTGCAAAACCTTTGAATATGGACGAGTCTAAAATTGAAAAAAAAAAAAAAAAAGAAAAAAACAGGAAAGGGATAAACCCAATTCCAAACAGTCTGCCCTTTTTGTGCACCTTAAAAAAACAACAAAAAAAAACATGGAAAAACTAAGCAGAAATTTGTGGAAAATTATTGAAATGCTTGTTTCAATGAATTTAGCCAATAATGAACTTAACTTGTACAAATTCAGAGAACTCACATTGAGAATTTTTATTTGATGAAATCGTAAAACTCATAATTATTGCCTTTTGGTGTAGAAAACATTGTGGATAATTAAAAAAAAAATTGTGACAAGCATATTATTCATATACGGAAATATTTCCAAAGTTTTTTGTCTTTAGGGGGTGTAAAAAAGTTGGAATTGTTAAGGTAGAGTCTTACACCCAAAAATTGGCCTTAATTAACCCATTCCCACACAAGCCCTCCACATGCCCCTCAATAAAGAAGCTTTAGAAAACATTGTAGAAAATGAAGAAATTGTTTGTATCAAGCAATTCCTTCATTATCCACATTGTTATCAATAAAAAAAAGACAAAAAAAGTCAAAATGCCATCAACTTAAAATTGGCGTTTGCAGCTTCTTTTAATTTGGACTAGTCTAAAGTTTTGCTTTGTTGGAATGGATTAAATCCAAGGAATGGATTAAATCCGAATGTTTCATGCAACTTTAACCCATTCCAACTCAAGCCCTCCTTTTTACGCCCCACAAGAAAAAAGCTTTGGAAAACATTGTGGACAATGAAGAAATTGCTTGTAACAAGCAATTTCTTCATTATCCACAATGTTTTCTATCCCAAAAGACGAAAAAAAAAAAATTTCCATCAACTTGAAATTGTCGTCTGCAGCCTCTTTCAATTTGGACCAGTCTAAAATTTTGCTGTGTTGAAATGGGTTAAACAGCTTGGGCAGACTGAACTGAGTTCATCATGTCAGCATTTCTGAGATGATCCTAATGATTTTTTTAAACCATTAGCAGTTTGCAAAGTTTTAGAACAGCCCAAATTGAAAGGATTATTAAGACTTTATGAAATTTTAGATTTTTCAGCTTTCTGGGTTGAAAACATTGTGTAAAACGAAGAAACTCCCCCACAATGATGCTTTTTGACACCCCTTCAAGAAAAACAATTGGAAAAAATCATTGTGGAAAATGAAGAAATTGCTTATAACAAGCAATTTCTTCTTTTGACAATAATTTCTACCCATGAATGTGAAATAATTTAAAACCTTATAAACTTGAAATCGTCGCCTGCAACTCCTTTCAATTTGGACCAGTCTAAAATGCGACCACATTGTAATTGGTAACTATTATTTCTCAGGAAACCCTATGTCATAGGAAACCCTTTGTCATGGGTACTCATGTTAATTGTTTTGAGGGGGCATTTTCAAAGAGTAAAGGCCACACATGGCTTGTGAAGATTTTAGCTTGAAATCAAATTCTCCTCCCCCTCTTTCTCCTCCCCCCCCTCTTTTCTCCTCATTCTGTTGCTCTGCAGGATTTATACTGTTATTTTGAGCAATCTTGTTTCTGAGCTAAATCTGGCAGTTATCTTGAGCTACTTTATCGACAGGATTTGATGAATGAGAAAAATCTAGGTCTCTGAAAAGCTTGCATAAAGGCAGGGTGAGTGAATCTAGATCATAATGCAGCTTGCACTCTTGTCATGATTTGTACATTGGAAAATTGGATCAGTAAATTGGATCGATTTTCCTCTACTTGGATATGTTTTTTTCCCTGGGATAAACTTGTGCACTTATCATTTATTCTGATCCTTTTCTATTTAGTTTGAAACCCTTCACCAAATATGGCGATTAACCCTTTCCCACACAATTACGCTTTTTGAAGCCCCCCCTCCCCTCAAGAAAAACAATTGAGAAAACAGTGTGAAAAATTAAGAAATTACTTAATATAAGTAATTTCTTCATTTTCCATGATGTTTTCTTTTGAGAAAGTTAGACAATCTAAAATTTCCTACACTTATATCCTATTCCCACATAATTTCTGCTTTTTACGCCTTAGGATGCTCTTCCAAAACATTTTATATTTTTGGTCTTGGACTGACATATTAATTTAGCCCAAACAGTCGTCGTAGCCACATAGTGTAGTGGTAGTGCGCAGAACTCCTAGTAATTGGGTCAAGGGTTTGATTCCCGGTTGCAGCAAATATCTTTTCAGACATTAGTCTCCCACCCATGGGTGGATTCATAGGTAAAACCTTAGTGGGATGACTAGCTGATACTCAGAAAGGATGTAGTGGTAGTACTGGTGTTAGAAATACCAGTAATCCGAGATTAGATACTGTATCCACTGCAATATGACTGAAATACTGTTAAAAGTGGTGATAAACCCCAATCAATCAATAAATAAATCCAAAACATAAAATTATTAGTCTTGGCTCAACATATTAAGCCCCGTGTTATAAGAAACTGGATTTTGCATAGAGAAAAGAAGGAAGCCTTAAAAATTTTGAACTTCTCCCCAGCCATTTATGGCCTTAGAGCTTTCAGTATCATGAAATATTGCTACCAAAATTCTGCAAACTATTAAAATAAAGCCTAGACCAATGAGCGATATAGAACCATCATGGTACCTTTTGTCTTAACCCTTTCCTGCACAATCCCTTGTTTTCACGTCACGGTGATTTTATACTTGAGAAAATATCGTGAGAAAAGAAGAAATTGCTTGTTACAAGCAATTTCTTCTTTTCCCACAATATTTTTTAACCTATAGGTTGCTTACTTTTTGTATTGCACCCACTTTTAAATTTCATCTGCAACTTCTTTCAAATTGGACCGGTCTAAACTTTTGAAAAACAGGAAAGGGTTAAATAGTTTTATGTTTTTTTTAATCCAAAGGGGCCTCAAAGCAAGAGATTGTGTGGAAAGGGTTTATCATGTTCAATGGTAGCTCTGAAGGAAAAATAGTATTTACCCATTTCCACACAATGATGTTTTTTGAAGCCTCTTGTTAAAAAAATTGGATAAACATTGTATAAAATGAAGTAATTGCTTGTCAAAAGAATCCACAGCCTTTATATGGTTGTATGCATCTTCTTTGAATTTGGACTACTCTATAATTTTGATGTGTGGGAATGGGTGATATGCATGATGCTGTGACTATTCTGTACTATTGAATCTGTGTAATTTTTAACCTATTCCCACACAATAAAATTTTAGACCAGTCCAAATTCAAAGAAGTTGCAGAAAAAATTTTGAATTTGATGAAGTCTTTAACCCTTTCCTGTACAAACCCGGGATTTTACGTCTCTATGATTTTGTACTTGAGAAAAAAATGGCAAAAAATGAAAAATTGCTTGTGACAAGCAATTTCTCGTTTTCCCACAATATTTTCTACCACATAGGATGGTTTAATTTCAAATTGCATCCAATTTTTGTCGTTGTCTGCAACCTCTTTCAATTTGGACCAGTCTAAAATTTCAAAAAACAGGAATGGGTTAAAAGCCTTTTTAGATGGAAAACATTGTGGAGAATCAAGGAATTGCTTGTAACAAGCAATTTCTTCATTTTCTACAATTTTTTCCTATGTTTTTTTATAGAGGGGGAGTTTAAAAGCGTCACTGTTTTGTTATGGGTTAGCCCATTCCCACACAATGACGCTTTTGGACGCCCCTCAAGAATAAAAGTTTGGGAAAATATTGTGTAAAATTGCTTGAATCAAGCAATTTCTTCATTTTTCACAATGTTTTCTACCCAGAAATATGAAAAAATCTAGAATTTCATTAACTTTAGATTGTCGTCTGCACCTTCTTTCAATTTTGGCCAGTCTAAAACTTTACCGTCTGGTAATGGGTTAAGGAAGATAAGCATTTATTGACAACTGATGCAAGTGAAATGGTATTAGCATGTAGCTGCCTATATTCAATTAGCGGCTCACAGCGAGTTTAGAATCAATAATGTCAACATTGTACGGATCGGGCCAATCAAACTCTAAAACAAAACTCCAATAATTGGTACCTGTTTTATTATATGTTTAAAGTTAGATTGGAATAGTTCAGAAAGTGCTCTCTTTTTGGAAATTATTATTTACATCCGGAAGAAGTGATTTTCCTTTCAGGTAAGGTTCTTGTTGAATAGATTTTCATACGCTGTGTAACATCTTCTCTGTCCGTCCTTGTGTCTGTCTGTACGTCTGCATCTTCTTAACACATGGCATCTCCTCCTACATTTAAGGCCGAATTTGAAAGAGATTTTCACAAAATGATCCTAGTTACCTACCTTGCACACACTGCCATCATAGGCTGTGTCATAGAAAAAGGGAACTTAATGTTTTCAACTTTTTTTCTTGGCCAGTTTGCGGCGTATATTGTGACTATGAAAGTCTTGTTTAACCCATTACCACACGGCAAAACTTTAGACTGGTCCAAATTGAAAGAACTTGCAGATTACAATTTCAAGTTAATGAAATTTAAGATTTTTTCAACTTTCTGGGTAGAAAACATTGTGTTACAAGCAATTTCTTCATTTTCCACAATGTTTTCCCAATTGTTTTTCTAGAGAGGCCTATAAAAGCGTCACTGTGTGGGAATGGGTTAAACTTGCCAACCTGCATTAACCCATTTCCACACAATGGGGCCTTTAGATGCCAAAGAAAAACGATAGGGAAAACATTGTGTAAAATGAAGAAATTGCTTTTAAAAGCAATTTCTTCATTTTACACTATGTTTTCTACCTAGAAAGTTGAAAAAATCTGAAACCCCTATCAATTTGGACCGGTCTAGAACTTAATAAAGTCAATTTAATTCTAAGGAAAAGTAATTAAACGAGAAGCACATGGGTTAAAAAAAATGCTTGTTACATAAAGGTAATTCATCTTTTTGTAACAATTTTTCCCGAATGATTAACCCTTGTCATGCTGACCCAGAATATTCCTGTTTTGGTAGGATGTATAGACAAACCTCAGCTTGCACATAGGGGCTGTCTGATCTTTGCCTTCACCACCTGTTTGTCCATTTCAGACCAGAATATAGTATGAAATAAATACTGACCAATAACTAGGGCTTTTATAAATAGTTATATCGTTCAGCAAGACAAGGGTTAGTTTGTTTGTTTGAATGGGGTTTTACGCCACTTTCAACAATCTTTCAGTTATATCGCGCGGCTGGAGCACCTAACAATGGAATCCTGGTATTTCTCACACCAGTACTACCATTAATTCCTTTCCTAGCCTCCAGCTGCTATCCCACATGGGCCTAAGATTATCAATCCATTGGTGAGAGACAAATAGTCGGAAAAGATGAGTGCCGCCATCGGGGATTGAACCCGGGACCTCTAGATTGACAGACGGACGCGCTACCAACTGCGCTATGACGGCGGCTGATAAGGGTTAGTCCGCAGAGTTGTAAATCTTAGAGTTTGTTTTGGAAAAAGGTTAAAAAAATGTGCAACATATACAATTGAGTAAGTAATGTAGGCATATTCATTCATGATAAGTTCTTAAGCAGTTCATGAACTCTATATTTGGTACTGTAATGCTTTGATAGTAACCACAAGACTTGTCTGTCAAGATGTTGTGAGTTTTTCTGGCATAATTAGATTCCTTCCAGTTTTTAAGCTGTGTTTAACTCTAGTCATGCTCTATTCACTAAACTGCATTAAAATCAAAGGGCTGAAAACACAGGAATCTCTTATTGTGGGTTTATGATAATTTTTAAAATTCATTTTAAAAACAAAATAATCTAGCTTTAAAGGTACTAGCAGGAGGTCTAGATAAAGATCAGACTGCACATTATCTCATGTACAGAAATATTTAATGAGTATATGAATATGCGGAATGAAGGTCATCTCTCCATGGGGTAGAATGTAAGTGATTTATGTAGGTCAGAAAGCAATTAGCAAGAATCATTTACGTCTTGTGCATGGCGGAGAAATTATCACCTAACTAGAAAACTGCAAATGAAATAGACATTTCTAGGTTTTTCTCTGTGGGCAAGAAAATTTAGTACAATCTCCTGCAGAGAGCTCAAAACTGAGTGGGGAGTGACAACCTGAATTCTGTTAACCCATTCCCTTTCAATGAGGCTTTTTGACGCCCCTTGATGAAAACTTGCAAAATGAAGAAATTGCCCGTATCAAGCAACTTCTCCTTTTCCACAATGGTTTCTTGTCAGAAAGCTGAAAAAATCTAAAAATTTCATTAACTTCTAATTGTTGTCTGCAGCTCCTTTTAATTTTAACAAGTATAAAATTCTGCCGTCTGGTAATGGGTTAAAGACAACGTCATTTAGACCGGTCAAAATTCAAAGAAGTGGCAGACAACAATTTTAATTGACGAAATTTGAGAATTCTTTGTTTTAGGTGGAATAAATTGTTGATAATAAAGAAATTGCTTGTGACAAGCAATTTTTAGCTCTACTGGCCGAAGGCCACTAGAGCTATTGCGATTGCTCTTTCCTGTCCATGCGTCCAGCCCTCTGTCCGTCTGTTAACTTTCACTGGTTTATAATTCCACAAAGTTTTTTAAAGTTTTTTTAATTGGGGCCTTTAGCTCATTCCCACACAACAAAAAAGAAACTGCATAAGATAATTTAAAGTTATTTGAATTTTAATTTTTAGTCTTTTGGCCAAAAAATGGCCAAATTTCAGTTTAAAAAAACCCACAGTGTTGTAAGGGAAATAATTGTGTCTATTTATCTGAGAATTTTTTTGTATAAAAGAAAGTTGCCTCCCTTAACTCTTTCCTGTTTCTAGCCAGCAAAGCGTCAGCTTTGAAAGCTTAAGTTAACCCATTCCCACAAAATGATGCTTTTAAACGCCGCTCAATATTAAAAGTTTTGAAAACACTGTGGACAATGAAAAAATTGCTTGTTACAAGCAATTTCTTCATTATCCACAGTGTTTTCTACCCCAAATGACAAAGATTTTTAGAATTTTATCAACTTAAGATTTACGTCTGCAACTTCTTTCAATTTGACCAGTCTTAGATTTTCCCTTGTGGAAATGGGTTAACAGTCAAATTTTGAGGTTTTCTCAAAGTTCAAGGAATGCAAACTGCCACTGTAGGCTTAACCACTAAATCCATTGTATGTCTACGCCACAAAAAGTAGTTCTTATTTCTGGAATACTGCAAACTCTGCCACTGCTTTATATGGCCACATGAATTAAATTTTTACAAATTGTAGACAACTCCTTGTGAAGCATGTCAAGAAAATAGCTTTGAAAAACATTGTGGACAACAAAGAAATTGCTTGTAACATGAAATTTCTTCATTGTCCACACTATTTTCTACCTTACCAGGCAATGGTTTTCTAAATCCACTATACATGATAACCTTTACAAAGAAGATTACATAATAAAATCATGCTTTGCTAGCTTACAGTACTTTCTGTACTTTGATTGAAACTTTAGACCAGAGGTTGAAGACAAAAATTAAAATAGGATGCAATTTAAAATTAAACCAACCTATATCATAGAAAATATTGTGGAAAAAGAAGAGATTCTTTTTTCACAATGTTTTCTCAAGTATAAAATCACATCAAAGTAATGTCCCGGGGTTTGTACAGGAGAGGATTAAAGTAAGTCAGAAATGCTTCCATAAATGAGCTGCCTCATTTGGTCAAGATAAACAAATTATGTGTAAGTTCAGGCCGGTGGAGCAAATCAGGCTCTCATTTGCGCCTTTAGTTTTCTTGACGGGGGAAAAAGTTGGATTTGTGTGGGAATGGGATAATCTAATCTCAGCCTAGATTAGAAGCTTTGAAAACTGCAAATGAAAACTATTGTTATTTCTAGAAATTATTGTTTGCACCAGGCTTCTCTTGATGTCATAGCATATTAGCACCATGTGTGTTGAGTACAATTCTTGTTCTTGCCCCAAAGGTCACAGTTTTACAAATCACCTCTGCAATGACCATGTAAACTCATAGTTGGTTGGAAAAAATTTTAGACTAGAAGTGCAAATATATCAAAGTTGAACAAAGTGTCAAATTGGTAGATTTCATAGAGGATGGCAGAGTGCATGGAAAATTGTTATCCTTAAACTATAGTCATACATTTATAAGAATGAGAGATTATGTGGTAATTGGTTCAGGCAATTAGACATTAGGATTTTTCCTTATAATTAAGCCTTTAAGATAAGCAGTAAGTTTGGATGTTTGTGTTTAGATATTCAGGACCCCCCCTCCCTCCCCAGCACGCATACAAGTTCCTGGGAACCTCTAGCTGGGTTGCAGTACTGATAGATTTCATTTTGAATATGTATACAGCATTTATAATGCCTGTAGCTTAAAAAAAAAAAAAGACCCTGTAAGACCCAATAACCGAGCTACTGTTGGGTGTGTGGGGGTTGGAGGGGATGTGTGTGTGTTATTGTATAGTTACCCTTTCCTAACATCCCCTTGTTGTAGGGTTCTGGCGTTTACAAGTTTGATATCAAGTGTGTATGGCAGTAAATTCTGCATAGTTAAATATTAAAATTTGTCCCTAGAAGGCCTCACAAACCAGTTCAACTACCAGTGACCTTGTTTCTAAAAATAGACCAGGTCAGTCACCTGAGCGACACTGAGCTTACATCATTGATTTGCAGAGGCATGCACATAGCATATCAAGCATCTAGTGTACCTGGCTGATTGCATTGGTCAGTCATTGGGCAGTATTGGACATTGCTGTAAATACTCCACTGGTCACTCTAGATAACTGACCTCAATAGTCTGGCCAGCATAGGGAAAACTAGACCAATAAACATTCCTTTTCCCTTTTCTCTGTTTGACCATTTCGTTTTTCAAAATTTTATTTGAGATTGTCTCCATTTTGCGCATTACAGCAGTAGTTGCCTTAACTTTTAGGTTCCTGAATAATTATAAACATAAAAGAAAACACTATAAGAAAAGGAACAAATGCTTTTACAAGATATTTAGACTAGTCCAAATTGAAAAAGATATCAGATGACATGACATGTTACCTAGTCTGTTGACTTTATATAAAAAGGCTAAAAGATATTGAGTGAAAAAGATAAACACTGTTTTTCTGTAACTGCAATGTTTCCTACAGCAGTTTATCGTGCCGAAATTTTTGTAAGGTAATAAACTAATGTTGGGAGAGAAATAGTCTAACCCTTCGATAAAATACAAGGGGCAAAATTCTTACAGTTATGCAACAAGTTATCTCCCTTGAATAAGAAATAAGGAAAAAGTTACATTTCAGGCTTAGTTTGACTGTACTCATAGGTTTGCTTTTTTTAAAAATTGATTTTCCTAGAAAAGCAATATTAAAAAAGTCTACAACATCTTTCCCAATATGTGCCTACATGGGTTGGAATAATGGAAATGAAATGGCGTAAGTCAGAAATTCAATATTTCTTACATTTTGTTATTTGATGTCTAAAACATAATAAACTTTGTTAATTTGATGAAGTATTGTGGTAATAAAAATGAAAAGATAAAATTAAAATTCTGTTTATGAAAGACCTGAGTTACTGATTAGTAATGTGCTTATTTGAATTCAGTCAAATTTAACCTTTATCATCCTGAATTATATTCTTTTTAACCAATTTCCACACAATCCAATATTTTTGTGCCACGAAGAAAAAAGCTTCAGAAAACATTGTTGAAAATGAAGAAATTGCTTGTGACAGAAAAATTGAATCATTGCAACACACAAAGTTGTCGTCTGCAATTTCTTGCTGGAATGGGCATCAAACTGTGAGGATCCCAAAATTGGGAGTCTGACGTGCAAACAACTGCGCTATGCAGACAGCCACTTAACAAGGATATGAAAATTATACTAGAGACAGTTTCTGAGGTCTTTGTATGTGTAGGGTACTCTTGGAATTGTGCTGCCTCCTGGGTTCCAATGAGTTCAAAAAACATTGGGATACACTAACAACAACAACAACAAAAGGGAGTTTCAAAATAATCACCTTTATATTATTGTGCCAAATTTAAAATATCCTGTCTCCGTCCGTGATTCCGTCCTTCCGTCACAAAACTTGCCGGGGCATATCTCTGAAAGTATAATTGCTATCAACTTGAAACTTCATAGGTCGATAGATCTCTTTGAGGAGAAGTGAGGAGCATATCTCTGAAAGTATAATAGCTATTATCGCACACAATGAGAAGAAATGCAGTGCACAAGAAGCCTAAATCCAACTGGCTTCAGTTTACTATCAAGCTTTTACGGCGGGGGATGGCCATGTCCGACATGGCTCTTGTTTCTGATAGTTTGTCAAATATCATGACTAGTGACAGATATTGATGTGGTGTTTTATCATTGAACAAAAAACATCTGGAAGTAATCATTATTCACACTTTACCAGACAAAAAAACTCCAACCCATTACCAGACAGCTAAATTTTAGAATGGTCCAAATTGAAACAAGTTGCAGATGACAATTTTAAGTTCATGATATTTTAAAGATTTTCAATTTTCTTGGAAGAACACATTGTGGAAAATAATGAAATTGCTTGTTACAAGCAATTTTTCATTTTACAAAATGTTTTCCCAATTATTTATCTTGGGTGTCAAAAATTGTCACTGTGTGGAGATACAGTAAGGAATCACTAAATGGGTTACGGTATTCAAAAATTGCAAAATAACAAAAATTTGAACTGGTCCAAAATTAAAATAAGTTCCAAATGACAATGTGAATTGAAAAATAACTTGGTTAACCCATCTCACACCATGACGCTTTTCTAGATCCTAAGAAAAGACTTGGGAAAACATTGTGTAAAATGAAGAAATTGCTTCTAACAAGCAATTTCTTGATTTCACACAATGTTTTCTACTGAGAAAGTTACAAAAAAGTCTAAAAATTCATTAACTTTATATTGGTCTGCAACTTCTTTCAAATTGGACTAGTCTAAAATTTTATCAGGTGGTAATGGGTTAAGCAACATTTCCCAAAAGGAGAACTAGATTGCTTTCAATTTTCAGCTCGGCTGTTTTTGGAGAAAACCAGAGTTATTGCTATAGCCTTGGGGTCGTCGTTGTTGTCGTGCGAAAACTTTTGACATTTTGTGATATCTCTGGTTCTACTAAAGGCATTCATGTGAAACTTGGCACACTTGTTCACTATCAAAAGAGCAACCTATACTATCAAGGGGGGTAACTCTAGATGCATTTTGTCCATTATCCAGGACCCAACAGCCAAGCGTAGGCACCTGTAGGCGGTGCACTTATTTTTCAATATGTTTTTTAGATACCTCAGGTGAGTGATTTTGGACCACCATGGTCCTCTTGTTTCAGTATGTTTTGTATACACCTACTTTTTCTGAGGGAGTTGAAGAAATATATTCACTGAAAGCTTTGTTGTTTTCAAATTTCTTTCTACATTATTCTGCTCTTATTTTCCAATTTTAGCACAAATTGAAATGTTGTCTGCAATTTCTTTTAATTTTGACCAGTCTAAAGTTTTTCCATCAGGTAATGGTCTGGTAAAGGTCTTAGAATTACTGTAACCCATTCCCACTCAGTGATGCTTTTAAACGCCCTCTCAGTATAGTACTTTGCAAAACATTGTGGAAAATGAAGAAATTGCTTGTTACAAGCAATTTCTTCATTATCCACAATGTTTTCAATCCCCCCCCCCAAAAAAAAACCACATAAAAAATAAAGATTTTATCAACTTTAAACTGTCGTCTGCAACTTATTTGGATTTGGACTGTTCTAAAACTTTATTGTGTGGGAATGGGCTGATAATATAAGGAATTTTAAAATAGGGGGATTCAATTAGTGCACAATTAGTGCATAAAGGTAAAACACTGGTTTATGCACACTAAATGAAGTCTTTTTGCTCATTTAACATTTAAAATTATGCAGTACGGGTATATTAATCTTTAACCACACAGTGACGCTTTTAACCCATTCCCTCATGGCAGAATTTTAGACTGCTCTATATTGAAAGGAGTTGCAGACGACAATTTAAAGTTTATGAAAATTTGGATTTTTCAACTTTCTGGGTTGAAAACATTGTGTAAAATGAAGAAATTGCTTATAACAAGCAATTTCTTCATTTTAGACACTGTTTTCCAATGCTTTTTTCCTTAGAAAAAAAGCTTTTGAAAACATTATGGAAAATGAAGAAATTCCAAGCAATTTTTTCAACATTCACAATGTTTTCTACTAAGAAAGACAAAGATTTTTAGAATTTCACCAATTCAAAATTGTCATCTGCAGCTTCTGAAAATTTAGACCAGTGTTCTATTTTGAGAAGGAAAAATGGGCTAAGAACAGTTGAATTGCATTCAATGAGAGTAATGAAATATTCAGTCAAACTTTTGTTCTAAATCTCCGATTATAAAAGGAACTGTTTATTCATTGATTGTATAGGGTTAACCTATAACCAATCATCAAAATTTTTTACTTGTCCAAATTATAAGAAGTTCAACACAACAAATCCCAATTGATAGATTTTAATTTGTGTGAATGGTGTTTAACGCCGCTTTCAACAATCTTTCAGTTATATCGCGGAGGCTGGAGCACCAGTACTACCATTACATCCTTTCCTAGCCTCCAGCTGCTATCTCACATAGGTCTGATAGATTTTAAATATATCTTTGTTTCTGGGGGACAAAACAATGTGAAAATGTTACAAGCAATTTCTTTATTGTCATATTGCTTTTAAATACCAATTTCTTGGGGGCGGGGGAAGCAAAAAGAAAAAGTGGGATTGGCCCAAATTTTAAACTGGTCCAAATTGAAGACATTTGCAAACAGCAGTTTAAAGTTAATGAAATTTTTAGATTATTTTCAACTTTGTGGCTAGAAAACATTGTGCAAAAATAAAAGAAATTGCTTTTTTTGAGGGGTGTATAAAAGCATCACTGTGTAGGAATGGGTTTACTTATGTCATGATAAACCTGAAATATTCCTGTTTTGGCAGTAGGTATAGACAAATACCAGCCTGCACATAAGCCAGAGTTGTTTAAATAATCAATTTTCAAAAAGAAATATTGACCCTCATCAAGACCTTCGAGTACTGTCAGTCCTTTGATTTTAAAGCAATTCTGTAAAGGATTTTAATTCAGCATGACAAGGGTTAAGATTATAAGAATGACAATTCTAGTTGTAGGAAATTTTTTAGAATTAACCCATTTCCACTCATTATCATTAGAGCAATTTAAAAGTGGAATTGTGTTGGAAAGATTGATAAAAGGAAGCAATATACTGCTCCAGTCCTAATACTATCCCTTTCATGTTTTTGAAATTCTAGAGTAGTTCAAATTGAAAGAGGTTGCAGACGACAATAAAAATCAGATGCAATTTGAAATGAAATGGTCCTATGTGGTAGAAAATATTGTGGGAAAAGATGAAATTGCTTGTTACAAGCAATGTCTTCTTTTTCCACAAAGTTTTCTCAAGTATAAAATCACAGCAACATAAAATTGAGTGTTTGTACAGGAAAAGGATATGCAAGGTTTATTTCAAGGTTCATTTTGTTTCAAAAGAGTAGTATTATTATGAGGCTCAAAGGCAGATGAAAAAAAAGAATACTATATCTTGGGGGCGAGCAAAAATCTATATCGTAAAAAAGCTTGTATTACATGAAGGCATCAAAATACTGTATATTGAATTCGAAGTCGGATATATTTTATTTGCATTTATGTTCCCTTCTCCGTATAACTGGTTTTGGAATCTAACGGTTGCTACGGCAACGCTATCTGCTCTCTAAAAGCAGTGGAGCCGAAGTTCCGAGTATTGATTTAAAATTGAAACCAGCTAAAGTACAAGATTTTGCTTTTTTCTTCGACTCCACATTCCATTGAGTACACACATATTGCCTAATGTTTGGTTACGATTATACGGGTCATAATGATGTCTTGCTTATTCTTAATTGACTTAATCAAGACAACAACAATAATAAATATTATTGATTGAATGGGGTTTAACGCCACTTTTAACAGTATTTCAGACATCTCCCGGTGGCTGGAGAACCTAACACTGGATTCCTGGTATCACATCAGTACTAACATCCTTTCTCAGGCCTCCAGCTTCTATCCCACTTAGGTTTATGATTATCCACCCATCAATGAGAGACAAATGTCTGAAAGGATATTTGCTGTCGCCGGGGTGTCCAAGGTGAAAATGAAAGGAAACGGCATTTATAAGTCTAGGTTAACTAGATAAAAAGTAACATGTTGTAATGAGTGTTGGATATAATGACAAAATATTCTAGAAAAAGAAAAAAAATTCTTTTCCACATAGATTTCATGTATAATAAATCACATTGAAAACACTGAATATATTTGACCTGGCTTTAATACTGGTATGTACTGATGATGTTCAACTGCTGTCCATTGTTTATGTCTGTCCAAATTTTAACCCTTGTTATGCTGATACCACAGTGTTCCTGTTTTGTGGGTGCTATACGGCTCATATGTTTTGTCATATCTTAGTCTATACTACCTTTGTGTCCCTTTCAAACCAGAGTTAGTGACAAACAGGTTGATCAGCAATGACAAAACAAATAATTATGGCTGTGTTATATCTGAAAGATAATAAAAAGTAGTGTTAACCCTTGCCAACTTGGTAAAATTTTAGACTGGTCCAAAATGGAGGAAGTTGCAGACAACAATTTTAAAGTTTATGAAGCTTTACAGTTATTTCGAGGGGTAGAGAAAACTGTGGACAATGAAGAAATTGCTTGTGACAAACAATTTTTCCATTTTCCACAATCTTTTCCTAATCTTCTTTTCTTTGGGGCGTAAGATGGTGTCTTTGTATGGGAATGGTTAAACTGCAGACACTTAACCCATTCCCACACAACAAAAGTTTAGATAGGTCCAAATTGAAAAGAGTTGCAGACAACATTTAAAGTTTATGAAATTTCAAAAATCTTTATCTCTTGGGGTATAAAACATTGTAGATAATGAAGAAATTGCTTGTTACAAGCAATTTCTTCATTATCCACAATGTTTTTCAAAACTTTTTTTTTGAAAGGGGCGTCTAAAAGCGTCATTGTGTGGGAATGGGTTAACAAATTCAACACCATGACATTTGAACAACATAGAGTAACTGTGAGAGAAGAATTTTATCTTCTTTCATTATCTCACAAATAAAAGCTTGAACAAACATTTTAAATGTCTAGAATACTTGTTGACGTCTTGTGCGAAATATGTCAGAAATGCATTTTCAAGAATTTAATCCTGGAAATCTATTTTCAAAGCATGACATTCTGCCTCCTTAAGAATTCTTGGTATTCTTAGAATCTGCTAGGGTTTTTCGCTAGGCTTGTATTATGCAGTAAAAATGATTCCATTTTTTCTTATTAATATTTGGCAACTTTGTAAGTACATGTTTTACATATAGATCAGAAATCTCTAACAAACTTTCAAGGGCCGCTGTCATAACGCAGTTGGTAGCGCGTCAGACTCCTAATCTTCAATCATGGGGTGTCATGGGCTCAATCCTTGGCGGCGGCACATATCCCTCCAACATTTGTCTCTCCAATGGGTGGATAATCATAAACCTAAATGGGATAGCAGCTGGAGGCTAGGAAAGGATGTAGTGGTAGTGCTGGTGTGAGAAATACCATAGTTAGGTGCTCTAGCCGCCATGATATGACTGAAATACCATTAAAAGCGGCCTTAAACCCCATTCAATCAATCAATCTGACGAACTTACAGGTTGCCTGGATTGAAAAGCTTGTATGCTGACTAAATGTCATTACAGATAAGAAAGGGTACCAGCATTCTAAAACCTCAATAAAACCCCCTGTTGTGGGTACTCATTTGAATCTTCCCATCAAGTATGTACAACATAGGGTTAATGATGTTATTGCTGTACCCTTAGAATGACAGAGATATTTGAAGTTCTTTCAGTTCAAAATTCTTTGAATTCCAAGAAAACCAAAAGTTTCTTGTGTGGTATAATTCATAATTATTAAGAGACAATTGAGAAAGTGTGCAAATCTACCCTTTACAAAATGACAAAATGTCAGATGGTCAAAATTAACCCATTCCCACACAATGGCACTTATTGACGCCTCTCAGGAAAAAAGCTTCGGAAAACATTGTAGAAAATGAAGAAATTGCTTATAACAAGCAATTTCTTCATTTTACACTATGTTTTCTACCCAGTTAGTTGAAAAAATCTTAAACTTCAAAAAACTTAAATCCATTCCCACACAGTGATTCTTTTCGACGCCTTTTCTAACAAGACAGTTGAAGAAATAAAAGATTTAATGAATTTTTGTAGTCACAACACCTTTCAATTTTGACCAGTCTAAAAATTTGTCATCTGGTAATAAGTGAAAAGAAATCAAATGCCAATTTAAGCCATTTTAATACAAAAAAAAAAAAAAACACAAAAAAACTGGACCAAATGCGGTTGAAAACATTGAAATAAAAGGACAGATTTCATGAAATGAAGCAGTTTCTCATGTTCTCACAATTTTTTCAAAAAAGATATGTTTTTAGCATGTTAACCCATTACCAGATGGCAAATTTTAGACTGACCAAAATTGGAAGAAATTGCAGATGAGAATTTAAAGTTAATGAAATTCCGGATATTTTCGACTTTCTGAGTGGAAAATATTGTAGAAAATGAAGAAATTGCTTGTTATAAGCAATTTCTTCATTTTCCACAATGTTTTCCAAAGCTTTTTTCCTTGGGGGCATCTAAAGGCGTCACTGAGTTGGAATGGGTTGAAATAGGGAATTGTTGGACATAAAGTTAATTTTGTGTGTTTATTAACCCTTGTCCACACAACGACGCTTTTAAATGTCCCTCATTATGAAAGTTTTTGAAAACATTGTGAAAAATGAAGAAATCGCTTGTTACAATCAATTTCTTGATTATCCTCAATGTTCTCTACCCTAAAATGCACTTTTCTTTTAAAATCTACATGTATGTGTTATGTGATCTGCAACCCATTCCAACACATTAAAATCTTACACTGGTCCAAATTGAAGAAGTTGCAGACGAAAATTTAAGTTGAGAGAATTTTGTGTAAACCTGTCTTTTAGGGTAGAAAACAAGGTTGAAAATAAAGAAATTGTTTGTGACAGGCAATTTCTTCATATTCAACTTTTTTAGCTCACCTGAGCACAAAGTGCGAGGTGAGCTATTGTGATCTGTCGTTGTCCGTCGTCCTTCCGTCCGTCTGTCCGTCCGTCCACAATTTCTTTAAAAATCTTCTCCTCCTAAACCAGTAGGCCAATCAAGCAGAAACTTTGCAGGGATGTTCCTTGGGTGAAGTTCTTCAAAAGTTGTTAAAAGAATTTAATTCCGTCAAAAACTCTGGTTGCCGCGGCATTTGAAAATGGGAATCTTTAGTAATTCTTTAAATATCTTTAAAAATCTTCTCCTCCTAAACCAGTAGGCCTATCAAGCTGAAACTTTGCAGGGATGTTCCTTCCGTGAAAAACTCTTGTAACCGTGGCATATGAAAATTGGAAATTTTAGTAAATCTTTCATGTTGTTTTTTTCATAGACTACAAGGCCAAAGGCATTTATATTTTGTAAAGAGCTTAATCATATGGTTCTCTACCAAGTTTTTGAATATATAATCTCTGGGGTCAAAAATGGCCCTGCCCCTGAGGTCCAAGTTTGGAAAAATTCTTAATAAGAGCAATTTTAAAAGGATTCTCCTCTTAAACTATAAGGTCTAGGATATTCATATTTGGTATGTAGCATAACTAGATGGTTTTGTACTATATCACAAAAAGTTTTCATCCAAGGGTCAAAAACGGCCCTGACTAGGGGTCCAAAATTTTGGAAAAACGCAAAATTTGAGTATGTTGAAAAAAAATCTTCATTTTAAGGAGGATGGCATTTATATTTTGAGTGTAGCATAGCTTGGCTGTTATCTATCAATTTTGATTAAATTATGCCTGTAGGTTAAAAAACACCCCTTCCCTGGGTAACCAAAGTTTGTAAAAATTCTCAATTAGACCATGTTCAACAGTCTTCTCCTCCAAAACTACAAAGTCTAAGGCATTCATATTTTGTATATAGCATATCCAAATGGTTCTCTACTATGTTAGCTAAAATCTTAGCCCTGTGATAAAACATGGCACTGCCCCAGAGGTCCAAAATTTTGGTAAAACACCCAATTAGAGCAACTTTAAAAGTCTTCTCCTTCTGAAATATAAGATGAAGGGCATTCATATTTGGTATGTAGCATGACCAAATAATTTTGAACTATGTTACAGGAAAATATGCTCTTAGGATAAAAAATGTCTCTGCTCCTGGGATTGAAAATTGCATAAATCGCATTGAAAGGATTCATCTTTAATAGAAATGGAGAAATTGCTTGCTTTCTCACAATGCTTTTTTAAACCTTTTCCCCTGAGGGCGACAAATTCTGGGATAGTTTGGTAATCGATTAAACTATGAAGCCAAAGGCATTCATTTTCATTTTAAAGCATTACTGGATTGTTTTGTACAAAGCCCAAAATCTTATATTTGTTTTATTTATTTTGCTCAAGTTGTTTCTTTTTTAAAAAAAAGTGCTGTAATTTGCAGATGCCTCAGGTGAGCGATTTAGGACCATCATGGTCCTCTTGTTTTCTTCAAGTCATTTCTTGAGGGGTAGTAAAATAGCTGGATTATGTGGGAATTTTTTAACCCATTCACACAAATTAGAATTTTAGACCATTCCAAATTCTAAGAATTAGCAGACGACAATTTTTATCTTAATAAGATCTTTAAAATCTTTGTCTTTTGGTGTAGAAAACATTCTGGATAATGAAGAATTTGCTTGTGTCAAGCAATTTCATCATCTTCTAAAGTGTTTTCTAAAGCTTTCATATTGAGGGGGGTATAAAAGCCTCATTCTGTGGGAATGGGTTAAAAAGTGATTCCCTGTTCTATAAATAGCCTTTTCTGTTTACACATAAATTAGGTCATCTCTGCCACTGACATCAATATTTGTAATTGGTCAACTGAGGACATGTGCTAAAAATAGCACAGCTGGTCATTACAGCAGCGTGCTGTGTGCACAATCAGGCCATACACTGCAGTGGCCGGGTTTTACCGATATTGGAGGCAGGGGAAAAGGTTCTTGGGTAAGATAGAATTCGACCTTGGAAATTGTTTATTTTACTGTTGTACTGCAGCATTCAGTGTAGTGGAGTGAATTAGGATTTGTCCTTGGGAATTGTTATCCTTTGCTATTTATTTTCTGGCTTAGGCCTTGTGAAATTTAAAATCTGCTTTTGTGAATTACAAAATCAAATTCAAATTTTCTGTTACAGAATTAATTGATACGTGGGGGGGAATTATGCTTCAAATTTGGTATGACTCCATATAAATTTTTAGCACAATTTCCTCTGTTTTCTTGCACTGCTGAAAATAAGTCGCAGAATAAATTGATGTATTTTTCCTTTCCTCACTTTGTTTTCCTCTGTACTTGATACTTTTTCAAAATTAAAGACACTTTGAAATGTCACCTGTAACTTTAAAAGTTTGAACGGAATGCAGTTTTTAGCTCCACTGGCTAAAACCCAGCAAGCTATTGTTTATGGCGTGGTTGAGAAACACAGGCACTCAAGAGCCTCTGGTTTTGTCTGCTCATTGGTTAAAATTTCAATTTTCCTATGTTCTGTTTCTCGACCATATTACCATGAAAGATGTATCTGCTCTACACTATCTTACAGCAAGAAAAATGTTTCTATCATACACTGATCAATCAGAGATTCATTGAAAAATTAAGAAATAATCAAACTGTTTATGTCACCAAACCAGCAAAAATGTCGGAGTTCAAAGTTCACTAACGAAATTCAATTCTGAATGAAAACGTCCATTTTTTTACCTACAGCCGGGTCAAATAAGACACATTGAATTACCTAACCTATTCCCACTCAATCCTGCTGTTTTACGTACCTCAAGAAAACAAATTTTGAAAACATCGTGAACAAAATATACAAAGACTTCTAAAATTCATCACTTAAAAATTGCCGTTTACAAACAATTTCTTCAATCTCCAATGTGTTTTTCTGCCCTAAAATTTCACTATCTTTCAAGATGACGGCTCAAGGTCAAACATTCATTTTGAGCTTGTCCAGAGGGTATCTCCTAAATTTTTGTGGATGGATTTCAGATACTTTGGAATAATTTATTTCTCCATCATGAGAAGGTATTCTATTATTATGAACAAATTTTCAGATAGCTCCAAGGTCAAGGTCACAGCTCAAGGGACAAAATATTTGACAGAGGTAACATGTTGTCCCTGGATGACTTTCTTGCTAATGTAAACCTATTTTAAGTTTACCAACCTTCGATCTCTTTCATTTCAAGTTTGTTGCCTGGTGTTTTGATAGAAAAAATGATGTATTACAAATGATCAATAATTGCTTTTCTATTTTCAGAAGACTTGATGCAGTCCTAAATACAGCTTTGGTGAGTTATTACAAAGTTTCTGTCAATTTTGTTTTAACCCTTTTCATGCTGAACCAAAAATATTTCTTTTTTTAGCTGGATAGGTGCAGTTTGATTAGTCTTTACACAATTGACAAAAGAAATACTGATCCACCTTGAACCCTTTCAGTGCTCTCAGCCCTTTGATTTCAATACAGTTAAGGAAATGGATCCTATGGTCTGATTCTCATAAAATTTACAATGAAAGCATCAGTAAATAAACGTGAATAAATTGATTGCCATTGATTTGACTATTGGTTTCTCCAAATAATGATTTTGATGATTGAGAGAAAAACAATCTTCAAATTAGAGAAATTTTCTTGGTATATACTACAAGAGGAGCTTCAATCTTCAATCTGCTTTAAAGATTCAGTTTCTTTATTTAATTAAGGACTCAGATGGTTGATCTAGGGCCATCTCTGCTCTCTTGTTCAATTAACGTTGGTTTTGATTGATAATAGTGTGCACTCAAAATGGGGGGGGGATTTTGTATTTTGGACGGAAATTGGAACAATTGTTGGCCTTTTCTAGACTGAATACTTATTAGCTCTGCTGTTTTCGGAGAAATTGTCATCACCTTGACATTGTGTGCGTTGGTGTGGTGTGCCAAACTTTACCCTTGGTCATATCTCTGTTGTTATTGAAGATATCCTCATGAAACTTGGCATGTGTAGTGACCATCACAAGAGCTATCTAGACTATGAAGGGGGATAACTCTAAAAGTGATTTTGTAAGAGTTATGCCCCTTTTTTGTCTAAGAATTTTTGCATTATCCAGCACCTGCAGCCAAGTGTTGGCAGCTGTGGGCGGTGCTCTTGTTAACCCATTCCTGCATATTCCCTCTTTTTTATGCTCAACAACAATAACAAAGCACATTTGGAAAACATAGTGGAAAATGTAGAGATATCTTGTAACAAGCAATTTCTTCATTATCATTAAAATTTCATGAACAGAAAAGTGTCATGTGGAACTTCTTTGAATTTAGGATCAGTTTAAAATTTTGACATCTGGTAAAGGGTTTAGGAGTGACTATCGATGAGAAATATGGTAGATAAATCCGCACAATGTATTGCATAGGCATTGTTTTAACAGATTGTATAAGTACTTCCTGGTATCTGCAGAATGATGACAAAAGGCACTTGAAGTGTTTGAATCTGGACCTTATCAGCAATAAGTGCAGGAAATTGCATTTGAAGATAATCATAGCTTGTGTAACCAAATTTTGTTGACCTATTTTGAGGAGAAAAATCTTGATTATGTAAAAATGACTAAATTATTACAGTGCATGCATGATTTTATACTCTGCAACTCCATTTACCATTTAGATACCATCTTTTAGAGGGATTCAGCATGGCTTAGAGCAGTACACTCCCTAACATTAGTCTTGGTTACCCATGCAAGAGTTCTATACTGTTATGAGCCTTAACCCAAAACCAGACGACAAAATTATAGACTGGTCCAAATTGAGAGAAGCTGCAGACAACAATTTCAAGTTAAAGGAATTTCAATTTTGATGCCCCCTCATCGAAAGATCAAGGGCATATTGTTTTACCCTTATCTGTCTGTTTGTCCATCATTCCGTCTGTCGGTCTGTCTGCAAAACTTAATAAAAAACTTAACTCTACCAGCCTATTCAAGATACAATGCACATATTTGACATGATGATACATCTCCATAATATGCATCTCATCATGTCAAGGTCATTTGATAAGGTCAAGGTTACATACCAAGGTCAAACGTTTAGTCCTGTTGCGGGGGCATTGTGTTTCACAAACACATTGAGTGTGTGTGTGTGTGGGGGGGGGTGAATAGAAAACATTGTGGATAATGAAGAAATTGCTTGATGCAAGCAATTTCTTTATTTTCCACAATGTTTTCCAAAGCTATTGAGGGATGTAAAAAGGAGGGATTGTGTGGGAATGGGTTTAAGAACTGCTGTTATTTACAAATTCTAGGAGTTACAAGAAGCTTCCAAGGTTTGTTAATTGTCATGCTGAACCCCGGAATATTTCTGTTTGACAGGAGATATGGACAAAGATAAGCCTGCATATAAAATGTTCAGTCTGATCTCAGTCTTCACCACCTGTCCATCCCATTGAAGCCAACATTATGTATAGAAATTAGTTTCAAAAGAAATATGGACTCGCAATCAAGTAACCGAGTGCCGTTTGATTTTGATGCAATTCTGAGAAAGCTATTTATTCGGAATGACAAGGGTTTAAATCAAAATATTGATTACTTAACCACATATATGATGAACTAACAAAGCTTTTCATTGGATGTTGGAACTTTGAAAATTAAAAAAAAAAGGAAAAGCACATATAGAAAAACACCCATAGATGATATTTGTAAATACAGCTATCCTTACAGCTGAGCTATATCAGAAAGGATGGACATTTAACCCATTACCAAACAAAACAAGCAGAAAGTTATTAAAATAAAGACTCACTAGTTTAAAATCAATTTCCTGTTGGAAAGATCGATTGAATATTTTGATTTATGGATAGGTCACATAGGGTCAAAGACTAGGTCACTAGATGGAATCTTAGAAATACCTTGTGTGCACTCCAGAGGCCATAGTTTTGGCTCAACTGAACTGATATTTTGTCTGAATGTCTCTGCATAACATAGGGTCAATTATGGGTTATGTGGGGACAAAATCTAGGTTTCTTGGTCAAATCCTAGAAATGATCTTGTGTGCAATTTACAGGCCACATTTTAGGATCAAATGAAATATTTGTTCAGAATATATTGCCAAGATATAGCAAAGTTCAAATTTGGGTCTCTTGTGATGAAATTTTAGGTTCATATCTCAATGAGAACAAAAAATTAATCTCTTTATTTCTTAGGTTAAGAAAAATAACTTGATCAACATCTTTTACTGTAAGAAGAGACACAAGATATATATTGCCCTGATGAAAGTGAAAAAAGGGATTTTTACAACTTTAATTAAATGTATGGCACACTTTTGAATTTTAATGAGGTTAGAGTTTACAATAGGGCTGTCCCTCTTGTCAGTAGGAATTTGAATGATACATTGTGAAAAAAACCTGAATGTTGATCCCCAGGTTTCTAAATCCAACCATATAATGACATAGAAAGTTGGTATGGTAAAATAGTTGCATGTTCAATTTTGCTTGTAGAAAATCAAAAAGGTAAAATTCTTCAATCCTGCTTATCCCATTCCCAGTCAGTGACCCTTTTAGACAACCTTAAGAAAAAAGCTTTGGAAAACATTGTGGAAAATGAAGAAATTGCTTGTTACAAGCAATTTCTTCATTATCCACCATTTTTTCTACCCCAAAACTAAAAGAAATCCAAAATTTCAAATGCTTTAAATTGTCGTCTGCAACTCCTTTCCAGTAGGACCAGTCTAAAATTTTGCCCTCTAGTAATGGGTTTAAGAAAATCAGAATGATAAAATAGTTCATAATATGACACACTGTAATCCTGGTGTCTCATAATAAGCTTCATTCAAGTCTTCTTTCTTTGATGTCATAAGCAGATAAAAAAAAATTCAGACTGGTCCAAATTCAAAGAAATTGCGGACGACAATTTTTTGTTGATTAGATATAAAAAAATTCTATCTTTTGAGGTAGAAAACATTTTATTATAATGTAGAAACTGTTTGTAACAAGCAATATCCTCATTTTTCACAATGTTTTCCTAAGTCTTTTTTACTGTGGGGCATCTGAAACGTGTCATGGTGTGGGAATGGGTTAATATTTACACAGAAAGAAAAAGAACTTTCAGCTGTCCGAATGTCTGTCTTGATAAAATCTCTGTCAACTTTTGTGTAGTTACATTATCTTCAGCAAAATTTAGGGCTAACAGTAGCCGGTCACAAAAAAATGTAGAATATTTAAAGGATGCATTGTGTAAAAAATCTGACTAACTGCATTTAACTTAATCATGGTACTCCAAGTTATGGAAGTTTTCTTCTTCTCTTAAGTCGTTGATAAGACACTTGAATTTGATATAATTGTTGTCATTAAAAATCTCTTTAACCCTTTCCTGTATAAACCTGGGATTTTACGTCACTGTAATTTTATACTTGAGATAACATTGTGAGAAAAGGAGAAATTGCTTGTAACAAGCAATTTCTCCTTTTCCCACAATATTTTCTACCACATGTGATGGTTTCATTTCAAATTACATCCAATTTTCATTATCATCTGCAATCCTTTTTCAATTTGGACCAGTCTGAAATTTAAAAAAAACAAAAAAGGGTTAACCCATTACCAGACAACAAAATTTAAGACCAGTTAAAATTCAAAGAGGTTTAGAAGATAATTTAACCCATTCCAACACAGCAAAATATTAGACTGGTCCAAATTGAAAGAAGCTGCAGACGACAATTTCAAGTTGATGAAATTTTGAATTTTTCCGTTCGTTTGGATAGAAAACTTAGTGGATAATGAAGAAATTGCTTGATACAAGCAATTTCTTCATTTTCCACAATGTTTTCCAAAGCTTTATTCTCGAGGGGCGTAAAAAGGAGGGATTGAGTTGGAATGGGTTAAAGTGATGATACCTTTAAAATTTTGTCTTAAGATGTACAAAACAAAGTGAATAACGAATTGCTTGTAACATTTTCAACAATGTTTTCCAAAGGTTTTGTATTGAGGTATCCAAATTGAAAGAAGTTGCAGATGACAATTAAGTTTATGAGATTTAAGATTTTTTCAACTGTCTGGGTAGAAAACACGTTAGAAAATGAAACAAGTGCTTCAATTTCTTCATTTTCCACAATGTTTTCTTAATTGTTTTTCTTAAGGGGCATCAAAACGCATCAGTGTGTGAGAATGGATTAAATCATGATATGTGCAAAGTACCTGTCCTGAAAATATTGTGAAAGTTTTTTCTGTAGAATTTATAATTCTATTGCAAAAACTGTTATTTTAGAATGTAAAATCCAGAATTTTGTTAAAAAAGGAAAAACTGATTAACAATTGGGGATTATAAATCATCCATTGAAAATTTTATCACATCCATGTTCATTTCTCAAGGTACTGGCCTTGGACATTTGACCAATAAACAATTTGGTATTAGAATTCATTCAATAAAAATTTTATCACTTCCATGTTCATTTTTCCAGGTAACAGTCAGAGGCCTGAGACATTTGACTCTCGGCTACCTGCCTGTCAGAAACAATTGGAATGGTGTGTGGGCGAGTGTAATGCAGACGCAGAATGGCGCCCGAAACTGCAGTGAGTTCAGGTCCCAAGGGAACTGGTCATAGGAGGAGGCACCTCAGTGTAAGTGGATTAGTTTAGAATCTACATGGTTTTATATCGCTTTAACGGGTTCGATCCCCGACGGCGGCACTCATTCTTTCTGACTATTTGTCTCTCACCAATGGGTCAATAATCGTAGACCTATGTGGGATAGCAGCTGTAGGCTAGGAAAGGATGTAATGGTAGTACTGGTGTTAGAAATACCAGGATTCCATTGTTAGGTGCTCCAGCCGCGATAAGATTGTTCAAAGCGGCATAAAACCCTATTCAAACAAAACAAACATATATGCACACTGATCTTTGTCTGTAGCTGCTTTTAAAAACAGAAATATTCCTGGTTTGGCGTGACAACGGCTAGCACTATAATGGAGAGGCTATGACAAATGAGATATAGGTGTAGAATTATGTCCTCCTTTTTAGCTCAGCTGTTGTCAGGATAAAAAAAAGCAGCTTTTTAACCTATTCCCACACAGTGAAATTTTAGATGGGTCCAAATTGACAGAAGCTGCAGACGACAATTTCAAGTTGATGGAATTGTAAAATTCTTTATCTTTTTGGATATTTGATTTTCTTCAGGGGCATCCAAAAGCGCCAATGAGTGGGAATGGGTTAACTAGCATCATCTTGGTTTTCGGTTAAAAACTTGGCCATTTTGTGATATTTCATTTTTCATGAAAGATACTGTAACTCTTGTTATAAGTGACCGACCACTTTGCATCGCTGAATTATGGCTGCATAAAAAAAGTTTGTTTACAGCAAATTTTCAGACTGGTCCAAATTGAAAGAAGTTGCAGACAACAATCTTAGGTTGATGAATTTTTAATTTTATTCATCTTTTTGGATAGAAAACATTGTGTAAAATGAAGAAATTACTTGATTGTTTACTAGACTCAATACAAAACGACAAAATTTTAAACTGGTCAAATTTTTTTTTCAACTTTCTTTGTAGAAAACATGGGTTGCAAGAAGTTGCAGACGACTATTACAAGTTGATGAAATTTTGAAAATATTTGTCTTTTGTGGTAGAAAGCATTATGGATAATGAAGAAATTGCTTGTTACATGCAATTTCTTCATTTTCCATAATGTTTTCCAAAGCCTTTTCTTGAGGGGTGTCAAAAAGAGTTATTGTGTTGTAATGGATTAAGATGAGGAAGAATAATGGCATTATCAAGTTGCCATGTAATTTATATGCAAATAATTTAATTTCTAGATTTGTCTATCTCAAATGGGCGTTATGCTTGTTCAAATAAAAAATTATTCATAACTTTATGAACAAAATTTTGAGCATGCAGCGAGTTTGTATGCTTCCGCACAAAATAGTCCAATACAAAAAGGTATCACAATTTGTAAAGTTTTTGCTTTTTTCGCTCGATTTTATCTAATTATAAGAAATGTAGAGAATATTTTTTGTTTTCATGGAGGTATGAACCAAAAAACCTAATCACACTTATGTATGAATCCTCTTGGCGTATTCATACAGTGTGATTAGTTTTTTCGGTTCCACCTTCATCTTTTACATGTTTTCAAAAGCTCTTCTCTTGAGGGGTGTCAAAAAGCTTCATTGTGGGAATTAGTTAAAATATGGTTCAATAAGTTGAAAGCTCAGTCCCCTGCCTAGAATAAACACTGAAATTGTCTGTCTGTTTGTGTGTCTTTAATAAAGTTAGGTGTGTGTCTTTCATGAAATTAAACCTTCACATTAAAATTTCTCTCTTTACGTTCAAACTCTGTAAGGGAATAGAAAAAAAGATAAGCGATTCCATATAATGCTAATTCAATAATTTTCTTGATATGTATCGGTAATCTATTTTATCCAAAGCTTGATTATTTCTTTTCAGATTACTTTTGAGGTGCATCCCCCACTGCAGTGCCCCAGTCGTGCCCCTCAGCGGAGTATGCAGGGGCCACTACGGGGCAAAGGGAATGAATTATTATCACCATATTATACAGAGCATTTATTATACCTCATCTCAGGAAAAAGGTAGAAAATTTTATCATGCACTCCCCCCACATCAAAAGATCTAATCCAGTTTGTTTTAAAATAAAATACTTACCTGACTTCAATCAACAATCAATTTTTATAGGGCTCCCTTTTGTCAATGAGATGGTAAAAGTCGCAGTTAAATCAGCATTAACGTCTAATCCGGAACCATCACTGCAGCAACCAAAAATGGTCACACCACTCCCCCCTCCCCCAAAATTTCTGGAGCCAAGTGGACCCCGCTTTATAATGGATTTAGTGCTGTAGGGGATAGCTCTTTAATGGAGTTGTGGTGTAATAGGTATTAATAGATTCCAAAACGAAAACATAATTAGATTTCAAGCGAGTAAGATTGTAATTTCCATTGTGAAAATTTAATCTCAAAAGTATCATATATGCATAAGAAGTTAAACATGAGACAATGTCTAGTTTTTCTATTAAAAAGTATTATTTCTTTCTCAAACAAGCTGCCTAAATGATTATTTGCTTTTGTAAGAAAATTTGTATGAAACTTTAATTGAAAATACAGAAAGAATATTCATGAATGTATGCAAATTTTTCCTCTTTGAGAAAAGATTTAACCAATTATCAAACGAAAAAATAGTTGACTTGTACAAATTGAAAGAAATTGCAAACGACAATTTGAATTTCAAAAAAATTCTAGAAATCTTTTACTTTAACTCATTCCGAGACAGTCCGACTTTTTGATGCTGCTCAAGAGAAAAAATTGTGTAAATTGAAGAAACTGCTTGTAACAAGCAATTTCTTCATTTTACACATTATTTCTACCCCAAAAATCGTAAACTTTATATTCTGATCTGCAGCTCCTTTCAATTTTGATGAGTCTTAAGATTTTGATATCTAGTGGTGTTTTAACCCATTCCAACTCAGTGACGCTTTTAGACGCCCTTAAGAATAAAAGCTTTAGAAAACTTTGTGAAAAATGAAGAAATTGCTTGTTTCAAGCAGTTTCTTCATTATCCACAATGTTTTTACCTCTAAAGTGAAAAAAATAAAAAAATTTATACGCTTTATATTGTCGTCAGCAACTCCTTTCAATTTGGACCAGTCTAAAATTTTGCCGTCTGGTAATGGGTTAAAGATAAAAAAGAGACAAAATATCAACCGTTTTGGACAAAATCTCACAAGGCATGTTATTTTTATGGCCTTGCATCAATAGATCAGGGGCATATTGTTTTACTGATGTCCGTCCGTCCGTCTGTCTGTCCATCTGTCTGTCTGTCTGTCTGCAAAACCTGCCAACTAAACATTTTCCTATTACTTCAACCCTGATTAAGTTATGATGCTAATATTTGGTATGTAGATAGGTCTGAACAAGGCGCAACTGGGGAAGGTCATTTCATCAAGGTCAAGGTCAAAATTTTAACCCTTTTCCCTAAAACAGAGAAAAAAAACCCCAATAAAAATCACCTGTTTCTAAAGAATTCCTGTTTTGGTGGCATAGTGTTTCACAAACACGTCTTGTTTCTGTTTGATTTACATGACTACATGATGATGTCACTGGTATCTTTGGTCCTGTTTAGATGACGTTAATTGGCCCGTAACAAACAAAAAGCAGGAAAGAATGATATTTATTTGATTTTGTTGTGTCTGTGAAAATGGATTGATTCTTATTGGTTAAAAATTTTGTTTCATACTAACATGAAGAAAGAAATGAAAATGAAATGAAGCTATGTAAATTGTTGAAAACAAGATAATGTAACCGCTACAAAGTATCTCTAATAGTAAAATATTTGCTTGTTGTATTCACATCTTTTGGTTGTATTAAACACTTGTCATGCTGAACCAGGAATATTCCTTTTTTGGCTGGAGGTATAGGCAAAGATTAGCCTGCTCATAAGTGCAGTCTGATTTTAGTCTACACCACCTGCTTGTCCTTTTTAAGTCAGCATTGTTTTTCAAAATTGAATTTTCAAAACAAGTTTTGATTTGGGGTAGTACTTTGAGTGCTTTCAGTTCTTTGATTTTCATTCAGTTTTGAAAAAATGATTTTATTCAGCATGAAAAGGGTAAAATACCTCACCTATATTAAACGATAATTAATGAAGAGATTTTCCTTTTCATAGAGATGTAAAAATTAAAACCTAATTACAATTCTACATGAAACCAAGTCCAGGTTTATGCAGTGAAGGTAGCATTTGATTTGGCCTCAGAAAAAAGCGTTTCCTTCATCACATCAGTGCAAAAAGTGCACCACATCATTCTGTATAAAGTTCAAAAAGACGTCTAAAAAATATTTGTGGAAAGAAATAACAGTTTTTGCTGATTTTTTCCCTGGAAATTATAACAATGTGGGTTTTTGTCAATAAATTATGTCTGAAATGTAAAAAGTACTTTTTTCAACTAGAAATATATCAGATTTTTAAAAGAATTTTTTGGTCATGAAAAAAATTACATGAAGGCAATTTACTCTAAAACCCTAGTCATTTTTAATCCTGATTCTGATTTGGCAGGAGGTAAAACTAAGATTAGCACTTGTATAATTATTTGCAGGCTGATCTTAGTCTATACCACCTGCTTTTCATTTTAAGTCGGAGTTGTTTATAGAATTGACCAATCGCTGGCCCAGCTCCCTTACTCCTATTGACTCCAACAGGAAGTTCTACTTCACTGTATAAAAGCTTTATAGTACACAAATTTGTGGCTTGGGTAGCATGTTATAAAGTCGAGTAAGATATATTATGTCACCAAACCAAAGTCACCAAACCAACAAAAATGCTTCACATAATGGCAGCGGAGTTTAAAGGTAACTTCCAGTCTAAATGAATGGTTTCATTTGATTGACAGGCACAACTGGTCAATAAATTAACAAAAGAAATGTTGACCTATAGCTAGTACTTCAAGCCTTTCAGCCCTTTGATTTCAATATATTTCTGAAGAGGATTTTATTCAGCATAACGGGTTTGACCCTTTCCAACACAATGACGCTTTTTGAAAGAAAACTGTTTCGTGGAAAACATTGTGGAAAATGAAGAAATTGCTTGTTAAACTTGAAAAAATCTAAGATTTCATACACTTAAAATTGTCGTCATTAACTTCCTTCAATTTGGACCAGTCTATAATTTTGTTGTGTGGGAATGGGTTAAAGTATTTTCTTTTATAAAGAAGAAAATACCTGTAGAAAAATAAATTTCACCAAGGCATCACTAGTACTATGTCAAGAAGATAAAAATGCTTTTTATTAAATTGGCATTAAAAATTTCTGAACGATGGTTTTAAAAATAGAACCACCATGAATGTTGCTGAAAATGAAAGCATCAGTCAACATATAATTGAAAAATGGAAAAAGAAAATGTGATCTACAGAGAAATCATTTTGTGTCTGGGTTTGAAAATTAAGGTTGGATGACGGGGATATTTAACTAAATCTCGAGTCCTTCAGAGATTTAGCTTTGCCTTTTGTAATCTGGAAACTGTCACTTTGTGTCGCATCTTTTTTTTTGAATTTTGATGTAGGTTCTCGGAGTTATGTTTTTGTATTTTTTTCCCTGGCTATTGTCTGATCTTTGACTTGAGCGTAGACACGTAGAAAATTTATCTGTCAACCACATCAAGATGTAATTCATGGTGTCATAATATCTGAATTAATTCCTAGAATGGAACAAGTTTGATATTATAAAACTGACAGCGATTTTGATTACAATGCAGTAATTGTTAGGGATTATCATGTTAGCAATATTTGCAAATCTTAATTGCAAATGTAACAAAAATATATAACTGCTAAAAAGGGACCGTTCCACAGAGTCCTGCCTTTGAACCCATTATCAGACAACAAAATTCTAGCTGCTCGGAATTAAAAGAATTTAAAGACGAACATATTTTGTTGATGAAATCGTTTAATTTTGTCTCTTGGGGTCAAAAACATTGAGGATAATGAAAAATTTGCTTGTAACAAGCATTTTTTTTTCCCTATATGTTTTCCAAAGCTTTTTATCTTTGGGACGTATAAAAGCCATATATCATTAGAAATATTCTTGGTTCAGCATGACAAGAGTTCTGTATAGGCAATAGAAGAGAGTGTCTGCTGAAATATTAATATGGTATTAACCCATTCCAACTCAACAAAATTTTAGACTGGTCCAAATTGAAAGAAGCTGCAGACGATATTTTTTAAGTTGGGTGAAATTTAATTTTTCTTTGTCTTTTTGGATAGAAAACATTGTGGATAATGAAGAAATTGCTTGATACAAGCAATTTCTTCATTTTCCACAATGTTTTCCAAAGCTTTTTTCTTGAGGGGCGTAAAAAGGAGGGCTTGTGTGGGAATGGGTTAAGAAGGGGGGAGTTTTCATTTTGCAAAAATTTGCAAGATGATCTATTTTGTCTTGATGTGTCACAAAAGACCATACAAGTGTCTAAGGAGGGGCAATGTAGCTTCTTCAGATTTCAATGAGTAACTCTGCGGACATATGAGAGTATTGGAATGTACAATCATAGATAACTTAAGTTGTACTACTCGATTTCTTATCAATGATTGCCCTTGTCAAGGTGTATAAATCCTTTTTCAGGATTGAATTATAATCAAAGGGATGGAAGCAATGGTTATGAGTCAATATTGTTTTGAAAATTAATTTTACAAACAACACTGACTTAAATGGTAGAAACAGGTGGTGTAGACCAAGATCACTCTGCTTTAATTTCAAATTGCATCCAACTTTGATGGTCACATGCAACCTCTTTCAACTTGGACCAGTCAAAAATTCAAAAAAGAGAAAGGGTTAAGGGTTTTACTGATATGAAAAGATTTTAATTTGTCAAAATCTGATTGCAATGAAGATTCTTTATTTGGTAAAAAAAAACAGAGGGAAGCAATTCCTTTCAATTCACATTTCATTTGGAATTGTCTGCATCATCTTTGAATTTGGATAAATCTAAAATGTTTTCTGATAATGGATTGAGCAAGGCACTTTTTAGAATATTTAAATAGCTTGAATGTGTAATCCATTCCTACATTATGACGCTTCTTGACGCCCAAGAAAAACCTTTCAAAGAACATTGTGGCAAATGAAGAAATTGCTAGTTGCAATATATTAAAAATATCTTATAAACAACTAAGGTTTAAAAAAACATAAGCACATGGTGTAAACTGAGATTATACCACATATATTTGCAGGCTAATCTTTGTCTATACTTCCTTGCCTGTATTCCAGGTTCAGTTTTGCAAAGGATAAATTACATTACCAGGTGAAGGGTAAAAAATCAACAAAAAAGATGTCAAGATCGATAAGTATAGGGTATTTTTACCTCATGTTACAAATGCAGCCAATCGGGTGCACCGATCCATTGACCTGGATAAGTGAAGGGGAAAATGAAGTTGACAAGATGGCTGACCTTAGTCGACTTAACAAATAATGAGGTTAACGCCCACTTTTAAACAGAGATGAGTGAAGTTGAAAATCTTAAATTGATACGGGTATTTACTTAGAGGCCAAGAATTGACAGATCATTCCCTCGACTCTTCTAGCCACGCCCACTGACTACGACAGGAAGTTCCACTTCGATATTTAACCCATTACCAGATGACAAATTTTTAGACTGGTCCGAATTGAAAGGGGTTGCAAACGAATATATAAATTTTATGAAATTTGAGATTTTTTCAACTTTTTTGGAAGAAAATATTGTGGAAAATGAAGAAATTGCTTGTCACAAGCAGTTTCTTCATTTTCCACACTGTTTTCCTAATTGTGTTTCATGAGGGGCGTCTAAAAGCGTAAATGTGTGGGAATGGGTTAAACCTTGTCATGCTGTATAAATTACCTTACTGAATTGCTGTAAAGTCAAAGAGCTGAAAGCACTGATAGAACTTGTGGTTCAAAAATTAATATTTCCTTTAGAAATCAAATAATTCAATTCTGGCAGGAAAAGTACAAGCAAGAGGTGTATACCAAGATCAGACTGCACTTGTGTTGGATGATCTTCATCTACAACCGCTGCCTATACCGGAAAATTCCTGGTTCAGCATGACAAGGGTTAAGAAATATGCTTGAAAATCAAAGGACTGGAAGTACTTGCAGTACTTGTTGTTCAGAGCCGCCATCATAGCGCAGTTGGTAGCGCGTCGGACTGTCAATCTAGAGGTTCCCGGTTCGATCCCCGACTGCGGCACTCATCCGTTCGGACTATTTGTCTCTCACCAATAGGTCTGTAATCGTAGACCTATGTGGGATAGCAGCTAAAGGCTAGGAAGGGATGTAATGGTAGTACTGGTATGAGAAATACCAGGAATCCATTGTTAGGCACTCCAGCCACCTCGATATAACTGAAAGATTGTTGAAATCCACGTAAAACCCCATGCAAACAAACAAAACTTGTTGTTCAGTTGTTAATTCTTCTTTTGAAAATTAATTTCATGAACAACTCTGGTTTTCAAAGGACAGAAAGGAGATGTAGACTAAGATCAGACTTCAGTTACATCAATCTAATCTTTGTCTAAACCTTCTGCAAAAACTTGAGTATTCTAGGTTCAGCATGACAAGGGTAAACAGCATTGCTTTTCCCAAAATTCATGGCCAGTAACGTGTAACAGAAAAGTGAAATTGTTGTTTGGCGACCTAAATGTCGTAAATATAGCTTGAATAAACTATAGCTATTTTAGACTTAGAAGTGGCACATACAAAAATGATTCAAATGAATGATTTGATTGTTAGATTGATTCTTTAACTGACAGTCACACTCAGTCAAGTTAGTTGAAGGTCCTACCATGGTCCATCTAAAAAATGTGGTTATGGTTCTCTTTCTCAGGAAGAGCCATTGCAGGTATGGATTTCCTGTCCATGCCACAGGTCCCACAATGGGTCCACATGCCACATGTCCTAAGATAGGGTGTTGATTGTATGCTGTTTCCACAGCAACTGTGGTCATCATGGAGACAGTCTGGCCTTTGTTAACCCATTCCCATACAATGCCACTCTTTTATGTCCCTCAAGAAAACATTTCGGAAAACAATGTTGAAAATGAACAAATTGCTTGTTAGAAGCAATTTCTTCCCTATCCACAATGTTTGTAGCTCAAATGACAATAACTTAACCCTTGTTGCTGAATAAAAAATCTGTTTAAAACTGTACTAAAATCAAAGGGCTGAAATCATTGGAAGCATTAATAGGTTAATATTTTTATTTGAAAACCCTTTCAAGTAAAGGGTCACCTAAGGAACATTCATGCCAAGTATTGTTGAGATTGGTTTAGTGGTTTGGAAGGCTGAGATTTTAAAGTTGGTTTGATAGGTCAAGCAGGAGGTGTAGACTAAGATAAGACTTCTCGTATGTGCAGGCTGATCTTTGTCTATTTTAACCTCCTGCCGAAACAGGAATATTCCGGGTTCAGAATGACAAGGGTTAAAATCAAGGGTTTGGTCTCCAATAAAATTTGTGAAATCTTTTTTACAACCATTCAGCTGGTAGTTTGACACCCCGATAATATTTTTGTAAGGAGTATTGAGTAAATAGAGCATTTCGTTCGCATGACAAGAATGCATTGATGACAATCAAATTTTTTAACCCTTGTCATGCTGAACCCGGAATATTCCAGTTTTTGGCAGAAGGTGTAGACCAAGATCAGCCTGCACATAAGTGCAGTCTGATCTTTGTCTACACATCCTGCTTGTAGTTTTCCTGCCAGAATTGTTTAACCCATTCCAACACAGCAAAATTTTAGACTGGCCCAAATTGAGAGAAGCTGCAGACGACAATTTCAAGCTGATGGAATTTTGAATTTTTTCGTCTTTTTGGATAGAAAACATTGTGGATAATGAAGAAATTGCTTGATACAAGCAATTTCTTCATTTTCCACAATGTTTTCCAAAGTTTTTTTCTTGAGGGGCGTAAAAAGGAGGGATTGAGTTGGAATGGGTTAATAATAAGTTCTATTAGTGCTTTCAGCCCTCTGATTTTACGGCAATTCAGTAAAGTAATTTATGCAGCATGACAAGGGCTAAGAGTTCTGTCTTTTTATAGCACATTGAAACAGAAAGTTGAAGAAATCTAAAAGTTCCATGAATTTCAAATTGTCTTCTGTAACTCCTTTCAACTTGGACCAGCCTAATTTTTCTTGTGTGGAAAAAAAAAACATTCATGGTTAAAGTTATTGTGGAAAAAGAAATTGATTGTCACAAGCAATTTCTTTTTTTTCTACAATGTCTTCTTTATTATAAAATCACAGGAACATAAAAACCAGGTATTGAACAGAAAAGGGATAATCTAATTCACAAACAGGTGGAATCCTCTTTATTGCAACCCTGATAATGAAAATAGTTGCTTAATTGTGACTGTCTTTATGCACAAACATAAGAATTAACCCATTACCAGACAACAAACTTTCATATTATTGAAAGAAGTTGTAGATGACAATTTTTAAGTGATGAATTTTTACAAATCTTCTTTTTTATGTTAAAGATAATGATGTGGATAATGGAGTAATTGTAATAAGCAATTACATCATTTTCCTCAATGTTTTATAAAGCATTTACTTGAAGGGTGTCAAAAAGCGTCCTTGTTTTCCAAGGCAATATTGCTTCATGGTATCCAAAAGAGGAACTGTATAGTAAAGGATTCATTTGAAGGAACAATGAAAATATTTAAAAAAAATTTAGCAGACTGACGGACAAAAGGACAATTCTAAAATAACATTTCCCTTAACCCATTTCCAGACACCAAATTTTAGACTGGTCCAAATTGAAAGGAGTTGCAGACGACAATTTAAAGTTTATGAAATTTAAGATTCTTTCTACTTTCTGGATAGAAAACATTGTGTAAATTGAAGAAATTGCTTGTTACAAGCAATTTCTTCATTTTACACAATGTTTTCCCAATTGGTTTTCTTGGGAGGCATCTTAAAGCGTCACTGTTTGGGAATGGGTTTAAAAAATGACAATACTGTCGCTATCCTGAGTTGATCCAGACTAAATTTTAGACAGATCCAAAATCAAAGAAGTTGTAAAAGACTGCTTTAACCCATTACCAGACGGCAAAATTTTAGACCAGTCCAAATTCAAAGAAGTTGAACACAAAAATTTTAAAGTGGATTTGTATTGAAAAATAACTGTTCAGTAAGGAAGAAAACATTGTGGAAAAAAGAAGAAATTGCTTGTCTCAATTAAAAAATCACAGTGAGGTAAAAGCAATGGATATAACAGGAAAAGGTTAAAATGGGTATAATATTGTGTAGGTCCAGTGCACAGTTATCCGAGTGTGACATTATCTGATGTTAATGCAAAAAACTTGCCAGTACCCGTCATCAAAATAGGCGTATTATTGACGGTAACATGGGTATAACTCATTCTGCTCTTTCTCCGATTTTATTACCCCGTTTAAAGAGTTATTTAAAACTGTAAAACGAAATTTGAAACTGATCATCAGTGAATTTTGCCGAAAGAAGCCACTCCATATGCCTCACCTAAATGGGGTCAAGACCTTTTATCGTAAAAAGCAATAAAACCTTTCAATGGTTGCGAACAATTTGCAGTCAGAGAGGGAGAATACAAACATGGTTGACCCATTCCCACACAACCCCATCATTTTACGTACCTAAAGCTTTGGAAAATATTATGAAAAATGAGTAAATGGCTTGTGTCAAGCACTTTCTTCTTCCATCTTAAAAATCTTTAAAAAAAAAAAGAAAATTAAAATTCAATTTAAAATTGACATTTGCAGCTTCTTTCAATATGGACCAGTCTAAAATTTTGTTGTGTGGGGAGTGGATGAAGCAAAGAAAGATCCTTAATGCCATCAAAATTTGTGAATTTTTATTTTACTAACTGAATACAATCATCAAAATCATATTTTGTCATAGAGCAGTCATCAAAACCAGATTTTGTAATAGAGTGATCACCAAAAGCATATTTTGTACTAGAGTACTAGAGCAGTCATGAAAAGCAGATTTTGTAATAGAGCAATCACCAAAAGCATATTTTGTACTAGAGTACTAAAGCAGTCATCAAATGCAGATTTTGTAATAGAGCGATCACCAAAAGCATATTTTGTACAAGAGTACTAGAGCAGTCATGAAAAGCATATTTTGTAATAGAGCGATCACCAAAAGCATATTTTGTACTAGAGTACTAAAGCAGTCATCAAAACCAGATTTTGTATTAGAGCGATCATCAAAAGCATATTTTGTACTAGAGTACTAGAGCAGTCATGAAAAGCAGATTTTGTTATATAGCAATCATCAATAGCATATTTTGTTCTAGAGCAGTCATCAAAATAGATTTCTGGTATCTTACAGAAGACATAACTCTTGTCATGCTGAACCCAGAATATTGCTGTTTAGGAAGGAGCTATAGACAGAGATCAGCCTGCACAGAGTTTTCTACAATGTTTTCTCAATTATAAAATCACATGGATGTAAAAACCAGGGATTGAACAGGAAAAGGTCAAACAATTCTGGCTTAAAAGAGACAAGCAGTTGGTGTAGACTTAGATCAGACTGCACATATGTCGTTAAATATTATGTCACACATCAATTGGAATTCATTGATAACTATTATGCCACAGATAAATTGGCATCTGTCATTTAATATTATGCCATGTATCAAATGGCATTCATAAATAATTATGTCACACATCAATTCGCAGTCATAGATGATTATGTCACACATCAATTCGCAGTCATAGATGATTATGTCACACATTAATTGGCATTCATCAATAAATATTATGTCACATATCAAATGGCATTCATTGATAAATATTTTGTCACACAGTAATTGGCATTCATAGATAAATAGTATGTTGAACATCAATTGGCATTCATAGAAAAAAATTGTCACAGTAATTTGCATTCATAGAAAAATATTATCATGAACATCAATTGGCATTCATAGATAAATGTTATGTCGAACATGAATTAGCATTCATAGATAAGTTATGTCAAACATCAATTGGCATTCATATATGAATATCATGTTGAACATCAATTGGCATTCATAGATAAATAATATGTCACACATACACAAATGGCACTCTTATACAAAATCTAAGCTAGAGCCATGTAAAATGGTTTGTTGCTGACCTAAATGTTGTAATTTGAACAACATTTAAGTCGCCAAACCAACTAAAATGATTTAAGTTAACGTCATCCAACTTTGGATTTCAAAGTTCAATCCCATTCAAAGTCAATTATTTAATTGGTTGTTTTACATAGGGTTGAGCTTTTGTGATACATGATTGTCTGTCATCTGTTGTGCAGCGTCAACAATTGAAGTGTTCACACTCTATGGGCTACAGTTTTTACCCAATCTTCATGAAACATGGTCAGAGTAATTGTTAGGTCACAAGGATTAAACCTATCGATTATGAGAGGATTCTATTGGACAACACAGGAAAGGGGCCTTAATGAAAATTTCTTTGGTTACACTCAAGAGGCCACAATTTTGGCTCAATGTTCATGAATCTTGACCAGAATAATTGTTAGTTCACAAGGATGAACTCTGTTGGTTATGGGAAGGGTTGTATTGGAAAACATAGGTAAAGGGGCCTTAATGTCAATTTCTTGGTTTACACTCTAGAATCCACAAGTTTGGCTCAATCATCATGAAACTTGGTCAGAATAATTGTTAGGCCATAAAGATGAACCCTATAGATTATTGAGGGTTCTATAGGAAAACATTGGAAAAGGGGCCTTAATGACAATTTCTGTGTTTATGCAAGAGAAGCTACAGATTTGGCTCAATCTCCATGAAACTGGTTATAATATTTGGCTCCAGTTGCATTTTTTTAACAGCAGATGGATTTAGGCGAGCGATTTAAGACAATCATGATCCTCTTGTTTAAGTACACGTGTCCTGACTTAATTTTGAAATTCTAATTGTAACAAATGTAATTAACATTCTATGAGAGTTCTCATAACTGGGTCAATGTCTTCTAATCTGTACATAATTTCTATCACTGTGTTCACTCATTACAGCACGGTAAAATCTTTAGACTGGTCCAAATACAAAGAAGTTAACCCATTCCAACACAGTGGAATTTTAGACTGGTCCAAATTGGAAGAAGCGCAGCAGACGACAATTTCAAGTTGATAGAATTTTGAATTTTTTTGTCATTTTGGGTAGAAAACATTGTGGATAATGAAGAAATTGCTTGATAAAAGCAATTTCTTCATTTTCCACAATGTTTTCCAAAGCTTTTTTCTTGAGGGGCGTAAAAAGGAGGGATTGAGTTGGAATGGGTTAAAGAGTTTTAATTTGTCATAATTTTTAATACCTCTGTCTTTTGGCATAGAAAACTAGATGGAAAACAACTTTAATCTATTTGGAACAAAGGATTTTCAGTTTGAAACAGTCTTAATTTTTGTCATTACTCCGCATATTAAGAGGTAAAGGGTTTTAAATTGAAGTGGAATTGCTCACAACATTTGATTCTCTCAAAGATTAAATGATTATTCTCTCCCTTTTTATTTCTCCTTCAGAATTAGAACAAAGATGTTGATGCAAATTGGTCATTTATCTTTTCCTCATGAAAGATTCATAAGTTTAAATATCTGTGGCGCTTTTTAGCTCGCCTAAGTACAAAGCGCTCAAGTGAGCTTTTGTGATCACCATATATCCGGCAACAGTGCGCAGTGAGTAATGTGTCGTCCCTCAATAATTTCCTCCAAAACCACTTGGCCATTTTCAGCTAAAGTTGGTAGAAATATTTGTTGGTCCTCTCTTTAAATAGCTTAAAGAATTTATAGAAGTGAAAAACTGGTTACCATGGCAACAAAAGTCAGAATTTGTAAGAAATATCTAGAAATCTTTTCCACCTGACCTAGAAGGCATACAGGCTTGATGTTTTGCTTGATGCACCAGTCCATTAGACTTTTTCATGATTGCTAAAATCACTTCCATTTGCAGAGCCCCAGGGGGACTAAGAGTCTATATAGAAATAAAGGAGAATTTTTAGAACGATATCTTCACCCATACCAATTGGTCAAGGTGTGACTATTTTCAAAATGGGTTAAAGAATTAATATTGGTTGCAAACCCTTGTTGCCTTTGCTACAAAAGTTAAAAGCAATCCGTCAAGGTCTTCTCCTGACCAAGAAGGCAAAGAGTATTGATGTTTTGCCCGAAATATCAGTTTATGTACCTCTTAATCCCCAGGGGTGGAGCACCTGTGGGAGGGGCTATATAGAAATAAAGACGGATATTTTGAAATGATATCGTCTTAAACTGCTGGGCCAATTTCAACCAAATTTTTCAGAAAAAAAGCAGTTCCTTTTGAAAAAAAGTTAACAAATTGAAATCTGTTGAAAAACTCTGGTTGCCATGGCATCAGAATTAAAAGTTCAAATAAATATTCTCAAGATCCAGTTGTCCTTCAAATTTTTCATGGAACATCAGTCCGGCGGCACATATCCTTCCCGCGTTCGTCTTCCTGCAATGAGTGGATAATCATAAACCTAAGTGGGATAGCAGATAGAGGCTAGGAAAGGATGTAGTGGTAGTACTGGTGTTAGAAATACCAGGAATCCATTGTTAGGTGCCTCAGCTGCCACAATATGACTGAAATACTCTTAAAAGTGGCGTTAAACCCCATTCAATCAATCAATTTGTTCCCAAAGGATGGAAAAAGCATTCTCCTGCTAACATAGATGTCCTTCAACCTTGAAATTTGACCTTTAACCCATTACCACCCACCAAAATTTTAGACCTATCCAAATTGAAAGAAGTTGCAGACGACAATTTTAAGTTGATGAAATTTTTAGATTTTTTTATTTTGGGGTAGAAAACATACAAAAAGTGCCATTGGGTGGGACAAAATTTTAGACTAATTCAAATTCAAAGGTGTTTCAGACGACAAATTTTTGTTGATGAAATTTTGGTGGAAAACAATTTTGAAAATGGTTTTGAACAAGCAGTTCCTTCATTTTCCACAATGTTTTAGAAATTCTTTTACTTGATGGTGTCAAAAAGCGTCATTATTTGGGAATGGCATGGGTTATTCTGATCTGATCATTTGACCTACATCATTGAAACTTTATTCACATCTTGTCCATGACCCAAGGAGGTGCCCCATTGTTTTTGGGTCATGTAGATTAAAGGTCAAGGTCACTATTAAACTTCTTGTGGTCAAAGGTCAACAGTGCTACTTCAGTGACAAAGCACTGGTGGGGTGTATGAGTCAGCTTTGCGACAGTTCTATTTTTCTTTCCCATATGTGAATAATCTTGAATTTTCATCTACTTTAAAGTTGTCAATATCTTTGAATTTGGATCATTTTAAAATTTTGTTGATTCGGAAGTAATGGGTTTACCAGTTTACCAGGGCTTGAGACAGCATGTTTATCTGAGAAATCTTGCCACATGGACCAAAGGATTGGTAGGCCTATGTTTTACCACTGGACCCCTGAAGTCTTCCTCCTCCCCCTTACACACACTAAAAGATAGAAGAAAAAAATTCTTAACCCATTCCCACTCAGTGACGCTTTTGGACACTCCTCAAGAAAAATAACTGAGAAAACATAGTGTAAAATGAAGAAATTGCTTGTCACAAGCAATTTCTTCATTTTACACAATGTTTTCTTCCCAGAAAAAATCTAAAATTTCATAAACTTTACAATGCCGTCTGCAACTCCTTTCAATTTGGACCAGTCTAAATTTTTCTTGTGTGGTAATGGGTTTACTAGACTTGTAAGAAAGTACAATTTTCTGATGCCATACTGGTCAGTTATCTAGGCCAACCACTGTCCAGCATATCTACTTGCTGGGTAATGCACCTTTTAGATGGTGTATTGGATAAAAGCAGGTCTCTCCATTCACATTCAATGTTTTAATATAGCAGAGGTGAACAGGTTATCTGATAAGAGAAAAAACTTCAGATAAAGGGAGATAATGATGTTAATTACTCTGAATTGTTTAAAAAATTTGTTTCACAGTTATCATCTATTACCTGCTGATAATATCATAGGGGAATAATCAATAAATCTAGCTTTTGCAGACAAAATATATCGAAATTTGTGATAATTAAATTTTTACCAGGAGCTTGAATGGATCATTTACCATTATCCCCAGGGGTTCAACAACTGCTAGATCATTGACCCTTCTTTATGGTGAAATGGTTTTCACATGCATAGATTTAAGGGTGATGTTCTGTAAAAGTGCAATGTTCTGAATTGGCATTTCATTTGTGTACATTATTGAAATGGGCTGTATATTTTAACAACCTCACTGGTTGTTTTCAACAGACTTTGTATATATAAAATTGACAAGAGTTATTCCCCTTTATATGATCCAGTTAGGCTGTTCTCATAGTGTCAGGCTGATTTGATATCTATGATAAAGCTTAACCCTTGTTATGATGTATAAATTACCTTACTGAATTACTGTAAAATCAAAGGGTTGAAAGTACTGAAAGAACTTGTGGTTCAAAAATAAATATTTCTTTAGAAATCAATTTCATGAACAACAATAAAATCAAAGGGCTGATGGCACTGTAGGTCTGGTTGTCAGGATCAATATTTAGTTTAAAAAATTATCTTATAAACAATTCTGGCTTAAAGAGGACAAACAGGTTGTATAAACTCTTAAAGATCAGACTGCACGTATGTGCAGACTGATCTCTGTCTAATACTCCTGTCAAAACAGGAATATTCCGGGTTCATCACGACAAGGGTTAAGATGACATTTTTAAAAAAATAGTAAATCTTTCACTTAATTTTTATCAAAGTTCATGTTTCTGCAGTTGTAGTGGGGATGGGGTTTTAGGTTAAGCAATCCGTCAATTGTTAACTCCCCTGATTGAAGAATGACCTTCCTTGAACTTACCATTTTGCCCCTTTTTCACATACTGACTGGCTGTAAAAGCTCAAAAGCTCCTTCTTCTCTTTTGCTTATGTTGAAGCTTTGCAAGAAGTAACTTCGAAATGTTGATATTGTTGAAAATAACAAGTCATTTCAGCATTTTCCGCTTGCTTTCTCACCTCCCTGAAAAAACGGAGAATGTGAATGTGAAACTCGATGAAATTGTAACTGTTGTCTGCTGCTGCTCATCTGCTCAAAGAGGACTAGAAAATAACGCTTCAAAATATTCATATTGTGTTGCTGTGAAAAAAAACAGAAAGAGATCATGCTATCATATTGTAAATTATCTGTAGCTTAACCCTTTCTTGTTTTACAAAATTTTAGAAAGAGGTTGTAGATGACAACTTAAAGTGAGTTTTTTTCAAAATATTACTATCTTATAGCATTCATGGGATGTCATGGGTTCGATCCCCGTCTGCGGCACATATTCTTACCAACATTTGTCTCTCACCAATGGGTGGATAATCGTAAACCTAAGTGGGATAGCAGCTGGAGGCTAGGAAAGGATATAGTGGTAGTACTGGTGTGAGAAATACGAGGAATCCATTGTTAGGTCCTCCATCCATCGCTATATGAGTAAAATACTGTTAAAAATGGCGTTAAACCCCACTTAATCAGTCAATCAAACTATCTTATAAGGTAGAAAATAATGTGGGGAAAGAAGAAGCTGCTTGTAACAAGCAATTTCTTCTTTTCTCTCAATGTTTTCTCTAGTATGAAAGCATGTGGTTTTAAAAATCAGAGAGGAAAAGGTTAAGAGTTTTTGTGTTGATTTCTGCATTACCATGCAGAGTTATCTTGATTGCATAACAGCTTGTTTATTAAAGGAAAAAAATGCTCTAGAAAATTGTACTCTTGTGGTACAAGAATTTTCTGTTTCAATTACATCAAGGAGAGGTTTTTACGCACATAGCGCACTCGAGATCTGATCATGAAATTGCATTAGGTATTGGGCAGCTGCCAACATTTATGACTTGGTGAATGTTTTGATGCTTGGAGAATTGTAGTAAAACGTTTGGCTTCTAAGAAATTATGCTGCAATCCTTTGCTGTAAAACATTAAGAATCATTTCTAGGACAACTTTAGTAGATCTCTGGATGGAAATAGGATTTATATGATTTAACCCATTCCCACACAGTGATGCTTTGGGATGCCCCTCAAGAAATACAGTTGGGAAAACATTATAACTCCTTAAAATTTGGACAAGTCTAAGATGTTATTTTGTATTGGGTTAATGAATTATTTCTGATACTGATATTGATTTATAATCTGATGGCAATGGTGTTGTCCAAAGAAGAGGAACCTCATTTCAACCCTTTACAACACAACAAAATTTTAGACTGGTCCAAAAAGAGTTGCAGACGATAATTTTAAGTTCATGAAATCTCAAAAATCTTTTGGGCAATTTCTTCATTTTCCACAATGTTTTCAAAGCTTTTTTCCTTGGGGGGCGTCTAAAAGCGTCATTAAGTGGGAATGGGTTAATTGCCAAACAAAAATGCTTTACCTAAGTTTTGGCCAAATTAGAGTTCAACATTTACTTCCTGTCTAATTTAATGATTTGATTGGTAATGAATTTTTTAATTGACTTTTGCAAGTTGTCAATTATCAAGGCTGGGAAACAAATCATTAATTTAAGCTTATAAAGTCGCTCTCGAAACCTACAATCCAGATGTTTTCAAGTCTCTGAAAAAGAGGCAGTCAGGATAAACCCACCGTTTCCCGATTCTACAGCTGGGTAAACTTGGGCTGGCTATTAAGTGTCTTGCCCATGAACACACCCATTGACGGTAGGGCTCGAACCCGTGACCTCCAGATCATGAGTCAAGCAACTATACCACTCGATCATCGAGTCAGTCTTTCCATCCCTCTGTCCGTCTTGGTAGAGAAAACTTAACCCATTCCAACACAGTGACGCTTTTGGATGCCCCTCAAGAAAAACAATAGGGAAAACATTGTGTAAAATGATGAAACTGCTTGTGAGAAGCAATTTTCTTGATTTTACACAATGTTTTCTACCCAGAAAGATGAAAAAGTCCAATATTTCATCAGCTTTTAATTGTTGTCTGCAACTCCTTTCAATTTGGACCAGTCTAAAACTTTGTTGTCTGGTAATGGATTAAAATAAAAGTGTACATTTTGCTGTTATTTAAATTCTGTTCAAGAGACATGGCTCCTGTTTGGGACATAGGTTCCTTGTATTGATAAGCATCTGAGTTGGTTGTAAGATCAATGTCACTTTTTAAGGTCGGTTTAATGCAATAACTTACCATTTTGCTGTTACTCAAACACCATGGCAGATACATGGCTACCGGTATTATTTGGGATGATTGTTTCTTGCATTGATAGCCATCAGTTGGTTGTAAGCTTTAGATCATCTATCAAGGTCAATGTTACTTATCAAGGTCAATGTCACTTATCAAGGTCACATCAAGATCAATGTCACTTATCAAGGTCATATCTCTGAAGGGAAAAATGACTGTCAAAGGGACATTGTGTTTCACAAACACATGTTGTTTTGTTTTGGAAACAATAGGATTATAATCCCTGGTCATTCTGAAACAAATCTGTTTTGGGAATGAGACGATCCAAATGAGTACCCACACTATAGGGTTTAGTTGGGCTTTAGAAAGATGTTATTTAGACCTCTACTAAAGAATTACAAATTCTGTTTATCTGAATAAAAGTTATCACAGTCCATATTATCAATTAACCCATTCCAACTCAAGCCCTCCTTTTTACGCCCCACAAGAAAAAAGCTTTGGAAAACATTGTGGACAATGAAGAAATTGCTTGTAACAAGCAATTTCTTCATTATCCACAATGTTTTCTATCCCAAGAGACGAAAAAAATTGAAATTCTATCAACTTGAAATCGTCGTCTGCAGCTTCTTTCAATTTGGACCAGTCTAAAATTTTCTTGTGTTGGAATGGGTTAAAAGATTAATTTATTTTGAAAATAAAGAGACTTTTAGAATGATCTTGGCTTACATCTGAAGGCTGTTCTCAAACTCTACGTTTTTCTTATCGAATTACAAACCTGTACTTGATTGATGAGTCTGGAATCTGCAATATTCTGTCAATCGAAACCAGGTTTGTTTTTCTCCGTCCCTGAAAATTCGATGCTGGACGGGCAGGTTGTGATGGATTACATACTTTTGCTAGACATAGAGTCTTTCAAGCTTTTCTGTGATTTTCCGTTTACTTTTTGGCGTCGACACTTTTGAAGAATAGAAAATCATTATCAGTTTCAATATTTTCGTGAGAAAGGATTTGAAATGAAATTGCTTTGCTTTCAAACAGCTATCATTTATTTCAGAGTTCTAAAGACCTGATTAACCCATTACCAATGCAGTAAAATTGTAAACTGGTCCAAATTGAAAGGAGTTGTGGACAACAATTTAAAGTTTTTGAAATTTTAGATTTTTTCAACTTTATGGATAGAAAACATTGTGTAAAATGAAGAAATTGCTTGTAACAAGCAATTTCTTCATTTAACACAATGTTTTACAAGTGATTTTTCTTGAGGGGCGTCATTGTGTGGGTTAAGTATAGGCATAAACACACTGCCATGACTATGTTCTTTACTGACTTGTCATGCTGAATAAAACCCTGTTTCAGAATATTGCATAGAAATCAATGCTTTGAGAGTACTGAGAGATAATCAAAACATGATAACCATTCGCACACAACAAAATATTAGACTGGTCCAAATTGAAAAAAGCTGCAGACGACAATATAAAGTTAATTGGATTTTAAAACTTTTAGTCCTTTTGGAAAGAAAACATTGTGGAAACGAGCAATTTCTTCATTTTCCACAATATTTTCAAAAGCTTTTTTCTTGAGGGGCGTACAAAGGAGGGATTGTGTGGGAATGGGTGAAGACAAGCATTATCTGTCGTAATTTCTTTATCCCATTCCAATTTATTGTGAAAAGAAAATGGCTGGTGGCAAGTAATTTCTCCATTCCTTGCAATGTTTATTTAGGATGCTGTCTGCGATTCCTTTCATTTTTGACAAATCTAAAATTTTATCATATAGACAAAGATCAGCCGTAAGATAAGTCCAGTCTGATCTTAGTTTACATCTTCTGGTTGTCACTTAAAAGCCAGAGTTTTTTAGTCTAAGTAAGGCTGCCAGTGCTCTCAGATCATTGATTTAATCCATTCCTATACAAGGAGGCTTTTGGACGTCTCTCTAGAAAAACAATTGGGAAAACACTATGTAAAATGAAGAAACTGCTTTTGAGAAGCAATTTCTTCAATTTACACAATGTTTCTACCGAGAAATTTGAAAAATCTAAAATTTCATAAACATATATATGTCGTCTGCAACTCCTTAAATTTGGACCAGTCTAAAACTTTACTATCTGGTAATGGGTTAAATGCAATTCTGAAAAAGGGTTTTGCACAGCAAGACAAGAGTTTAAATCATGGATACAGAAAAAGCAACTCATGAAAAAAGAATGTGTTTAACGTTCCAGGTAAATTGAAGTAATCTCATTTTAAAATGAAAAAAAAATTTTTTTTCTTCTTCAATAAATCATATATCATCTGTTTGCAATTGAATTATCTCAAAGAATCAATTCTAAAAAAAAATACCGACAACAATTTATAAAGGATTTGCATGATGTATAAAGGAATTTGTGGCTTTTAAGGCACATCATCATGAATTCTGCAAAATACACATGTTTATCCATCACTCTTGCCCCAGAAATCATTGATAAGAGCGACCTAGTTCTGTTATTTTTACACCCATTTCCTATGTTTTTAGCTAGCAAAGCGTCAGCTTTGATAGCTTAAGTTAACAGACAAAATTTGAGGTCTTCTCAAAGTTCAACGAGTGCAAACTGACACTGGAGGCTTAACCACTAAATCCTTTGAATGCCTACGCCACAAAAAGTAGTTCTTATACTTTTAAGGAATATTGCAAACTCTGTTTTAAGAACTCTTTCATAAATATGCTATTTAACCCATTCCCACTCAATTCCACCTTTTAAGCATCTCAATAAAAAGCTTTAGAAAACATTGTGGACAATGAAGAAATTGCTTGTTACAAGCAATTTCGTCATTGTCCACATTGTTTTCTTCTTATCAAGGGAAGAATTTGCTTAATTCAACCAACTTAAAATTGTCGTCTGCATCTTCTATAAACTTGATTCTAGTCTAAGATTTTGTCATGTTGTAATGGGTTGACTCCTGGGTTACTTTAACCTCTTTTGTTTATCATGATGGCCTTTAGCAAAGAAGATCACTTAACAAAGCTTTGCTAGCTCACAGTACCTTCAGTACTTTGATTTATCATTTTGGTGAGAGATTGAGAGTAAGGGAGGGGCATTCCTAGTAGTTTCTGGAAGCAGGGGGTCTCGATAACGAAATTATCTTTCTTGATAGTGGGATCATGTGATAAGGGGTTGAAATACAACAAAGTACAGGAACTGTTTATGTAACAACAATTTGCAATACTTTGACATTTTTTAATCAGGTTTGCAAAGCTTGTAAAGAAAAAAAGAGACCAATTTGGGATAAATCAACCTTTATCATCCAGTATAAAAATCCTTTTCAGAATTGGATCTAAGTGCTAATTAACCCATTCCCACACAACCACGTTTTTTCATGCCTCAAAAGAAAAAAAAAAAGGCCTGCTTGAAATGGGTTAACCCATATCATTTTGACATAATTCTGCTTATTTAATGCACTTAAATAACTAAGCTGTAGTAAGCATAATGAAATATGAAGAAATTGTGAGTTTACTGTTACAAATAATTTCTTGATTATCCATGTTTTCTTATACATTTGTTTGAATGGGGTTTTACACCGCTTTTAACGATCTTTCAGTTATATCGCGGCGACTGTAGCACCTTACAACAGAATCCTGGTATTTCTCACACCAGTACTACCATTACATCCTATCCTAGCCCCCAGCTGCTATCCAACATAGGTCTACAATTATCGACCCATTGGTGAGAGACAAATAGTTGGAAAGGATGAGAGCCGCCATCGGGGATCGAACCCGGGACCTCTAGATTGACAGTCCAACTGCGCTATGACGGCGTTTTCTTATACAAAGGCATAGATTCTTAACCCTTGTCATGCTGAGTTATAAATCCACAACAAAATAACAATAGAACTAAAGGGCTGCATATATATTGAAAATTTATCTTCTAACAAATTCTGTTGTAAACTGATAAGCAGGTGGTATAGACTAAGATCAGACTGCACATATGTGCAGGCTGATCTTAGTCTATACCTCCTGCCAAAGCAGGAATATTCCGGGTTCAGCATGATAAGGTTAAAAAGTTTTGTCTACTACAACTTGACTTCTGCAATTGCTTTGAATAAAACCCTTACCAGACGGCAAAATTTTAGACTGGTGCACATTGAAAGAAGTTGCAAACAACATTTCAAATTGCACTTCAGTTGGAAAATAAGTGCCAAAGAGAGTAGAAAACATTGTCAGAGAAGGAGAAATTGGTTGTAACAAGCAATTTCTCCTATTCCCACAAAGTTTTCCATGATTGCATTTCTTCGGGGCATCAGAAAGGGCCATTGTGTGGTAATGGGTTAACCCATTTCCACACAATGACACCTTTGCAAGACCTTCAAGAAATTAGTTTGAGAAAACATTGGGGAAACTGAAGAAATTGCTTGTAACAAGCAATTTCTTCATATTCTACAATGTTTTCTACTCAAAAAGATAAAGATTTCTTCAATTCCTTGGACTAAAATTGTCGTCTATAACCACTTTGAATTTGGAAGAGTCCAAAAATTTTGTTGAGTTGTAATGGGTTAATATAGGACATATTGTATAGTGTAACTGCATTTCTGTTTAACTAATATTTATTACAAAGGTTATTGAAAATCTGAGCTTGACAGATCTAAATGCCTGGACAATTTTACAGGGCTGGGCTCAGGTTTGCTTTAACCCATTACCAGGTGGCAAAATTTAGACTAGTCCAAATTAAACGGAGTTGCAGATGACAATTAAAAGTTTATGAAATTTTAGATTTTTTCAACATTCTGGGTAGAAAACATTGTGTAAAATGAAGAATTGCTTGTCACAAGTAATTTCTTCATTTTACACAATGTTTTTGTAATAGTTTTCCTTGAGGGGAGTCCAAAAGTGTCATTGTGTGGGAATGGGTTTTACCAGAAAATTTTCATAACAGACTTGTCGACAGGACATATTCGAGACTATTGCTTATAATCCTACACCAAATTGTCCATTTTATGGCTAGTTTTGACAGATTTGTGTGTGTACATGTGCATCTATGTCGCCACGCACATTCCTTGTCTTTATTCAATAATTTATGTACTAATGGTGTTAAACCTCATTTTACCAATCAATCAACCATCTGTCTGTCCATCCCAATGTGTGTCAGTCCTTCTGTCAGTCCATCCAATGTCTTGTTAACCCTTTCCCGTTTTTGGAAATAAAGTATAAAATCACAGGAACGTAAAATCCCGTATTTGAACGGGAAAGTGTTAACACATTTCATCCTACATTTATGGAGAAATTTTAATCAAATTTTCATAGAGTGTTCCTGGTCACCTGAACTTGTGTATATTGTCAAAGGTTTGTCATTTTAGGCTGCATCACAGAAAAAGGGGGCTTAATGCAAAATTTCTTGTCAACACATCTCCCCGTTTATAGAAGAATCTGAATAAAATTTTAACAGAATGCTCCTAGTTACCTGCCCTTTGGCATATCGCGAGGGTTTAGCAATTTAAGGCCGTTTCAAAGAAAAAGGGGGCTTAATGCAAAATTTCTTGTTTTGGCTAGAAGGCGACTTATATTGTGATTATAATGGCTTTCTTGTTTTGGATAGAAAACAATGCAGATACTTTAAGAAGCAATTTCTTTGTTTCCACATTGTTTTCTTTACCTCTTTTCTTGAGGGTCAAAATATTAACCCATTCCCAGATGGAAAAAATTTAGACTGGTCTAAATTGAAAGGTGTTGCAGACAACAATTTAAAGTTTATGCAATTTCAGATTTTTTCCACTTACTTAAAAGAAAACATTGTGGAAAATGAAGAAATTGCTTGTAACAAGCAATTTCTTCATTTTACACAATGTTTTCCCGAATGTTTTTCTTTAGGGGCATCCAAAAGTGTCACTGTGTTGGAATGGGTTACTCCTATTATCATTAACCCTTTTTGTCAGAGGTTAAGATAAAGATCAGCCAGCTCATAAGTGCAGTCTGTTCTTGACTCTTGTCATGCTGAACCCGAAATATTCCGGTTTTGGCAGGAGGTGTAGACTAAGATCAGACTGCTTTTATGTGCAGGCTGATCTTAGTCTACACCTCCTGCTTGTACTTTTCCTGTCACAGTTGTTTATGAAGTTGATTTCTATATAAAATATTGTTTTTTACACAACAATTTCTATCAGTGCTTTCAGCCCTTTGATTTGACAGCAATTCAATAAGGTAATTTATACAGCATGACAAGGGTTAATCTACACCTTCTGTTTGACTCTTTCAACGCAGAGATGTTTATAAATTTGATTTTCAAAATAATTTAGGACCGTTAACCAGTAATTCCAGTGCTTTCAGGCCTTTGATTTTAGTGTGTGCATTTAGATACATTCAGCATAAGGGTTAAAATGAAGATTCATGGTTAATCTTGGTAAGAAAATTCTTTTAAATAATATCCTTAGATTAGCTATTTTTTAAAGAGTGTTACAAGTAAATTCCACGGGCAACCTAAAGAATAAGCTGTAGTTATTATATTTATCTTTACCAAACCATGTTATTCTTTCATGATCATTGAAACTGCAAAGCCAGCTATTTGCTTATGGCTGCACTTTATTCGGATGGAAGGGTCAAAATGAATTTTAATCAATATTGATCCAGAGTGTCAGATGGCTCATTCACGTACTCGGAATTGATTTCCATTTTGCCCGCAAAAAACATTCTACAAATGAATTGAATATTACAGTGAAATGGAACTCTTGCATGCTATTTGCATCAAATAGGTCATGGGTGTCAACTCAAAGTAGGGCGCAAAAAAAGTAATGCTTCCCTGTGTAGAAAGCTCTATCTTGAGTTTCCTGTCTCTGATTAGATTCATGGTATAGTTTATTACGTTTCAAAACCTGTTCACAAACAACTAAATTTTAGACTGGTCCAAAATGAAAGAAGCTGTAGACGCCAACTCCAAGTTAATGTATTTTTTTTTACGTCTTTTTGGATTGAGAACATTGTGGATAATGAAGAAATTGCTTGTAACAAGAAATTTCTTTGTTTACCACAAAGTTTTTCAAAACGTTTTTCATGATGGATGTTAAAAGGAGGGATTGTATTCGAATGGTTTACAATAATCTAATTACCACATAGCATTTTTTCATGCTAACAAAAAGTACTTCGAAAAAACATTGTGACAGATGGAGTAATTTGCTTGTTTCATGTAATTCATTGTTTTAAGAAATTTATTCTTTTTCACAATGTTTCTACCACCAATTATAATTAGTTATTGATTACTTTTCGATTTTCTCAAGTTTTTAATTGTTGTCTACAGAATTTCAATTAGTGAAAAAAAGATTGTTAAGTTTTGTTGCCAGGTAATCAATTGACCGATTATCAGATGACAAAATTTTAGACTCGTGAAAATTGAAAGGAGATGCAGACAAAAATTCAAAGTTTATGAAATTTTAGATTTTTCTTCAACTTTCTGGGTAGAAACATTGTCGTAAATGAAATTGCTATGTTGCATTTTCCACAATGTTTTCCCAACTGTTGAGGAGCCTCAAAATGCTTCATGGGAATGGGTTTACAGAGTGTTATGCAGCTGTCACATTGTAAGCCACCATTCATATCTTACACCAGAGCTCTAGATAAGAAGAGGTAAAAGCATTTAAAAATCCTTAATTCTCAATAAAATCCTATGTTGTGGGTACTCATTTGAATTGTCTCAATGAGACGATTCAAATGAGTGCTCACAACAGTGGGTAGATTTAAATATTTTTGTAATATTTAAATCTAAATCCAAATTATGCCCTCTATCTGTTGCCCTGTTACACATATCAATACAATCAAACAACAGAAAAGGGTTAATCTGTGAATGCGGGCCTCAGTAAAATGACATGCAACTGGTGCATGCTGCAATTCTTGCTTCCAATAGAGTATTTCTGGTTGCTACAGAATAAGTTCAGATGAACTTCATAAATAATTCCTCAGCTTTGGAAATTCTAGAACAACAGCCTTCAGTTGCGCATTTATCATAAATATTATGTACATAATTGCTATGTTACAAAACAATCGTATAATTTAACCACATTACCAGATGACAGAATTTTAGAGTTGTTGAACTTGAAAAAAGTTGCAAAAAAAAATTTTATCCCATTATTATTAGGGCATATTGTTTTACTGTTGTCATTCTGTATGTCAGCTTTAACCAAACAACTCAACATTTACAATATCTATCCTGCCTTTTAATGCTCCTCAAGAAAATAGTTCAGGAAAACAATGTGGAAAATGAAGAAATGACCAGAATGTGTAGACTAAGATCAGACTGAACATATGTACCTCCTGCCCAAACAGGAATATTCCGGGTTCAGCATGACAGGAGTTAAAAAGAAACATTAGAGATTCATATATTTTCAATTTTAAATACACTTACATCTAATTTCCAAAGTTATCCTTCAATTATCGCTATATATAATGTCTTGAATGTCTTAAGAGGTGAAGAGAATATTTTGTGTGTTCATGGAGGTATGAACTGAAAAAACTTATCACACTGTATGAATAAGCAAAGCGAAATTCCATCCAAACTTGAAATTGTTGTTTGCAGCTTTTTTCAATTTGGACCAGTCTAAATTTTGCCATGGGTTAAGGGTACAAGCAGGAGGTTTAGACAAAGATCAGACTGCACACTTGTCTAGACCTCTTGCCATAAACAGGAATAATCTGGGCTCAACATGACAAGGGCTAAGAGTCTCAGAATGATTAATCATTGAATGTCATTTTTGATTGAAAAAAATTCTATTTGCAATTGTTTGCAGAGAAAAATAGAAATGATCATGTTGGACAAAGGCTTTGGTATTTTCAATAGTGCTTCGTAAACAAAAGGAACAATGAAAAAATACATTTGACCACTATATTCTTACTTCAGATCCAATCATGCGTACCCTGGGACAATGTTTGGGGTCGGAAATGGGAGGTGAATGTAAATAGGAGTTACAAATGCATTAAAACGTATTGTAAAACCAGAAATGTTTTATAGCACACAAATCATAAAAGAATACTTAAGTGCTTTCACCCGATTATGTGTTTAATTTTGACCCCCCAATTCATGGGAGATTTTTATTGACTTTCCATGCAAGAATGAAATATACCATGTGATTGAATAGAAACTTTTTTTAATCGTAGGATTATTTAACCCTTGTCATACTGAACCTGGAATACTCTGGTTTTGGCAGGAGATGAAGACCTAGATCAGCCTGCACATAAGTGCAGTCTGATCTTGTCTACGCCTCCTGCTTGTACTTTTCCTGCCAGAGTTGTTAATGATTTTGATTTCTAAAAGAAATATTGATAATTTAACAAGTTTTATCAGTGCCTTCATCCCTTTGATTTTACAGCAATTCAGTCAGCTTATTTATACTGCATGACAAGGATTAACTCCCTTCAAACCAAAGAGCATGTAGATACTCTTTCTGAGGACAATACAGACAATATATATGTGAAAAGGCCGGTTCTACGATATATAATCTTTTTTTCAAGTACAAACGGTGTTTAGACCGCAAAAAATGAATATCCCCCGACAATACTACAATAAAAGTATATCGCAGTATACAGGGTTTGTTTATATCGTTGAAAAAATAACTATTCGATTATTATTTTATTCAATCTTGCAATCTCTTGCCTCCACGGTTTAATCACGTTTATATAATTATGTTTCAACCTAAATTCCTGTCCACCACATTGAATGCAGATTTGATGTTTTGATGATGTGCCTTTACCACATCTTAGACATGGGACTGTTTTGCTTTTGTTATGGCAAATCAACTTTGAAAACTATAAACACTCACTTTTCAACAAAAAAAAGTACACACACTCAATGAACATGCTACGTTCCATGCTACACAACATATATGGATTAAAAATAAACAAAACAACACTCTCCCCACTTGACACAAAAAGATATATTAAACCAGATGGAATTACGACATACGCGTATGGGTATCAGCCGGAACAATAAGCAATTCCTCTTTGACAAACCCTCTCTGTGGTGCAGGTGGTTTCAAATAATACACTCTTATACCTTGTGTAATTATATGGTAATCAATCTTGTGTATATCAATACTCCATATAGGGTCTGTAGCTCGTCTTTTACTACCACCTTCTTGTTCACCTGGTTGATATAAATACCTTACACTAGCACAAATTGGGGCATCAACTTTTCTTGTTTCAATATTACGAGGATTTTTCGTCACCTTATTTAACGCCTTAACAACATCTGGTAACCTCTTTACCCATTCTCTATTTCTTTTTTGTGTATCAATCTCTTTTGCATACTGATAACCAAACAATCTTTCTGCTAAAGTTCTGTTGAACCTTTCAACCACAGCTTGATCTCTGTGTATATCCCTTCTACCTCTCCTTATTCGCACTTTATGTTTCTCCAACAGCTGTGTAACTACACCCATGAATTCTCTACCTGGGTCAACTTGCAATAGCTTTGGATATTTTAAATGTCTCTTATAAATCTTCTCAAATGCTTTAGCTACTTCTTTACTATCTTTAGATGTTAATGGTTCTGCTTCTTTATACCTAGACCCAACATCAACTAAAGTCAGAGCATATTTATATGTTTTGTTTCCAACTCTATCATGTGGTAGAAACAGCAAATCTGCTTGATGTACTTCATTCTTTGCAGTGACATCGAATCTCGGTCTAATAATCTTCTTTGGTGCAGGCAAGTAAATTTGCCACACTGCTTGTTTCTTTAAAAATTCTAATGCCTGTTTCTTACTAACTTTTGCTTCCTTTGCCAACTTATTAACAGCAGAATGTCCTCTCCAGAAACCTTTAGGACTGTAGTATATCTTCTCCATTGTTTATATTTAAGAATATTTTATATAATAAAAAAACAACAATGTCACAACAAGCAAAGTATGATAAAATCACAGAAGCTGAATTCGAAGAACTGCTTGAAGCGCAGAGTCAATATGATACAAAGAAATGGACAGATTTAGAAATCAGGAAAATTTATACAATCACTGAATACAGAACAGTCGACACGAGCAATGGTGAAAGTTTAATTTTAACACTCAAGGACAATGGTGAAGTATGGTGTCCTGATCACCTCTCTAAAAAGATTGAGGGTAAAGAACCACCTTTTTACATTAGACCTCTTGGTCTTAAACCGTGCAAGAATAACAAAAAAAATAAGTATCACGCATATGATTTGGTATTTCCAAAGAATGCATCATGATTATGTTAAAAACTGATTATTTTTTTTTGCCTACATCAACTTATAAGCCACATATCCAGTTATTGTCATTCCCATCACCACAAAAACAATCTCTCTATTCTGTTGGTCTGGTGAGGGTGTATAAAAATCACTTAACTTTGGTTCAGGAGGTAAAGCTTCCAACTGTTTTCCAGTCACATAATAATACTGCTTCATTGCCTGGTCAACATCATCAAATGTCTGTTCTGCATGATGCTCTTTTTGCATCTGTTCATTTATGAAATCCAACCTCTCTGTTCTTTTTTTATTCCATGCAACTTGTGCTGCTTCTAACTGTTCAACTGCTTTATCATGTCTTTCTCGTTCTTCATCGCTATGACTCCCCATCTTGGAGAATAAATAATTGCTTCCCGAGAATGCTAATGCATTTACTAATGCACCACCTATCATCATTGCAACTGCACTTGCCATTTTTTTTAAGAAGACAAAAAAAAATAATTACTTCATAATATCTGCAGGAATAATACCCTGCTTGATTAACATATCTCGTGTTGCCATTGCAAGTAAAATATCTAATGACAACATTCCAATATCCCCCATATTAAAATCAACTTTAGGTGCTGGTCTTTTAAATACCTTTCTACCAAGTTCTGAATAACCAACAGTTAACATTGTTTCCACTCCAGCATGATATAGCATGTTAGCAATTTGTTTTCCGTCTATTGATGTCATTTTTATTATGTATTAATAAAAAAATATTTTTTTTTAAAATTCAAAAGGGTCATACTGTTTTGTATTAGTTTCTATAGGTTCATTGATTGGTTCATTGACCTGTTGAACAGGTTTGTTTCTATACATATATAGTACTGCAATACCTATTATAACTGCACAAGCTGGTAAATATGCATTAATCGTATTTTCTACTATTTTTTCTGGTTGTGTACTTTCAGGTTTTGTTATTTCCATGACAGGTTGCTTCATTTTTTTCAACCTTCTTGCTTCTGCACCTTTTTTTCCTGCTTCAACACGTTTCGGGTTTTTTGTTTTAATTGGTGTTTCAGATTGAATGTCTTCACTCATCATCTTTTATAATATTGTCAAAATTTTCTTTTTTATTAAAATCAATATGTCTTGCTGTTGTCAGCATTGCAGTAAAAGGAGCCAAATACATACCATATTTATAATACATCTCACAACAAACATTAGTTAAAGCATGGTTTATAAAAGGGTCTTCCTCTAAATCTTCTATTAACTTTGGTGGGTTAATTACATTAAAGTACTTTGATACACCCATCACATACAAACTGATGAAAGAATTTCCCAATGTCTTTGTCATACTTGCACCTAATCGTGCTTCATACCTACAATAGAGTTTATTGATTTGCTCAGCAGACATATCATCTATATCTGAGAGTTGTAATTCACGACCTAAATATTGCTTGCTGCAACCTCCAGTAACAATTGCAGATAATCTTTCTCGTTTAGTGTCTTGTTCTACATGATTTAATATTTCAGTGTTCAATAATTCTTCAGCGTTCATTTTTGTAATATGGAATATTTTTTTTAATTTAAAGTAATAAAAGAATATCAAACATCCAACTGATATGTTTACAAATGCGGATATGATTGATAATAGTTCAATTAACATGTTTTTCTATAAGCATTATTAAAGTTTTATAAGAATTGCTAATAGCATTGCTGATTTTTGCTGATAGCATTGCTAATTTTGCTAATAGCATTGCTAATTTTATTGATATTTATCACAGATTTTTGCTAATTTGCTCAAAGCATTTGCTGTCATTTCTATTAACAATGCTAAAAAAATAAGCATTACTAATCAACAAGCCAATACCCAGTAGGCTGGTCTGTTCTCAATATCAACTTACGATGCTTTGCCTTCGATAATTCATCTTTTATTCTCTGTCTTTCTTTCAGTGTCGGAATGACATCATTCTCTCGAAGACAGTTTTCAAAACTATCTCTGTCTTTAGTGTAGAACATACACAACCACTTTGTCTGTTCCCTCAAATCCTTCAACACTGAATTATATCTCTGTGAAATAACCCACACTGATTGTTCCGCATGTCTGCCAGAGAATGCCAACTCTGACAGCATGTCTTTTTTCTTTGTTAATTCTTTTGTAGCACTGCAATCATCAATGATGTATAGTGTAGGAGAACCAGCATATTTATTGAAAAACATTCTTAATAGTTCTTGTAATTTCTCTTCACCATTGATAACCGGATTTACAATTATAACATTCTTGTTCTTTGGTTTCTTAACATCACCAATCCACTCACGATTTTTATATGCTCTATTCCATTGTATAGTGGGACAGAGAATAACAATATGTTCAAACACACCTCTGTATTCACCTTCAAGCAAATCCAAAACAAATTCAGTTTTACCACAACCGGTTTGCCCACAAATGATTGCACAGTGAGGATATTTTGGTAGTTTCATTTTTATTAATGGTAAAAAAAATTAATACAAAACTTCTTTAAATCTACCATCTTCAAAATTAATCTGTGCATCTTGTATGACAAACAAATACACATTTATTGTTTCATCTGACCCTTGTTCCTTGGTTATTTGAATCGTGATGCCCTCTGATGCATTCTCTACTCTTCTTCCAGAACCGTGTAGTGTGTTATCGTCTGTAGTTCGTAAATCAAGCCACAATGCGTAGTTGTTAGTTAGATACTTTTCCAAGGTTGTATTAGTGAAATATAAATCTTTTGCAATCTTATCTGTTTCTTTGCTTCTCTTTGAAGTCAAAGCAAAGAATTTGTTAATCTCATCCCATTGTTGATATGCTCTCATTCCTTGACTGTAAAGTTGATTTGGAACACCTTCTATTGTCATTTCTACCTTTTCTATCTTTGGATTATAAAATGTTTCAGTACTTGTTCTTTCTGGGTCTTCGAATAACATCAGGATACCTTTCATACTTCTTGCAGGAACATTCAAGTTGATGTTCCATAGTGTATCACCTTTATTTTTGGTTATCTTTCTGTGTCGTAATATGCGGTCGTAGAAGAATGTCATTTTCCCATCATATTGTTGTCTTATTTGTCTGACAAGTTCTGCATCGGAAACCATATCGAATTCCAAACATATATTCTTAATGATGTATGAAGCTGACGCGTCACTTGTTTTAATTACTTTGTCATAATCATTGAAAGTAAGTTCATATTCCAGTCTGTCACCAAGACCTGCTTGGTAGAATGGCATATGTGTTTCTAATAGTTCAAAATCAAGTGGTATGCAGAATCTGTTTTTGTATGCATTTGCTATGGCTTGGTCTTCTTTGTCTGAGGTAGCATTACCAGCACCAACTCTGTGTTTTAACATGTTATCGTTACCAATACCTTGATATGCCATATTAATACGTTCAGAAGGGCACTTCCACAAATCAACATAGCAATGGTAAATATCACTATCATCGATTGACATCACTTCATTACCTGATATTCGTATTGTTGTCTTTTTAATGATGGCTCTTCCAAGGTTTTGGTATACTGTTGCATTATCATCTGTGCTTTTTAATTCAATTTCAAAAGCAAGACGTGCAGACCTTGGTACGATAACATCGTTATTACTGAGATTGGGAAATCTGACTAGTAATTGTTGGTTCTGATCTATAGTGCTGGGGTTATTTGTTATTACTACACTCTGACGAATTCCTTTTACTCCTCGTGGTTCTCTTAGTTTTCTGTAAGGGTTGAGTTTATCTCCGTATGTTGACATGTTTTTATTTTTAGACAAAAATATTTTTTTACATAAATAAATAAATAATGGCTGAAGGTGGAATGGACTTCCACAACCCTGAATATGACAAAGATGACTTTGATAATGATGAAGCAGAAACATCTTTTACAGATGAAGAACAGTTTCAAAGTACACTCAATACTCAATATAAAGCATTAGATACTCTTACAGGAGATGATAGAAAAAATGCAGAAAATTCTTTACTGAAACAGATGACAAAAAGATTTTATGATAGAAATCAAGAAACATTACCTGATGATGTTAATGATTTTATTTGGATTTTAAAAAAAGATAAACAAGGCAGACCTTTGTTTGGTGTGGAAAGTGTATTTGACTTGAATGAAGATTACATTCTTTCGTATTACAAGTCAAACAAATTGCAATTTTATTCAATTGACACTCTTCAAAAAAAATATGGTGTTAATTTTGTTAGAGAAAATTTAGGAATAACTGATTATCAATCCCTTGCAACTAGGGTGAATCAAGGTAGAAAGGAATTTCAACAATTAATTGAGACAGGAAACAAAATTGCAACAGAGGAAATTCCTATGCAAGACATTTCTTCACCACAAGAAATACAAGATTTAACAAACACAATTGATGAAGTTGAAACCGCAGTTAAAACTCTGGAAACAGAGTTCTGGGATGTAGGGGAAAGTAGTGATGGACAAACCCAAACAGATATGACAAAGCGAGAAATGGATGGCATTATGAAAGCAATGACTACTGTGAAAGAGGAAATCGCTAATGAGTTGGTAAAACTTAATGAAACAAATAAAGAGTTAGCACAGGAAAAGGAAAAACTTGCTAATACAGAGGATGAAAATACAAAGAAACAGATTCAATCAAGAATATCTGATTTAGAATCAGAAAGAAGTGCAAGGTTGGAAGTGATAAATGTTAACAAAGAAAAACTGAGGAGTCAGGTTAATAGGATTAAGGAGACCATAAATAAGATTTTGAAAGAAGACACAACACTTGGTCAGAGGTTGAGAACATTATTCAGAGAACAAGGTATAACCATTGTCAGTATTTTGACTGCTATTGGTATGATTATTGGGGTTATTGTTGAAGCTTTTCTTCCTTCTGGATGTGCAACAACTCCTCCAAGCAAACAACTAACTTCAAATGCAAAGGACTGGATAAAAAAACAACTTTCCAATCTTGGAAAACTATTAGCCAGTCTTGCTGGAAAAGCTGCAACCGCTTTACCAGGTGTGATTGGTTCTATTGTGTCGTGGTTGTTATCAACAACTGGAAAGGTTGTCAACTGGTTTGGTGAACATTTATGGGCATTAGTTGTTCTTGTTGTTGGATTGTTATATGCTGCTGCTAAAGAGTATTTTCATAAATAAATAAAGTGACAAGACCAACTGCTATGCTGCCAACGATTAATGCTGTTTTGTTATCTTCATGTTGAATTGCTATTTTTTTTTCTGGTGAAATTACAGGAGTATCCACGGTGTTTTTCACAATAGCGCCAGATGTTGCAATAGGTGTGGTTTTATTACTTGGTGTATTATAAACAGTAATATGTGGTTGTTTTACAACACTTTCTAATAAGAATGAATGTTGTTTCACATATGAATTAAAAAATCCTGGTGTATTGGCAGCTTTTGTAACCCAATCATTTGGTAAATAATGCTCTTTTGCATAGGTTGTAATTTTTTTATAATCCTCAGAACTGACTTGTACTGGTTGTGTTTGCTTTGTTGGAGTTCCTTTTAATTCTGTAGTTTGTTTTGGTGGAATTGGTTTTATATTTACATTATTATTCAAACCAAGTTCTTGGTCTTTTGTTGCTACTACAATTTTATTATTATAATCTTGAATTGTACCAATTCTTAATTCCATATCTCTTGGTGACATATATAGTCCTATTCCATAGACATAATCAACTTTACTACGAGCATATTTTAAAGTTTCTTGGTATCTTGAAATTTGGCTTGGTAAATCTATAGGACCATTAATAGCATCTTCAACATTTGCAAGAAATTGTTTTTGTGCATCAAATGCAGTTCCAGTACCTAAAATATCTGTTCTTGTCTGTGATTGTGAGCCAAGTATAGCCCAGCAAAATGTTCTTATTGATTCGTTTATTCTTTCAACTCCAGCTCTTGTGAAGCCTAATGAGGAATCTAGTATAAATGTGGTCCAAACATTTTTAACACCATCTACTTGTTGTAAATAGTCAATGTGAATTTTTTTTGGTGGAAGATATTCGCATGATGATACTCCACATTTTCTTCCTCCTGATACTTCTGGTCCAAATGTCATTTTTGTCAAGTCTAAATTCGATGATGTGCTGCTTTGGATGTGTTGGGATGAATTGTCATGTCTAAAATCTGTTCTTTTCCAAGCAGTGTGGCTAGTTGTGTGGATTACTCCAAGACTGTCACCACTTGGGAATAATTTTTGTCTCCAGTCTGAATTTGGATCGACGTTAAATTCTTTACATATTCTTTCATAAGCACCACGGTCATAGCTATTGTTAAATGCATTCCAACTTTTATCTTGTGGTAGTGCAATTCCTAGTTCAAATAATATTCTTCTTGTTTGGTAGTAGATGTGAAATAGGAATAGTGAGCCAGTCATTCCACCAGCTCTTATGTGGTTATTATAATCTACACCACAACCTGTAGTTGCACACCATATTGCAAAGTTTAATTGATTTTGCCAGAATAATAACCATTTTGTATTCCATCTATCTACTATTTCTTCTGTTACTACTTGTGGTAGTAGGTAGTTTTCAAATATGTTTGGAAAATCTACTTGAAAACTTTTCTTTGCATCAGATGATATTATTATTTTTTGTTTTATTATATTAATTGATTTGTTGTTAAAAACACCAGCGTGTTGATAGTGAGCTGCATCGCTATATTTGAATTCTTTTTGTACTGACATTTTTTATTTTATGATTTATAAAAAAAAATGTATCACACAATTTCAAACATTGATAACACTATCAATTTGCAACAGTATATTGATAACAAAGATGGGAACAAACGGGTTGGATTGAAAAGTTTCACATATACCCTGGGTTGGTATAATGTTGTTAATGAATATGTGCAAAAGGGTAAAGAGAGACCTCATCGCATTCAGGATGGTTATTACAGCTTTCAACACATTGTAGATTTTTTTCACAATTTAAACATTTCATTGTCTGTGAATGAAACTAATGGTATTACATCATTAATTACTGATAATGAAATAAAGATAAGTAAAGGACTCAAGTTGATGCTAGGGTTTGGTAAAAGAATATTTGAAGCAAATACTACTCATTTTGGTAATAAATGTCTTGATTTTGCAACAGTAAAGTCTCTATACATCCATCTAGAGCAATTAAACACATCACAGAACTATTTCAATGGGATGCCAAGCACAATATTAGCAGTTGTACCAATTGAAAATAAAGCGTATGGTGATATTGTGTCTGTAAGATTTGAGCATCCAGAATATAAATATTTGTCCAACGGAGCAATTACAGAATTTGAAATAACAGTTAGAGATGAAAATGGTAGTAAAATTAATAATCACGACCTACCTATGAGTATTGTTTTTGAAATAATTTAGTTTTTTATGCATATATATATAAAATGAGTATCTTTGGAATCAAAACACATAAAAGAAACGAAGACTTTGAAGTCTTAACACAACATGTCCGTGATTTACATAAGCGAGTGAGACCAATTACAGGTTTAGAGCAAAGGATTTCAGAATTTCAACAAAGCGTTCACGAAAGTAGAAACGTTTTGTTTCAGGAAATTAATACACAAGTAGAAAGGCATAATGGACTTCGGGACAAAGTTAGGGAACTGACAATAAACAACCGTTTATTACGAAATAGCGTTGACAATATGAAAGCGGTAATTTCAATATTTGCAGAAAGTAAAGGTGCTCTTGTGGAAGATGAAGTGTTATCTTTTGGGAATGGTGGTAGAGAAGACGGTGCTGGTTATGTGATGATGCGTCGTGGTCAGATTTTAGGTATAGGTATTTCATGTAAAAAAAGGAGTGGCGAAGTGTCGGTGTGTATTTCTGTAGATGAAAAAATATTGTCAGGTTGTGAAATAACACTTAACACTACATCAAGAAAGCATGTCAATTTTGATAAACCTTTTATTGTTGATGCTGGGAGTGTAATTAATTTTGTATGTAAGTTAGGGAACGCAACAACAGAGAATACAGTTGCTTCGTTGTTAATTGAATTGTTTTAATTTTTTTTGTCTGTAATAATAAAATATGAAACAACCGACGGCACCGAGTTTGTATCCAGAGTTGGAAGATGGGCAGAATTATAGATTACAGAAAATATCAGAAATCGAGCAGACATTAATTAAGGAAAGGGATAATAGGCAGTCATTGTATAAGAAATATAAAAGGGGTATAAATGCCACAGATGGAATTGATACAACTCTCATTTCTGGGAGTGTGATTTTGGGTGGTATTGGAATTGCGATGCCTTTGATGTTGCCATTAGAAATTGCTGCAATTGTTTGTGGTGTAGCAGGGGTATGTGTAAAGTTTATTAGAAGGCGACTGCATTCAAAGGCTCAAAAACATTATGAGATAAAGACTTTAGCCGAAGGTAAGTTAAATAGTGTGAAAGATTTGATTTCCACGGCACTGAGTGATGGACAAATATCAGAACAAGAATTTAAAACGGTTATTTATGAACTTGAAAGATATAATAATCTCAAAGATAAGACTCGCTCAAAACAGTCAGATATAAGTGAAGTAGAAAAAAAAAAGCTGATAGAAGAGGGAAAGGCACAGGCATTAAGTGTCATTCAAAAAAAGATAAGAGATGCATAATGTTGTTTAATAAGTTTATTTTTATAAACGATCCGCCTCCAAAGTATCATTAATTTTGCGCAGGGTGCGTTTATTACAATAAATACGGTAATCACAATTTCACTAGTCAAACCATTTGTGTCTCACTGATAAGTTTTATCAACTCGAAATTTATCAATGTAAACAGGTATTTCAGCTTAAAAGATTAACCCTTGTCTTAGCTAGCCAACATTCTTGACATTCCTTTGTCGACATATACCGACAAAGGAATGTATTTTTGCTACATTCTATATACTGAGATTGGAGAAGACAACTCGTATTTGAAAGCAATGTGTGAGTTACTTCCCTTTGCATATATGAATACAAATAAGTTTGATAACAAGATTGAATAAAATAATCATCGAATAGTTATTTTTTTTCTACGTTATAAACAAACCCTGTATACTGCGATATACTTTTATTGTAGTATTGTCAGGGGATATTCATTTTTTGCTGTCTAAACACCGTTTGAGCTTGAAAAATAGATTATATATCGTAGAACCGGCCTTTTCACATATATATCAGACAAAAATTCTCCAAAATTATGAGGAGTTAAATCCCTCTGATCATATTTTCATTACAAAGATACATGAATTATGTTTTCTGTAGAATCAAGTTAATTGATATTCCAAGTAATTCAACCCTTTCTTGTTTTAACACGAGATTTTACGTTCCTGTGATTTTATACCTAAGAAAATATTGTGGAAAAAGAAGAAATTGCTTTTAACAAGCAATTTCTCCCTTTTCCACAATATTTTCTACAACATAGCAAGGTTTCATTTCAAATGGCATCCAGATTTCATTGTCGTCTGCAACCTCTTTCAATTTGGACTAGTCTAAAATTTCCAAAAACGGGAAGGGGTTAAGGAGCATTCCAAGCCTTTCACTTTCATCAAAGAAGCCAAGAACTGATGGATTGTAATCACAATAATTGAAACATTGGTAAAGGTTGCTTAAACAGTCCAAATCATGTTACAGAAAACTGTTAGTCTAAAAATTGAAGTTAGAAAGATTAATGTGTTGTGGTAATTCTTTAAAAACAATGGGTGCAACCGTTCTTTCTTTGGTTCATTGAAATTTGGGTCAACTATTTGAAAAAAAAAGATTAATTATACAGAAACCCAATCAATCCGTTGTTTCTTGGAAAGTGTTTTCTTTCTAGAAGAACGGAAAAGTTCGAATGCATGTACAAAGTGATAGAGGCCAATCAATGGTGTAGAAAGTTCCAAGGACATGCCTGGGAAAATTATTAATAGTGCACCTGTGATAGCTATACTGGTATTGATTGAAAATCAATTAACAGGTGCTGCATAATATGGCTTATAAAAATAGGTTGTTTGTGGGAGATGCCGTTCTTTGCTATTTCTCCGTAATATGACTGCAGCTTAAGCCATTACCAGATAGCAAAATTTTAGACTAGCCCAAATTGAAAGAAGTTGCAGAAGACATTCTAAAGTTTATAAAATTTTGGATTTTTTCAACTTTCTTGGTAGAAAACATTATTGAAAATGAAGAAATTGCTTCTAACAAGCAATTTCTTCATTTTCCACAATGTTTTTCAAAGTTTTTTCCCTTGGAGGCGTTTGAAAGCGTGGCTGAGTGGGAATGGGTTAACTTTTCCATGTTCAATCTCTTGTTTTTGCGTCCCTGTAATTTTATAGTTAAGAAAACATTGTAGAAAAAGAAGAAATTGTTTTTAGCACTTTAAATTTTCGTTTGCTAAACCTTTGAATTTTAGACTTGTCAGATATTTTGCAGAACAGGAATGAATTAAGACATGAAATGATATCAAAATTCAAAATGAAAAGTAAAATCACTTCTTAGTCAATATTAATTTTGCTGTCCATTAACAAGCCTTTTCTGCAAGACATCAACCATACAATCCATTCGGAACATTGCTTGGTGATTTCATTTTAAGTATTTACATGTAGCGACCGCAGAAGAAAAAAAGTTTGAAAACAAAAGTTTTACCATTCCTACATATAAACCCATTCCAACATAGTGACACTTTTAAATGCCTTCTCAATATAAAACTTTGAAAAACATTGTGTAAAATGAAGAAATTGCTAGTAACAAGCAATTTCTTCATATTACCCAATGTTTTTTCTACCCAGAAAGTTAAAAAATCTAAAATTTCATAAACTTTGAATTGTCGTCTGCAACTCCTTTCAACTTGGACCAGTCTAAAATTTTGTTGTCTGGTAAATGGTTAATGCCCTAAATGTAATAGGTCATATATATTTCGATTGTATAATATTTTTTCCTCGAATATTCATCTGGGAAAAACTCCATTGAAGCAGGGTAATAACTCAGAATTCTGTATATTTATCTTGGGTAAATTTAATTTACAATCTCGCACAGTCTCAATTCTGACACCGTATCAGATTCTTCATTCTATTGTAATGCTTTTTATTGGTTTGTCCTCGAAAATAAACTATGTAAAGACTTTTTCAAGGTTTCTGGTTTACCTCTTGGTTTTCGTCAAGCAGACTTTCCGACTATTTGTCTCTCACCAATGGGTCGATAATCGTAGACCTATGTGGGATAGCAGCTGGAGGATAGGAAAGGATGAAATGGTAGTACTGGTGTGAGAAACACCAGGATTCTATTGTTAGGTGCTCCAGCCGCCGCAATATAACTGAAATATTGTTGAAAGTGGCGTAAAACCCTATACAAACAAATAAACAAACTAACCCATTACCAGACAACAGCATTTCAGATTGGTCCGACTTAACCCATTCCAACACAAGACAATTTTAGACTGGTCCAAATTGAAAGAAGCTGCGGACGACAATTTCAAGTTGATTGAATATTATTTTTTTCATCTTTTTGGATAGAAAACATTGTGGATAATGAAGAAATTGCTTGTTATAAGCAATTTCTTCATTGTCCACAATGTTTTCCAAAGCTTTTTTCTTGTGGGGCGTAAAAAGGAGGGCTTGAGTTGGAATGAGGAAAAGGAGTTGCAGACGACAGTTAAAAGTTTATGAAAATACAAAGTTTTTTCAACTTTCTGGATAGAAAACATTGTTGAAAATGAAAAATTTGCTTGTGGCAAGCAATTTCTTCATTTTACACAATGTTTTCCCAATTGTTTTTGGCGGGTGTCTAAAGGCATCACTATGTGGGAATGGTTTAAGTCTTTTTTTCTATTTGATGATGTAGAATACTGTAAAATAACTAGTTCTTTTGAGTTTTGGTGTACTCAATTAACCCTTTCCTGTTTTTCCAAATTTAGACTGGTCAAAATTGAAAGAGGATGCAGGCGACAATGAAAACTGGATGCCATTTGAAATGAAACCATCCTATGTGGAAGAAAATGTTGTGGAAAAGGGAGAAATTGCTTGTTACAAGCAATTTCTTCTTTTTCCACAATGTTTTCACAGGTATAAAATCACAGGAACGTAAAATTCTGTGTTTAGACAGTAAAGGGTTAAAACAGAGATAAGGTAATTCAGGACTAATTGAGGTTTGCTGCAATGGTCATCTATTTGTCCGTCAATCTGCATTTTTTCTGAAGAATCATAAATTTTCGATTGAAATCATGGTCAATTTCTACCAAACAGAAAAGAACTGACAATTATCTTCTAGAATGATGATAAAAACAAATTTTATCTGATGACATTACTTGCAACAAGCAATTTCATCATTTTCAACAATGTTTTTCACAGCTTTTTTTCTGGGAGGGGGTCATCAAAAAGCGTTGTTGTGTGGGGATGGGTTAAGATAAACACAGAAAGTTATGAAAAAGTGGAGCAAAGACAGCAAACTCTATGTTTTGAATACCAAATTCTCATTTTTATTATGCATTTTGTATTAACCCTTTCCTGTTTTTTGAAATTTTAGACTGGTCCAAATTGAAGGAGGTTGCAGACGACAATTAATATTGGATACAATTTGAAACGAAACCATCCTATGTGGTAGAAAATATTGTGGAAAAAGGAGAAATTGCTTGTTACAAGCAATTTCTTCTTTTTCCACAATGTTTTCTCAAGTATAAAATTACAGCAACGTAAAATCCCGTGTTTGTCCAGGAAAGGGTTAAACCTTTATTTTTTCCAAATTTAAAACTTGTCTAAATTCAAAGGGGCAACAGGCAAATGAAATATGTACAATTGAAAAAATTAGCCTTCCGAAATGATAGATGATATTGTAGAAAAAGAGGAAATTGCTTGTTGCTAACAATTATTACTTTTTCTACAATGTTTTTTCAAGTATGACATCAGAGAATCGTAAAAATCAAGGATTGTATGGGAAAGGATTAAACTATTCCAACACATTTCTGCAATTTCTTCATTTCCTACAATATTTACTACCCAGAAATCAAATTATTCTTAATGTTTAATTTAACTTAACCCATTCCAACACTATAAAATTTTGGACCAGTCCAAATTGAAAGAAAGTGCAGACAACAAATTAAAGTTGATGAAATCTTCAAAACCTTTGTCTTTTAGGGTAGAAAAAATTGTGGATAATGAAGAAATTGCTTGTAACAAGCAATTTCTTCATTCTCCACAATGTTTTCCAAAGCTTTCATATTGAGGGGTGTTTAAAAGCATCATGGGTTAAAGTTGTTGTCTGCAACTTCTTTGAAATTGGACCAGTTTGAAATTTTGTTGTCTGGTGATGAGCTAGAACTAACACATTCTAAAATGAAACCATATTATTAAGTGTAAACATCTAAAGAACAAATACTAGTGAAAATCAATGTAAGTTACAAACAGGCAAACGATATCGGTTTCCCAATGTCCCGTTGCAGAATCATTGCCGAATATTCCATTTCATTTCTCATAGAGGCTACTGTTTAGTTATACAACAGTTTTTTTTATCTTTTTAAGTGAAAAATCAATATCACAAACGATGAATAAAAATGTTGTAAGTGCGTATAAAATACACACACACCTACAACAGTTTTACTATCAACGTTTGATTTAGAGAGTGATGGAATTCAGAAGTTCTCCGATCCATGATAGGAATTGACCCCAAGTGGTTTGAATCAAAGGGGGGGCTTATGGAGATCCGTTTAGACAAGTGTGCGAATCTTACACCTCATCAATGAGACGAGCATCAACTGATAATTAATATATAAAATTTTGTATGTAATTTCAAGTTACCTTATCCCCACTCCTGTTGAAGCCATGAGATGCTAATTGTGATTTCTTAAAGCAAATGTTTTACTGTATGTATTTTGCGATGGTAGCACCAAAACCAGCATAAACCATAAAGTGCACTGAAAAAGTGATATTATTTAAGTTTAGAAGTAAGCGTACAATGGTCTAAGGGACATAACCATGCTTTATATGATGAATGATGTGCTACCTTTGTTGCTTCCCTTCGTATAGTAAATGACTGGATACATTCATTATGTATTCAAACAGAACTTGTAACAAGCAATTTCTCCATTTTCCATAATGTTTCTCAAAGCTTTTTTATTTGGGGAGTCCCAAAAGACTGGATAGTGTTCGAATGTGTTAAATTCAGGACCATAACAAAAGTTAACCCTTTCCCGTTCAAATACGGGATTTTACGTTCCTATGATTTTATACTTGAGAAAACATTGTGGAAAAAGAAGAAATTGCTTGTAACAAGCAATTTCTCCATTTTCCACAATGTTTTCTACCACATAGGATGGTTTCATTTCAAATTGGGTCCAGTGTTCATTGTCGTCTGCATCCTTTCTCAATTTGGACCAAGTCTAAAATTTCCAAAAACTGGAAAGGGTTAATCACTGATTGTGTAGAATGAACCCTATGTTTTCAGTCAGCAAGACATAATTATTTGTCATTACAACAAGTTGGTGTACGAGCATGTTATTGTGTCAGTTCGTCAGAATTCTTCAACGCTGAATTTCCTTTGTTTGTGCTGAAATTTCAACAAAACTTGGCATACATTTATCCATTATGGGTAGATGTGCCTGTTGACATAAATTTGCAAATAGCTTTGAGATCAGTCACAACTCAAGGTCAAATATTGGGCGGGCTCGCCATGTTGTCCCTACTGGACGAATTTCTAGTCTATACAAAGGGTTTTTGGATTATTGTAATACTGTTCACAGAAGCTAGATACCACCCAAATAGTAGTCTCACGCCAACTTTTCAGTTCAGTTTTCTAGAGCTTTGATGATTGTTAGATATCATCACATCGTGACCCTCTACTAAAATACTTAACCCATTCCCACACGATAAAATTTTAGACCAGTCCAAATTCAAAGAAGCTGCAGACGACAATTTTAAGTTAATGAAATTTTTAAAATCTTTGTCTTTTGGGGTAGAAAACATTGTGGATAATGAAGAAATTGCTTGTGACAAGCAATTTCTTCATTTTTCACAATGTTTTCCAAAGCTTTCATACTGAGGGGCGTTTAAAAGCGTCACTGTGTGGGAATGGGTTAAACAAATTACCTTCCTCTGAATATCAGCCATTTGTTGAGCGATCCTGGGTCCCATTGTTACTTAAAACCAAAATATTTAAAAGAATTACTCTATTCTTAAAGCTAGCACTTTGTTATTGGACCCCAGATTTTAAAAAAGAGATATTAGGAGAAAACCATTTAAAAAAATAGTAGTTTACTCAAAAACATTAGCCATAGAGCTTTCAAAAATATTTTTGATTACCTATTGTCTTATGGTTGCCTATCGGAATAAATCAAACTAGTACTATTTTACTAGAATCAGAATTCTTAATTACAATATTGTAAGTGATAAAGATGGAAATCTTTTAAAATTTCAAACTCCCTAAAGGCGAAAGTTACGCATTTGGACGACTGATATTCGACGATCATAGTCCCCGTGTTGACTTCTCATTCATTATTGAAACTAAACAAATGAAATGAGTTGTTTTTCATTAACGTGGAAAAGCTCTTTTGGCTCAAGAATTGTTATCTTACATTACATAAACATAGTTCTATTTGCCATCATGTAATTGACATCAACAAGTCATTGTTTACCATCATTTAACCCATCACCAGGCGCCATATTTTTTAGACTGGTCCAAATTGAAAGGAGTTGCTGCCGACAGTTATGAAAATTAGATTTTCCGGGTAGAAAGTAGAAACCATTGTGAAAAATCCAGAAATTGCTTGTTGCAAGCAATTTCTTCATTTTGCACAATGTTTTCCCTACTGTTTTTCTTGAGGGGCACCAAAAGAGTGACTATGTGTAAATGGGTTGAGAAATGAGAATGTGAAATACAATCCTGTCACGGTACATGTACCTACCGTCTATGAGGTACGACACAAAAAGCTTAGCCACAGCATAACCCGGAAAGCTTTTTGTAAAATAAGCAAACTTAGCTACCGTTGTATGCATGTAACTGAGAAATTGTGATTCAAAATCATCTTAAGTAACCACTGATCCACTGATTAATCATATAATACGATTTTCTTTTTCTCATTTCAGATATTTATTCACGGGTTAAAAGTGTGAAACTAACACAGTAGACTGTACTACAAACGTGTATACCTCAAAACACCTCATTAAATCACACATCATGGATCTATCGGGGAAAGGTTATTCCCCGGCTCACAACTTTCTACAGAACACAAGCAACCTCATGTCTGCTTATGGTCTCGGTTCATCGCTGGTTACGGGTCAATCGCCTCACACTACATCATTATATACGGGAACAAGTCATACTCTGACGAGTCCGGTCTTCTCAGGGAGTTTCAGTACCTCTCTCTCGCCGTCACACACCTCATATAGTAACGGGCATAGTATAGCACCCCACAGACAGCTGGAGAAAACTCCAGACGGGCCTGCTGCTAAATCTCACATGTACGCAAGTCCGGCTCCAGTTTTCACGCGACATAAAGACTCATTTCCATACGGAATTAGTGGCGTCCCTATGCCTAACTACGGTTACCATGGCGACGTTTATCAATTCACTTCAAACGGGTACCCACGTAAATCTCGAACCTGCAGTTATTGTGGTAAAGTATTTACAAGATCAACAACCAGACGTTATCATGAGAAGCGTTGTCCTTTACTACGTGCGGCAGTTTCGAGCTATATGGGGGAAGATAACTCAGGGGCAGGTGCTACTACTCCACAATCTCGGGGTAGGGCAGGGGAGTTAACTACAACACATTCATACAAAGGTCAGGGTCAGTCACTCGGACCACCAATATCAGGGATAAGTCGATGTAGTGATCCTCAGGAACTAGCTACCTCAGTGTTAGTTAAATCTCCGACTGGAGACGATGGAAGGCGTGCCAGCGGAGAATCATTATTAAGCGGGTATCAAACTAGCGTCATTGTTAAAAAAGAACCTCATGAACTGGAAGCTATGGCAAACATGGCATCTGGTAATATAACCTCATCTTTGTCACACAAACATTCTACAGTACAGTCTCAGGAACATTTATCGGAAGGCGTGTTAGGATTTTCACCTGAATCAAGTGATTCGGGTAATAAACTTGATCGTACTGTTTCACCAGGCTTTGCGTCTGGTATTGACTTATCAAAGTCACCCTCGCATACCTCAATTCGTGAAGAAAATACCTCAGTGTTAAGTGATGATTATATACGTGAACAATACAAAAACCGGTCGGAAGAGAAACCGGGTTCAGATTCAGAGGAGAGACAAGGGTCTCAAAGGAATGTTGAAGCTCACCACCAAGGGAAATATAAAATGGATGGTGGGATTGCTCCCCGGGATAATGTAGATGATGGAAATGTATCAAATGGTGTCCATGATCATGATGACGAACACGACGTTATGAAAATTGATGATGAAGACGATGATGTCCAAGAACTACCTCAAGGAATAGAAAGTGGAGAAATCGTACCAGATGAGAATGAAGGGGGATCTGCTGAGAAAAGAGATGGGAAGGTTTTTAGCAGTCATAAATGTGGCATTTGTGGAAAATGTTTCGAAAGCGCTGCAAAACTCCATCTTCACGAGCAGCTGCATACAAAGTTCAAGCCCTATGGTTGTAGATTTTGTGGACAGAAGTTTTCCAAAGCCGCTCAAAGAGATGATCACGAGAACACTCACAATGGAGTTGACACAACAAGCATCTGCGCAGTTTGCGGCACAACCTTCACCAGAAAGTACTCCCTTAAGCTTCACATGAGAAAGTGGCACCAAGAAGGGCCATGGTTGTGCCGTCACTGCGGGAAGGCTTCCTTGACACAAATGGAACTAAAATCCCACCTCTATTCCCACAACCTTCCTAGGATGGAGCGTGAATCTCTACTTTATTTTCCTGATTATCCAAATCAGGAGCCAGCAGATGGAATGCAAAATGACGATGAGAAGGATGACAAAAGTGACGCAGAAGAACAGGAAAATGCCACAATGCAACCTCTGAAGTACCCAGCTGGACAGGAGATGGAAATGTGTCAGGAATGTGGACGGGATTTTCCTAAAGGATATCTTCGATACCACTTGAAGTCACACGAAGCCCAGAAGCCCTACTCATGTCCTATCTGTGGGAAGAGGTTTGGTTACAAGAACAACATGAAGTCGCACATCAAATTACACACTGGTGTAAAGCCATTTCAGTGCAAGATGTGTGGAGCAAAATTTACACGTGGCTCTACTCTCCGTCGTCATGCTAGGCGTCATGGAATCATCGCGGATTCTGTATGGGATTTATTTATAAAGCCTAATTACAGTAAATCTGGTGGGGGACAGACTCGCTCCAGTAACCTTGATACATTATCTACCTCAAACATAGACACAAGTGTTACAGCAACCAATCAAAGTCGTACAAGCTCAGGTGGCGGGAACAGTGGAGAAATTTCAAACTACCTCGTCTCTTCGATTTCTCCAACGTCCAATCACGGGAGCCTGTACCCATTGTATGCTAGCTTCGGACAAATTCCGGGTGTACCGGGAATGTATCCCGGATTATCAGCAACTACCTCCTATTTAGCACAACACTTACCTCATTCTTCAGTTTACGCAGCTTCTAGTCACCAGCCAGCGCAACAATCGGATGCTCTCAACTTGAGCGTGAGCAAAGCTCCGGGAGACCAACAAAGTGACCAATCAAGCTTTTCTAATGTCTCCGCTGAAAGATCTCGATCCAGATCAAGGTCTCTTAGCGGTTCAGAGTCTCGTCCTTACCCACTGAGAGAATCTGCAAAATCAGTCTTCACCGTAAATGCAGGTGTTCAGGTTCAAACCTGTTGCTCTACTCCTCTGAAGCAACAACCATCAACAGGCCTGACGACTCCAACCAAACCAGAGGAACTCGACGACTCAGCAAACACTCCAAGCACAACGCCCACGCCTCAACAGCTTAGCTCACCACCACCATTAGCTGTTGTACCATACATAGTGACCTCCCCTTCTCAACGCTTAGACTCAACTTCTCCTGCACTATCTATCTCATCCATGAAAGATTATTCATCCGAGACGATTTCATCTTTAATTGGGTCTGGAAGGATGTTCAAATGTTTTCACTGCGAATGCTACTTCTCGGAGTATGCGATGTACAGGATACATGCAAAGCTTCACAATAGTGATTACACAAAGCCCTTTGTGTGCTTGGTTTGTGGGGAAGATTGTCACGATAGAGTCTATTTTGCTCTGCACCTTTCTGAACATCTACGATAAGCCATAGTTGAAATACGCAAACAAGAAAGAGTGAACCAGATAAATCAGAAATGCTTCTTTTGCATGATTCAAAGTACATGACTCTTTCCGATACTGAATGGAATTCGAATGTCGATGGGTGATGTGGTTTGTTCCCAAGCAAAAGTGTAAAGAATTGAAGACCAAGCACTTGTTTTATCTGGACCACTTTGAATAAGTATGCTTGAATCTGAACATTGGGAGCAGTTGTTGCTAATTGTCAAGTGAAAAACTGAGAGAAAATATTATGTAGGAAAATGATGGTTTTATGCTGAACTAATGTAACGTTAAATGCTATAGTTAATGATTTATTATATTTAGACATTAGTCGGACTGTTCTAGACCGAGTAGTTATTCGAATACATATTGATATACCTCATTATAAAAAAGACGTGTTTGTTACTTTCACAATGTTGAACTTACAGGCTGATTCTTGAATTAGCCATGTTGACGCTCATTTATTATTTGTCTTTTTTCTTATTAGATTAGCCTTTATGTCATGAAGGCGTAATTATGTTGTAAAATACTTAATCAGGGTTTACTTATGTCATGTTACTGTAGATGAAGATTTTTGTAATTTGTCAATTGTATTCATGTCTAAGAGATGCCATATATTCTTTTGTTTTCTTTCTGTTTTTCTTGTCATGATTTTTAACTTGTAATTATTAATGATCATTTGGAGGGTGTCATTACGATATTTTGTATTTATTTTTTATTGGTGAAAAACTACACATTGAATGTATTTAATGCTGACGTCTGCTCAATTCGCAGAATTATTGGAGATGACATGAACGCATTGGACCATTTCAAAACACACAATGGCGTGCAATTAAAAAGCCTTACCGTTTCAAAACAGTTCTGAAAAGGGGTGCCTATTTATAGGTTATTGTTTGGTTTTAAAAGTATTTACACACATATTTATTACTTTTTAAAAAAGTTTTAAAAATCTATAAGGTTAAAAATTCAAAAAAAGTGTTATCATACAATTTCTTTTACCCATGGCAAACTGGTTCAAATGGAAAGGAGTTGCAGACAACAATTTAAATTTGATGAAATTTTTGATTTTTTCAACTGTCTGGGTAGAAAACATAGTGTAAAATGAAGAACTTGCTTGTTACAAGCAAATTCTTCATTTTACACAATGATTTCCCAATTCTTTTTCTTGTGGAGTGTCCAAAAGCGTCACTGTGTGGAAATGGGTTAACCCATTCCAACTCAAGCCCTCTTTTTTACGCCCCTCAAGAAAAAAGCTAGGGAAAACATTTTGGACATAGAAGATAAGGAAATTTAGAATTTTATCAACCTAGAATTGTCGTCTGCATCTTCTTTCAATTTGGACCAGTCTAAAATTTTGATATGTGGGAATGGGTTAAATCACCAACATCATTCTTATTTTAGTTACTTTGATATTTATCCGACCTGTTTCCAGGACACCTGCTTAAATGACGGGAATTTTATTTTATTATTTTTGCTCATTTTAGAATAAACTAACTATCTTTCTGATTTATTAAAAAAAAACAAAAGTGTCTATACGGTAGAAAGTTACAAAATTACAACTATTTTGTACATTAACCCATTTCCAGACAATAAAATTTTAGATTAGTCCAAATTTAAAGTAACCGTAGACATCAATTTTGGTGTATAAAATTTCTAAAAACCTGTATTTTGGGAAAGAAAATAAATATTACGGATAATGAAGATATTACTTGCAGTGAGAATTTTTTCCCTTTTCATAATGATTTCCAAAGCTTTTTTCTTGGGGGGGGGGGGTATTAAAATATTTACAAAATCGTAAATGGGTTTTCCTGTCTCTAGATATTACAGATCATACGGAATCTTAACGATTTTTGATGGGAAGTGGTGCAATGGTTCATGTTTTTAAGAATCGTGGTACAATCACAATGAAATTCCTCGTCTTTTCATCAAAACAATGTTCAACTTTGTCTTTGTAAACACATAATACGCAACATGTCCAGCTTAATGAATAGGCTACTTTGTTATTAATGAATATTGTTTCTATGAACAAGAACAAGATTCATTTTCAAAAAAAAACTACTGGGTCCTCATTGGTTCAGGACGGTGGACCCTCAATCTATGAGAAATCAAGAGTTGCTAGTACAAATCCCAATCATGCCACTGGTCACTTTGGTGTATCATTTGGCAAGACGTTTCAGAGCCCAGCCTAGTAACTGTGATATCCATGACGCACATGAATTAATGAATTTCGGCGTGATACTGAAATAATGTTAAAATCGTTTTTAAGACCCATTTAAACAAACTAATCTAAAGACACACTTTGATATTTAACCTATTCCGACACAACAAAATTTTAGACTGGTCCAAATTGAAAGGAGTTGCAGACAACCATTGAAAGTCTATGAAATATTGGATTCTTTTCAACTTTCTAGGTAGAAAACATTGTGTAAAATGAAGAAATTTCTTGTTACAAGCAATTATGTCATTTTTGACAATGTTTTCTCAATTCCTTTTCTTTTGGGGCGTCAAAAAGCGTGATTGTGTGGGAATTGGTTAACATTACGGCATAGAGTTTCAGATAAAGGAAGGTAATTTGTTTCGTCTTGACCCCTGGTGTTGACATAGTTCTCTAATTGACACTACACTGAAGGTAAATCAGACGGTCTTTCTGAATTCATCAGGAACTAATATTCTTGAAAGGATCTTAACCCATTCCCACACAACAAAATTACTGGTCCAATTTGAAAGAGACTGCTGAAGACAATTTCAAGTTGATGGAATATCACATTTTTCCGTCTTCTTGTTTAGAAAACACTGTGGATAATGAAGAAATTGCTTGATACAAGCAATTTCTTCATTTTCCACAATGTTTTCCAAAGCTTTATTCTTGAGGGAGCCGCCGTCATAGCGCAGTTGGTTGTGCGTCGGACTGTCAATCTAGAGGTCCCGGGTTTGATCCCCGACGTCGGCACTCATCCTTCCGACTATTTGTGTCTCACCAATGGTTCGATAATCGTAGACCTATGTGGGATAGCAGCTGGAGGCTAGGAAGGGATGTAATGGTAGTACTGGTGTGAGAAATACCAGAATTCCATTGTTAGGTGCTCCAGCCGCTACGATATAACTGAAAGATTGTTGAAAGCAGCATAAAACCCCATTCAAACAAACAAACAAATTATTCTTGAGGGGTGTAAAAAGGAGGGATTGTGTGGGAATGGGCTAAAATGAATTGACTTCGTTTAACATAAGTCAATTGGAATATTTATTTCGGTTGGCTCGAGGTCAAGGTCACAACTCAGACTTGTTTTCTAGTTAGTATTAATAGCCCCATCACAGAATTGGTTATACAAAAAAAGCACATGAATAAGTTTACGTCACTGAAAATTGATATAATTGAAATGGTATGAGGCCATTCGATCATTCATACCTTCTTATTCTTTGTTAGAAATGATGATACTACCATATACTGTTACAAAAAGAGATAACTCACATTCTACATTGTTTAGTTTGAAAGACAAGGATATTTGACAAAACATTACAATATGCAAAACTCATTTAGCAGATTTGATTGAATGTTTATGCAATACCGCCTTTATTAAATGAAATGTCTACCAACAGATAAAAAAGGGAGTTTGGTCGAATTTATATCTGTTTGGATGTCATTCAATAAACTCGTTATTTCGTGAACACACACTTTATAGTATATGTATAACATGCCCTAAATGTTGGCTGTGGATCTTTGCGTAAATCTTGGAATTCATCGATTTTGGATATTCTTCGAAAATAATACGCTGTTTTAAAGACATTAAAAGGCTTAACACCTCATTTGCATAGTCATTAGAATAGTTTTATATCACCTTTGTAATATCAAAAAAATTTATCAAAATGTTTTTTCACTTGCGTGCTAACGTTATGGTGTAAACTTTATTTTTGACCAATTTCAAATTCCAACATGTTTATTTTGTTGAAAAATAAAATTTGATAAAATGGAACTTGATTAAAACAAATCAAATGAAATGAAGAAATTATATCCATAAAAAAAGCTTGCAAGGTCTCCGAAATAATAGGTAGAAGACAAAAAGAAAAAATCTTCATGCTAATTGAATGCTTGACCAATACATAATTTAGGTAAAAGGTATTTTATGCAATATTGAAAAAAATAGCCCTAACATATGAAACCATTATCAAGATTTGTCTTTGCAAATGTTTAACAACATTTCGTTGGTGTTCGATGAAAATCTTGTAACTACAGCCTGTTTCAAGCTGTGGCTTCTAGGTTTTGGTCCAGCATCGTCGATATTTGTTTGCCAGTTTTTTAACAATCATACTTTGACGTGTTTATCAGAGTTCGATAACTTGATATAATGATGAAATTATTAATTTCAAGTGAAATTTTCAGGTAAAAATTATCAGGAAAACGAAGAAGAAATACACCCTCCAACCAAATGGTTTGGAGACAACGTGCTTTACTGCTGTCTGTCGTGGAACAATATCTTCAGTACATAAGCAAATTGTCTTAACTACAGCTTTGGCATTTAAAATCTTGGAGCAATAGTGTTTCTTCGTTCGAATGTATCATATTCTCAGTGGGTTATTTATTCTTCCTTGGTGTGTAGAAATTTATATTTTTGAAATTGTACATGTTAATTACATCAAGAAATACACCGGAGTTACGTTGTCAATATCAATTTGGTAATTTATTGCAAATCCTTAATTGTTGTAGCTAACAGGATTTCGATAAGTTACTTAAAAACTGTTTTGCAGTCATCATATAAATCTTTTTTTTTTGCAGTCAACCTATAAATCTGTTTCTATTATAACTAAATGTATATGACTGCTTTTTTCCTCAAAGATTGCTATTAACTCATTCCCACACAATCCCGTTTTTTTCCGCACCCCTTTGAATAAAGGCTGTGAAAAACATTTTGGAAATTAGAGAAGTTGCTCAATGTTTTTACCCATAAAGACTAAGATATTTAAAATTTCAGAAGCTTAAACTTTTCGTCTGTAAAACCCTTCGAGTTGGACCAGTCTAAAGTTTGTCGTGTGGAAATTGGTTAAATAGTTTCTGATAATTCCTACCATTTCATTAAGATCTGGAGTTTGGAAATATCTGTTATTAACCCTTTCCCACACGATAAAATTTTAGACAAATTCAAAGAAGTTACAGACAACAATTTCAAATTGATTAAATCTTTAAAATCTTTGTCTTTTGGGTTAGAAAACATGGTGGGTGCTGAAGAAATTGCTTGTGACAAGCAATTTCTTCAGCACCCACCATGTTTTCCGAAGCCTCCGTATAGAGGGTCGTTTAAAAGCATCAGTGTGTGGGAATGGGTTAGAGCAATTTCTCCGTTTGTCAATGACCCTGGGATAGTCTGATAAGAAGGTTAAATCTTTCTAATGAGTGATCCCGACATTTTAAACTAGAAACTAATTATTTTAGATTAAGTTCAAAAAAAGGAGTCTCTTGGCTCTCTTATCATAAGAATAACTTGCATTACAAAAGTCCTTTATGGTTTGTAAATAACAATTTTAAATTGTTGTTGGGCAACCAAATCTGCGTAACTACAGCTGGAATGGTCTGTTGTTATGATACTTTGTTCGCCTAACAGCGATATAAAAAATATTGTCGACCTTTTTTTTTTTCAAAATGATTTCTTTCACCTAGGTCCATCGGTAAATTTGGGCCTTTGTAAATAATCTTGATTTAATATTGAAGACATCTGATCTTTTTTCCTCTTTATTCTTTAGGAGAAGTCTTCAACTGACCGATCGCAGCTGTCAATCAAAGAATCAATCTTCTTATCAATCATTCATTTAGACCGGAAATGAACTTTGAACTTCGACATTGACCAATATTTATCTGAAGCATTTTTTTGTTGGTTTGATGACTTAAAAGTCGTAACTATAGCTTGAAAATTCAAGCTGTAGTTACGATGTTAAGGTAGCCAACAAACTATATGACGTTTTTGTTTTACGTTACTGGCCATAAATCTTGCAAAATAACGCTGTTTAATATCAAAATGGTACTTCCTGTCGGAGGTCAATGAGCGTGGTCAGCGATCTGTCAAGAAATAGTTTGACAGGCTTAAGATAGGAATTCTTCAGAGCATAACTTTTGAAGGTAGCAATATTTGATTAGGGTTAAAGCCGGTGTTGAGACGGGGAGAGGCCAGATTTCTAATAGATTGGGAATAAATATTGTCTTAAAAAACGATAAAGCATTTTTATGCCCATAACACATTTCAGTTTAATAAAACCTACTAATAATGTGTAATTAAAAGATAACAAGTTTATCTGACAATTTTCAATGCTTCAAAACGATGTGTAATGCATTCATTACTTTACACATTAAGTCACTCAAATAACACCACTTAACTTTTTTGCCGATTTTGAATAGCATTTTCTTGCATTGTTTGCTATCACATTCGAAAAGGGATGTTATTTGAGTGACTATAGCAAATGATGAACAGAAATGCTATTCAAAATCTGCGAACAATTGAACCTTTGAATCAAAGAATTTTGGGTCCAATAGAAGGATATTTGGTATTTTCACATAATCTGTGGTTTAGCTTAACCCACTACCAGATGGCAAAACTTTAGACTGGTCCAAATGAAACGAGTTGCAAACAACAATAAAAAGTGTATGAAATTTTAGTTTTTTTCATCTTTTTGGATAGTAAACAATTCGTAAAATGAAGAAATTGCTTGTTACAAGTAATTTCTTCATTTTACACAATGTTTTCTCAATTGTTTCTCCTGAGGAGCATCTAAAAGCGTCACTGTGTGGGAATGGATTTACATGTTAGTTATTAGAATAGACCTGTTTTGGTTTCTATAACTTGCTTCGATAATATTTATTTTGAATGAATTAATCTGGTCTTTCACTTCTCAGTAAAATTCGCTGTCCACAGCCATCATGACTAAGTTTTGCTTTCATATCCTGAGCTCATTGATTTACCGTTGATTCTATTATGTTACTAGTATTGTAAGAGGCAAATTATAAGGTTTTATAGATAAATCATACTAAGTATTAGTGTCTGTTAGAATTGAAATTCTGGGACAGTTTTGGTTAGCAAGATTCGTGTTGAAATCAAAATAAATTGTTAGCAAGATTCTTACCGATATCAAAATAATTTGTTAGCAAGATTCCTCTTGAACAAATTTTAAACGAAAAATTAGTAAGGAGATCATATTCTTTACAAACCTTTTGAAGTAAGTTTAGATATGTATTTTGACCAAGATATGAAAGCCAAATTAATTTGTTATGTTAGCTATGGAAGCCTTTATGTGCCATCATTTACTTATTTTACTCTTATAGTGATGTGATATAGGAGATATAATTTTGTTGAGAAAAATGCTGTTGTTCAAAGAGAGACGACATTGTACTTTTAGGGGCACCGACTTGTATATTTTTGGTTTTTAACTGTTCGGAAAGGTTATTAGTGTAATGGATGGAATAGACGTGCAATGTAATTACCTTGGAATGCTGTGCTAAGTTGTGCAAGGTAAAAAGTATTTTCTTACGTTAACTCATCTATAGATGTTTTCCAAGAAATATTTTGACAAATAAAAGTCGCAAGTATTTCTTCCAAATTTGTAGAAGTTATATTTTTAGCTAGCAAAGTGTCAGCTTTGATAGCTTAAGTTAACAGACAAAATTTTGAAGTCGTTTTAAAGTTCAACGAGTGCAAACTGTCAATGGAGGCTTAACCACTAAATCAGTTAAATACCTACGCCATAAAAAGTAGTTCTTATGTATTTAGGGAATATTGCACACTCTGCCTACAAGTTCATCTCCTGGGTATTTTTCTCTCTCTTTAGCAAATCGTGTTGATATGACTCTGATAAAAATCTTCAAAAGAGTTGCAGACGACAATTTCAAATTGTTGAAAATTCTAAAATGTTAATCTCTCTAGGTAGAAATCATTGTGGATAATGAAGAAATTGCTTGTAACAAGCAATTTCTTCATTTTCCACATTGTTTTCCACAACTATTTATTAAGGAACGTAAAAAGGAGGGATTGTGTGGGAATAGGTAACTCCTTGGTCCTAAAAATGCGTTCCTTATCATGATAACGTTTGAAAAAGAAGATTACTGAATAGAACAATGCCTTGCTACCTAATAGTACTTTTCAGTACTTTGATTAATTATTGACATGCTGAATAAAATGTGTTTTAAAAAGATACATCAAATCAAAGGACTGTAAGCACTGGAAGCTCTTACAGAGAACGAATATTTTTTTAGACAATAAATTTTATGAACAACTCCTGTTCACTAGAGACAAGCAGGTGGTGTAGACTAAGATCAGACTGCACATATGTGCAGGGCAGGCTGATCTTTGTCTATGCATCCTGCCACAACAGATATATTCCGGGTTTAGCATGACGAGGGTTAAGTATGGTCATTAAAAATCACTTTTTTTCATTTGGAGATAATTATCTTATGCTTCTATTCCACAAACGATCATTAAAGAGTGTTCTTTTAATATGTTAGCATATAATGTTGGGTGCAAAATAAGACAAAACAAAAATCGGTGACTTAAACTTGGCGATTTTCATTACGACACTGTTAACTTTAGTAGCTTTAAGCTCTCTTTTTATATCTTTGTTTATGTTTTATAATATATGTGCTATCTTATGTCTTTTTATATAAACATTTTAAATGTCCAGTATACTTAGAAGAATAACATCACATGAATCGGGTGTCATGTTTGTAAATTTGTTTGATACGCTGAAACAATCGAAAGTACAAGATACATTTTATTGCTACAAAATCCTAGTTCTTGGTTAACACATTCCCACACAATTGCTCCTTTTAGCCACCTTAAGAAAAAAGCTGGAAAACATTGTGGAAAATGAAAAAATTGCTTGATAAATGGAATTTCATTTTTTTTCATCTTTTTGGGATCGAAAACATTGTGGATAATGAAGAAATTGCTTGTTATAAGCAAAGTTTTCATTTTTCACAATGTTTTTTACCCCAAAAGACAAATATTTCAAAAATATTTCATCGTAATCGATGTAATAAAACTAATTTGAAAGAATAGGTAAGTGGTCAGTGGAAGATATCAAGAAAAAGGAACTTTCGTTAGTTTTAGCTATCACCAGATAGTGTCTTTGTGGGATAAGTTACTAGAACTTGCAGAAAATAGGAATTTATTTGAAAAAAAGAATCGTTACTTTTGAAAAAATACGAGCATGTGTTCTTTTCTGAACTTAGAAATATAAGTGGCTATGAAAACATAAGACTTTCGTGGTATTGATATAAATCTAGCTTCATTTAGTATTATTAGTATACATAGTTACTTTTCAAGATTTCTTCAATCTACCCTGCTTTTCCTGAAAAGCTTTGAATTTACTAAAGCAATTAGGTTACATTTTGCGCGTATTTACAATATAATCAATGGAATCAGCCTAATAGCCGTTTGAAACAGGATTACATAAATGTTATGCATAATAAAAAGAGATATGTTTTTCGTTAATCAAGATAACAAAGCAGTGTTGAATTGCTTAAAGTGTTTCCAGTAAACGTGGGTATAAAGTTCATATATGAACACGATATTTCACATAAAGCTCAAATAAGGTCCCGAATTTGTTATAGAAAAGCAAGCAAATATATTATTTCAATTGGCGGACCCACAGACCTACAATGAAGGTAGACTGGGGTAATAAACGATATTACATGGAAGGACTTGGACTAAAAGGCATGTCGTGGGTTTGCGACCTAAACGTCGTAATCAAAGCTTGAATTAGCTGTAGTTACGATGTTTAACCCATTTCCACTCAATTTGCTTTTTTACGCATCTCAAGAAAAAAAGCATTGAAAAAGATAGTGAACGCTTGTAACAAGCAATTTCTTCAATGTCCACAATGTTATCTATCCTATAAGGCAAATGCTTTCTAAATTCCACCAACTCGAAATTGTCGTCTGAAACTCCAGTCTATGATTTTGTCGTGTTAGAATGGGTTAATTGTCAATCAGCAAAATTGCTTCACTAAGCTTAAAGCTTAGTTCAAAGTCCATTTCCAGTCTAAAAGAATGATTTAATTGGTCAAACATTTTTTTTTTTTGATTCACAATAGAGATCCGTCAGCTATCTTGATTACTGTTAAACTTATCGTGTTTTAGTTATTTTAGTGCTAAGTAAAAATGTAATCTCGAAAGTGCTGTTTTTATTTTATTTTTCGTCTTGTCAAATTTTGATTTTTGAAAGCATGATAAAGTGCTATGGATTTCAACATTATTCACCAATTTTAAGTCCTGAAATTTACTTTGCAGTGATTTTTATTAAGCCTCCAGCTGCAATCACACTTAGGTTAACGATTATCCACCCTTTGATGAGAGACATATGTCGGAAAGGATATGTGCCGTCCAACCCATGACATGACACCTCATGAATGAAGATTGGGAGTCTGATGCGCTACCAACTGTGCTATGACGGCGGCACAAAAACGATGATAAAACATGTTTTATTGGTTTAAGATGACAAATTTGATACTTCAATATTTCCTGTACACACGTTGAATATCCTCTAAAAATAGCATTTAAATACTGAAGTCTTGCATTCTCCTTAACCCTTGTCATGCTGAATAAAATCCTCTTCTGAATTGCATTAAAATCAAAGGGCTGACATTACTGAATACACTTGATGTGGGTTGATAATTCTTTTGACAATTTGTCTTATAGACAACTTTTGCTTAAAAGAGACAAGCAGGAGGTGTAGACTAAAGATCAGCCTGCACATGCGTGCAGGCTGATCTTTGTCTATACCTCCTGCTAAAACAGGAATATTCCGGGTTCTGCATGGCGAGGGTTTTGTGTGAAATATTGGATAATGGTTTAGTTGGTTTTACTGTAACTTGTTTATGGTTTATCTGAATAAGAATGTTTTTGCTTTTAGGAGGTTTATCATATTAGGCATTTCACGAACAACATTTTAAGGTTTAACCGCTATTACCTTTTTCTTTCTGTTGTCATACCTTATTTTACCTACGCAGGGATAAGTTTTAAAACCTATGTTTTTAAAAAATGTGTTGATGATTTAAATGATTTGGGGTTTATTATTTTGATGTAAAATTAACGATTTAAATTCTATTGAATTTTCGTGTTTTAAAATGAAACAATACTTGATCCCTTTGCTTCCCATTTTCTTTTTTAAGTGTGATGGCCCTAAATATTGAAATATCCCTTTATATCCTGGAAAAGGCAATTTCGTTGTATCTTTCCGATAAGTTTAATATAAATAAAAGCTTGATTTTAAAAAAAAACTTTGTATTAAAGATTTGTGTCTAGATTTGGAGTTTAAGTCGACCAACTTATTTGTATAAATATATGTAAGGCATGGAATTGACCAACCCCTGGCCCAACCAAGTTACTCAATTGACTCCAACAAGAAGTTCCTCTGTGATTTAAACAACTTTTTTTTCAAATTTGAAAGCCAGTAGCATCAAACCAAAAAAGTAGAATAATTAGTTGGGGACCTAAACATTATAACTGTGGCTTGAATAAGTTGTAGATGCAACGTTTTCTTTGCCAAAACAACAAAAAAGTTAAAAATGGCGGCCAATGACAGAGTTGCAAAACTCACTTCTGGTCTAAATGAGTGATTTCAGTGGACTAATCTTGGCTGTCAGTCAAATAACCAGTCGACCAATGAAATTATCAAGAATATAACCAGAATAAAGTTTTGACTCCAAACATTAGCCGCCATTTTTGTTAAACTATTAAGCTGTAGTTAACCACGTTTAGGTCGCCAACCAACTATTTTACTTTTTTGTTGCATGCTAATGGCCATGAATTTTTTAAAATAACGCCATTTAAGATCAAAGCGGGACTTCCTGTTGGAGTTGGTAGGCGTGGCCAAAGTAGTAAGTAGGTACGGCCAGGGATTGGTCAATTGTTTTATTCATACCAAATTTTGTTTGACCTGTCAGACTCATGATCACAGATTTACATACTTTCAAAAGATGCAGTCTTTTTATGGTTAAGTGTCCACTATAGAGACCTGGTATATAGATTTTCAAAATATAGCAAATCGCTAGTGGGAGTGCAAAATGTCGTAAATACAGCTTTTATACAAGCTGTAGTTAACACATTTTGCTCTCGAAACGACGAAATAATACTGATAAACAGAAAGCTATGTGCTTGAATTTCGAAATTTTCTATTAAATCTTATACTGCGAAAGTTCTAAATAATGCGAACGAAGCTGGAGCAAATTGTGCTAACTCCTTGTTACTTGTGTAGGGAACAAAATAGAGTTAGCTCCCTTGGATGGATATAACGAGGGTATATCGTGTGGTTATATTCCTCTGTATTTTCAGGAACTTCCATTATATTCGGATATTTACTATTCACCATCTAATTTAAAAAAAGCTTGTTAACCAACACGGGTGTTCACTTCATCAAGATTGACTGTATCAAATAGTATCTTATGCTAGACTCTAGCAAGATTACGGGTGTTTCATTATTGTAAATATATATATGTGTACACAGATTCCTTTAATTTTATGCAACCGCATCGAAAAAGATCCGGGGCATATAGTTTGTCCTTTCTTTTTTTGCCCTTTTGTCTGTTTCTCTATTTGCCAAATTCTCTGTTACCATTTTACGCAAAACAAATAAAAGTATTTGTAATATTTCGATGGCTTAGAGCAAAAAACATCGTATGGCTCTATACAATATATAGAGACATACTATGTTTTTGCTCTAAGCCCTCGATATATGGAATGTGAAAGTGCCAAGCCTTTCATATTTCATACCCGTATTCCTTATACTTCGACCTTTTTTTGTACTAAGGTTAAGGACAAATGTCAAGGTCTTATTTCTAAAGTTTCAGGTGGGCGCATTCGTGTTTAAAAACATGTTTTAATTTTAATTGCACATATAGACAATATAGTCAACGTCAGGTAACGTGATTAATGTTTATATCTTGACATACCAATCTTATGCCTGAGATATTAAAGGAGTAAAAGTATTACCAGACGGCAAAATTTTAGACTGGGTTAAATTGAAAGAAGTTGCAGATGACAATTTAAAGTTTATGAAAGTTTAGATTTTTTCAACTTTCTGGGTAGAAACTTTGTTTAAAATGAAGAAATTGCTTGTTACAAGCAATTTCTTCATTTTACACAAATGTTTTCCCATGTGTTTTTATTTAGGGGCGTCAAAAAGGGACACTGTGTGACAAAGGTTTAAATTATTACGATACAATCTTTATTTTAACCCTCTTGACATATGAAGATGTGAAACTTTTTTTTTCTTTTTTTTTGTTCGAACCTGAAACTTTTCAGACTTGGGGTTTATCCAGGGTCTTTATGTAACATCTATCTTAATTCTACAATTATCTTGTTTGTTTGCCTTCAATACGAACTAAAGCTCTTTTTCTTTATTAGGTATCCTGTATCAATTTTTTGCTTCTACAGGCTTAGAAATAACCATAATATCTTAAGTTCTTTGTTTGAGTTTAACCATGCTCCTTTGTCTTAACCCATTACCAGACGATAACATTTTTAGACAGGTCCAAATCTAGTTGCAGACTGCATATCAAAATCAAATGCGCTAGAATTGAAAAAGAAATCTAATAGGATAGAAATTTTTGTGACAAAATGAGAAATTGCGTGTAACGAACAATGTCTTCCTTTGCCCACTAAGTTTTCCATAATTGTATTTCTTCAGGGCGTCAAAAAGCATCATTAAGTAGTAATGGGTCAAACATTGAGGGCAAATTTATGATAATGGTAAAATTATTAGATTACTCGTGTATTACTTGTATATTTTTGGGGAAATGTTGATGGTAAAAGACAAAAAGGAATTAGCAAAGGTAATATGTTAAAAGTTCCATTTCCTGTTGAATCCCTGGTTTTTACGTCTTTTTTTTTTACTCAAATAAAACATTGTGGGAAAAAAAAGAAATTGCTTGTTACAAGTAATTTCATTTTTTCCCACAATTATTTCTATCCTACAGAGTGATCATTTTTCAAAGAAAATCGAAATTTAATTGTCGTCTGCAAAACCTTTGAATTTGGAGAGGTCTACAATTTTAGGAGAAAAAATAGAAAAAACAGGAAAGGCTTAAGAAATTGTTATAAATCTCCTTAAAAAATGTTAATGAGCTATTGTTATATTTTCCAACACTTAATTTTTATGAAAAAAAAGGGGGGAAGAACCATATTGATATTTCAAAAATTAATTTCGATTGAAACTTGCAATGTTGTTGTAAGTGCCCATACAGAAATACGAACTTACAACAGCTTTGCGCTAAACACTGGTTTTTAAGTCTGGTTTTAATTCTGTACTTTGAACTTATTCTCTCAGTCTGATGTATCTTTATCTTATCCTCTGGTTTATATCTATATTCAATCAAATCACCGAAAATTGTATTTTTCTACGAGATGAAAGATTCTGCATCATTTCAGTAATGTTAACTCATTCCCAGACGTCAATTTTAAAGACTGGTTCAAACTGAAAGAAGTTGCAAACGGCAGTTTAAAGTTTGTAAAAAAAATCTGGATAAGAAAATTGTGTAAATGAAGAAATTGCTTGTTGCAAGCAATTCCTTCATTTAACACATTTTTTTTTACAAAACTTGACTTTGTGGGAATGGGATAATTTAGACGACGTCTTTGTGAATCCTCTCTTGGAATCATTTACCTATAATTTCAACATTTTAGACTGTTCCATTTTGAAAAATAAAATCGCAGACGACATAGCAAGGTGCAATTAAATTGGAAGTTTACTTTCATATTGGGTAGAAATTATACTGAGAAAAGGGAAAATTGCTTCATACAATCAATTTTTCCTTTTCGAACAATGATTTTCGAGGCTTTAATTGCGGGATTAAGTGGTAACGGGTTATCTGTTTTTCCTTTTCTCTAAATGTTCGATACAGTTAACGGAAGTATGAACTCTAGCATCGCCTTTTTTAATTGTATGAATATATGATAAGATTCCAAACTAATTGATGCATCGCGGCTATCGATCAAAGAATCAATCGACCAATCAAACTCTTCATTTAAACCGGAAGTAAAATTTTGATTACCCGACATTTATGATAAACAGGCGACTTTCACGTCGTAACTACGGTTTATTGCTGTAGTTACGTCGTCATGGTCACCAACCAACAATGTAACTTTTTAGCTGGATATTACTGACCGTAAATTTTACAAAATAATTTCGTTTAATATTTAAGTCGAAAATCTTCCCGTTGGAACCAAAGGGCGCGGCCAGCGGAGTCAGTAGGCGGGGCCAGCGGAGTCAGTAGGCGTGGCCATTGGAGTCAGTAGGCGTGGCCAGCGAGCCGTCAATTAGATGTAATAAAATGCTTCTCTTTTGTAATAACCAATTTCTTCACCAAAATATTGGACTGGTCCAAATTGACAGGAGCTGCAGACGACCATTTCAAGTTGGTGGAATGTAATTTCTTATGTCTTTTTGGATAGAGAACATAGTGGGTTTATAAAGAAATTGCTTGATACAAGCAATTTCTTCATTCTCCACAATGTTTTCAAAAGCTTTTTTCTTGTGGGGCGTAAAAAGGAGGGATTATGTGGAATGAGTTAATTAACCCATTCCAACACAATGACGCTTTTAAACGCCCCTAATTACGAAAGCTTTGGAAAACATTGTGGAGAATGAAGAAATTGCTTGTGACAAGCAATTTCTTCATTCTCCCGAATGCTTTCTAACCTTAAAGACAAATATTTTGAAGATTTCATCAACCTGAAATTGTCATCTGCATCATCTTTGAATTTGGACTGGTCTAAATGTTTATCGTGTAGGAAACGGTTAACTGGTATTTAAAACATTCGTGGGTTCATTTCTTAAGTTTGTGTGGTTTATATCTAGCCTTGGTGGTTTTAACTTATCCTATTTAAAAAAAAAAGTCTTGATTTTTCTGCTGAACAAAGATGTCGTCCAAAGAATTCAGACAAGAGCGGTTTCGTGGAAATTGGAGTCTATACTAATACTGTTCCAGCTAATACAGCCCTTACAATTAACTTGAAAGCTCATGCGTAGAGTAATAATGATACGCTTTAACCCATGACAAGACGGGGTGATTTTAGACTTGTCCGTATTGAAATAAGTTGCAGACGACAATTGAAAGTTTAAGAAATTTTAGATTTTTTCACCTTTCTGGGCAGAAAACGTCTTTTATATTATAGAAATTGCCAATTTATTTCTTTGAGGGGCGTCAAAAAGCGTCACCTTTTGGGAAAGGGTTAAGTGACTAACAGTCAACGTCAGATGGTCATATTTTTTTGCATAAGTATTTTTCTTTCAAATTCTAAGCTGTTCAATCTAATTTATATCTCTGATGATAACATACAGCATTTGTTACTCTCAACAGTTGTCGCCAATTATTCCATTTCTACGCAGTGGCGCATTTTGACGTATTATATAGATACGATCATGGAAAACTTTGTGAGAAAGAGAAAATGCTTGTAACAAGCAATTTCACCTTTTCTTATTTTTTTCCTATCCTAAAACTAGGTCACTTGCCTTCCATTTCTAGTGCAGTTTGAATTATCGTCTGCAACTTCTTACAATTTGGACCAGTCTAAAACTTTGCTGCCTAGTATCGAATTTGAAATGTCGTCTGTAACTTCTTTCACTCTAAAATTTAGCTGTCTAGTAATGGGTTGTATAAGCGATTTTTCTAGGAAAAAAGATTTGACCATTGTGGATTTCTTTTGAAGCCAAATAAAAAATGTCGGCTTTTGTAACAAAAGTCTACGTAACCTATTTGTGAGACTTTGTGATACGACTAAGGTTCTTCAAGACTCCATTTTCCATGACAGGGCTCAACTGCAGTATATCGCCTACTATAACGCTTGATCTTACACTATTATTGTATATAGCCTTTTTTGATTTTCTTCTAAATTACCTCAGTTTTGAATCGTTTTTTTGACAATTTCTTTTGTTTACAATCTGAATACCTCATTTTTATTGACTCAAATCTGGTGAACGTAGTAACATTACACGTACTATACGTAAATATGTTTAATAAAAACGTCATATTAACGTAACGTTATAGTTGTTATGTTCTTTATTTCTACACCCATCCAATATTTATCGATAACGTAATGTGCCGGAAAGACACGATGTGAAGCCGAGTGATAGGCATCTTTAAATGGTTTGCGGATTGGTTTATTTCATGTGTGAAAATGACGTCACATTCGACAGATCACGCAGAGACATGTACATTACTTGCTGGCATACGCAAAGTACTCAAGGTGAGCTATTGTGATCGCCCAATGTTCGGCGTCGTGCGTCTGTCAACTATTTTTTTGAATATCTTCTGAACAAGTTCAGTAGCTAGTCTTAACGAATCTCTTCGTGAACAAGTGAGCCAGTCTTAACGAATCTCTTCGTGAACAAGTGAGCCAGTCTTAACGAATCTCTTCGTGAACAACTGAGCCAGTCTTAACGAATCTCTTCGTGAACAAGTGAGCCAGCCTTAACTCATTACCAGACAGTAAAATTTTAGACTGGTCAAAATTGAGATGAGATGCAGACGACCATTTCAAGTTGATGGAATTTTGTTTTCGTCTTTTTGGATGGAAAATATTGTTGAGAATGAAGCAATTCCTTGTTACAAAACCTTGTTTGGTCGGTTTAACGAAAAACAAATGGTTCTTCGAAGATAAGCAGATATGCCAACACAGACGTCCATCATCGGTACTTTCAGACTTTGATTTTTAACAAGTTGACTGTCGGTTTGTTACAACAGTGAAGAAAGGACCAAGATCTCGAATGTCAGTCTAATTGTTTTAACTATTCCTACACAATCCTACCTTTTGACGCCCCCAAGAAAAAAGCTTTGGAAAACATTGTGTTAAACGAAGAAATTGCTTGTTACAAGCAATTTCTTCATTTTCCATGACCTATTCTTCACGAGAGGACAAAGACTTTTCCAGCGAAATGTGTCGTCTGCGACTTCTTTGAATTTGGATCAATCAAAAATTTTCTTTTGCGGTAATGGGTGAAAGTTGTTGGAATGACTTTGATAGTAGCAACCGGATGTTGGAAATGTTCGGAGCTTTACGGTCGGTTGATTCATGAAATCTCAAAACGCGTTTTATTCGGATAGATGGCATTTTTAGGTCACCTGACCGAATGGTCATGGTGACCTATTGCAATCATCGTTTGTCCGTCGTCGTGCGTCGTCCGTCGTCCGTTAACTTTTAAACATTTTCATCTTCTTCTCAAGAACTACTGGGCGGATTTCAACCAAACTTGGTAGAAAGCATCATTTGGGGATGCCAATTCAAGTTTGTGAAAATAGGGGTTCTGGGGGTCATAGGGGCCCCAATCGGGGGCAAAAAAGGGTAATTTTTGGTACTTCTTTAAAAATCTTCTTCTAATAAACCATTAATGCCAGAGCTTAAATATTTTGTGTGCATGATATCTAGGACAGGTATATTATAAATTGTGAAATTCATAACCCTGGGGTCATGTATGGGGCCACACCCAGAGGTCAAAGTTCATCATGTTAAAAGATTCACATTTTCATCTTCTTCTGATGAAGTACAAAGCCAATTTCAAACAAACTTGGTGAAAAGCATCACTTGGTAATGGTTATTCGGATTTGTGAAAATTAAAAGGCTGGGGGTCAGGGGTCCTAAAATGGGGACCAAAAGGGGTCATTTTTGGTAACTTTTAAATATTTCATCTTCTTCTCAAGAACTGCTGGGGGTATTTCAACCAAACTTGGTAGAAAGCATCATTTGGGGATGCCAATTCAAGTTTGTGAAAATAGGTGTTCTGGGGGTCAAAGGGGCCCAAATAGGGGTCAAAAAGGGGTAATTTTTGGTACTTCTTTAAAAATCTTCTTCTTATAAACCATTAATGCCAGAGCTTAAATATTATGTGTGCATGACAACCAGGACAGGTATATTATAAATTGTGAAATTCATGTCCCTGGGGTCATGTATGGGGCCATACCTAGAGGTCAAAGTTCATCATGTTAAAAAATTCACATTTTCATCTTCTTCTGATCAAGTACAAAGCCAATTTCAAACAAACTTGGTGAAAAGCATCACTTGGTAATGGTTATTCGGATTTGTGAAAATTAAAAGGCTGGGGGGTCAGGGGGCCTAAAATGGGGACCAAAAGGGGGTCATTTTTGGTAACTTTTAAACATTTTCATCTTCTTCTCAAGAACTACTGAGGGGATTTCAACCAAACTTGGTCGGAAGCATCATTGGGGGATGCCAATTCCAGTTTGTGAAAAGAGGATGGGGGCCTTGGGGTAAAAGGGGCCCCAGTCGGGGGCAGAAAGGGGTAAATGTTTGTACTTCTTAAAAAATCTTTTTCTAATAAACCCTAAATCACTTGACTTGATGCTCTTTTACTCAGGTGACCGTTAAGGCCCACTGGGCCTCTTGTCCAAATACCGACCTATCCAATTTGAGCATTCTCGGCCGATTCCGTCGAACTACATTCAAAATGTCAGCGCCCATGAAATACTCGCTTCGAATTCTTTATGCCTCTTCTTGGAGCAAATGGATAAATGCTTCGCAATTTAGTTATTTTGTTAATTAATGTAGGGCGACAATTAAGTTTGATTTCTCTACAAATGTAGTTTTTATTGCAATTCTCCACTTGCTACTTTTTGGCGATATATTATGGAGTTATGCGTACGACGTAGTAATATTTACCCTAATCTGGATTAGTGATACGGTTCCGAAGACAGGTCAATCTTCGGAGAATATGACATGCGCAGACAACGCTAAAAACGAAAGTTACTTATCGCGTACTTCATTTATGATATTCGACGCAAGTTCAGCCGTTCGCGTCATCACGCCAAGTTGTCACTAAACGAGACCTTTTCCTTCATTTTGAGGTGTTCAAATACCTTTCAATTAATTGATTGGCGCATCGACTACTGAAGTCATTTAGCGTGCGAAAATATTAATTTATATGGCGTGTAAGTCGCCAAGCCATCAAAAATACTTCACATAAATATCGGCAAGTTGTAGAGATCAAGTTCTCTTCCGGTCATAATAAATAGTTTGATTTGTCTATTCATTTTTGATCGACAGCTGGGATAGGTCGTTTACGGAAGATGGAAGCACCATTCGTCGGATGGAGCTAGTTATCCGCCATAAAAATTCGTAAAAAGAACATGGCGGTCAATTCCGTACGGAAGCCTATTGCTGCCATTAAACTTAGAACTCAGAAATTAAATCTTAGATCTTAGAAATTAAAACTTTGTTCCTTTATATTAGTACTTAGAACAATCAAAGTACTGCAAGTACTGTAAACTAGCAAAGCATTGTTTATTTCAGTAATCTTCTTTGTCAAACGTTATCATGATAAAGAAACAAGGTAAAAGTAACTAAGGCGTTAACCTATTCCCTCACAACCCCTCCTTCCTACGCCCATCAAGAAAATAGTTGAAGAAAACAATGTGGAAAACGAAGAAATTGATTGTTACAAACAATTTCTTCATTTGCTGCATTGTTTTCTACCTAAAGCGATAAATATTTCAGAAAATTTCTACAATTTGTCTGCAACTTCTTTGAAGACTCTGATCAGAGTCATTTTAAACACGATATGCTCAAGTCAGCTAAAAATACCAAGGAGATGAACTTGCATACTGAGTTTGCAACATAAGCACTACTTTTTATGGCGTAGTTTAACGGATTTAGTGGTTAAGCCTCCAGTTGCAGTTTGCACTCGTTGAACTTAACGCTTGCTAGCAAAAAATTGAAAATTTATAAGCAAAGTGTTGAGAGTATCTATCTATAAATTTTGTTTGTAAAGGGTTAACGCTACTTTGAAAATCTTTCAGTTATATCAAGACAAAATTGACTTACTTGTTTGCTTCAAAGGTACCATCAGTAGTAGGCTGGGGCTCTGAAATGTCTTGTCAAAAGACATACCCACGTTACATCGGCTCGGCAACACCTCGACATCTCCCAGATTGCAAGTCTGCCGCACTCTACACAGAGCCACGCACGACCCTTTTATAAGCATGATTGAAGAATTCATCTTATATATGTAATTAGCTAAATGGTCTATTGCATCATTTTGATACATATTTGAATATATATATTTTTAGAAGACAAAGCGTCAGCTTTAATAGCTTAAGTTAACAGACACAATTTTGAGGTCTTCTCGGAGTTCATTGAATGCAAACTGCCACTGGAGGCTTAACCATTTAATCCACTGATTGTCTACGTCAAAAAAGTAGTTCTTGTGTAATACAGGAATATTGCAAACTCTGCCTGCAAGTTAATCTCCTAGGCAATTTTAGCTCACTCGAACATATTGTGTTCAAAATGACTGGCCATATTAATCAAGTTTATTCAAATTGTAGAGAACTTCTTCAAAAGTATGCTATACAAACAATTCCCATTCAATCCCGCTTCATAAGAATCTCATAATGGGCTTTTGAAAACATTGTGGACACTGAAGAAATTGCTTGAAATAAGCAATTTCTTCAGTGTTCACACTGTTTTCTACATTACAAAAGACAAAGATGATTACTTACCAAAGCAATGCTTTGCTAGCTTACAGTACTTTCAGTACTTTCATTAAAGTTTGTGTATTTCACAAAAAGTCTGTCCACAGGACGTTTATGACCCTCTTCTATTCCACCGTCATTTTTTAAAAGTGAAATTGCAACAATTTACAAAATAATACAAGGAAACTTCAAATCAGCGTTGTTGGATCTCTGTTATTTTCTTGACATAATGCCTGATAATGAAAATAATAATAAATCCTTCTGAAGTCCGACTAGATTAAGCCATGAAGTCATTCATAAATGGTCCAGTGATTTTTCCCCGATTCAGCCTTATAGCTACAGGAAACTTATCACTAGGGGCATCTTGTCGTACCAAGGGCGGCGAACGTTCTACTTATATCAGAGAAAAAGATGATCTCGATATCCCCTTTCTCGTGAGGATGCGCTAGGGGTTGATTTAACCCATTCCCACACAATGACGCTTTTTGGTGCCCATCAAGAAAAAAAAGCGTAGGAGAACATAGTAGACAATGAAGAAATTGCGTTATTACAAGCAATTTCTTCAATGCCCACAATGTTTTCTACCGTAAGAGGCAAACATTTTATTAATCCCACTAACTTGAAATTGTCGCCTGCAATTCCTGTCAATTTGGACCAGTCCAAAATTTTGTCGTGTAGTAATTGGTTAAGAAAGTAGGTTTTTATGTACACCGTTAAGGTACTCGGAACATTTCGACCCTTTGAACGACAGACAGGTTACCATTTTATATGTAATAGTCTTGAAAAATTAAAGAGTCCCAATTTCTGATCTTTTTACTGATAAGATAAGCAGCTTTTTTTATTGAAGAGGTCACCCCCTGTTTATATTCCATGATGTTCGCTTCCTTTATTACCATTGCTGTCGTTATTTGCAGCTTTCAAGGTAAGTCATTGACTAATCCATCAGATATCAATATTTATTTTAATAAAGAAATGAAGAGTGTATCTTTTCTTGTTTTCAGTGAGGTATGAACCTACAATCTCAATCACACTCAAGTATGAATCCGCTAGCGGATTAATACACGAGTGTGATTAAGTTTTCGGTTCATACCCTGATGAAAACAAAACTATATCCTTCATTTCTTATAATTTAATGCCACCCAGCAAAACAATGCAAACATTTTCCAATTCATGGTAAAGTTTAATGAATCTTCAGAGTAGAAAAGGCCGTTAGGCTACTGGGAAATGGTGTTTCTCAAACACATCTTGTATACTGCATGTTCGCGTTAAAACTTAAAGTAAATTACCCCCCTTTTTCAGCTTTCGTTAACGTAACAAGAATAAATAGATCCATTGAGGTTGTGAATCGACTGTTGGTAAATACACAAGTTGAAAATGGTACCAGTCACTCGAAAAAGAAAGTTCCTGACCAGACACTCGCAAAAAGAAAGTTTCAAGTTCACTTCCGGTCTAAATGAATTTTTTAAATGCTGAATATATTTTAAGCATCACTTGCTTTTAGGCAGTTATTGGCGTGGTGTCCGTCGTGAATCCGTCCGTCAGGCCGTCCGTCCATCCGTAAATTTTGACTTTGAAAAATCTTCTCCGCAGAAAGTAATGAACAGAATTTAACCATATTTCACAGGAATGATTCTTGCGTGACCCTTTAACAAATTCACTCACTTTGATCAGATGAGAACATGGCCTTTAAGGGCAAGGCTCATTATGTCCATTTATGGTATAAAGTGAAAAAAATGAAAATCTTAGGAACTTTTCATCTGACTTATTTACTAAAATGCAAATTGCTTTAAAAGTGCTTTTAGTCTCGCGCGCCTCTAGTTTAATTGATAGCAGCGGCCCGCCATTGACCATTCACGGGCACAACCTACTTACTCCGTTGGTCACACCCACTGACTCCGCCAGGAAGTCCTGCTTCGATATTTAATAGAGGTTTTCTTGTTTTTTTTTTTTTGTTTTGTTTTTGTTTTTTTTTTTTTTTTTAAATCTTTGATCAATAAGAGGTAGCAAAAAAATAAAATGATTGATTGGCGACTTAAACGTCGTAACTACAGATTAATAAGCAGTTAGTGGTCCTCCATTTACTTCACGTCGAATTTCAGGGATCCACGGCCAGGCAGGATGTGCTCCGGGTTGGACCCAGTTTATGGGCTCGTGTTATTACGTCCATTATCACAACGAGTATGATTGGGTCGAATCTCTGGTGAGTACTTAACACACGAATAGGGTCCCTCTTGGGAGACCGAAAAGATCAGACTGCTTGGATTGTGCGGGCTGATCATGGTCGAAGCGTTTGTATTAATCGAATTTACTACACCAATGAGTTCATAATCTTTACTCTTGTCATGCTTGATAAAACCCTTATCTGAATATGCATTAAATATCAAAGGCCTGAAAGTACTGTAAGAAATAGTTGAGGGTCAAAATTTATTTTGAAAATTAATTTTGTAAACAACTCTTGGTTAAAGGAGACAAACAGGAGGTGTAGACTAGGATCAGTAAGCACTTATGTGCAGGCTGATCTTTGTCTCTACCTCCTGCCAAAACAGGAATCTTTGTCTCTACTTCCTGCCAGCATGACAAGGGTTAAACCTAAGTGGACGAGCATTATGGACGCTCGGAAAAGGATGTAGTGGCAGTAACGGTGTTAGAAATACCAGGAATCTATGATTAGGCCAACCATTGTCATATGACTGGAATACTGTTAAAATTGCGATAAACCAAGTTCAATCAATTAATCAAACAATTAGTCAATCAATTGGAGTAATCATTTGTTACAGAAATGTCAGTTCATTTGACAGATATTTTACTCCATATTCGACAAGAATTTCTGTACAGTTTCTGATTTTTTTAACCTTAGTAGGTTAATTGACAGATAAGGATATTTGCTGTTAATCTGAAAATGTGTTCATTTGACAGCATTAACTCTAGACTGTTTTACAAATTTGTTTAGACCTTTCCAAATTCAAAAGTTTTGCAGAAAACAATCTAAAGTCGATTTTATTGGCGAGAAAAAAAGATTTCAATAGGATAGAAAATATTGTGGAAAGAGAAGGATATAATTTGAATTTCTTCTTTTTCCACAATGTTTTCTGAAGTATGAAACCCGGATTTGTATAGGAAAGGGCTAACAGTTTACTAAGGTTACAAACTTGATAGGGGCAATAATTCTTGAACATATTTTCAGAATCAAAGCGAATATTCTTTCGATTCAATTCGGTGTAGCACTCTTGTAAAGGTGGTACCTATTTGATTTTTAAGCAGTACGAGGGGCAGTCAGAAAATATCCGGACTTTTCATGCTACTCTCTTTCCACGTGCAGCTGTATACACACATTATATATTGGTGAAAACTACATTCATTTGCCAGTAATGTGGTCAGTTTACTTTCATTGATAGTTGTGTTTACACAGTATTTTGCACTCTGATATATGATAGGTGTTTCATATATCATGGACTCTTTGTTAGAGGAACAACGCTCTGTGATTAAGTTTCTGGAAAGCCCTGTCACATTTTTCTGAGACTTAAAAAATATTTTCTGATAAATGTGTTTCACGTTAAACTTTCTACAACTGGGTTTATCAGTTTCGTGAAAGCAGAACAAGTGTTTGTGACAGTTCTAGGACTGGGCGGCCAGCTGAGGCGGTGACCCCAACAATGGAGGAAAATGTTAAAGCTTTTGTCAACAAAAATCGTCGAGTAACTTTGGAGGAGGTGGCCAACAAGTTTAGCATCGGTAGGCATTGTCACACAAGATTTTACACGAACACCTGGGCATGAGCAAGGTAAGGACCAGGTGGATGCCTAAACAGCTGTCCGCAGATCAAAAGGCAACAGAGTAATTAAGGCAAAAGAACATTAAGTCGTGATGGAGATAAGTTTCTGAACCGCATTATCACTGGAGATGAGATGTTGGTTCATTATTCCGAACCTAAGACAAACGCTCAGCCAAAGCAGTGGAAACGAGCTGGTTCCCCACCTCCTAAAAAGTTTTAGCTGTCTCCTTCGGCTGGCAAAGTCATGCTCGATGTCTTTTGGGATTCACGAGGAATGATACTTATTTCTTGTCAAAAGGTCAAACTCCACTGCCAAGTACAATTCTAGTGTTATTATGAAAAACCTCAGAGAAAAGCTCAAACAAATACGTCCCAGGCTAGCACAGAAAAATATCCTCTTTATTCACGATAACGCCCCGTCCCATACCGCCGCAGCTACAGTGAAGGTTATCAACTCTTATGAATGGCATTTGTTGTCTCATCCTCCTTACAGCCCAGACCTCGCCCCATGTGACTATTTTTTGTTTCCAGAACAAAAAATTGGAAGAAATAAAGGACCAGGGCGGCTTTAATATCTGCTGTTACACAGTACCTAAAACGTCGGTCTACGTCATAGTTCACAGGGGGAATACAAAAGCTCCCACGAAGATGGCATACATGCGTAAACGTAGGTTGAGAATATTTTGAAAAAAAGTCGAAATATTCTTTTTAAATTTTGAATGGTTTTCGAGAACGAGTCAAAAGTCCGAATACTTTTTACCGCCCCTCGTATGGATCCGTTGACTTGTGATGCAGTCAGATTAATAGACTGTCATTGAGTAGTCGATTGAAAGCTCTCTTTGCTTCTAGGAGCCTCACAACTGTGTACTACACATATGTGTAGTTTCAAGCGGACTTATTAATAATTTTCGATTGTACTTTTTTAAAAGAAGTAGATCCGTTCGTGAAAACAAGTGAGGGAAGCCGAGTTACTGCTGCAATGATATAATCAAAGTACGGAAAGTGCTTAAGCCAGCAAAGCATAGATTTGTTAAGTATTCTTTTGCTGAAGGTTATCATGATAAATAAACGATAGTTAACTCATTGAGACATGACAAAATCTTAGACTGGTTCAAATTGAAAGAAATATCAGACGGCAATTTCAAGTTGGTTGAATTTTGAAAATCTTTCACTTGTTTGGGTAGAAAACATTGTGGACAATGAGGAAATTGCTTGTTAAATTTTTTTCCAAAGCTTTTTTCTTGAGATGCTTAAAAAGCGGGATCGAGTTTGAATGGTTAAAATGTCATGTTTTTAAAAAGTTCCCTAAAATTTGAATAGAGTTTGCAATATTCCTGAAATACATACGAACTACTTTTATGGCGTAAGCATTCAATATATATAGTGATTAAGCCTCCAGTGGCAGTTTGTACTCGTTGAACTTTGAGAAGACCTCAGAATTTTGTCTGTTAACTTAAGCTATTAAAGCTGACGCCTTGCTAGCTAAAAATAGTTATTATATTCCAAACAGTGAAATACTGGGACTTACCAGAATACTACATTCCACAAAGAAAGAGTATATGTAGGATTATATAAGCAGAGAATTTGAAGTTCTCGTGGGCTCGAAAAACTATCGTATTAAAGTCATAGTTACAAGAAAAAGAAAAGATTAAGAAATTCGTGGTTCGAGACAAACGATTCCTTTGAACAAACAAACAAACGTTACCTTAATCGCAGCTACTTCGCTGCCTCCAGTGGTAAATGATTAAAACTATCTTAGACCATACTTAAAGGAATGTTTTAGTTTGACGTTTTGACGACGTTATCTGTTGAGTAGGCGTCAATGACGTTTTAACGACGTTATCTGTTATCGTCTCAAGGGCTATTTGAAGCTGACGAATCCCTCTTCATTCCATTATTGTGGCCCAGATAAGGTCGATTGTATACCATATGTCAGAATCTTTTTCACACTAGTATATACTCACTATCGTTAGAACGATCAAAGCCGGGATAACTGCAGAAATGTGATTTGATCATGCCCCTTTTTCTAGATTTGATCTCTTTCAACTCATTCCCACAAAATGACGCTTTTTGACGCCCCACAACAAAAGCAATTGGAAAAACATTGTTTAAAATAAAGAAATTGCTTGTCACAAGCAATTTCTTCATTTTTCACAATCTTTCTACCCAGAACTTTGAAGTTAAAAAAAATTCAAAGTTCATTAATTTTAAATATAGTCTTCATCTTCTTTAAATTTGGACCAGTCTAAAATTTTGCCGTCTGGTAATGGGTTTTAAATATCTCACAGCCCAGCCATAACTCCAACAAGAGATGATCTCTAATATCACGGTGTATAGCAACCCATGGAGCTCATCTGGTTTATATGAGGCCATAGTCGAGTCGTACCTTATAAAGGACTTAGCCACTCCCGGTAATATCCAAATAAGTAATTAGAAACTAACCTGAGTTCTCTCTTTTGAACCCTTTTCTCTATTTTTTTCCAACAGACATTGTGTCAAACCCATCAAGCTCACCTGGTTTACGTTGAGACCCAGGCCGAATCGGAATTCGTCAAAGGATTGGCGAGGAACGTAACAACATGGGGATATGGTAATTACCACGTTCTTTTCGTTTTACTCCATAGAGCGGTAACAAATGGTTAGACCCACGGGATTTTCGGCCTTCTTTGTTTTATATAGAATTGCGCATGTTAATGATGCTTTAGCAGATTCCAAAGTTTTATCCAATCATCATTCTGTCATATTTCAAAAAGACATGCAAATTAACTTGAATGTTTTTCTTGGCCAAGTTCAATATTTGTTCATCTAGGAGTAATTTTTTTTTACATTTTATAATTCTGCCATAAAACTGAGTAATGGTAACCTAAGACGATGCTTTTTTTTATTTCTATAACCATTTTAAAGACGACGATGAGCCGAATGTTTGGATCGGGGCGTCCGATGAAATCCAAGAAGGTAAATACGTGTGGTACGGAATCGAAAAACCCCTCACTTACGCTGACTGGTACCCTGGGGAGCCCAATAGCGTGGGATTGGGAGAAATAGAAGATTGCGTTGCCTTGTATGAACAATGGAACTTCCAATGGGCGGACCTGCCATGTGAAGAGGAGCATTACTTCATCTGCGAAAAGAGGTTGGTTTATATAGTTAGTAACCCATTACTAAAAAATCCCGCTTCTTGAGACATAAAGCTTTGGGTAAAGCTTTGGAAAACATTGCGGAGAATGAAGAAATTCCCGGTTTCAGGCAATTTCCTTATTACTCTCAAGGTCTTCTTCCCCTAAAGACAAATATTTTCTTTTAAAATTTCATCAGCTAAAAATAATTATGTATCATCAGCAACTTCTTTCAATTTAACACAGTCTAAATAATTTTGTGTCGTCTAGTAATGGATCAAAGTAATTGTAAAATTTTCAAGTTCTCTGGGACACGTTTTTGAAGGCGCTTTCGATTTGCGCTTTGCATTATGCATAGCTTATTTGTATTAAGTTTAATGTTACTTTAAAATACACCAATCGCTGGCTCCGCCCACTAACTCCATTTGCAACGCCAATCGACCTCGGTAGGAAGTCCCGCTTCGATTTTAAACGGCGTTTCTTTGAAAAGTTTATTGTAAGTAGCATGTACCCAAAAGCAAGGATAGTTGGTAGGCGACCTAAACGACGTAACTACAGCTTGAAAATGCTGTATTTACGATGTCTAAGTCGAAAAAGGTTAACAAAAATGTAGGTAAATGTTGGAGTTAAAAACTAATTTCTGATCTAAATGAATGATTTCATTGGTCGAATGGTTATTTGATTGACAACCGCGATTGGTCTAATAGAAAGTAACGAAACTTTACTACAGAACATAAGCTCGTGTCTCTCTCAGCTATTTTGACAAAATTCTCTAACGTTCACCTAAGACTCAGTTACTAGACTTGGATATCGAGGCCGATGCGAAAATCGCTAATCACGATTTGCTCTGTGACAATTAGCTGCGATATCGTAGCCGGCTTTCTGATAATCATCTCGCGATATAAGATTTTTTCAAAGAACAACAAGTTGAAATTGTTGTCTACATTATCTTTCAATTTGGACCAGTCTACAATTTTGTCTTATGGGAATGAGTTAATAGCACTAATTTTGTTCTGGTTCTTATATTTCCTTTTCTGTTTATTTCAGTGCTGGTGGAACAGAAATCATTGGTTAAAACATCGATATTAACATCTGTTCAAAACTGATTAAGAAAAATAAAAACAAAATATACAGAATATAATTTCGCCTTCAACCCTTTCCTGGTTAATCCCTGATTTTCACGTCCCTGTAATTTTATAATTGAGAAAACATTGTAGAAAAAGAAGAAATTGCTTGTGACAAGCAATTTCTTCTTTTCCCACAATTTTTTCTTACCACAACGTCGGTTACTTTTCAATTTGCAACCACTTTGAATTGTCGTCTGCAACTTCTTTCAAATTGGACCAGTCTAGAATTTTGAAAAACAGGAAAGGGTTAAAGATGTTATTCGAAGAATTTATGGTCTGAAATATGTAGGACGAAGAGACGAAGCTCCCTCGACTGAAGATCAGCTAATCTAACGCCATGGCTTTATGTCTGCAAGTCCTACTTTAAAATCTTGTCTCCCTTCATAATGAGATGAACGTTTGCGAGGGAGGCTATTCTAATGAACTGAGCATAATCGGTAAATTCGGGCCTGTCGGGCGATACAGGCGCTAAAGTGACACTATTTTGATTTTTTTTTTATCACAACGTCTGGCTTTGAAAACCGCTGTCATAGCGCAGTTGGTAGCGCGTCGGACTGACAATCTAGAGGTCCCGGGCTCGATCCCCGACGTCGGCACTCATCCTTTCCGACTATTTGTCTCTCACCAATGGGTCGATAATCGTAGATCTAGGTGGGTAGCAGCTGGAGACTAGGAAAGGATGTAATGGTAGTACTGGCGTGATTCCATCGTTAGGTGCTCCAGCCGCGCGATATAACTGAAAGATTGTTGAAAGCAGCGTAAAACCTCATTAAAAAAAAAAAAAGAAAAAAAGAAAAAAAAACAAAAAACGTCTGGCTTGGATAATTTATATAAAGTAGAATTTGAACTCCAAACTTTGTTTAAAACGTTTTTGTTGATTTGGCGGTTAAACGCCGTAATTACAGTTTGTTGCAATCTATTTCTTCATTTTCCACAGTGTTTCCTAACCTGTTTTCTTAAGGGGAGGGGCGGGTAAAAAAGCGGCCTTTTGAGGGAATAGGTTAAGACAGTCACCTGCATTAAGTCACAGAAGTGGCTGTCTTAAAAAGGTACGGCTGTACTTTTGATTTTTCATTAGTCTAAAACCCTTTAGTATCTCCGTTACATCTTGCTGCGTAAAACTGTTGGAAAGACACAGTAAGACGAACTCGTCGAGAAAAAAAACACGAAGAAAATCGTTGAAGACTGTTTTTAAAGTTAATTTCTTCACAAGTTATTGCAAGGTAGTTTAAAGTTAAGTCGAATCCATTACATTTTCTCAGTATATTTACAAACCGAGTTACGCTCGACGATTCTACAATCCTTTCCACACTACCGTCGTTTAGCAGATATCGCGCCTGTAGCCACAGCCCACTGGCCCATAACCCTCACCCTTGGTTTAAGGTATCGTGAGACACTAGAACTTAACCCTCAAATCTGGTTGAAATGTGAAAAAGTGGCGTTAAAACTTAGCCTAGGAAAAATACCCAGGCACGGAACAGAAACCTTGCAGATTATGAATTGCAAATTTAAGGTCAAGAAGTGTACTTAAAAGACGAATTAATCATATTTGACCTTACGACCGTAATTCAAAATATTTAAAGCCGTTTTTGTATCGATTATTGTTTCCTTTCTAAACTGCACAAACTTGTCAAGTTATGCATGAAGTATTGCAGAACAGATTAAAATCTCACCCGTGAGTAATAACAATAAGAGGGCCGTATAGCTGAAAATCATAAAGAAGGAAGTTCTTCTGCAGTCTTGAAGAAAGTCTAGGGGATCTTAACAAAACACTGTGGGTGCCGTGCTTAGTTGAAAGTGTAATTCTTGCGAATATGCGTCGTGATTTATCTCCCTTGATAGAATATATTATGAACTGGTATTTTGATTTTGAGGTTAAAACCGACAGTAATACTACATAAATTACAAAATAGCAAATGCTTTGAACGAAGCCAACAGTCGGCGAGAACTTAGTAAAAATCTAAGGTTCACTTAAATAGATTCAAAAACAAAACCAAAATATTATGGACAATTGCAATGGTAGAAAAAATACCCAATGGTCTAAAAGTTCTACTCACGAGTTTGTCAGCTCGCCCGCGCATCGTACCCCTATGTTATTATAGAAACAGTAGAATTCAATATCATGCAAATTGTGATTATTTTTCTTTAACTGGAGCATGAACAAAATTCTCCAAAGAAACAATATTGGCTTTTTGTACAGATATATCTATAAATAAAAAAAATCCTGTGTATCTTTTCCAAATATTTTTAACAGTCCTGGCCTATCTCGGCAAGATGATAAAGATAATTCTGCGTTAACTATAGACCTTTTTTATTTTCGAAGACAGTCCAGCTGAAAATATAATGATAGATATAAATGGAATAAAAATGTCTGTTAGCATATATTTACCTCCATCAAGGTTAATGAAATATGTCAATATAGATTTTGTCAAGTTTGTAAAATACATGATATTTCAATTATGGATGACGAGTATCATCTCTTTTTCAATTGTCCCTTGTATAAACATTTAAGCAAAATAATTTTGAAAAATATTGGCTAAATGCCAGAATTTTGTATAATAGTATTCTTAATTTGAATACAAACGATTCTTATTATAAAGTGTCAAAATATCTGGTAGAAGCATTTATTCATCGAAAAAATGTACTAAAATGTACTATTGTTATAAAATTCCGTATGCTATAATATGAAGACATTAGTTTCTCTTGATTTTATTCAAGCTGTAGTTACGACATTTAGGTCACCAACCAACAATTCTAGTTTTTTTAATTTGGAATGCGGAGCAATTCCAAATAAGATTTAACAAAACCGCAAAATGAACACAAGACGATTTCATTTCGTGTTTTTAGATAACGCATATCACGTGATCATTTAGATATGAATACACCTCGGGTTACTTCTCATCTCAACTTGCCACGGACAATCAGTTAGTTGTAGCCGAAGACAATAATATGGCACATGTAAAGGGTGATATAAAAAATCGTTTAGAGTCTTCTAAACATGCTTTATGTTGCTTTAGATTGTTGAAAAATAACGTAATAATCAGCGCAGTAGTTTGTTTTTTGTGCTTCGCCATCCCGTGTTTGGAAATCAGTTGATCTCATGTGACATGTTGTAGTTATGTGACCATGGAAAGGCAATGTTTACAAATATGGCTCAGGTCGCAAATGCATTTTTACAATAATAACGCCGCCCAGTGCTTTAAACAATTCTAGAGCGATTAAGGGGGGTCGTAGGCATCAAGCAAACGCGATTATTGTGGGATTTACAGCGTTTACTCAATAAAAATCAAATACATGCAAAACGAAAGTAGAAGACTTTGAAAAATAGAATGTAAACATATCAACTTCCGATTTCTACTTATTTACTAAATAGTTACGCTTTTTATGTCGTTAATTACAAGTAACACACCAAACCTTTAGAAAGTGTCATCTAGATTTCAGCTTGGTCCTTTTTATTTAAGATTTTTTACGGTTCCAAAGCCGAATAACGAATAAGTACATCGCGCGACTACAGGGCGCCGAAGATAATTTGATACTATCTTCATCATATTATAGGATCTTTAGGAAAAGGGCAAAACTATCATGTGCAAACAATAACGTTACAATATCGTTAACGTCTTTATTTTCTTTTTAATTTTACTCAAAACGCTTTAAATATTCTTTTTTCCAAAGTCTACACCGGTTTTTCAAATCGATCAACCTTAAACAAGTTTCCGCATATTTCCGCAAATTTCTACGTATACTCATCTATCTATCTATCTATCTATCTATCTATCTATCTATCTATCTATTTATACTGCCTAACTCCCCTTTCGGGTATTACTGGCAGGTGATACACAATCCAGATGTTTTCACGTCCCTGAAAGAGAGGCAGTGCCTGAATCCCACTGCTACCCACTTTTACAGCTGGGTAGACTGGGGCTGGCTATTAAGTGTCTTGCCCGTGAACACACCCCGGTGACGTTGGGGCTCGAACCCGTGACCCTCAGATCACGAGTCAAGCACCTATACCACTTGACCATCATAGACTTGAAGAGAAAATCTACGTGAGTTTAGTATGATCGTTACAGAATTGGCCGAGTTGAGGGTCAAATAATCATCGAGGTCATTGATTTCTTTCTGTAGAAGCTGTTATTCTCTGTTTTCAAGATTCTAAAAGGAGTTCACGTATTACAGTCGATCAAATAGAGAATGCTATGCTTGAAATTTCTAGTTTTGCTGTGCGTGACACGAGCTTAAAACCCATCCCAACACGATAAAATTTTAGACCAGTACAAATTCAAAGAAGTAGCAGACGACAATTGTAAGTTGATGAAATCTTTAAAATCCTGGTCTTTTTTGGACAGAAAACATTGAGGATAATGAAGAAATTGCTTGTAACAAGCAATTTCTTCATTTTCCACAATGTTTTCCAAAGCTTTCAAAATGAGGATCGTTTAAAAGCGTCACTGTCTGGGAATGGGTTAAGACAATGCTAGTTTTTGATTTCTGTATGTGGAATTTATGTTTTTGTGCGCACATGATACGCACATACTTACATGTACACGAATTAGAAAGCTGGTTTAAGTTTAAAGGAGGGAGGCTTACTAGGAAAGAAATAAATGAATTTGAACCGAACTCCACAGATATGACCCTTTCAGCGCATTCCACCTTCTCAGTACTTTCAGTCCTTTGATTGTTATTCATGCAACTGGCCATAAATGTTGCAAAGTAACGCCGTAGACCGGTACCGCCGTCGACTTTAACAAAGCTTTATTAAAGTCGACAGTGGTACCAGTCTAAGTAACTCCGTAAAAAAATCGAAGCGGAACTTCCTGTTGGAGTTAATTGGCGGGGTTAAGGAAGTCATTAGGCGGGGCCAGCGATTGGTCAAATAACCGAAGTTTTCTCGATTTTTGGATCTTCTGACGGATCGCCGGACTCGCCTACTGACCCCAATATGCCTGTTTGGCTTAGATTACATACGACGTTAATTTGCATTATACAGCGATCCGTCAGTTGTCGATCGGTAAGCAGGCTGTTGTCACTGGGCGTCGAACGTATCTCCGGTCGTCCGGTCGTAAACTTTCATTAATACCACCTCCTCTCAGAAACTATTAAAACTTCTTGAATGTATCTGAATAAGATGCAATTATTATTATTATTATTATTATTTTAATCTTTTGTTTGCTAAATATCGTAAATAAACATACACCTTAAATGCAATTTACAGAATTATTACAATAATAGTAATCACATTTAAAAGAGCTGTTTATCTCCTGTTTCAGTTTTTGGTCATTCAAAAGTGCTACAGATAGGGCCCAATAAGTATTTTAGATTCAAACATTTCACCAATGCTGCAATAAACTATATGTTGTGGGTACTCATTTGAATCGTCGCGACGCCACACTTCAAATGAGTACCCACAATACAGGGTTACGTTGAGAAATAAGAATGTTTGACTCATGTTACTCTCCTCTAATCTAGACCTCTTGTTTGTGATGTCAATTTCTGTATGATATAAATGCTTTGCTTATCAAAGTGTCACCCCCACGTAAAGGGCCAGCCGGTTTTGGCTTATGAGACACTTTGTGCTTTAGTGCACACTACCTTCCGCATTCCTAATACTTGCTGGCGGTCGCTTGGTAGAGATGGTCCTAAAAGTCAGTCTGGTCAAAATTGAAAGAAGTTGCAAGCAAATTCTCCCTTTTCCTTGATTGTAATTCTTCGGGGCGGCAGAAAGCGTAATTGTTAGGGTAATATGTTAACCAGCTGCTGGCCCACCAATCGGTAGCGTCAGTTATAACCCTTTACTCGACTGCAAATGTTAAGACTGGTCCAAATTGAAAGGACATTTAAAATTGTGTGAAATTCTAGATTTTCTTAACTTTCTTGGTAGAAAACATAGTGGAAAATGCAAGCAATTTCTTCATTTTCCTCAATGTTTTCCCAGTTGTTTTTCTAGATGGGTGTCAGAGAGCGTCATTGTGTGGGAAAAGGTTAACTTAGTGAGTCGGTTTCGATCTAGATTCGATCAGATAAGATACTGAAATTTTCATTACTAGTATTTGAAACTTCGGGGGGAAGGGTAGTCTTATTTCTCAGTCATATACGTTTGTAACCAGAGGAGAAAAATACAGCGACCCGACCGGATTTCGAGCTCTTGACCCTTGCTTACAGGGTGAGTGTTCTACCAATTGAGCTACCAGGCGACGCACAAACCCCGGTGTCGGTTTAAATCTATTTTATGGAATAGATCAACCAATCACACGTTATTATAATCATTTTATGACCTTTATACGCTTAGGTTTGTAGAGCCATTTAGACATACAAGCCTCTACAGAGGGATTGTCTTTGGCAAGGAATTCCAAGCTAACTACACGGTTTTCTGTGTTTTCTTAATCCTTGTCATCCTGAGCCCGGAATATTACAGTTTTTGCAGTAGCCAGAGATAAAAAAGAGATTACATATGTGCAGTCCGTTCTCACTTTATCACCTGTTGGTCTTTTTGCAGCAAAAATTATAAAAACAAACTTCTAAAGAAGCATCAACTCGCTGTCAGCCTTTCAGCTCTTTGAATTTAACAATTCAGAAAATACTTTTAACCCTTTCCTGTTCAATCCTTTTTCTCCCTTTTCACAATATTTTCTATCCTATAGATTGGTTTCTTTTCCAATCGTACCACTTTTAGTTGTAGTTGTAGTCTTCAACTTCTTTCAAATTGGACGAGCCTAAGATTTAGAAATACAGGAAAGGATTAACCAGCTAGTTCACGGGATGCCATGCGGCGGCACATATTCTTTCCGACATTTTTCTCTCACCAATTGATGGAAAATCGTAAACCTAAGTGGAGTAGCAACTGGGGGCTAGGAAAGGATGTAGTGGTAGCACTGGTGTGAGAAATACCAGGAATCCATTAGATGCTCCATCTTTATAACGACGTGTTTTCTGTTTTTGTTCTTTTGCTTTTTTTTCGCAAGGCGACCAACAAATTGGTCCAAGAGTCATTAGCCCTATAAACTTAGCCATTAGTATGAATATCTAATAATCGATATCTAAATACGGATAATCTATTCGATAACTGATCAGTATATTAATCAAAATTATGACAGATTTATGGTCGTAAGGTCAACGGATTAAAACAAGGCAAAGTATACCTTACAAGAGAGATGTATTGGAAGGCATGGCTCTATCGAACAGATTAAAATGATATATCGTCGATAGTTCTTTTTTTTGTGTGTGGAAATGCTACCAACATGCATGATTGACCAATCGCGGATGTTAATCAAATAACAATGAAATCGTACATTTAGTTCAGAAATAGGTTTTGAACTCCAACATTGGCCGCCATTTTTTTAAAACCCTTTTGTTGGCTTGGTGACTTTAACGTCGAAATTACAGCTTATTCAAGCTGTAGTTACAACGTAAAGGTCGCCAATCAATTATTCTAATTTTTTGTTTAACGCTACTGACCATAAATTTTTGCAAAATAACGGCGTATAAAATCATAGTGGGACTGCCTGTTGGAGTCAATGGGCGGTGACAACGTCTTAAGTGGGCGGGGCCAGCGATTGGTCCATCACCAATAGAAGACCAAAATCTGGAAGCAAAAACGTTTCGAAAATAGGTCGTTTAACACTAGGCATTTTTTTGTATATTCGGACTTTCGATCAAAGAGTTTGTCAAACAGTTCTTACTGCTTAATTTCAACCAGTCTCTTTAATTATTTATATCATTATTTTTATGATTGGTCGGGTTATAATCCAACTTGTTTCGCCGTCATAGCGCAGTTGTTAGCGCGTCGGACTGTCAATCTAGAGGTCCCGGGTTCGATCCCCGACGGCGGCACTCATCCTTTCCGACTGTTTGTCTCTCACAAATGGGTCGATAATCGTTTACCTATGTGAGATAGCAGCTGGAGGCTAGGAAAGGATGTAATGGTAGTACTGGTGTGAGAAATACCAGGAATCTATTGTTAGGTGCTCCAGCCGCCGTGATATAACTGAGAGATTGTTGAAAGCGGCGTAAAACCCCATTCAAACAAACAAACAAACAAATATAATCCAACTTTTGACAGTACTACCACAAAATTCTTTCCGTGCCACCATCTGTTCATCCTACCTAAACGAACTAGATTGTTACTTATTAAATGCCCCTTGACGAGAGAAAAATGGCACATGTCCTATGTTTGTCAAATATGCGATACTGATAGATTTGTCAAAAATTCAATTAGTTTGAATTGGTTTTTACCGCCACTTTTAACAGTATTTCAGTCATATCGTGGCGGTTGGAGCACCTAACCATGGATCCCTGGTATTTCTCACACCAGTACTACCACAACATCCTTTCCTAGCCTCCAACTGCTCACCCGTCTTAAGTTTATGATTGTACAACCATTTGTGGGAGACAAATTTCGGAAACGATATTTTGTCGCGATCGAGGATCGAACCCTGGACCTCGTGATTTTGAGTCCGACGCGTTACCACTATGCTATGGCTGCGGCCTGTCAAAAATTCAAAGATGTTACAGACGACATTTTAAAGTAAGTACAATTAAAAAAGTAACTACCCTTTATGATAGAAAATATTGTTGAAAAACGAAGAAATTGCTTGTCACAAGCAATTTCTTCTTTTTTCCACAATATTTTGCGAAGTATAGTTTCACAGGTATATTAAATAAGGGATTGTACAGGGTTAAAAGATTGTGTACAACACAATGCAATTCAACATTTCACCACTTTTATTTTAAGTGCCACAAATTCCTTGTCGGAATGATTTTGATTTAACATTTGTTTTTCTGGGGACTAAAATCGGAGACTAACTACTTTCCTCGTAACTCCTGGATTGCAGCTGATTGCTTGTTTATATTCCAAAGATCATATAATTCATCTCGATGAAAACAACAACAAACAAACTTTGGAATGAAAAGCTCTTGCCTGTTTCTTAGTTTGAATGGTGTTTTACGCCGCTTTCAACAATCTTTCGGTTATATCGCGGCGGCTGGAGCACCTAACAATGGAATCCTTGTATTTCTCACACCAGTACTACCATTACATCCCTTCCTAGCCTCTAGCTGCTATCCCACATAGGTCTACGATTATCGACCCATTGGTGAGAGACAAATAGTCGGAAAGGATGAGTGCCGTCGTCGGGGATAGAAGCCGTGACCTCTAGATTGATAGTCCGACGCGCTGCCAACTGCGCTATGACGGCGGCTCCTGTATTTTAGACCCCGTACAAACCACTGTAGGCTTACCCTGTCATTTCATCTGTTTCATTTTTGTTTCATTCCTCATTTATTATGTTATATGTCCTGTGGTTGTCTTTTTATTGTTCTGTATGTTTTATGTTATACGAACCTTAAATTTCTTGCGCGCTAAATGACCACAGCCGTCGATGTGCCTTAAGACACCACCAATCAATCAATCAGTTTCTTTTCAGGCTAAATAAATAAAACTTAATAAATCGATAACATTTTATGACACAACACCTTTAAGGTTTTATTCCTTAAATAAGGAACTGCTCCTTTAATACTAGTAATCATATTTCCCCGTTTCATTTGTTTTGCATATTAAAATAATATCGGAAAGCTATAAACTAGTCGCAAACAATGATTTAAGTTACAGAAGTTATTGCTATAGCAGTGTAACATGGGACACTATTGAAATATTTACATTTGAAAATATTTATACTACACTTTACTTTCAATAAGGTACGTAGCTTTTTTCACTCAACGTTTTTTGTTATTTTTTTTCTTTTTGATCTTCCATTTTTTTCCAAAAGCTGTTCAGTTATTGTGTGATATCATTTTTTCAACGCCTCTTAACCTTTTCCTGTTCAATCCCTGGTTTTTACGTTCCAGTGATTTTATTATTGAGAAAACATTGTAGAAAAAGAAGAAATTGCTTGTAACAAGCAGTTTCTTCTTTTTCCACAATAATTTCACCCTTCTGAAAATAAATCCATTTTAAATTTTCGTTTTCAAAACCTTTGAATTTGGACAAGTCTAAAATTTTGTAAAACATACGGTAAGGTTGACCTATTTATGCTTCCTTAGTATCACCAATACTAGACTGAGACTCTGGATGCTTTCACAGAAGACGCAGTCACGTGGCCGGCGGCGAGGCTAGGACTCAAACTCACAACCACCGTCATCTTTCAGCTAAGGAGTCCGCCAGCCTGACATTTAAGTCACGCATGACCCACAGTCTTTACATCAAACCACTAAGTATTTGTTTAATCCTTTCCCCTTCAGTCCCTGGTTTTTACGTCCTTGAAATTTTATACTCGGGTAAACATTGTTGGAAAAGAAGAAATTGCTTGTAACAAGCAATTTCTTTTTTTCCCCCACAATATTTTCTAACCAATAGGTTGGCTACTTTACAAATTGCACTACATTTCACGTGCAACTTCTTACGAATTGGACGAGACTAATTTTTTGAAAACAGGAAAGCGTTAAAATGAATTAAAAAAAGAAACTTATTTTTTTCCGGATTAAATATATTTCTCACATTGATCAACGGGCATCCTAGGCAGCAGCCATAGCGCAATGGTAGCGCGTAGGACTCCTAGTAAATGGGTCCCGGGTTCGATCCCCGGTCGCGGCGAATATCCTTTCTGGCATTTGTCTCCCTCAAATGGGTGGATAATCATAAACCTAAGTGGAATGAGCACCTGAAGGCTATAAAAGGATGTAATGTTAGTAATGGTGTGAGAAATACCTGAAATGCATAGTTAGGTGCTCCAGCTGTCGCGATATAACTGAAATACTGTTAAAAGTGGCGTTAAACCCCATTCAATCAATCAATCAATTTACGATCCTTGTTTTCTAGAGCGAACAGCCAGAATATACTTTTCAAGTTTAAAATGGTTAAATTTCAGATACGACTACCAAGATTCTAGCGTTTAGAACGGCGGCATATTTCTTCCATATTTCCATAAACTAAAAGTTGACCATTCAACCATTTAGTATGCTTGCGAATCTACAAGATCTATAACATTTTACAAAAAACTAATGAAATATGTGCTTTGCTTTACTTGATTGCATTAATATCTATTGTTGTTTCCTTTTAAGAAATTAAGAGAACATTTTTTGCTTTCATGGAAGCAAAAAATGTTCTCTTAATTTCTTAAAAGGAAAAATCTAATCACACTGAGGGAATACGCGATGCAGATTCATACATAAGTGTGATTAGGTTTTTCGATTCATACCTTCGTGAAAACAAAAATAATATTCTCTTCATTTCTTATAATTTAATAGTATCGAGCGAAAAAGTAAAAAAAAAAACTTGATAAATTTAAATACTTTTTTGTATGGAACTATTTTGTGCGCAGGCATACAAATGACTGCGTTCTCAAAATTTTGTTCATGGTGGTATGATTTTTTTCGACCAATCAGAATGCCCGTTTTTGAAAAACAAAACTAAAAATCAAATTATTGAAGTATGAACCTAAAAACTTGATCCCACTCAATGTATAAAGTGTGATTAAGGTTTTAGGCTCATATTTGAAAACACAAAAATCTTACATTACGTCATCTGGTGTTATTTCGCGTTAATGATTTCTTCCTGGGTTCAAAATAATGAGAGATTCTATTAATCGATTTTTCTTTCATACAGGCTGATCTCATCTTGGCTTAGAAAAAAAATAAAAAATCAAAAGGAGATCGAACCAGGCACAAAACGATAAGGATTATTAAATATGGAATGAATTGATAGATAGAATGACTATTAAAAATTCAGAAACGTTTGAAAATCCGAAAAAAAATCGGCTCTAGTTAGCCTGCTTATTTCGAACAGTCTGACTAGGGTCTGTATTTTGCGTATTAAAAATTGTTTCCTCCTTGTGACAGATCATGATTTTAACACCACCACCACCACCACCAACAACAACAACAACAAAAGGCATGGCACAAAAAGAAGAAAACACACATACGGGCATGTGCAAAAAGCACACAAACAAACAAAAATCCCGTAATATATATTCTTTTACTGTTATTTTCTTTTCTTTCCTCCTTCAGTTAGATAACAACATGGAAGAAGACACTTATGACGAGGTTGATGATTCCAGACCTTTCTTCCAGAGAAAGCCTTGTAAGTCATATGTACACTTATTTGCTTATCACGACTTTAATTAAAGAAATCATATAGTACATTACTCTGTATCAAGCAGGACTGGCGTTTCGATAGGAAATTTTTATAGCTTGACCCATCCCCACACGATACCGGTTTCTTTTATTACGCCAAAAAAATCTTTTTGAAAAAGATCTTCGAAAATGAAGAAATTACTCGTTACAAGTAATTCCTTCACCTTTCATATTTTTTTTTCTGTTTCAAAAGATCTTTTAAATTCCATCTACTAACCATTATCGTCTGCATTTTTTCTACGATTTGGACTCGTCTTAATTTTGTCATCTAATAATGGTAGCAATCAAAGGACTGATTGTCTTGAGAAAAGCTTGACAGATAAGCCAAAAACCGAGTTATTGTTCACAGATAAGCCAAAGAGCTAGTTTAACCCATTCCCACACAGCAGAATTTTAGACTGGTCCAAATTGAAAGAAGCTGCAGACGACAATTTCAAGTTGATGGAATTTTGAATTTTTTCGTCTTTTTGGACAGAAAACATTGTGGATAATGAAGAAATTGCTTGATACAAGCAATTTCTTCATTTTCCACAATGTTTTCCAAAGTTTTTTTCTTGAGGGGCGTAAAAAGGAGGGATTGAGTTGGAATGGGTTAAGTTGACAGACAAGCCACAGTCTTAGATTATGGTGACAGATATAATCAAAAACGCTAGTTTATGTTTACCATTAAGCCAAAGATCCTAGTTTATATTGCCAGATAATCTTAAGACCTAGTTCATGTTGGCAGACCTAGTCTATGAACGGCCAGTGCCCCAACATCTAACTTGACAAGGACCAAAATTCTTGCGAAGGCTGTTCATGACTTAAATGTAGCCTAACGAAGACTCTGAACTATCGTAGGATTTGACCTAGTGATCTTCTTTTTGGTTTCGGGTTACTCTGTGTTATACTTGTTTAAGATTGCAAACCCTTTAACAAAGTTTCAAGAGACAAAGGATTGCACCCAAGGTTATTTTTAATTTAACCTTTTGACGTTGCTTTTAGTTACAAGGGACCCAGACTCAAAAAATTCCCAGATAAACATTGTGTTTAGGTTTCAAGTCACAAAAAGTGCCGCATATTAGAACGTACACACGTCTTTTCTAAGATTTGACTCAATAATCGATGTTCCAAAATGGCATATAATCAAACATAAAAATCTTAGTAAAACATTTCAATTTTGTCTTGCGCTATCCGAAATATTGTAAATGGACGGATTCATACCTATGATAGCAACCAGGCGACTGAAAAAGGACTAAAATAGTACCGAGAAGGACATTTTGTATTATTGAATACATCTTTTCCTTTTTCTTACTACCATTTGCATATGCGACAGCTTTTTTTTTGGGGGGGGGTTCTTGTTAGGTATCTAAACAAAAGTTTTACTATTTTTCTTTTGCAGATGAGGTGGGTATCTATATTTCCGTGTTTGACGCCGAAGCGATCGAAGAGAAAGATTTTGGACTTGAGCACTTCTTCTTGTTGAAAACACAGGAGATTTTATATGAAGAGTTTAAAAACTTAGACACTGTCAACTTGAGGGCGGAGTTCGCTAGGAGACGGCTTTTTACAGACATGTATATTGAACGTTTCGAGCCAGGTATCTCAATCTTTTTAAATTTCTAGTTTATCTAAAATTTTCTTAGATTCTAGTAATTTGAAAAGCTTTCATATCGATAGAAAAGGTATATTAATTTATAGTTCAGAATTTATCTAAGTTCGATTGCGGCGAAAGCTTTAAGCTCATGGAATCTCTCTCGAATACTCACTATCCCCGAAAGAGAGGCAGTGAGTCGAAATGAGTCGATATCTAAGTCGAAATGACTTGATACCTCAATCGAACTGAGTTGCTATCTCAGTCCAAATGACTTGATGTCTCAGTCTGATTGAGTTGGCATCTAGTCCAAAAGACTTGACTGATTTGTATCCCAGTAGAATTGAGTTGATATCTCAATAGAATTGAGTTAATATCTCAGTCGAATGGGGTTGTATCTCAGTAGAATTGAATTGATATCTCAGTAGAATTGAGTTTATATCTCAGTCATATGTGGTTGTATCTCAGTAGAATTGAGTTGATATCTCAGTAGAATTGAGTTTATATCTCAGTCGAATGGGGTTGTATCTCAGTAGAATTGAGTTTATATCTCAGTCGAATGGGGTTGAATCTAAGTAGATTTGAGTTGATATCTCAGTAGAATTGAGTTTATATCTCAGTCATATGCGGGTTGTATCTCAGTAGATTTGAGTTGATATCTCACTTAAATTGAGTTTATATCTCAGTCATATGCGGGTTGTATCTCAGTAGAATTGAGTTGATATCTCAGTAAAATTGAGTTTATATCTCAGTCGAATGGGGTTGTATCTCAGTAGATTTGAGTTGATATCTCAGTCGAATTGGGTTGTATCTCAGTAGAATAGAGTTGATATCTCAGTAAAATTGAGTTTATATCTCAGTCGAATGGGGTTGTATCTCAGTAGATTTGAGTTGATATCTCAGTAGAATTGAGTTTATATCTCAGTCATATGCGGGTTGTATCTCAGTAGATTTGAGTTGATATCTCAGTTAAATTGAGTTTATATCTCAGTCATATGCGGGTTGTATCTCAGTAGAATTGAGTTGATATCTCAGTTAAATTGAGTTGATATCTCAGTCGAATTGGGTTGTATCTCAGTAGAATAGAGTTGATATCTCAGTAGAATTGAGTTTATATCTCAGTCGAATTGGGTTGTATCTCAGTAGAATTGAGTTTATGTCTCAGTAGAATTGAGTTTATTTCTCAATCGAATGGGGTTGTATCTCAGTAGAATAGAGTTGATATCTCAGTAGAATTGAGTTGATATCTCAGTTAAATTGAGTTGATATCTCAGTCGAATGGGGTTGTTTCTCAGTAGAATTGAGTTGATATCTCAGTAGCATTGAGTTGATATCTCAGTCGAATGGGGTTGTATCTCAGTAGAATTGAATGGTATATCTCAGTAAAATTGAGTTTATATTTCAGTCATATGGGGTTGTATCTCATTAGAAATAAGTTGATATCTCAGTCGAATAGGGTTGTTTCTCAGTAGAATTGAGTTAATATCTCAGTAAAATTGAGTTTATATCTCAGTCGAATGGGGTTGTATCTCAGTTGAATTGATTTTATGTCTCAGTAGAATTGAGTTTATGTCTCAATCAAATGGGTTTGTATCTCAGTAGAATTGATATGATATCTTAGTAAGATTGACTTGTCAGAGATCAGTAGGCATCGCCAACTATCCGTCAACTGATTGGTCAGTATAAAATTCAAAAGACATAAAAAACTGTCACAATTAAAAAAAAGTTATAGGATGCGAGTAAATCGAAAGACTTGAATATATTTTCGAGGATTTGGATGGTAATTGTTTAACTCATTCCTACACAATAATGCTTTTTGGCATCACCTTAGAGAAAATCCCCTTGGAAAACATTGAGGACCTTTGAGGAAGAAAACATTGTGGAAAATGAAGAAATTGCTTGTGACAAATGTTTGCCTATGGTTTACAAGAAGTTATGGCAAATATCACTGTTTTCGAGAGTTTCACTCAATATTTAACTTCCACTCGCCAATGTATTCAATATTTAAAAAGTGAAACCTTACTGACTAGCATAACAAATGAGCATATCCTGTTTTGACTACCAAAACTATCGTATCTGAAGCCCTTGATATGCAGAAGTTACGATATTTTGATAGTAGATTAAACATGTATTGAATAGATAAAGCAGTGTTTGATTTGTAAAACGACTCCATTAGATAAAGTAAACACGATTTTTAAAACAGCAAATCCTTAAATTGAAATTCTGAATTCTCCAAATATTAACACATTAAGCCCTCTCTTAAACACATGTCTCATGAGTACACTGAAATGTGAAATACTCGAGTAAATGCAACCATTTATCAACAATTCAACCAGAATACAGTACAAAAATTACGATGAAATTAAATTAATTCTTATAAAGCTAAATAAAAGCCTTGTTTAAGATTGCATTAAAATCAAAGGGCTGAATGTACTGTAAGGCCCCAATTGTCGGTCGACATTCTTTTGACAATTAATTTCATAAATAGTTCTGGCTTCAAATATCATACGAGTGATGTAGACTAAGATCAGACTGCACCTATTCAAAGGTCGATCTCATTTTATACATCCTAACAAAGCAAGAATTAGCCAATCGCTGGTTCCGCCCACTTTCTCCGTTGGCCACGCCCACTGACTCCAACAGGAAGTCCCGCTTCGATTTAAACGAATTTATACAGCAAACGTTATGGCTAATAGCGTGGAAGGATGTTTGTTTCCTTTTTTCTATATTTATCTATATCTTCGTCTTATTCTTTTTTATTTCTTCTTCGTCTTTTACCAAGGCTTGAAACTCTGTAATTAGCAAACATCAAAGATTGAATTCCATTTTCTGTTGGATTCCCAGAGAACAACGTTAATTAGACTTTACCCTTTTTCTTTCTTTATAATTTTTTTACGATGACACTGTAACCCGGTAGCTCTCTGTCTAGCACACTTTTTCGCTGTAAAGATATCATGCATGCTCATTTTTCGCAGTAACAAGTATCATGTACACTCACTTTATCGCTGTAACACGCATCGTGAATGCCCACTTTTTAGCTGTAATAGGTATCGTGCATGCTCACTTTATCGCTGTTACAGGTACCATATATGCTCACTTTATCACTGTTACAGGTATCATGCATGCTTACCATATCACTGTAATAGGTATCAAGCATTCTTACCATATCACTGTAATAGGTATCAAGCATTCTTACCATATCACTGTAATAGGTATCAAGCATTCTTACCATATTACTGTAATAAGTATCATGCATGCTTACCATATTACTGTAATAGGTATCATGCATGCTTACCATATTACTGTAATAGGTATCATGCGTGCTCACTTTATCACTGTAATAGGTATCAAGCATTCTTACCATAACACTGTAATAGGTATCAAGCATTCTTACCATATCACTGTAATAGGTATCATGCATGCTTACCATATTACTGTAATAGGTATCATGCGTGCTCACTTTATCACTGTAATAGGTATCAAGCATTCTTACCATATCACTGTAATAGGTATCAAGCATTCTTACCATATCACTGTTATAGGTATCAAGCATTCTTACCATATCACTGTAATAGGTATCATGCATGCTTACCATATCACAATAATAGGTATCATGCATGCGCCTTTTATAGCTGTAACAGGCATCGCGCATGTGTACTTTATCGCTGTAACAGGTATCGTGCATGCTCACTTTATCACTGTAACAAGTAGCATGCAGGGTCACTTTCTTGCTGAACAGGTATCATGCACGGTCACTTAATCATTTTAACAGGTATCATGCACTCAATCACTATAACAGGTATCGTGTATGCACACTTTGTCACTGTAAAAAGTATCGTGCATGCCCTCTTTATCACTGTATTAGTTTTTGTGGATTCACCCTTTATAGTGGTACTAGATATGGTACATAATCACTCTAAATTTCATCATTTCGGCAAAATTGCCTTTACCAAGCAAAAGAAAATAAATCTTATATCTAGAACATAACTTTACGACGATCACTCATTATAGCCATTTTGTTTTATTTAATAGAGGATATGACGTCAACGTCGTTTGGTAACGTTCACTGACTTGTATATGCGATTAGTTGCAGGCGGTGTGAAAAGGTTGTTTATGTTGGTGAGACGGAAAGACAGTTGAATGAAAGAATGAAGGAGCATCTTCGGGATGTCCGATTGAAACATGAAAAACCAATCAATTTCCATTTCAAAATGGAAAAACCCATGTATACTGATTTAAGGTTCACTGTTTTAAAATAGATGTATTCTGCAGACAAATTAGAGCGCCAGGTTCATGAATCAGCATGGATAAAAAAATTGCAGACGGTACAGCCATTTGGTTGCAACGTAAAGGACGCGCAATTCCATTTAGCGTTACTTGGCGTCTGATTAAGCGAAGGAACGTCAACGTCGCACAAACATTACCAAACGACGTTGACGTCATATCCTCTATTAAATAAAACAGAATGGCTATAATGGGTGATCGTAAAGTTATTTTCTAGACAGTAAATTTATTTTCTTTTTCTTGATAAAGGCATTTTGCCGAAATATTGAAAATTAGAGAGATTATTTATATTGCTTAAACAGTTCCCCGAGGAACATTATTGTGATACTGAGATATGGTACATGCTATCCTTATCGCAGAAATGGGTATCGTATTGGCACACTTTATCGTGATAACAGATATCGTTCAAAAGCACTTTATCATCATAACAGGTATCGTATAGGAGCACTTTATCGTGGTAACAGAATCGCCCTTTATCCCTTTAATAGATATCGTGCATGTTCTCTTTATCGCTGTAACAGGTATTAGATGTGCGCGCTTTATCTGTGGAACATGTATCCTACAAGCGCACTTGTCGTTATAACAGATATCGTACAGGCGCCCTCTATCGATATCACAGATATCGTACAGGCGCCCTCTATCGATTTAATAGATATCGTACAGGTGCCCTCTATCGATTTAACAGATATCGTACAGGCGCCCTCTATCGATTTAACAAATATCGTATAGGCGCCCCTTATCGATTTAGCAGATATCGTACAGGCGGCCTCTATCGATTTATCAGGTATCATACCGACGCACCTTAAAAATATGATAGGTACATGTAATTTAACGTACATTCGCTCTTTATTACTGTATCGTCTTGTATCGCTGTAACATGACTGAAGCTATAACTGTGAATAAGTTTTTAGGTTCATACCTTGATTTCATAGGTGAATAAAATCGGTCCTAAATTTCCTTACAACCATAGTGATAGCTTTTCAAGGGGAAGATGCTTGTAAAACCTTCGCATCTGTTGATATTATATATCTTGTTACTGTCAGGATTGCGATTGCTTGTGAACGCTTGCAAGTCTTCTTTCGCTTTGGTCTTCATTCAAACAATTAGAGAAGCAGTATGTCACCATAAAAAGAACAGAGATCAATACAAAATATTGATTTAAAGCTGTTATCGTGCGTCGAAAATGATTACATCTTATTACTGATACACCCCCATAGCTAGTAGGCAATGGAAGGTATTATTTCAGATGACAGCCGCTATTATCAATGTAATAAAACACGCATTTTCTGTATTGAATCGGGAAAATAGGAATCGATTGGTGAGAACAAAATCCATCGTTTTGCTTCTATTATAGTGGTGCAACCTCAATATCTATTCAACTCATCACCACAAGATCCTGACTTTTTACCAAACTTGCATAAAGATGTAGGAGTGTTTTGACACGCTGAGAAAGTAAATAAAGGAATATTTTGCTATAGTTGTGATCCAAACTCTTGTATTGGATTCGAGATGAGTGTGAAAAAAAAAATAAGACCGAAGTGGAGAGAAATATCCAATGTTGCTTTGCGGCAAGAATCCAATACTAAGTTTAGTAAACTACTACATCAAAGTATTCCATTTACTATATAGCCACGAATGTTGACCAAAAACTCACGAAAATTGTATGAAATTTAGCTTTTAATAATCTTGCCAACGTAATTACCGTAATGACGGCATTTCACCGTGAAAATGACGTCATTGTAAACTGCCCGAACATACAGTACATTTCCGGTACGGACTGCGGTATTTTTCGCGTGCCATAAATGTAGTTTACACGAGAAAATGGTATATGTTAATTATTCAACATTTTCTCCAAGTAAAAAACTTTCCGTACAGAGGTTGTCGGTGCGCAATAACCTCTTCCGTCTCTTCGGTCCCTCAGCATTCGATAGATCGCTGGTTACGCCCACTGAGCTCTGACAGGAGCTTTTTTTTAGATATTAGAATGTGTTTCTTTTTTAAAACTTATGGTAAGAACAAATGAAAGGACCTTTGTTGGCGACCTCAATGTTGAACGTACAGCTTGATGTTTAACCTTAGTCATGCTGAACCCGGAATATTCCTGTTTTGTCAGGAGGTCTTAACAAAGATCAGCCTGCACATATGTGCAGTCTGATCTTTGTTTAGACATCCTGATTGTTTCTTTTTCCCGGCGGCGGCACATATCCTTTCAGACATTTGTCTCTCGCCAATGTGTGGATAATCGTCAACCTAAGTGTGATAGCAGCTGGAGGCTAGGAAAGGGTGTAGTGGTTGTACTGGGGTGAAATACCAGGAATACATTGTTTGGTACTCGAGTAGCCGTGATATGACTAAAATACTGTTAATAGTGGCGTTAAACCCCATTCATTCAATCAATCAACTGATTGCCCTTTAAAGCTAGCATTATTTATACCATTAATTTTCATAATAATTACCTACCCAAATTCATTATTTTCTGTGCTTTTAGTCCTTTGATTTTAATATAATTTCGGAGATGATTTAATTCAGCATGACAAGAAATAAGTTGCCAAACCAAGAAATAGTAATAGCAGGGTTTCTCAATTTGTAATTTGGGTGCCACGGTACAGCTGTACGCCGTACAAGTGATGTGTCGATATATTTCCAGGTATTGTCCTTGCGGTAGGATTTGACTCCATGGATAGTCTCAACGCCCTCTGGAAGATGCATCAAGAGAAGAAACTCACGCAGCTAATGCACGAGATTCTCGTGTCTAACGAGATCTTGGAGAAGGCACGTGTTAGAGGGGTTGTATTGGTTACGAAGTTGTGGGATGACGAATACGATTCCTGTAAAGCGGAGTTGTCTTCTAGAACAAGGGAGATAATGAATATCAAACATAGAGGTACCAGTGCGCTATAATGGCTTCAAATTCACGGATCGCTAGCCATGCCCACTGACTACGCTGGCCACGCCCACTGACTACGCTGGCCACGCCCACTGACTACGCTGGCGACGCCCACTGACTACGCTGGCCACGCCCACTGACTACGCTAGCCACGCCCACTGACTACGCTGGACACGCCCACTGACTACGCTGGCCATGCCCACTAACTACGCTGGCCACGCCCACTGACTACGCTGGCCACGCCCACTGACTACGCTGGCCACACCCACTGACTACGTTGGCCACGCCCACTTACTACGCTGGCCACGCCCACTGACTTCGCTGGCCACGCCCACTAATTCCTACATGAAGTTCAACTTCGATATTAAATGGCGTGTTTATGCCAAATTTATGGCCAGTACCATTGGCACTTGAACTTATAATAACTTACAAAAATATCTCACTCTATAATATAATATTAACAAGGTAGTGCAGCTGCCATTTTTTAAGGTAACGGATGTTTTGATAAACATCGTTGGTTCCGTATTCGAACGAGTCAAACGTTTCCCGTGGCGGCCCAAGTGATGCTTGTCAAAAAATCCGTTACCGTAAAGAATGGCAGCTGCACTATCTTGTTAACATTTACTATAGGATGAGATTTTTTTTAAGTTACAAACTCCAGAATCAAAGTGCCTAAGACCAGTACCATGTAACAAAAACAAAAAATAAATAAATAAATGATTAAATAAATAAAAATTAATAATAAAGTGAATGGTTTGCGATCTAAATGTCGTAACTACAGCTTGAATAAGCTGTTATATGTATAAAGTATCATAACTTATTCCTGTGTAGATTAAACTTACTTGATTCGTCTCATTGAGACATGTCCAATGAATTCGAACAACATAGGGTAGAGTAAGAAATGGGCAATAATTTATGTGGTAAATCTTGTACTAAGCAACCACTCCTGGGACGACCAAAAGTTGGTCGCTTAAGAGAATGGTCGCTTTAGATATATGTTTGTGAATACATACAAATGTTGGGTTCGATTGCATACATAAATATTACTAAAATCTCGCTTAATCCTATGTTGCTGGGACTCATTAGAATCGACTCTCTGTGAGACGATTCTAATGAGTCCCAACATCACTGGATTAAGATATGGTATGTTTAAAGCAAATACGACCAGTTCTTTGTGAAAGCTTTTATATTTTAAAAAAAGAGATTTCGATTGTGGTCTCGTAATAGAAGATGAGGCTTAATAGAGCTGGTGGCTGGAGCATGATCTATTGTACATGCAGTCAAGTCGATCCTTTTCTTATGTCACACAAAAATTGTGCAAAACGACCATTCTTTGTAGGGACCACTTTTTGCGATCACTCAATGGTCGCTTAATACATTGTTTTACTATGATTAAGCTTCTTTGATACACTGATCGCTAAGAAAATTTAAATATAGTAGAGGTAACTTTAGCCAATCTTGAACCAGTCTGTACTTTAATTATCTCCCCTATTACCAAGTCCGTCGGATACAAAATCTACTGCATAGTGTTTAATTCCCCCCTTGACGTGTTGAATATCGTCAGGCCAACAAATCATCGTTTATAAACAGAATTTTCTTCAATGGAATTCTAATTGAAGAAATAATAATAATAAAAATAAAAACCCACTGATTCAGCATTTATGCCAAACTTCATCCTTCTTTTAGATGCTGATATGAAAATGGTGGAAAGGCTAAAAAACTATCAGAAATATCTCGGACAGGAAGTCTCGAAGATGCGAGATTTGGAGAATGAGATGGAGAACGTTCGGAATAACTTTGACAATATCGTCCAATCAATCATCCCAGTCGATAAAACCGAAATAAACAGTTTGAGAGAGTTTGAAAACTATACAAAGGCGGACAGCGTGAAGAAAATGTACTTCAAGAATCTTTTGTACAGTTATTTGGAAATAATCGAAAAATGGAGGGATTATTTCAAACAATTTGAAGTCGAAATTGTGACGCCATTGTTACAGATACACCGGGTCTGTGAGAACAACCGACAGCGTGAAATTAAGGACAAAATTATAAATTCAATACACGGCATGCAGGATATGTTGCACCCGGATCATAGTCTACAGCGAGTTGTGCACCCAGAAACGGCGAGGAAAATTCTAAGGAGGGACCACCCGCTGTTTTTGGGCTTGTTGAGTTTGGTACCACTCGGGGTCGAAAGGGTCACAGACATTGATATATCTATAGACGATTATATGAGGGACTACAAGTTTGAGGTTTCATCATAAATAATATATTACTAGCCACGCCCGCTCAAGTTCAAACCACGCCCACTCATTTTCAAACCACGCCCACTCATGTTCAACAGGGCAGTTTGTTTGAGCTACCAAAAAAGTTATAAGTTTGTGGTAATTGGTGGAATTCATTTCCTCGGAGAATGAAGTAAACAATAACAATAGTTGTCGACCTAAACTTCGTAAGTACAACTTGAATAAGCTGTAGTTACGAAGTATCGATCACTCACAAAACAAATTATTCTACATTAGTGTCGGAGATAAACAGACCGCCTCTGGACTCATGTATTATATTCTAATCGAACTTTTAAATGGCTGTGGCGATTTGTCATTTCAAAATGGCTCCTTAATTTATTTATGAATAAATTAACATTATACTTCATTTTGTTTTCATTGTGGTATGAACTTGAAAACCTTACCACACCCGAGGTGTGAAAAGGTTTTAAGTTTCTTAAGGCGGAAAAAGAACTTATTTCTCTCAATAGCTTATAGATCAAGCAATAAATTAGATGAACATGATGAAAGAAAAAAATATATAATTTCTACCTGGACTTTTTTTTATAAAACTTATTTGGGCATTTTTCATGGAGGTATGAAAAAATTCAACTACTTAGAATTCTTAATTTCGATAGGCCTTTTAAACATTTCCTGTTCAATATCGGTTTTTTTGCGTCCATACGATTTTTTTCGAGAAACATTGTAGAAAAGGAAGAATTTGCTTGTAACAAGCAATTTCGTCTTTTCCTACAATATTTTCTACCCTACAGAATGGTTATTTTTATAATAAGATACACTTTAAATGTTCGTCTTTAAAACCTTTGAATTTTGACAGGTTTGAAATTTTGCAAAACAGGAAAAGGTTAAATTTCAAAATCAAAGTTCATGCAGTAAAATCTAGGATTGATTGATTTGATGGGGTTTAACTCCACTTTTAACAGTATTTCAGTCATATCGCGGCGGCTCTAGCACCTAACAATGGATTCCTTGTATTTCTCACACCACTACTACACCACTACATCCTTTCCTAGCCTAGTAAAATCTAGGAAGAATATTGATAAACTAATCTTCTGAAATCAAACCCGAAAGTTATTGAAAGTGACGGAAAACGGTAATGAAATAAATACAGTAAAGATATTTTTAACGCGTGTGGAATGCTACATGTATTAATATTAGTGACAGATTTCAAACAGAACAGAATGCTTGTTGAATACCAATATAACTTTAAATAACTCGACTGGTAAGTTATTTCTGGATCAAAGCACTGAAAATACTGAGGAACAAAGCTGACTTCTTATCTTATAATAGTCATACAGCAACATCATTTCACGGATTAGCAAAAGCTTTCTAAAACAGGATTTACCAGATTTTTTGTCAGCTCACAAACGCTACGCTGAGAGAAGGGGTTAAACTCTTTGATTGCAATTACCAAATGGATTTTTTTAAACTGGTCAAAATTCAAAGATGTTGCAAAATACAATTTTATGTGGATGGAGTTTGAATATGTTGTCTTTCTGAATAGACAACATCGTTGGTAATGAAGAAATTGCTTGTCACAAGCGATTTCTTGATTTTCCACAATGATTTTCCAACCTCATTTCTTGAGCGGCTTAAAAAATTGGATTGTGTTGGAAGGGACTAATCGTACTATATCATTCTTTGATAAGTTGTGTGAAATATGGCTTTTGACATGTTTTGTGAGGTACTTTACATCAGATCTACAGATAAAGGACGTAATTCGTCTATTAGATTTCAATATTTCACCAATACTGCCATGAACCCTATGTCGAAGGTATTCATTTGAATTGACACGACGAGACGATTCAAATGAGTACCCACAATATAGGGTTCCTTTGAGAAATAAGGGATATAGGGTACGATTGACCTCTCTTATCTAGACCGCTAGTTACATCTGTGTACATCTTGTAGCACCAATTTACGCGATATTTCATTGGTGTCTCTTCATTAAAAGCATTGCACTCGTTTTTATCTCACCTGACCACGTAGTGGTCAAGGTGAGCTATTGTGGCCGGGTTTTGTCCGGCGGCCGTCGTTCGTCGTCCAATTTTTACCTTGTGTGCACTCTATAACCCCCATGTTTTGCTCAAATTTCTTGAAACTTGGTCAAATATTTGTCTACATGGTATTTTGGACGAATTCGAAATTTGGTCACGGTGGTTTAAAAACTGGACGGGCCAAACCTACAAAAATCTTGTGTGCACTCTAGAGGTCACATTCTTGGCTCAAATGCCTGAAACGTGGTCAGAATATTTTTCTACATGATCTCTGACGAGTTCGAAATTGGTTCACGTGGTCTTAAAAACAAGGTCACAAGATCAAACCTTAGAAAAACTTTAGGTGTACTATAGACACCATATTTTTGGCTCGAATTTCTTGAAACTTCATCAGGTGTTTGTCGTCATAATATTTCAGACGAGTTCGAAATTTGGTAACGAGGGATCAAAATCTAGGTCACCAGGTCAAATCTTAGAAAACCCTATTGTGCATAGCTCAAAGGTCTAGATTTTTGTTCAGAATGTTGTTTTTTTTTTGTATGGTATCTCAGTCAACTTCGATATCAGATCAGATGGAGTAAAAGACTAGATCACAAGGTCAACTCTTGGAAAAACCTCGTCTTAACTCTAGTGGCCACATTTTCCCTCAAATGTCTTAATATGTTTTTCTGCGTGATTTTGAGACAAATTCCAAAATGGGTCACGTATTGTCAGAAACTGGGTCAAATTTAGAAAATCTGGGTCAAATTTAGAAAACATTTGTATGCATTTTTAGAGGTCACATTTTTGGCTCAACTGTTTTGATATTTGGTTGTGGTGGTTGTCTGCATGATGTCTTATAGGATCTCGAAATTTGACCTCAATGTGAAAAACTATGTCACTAGGTCAAATTTTAGGAAATTCTTAAAGTTCAATCTTGCGGCCATAATTGTAGCTCGTTTGTATTTATATATGGCCAGAATGGTTGTCTGCATGATGTCTCAGAAGAGTTCGAAATCAGTTCACATTATGTAAAAACAAGGTCGCCAGGTCAAATTTTTGGAAAATCCCTGAATGCAATCTAGAGGCCATATGTTTTGTTCAAATGTCTTGATAGTTCGTCAAAATGTTCGTCTGTATGATATCTCTGTCAAGTTTGATGTTGGCTCACAAAATATTAAAAACTAGGTCACTAGGTCAAATCTTGGAAAAACCTGGTGTGCAATCTACAGGCCACACTTTTGGCTTGACTGTTTGTCTACATGATCTCTCGGTCAAATTTGATATAGGGTCACATGAGGCAAAAGTCTAGGCCACATGATCAAACATTAGTAAAACATGTTTGCGCTCTAAGGCCACATGTCTGTATGAAAGATATTTACATTTGGTTAGAATGTTTGTGCCCATGATATCTCGGTCACGCTCGATATTGCGTCACAGGGGATAATTTACTAGGTCACTAGGTCATATCATATAAAACCTTCCTTGCTATGAAAACCATGAATTTATTATAGATATCTTGAAACACGATAAAAATGTCTTTCTAGTTTTTAATTTCTGGGTGACAGGTCCAGTAGGGTTAAGATAAGGTCACTTGTGCTATTATACTTCTATAGTCATCGACTCAAGACAGCGCTCTAGGGCCAATGGCCCTCTTGTTATTTACGTAGCGGTAACGAGACTAATGTTGGGTATACTGTGTGAATCTTACAAATCTTACAAATGATTTAATTTCTGTCACAGTAACGCAACAAATGTGGGGTAAATTGTATCTAAGTTATATCAAGGCGAAGTTCACCTTTTCATGTACTTTCTATGTATCACCAGGACCGTCCTATTGGCCCTGAATGCCCCGTCGAAGGACAAACAGAAAGTGGTGCGATCAGCCTCGAACAAGCAAACCCAAAGTTCTCTCGGAATAATAGACCACAGCCCCAAATACTAAGTCACCTTGGACCCCTATGAACAAAATCTTTCTGTTAATCTTATTCAAGCGACCACCTCTATTAAGTGACCAGTTCCATTAAGAGACCAGCATCGAATTCCCTTTCGAAAATAAATGATCTTCATTATTAGATTTTTAAATAAAAACATAAAAACTAAATCATATGTTTGAGGATCTCATCAGAATAGTCTCATTGAAACGATTCTAATGAGACCCACCAATATAGGATTTAGCGAGAATCCTGCAATAATTTATGTATGAAGTCAAGCCGATCCCACACATATGTCCTTAAAAAGCTGTATTAAGCGACCATTCTATTAAACGACCACGTTTTGGCCGTTCCTCGAGAGATCTCTTAATACAAGTTTAACTGCAGTTCTTGCCGTATGTGACTCAGCACCAAGAACGTGCCTTGTACACAGGGATGGCGAACGGCCATACAGTTGATAAACAAAGAGAAGGAGTGCCGTTTATTTTTGCTTTGTTTCTCGAATTTCTTTCATCGAATCAATCTATAAGCTGTCTGAGAATGATAGGTAAGAATGCGTGTTATCAGGTAAAACGCATGCACGCAACTGTCTACTTGTGTGATTTAATGCATGTCTGGATACTGTTTACTTTGTTGGCTGTTGCTCTAGAAGAATGTTAGGAAAGACGGTAATTCTTAAAACATTAGAAAACACTTGTAGACCGACCAAGCCCATGAACTTCTCTTTTCTGGGTTTGTTTTGTTGAATCATTCCCCCACACACAGTTGTGGTGGGGCTTGAACCCGTGACCTTCAGACCACGAGTCAAGGACCTTTACCATTCAGCCGTCGAGGCAATCAAGTTCTTCGTAGAATTTGAAATATGTAAAACGTTGTTATTTTGAATATGTACTTAACTATATACAAATATAACAAGTTTGGTAAGAATTTCGAACTGCACAGAATAACCTTTAAATCAGGGAACTAACTCTGAAATTGTTGGTTGGGAAATGGACGATATTACACCTAAAATTAATATAGTCTCTACCAAAGCGATAATTTATTTGAATGGCACGGATTTTTTTTTTTCTAATTTCGGTTTTATCAACCATTTTACTTACTTGTTTGGCCTGAACACTTATCCCCTTCCCACATTTTTTACGACTAGTTCAAATTGAAAAAAGCTGCAGAAGACAATTTAAAGTTTATGGATTTTTTTCTTCGGCATTTTGGATAGAAAGCATTGTGGATAATGAAGAAATTGCTTGATACATGCAATTTCTTCATTTTCCACAATGATTTTCAAAGCCTTTCCTTGAGGGGCGTAAAAAGGAGGGATTGTGTGGAAATGGGTTAAAGAAAAATGTCATTCGGGCATACATCATATGATATGTTTATGTTTTTGGTATCAAGCTATTGAAACAGTTTCAGTAAATGTCAATAAAGTGCAAAAATATCGTCGTTAATACAGCTTGAATAAAGACCTTAATTTGTTTACGAACATGTATACGGACGGTCGCACGTCTTACTGCAGAACCTTGTCCGGAGTAATTGTGACACCTGAAATTTGATTAATTTCAGCTTTGCAGTTTATAGGTTAAATTGGAATGCAGTGCTTAACCTATTCCAACACATTTTTTATTGGTCCAAATTGAAAGAAGCTTCTTTTGGGTAGAAAACTTTATTGACAATCTTTCCCAAAGCTTTTATGCTTTTATAATGAATCTTGAACCATGATTATTATGTCCTTAAAGGGAGGTATCGATGTTTCTGAAACCTAGATAAGAAAAATCACCAAGTGCCGAAAAATAGACTCAAACGAACATTCAATACTTTAAGTTAGGTCAGGTATTGTCTTGGTGGTTATCTAATAGACCTAAAGTGGGGTTTTCTGATTATATCGGAAAGGTTCAGCGGAATTCCAGGTTATTTTTAGATATCACGGAATTCGGCTGGCTACATCGGATGACCTCATTTGCATATGACCCAGTCAGATGAAGGTAACAAATTTACTAGTGAAACAGCCAACGTCCTAAATCATGTCACATGAAAGGACTGATCTTTAGAGACCGGCTAGCGAACATTACTCCTGATGACGTAACGATGACGTTGGTTTGGTGTAACTTGAACTAGATGCAAGGTTCTAGCGGTTATTCGCGCCACGTGAATGCCCTATAATCTTCGTAACTGTCTCGGATTAATCTAAATATAGATTAATAGCCTACGTAGGCTATTAGGGAAATGCCCTGCTTCTTTCTGATAAGCGACCTCATATTTTTGCAAAACTACTTTTCGGCATATTGTTTTCAAATAGTTTATGAGAGGAAAAAAAATAATTAAAATCTGTGACATGAAAAAAACATCGATACCTACCTTTAACGTTTTATTCCTTGCCAAACAACAAAAAAGTAAAATATATTTCATTTCTTGATTCGACAAGAACCTTGTCATTTAGCTCATTGCAGAGGTGTTTGGTAAGAGATTGTCCGTTTGTATGTATTTGGAGGAAACTGTACAAGGGAGTTACAATTCATTTATCAACAACTTTGACAGGATTCCCCTCTTTTCAATATTGTTAAATGTCAAGGGTATAGTTTGACATTATCTCTGTATTCTTGTTCAAAATCACTACAGTTCACGCAATTGTATTGTACCGATAGCTTTTAAGAAACAACCAAAACAATGAAGGTAACCCTTTCCACATAGAATGGACTGTTATCTTATTCAAATCAAAGCTCTTAAAGTACTGATGATGTGCGTCCGGGTTGGCATCGTAGAGTGATATGCCCGTGTTGATGTACAAAACAGCAATTTTCATATCGATAATCATTTTCTTTCAACCCTTTCCTGTACAAAACCATGATTTAAGTCACTGTGATTCTATACTTTACGAAAACATTATGGAAAATGTAACAAGCAATTTCTACCTTTCCAACGATATTTCTCATACATTGGAAGGTTTGATTTCAAATTGCATCCGATTTTCATTTTCGTTTACATGCAACCTCTTTCAGTTTGGATCATTCGAACATTTCAAAAAGCAGGAAAGGGTTAAGCAAACCTCTCGCTTAGCCTGGTTTGTTTAGTAGGTACATAAAATACATGACGTTTCTATTCTATGGTCCTGAGCACGATCAGGAGTTCGGAAAAAATTCCATTGCTATTTTTAGCAAGTTATTCAAAAGTCTATCGCTGTATCAAAACCGACGTCGAGATAAATCCTCATAATAGTTAACTCTGTCCGGATATTTATATGGATAAGGACAAAATTACAATGATGTAATATGTATAATTTCGTCTATCAAAAGCGGGCGAAAAAATTATTCATAACCACATGAACAAAATTTTGGACACGCAGCTATTTTGTACGATTCCGCACAAAATAGTCCCATACAAAACGGTATCAAAATTTGTAAGGATTTTGCTTTTTTCGCTCGATGCTGTTTAATTATAAGATATGAAGAGAATATTTTTGTTTTCGTGGAGGCATGAAACGAAAAACCTAATCACACTTATGTAGGATTCCGCTTCGCATATTCATACAGTGTGATTAGTTTTTTTCGGTGCATACCTCCATGAAAACAAAAAAATATTCTCTTCATCTCTTAAATGAAAAATAAGCTCCCACTTATCATTATTCATACTACATTGTAGTCGCCGTTATAGCGCAGTCGGTAGCGCGCCAGACTCCTAATCTTCAGCCATGGGATGTCATGGGATCGATTCCCGGCAGCGGCACATATCCTTTCCGACATTTGTCTCTCACCAATGGGTGAATAATCGTAAACCTAAGTGGGATAGCAGCTGGAGGCTAGGAAAGGATGTAGTGGTAGTACTGGTTTTAGAAATACCAGGGATCAATTGTTAGGTGTTCCGGCCGCCGCGATATGATTGAAATACTGTTAAAAGTTGCGTTAAACTCATTCATTCAATCAATCAAACTACATTGTTTGTGTGAGTCCATTTTTAGATTATCATCTAACAAACTGCCGAATCGCCGTTATCAATAAAAGAATCGAGAGACCAATCAAATCATACGTTTAGACGGGAGTGAACTTTATAGATCAACAAGTTATATATTGAGTGATCAAAGGTCAATTTTGTCTATACAGGTATAGACAAAATTGATCCATGATAACTCACTATATCTTCTACACCTATAGTCGGGCTAAAAACAGAATGAAAATAAAAAAAGGGTTTCAGGTGATAAATAAGATTTGGGGCAATTTCAAGTCAAGTTCAAATAGTTTATTTCCGGTGTCTAGACAAACGGGGGCCATCACGTGGTGTATAGTTTCAGTTCATTTGATTGTTCAATGTGCCCGATAGAAAACATGTAGGAACTATGTTATATTACTATGTGGAATTTATGCGGATTTCGAATTAGTGGCAAAAGTTTGTGCGAATTGGTTATTAAATATCTAAGTGCATTGACAACGCGACATGTTTTAGGGGTTGATTTTCTTGATTTCTACCTATCAGAATATTGAGATATCTGGATAGTTTATTCCAACGCTAGACCAGCGCATTTTTCAGTTATGAGTATTAGAGTGTTTTATGCCGAAAGTTCGTATTTATTTTAGACACTTCAAACCCTTTAGCACTAACATAGTAACAAGTATACACCTACAAGATCTTTGTCTCTCACCAATGGGTGGATAATCGTAAACCTATGTTGGACGAGCAGCTAGAGTCGGAAAGGATGTAGTGGTAGTACCGGTGTGAGAAATACCAGGAGTCCACGGTTATAATATAACATATATGCTCCATCCGTCGCAATATGACTGAAATACTGTTAAAAGTGGCGTTAAGCCCCATTCAATCAATAAACCAAGCACCACGATAATTCTTCTGTAACAAGGGCTGTTCCCGAATGATCTCTTTGCGCTTTCTTCATAGAGTTGTCATGTAGTTGTTTTACCGGATTTACCCTCCTATTACTGGAGCATCTAATTGCTTACCGTAGAAGGTATTGCACTGGAGCATATTTTTGTTTCAACCTTGCCATGCTGAAAAAAAGTACTCAACAAAAACTGCATAAAAATCAAAGGGAGCACAGAAAGCACTAAATATAGCTAAATAATAATTTCGGATAAATAGATAAATAAAATAAAATAACTAAAAAACAAATCAAAATTCAAAAGGAACAGGCAGGTGGTCTAGACAAAGATCAGACTGCACATATGTGCAGTCTGATCTTTTTCTAGATCTCCTGCCAAAACATGAACATTCCGAGTTCAGCATGACAAGGGTTTAGGTAGTAGGTATCGTGCTGTTGCATTTTGTTGCTCATGTCCGTTTGATGCTTACCTGGTTAAACCCCGGGGTTTTTTTGCGCCCCTATGATTATATTTTATAGAGAAAACATTGTTTGAAAAAGAAAAAAAAACAATATTGTAACAAACTATTTCTTCTTTTTCCGCAATATTTTCCATCCCACTGAATCGTTATTTTCAAATAAAAATTAATTTTTAATTTCGTCTGCAAAACCTTTGAAATTGGACGGGTCTAAAATTTTGCAAATTAGGAAAGGGTTAAGTAAAGGGTTAGAAATTGATAATATATATTTGATAATCGCTTTATCTATTATGTTACCGGCATTTTTACATTAGATAATTTTTTTGAATACATGTATTACATAATCAAGCATAAAGGAAAACATATTTTCCTATCAGGAGAACAGAATTATCTCATTTTTTTTCTTTTCAAAGACACAAAGAGGCGTCGGGTGAATTGTATACTTCACTCGCGATAAAGTGCCACCTACATACAAACAAATGAACAATGCAATAACGATATCGACGGGTGTAACCCGATGGCAATAATGTGTCACCTTACGAAGTTTGAAGTGCGTCTACCCTCACAAAATGCTGCCTGTGGTTAAAAAGTAAGTGTGCAGTCCATGGTCGAGAGGTAGAGCGTCGGCTTCCCGATCAAGAGGTCCCGAGTTCGATTTCCATCGATTTTTATTCTGTCATTGGCCAATATAATCGGCGTGAGTACTGATGCATTCACCAGGAAGCAGAATAAAGAGAGGTTAATCTAAGTTTGAAGAACTTGTTTCCTAATCGATGTAAAATGAATAAATTTGGTTTAAAAAGTCTTATAGCTTATAACATCAGAACATTTTATAAGTGATTGATAAACACCTTATTGGTCATACGATCAAAGTCGCCGATGAAGTGATTTGGAAGGTTTTCGTTAGTTAACAAGTGACATTTTATCTACGGTGAAGTATAATCAATCTTGTGCTTAGCGTATATCGATCACTAATCATTAGCTTTCAATCTTACACATTTCGATTTATTTAACCTAAGAATAGAGGCAATTCGTTCTTGCTAGCTTGATTAGCTCAGATTGTAGAGCACTCGACTTTCCGATATTTGTCTCTCGCCAATGGATGGGTAATCGTAAACGTAAGTGGGATAGCAGCTGGAGGCTAGGAAAAAATGTAATGGTGGTACTGGTGTGATATATGCTAGGAATCCATTATTAGGTGATCAAGCCGTCGCGATATGACTGAAAAATTGTTAAAAGCGGCGCGAAACCCAATTCAAACTAATCAGTTAGTACACATACATCATGTTTCGGTCTTTGACCCATGATAAAACGGTTATAAATTTGATATAACAAATTACAAGATGGCAACATTTTAGACAGCTCCAAATTAACAGGAGTTACAGACGATAATTTCAAGTCTTGGATATTTCAAAAATCTGTATCTTTCTGTGTAGAAAACGTTGTAGAATGTGAAGAAATGACGAGCAATTTCTTTAATTTCCTCAACGTTTTCTCAAGTGTTTCTTTTTGAGAGGCGTTAAAACGGGATTTTGTGGGAATCGGTTGAGACAAGTACCATTCTTCCAAATCAAAATATTAGTAATTTCGTTTTCATTCAAAATGTACAAAGGAAATTATTTAAGTGTAATTTTAAACTCTTAACGTAAAAAAATCGTTTATTGAACTTATTGTATAAGTTACGGACTAGCAATATAAGAAATCATTAACCCTTTCCTGTTTTATGATATTTTAGACTGGCCCGAATTGAAAGAGGGTGCAGTCAATCTTCTAAATTGAATGTAAATTGAAATGAAATCACCCTATCTAATAGAAAATATTGTGGAAAAGGAGAAATTGCTTGTCACAAGCAATTCCTTCTTTTTCTACAATGTTTTCTCAAGTGAAAAATCACAGCAACGTGAAATCCAAAATTTGAACAAGAAATATATTTATTCATGATTTCAGATATAAAAATTTAATTAAAAAACCAACAACAACAGAAACAAGGCAGTTTAACTTGTAAATTATTATATTGATTTAATCACATATCTGTTTTGTATGTCAAATAAGCCGGTTGAAGAAAGAAAATGAAATCAAGCTCTGCCTTCATGATCAACGACTTTTTGTAGATTTCCACCTGTCTAAGGGAACCATTCGTACTCCCTCCCAGGTTCAAGCAGCCATTTCCATTGACCAATCATGGCTGTCAATCAAGGAATCAACCGACCAATCAAATAACTCGTTCAGCGCGGAATTGAGCTCTGAACTCCATCATTTGCCGCTTCTTTGTTGGTCTGGCGACTTAAACGTCGTAACTACAGCTTATCCAAGCTGTAGTTAGGACTTTTAGGTCGCGAACAAACATATCATCAATTTGGTACAAGCTACTGTCTGTGAATTTTGCCAAATAACGCCGTAAAAATCGAAGCGGGACTTGCTGTCGGATTCAATTAGTAGGGCCAATGGAAAAAGTGGTCGGAGCCAGCGATTTGTCAAATGTGCCCACCAGATCATGAAAACAACCATTTCAAAATCGTTTTTGCACTGTTTGAAATGATCAATAACATCCTATTTCTGCACCACCGCAGAATAATTTGCTGTTTTCAACACTAGGGTCTATGTGATGTTGAGAAAGTACGATGGTAATAACACGTGAGTACATTTGTTATAGCACGCGAGCAAATGTATTATATTGTGCGAGTGCAAAGTTGATATCGCGAGAAAACAATGACGAGAAAGCGAGAGCATGAGAGTCCAATGTCCTACTCTCGTGTTACCACGAATGTACACTCGTGCTATCACAATCGCATTATCTTGTTATCACAATCGTACTCTCGTGTTACTATCACTGTATACTCGTAATTCCAACATCGTACACCAATGTTATCACAATCGTACTCTCTTGCTATCAACATCGTACACCACTACATAACATCACAGAATCACCACCGTACACTCATGTTGTAGTCATCGTACATTCGTGCTTTTATCATCGTACTCTCGTGCTACCACCACCCGGTACATTCGTAATATTACCGCTGTACAATCGCGTTATCAAAATCGTACATTCATGTTCTCACCATCGTATACTCGTGTTGTCACATTTTTAATTTCGTGCATCACCATCTTAATCTATTACTCTCACGTCATTACCACGTATATGCTCGGTCCTTGCGTTAAAAATCAACCAATGAGTTCGCTGTGGCCCTAACGGTAATCCGTACATTTCATAAAATATGTTCACATCTGTCATTGCTTTTGTCAATCGATTTACATATATTATAATGTTTCCAGTTACAAACAGATGTATAATGAACAACGTTCTTTGGCGAGGAGAAAAATAAATATATTTTGATTGAAAAGGTGTCGAATCTATTGATCTAAGGTCAATCAAAAAGCGATTGACCAATCAAATCATTCATTTAAGCCGAAAGTGCGATGTTGAACTTCATTTGCGATATTTATTTTGAGCATGTTCGGTTTTTGGCGACTTAAACGTCGTAAATACAGCTTTTGCATGCTGTAGTTACGACATTTCGGTCTTCCAAGAACGGTTTGCCTTATCGTTAGTGGGTGGACAAAACGTCGTAAATACAGCCTCCTGAATAAGGCTGTATTTACGACATTTTGTACGCCAATGACGTTGTGTATTATGTCCTTAACCATATTTCTGACAAAAAATCGTTTATATCCCCAAACGACTGCCTTGTCGGAGGGCAGTGGGCCTGGCCAGCGATCCTTTAACTGATTTTGGTTCCTAGGGATTTTGTAGTATATTCAATTAATTATAATCTTAACCCTTGTCGGGGTAAATTATAAATCCTCTAAAGATTTTAATAAAATCAAAGGGCTGAAAGAATTGCAGGTTAATACTTCGTTTGAAAATTTATCTTATACAGATAATTCTGGTTCCAAAGGGACAAGCAGGTGGTGTATACTAAGATCAGACTGCACATATGTGCAGGCTGATCTTTGTTTATACCTCCTGCCAAAGCAGAAATATTTCCGGGTTCAGCATGACAAGGGTTAAAGAAACCTGCATACGATTTGTATCACGATCATCCCTGTGAAATAATCAGTACAACTTTTTGCGAGGAAAACATTCAGTCAGTCATTATTAGTTAGGGAAGCTTTGATTTCGTTTCGGGTGAATAGATTTACACGATTTTGTCTGTGTGTTATTTACATTAATCAAATACATTAGGGACTTATAAAGTGGGGTAAATCAATTAGAAGTTATTTTTTAGAAAATTGGGCTATTTGACGTTTATTATCCCATTCCCACATAATCACGACTTTTTGCACTTGGAGATTGGCTTTTTTGACGCCCTCAAGGGGTAAAAAAGCTTTGGACAACATTTTGTACTATGAAGAAATTGCTTATACAAGCAATTTCTTCAAAGTCCACAATGTTTTCTACATTGAAGGGTAAAAAAATTTCAAATTCCACTGACATGAAATTGACGACTGCATATTCTTTCAGTTTGGAGCAGTTTAAATTTTGTCGTGTGTTAATGAATTATGTAAGATTTATGATCTTGAACATTAAAACGGGAAGAGTTTTTATCTGGAAGTGACACGAAACAATACATTGTATTGTGAATGAACCAATTTGTTTTTGTGTAAGAAGCTAGGAATAATTTAGTTTGCGTGTTATATACCTTAACTAAATCCAATACATTTATTAGGTGGGTATCAAGTAGAGCGAATCCGTCGAAATTTATGTATCGACATTAAGACGTTAAAAGATATTTGTCTTGAAAACAGTTAAAACACTTTACATTTTATAACTATGCCATATGAAGGCATTCTCGATCGGAGGAAATAGTTGAATTTTAGAAAAAACAATGTATTTGTTTATTTATGCCCTGTATTGGTCTATATCAGTTTAAATGGTCTATATCAGTTTATATGGTCTATATCAGTTTAAAATGGTCTATATCAGTTTAAATGGTCTATATCAGTTAAACCACGCGGGTGCACATAGGTACGAGGGAAACCCGAAATTCATCTTTCCATGACAAAATAATTAAGTGATAAAAAGTACAACAATGGTTATTAGTTGATACAAAATAATAATCATGAAATAGATTGAAGGAAAAGTAACAACATAAGTGATAATTGGAACAACAATTGTTATTAGTTGATAGAAAATGAAAATCATGAAATAGATCGAAGGAAAAGTAACAACTTAAGTGAGAATCAGAACAACAATAGTTATTAGTTGATAGAAAATGATAATTGTGAAATAAATCGAAGGAAAAGTAACAAAATAAGTTATAAAAAGAACAATAGTTACCTGTTAATAGAAAATGATAATTGTGAAATAGAACGAAAGGGACAAATGATGGATTTTTACTTGGACGTATTTTCTACGTTACTGATATTTTTCTACATGTTGGAAATAGCGGGTAAGTGTGTGTTTTTATCCTTTTACAGGACGACAAAATTTTAGACAGGTCCAAATTTGAAGATGTTGCAGACGAAAACTAATCAAACAAAATAATGTATTAACCAATTCCCACACAATGACGTTTTCAAACACCCCTAAATATGAAAGCTATAGAAAACATTGTGGAAAATGAAGAAATTACGGGATTGTGTGGTTATGACTTGAATTAGCTGAAGTTACGATATTTCGGTATCCCACTGATACCATTTTGTCCTTAACACTCTTCGTTCGGATCAAGCTCAGAAATTTGCCGTTTGACGAAAGGTTAACTTTATTGTTAATTGTTTATTGTCCAATTATAACTGTATAGATTGATACGGATTCGATAACATTGTCAATATTTGTATTCCCGTTGACCTGCTTTGTGTTCGTTAGTCGAGTTTTCAATGAAGTACCCTGAAATTATTTTTGATGTAGACGCTACATATTGTTACGAAAAACTAAAGATGTATCTCTTTTCAAGTCGTATACTAAAATGAATATGTCGGTTTGAATTCGAAAATATTGTAATCTTATATTTCATCTTTAGTTACGACATTTTGTTAGCCAATCAGACTTACATCATAAATTCCAATAGACTGACATTAAAGACTTTAACAGACTGACGTCATGGACGTCACAGACTTTAACAGACTGACGTCATGGACGTCACAGACTCTAACAGATGACGTCACAGACACTAGCAGACTGAAATCACAGACTTTAACAGACTGACGTCATGGACGTCACAGACTCTAACAGATGACGTCACAGACACTAGCAGACTGAAATCACAGACTTTAACAGACTGACGTCATGGAGGTCACGGACTCTAACAAACTGACGTTACAGACTTTAATAAACTGACACCATGGACTCTAACGGACTGACTACACAGACTCTAATAAACTGACGTCACAATCTTTAACAGATTGACGTCGCAGACTCTACCAGTCTAACGTCACATACTTTTACAGACTAAGGTCACAGAATCTAACGGACTGACTACACAGACTTAAACAGAATGGCGTCACAGACTTTAACAGACTGACGTCAAAGACTCTAACAGGCTAACTTCACTGACTTTTACAGGCAGACGTCACAGACTTTTACAAACTGACGTCAGAGACTCTAACAGACTTACGTCACAGACTCTTACGAACTGACTACTAGGACTCTAACAGACTGACGTTACAGAATCTAACAGACTGACGTCACTGACTCTAACACACTGACGTCACAGACTCTTAAGGGCCGACTACTGAGACTCTAACAGACTAACCTCACAGACTTTAACAGACTGACGTCACAGACTTCAAGAATGTACTTTGCCTATTTGCATTTAGCATATTACTAAACCATTGAGTAGGACTGTCATTGAGCAGGTAAAGCTTTGCCGCTAATAACGATTAAATATGTTGAAAACAGTGTAAAGAACCAGTTCGGTCAAGAGAGGACAAAAAAATGGCCAAAGTTTGTTTAACCTATTACCAGACGACAAAAATGCAGACTAGTCAAAAATCGAAAAAGTTGCAGACGATAATTTCAAGTTTGTGGAATTTTAGATATATCCGTCTTTCTGTGTAGAAAACAATGTGGAAAATGTAGAAATTGCTTCTTTCCTCATTGTTTTCCTGAACCTTTTTCTTTTTCTCGAGGGGCGTCAGAAATGCGTAATTGTTTGTTAATAGGTTAGCCCTTTCCCGGTTTTGAAATTTCAGACAGGTTCATATTGCAAGAGATTGAAGACATCAATGAAAATTGGATGTAATTTGAAATGAAACAATCCTATATGGTAGGGAAAAGGAGAAATTGCTTGTGACTTTCCATTTTCCAAAAAGAGTTCTCAATTGCAAGAACACAGTGACATCAAATTCCGGGTTCGGATTGATATTATTGTGCCTGATGTTCACAGAAACGCCAAAATCTCGATTACTTTAACTCTTTCCTGTTTTAAATTTTTTTAGACCTGTCCAAATTCAAAGGTTTTGCAGACGAAAATTAGAGTGGATTCAATTTGAAAAATAACTATTCAGTAGGCTAGAAAATATTGATGAAAAGAAGAAATTGCTTGTTACAAGCAATTTCTTCTTTTCCCATAATGTTTTGTCAAGTATAAAATGACAAAGAAAGAAAAACCAGTGTTTGTACAGTATAGGGTTAATGCGTATAAAATATTTTTAGTGCGTATAAAGGGTTTAAGTTATGATATTTCATAAAATTTAAATAGTTATTTCATGCTGTGAAAGTCGGCGATGGAGATAAAAAATGTTTGAAAAAGATAAACGATTTAAATTCAGTAATTCTTTTTATATCATGACTTTTCTCCACTGTGGAAAAATATTGTTTGTTTTTGGCTGTAACGGGATTCAAACTCACGCGGATCAGGCAACGTCGCCTTTTGTTTATAAATTTTGTTAAAATTCTTCAAATTTATATTTTCGAAATCAAAATAGATAATTAATGAGTAGAATATTTATTGTTGTTGTTGTTTTCATGAAAGTATGAAACGAAAAAACTAATCAAACTGTATGAGTCCGCGAAAATCCATGAAAACAAAAAATATTCTCTTCATTTCTTCAAACTTACTAACATCGAGCGAAAAAAACAAATATTGACAAATTTCGATCCTTTTCCTAGAACTATTTTGCTGTTTTGTACGGAATCTAGTTAGTACATAGAGGCATGAATATCTTTCTTCGACCAATCAGATTGGTTGATTGATTGAATGGGATTTAACGCCACTTTTAACAGTATATCAGTCATATCGCGGCGGCACCCAACTATGGATTTCTGGTATCTCTCACACCAGTACTACCACTACATCCTTTCCTAGCCTCCAGTTGCTATCCCACTTAGGTTTACGATTATCCACCCATTGGTGAGAGACATATGTCGGAAAGGATATGTGCCGCAGACGGGGATCGAACCCATGACATCCCACGATTAAAGGTTAGAAGTCTGATGCGCTACCGACTGCCCTATGACGGCGACTCGACCAATCAGAAAGCTCGTATTTGATAGACGAAACTAAATATTAACTTATTAAAATATGAAATTGTTTGAGTCTTTCGAATAATTCTCCTGGAGCTACAATTACCTTTTCCTGTTTTGCATAATTTTGTCCAAATCAAAAGTTTATGCAGGCAGATAACAATTTAAATTGGTTTGATTTGAAAAATAACCATTCGGCAGGATAGAAAATATTGTGGAAAAAGAAGAAATTGATTGTTTCCATAAAACGCAGGGACGTAAAAACCAGGGATAGAACAGGAAAGGGTAAAAGTTAAGGTTATCATAACATCTGTAAAATTAACGACATCTTTACCATCTTTCAGAATGTTCCACAACTATAACTTCTCATACAGATTATAACTGTACAGTGTCGGAGATTCAACGATCGGCGTGTTTGAATGGAGGGGTGTGTTTTGTTACAATCTTAGATCACAGACATCCATCCTGCCAGTAAGGTTTTCTATTTAAGTTTTGATTTCTTTAATTTTTCAATGAGGTTTAACGCCGCTTCGAACACTTCTTCAGTCATGTCGCCGCGGCTGGAGTACCAAACAATGGTTTTCTGGTATATCTCACACCGGTACTACCACTACATCCTTTCTTAGCCTCCAGCTGCTATCCCACTAAGGTAAACGATTTTCCATACATTGTTGAAAGACACATATCGGGAAGGATTTGTGCCGCCGCCGGGGATCGAGCCCATGACATCCCATAATTGAAAATTTGGAGTCTGATGCGCTACCAAATGCGCTATGACGGCGCACTTAAGTCTTGAACAGGACACTTAAGTGTTGATCCAGACACATAAGTGCTGACCCAAACACTTAGGTGTTGAACCAGTCACTCAAGTTTTGAACAGGACACTTAAGTGTTGATCCAGACACATAAGTGCTGACCCAAACACTTAAGTGCTGAACCAGTCACTCAAGTTTTGAACCAGACACTTAAGTGTTGACCCAGATACTTAAGTGCTGACCCAGACACTAAAGTTTTGAACCAGACACTCAAGTTTTGAACCAGACACTTAAGTGCTGACCCAGACACTTAATTGCTGACCCAGACACTCAAGTTTTGTACCAGACACTCAAGTTTTGAACTAGACACTTAAGTGCTGACCCAGACACTTAAGGGCCGACCCAGACACTAAAGTTTTGGACTAGACACTCAAGTTTTGAACCAGACACTTAAGTGTTGAACCAGACACCAAAGTTTTGAATCAGACCCTCAAGTTTTGAACCAGACACTTAAGTGTTGAATCAGTCTCATCAATTTACGGGTATACAAATTCATTTTAGTTTGATTGCGACGAAGTTTCAAGCTAATAGAGTCGGTTTCGAACACTCACAAGCCAAATATTTTCTCGTCCCTGAAAGAGAGGCAGTAATTTAAGCCTACTGCGACCCAATTTTACAGCTGGGTAGACAGAGGCTTTCTATTAAGTGTCTTGCTAATGAACACATCCCGACGATGTAGAGGCTCGAATCCGTGACCTTCAGATCACGAGTAAAGTAACTATACCCCTCAGCGAAAGAGGTAGTCAATATTCGCTATTCCACATCGATATTTCACGGAGCTATTTGGCAAAATTTACGTTAGTAACATAGCTCACCTGAGCACAAACTGCGAGGTGAGGCCTTGTGATCGGTCATTGTCCTTCGTCCGTCTGTCCACACTTTCTTAAAAAATGTTCTTCTCCAATACCAGTAGGCCAACCAAACTGAAACTCTGCAGGGATGTTCCTTGTGTGAAGGTCAACAAAATTTGTTAAAAGAATTTCATTCCGTGAAAAAATCTGGTTGCTACGGTATTTTGAAATGGGAAATTTTAGTAAATCTTTAAAAATCTTCTTCTCAAAAACCATTAGGCCTAATTGAAAATGGGAACTTTTGGTAATCTTCGATTGTTTTTCTTTCAGAAACTACCGGGCAAAAGACATTTATATTTCATATGTAGCTTAATCTCAAGGTTCTCTTTCAAGTTCTTAAAAATTTGATACCTAGGGTCAAAAATGGCTCCGCCCCCTGAGGTCCGAAGTTTTGAAAAATGATTAATTAGAGCAAGTTCAAAAGACTCCTCCTCGTAAACTATAAGGCCCAAGTTGTTTTTGGCACCTTTTCGATCATACTACGTCGAATCAACGTCTATAATATTTAAGAGATGAAGAGCATATTTTTTGTTTTCATGGAGGTATGAACTAAAAAAACTAACCACACTGTATGAATACGCGAAGCGGATTCATACACAAGTGTGTTTAGGATTGTCGGTTTATACCTCCATGAAAACAAAAATCTTCATTTCTTATAATTTAATACTTTTTTTTGGCTCTAAGCAACTGTTAGCTATGATGTAATAGAGTTAGATATATAATTTGGTACGTTTGAGGTACGAATTAGGAGAAAATTGTTTTCCCTTTGCAATGTAGTAAGTTGCACGTGCTACACGGGTATTTTTATGAGTTTGTAGAAATGTGTTGGATTAGTTATTCAGCTTTGGGTAACCGCGTTAAACGGACACTTATTTCTTCTTTTTTCAGTGAAAAAAAATGTTCCTAGAGTACTAGAATACGGTTATTCCTAGGGCTATGTAGTTTTGTTAGATATAAATGCCATGTTTTCGTGTATGTATACGCCAGTTACCCTAGTGTTTTCGGACTTGGCAAATTACTCTTGTAATTTAGTTCTGAGTTGTTTTTATTGCGAAGATACGGAATGGTAACTAGGGAATTACTAGTTTCTTGCTCTTTTATATGTTCACAAATTTATCTATCTATTTCTTACAAGATGAATTAAAAATTCATGATTTCTTTATTTCATAATAAAGGTGATATTGATAATTTGAATATTTCTCATAATTTCTGTATGAATCATTCCAGCTGTCCGATTGAATACACGGGAAGCAGGTGCCATGAATTAAATATAGAAGTTTTATTTGGTAAGTTGATTCAGTATATCTGATTGAGGTTTTCTGTGAAATCCCGTTGCTCTTCTGATAAACAACTAATGATTACCCGTCAAGCCTTTGAAAAACGAATAATCTTTCGTGACCTGACTTAAACAATTTCATCAACAAAATACGTTCGTCTTTATCTTCTTTATATTTGGAGCAGCTAGAATTTTGTCGTCTGATAATGGGTTCAAAGGCAGGACTCTATGGGAATGGTCCCTTTTTAGCTGTTATATATTTTTGTTACATTTGCAATTAAGATTTGCAAATATTGCTAACATGAAAATCCCTAACAATTACTGCATTGTCATCAAAATCGCTGTCAGTTTTATAATATCAAACTTGTTCCATTCTAGGAATTAACCCATTCCAACTCAATCCCTCCTTATTACGCCCCTCGAGAAAAAAAGTGCTTGAAAACATTGTGGAAAATGAAGAAATTGCTTGTATCAAGCAATTTCTTCATTATCCACAATGTTTTCTATCCAAAAAGACGAAAAAATTCAAAATTCCGTCAACTTGAAATTGTCGTCTGCAGCTTCTTTCGATTTGGACCAGTCTAAAATTTTGCTGTGTTGGAATGGGTTAATAGTAAATTGTATAATTCAACGGCGATAATGGTTCACCAGGCGAAGCAAGACGCGTCTACGATCACATAATGCACGTGATTTTGAGTTAACAAGCCAAGGACACGTGATTAGTAACCGATAAACGCTAACTAGATATAACAACACAGTTGCCAATGTTTTGATTTTAGCAGATTTTGTTTGTAAACAAGTGACATTTTATCCCCGTTGAAGTATAGAAGATGTTTTCTGGATCAATCGATTTGTCACTAAATTCTTCGTTTTGATTTTTGTTTTTGTCGAGCCCGCTTGCGTTGAGCGAGACACAGTTGTCACTATGACAAGTCGGTGTGTGTGCGTTAGTCCGTTAGTCCGTCCGTTCGTCCGCACGTCCGAATTCGTCCGGACAATTATTCCTACATTTATGGATGGATTTCAAGAGCATTTCTCCTACAGTTATGGATGGATTTCAAAATGAATTGGCACAATTATTCTTCATCGTGAGTAGATGTGCCATTTGGAAGATTTTTTTGGATAGCTTCAAGTTCAAGGTCAAACTCAAGGTCAAACACTAAAATTGATGGTCAAAGTCAAGTTGATGGTAAAAACTTTGCGGGCTCGACAGCAGTTGTCCTGGGACAACCATCTAGTTTATTTAAAAGCTCTTTAGGATTGTGTTTCATTTAGAATCAGGCGTACCTTTCAGTGAAATATCAGTTAATTGGTTGTAAATGACTCTATTATCATGTTTTGTTTAATTTAAAAAAATTCCCACACAATGAAGCTTTTAAACGCACGTCAATATTAAAGCTTTGGAAAACATTGTGGAAAACGAAGAAATTGCTTGTTACAAGCAATTTCTTCATTATCCACAATATTTCAAACACCAAGAGACAGAGATTTTATAGATTTCACCAACTTAAAGTTTTCGTTTTGCAACTTCTTTGAATTTGGACTGGTCTAAAATTTTATTGTTTGGGAACGGGTTAAAGACATTCAAAGAAGCGAAGACTGAAGAATTATGTTTTGTTGTGTATTTCAAGAAAATTACGATAATTTTTTCTGTCTTCATCAAAATTTTATGTTCTTCGTTTCATCCAATTCTCCATCCTTCGACTTTTCCGTCAGTTTTAGCTCGGCTGTTTTCGGAGAAAGGTAGAGGTATAGGTAGGGCCAGGTCGTCGTCTGCGTCACCGTCGTCGTCCGAAATCTTTGACATTTTGCAATACCTCTGGTTTTACTGAACAATTCGTGCTCTTGAAACCTGGAAGAACAATCTATACCAACAACTGGATAACCATTAAAACTTTCTTGAAGGAATTATGTCCCTTTTTTGACTTAGAAGGTTTACCCCCTATCAAACAGAATAGAACAGTCGAGCGTTGGCATCGTCATGCGGTACTCTTATTTAACCCTTTCCCATAAAGTTCTGTTTTCTAAGCCCCTCCCCCGGAAGGAAAAAAAGCTTTGGGAAAACTTTGTGGTAAATGAAAAAAAAAGCAATTTCTTCATTATCCACATTGTTTTATACATAAAAAGAGACAGATTCTTTAAAATTTCTCCGTCTTAAAATTGCCGTCCACTTCTTCTTTGCATTTGGACCGGTCTAAAATTTTGTCGTCTGGTAATGGATTAATTCATTATTATTTTATATTACAGGAGCAGCAGAAATCTCAATTATTGTTGTTGTTTGTATTGTTGTGTTAGTGTTTGTGGGGATTGCTATCTACATATATTTTAGGTAAGTTTCATATCTCATATTTGTTGTTTTAATGAACTTTGTCCACGGGTTACCAAAATGACATGAATATAACTTTTCTTAAAGCTGTATTTACGACATTTTGGTCGCTCGACAACGATATGCAGAATATTAGTTTTTATGCTGACCGGAATTTCTTTAAAATTTCCTTTGCTTTTGCTCACTGGCAAAGTATCAAGGAATTTCCGATTGAAATATCTTTTCATCAAATTTTTATCAAATTTTAATCCATTCAAAAACAATAACGATTTCTGATGCCCCAAAGAAAAAAACTTTGGAAGAAACTGTGGAAAATAAAGGAATTGCTCACATGCCATTTCTTCATGATCCACAATATTTTGTTCCCTAAAAGACGAAAAGAAAAATTAACAAAATTTGTAGTCTGCAACTTCTTGCATATTGATCAGCATAAAATCGTCCGGTATTGGGTTACCATATGGCTCGAATCGTAAGAAAATGTTTTTCTGCAATTGCAATTGTTGTCCTTGATAAACTTAAATCTGTATTTTATCGTCTGTATTAGTTCTAGCAACACCAATTTTTGAACACATTTGATCAGCATTGTGACCAAATTTGATTATTTGTTGTTTGCTTGATGAGGGTATTGTTTTTAATGAATTCATCTATACGGCCAAAAAATGAAATTATACAGATCAAACAGGAATAAATAACTATCTGTCACGAGAGTTCATTGAGACAATAATCTTAGCCGAGTCTAAAAAAAAAAAGTTACTATTTATACCATTCCTACACAATCCCGCTTTTTACGCCCCTTTAGTTTAAGAAACAATGTTAAAAATGAAGAAATTGCTTGTTACAAGCAATTTCTTCATTTTCAACCTTGTTTTCTACCCCAAAAGATGGAGATACTCAAAATAAATTCTCTCAATTTGAAATTGTCGTTGGCAACTTCTTTGAATTTGGACCAGTCTAAGATTTTGTCGTGTGGTAATGGGTTTAGCTGGATAGGGAAAGCTTAACAACTTTTCCAATCTATCTGGGGTAATAGCCAACTTGTCTCTTTAGCTCACCTGAGCACAAAGTACGAGGTGAGCTATTGTGATAGGTCATTGTCCGTCAACCGTCTTTCTGTCCGTCCGTCCACATTTAAAAAAAATCTTCTCCTCCAAAACCAGTGGCTCAATCAAGCCGAAACTTGGCAGGGATGTTCCTTGGGTGCATCTCTACAAAAGTTATTTAAAGAATTTCATGCCGCTAAAAACTCTGGTTACCGCGGCATTTGACAATGGGAAATGTTAAATCTATTGATTTTTTCTCAGAAACTACAAAGGACAAGGGCTTTGTAGCTGAATCACAGGATTGACTACCAAGCTTTCAAAAGTTAAACCACTGTGGTCAAAAATAGCCCCGCCCAAGAATCCAACTTTGATAAAAAAAGAGGCTCAGTTAGAGAAAGCTTAAAAGTCTTCTGCTCCTTAACTATATGGCCTTTGGCGTTCATACATGGTATGATGGTATTGTTTAATGTTACTTAAAATTATGCCCCTATGCTCCTATGTTAAAAAACGGCCCTGCCATAGGGGTCTAAAATAGGGAACACGCACAATTGCAGTATTTAGAAAATATATTTTCTTCACTTCAAGGCTGAGGGCATTTTAATTTGGAAATATGAAGCTTGTAGTTACGAACTGAATTTGATGAAATTATGCCTGTAGAGTATAAACGGCCTCTCCGCGACTGTCCAAAGTTAGGAAAAACAACAACAGCACTTAATTAGACCATGTTCAAAGGTCTTCCCCTTATAAAGTCTAACGCATTCATGTTTGGTAAATAGCATTATAGATTATTCTCTATATATCCTGTTTGGTAAAATAACATCCCTGGGATAAAACTGTCCCACATGTCCAAAGTTTTGGACAACGCTCATTATCAGTACCAGCAAATTCAAAAGTCTTCTCCTTCTGAAATATAAGGTGTAGAGCATTCTAATTAGCCCATCTGAGCACAAAGTGCGAGGTAAGCTATTGTGATCGGTCGTTGGCCGTCGTCCGTCCGTTTGTCCACAATTTCTTTTAAAAATCTTCTCCTCCTAAACCAGTAGGTCAATGAAGCTGAAACTTTGCAGGTATGTTCCTTGGGTGAAGTTGTACAAAAGTTGTTAAAAGAATTTATTTCCGCCAAAAACTCTGGTTGCCGCGGCATTTGAAAATGGGAATCTGAGGTCCAAAGTTTTGAAAAATGCTTAATTAGAGCAATTCCAAAAGACTTCTCCTCTTAAACTATAAGGTCTAGGATATTCATATTTGGTATGTAGCATAACTAGATGGTTTTGTACTATATCACTAAAAGTTGTCCTCCTAGGGTCCAAAACAGCCCTGCACTAGGGGTTCAAAATTTGGAAAATGCAAAATTTGAGTATGTTAAGAAAAATCTTCATCTTAAGGTGGAGGACATTTATATTTTGAGTGTAGCATAGCCTGGCTACTATCTATCAATTTTGATAAAATTATGCCTGTAGGTTAAAAAAAACCTTCCCTGGGTGTCCAAACTTCGTAAAAATGCTCAATAAGAACATGTTCAAAAGTCTTCTCCTCCCAATCTACAAAGTCGAAGGCATTCATCTTTGGTATATAGCATAACCAAATGGTTCTCTACCATGTTAGCTAAAATCTTAGCCCTGGGATAAAAATGGCACTGCCTCAGAGGTCTAAAATTTTGGAAAACGCCCAATTAGAGCAACTTCAAAAGTCTTCTCCTCCTGAAATATAAGGTGAAGGGCTTTCATATTTGGTATGTAGCATGACTAAATAATTTCGTACTATGTTACAGGAAAATATGTTCTTTGGATTAAAAACGTCTCTGCTCATGGGGTCGAAAATTGCGTAAATCGCATTGAAAGAATTCTTCTTCTTGAATATAGGTCCTAGAGCATTTACATTAAAAACATAGGATAACATTTTTGTTATCTACCATGTTTATATCCTTTGTACAAACATGGCCCTTTCCAAGGTATCCAAAGTTGTGAAAAAAACTCAATAAGAGCATGTTCAAATATCTTCCTCTCCTAATGTATAAGTTATAATGTATTCATATTTAATTTATAGTACATCCAGATTGTTCTCTATAAAGGTTGCTAAGATTACACCCATTGAAGTTGAAGACAGTTATAAGAGTTTGAGTGAAATCTAAATACAAAGAATTTCAGGGTAGACAAAAAAGTACTGTAATTTGCAGATGCCTCAGGTAAACGATTTAGGACCATCATGGTCCTCTTGTTTGGTATGTAGCATTTGTAGATAGTTTTTACTATGTTACTTAAAATTATGTCCGCAGGGCTCCAAATAGATACATTACAACATTAGGAAAATCGCTCAGTTTTAGTACAAGTTAGAAAAAATGTATTCTTCTTAATTATAAGGCATGGAATGTTACATTACCAGATATTTATCTTCAATTTTCGTTTGAATTATGTCCCCTGGATCTAAAATAGCATTACCTTTGGGGTTCATATTTTGGTAAAACGCTCAATTAGAGCAAGTTCAAAAGTATCTCCTAAACTATGAGGCATAGTGCATTCATATTAGTTATCAACTGTAACCTGACAGTTTTGTACCACGTTTCTAAAATTATACCATTTGGGTGAGAAACAATTCTAAATTGACGAAGCGTACTGTTGAAATTATCTGGCTCCAGTTGCAAAGTTACTAAAATCCACATGACTCTTGTGAGCGTTGCAGGACCATTATGGTCCTCTTGTTTCTTTATCTGTCTATATTCTATACGTATATATTTTTCTACGACTAAGTACTTGTAGGTTGATGGTTATATATCATATATAGCAATAAGAAATATGCGTTTTTTTTCAAAGTTACTTAAAAGAAAGATGACACGTATATATTGATCCCTATATGCTTTCTTAAATTTGACTGCAAATTTTGAATTAGATTGAATTTTGCTTTTAAATTAGACTGAATTTTGCTCAGCTTGTCTAAAAGAGTATTACATTCTCTTTCTTAATAATTTTTTTTCTTTTTACACTTTCGTTGGAATTAAAAACCAACAAACAAAAAGCGGAGATGATATCGCAAATCACGCATCAGTTGACACCATGATGACATCGTTAAAAGTGTGATTCTAAATGAAGTGTTAGTCGAGGATATTCTTTACGAAGAAACAAGGTGGAGTTAGAGCCCTTGGCATGCGAAGATTGGATATCCTTGATTGCTGTTAGCAAAAGAAAACAAGGATAGCTAGATCTATGGGTCCTCGGATGTTTTTATTCATTTTCAGGCGGAAACGAAAACTGCCAATTTTGCCATGTACAAAACCAGACCCAAGCAGTATTAGTAAGAACGAGGTATGCACTTTCCACTCATAGTTGAAAACATTACTCCTTATACATTGATTAGGTTTTGCTAAAATTTGGTAAATATTGGACTAAACATTTTGTACTTTAAAAATGATGTTTGTATAAAACTATAGATGAGAATGACAATCTCCAAGCAGAGTTGTCGTTCGTTACTCTCACAATACTACTCTGATATGGGCTAATAACAAGATTCTTGTCAAACTAAATAATGCTTTATTTTCTTTTGATTCGTAAGAAATAAAACGGTTTGGACATAATACATATGATTCAAGATACATTATATGTGCTTTAAAACTTGATAATTTACCTGGAAACCAACGAGCTACTTTTATTATAAACTCGTTCGATTAGCTATCGGAAAAACCTGTCATATTCATGCGACAGTTTTATAAATTGAAATCAGTTGAGGTGTACGAAGGTCAGCCCGATTAGCTCAGTTGGTAGAGCACTTGACTTCAACCCTCAAGATCACGGGTTCGAGCCCTGGGCTGACCATATCAACTAACTAACTAATTGTCTTTCGGATGAGACGTTAAACTGAGGCCCCGTGTGACGGTGCTATCCATCGAGCATGTTAAAGAATCAGGCGGAGCTCTCAGCAGTTTCGTCCTGTATCCTTGCACTATCCCCCGTAACAACTAACCGTCTTCTGGGGGCGTCGCTCATATGGGCATGTGCTACGGTAGCGACGATAAATAAACGGAAATACACACACATGTACGAAGTCATGTGACAAAATGATGACGTATTGTCGGACTATTTACTGAGCCCATTACAGAGGTAAATGGGAATGAACCGAGTACGAGAGAGTGTGAGATTGATAGGCTTTGGGCTCGCACGTTCTTATGTATCTATAAGTTGATATGTTTTGGTCAGGTAGCCTGAAATTTGTTCTGTCATTTTACAATAGGTATTCAAATGACCAGGATTTGAGCGTTGTTATTTCAAATATTTTGGTAAGTGCGCCAAGTCACCGCGCTAAACAACCATGATTCATTATGCGAACTTTCTCAAATGACTTATCTAATTTGAAAGAAGTTACAGGTATCTAATTTGAAGTAACAATTTAGAAAAAAGTGAAATTTGAAAATTTGTCGATTTCTATGGTAGGAAATATTTTGGGAAAAAAAGAATTACCTGTTACAAGCAATTACTTCTCTTCCCACAATGATTTCTCAAGTATAAAATGGCTTGAACTTAAAAATCAGAGATTGTGCAGAAAAGGGTTAATTAAGTATATTAGCCTGTCGAGTAAGTAAAACATCAAATCAGTATCCATCTTCAGGGCCTGAGGTTATAAAACTTTTTTCGTACTCAGTTGAGAATTTACTCAAACTTCATATTTGAATAAATATCTTGTTTTAATTTGCCAATTGTATATTAAGAGTAATATGCAACAGCCTACAAATGTTGTCATTTATTTTCATTCAATTCCCATATTCAAGCTATAGTTACAAACCTTTGCACGCCCAACGACGAAGTGGTGATCAAAAGCAAAGTTCCGACCCTAACCAGTCTGTCCATTTGGCGTAGTCTGGCATATACTTTTACTTTTGGTTTATACAATGCAGGCTTTTTCCGCCCGGTGGGTCGCGTTTAAAAAAAGCCTACGTTCACGCATTTTTAATGATCATCTATAATGATGGAACATTTTAACCCATTCTCACAAAACGAGATTTAGACTAGTCTAAATTGAAAGAGGCTGCAGGCGACAATTTCAAGTTGATGAAACTTAAAGTGTGTTTGTCTCTTTTTTTTTTTTTTTTTTTTTTTTTAGAAAACACAGTGGATAATGAAGAAATTACTTGATACAAGCAATTTCTTCATTTTCCACAATGCTTTCCAAAGCTTTTTTCTTGAGCGCGAAAATGGAGGGATTGTGTGAGAATGAGTTATTATTACAAAATGTAAATAAAACAAGTTTCAGTTGGTATATCAGAGATAAATGATAGAAATATTTCTTTTTTAAATTTTCTCCCCTTTTCTCAACAGGAAGAGGTGACGGCGGCAGATAAAATGTTGAACGGAGAAGAGAGAAACAGAGTAGAAATGGATTCAAGTCATTGACAACAAAGATAGATTTACGTTTATATTAACCAATTACCAGATGACAGCATTTTAGATTAGTTCAAATTCAATAATGTTGCAGAAGACAAATTTAATTGAAATGTACAATTATGTCCCTTTACGGAATTTTTCGTACTGTTTTGTAAATGGAAATGTTCTCAAAACTGGACCAGTCAGATTCCTTTAAATCCCAGCCAGCTTATATAATTGTGACTTATCGTGACATAGACAAGGTTATAGATTTTGGAGTGGTTTTGGAATGGAATAGAAAGTGCGAAAAGGGCGAAATTCGGTGAAAGAAGCGATCATACAATGATCTTATAGATTTTGTGTGCTATTCTGTACATAGATTTGTTTATAAAATTGGACAAATCAGATGTGTCTAAATCCAGGCCTACTAATGAGATTAAGAAATGTTTTGAAATGTGAATGAAGTTATGATATGTTCTGCATGTTTTGATTGGGTTATTTAAATGATATGGGTGGAATGGTGAACGAGCGATTTTGAATGAAATTGAATAGAATGAGTCAATATCACGATCTTAAATCTGTCCATTTTTAAAGGTTTTGCGGATGGCAATTTAAAATCAATTTGATTTGAAAAATAATCGTTCATAAGGGTAGAAAATATTGTGCAAATAAATTAAATTGCTTGTTACAAGCAATTTCTCTTTTGCACAATATTTTTTCATCCATAAAAACACAGCTACGTAAAAACCCGGGATTAAACAGGAAGGTATTAATCTTATTGCTCTAAACTTTCCTGTATAATATTTACAGGAAAGTTAAAACATTTCTAGAAAATCAGTGCAATCCACAACAGCTAAAATCACGGTTTCTTTTGTCGGTTTTGGGGCACTAGCTTAAAAGAACTCGTCGTCGTTGGTTGAGAACAACGTCGTAAATACAGCTAGAATAAAACCGTATTTACGACATTATGCTCGCAAAACTACTATGTGATATTATACATTTAAAAAAATGCGATATTGAATTACGAGTTCGAATCCCGGCAGCGGCACATATCCTTTCCGACATTTGTCTCTCACCAATGGGTAGATAATCATAAACCTTGGTGGGATAGCAGTTCGAGGCTAGGAAAGGATGTAGTGGAAGTACTGTGTGAGAATTACCAGGCTTCCATTGGTTAGAAAGTTAGAAAAAATACTATTTACATTCTTTTTATATTTCAACCAAAAGTTTAATATATGTAATGAGTATTCTAAGTTTTACCTTCTTTTTCTATAATCACATTTTCTGCCATCATATTAGTTCTGATCGCATTTTCTGCTTGAATGACCTAGAACTGGGTCAGAATGATGGTCTAGACAGTGAACCGAGGTGATGGTTTTGGGCCATTGTGGTCCACTTGGTTTTTTTTTTTTTTTTTTTTTTTTTTTGGTGGCGGCTATCCGTCAATTGTTGGCACTGGCCTACCTCTAGTCTGAGTATCACCGAGACCATTTAACATAACAAAAATAACTGTGGTCTCTAACCGGTAAATTATTTGGGTGGCTATCAGTTTCAAATACAATTGTACACCAACGTCTTAACCCATTCCCACACAATTCCTTCATTTTACGCATGTAAAGGAAAAAGTTTTGAAAACATTGTGGAAAATGGAGAAATTGCTTGTATCAAACAATTTCTTCATTATCCACAATGTTTTCTGTCCGAAAAGACGAAAGAATAAAATTCCACTAACCTGAAATTATCGCCTGCAGCTTCTTTCAATTTCGACTAGTCTAAAGTTATGTCGTGTGGGAATGGGTTTAAGCATTTGTTCGACCCGAACATTTAATTCTATTTGTTATTTTGCATAGATTGCGTGCTTTTTCAATATTTTTTTCTGAATTAAAACATCAAGCTTTTTTAATAAACTTTGGTTATTTTTTTATCGATAAGACCCAAAAGTATGAAGGTTTGTGTCCAATTATTCTATTGGAAATTAACACATTACTAGACAACAAGAGCGAAAAAAAAGACTTGTCCAAAATTCAAAAAAGTTGCAGGTGACAATTTTCAGTTGATGAAATTTGAAAAAAAAAATCTTGTCTTTTGATGTATAATAATCATTGTGGATTATGAAGAAATTGTTAATTACAAGCAATTTCTAAATTACAAACATTGTTTTATAAGTGGAATGAGCAACTGGAGGCTTGGAAATAATGTTGCGGTAGTACTGGTGTGAGAAAAACTAAGAATCTATGGATAGGTGCTCCAGCCGTCGCGATATGACTAAAGTACTGCTAAAGGTGGAGTTAAACCCCAATCAACCAAGCTTTCATTCTGCGGGGCGCCATAAAGCGTAATCGTTCGGTAAATGGTTAACTATTATTATAACTTTAACCCTTGCCTGTTTTGCAAAATTTTAGAATGGTCAAAATTCAAAGATTTTGCAGACGACAATTTAAAGTTGAATTTATTTGAAAAATAATCATTCGATACGGTAGAAAATATAGTTGAATTTATTTGAAAAATAATCATTCGATAGGGTAGAAAATATTGTGGAAAACGAAAATAATTGCTTGGAACAAGCAATTTCTTCTTTTCAACAATATTTGCTCAAGTATAAAAGCGTAGGAGCGTAAAAAATCGAGGTTTAATCAGGAAAGGATTAAACGTTTGATGAGTAATTTATCTACACTGCTCATAGCGAACCTCTCCGTTTTACAAAACAGGAAACCTATGTTATTGCGCTGTCAGCTTTCGCGTAGCAGGAATTCAAATATGTGTTTCTACACGATCCAATCTTTTTTACACATTTTTAGAAAATAGTTCTGGAAAACAATTTGGAAAAAGAAGAAATTGCTCATCACAAGCAAAGTCTGCATTTTCCACATTGTTTTGTACCGAGAATAACTGAGATAGTTGAAATCCTATCAACTTAAAACCGTCGTCTGAAAGTTCTATGAATTCGGACAAGTCTAATGTAATAAGCAACATATTATTAAGGATTTTACAAAATAAGTGAAAAGCATTAAGCTGCTAAAAATCTTGATTGACTAGTAATATGTCATCCATTTTCACCCTTCAACATAGCACATCAGACTCCCAATATTCATGCCTTTGGTGTCATGGGTTCGATCTCCGGCGGCGGAACATATTCTTTCCGACATTTGTCTCTCACCAATTGGTGGGTTATCGTTATATTAAGTGGGATAGCAGCTGGAGGCTAGGAAAGGATGTAATGGTAGTACTTGTGCGAGATATACCAGGAATCCATAGTTAGTTTCTCAAGCCGCCGCGACGGGAAAATTGTTAAAAGCGGAGTTAAGCCCCATTCAAACAAACAAAAAACCATCATTAGAAACAAAACATCGATGTGTTTGACATGAACATATTAGTGATGTCGTCGACATATTTCGTTGTGTGATATTTCACATTTCAAGGCAGTATTCCAAATTGAAAGGAGTTGCAAATGACAGTTTAAAAATTTAAGTTTTTCTAAATTTTTCGATAGGAAAAAAATGTGAAAAATCAAGAAATTACTTTTAGCAAGCAATTTATTCATTATACACAATTTTTCCCAATTATTTATTCTTGAAGAGCGTCAAAAAGCGTCATTCATGCTGAACCCGGAATATTCCTATTTTGACAGTGATTACAGTCAAAGATCAGCTTGCACATAAGTGCAGTCTTATCTTGATCTACATCTCCTGTTTGTCCCCTTAAGCCATAGTTGTTTAAATAATAAATTTTCAAAAGAAATATTGACGGTCATTTTGAATTTCCAGTGCTGTTAGTCATTTGATTTTAAAGCAAATCTGTATAGGATTTCAATTCAGCACGACAAAGATTAAAAATAGATAGCATATTGATAACGATGAAAAAATTTAGAGATGCATGTAAATGGAGGCTGATCTTTGTCTCTACAATCTAACAAAATTCTTGAACCAACCAACTGGTTTAAATCGTGTAAATATGTCCTGTCAGAAAAAAAGTCCGCTCTGTAACTGTGAGAAATAAATATTCAAAAATTAGGTTGTAGTCAGCAGAGGTCAATCAACCCTACCATGGTCGTTACTTTTCTCATTTATAAGGAGATCGATCTACTTATTAATGTATATCTGACCCCGCGCGCTAAACTCTGATATGAAATTCGAATTAGATATTAAACGGTGGTATTTTGCAAAATTTATTGAAAGTAACATATAAAAAAGTAAATTTCTGAGTTGACCGTCGTAGCTACAGCTTGAATAAAAATGTAAAGAAGGTTTGTGCTCTAAACGTCGTGACCACAGTGAACAACTAATAACAGTGGTTACCATAAATGTCAGAGTTCAAAGTTCACTTCTAGTTTAATTGAATTATTTGATTTGTTAATTCAGATTTCATTGACATCAGCGATACGTCATTTTATTCAGACAGGAAGTGAATGTCGACTTAAGGTATACATTTCAAGCATTTAGTGTTCGTTTCGCGACTCTAACGCCATAACTACAGCTTATTCAAGCTTTAGTTACGACGTTTCGGTCGCAAACCAACTATGTACCTTTGTTGTATGGCCCTGGAAATATATATTACCTTGTCGAAGTTCATTGATCGTGGCTATCCATCCGGCGATCTGTATTGATGGGGGTTTAACGCTGCCTTCGGTATTTATATCTGCTACTGCTGTACCTAACCATGACTTCTTGTCATCTCTCATATAAGTACCACCGCCTCATTCAACACTTAGGCGCAGTTCACATCACCCGCCGACTGGTGAGAGACAAATCACACATGTCGCTCGTCTTGACAAGGATCAAAATGGCGTTAGAACTCTTGGCTTGAGATGGTATATGTCGCTATTATCTTTGTCATACTATTTAATTCATTACCACGCGATGACGCTTTCAGACGCCATAAAGAAATACAATCATGGAAAACTTTAGTGGAAAAGGAGAAATTGCTTGTAACTAGCAATTTCTCCTTTTCCTACAATGTTTTCTATCCTATTTGCTACTTATTTTACGATTTTAGACCAATATGAAATACCGTCTGCAACGTCTTTAAGTTTAGACCAGTCTAAAAAAGTGTTGTTTTGTAATGGTTTAAAAAATCGAAGCGAACCTTGAAGGACGACCATACACGGCACTGCATTGAAAATAGGGGATTGGATTTTAGGATACTAATTTGTCCGTGTTTTTCCGAATTATTGCCCCCCCCCCCCTGTCAAGTTTCAACCGCTGCCAGGCCCTACGTGAGCAGCTTGAAAACGAAAAAGTTTTCTCACCCAATGTTTTAAGCACGGATGAACACATTTCAGAACAACATTAAATATTCTAACCCAAGAATTAAACACAATCTTATCTTATAGGTGATCCTTGTAGCGTACAGAAATAAAGTCACAATTTTACAAGTTTGAAAAGAAAACGCCAATTTAACCCAATCCCACACGAGAACATTTTAGACTGGTACAAACTCAAAGAAACTGCTGACGACAATTTTAAGTTCAGAAAATTGTGGGTAACTCGGTCTTTTTTGGGAAGAAAACTGTTGAAAATGAAGAAATTACTTGTAACAAGCAATTTCTTCATTTTCAACCTTGTTTTCCTACATTCCTTTCTTAAGAAGCATAAAAAAGAGGGATTGTGTGGGAATGGGCTCGGATGTACCCGCACATTGTGTACATCACGTAAAGTCAAATTTTAACACAAAACCCTTTCGCATCACTTCCCCTTGATTATACTCCCGCGATTATTGATAATTCAGAGAAGTTCCTGGTTGATTAAGTACCTCAAGGATCAGACTTAATTGACCAATCGCGGTTGTCAATCAAAGATTCAATAGAAGTTAACTTTGAACTCCGATATTGGCCGGCATTTATATTGAACATTAATTTTTGGTTTGCCGACTTAAACTTATTCAATCTGTAGCTACGACGTTTAGGTTGCCAACCAACCATTTTACTCGTTTGTTTCATGTTACCTCCCATAAATCTTGCTAAGTAACTCCGTTTGTTGTCGAAGCGGAACTTTTTGTTCGAGTCAACGAATATGGCCAGCAGTATCAGGGGGCGGGGCCAGCGATGCGTCACTTACGGCATATGGCAACATTTATGGTCAGTAAAACAAAAGGATTTGTTTGGGAGCCATACGTCCTAATAACAGCTGTAATAAGCTGGAATTACGACGTTTAACCCTTTCCCGTTATTGGAAATATTAGACTAGTCCAAATTGAAAGAGGATGCAGATGACAATGAAAACTGGATGCCATTTGAAATAAAACCATCCTATGTGGTAGAAAATATTGCGGAAAAAGGAGAAATTGCTTGTTACAAGCAATTTCTTCTTTTTCCACAATGTTTTCTTCAGTAAAAAATCACAGGAACGTAAAAACCCGTATTTGAACGGGAAAGGGTTAAGACATCGTCAAGAAAAAATGCTTCATATGAATGTCGGCTAATGTCGGAGTTCAAAGTTCACTTCTAGTCTAAATGTATGATTTAATTTGTCTATCGGTATTTTGATTGATAACTGGGATCTTTCAACTGACCAATCGCAAGCCCCGCCCAGTTACTTCGTTGGTAACGCCTACCGACTCCGCGAGGATTTTTAATGGCGTTATTTTGAACTATTTATAGCCAGCAGCATGTAGCAATTAACCCTTGTCATGCTGAGCCCGGAATATTCTGGTATTGGCAGGAGATGTAGACTAAGATCAGACTGCACTTATGTGCAGACTGATCTTAGTCTACACCTCCTGTTTGTACTTTTCCTGCCAGAGTTGTTTATGAAGTTGATTTCTAATAAAAATATTGATTTTTGAACAACAAGTTCTATTAGTGCTTTCAGCCCTTTGATTTGACAGCATTTCAGTAAGGTAATTTATACCGCATGACAAGGGTTAAGTAGAAAAGTTGGTTGACGATCTAAACGATGTAATTACGACGTTTAAGTCGCCAAACCAACAAAAATCTTAACAAAAAAGGAGGACAATCGGGAGTTGAAACCTCAGGTCCGGGCTGAATAAATGATTTGATTGGTCGGTTGTTTCTATGAATGACAGCCATGGTAGGTCAATTATCTCCGGAATGATAAAGATTCAGACAGGTACTTGCGATATGTTACATGAAACGGGCCTATTTCGGCCGAGCGTAAGCATCGAACCTGTTCATAATGTGCGGCTTGTGCGATCTTATAAGGGTCGAACCATGTCGATGTATACAATTCGTATCAACAGGTAGTAAGCTGAATCTAATACGCATTACCCAACGATGACTGACCTATGCTGTAACCGATCTCTTTTTTCACTGAATTTCTCGGATTGTCTCCTTTTGAGATAGGAGTAAAAAAATGAATGAATATGGTGCAGCACAGGTCAATCAGGGTCGATCAGGGTCGTTATTTAGAAAATGAGTAAAAAGTAAGATGGAATGACCATCCATCAGTATTCAAATACATTTGACTTATTTGTTCAACAGATAAGTCTGAACCTTTTGCTATTTCCATATTCACCAAGGAAGCTTTGACGCTTAGAAAAAGTCTTCTTATAAGTATCATTTGATATATATATTCCCAATTATCCATCCTCATTTGTTTCATCATATACCCTCGTGCAATTTTTCATTTGTATTATGTAAAATATTTGTTCCATAGATGTCTGTTAGAAAACGTGACAATCCATTATGTGCCTATCTGTTGTGAGTGTGTACTTTTTGTATACGTCCAAAAGTAAATGTCTGTCTGTCCTAACTTCAAACAAACTGAACAAAGAAGAAAGTGTCACAATGGGTCATACCCGGTCATCTGAACTGTCCGCAAGGAGTCGTTATTTTTTTGTATTCTAATCAAGCAAGATTGGCCTATTATCCTCCCACTCATGCCTTAATATTTCGTTAAGAATGCCTTTTAAATAAAAAAAAATATTTTAAGAATTGCGGCTATGTACACTTCTTTTAAACCCCTCAAGAGAAGTGTAAATAGTCGGAATTTTTAAACTACTCTTTATTAAAAAGGCATTCTTAACGAAAAATACTTAAATAGTAATTGATCTTTTCAAACTAATCTAGTAGATTTAAAAAATCAACCATGGATAAAAAGGCTGGCTTATTTGTAACTTTGTTGATAATTTTCGGTATTCCTTCATTGATTTGTGAGTAAAACAATTTATTTTTCTAAAATTCCGATCTTTAAAAAAAGGTTCTTTCTTCATGTTTTTATTGATGATAAACACAGAATATGTACATACTAGTTGCAATGTAGAACTTTTGTTGTTAGCAACTCAGAGAAATTAACGCATCCAATGGCTTCAAGAAAAATTTGTTCCAGGCTAGGGATTTAAAATGTCTTTTCAATAAACATTTCAACATGACAAATGGCTTTGCTGGTGTTCGAACAAGTTCGAGTGGTAACCCTGCTTGTCTCCAGCCGGACACTCTGGTCTTTAAACCAACTTGAACCTAGTTTGTATCTGGTCGGAAAAATCGAACTTACAGCTCTAGGATTTGAAGCGAAGGATGTTATTGACTGAGTGATTGTGCTTTTCGTTTTACATGTTAGAGAAGGCGTTTTATCCTTTACATTTTTTAAAAAAAATTTAGAAGGTATATTAGACATTAACAAGTAAGTACAATTAAAAAAGTAGCCATCCTGTGTGATAGAAATTATTGTGGAAAAAAAGAAGAAATTGCTTGTTACAAGCATTTTTTCTTTTTCCGCAATGTTTTCTGAAGTATAATATCACGGGGATGTAAAAATCATGGATTGACTAGGAATGTGTTAAAGTCTGTATATTTTTACATATTATCGATAATTTACAAAAACCCGTCAATAAGGTAAAAACATTAAGAACTTTGTAATCTTTGCCCAAATGACAAAAAGACTTAATTGAAATGTTTCATAAAACCGAAATCGCCATTAATAATTTGGAAGCAAAACTTATTTTTGTGACAATTGTGAAAGTTTTACTAGGACTTTGCGAGATATAAGCAGAGACTTTGCGAGATATAAGCAGACTTGTAAAGAAATATTCTTATAAACTACAAGTATGCTAAACTCGTTTTGTCGAATAAAAGGAAAACCCCGACTGAAATATTTAACTAATTTCAGTTATAATTAAGGTCATTCTGATAGAATTGTTCTGAGCTAATGATCCGTCGAATAGCACCCTTATACAAAATACTTTTATATGTTAGTTTTCATTTACTTGTTTACGTAGACATACCATTTTTTTTTCTCAATCAATTCCGATATATTGGACTAAAATTTCCGGGATTTATAGAATATTTCCGGAACGCCCCGCGCCCCTGAATCGTTTGGCAAGTAAATAGCTAACATGTATATGATATTTTCATTTACAAGACAACGAAGAAGGCGGTTCAACCAATTCCTATACAATTTCACTTTTTGACGACCCCAACTAAAATGGTTGAGAAAAACATTGTAGAAAATGAAGAATTTGTTTATGACAAGCAGTTTCTTCATTTTCTACAATGTTTTCTACAGTCAAAAAAATGTGAAATATCATCTACTATAATTTGTCTTCTGCAACTTCTTTCAATTTGAACCAGTCTAAATTTTTGTCGTCTGGTAATGGTTTTGAAAGGAGAATGTGGGTCTATTGAAGGACCCTAAGCTCGGTCAGCTTTGTTTACGACATTTTCTAAAAATGAAATATAGGCTCCAGCCCCATAGCGTAACAAACTGACCGTTTAAAGGTTTGGAAATTACTTATTTTTGCCACAGTGCTGCAGAACCACACGGCTCTCATTCTTACAGGTCCTCCGCGAAAATTGAAAGTCCTCTTAACCCTTTCCTGTTCAATCCCTGGTTTTAACGTTCATTTGATTTTATAATTGAGAAAGCATTGTAGAAAAAGAAGAGATTTGCTTGTAAAAAGCAATTTCTTCTTTTTCCACAATATTTTCTACTCTGCTAAATGGTTATTTTTCAAATTTAATTCATTTTAAATTTTCAGTCTGCAGAACCTTTGAATTTGGACAGTTCTGAAATTATACAGAACAGGAAAGGGTTAATATATATTCATTCAAGTGCAATAACTAATAACATGAATACAGGTACTTCATGAAATTAAAGGTCCTAAAATATGAGTTCATTCCAGTTCAATAGCAAATAAGATGTATACAGGTCTTCCGCGGAAGACTGAAGGTCCTAAAAATATGTGATTATTCTAGCGCAATATCAAATAACATGTATACAGGTCCTCCACGAAAATTGAAAGTCCTGAAAATAATAAGGATAATAAGATGCAGGTCCTCCAAAAAACTGAAGCTCCTAAAAATATGTGATTATTCTAGCAAAATAACAAATTAAATGTATACAGGTCCTCCGTGAAAATTGAAAGTCCTGAAAAATATAAGTTCATTCAAGCGCAATATCAAATTACATAGATGCAGGTCCTTCAAGAAACTGAAGCTCCTAAAAATATGTGATTATTCTAGCGCAATAACAAATAACATGTATACAGGTCCTCCACGAAATTGAAAGTCCTGAAAAATATAAGTTCATTCTAGCGCAATATCAAATTACATAGATGCAGGTCCTCCACGAAAATTAAAAGTCCTGAAAAACATAAGTTCATTCTAGCGCAATATCAAATTACATAGATGCAGGTCCTCCACGAAACTGAAGCTCCTAAAAATATAAGTTCATTCTAGCACAATAACAAATTACATGTATACAGGTCCTCCACGAAAATTGAAAGTCCTAAAAAATATAAGTCCATTCTAGCGTATTAACAAACAAGATGTATGAAGGTCCTAAACGAGAATTGAAGGTCCTCCACGAAAATGGATGTCCTAAAAAATCATGTTTATTCTAGTGCAATAGCAAATTATATGTATACAGGTCTTTCACGAAAATGTCTGCGAAGGCAAATCAGGAAGTATGGTAGAAAACTATGGGATGGTAAATGACCAACCGCTGCCCCCCCCCACTTACTCCTTTAGCCACGCCAAATGACTCTGACAGAAAGAACCGCTTCGATTTAAATCGGCGTTACTTTTCAAATTTTATAGCATGTGGCATGTAATAAAAAAGTTGAATGATTGAATGGTGACGTAAACGTCGTAACTACAGCTTGAATATGATGTAGTTACGACACTTATGTCGCCAAACCAACAAAAATGTTTCACATAAATAGCGGCCAATGTCGGAGTTCAAATCTCAATTCCGGGCTGAATGAATGGTTTGATTGGTCGATATAATCATTCCGGACAGCCGCGATTGGTCAATTTTTGTAAGCATTATCTTCATTCCAACCAATGCTTTCTATTCATCTGGTGAAACCAGTGATTGTTTGAAGGAAATAAATGTTGTTTCAGTGTAAGATCGATTTATATTTCATTGAGTGAACAATAAAAGCTATATTTTCACGAGTGGCGAAGCCACGAGTGAAAATATAGCTTTTGTTGTTCACGAAATGAAATATCAATCGATCTTACTCGAAAAACAAACGATTGTTCTATTTCTTCAATGCAAAAATTAGACAAAATGCGAAAAATATATGGCAAATTTTCTTAAAGCTCGTCATTTTGCACGTGACTGCTACGGAACGCTTATGATGGCGTCACTTATTTGGCTCTGCTTAGATAACGTCAGATAGGGTGAAATGAACGAAAGCGGGGCATTTGTTTTTGATAATTTCACTGGATAGGCGGTGAGTTTATCAAATAATAATCTACCGTTATTTCTCGATAATCCACCTTAAAGCATTAAAGAAAACAAATATATCTATTGCATGGAAATCGTGATATATATAGTTTTTGGCTGAATTCTCTCGATTTGAAATCCTTTAGGCCCGAAGAACCTATAACATAGAGGCTGCTATCAGAACTCCCTAAACGCCACAGGCCTCTACACCTATGTAGACAAAATTTACCTTTGATCACTCACTATAACTTGTAAATCTATATTTCCAACCCTTGAACTCTTAACGACTATATATAAACAATAAATAGTCATTTGAAATTATTTGACCTTTTTTCAAGATTGCCAAACACACGACAAACCATGTACCCCAAAAGAAACTCGGAAGAAAGCGTGCCTGAATGGCGGTGAATGTTTTGTTATTGAGATACAAACACGGGAAGTGCTGTGCAGGTTTGTTACTAAAACCTTTTCTAAACTGTATATCATCATGTATAATTCGACAATTTCGAAACTTCTAATTATATCAGCGATCGTTTAAGAGATTTGTTACAAAGATTAGAAACAACCTTTGCACTTCCCTTTCCAAAATATAGGACAAACAAAGTAAGTACTACCATATTATTATTATTATTGATCTATAGAAACTCAAGTAAAAATATTTAAAACCGAATTGAAAAGGGACTCAATTCGCTTCTTATGATTGTATTCAAGCTAAAGTTATTTCTAAGATAAGATGAATTGTTTGACCTACCTTTTAAAATTTTACGTTTATGGCAAGCATATATTGCCTACGCAGCCGCCGTCATAGCGCAGTCGGTAGCGCGTCAGTTCTAATCTTCAATCATGGGATGTCATAGGTTCGATCCCCGGGGTAGGCACATATTATTTCCTACATTTGTCTCTCACCAATGGGTCAATAATCGTAGAAATATGTGGGATAGCAGCTTGAGGCTAGGGAAGGATGTAGCGGTTGTACTGGTGTGAGAAATACCAGGAATCCATCGTTAGGTGCTCCAGCCGCCGCGATATGACTGAAATACTGTTAAAAGCGTCGTTAAACCCCATTCAATCAATCAATATTGCCTACCCCATAGAAGATCTCTGTCATACTTCGAAGATGATCATTTCGAAACTTCTTACAACATATTTCATAGAGGATAAATTGTTTGTTGTTAACAAACAAAGCCCCTCAAAATCACAGCACTATCGACGGAGGTGTTCTAACTATTTATCGTCTTAACCCTTTCCTGGATATCCCGGGATTTTACGTCACTGTGATTTTATACTTGAGAAAACATTGTGGAAAGAGGAGAAATTGCTTATAATAAGCAATTTCTCCTTTTCCCACAGTGTTTTCTACCACATAGGGTGGTTTTATTTGAAATTGCATCCAATTTTCATTGTCGTCTGCATTCTCTTTCAATTTGGACCAGTCTAAAATTTCAAAAACCAGGAAAGGGTTAAAGTCACTTACTCAGTGTTACCGGTTTATAAGCTATAAAACTGTAACTCTTTTACCCGTATAGCAGCGACCGTCTACGACGTCGGTAATATATGCATTGCGTAAGACGCAGTAACCAAATCTCTAAAGGTAGGACAAATAATTCAGCAAATATTGTTTTCGGAAATAACTTTAGAATAAGCATAATCATTAGGAAGCAAATTGATTCCAATTTAGATCCGGTTTTAAATTGATTTTTAGTTTGGGTTTCCAAATCTATTATAATAATCAAATGGTAGACATTCTTTGTTTGGTCCCACCTTTTTGAAAGCGAGGCGCGCATGCGCAAATGTTGTTTCTAATATCAATTCTCTAAAACGATCGCTGCTATTGTGTGAGCCGCCGTCATAGCGCAGTTGGTAGCGCGTCGGCCTGTCAATCTAGAGGTCCCGGGTTCGATCCCCGCCGGCGGCACTTATCCTTTCCGACTATTTGTCTCCTACCAATGGGTCGATAATCGTAGACCTATGTGGGATAGCAGCTGGAGGCTAGGAAAGGATGTGATGGCGGTACTGGTGTGAGAATTACCAGGAACCCATTGTTAGGTGCTCCAGCCGATATAACTGAAAGATTCTTGAAAGCGGCGTAAAACCCTATTCAAACAAACAAAGTTGCTTTTGTGTGTGAGTTGACTAAATTCGGTCTTCGCAAGGTGGCACATTTTCGTCGGGGATTAAGCCATCAAAATATCTTCATAAACATGATAAGTGTTGTTCCAAGACATATAAGTTCTAAATCTATATGCTATAGAACTGCATTATTGTCTTTACTTTTTACTGACTAATCGTAGGCAATGCGTAGGTCATACCTGCTGTTTTTTTACCCTCATGAGCAAATTATCGACGTATAATTTAATTTTTAATTTCGTCTATCAAGAACGGGCGATCTGATTGGTCGAAAAAACTTATTCATTTAAGAGATGAAGAGAATATTTTTTTTTATCTTGGAGGTATGAACCGAAAAAACTATTCACACTGTATGAATACGCGAAGCGGATTCATACATGAGTGTGATTAGGTTTTTCGGTTCATAACTCCATGAAAACAAAAAATATTCTCTTCATTTCTTATAATTTAATAGCATCGAGCGAAAAATGCAACATCTTCACAAATTTTGATACCTTTTTGTATGGAACTATTTTGTGCGGAAGCATATAAAATGGCTGCGTGCTCAAAATTTTGTTCATGGAGGTATGAATTAAATTTTTCGACCAATCAGATCGCTCGTTTTTGATAGACGAAACTAAAGATTAAATTATTACTCCATGAACAAAATTTTGAGCACGGAGTTATTTTCTATGATTCCGCACAAAATAGTCCCATACAAAAAGGTATCAAAATTTGTAAAGCTGTTGTATTTTCGCTCAATGCTATTAAATTATAAGAAATGAAGAGAATATTTTTTGTTTTCATTGAGGTATGAACCGAAAAAACTAATCACACTGTATGAATACGCTCCTTCGCGTGTTCATACAGTGTGATTAGTTTTTTCGGTTCATACCTCCATGAAAACAAAAAATATTCTCTTCATCTCTTAATTGATTAAATCAGTTTCTTACACAGCACCAATGGGTATGTTCAGGATGAATGGGACAATTGATAGATCCCTTGACGCGCCCACTGAGTTCCGACAGGCAGTTCAAGTTTTGCCAAATTTTAGTCTTGTTCAAATTCAATGGATTTGCAAGCAGGAATTTGAAGTGGGTTTCATATGAAAAAGTAACTATTCAGTAGGGTAGAAAATATTGTGGGAAAAGAAGAAATTGCTTTTTTCAAGCATTTTCCTCTTTATCAACAATGTTTTCTCGATTATAACATTACAGGGACGTAAAAATCAGGGATTAAACAGGAAAGGGTAAATTATAATACAGCGTTTTTTTGTAAACTTTTTTACCAGTAACATGTGAAATAAAAGTACATTGATTGGCGACGTTAACGTCGTAACTACAGCTTGAATAAGCTGTAATATGTAAAATGTCGACCGATGTCAGCATATAAAGTTTTATTCCCTTCCAAGTGTATGATTTGATAGGTCTATCGTTTTTTAATTGGCAGTCGAAATCCGTTTAATTGACGCTCTGAGTTTCTTTTCCAACGAACCCGCCTTCCACTGGATTTAACATTGAATAATTTAATTGTTAGTTTCGTCTATCAAAAACGAGCATTCTGATTGGTCGAAAAATTTAAGTCATACCTCCATGAACAAAATTTTGAGCACACAGCCATTTTGTATGCTTCCGCATAAAATAGTCCCATACAAAAAGTATCAAAATGTGTACAGCTTTTGGTTTTTTCGCTCGATGTTATTAAATTATAAGAAATGAAGTGAATGTTTTTTTGTTTCATGGAGGTATGAACCGAAAAACCTAATAACACTTATGTATGAATACGCTTCGCGTATTCAGTGTGATTAGTTTTTTCGGTTCATACCTCCATGAAAACAAAAAATATTCTCTTCATCTCTTAAATAAATGATAGGACTGGCTTTCTATGTTAAAGGAAAATGTTTTTCTTCGGATGGACATGAAACCATTTCCACACAACACAATTTTAGACTAGTCCAAATTGAAAGAAGTTGCAGTCGACATTTTTTGTGAAATTGTAAAATTTTTGCTCTTTTGGAGTAGAAAGCAAGGAATTGCTCGTTAAAAGCAATTTCTTAGTTTTCCACAATGTTTTCCAATTTTTTCCTTGAGGGTCGTAAAAGGAGGGATAGAGTGGGAAAGGGTTAAAGCCTACAAATTCACTCGATTTTAGGGACAAGATAATAAATTAACCTTCTATTACTGACTGACCAAGATTTCTTTTCCTTTAAAAAATGAAAATATTTCGAAAGGATCGAACAGCCAGTCGAGCTTTAAGGATCCACCTCACTCATTGACATTATTCTGAATCTAGAATGACCATTCTACCTTACTATATAATAATACTCGGAATGCAACTTCTGGATGACCTCTGCTAGATCCGATATTGCTGTCACGTATGTGTTCAAAGGATCTACCAGAGGGTCCCTTTTCGCCTGACGGATTTTATTTATTTCAGATGCCCCAGTCTCTGGAGAGGTCCTCGGTGTCTGCAATTCAATGAAGAATATATATTTGGTAGGAAAGATAACTTTCCATATAACGTTATTTATTGTTTTTCTTATTAACCCTTTTTTCAGTAGGCATGAAATAAATAGAAAGGTTATTAATTTATTCTCACACAAGCCAGCTTATCCCATGACCAAAAGAAAAATTAGACTGGTCAGAAGTGACCGAACTTGCAGACGAGAATTGTTTTAGATAACGAAATTTTCAAAATCTATAGTTTTTGGATAGCGAACCATTGTGGAAATTGAAGATATAGATTGCATGTAGCAATTTCTTCATTGTCCACAAAATATTCTTCCTCTTAGGATAAAGATTTTTCAAAATTCCATCAACCAAAATTGTCGTTTACAACTTCTACGAATTTGGAACAGTCTAAAATTTGTCCACTGTGTTAACAAAGATAGAAAAGAGACCTTTCGGGGTACCGTAAAGACTATTTAAAAATATATGTTTCAAGCAGAGGTCAACAAGAGCATTTTAACATAAATCATAAATTGAATAGGGTAGAATGACCATTCTAGATTTAGAAAATCTAAGCAGGACAATTAGTCTGGGTCCAGATCAGGCTGTACCTGGCTTTCTCGTTAGACGCACTGCTTTTTGACTGCAACTTCTTTCAACTTAGACTAGTCTATATTTCACAAAGTAAATCATAAATCTTTATTTAAAGATTTTGTATCTTGCATGAGAAATCTGAAAGTGTTCTTCGCTATTGAAGCGTATTAAATACTTACTGTATGCTGATTATCAAATACAATTGGATACGTGTTGATTTCTTCAAATGATTACCTTACTATTCCTTGTAATGCCAAACAAAACTCTTGTTAAGAAATGAACAAAAATCCAAGGACTGAAAACTTTGAAATTGCGTGTATATATTTCTTTCGTTAATTACTCATATAAACAACACTGGGTTAAAACGTCAAACATGTGGTACGGACTCAGCTCAGACTGCTCCTTTGTGTGAGCTGATCTAAGTCTATACCGCCTGCAAAAGGAAAAAGTATTCAAGATTCAACATGACAAGGCTTAAATTAGTGAATCCACTGAAAAGTATACACAGTATGTTTTTTCCATAACAGCCGCCTCAGCGTTTCCATTAAACAGAACAGTAACCTGGGTGATAATCATAGCAGCAATTGTCGTGGGTGTTATCATAGGGTGCATCGTGATGTATTGTTCTTCAAAATGGTATAGAAGGTAAATATAGCAGTAAAAGTAGTGGGTGTTATCATAGGGTGCATCGTGATGTATTGTTCTTCAAAATGGTATAGAAGGTAAATATAGCAGTAAAAGTAGTGGGTGTTATCATAGGGTGCATCGTGATGTATTGTTCTTCAAAATGGTATAGAAGGTAAATATAGCAGTAAAAGTAGTGGGTGTTATCATAGGGTGCATCGTGATGTATTGTTCTTCAAAATGGTATAGAAGGTAAATATAGCAGTAAAAGTAGTGGGCGTTATCATAGGGTGCATCGTGATGTATTGTTCTTCAAAATGGTATAGAAGGTAAATATAGCAGTAAAAGTAGTGGGTGTTATCATAGGGTGCATCATGATGTATTGTTCTTCAAAATGGTATGGAAGGTAAATATAGCAGTAAAAGTAGTGGGTGTTTTCATTGGGTGCATCGTGATGTATTGTTCTTCAAAATGGTATAGAAGGTAAATATAGCAGTAAAAGTAGTGGGTGTTATCATAGGGTGCATCGTGATGTATTGTTCTTCAAAATGGTATAGAAGGTAAATATAGCAGTAAAAGTAGTGGATGTTATCATAGGGTGCATCGTGATGTATTGTTCTTCAAAATGGTATAGAAGGTAAATATAGCAGTAAAAGTAGTGGGTGTTATCATAGGGTGCATCGTGATGTATTGTTCTTCAAAATGGTATAGAAGGTACATATAGCAGCAATCATAGTGATGTTCCTATAGGCAGCATCGTGATGTAGCGTTCTTCGAAATAGTATAGAAGGTAAAAACAGCATCAATTGTAGGGGGTGCAATCTAAGGTGCCATCGTGAAGTATTGTTCTTCAAATTGGTATAGAAGGTAAATATAGCAGTAATTGCAGTAGGTGTTCTCATAAGGGTGCATCGAGATGTATTCTTCAAAATGGTATAGAAGGTAGATATATATAGCAGCATTTATACTGCTTTTTTCGAAATGGATATCGTGATTTATTTTTCCCCAAATGGCTCAAAGGGTTGATATAGCAGCAATATCATAGGAGATCCTCGCGGTGAATTGGTCTTCAAAATTTCTAAAGAAAGGGAAGTATAAAGTAGCAGTGGTAGTGAATGTAATCATAGGGCGCATGTATTGTTCTTCAAAATGGTACAGAAGGTAAATATAGAAGCAATTGAAGTGGATGCTATCATTGGGGTCAACGTGATGTTTTGTTCTTCAAATGGTACAGAATGAATGGTTGTGTTTGTTTTCATAGGGGGTAATGTGATGTATTGTTCTTCAAAATGGTATAGAAGGTAAACACATAGCAGTAATTGTAATGGGTGTTATCACATTGGACATCGTGATGTACTGTTGATTTATTGAATGGGGTTTAATGCCACTTTTAACAGTATTTCATTCATAAGGCGGCGGCTGGAGCACCTAACAATGGATTTCTGGAATTTCTCACACCAGTACAACCACTACTTCCTTTCCTAGCCTCCAGCTGCTATCAAACGTAGATTTGCGATTATCCACCAATAGGTGAGAGACATGCCAAAAAATGATATGTACCTCCGTCGGGGATCGAACCCATGGCATCCAATAATTGAATATTAGGATTCTGGTGCCCTATCGACAGCGCTATGACGGCGGCTGCAGAAGAAGGTATATATAGCAGCAATCACAGTGATATATTATAGGGGTGCATCGTGATGTACTGTCCTTCAAAATAGTAAGAAGGTAAATACAGCATCAATTGTAGCGAGTGCAATCATAGGTGACATCGTGATTCATTGTTAATCGAAATGGTATGGAAGGTAAAATATAGCAGCAATTGTAGTCGGTGTTCTCATAGGGATGCATCGTGATGTACTGTTAATCGAAATGGTGTGGAAGGTAAACATAGCAGCAATTGTAGTCGGTGTTCTCATAGGGGTGCATCGTGGTATATTGTTAATCGAAATGGTCTGGCAGGTAAAATATAGCATCGATTGTAGTGGGTGTTCTCATAGGGGTTCAACATGATGTATCGTTCTTCAAAATGGTATATGAGGTAAAATATAGCAGCGATTGTAGTGGTCGTTCTCATAGGGGTGCTTCGTGATGTATTGTTCTTCAAAATGGTGTAGACGGTAAATATAGCAGCAAATGTAATTGGTGTTCTCATAGGGGTTCAACATGATGTATTGTTTTCAAAATAGTATATGAAGTAAAATATAGCAGCATTTGCAGTAGGTGTTCTCATAGGGATGCAACATGATATATTGTTCTTCAAAATGGTATTGAAGAATTTATATAGCAGCAATTGCAGTGGATGTTCTCATAGGGGTGCATCGAGATGTATTGTTCTTCAAAATGGTATGGAATGTAAATATAGCAGCAATTTTAGTGGGTGTTCTCATTGGAGTACATCATGATGTATTGTTCTACAAGCTGGTAGGGGGGATTTCATGTAGCAGCAGTTGTATTGGATGTTCTCATAGGGGTGCATCGTGATGTATTGTTCTTCAAAATGGGAGATTTCATATAGCAGCAACTGTAGTTGGTGTTCTCATAGCGGTCAACGTGATGTTTTGTTCTTCGATAAGGTATGGTAGATTTAAAATAGCAGCATTTGTGATGGGTATGCTCATAGGGGAGCATCGTGATGTATTGTTCTTCAAAATGGTGTGGGAGATTTCATGTATCAGCAATTGTAGTGTATGTTCTCGTGGCGGTCAATGTGATTTATTGTTCTTCGAAATGGTATGGTAGATTTAATATAGCAACAATTGTAGTGGATGTTATCATAGATGTCACCATAGCGGTCAACGCGATGTTATGTCTTTCGAAATTGTATGGAAGGTAAATATGGGATCTGCTATGGGCTTTCGCTAAGACACGCTAATCTTAGTCTGTTCTAGACAAAATTAAGATCAGCTCGTCTCAAAGAAAGTCAAGTCACAAATATAAGATAAAAAGAAATAATTGAATAAACTCGAGATTTTGGTTGATCTATGATTATTTTACTTTCGATGTTAACATGTGTTTTATGTCGTAGACTTTAACCGCATTAAATACAGTTCCTTAACTTTAACCACGTGAAATACAGTTCCTAAACTTTAACCGCGTTAAATACAGTTCCTAAACTTTAACCACGTGAAATGGGAAATACAGTTCATAAACTTTAACCACGTGAAATATAGTTCCTAAACTTTAACCAAGTGAAATAAAGTACATAAAACTTTAACCACGTGAAAAACAGTTCATAAACTTTAACCATGTAAAATACTGTTCATAATATTGAATCACGTAAAAACTGTAGCATTAAACACGTGAAAAACTGTTCATAAACATTGATAACGTGAAATATTGTTAATTAATTTTGACAACGTGAAATTCTTTTCCTAAACATTAATCACCTAAAATACTGTTCCAGAGTTTTGACCACGCAAAATATGTTCATATGTCAGTAACGTGACTACGTCAAATACTGTTCATAAATTTTGAAAACATGAACTATTATTCCCAAACATTGTTCACGTTAAATGCTGTTCTAAACCTTAGATACTGTTTTATGAACTTTTAACTTTTGTATTAGGCGAAGGCGAGCGAGAAGACCGGTGACAGATAAAGAGGACCACAATGGACATGTGAGTTTTTTAATTGGCCAATCCCTTGCCCCCTCCACTTACTCCATTGGCTCTGCCGATTGACTCCAACAAAAAGTTTCGCTTCGATTTGCACTGCCATATTTTGCAAAATTCATAGCCAGTAGCATATGACAAAATAATGTAATGGTTGGTTGGCATCCTAAACGTCGTAGCTACCGCTTGAATAAGCTGCAGTTACCACGTTTAAGTCACAGAACCAATGAAAAAAGGCAGAACAAATATGGCGGCCAATGTAGGAGTTCAACGCTCAATCCGGTCTGAATGAATTATTCGATTGGTCGGTTGATTCCTTGATTTGGCAGCCGCGATTGGTCAATTTTAAGATAGATAGATAGTTTACTTGACGTAAACTTTACAGTTTCTTGTCATATACAAATATACATAATTATACAATTTAACAAAACAAAACACAACACGTGACATTTACACGAACAATCTTCAATTTCTTTTCTTGTTTATCCTGAAAGAGATGCAGGTAAAACATGAAAAAAATATAAAAGATAAAACAAAAAATGAAAAAATACAAGCAACAAATATTACCAAATTAAGAGATTGATAGACTATTTTTTGTTTTCATGGCGGTATGAAACGACAAACCTGGTCACGCTGTATGGATACGCGAGGAGATTCAACTTTGAAATCCACTTCCGTTTAAGCATTATCAAACAGGCGGATCGCAGACCAAACGCTGGACTGCATCGATGGCCGAGTGGTATATGTGCTTGACTCGTGTTCTGAGGGTCACGGGTTCGAGCCCGACTGTGACCGTTCATGGGCAAGACACTTAATACCCAGCCTCAGTCTACCCAGCTGTAGAAGTGGGTAGCAGTGGGTTTAAGCTACTGCCTCTCTTTCAGGGACGTGAAAACATCAGGTTTGTGTGTTCGAGAGCGACTCTATGAGCATAAAGCTTGCGTCGCAATCGAACTAAAATAAATCAATATAAATTAAACTAATAGGAAGTTCGACTTCGATGTTAAACCCCTTACCAGACGGCAAAAATTTAAGACTGGTCCAAATTGAAAGGAGTTACTTACGACAACAAGTGTATGGAATTTTAGATTTATTAAAATTTCTGGATAGAAAACATAGTGTAAAATGAAGAAATTGCTTGCTGACAATCGACAGATTTATTCAGACTTGTATCTCAGACCAACTGCATTGTCGGCATCGGCTTGCACCCCGTCAGCTATAGACTGGTCGTTATCTTAAAAGCCAATATAGTACAGGGAGCTGTTTCGATCCATTAGATTAACTATGGGGTCGTTTTACCTTAACCCATTACTAGACAACACAATTTTAGACTTGGTCGAATGCAAAGAAGTTGCATGAGACAATTTTGAGTTGATGAAATTTTAAAAAACTTTGCCTCTTTTTTTTTTTGGTAAATAACATTATGGATAATGAACAAATTGCTGTTAAAACTATGTCATCATTTTTCTTTGAGGTATCAAAAATATTGTGTTATAATGGGTTAAAGAAATATCTGAAAGGGTTGATTTCGGTTTTGCAGACTCGTAAAACTTGAAATTACAATAAGCCGCATTTACGATGTTTAAGTCGCCAACCCAACATGAACACTACCGTCATCTCCGGGTCTTAAAATGTGAACAAGCCCTTTATATGTTCATAAAGCAAAGCGATTTCGAGCGCTTTATGAACGGTACCCTTACTAATGCAGTAGCAAATGATTGATTTCGCTTCTCAATTCTGAACCTGACATTTCGCCTGTTTTCCAGGTTGTTGTATATACAGAAGTTCTGGCGAACAGCCCTGAAAATGGCGTCGACGTTTAGTAAATTTCCTTCATAGAATTTGAAGTTTTTTTTAATCTCGTATCAGAGGACCAAGTACATAAGAACTGGCCGATTACCGTAAATTGGTTAGAATAACACAGTAGCTTATGTTTTTATTAGCTCGGCTGTTTTCGGGGGAAACCCGAGGTATTGTGATCAGCTTGGCGTCGTTCGCGTCGGCGTTGGCGTGAAAAACTTTAACCTTAGTCATATCTCTGTTGTTATTGAAGATATCCTCATGAAACTTGGTATGTGTATTGACCATCACAAGAGCTATCTAGACTATCAAGGGGGATAACTCTAAAAGCGTTTTGTAATGCCCCTTTTTCGACTTAGAATTTTTTTGCATTATCAAGCATCTGCAGCCGAGCGTTGGCACCCTTGGGCGGCGGTCTTGTTTTATTTTTTTTATTTGTAAAGAAGTGATTTTTTTGTCCTAGTATTATAATTTGTATATTTGTTTATCGATTTGAACCAATCAAATACGTTCACATGTACACAAAACAATGATATTTATCGCAAACAATCATATCGCATTATATATGTATTTTGTTCCATAAGAGTGAAATAAATGAAAGTTTTGAATGATTTGAATGAATTGTATGAATAAAATGGCTTGAACCTATTTCAAAAACTACAAGTTTTATATATTTTAATTACTATCTCACAATCAACAATTCTAAATAACAATAGATAAAAGATTGAGCAAACGTGAGTATTAAACCATTACCACACGACAAAGTTTTAAACTGGTCCAAATTCAAATATGTTGTAGGCGACAATTTTTAGTAAGTGAAATTTATTATTACTTTTTTCCCTTTGAAATGGAAAAGATTGTGGATAATGAAGAAATAGCTTGTAACAAGCAATTTCTTCATTTTCCACATTTTTTCCAAACCTTTTTTTTTCGGAAATGGATTAAATCGAAATGATATAAAGAATATTTAATTTCATGGAGTACCCTTCTATTCTCTTACGTCCCCTGGGGCATTCGTGTAAAATATGCACCCTGTAAAAAGCACAGGATCAAAGTTGTTAAAAACTGATGAGTGGCAAGGGGTTTAACGCCACCTTCAAGAGTATTTTCGTTATATCGCGATGGCTGGTACACCAAAGTATGGTTTCCTTTTATTTCTCACAACAGTTCAACAACATAATTCGATTTAAGCCACGAGTTGTTCATCAACCTAGTTATTACTCGCCTATTGTTTTCATTCCATTCACTCGTTAAAAATGAATCATATCGCAATGACTTATATCATATGTCGTAAGCAAGATGACCGAGCCGAGGTTCAAGCTCACGACCCAAGGATTTGAGAGCTCAGTGCATTACCGACTGAGATAGAAGTGCTAAATGTGTTGATGTCCGGGTTGCTAGGAGTCTTTGGTTTAGGGACACGTGACATTTATAGATCGCTAACCAACCCCACTGACCTCCGACATTGGCACAGTTCGACTGGGGTTAAGAGGGACAATATTTTGTACAATATGCAGACTTAATCGTTGGTTAGCGACTGAAACGTCGTAACTACAGATTGAATAAGCTGTAGTTACGGCGTTTTAGTCGTGAAACCAACATATATATTTGACATAAACGACATTATTTTGTAAAATATGTTGACAGACTTAATCGCTGGTTAGCGACTAAAATGTCGTAACTTCAGCTTGCTTGATATTTTGAAATGACAACGCCGATCTGTAATTTTTTGGAAATGTCGCAAACCGACTTAAATGTCCATTCACTGAATAGATTGAAATAAAATCAAAATGCGCTCGAATTCGGCGTTGATCAAAATGCGCTCGTATTCGGCGTTGATCAAAATGCGCTCGAATTCGGCGTTGATCAAAATGCGCTCGTATTCGGCGTTGATCATAATGCGCTCGTATTCGGCGTTGATCAAAATGCGCTCGTATTCGGCGTTGATCATAATGCGCTCGTATTCGGCGTTGATCAAAATGCGCTCGTATTCGGCGTTGTTTTCGGATTTCCTGAAGGATAACTTTTAAGTAAGTCTGAATCCATTGAGTTTGATGTGATATTTGATGTGGTAGAGGCTAAAAGAGGTGTCCGTTCTGATGTCTGTTCGTATATCTGTATCGTCTCTCGGTGGCAGCATTTGGCCTCGATAAACCAAGACACAGAGACAATCAAAGACTGAAATGAAATAAGTATCCATAGAAGAAATGTAGAAGGTCTCACTACTCTGAACTAGTCGACGTTTTAATTATACTCTCCCCTTATTTAATGAATATACATATATCGAGGGCTTAGAGCAAAAACATAGTATGGCTCTATACATTGTATAGAGCCCTCGATATATGAAAATTGGAAGATTTTTTTCATTAGCAACAACTGAAATATTACTGCTCATCGGGAAATATTAATAAAAACAATAAATATTATCACCACACAATGTTGCCAATAACAACAATGATACTTATCATCGGAAAATATTGACAACAACAAAAATATTCATAGGACAATATTACAAATAACAACAATCATCCTCGGGCAATATTGCAAGCAACAACAATAATACTTATCACCAAAAAATATTAACAACAACAATCATCAGACAATGTTGCCAACAACAATAATACTAAACATCGGAAAATATTACCGATAACAAAAATAATCCATATTACAAACAACAACAATAATAATCATCATCGGCCAGTATAACCAACAAAAAATGATCGTATTCTATCTGGACCCTCTCTAAATTGTTTAATCGCGGCTGTCAATCACAGAATAAATCGACCAATCAAATTAATCATGTAAACCGTAAGCTATGAACACCGACGTTGAGCGACATTTTTGTGAAGCAGTTTTTTTGGAGTCTTTCACGTCTTCTTCAAGCTGTAGTTACCAGGTTCAGGTCGCATACCAAACATTTCATGTTTCCCTCACATGTTGCTAGCCATAAATGTTGCAAAATAACAACGTTTAATATCTACGCGGAACGTATATTTCAGACTTTGAACAATTACAGAATTGGAATGAAAACAAATATGAGGATAGAACACTAGTATCGCTCAGATAATTGATCAACCAATTGACGCGCCTACTTACTCCGTTGGCCCCGCCCATTGACTCTAACAGGAAGTTCCACTTCGTTTTAAAACGGCGTTATTTTGCAAAATCTATGACCAATAGTGTGTAATAAAAAAGTTGAATGGTTGTTTGGCGACCTAAACGTCGTAAAAACATCTTGAGAAGCTGTAGTTACGACGTTTAAGTCTTCAAACTAACAGAAATACTTCACATAAACAGCGATCAATTTCGGAGTTCATACTTCACTGCCGGTCTAAATGAAAATTTTGAGTTGGTCGACTTTTTTCTTTAATTGAAAGCTGCAAATGGTCAATTATGGAGAAGTTGAAAAAGTTAAAAAGTTAAAAAAAAAAAATTGCGCCCATCCCCAAGTATCTTCTACTCATAATACAATAGTATTTTAAAGTAATATCACAAGAAGAAAATTCGAGTTCACTTACCATAGCCAAACAACAGCCAGCAACTCCTGTAGCCATCCACTCAAACCCCACTTCGTCATTGAGAAATCCACCTAAGCTAGGACCAGCAAAGTCACTGAAACAATAAAAAATTCTTTAAATGTTTTAGTGCCCAATAATGAAATTTTTGCAAGTTCTTAGGTTAAACCCTGTATAAGAACTGGTCTGCTAACCTGACCCTGTATTGCATTGATTCTTTTAATCAAAATTTAACCGAGACACTAAGATAAAATGTTAAGGTCCTAGTTAGAATTTATCTCGAACAGAAAACTTCATAAGATTCCAGGCTCTAAAAATTGATATTTTCAAATCTTACCTACAATGTTTTATGAACTGTATCAAAAATGTTTATTTACTTTTAATATAAAAACTTAAGAAAATCCCTTGATCTATTCCAGAACGTCACACGAACACTTAATTAACAAACTTGTTACAGTTTAACCTTGGTAGATGATGTTGACCTTGTCAGATGACATTGAACTTGAAAGTTAAACGAATATGTTATGCTCAGAGGCAAAGATTTCAGCAAACAGACAGACGGACAACAGCATAACAAAATAAATCCCATCATCGTTGCGGGGCATAAAAAGGTTGATAGAATTGAACTTTTAAAACAAATGGTGTGTCTGAAACACCCGGCCGACGTAACAGTATTTTTTTTAGAAAGAATACATTGAAAAGTAACCTTGACCTTCATGGTTGACCATGATATTAAAGCCACTTATGCCTGTCTATATAAGGAATCTATATCCCAGATTTGAGTCGTGTATCTTCAACGGACAGTAATACCCGAAAGGGGAGTATATATAGATAGATAGAATAAGAGCAAAACGATAATTTTTTGCGTTAAGTATACAAAGCTCGTGACCTTGATAAGTGACTTTGACCTTCGTGGATGACCCTGATTTTACAACCAGCTACTGCATATCAATGGAATTTACTTGTATTCTAAATACGACTTATGTATCTGCAATGGTATTTGAATCATAACAAATTGTTGAATGTTTGTGCTAAGTTTACAAAGTTCGTGACCTTGATAAGTGACCATGACCTTGATGGATGACCCTGATTAAAAGACCAACCTATGCCAATAAGTGCAAGGAACCTATATACCAAGTATGCTATAGTGTTTGAATTAGAGCAACATATTACGTTTTTGCAACTCTCAGACAGATAGAAAGACAGATAGATGTCGGCAAACAACATGCCTCCGGTCTCATAGATGGGGACGACATAAAAACGACGAAAAAATATGCCACTCAAATTAATCATCATTTTGAGATTATCGTTATTCTTGCGTTAAATTGTTGAAGCGTTACTGAGACTTTAACAACAAATACTAGACAAACGAAAACTTATATCAACAATATAGTGACAAATTTCAGACAAGTTGATAGTAAGAAGGAGATTTTAATTCACAGAAGGATGGGAAGGGTTCCTATTTACTCGATGACAATAAATTAAGACCGGTCCCTATATACAGTAGAACCTCGTTAATTCGAACGTCACTGGTTCGTAGGTATGTGTTCGTTCGATTACTTTAACCGGTCCCGATCTTTTTCCTTCTTTATCTTTGTTAGAAAACTCGGTCTAATTCGAACGTCAGTGGTTCGTAGTTCGTAGGCCATTTCAAGTCCCGAAAGTATGATTATAGCACAATCTCCTGTGTTTAATTCGTAGATGTGATAAACTAACTGTCACCACCAATCACCACTGACCTTAATTTTCACACCTGCTGATCTATATGACAAATAATGTGTTATCATGTACCTTTAGTTTAAAGGGACTGATTGGTTTGTAAGGTGGGTAATTAATCGAATAAAAAATCCTGTAATTATCGCCGAAATTTTACTTTAAATTGACGCAACCCCCATAAGTATTAGTGTTATTGGTCATGTAGCAATTCTAACCACTTTATTTTATTCTGCGGTTGCTTTCTTCACAATCGTCGGTCCTTAATTTTATGATGCGGCGATAGACCACTCAGAGTGATTTGATCCAATGCATTGTAAAGGGAAATCACTCTGATGAAGTCTACAATTTGATACAAACACTGTGTTTAGAAAATGCAAAAAAATAATACAGAGGTAAAAGCATAAAAATACAAGATGAGTTATTTCTAATATATGTTTTTTCTTCAATTAATATCTGCAGGTCTTGTTTAAAAAAAATAACCTATTGAGAATCAATGCCTAAATGGGGGACAAAAAAAAGACCAAGTCAGATTCCGGGTATCTCAAACAGCCTACCTCTTGCCGTCCGTTTTGTTCGTACTACGCTTAATTCGTATAAATTTCCCTGGTCCCTTGCGCTACGAACTACCGAGGTTTTACTGTATTTTCCTTATAGATTTTATAAAATTGTATATCGAATTTGATTAGGTGTTACCTAAAAAAGGAAAAAAAACTTATAGAAAACAATTTGTAAAACAAGCAAATTTCCCATCACTATGATTTTTTTCTTTAATATAACACATCCAGTGACGAAAACCAGCGGCTAAACAGAAAAATATTATCCCTTGTCATGCTGAATAAAATCCTTGTACAGAAATCGATTAAACTCAAAGCGCTGACGGTACTGTAGGTTTTGTTGTCAGGGTCAATATTTAGTTTGGAAAACAATCTTATTGACAATTCTGGCTTAAATATGATAATCAGGTGGTGTAGACTAAGATAAGACTAAAACTTATGTGCTGGCTGATCTTTGTCTTTGCCTCCTGCCAAAGCAAGAATATTCCGGGATAAGCATGCCAAGGCTTAAATATCTTACCCCAACGCATACATAGAGACCCAGAGTCCGGACACCATACCGTAGGTTCTTGTGTCTTCGGGGTAGTCTATTTCTCTGAAAGAAAAAAAGAAATAAAGCAAAATATCAAATTTTGGTAAATGAAGAAATGGCTTGTCACAAGCTATTCAATCATTATCCACGGTGTTTTTGAAAATTCATCAACTACAAATTGTCTCCTGGAACAAGTATGAATCTGTCAAGTCTTGAATCTTGTCTTTTAGTAATTGGATTAGTTTTAAACCTATTCATTTTGCATCGATTGGGAAACAAGTTCTTCCAACTGAGATCAATCCCTTTCGATTCTGCTTCCTGGAGAAAACCCCAGTACTCGCGCCGATTGCGTGGGCCAATGACAGACTCAAAATCGATAGCCGCTCCCGGGAATCGAACTCGGAACTTCTTTATCGGGAAGCCGACCTCTCGATCATTGACCCAACACATATTAGATTAGTCTGTCTAATGCATTTGGAAAAGGAAGACACATTTTTTTCATGACCATACACTGAATTATCAGCAAAGATTCACAAAAGCATAGATAGTGAAAATTAAGTTGGGGTTTTTTTTTGTTCGCGAAATGAAAGACAAATTGGTGTAACAACCCCCCCCTCCCCCCGATTATTCTATTTCTTTAGTGCAAAGAGAAAATGCATATGATTTTTTCGGACATTTTGCGTGATGTTTACATGATGACATGATGACGTCAACACGTCATGACGTGACATTGTCATGACATTCAGCAATGCGAACTGAACGACAGTAAGGCTAAATCAACAACAACAACAAAAAGAAAATATTTTGATAATTTAACTGTTTTTCTTAGAAATTATTGGGTGAAAATCCACAGTGAAATCTCAACAATCTACCGGAAAGCTTCAAAGAAATATGGTTTCAATGTTTATAATGGAATTAACTATAAAATCTGTATGAACTTACGCGAGAATATCAATATAAATATCGTATGTAGGTATAACAACTAGGCTAGAGGCTAAACCCAGAATGACTAACGAAACAATGGTCAACCAAAGCTCACTGAAAAGAAAAATATTGAATCAAATTTATAGCAACTAATTAATGCTCAATTAAAAAGATCATTTATATATTTGACAAACCCTCATGTATCAAAAAGTACAGATATAGGAATGCAATGCAAATTCGAAAAATATTGGATTTTAAGAAAAGTAAATGCAATTAACCCTTGTCATGCTGAACCCTGAATATTCGTGTATTTTTTGCAGGGGGTATATACAAAGATCAGACTGCACATATGTGCAGTCTGATCTTTGTATACACCACCTGCTTGTCCAATTCAATTCAGAATTGTTTATAATTGATTTGTCAAAAGAAATATTGACCAACTATCAAAGCCTAAAAGTGCTTTCAAACCTTTGATTTTCATGTAATTCTTAGTAAAGATTTTATTCGGCATGAGAAGGGTTAAGGTAATAATTGAGCAGTGTTCGTACAGTTGCGGAAAAAAAGTATTTTATACATAGGAACTTTTCAGAAGAACAAATTCAGGTTGTCGACGCAATGATTCCAAGTCTGTCGAAAAGGTCATATTGCCTTACTAACACAATTGTTTTTATAGTACAAACTTCCATGCTAGTAGAATAAATGATGAATAGCTTTGAATTATTACTTTCGATGTTTAACCTTTACTGTTGGTTGGGGGTTGGTGTTTGTCTGTTTGTTTGTTTTCCCAAAATTTTGGACTTGTCCAAATTCAAGAGGTAGCAGACGGCTTTATAAAGTAAGTACATTAAAAAAAGTAACCATCCTAAATATTGATGGACAAAAAGAAATTGCTTGTTATAATCAATTTCTTATTTTCCCGCAATGTTTTCTAAAGTATAATATCGAAAGGACGAAAAAAAAACAGGGATTGTATAGGAAAGGGTTAAAGACAATCATTTAGTTTCAAATTACAAATAGAGAGTGAAAACAATGAGTACTTACTTGTAACTCAGTGCAAAGCCTAACGCTGGAGATGGCCCTAGCAACAGTAAACCAATGGCAGCTACCACGAACCCCGGGATCAGTAAAATTCTGTTGTCCGACTGTTGAAAAAAAAAAAACAACAACAGAAAATTAACAGTAACAGATTAACAAATTCCCACACAGTGACGATTTGGACGCCCCTCATGAAAAAAAATAGGAAAACATTGCGGAAAATGAAGAAATTGCTTGTGACAATCAATTTCTTCATTTTACACAATGTCTTCTTCCCCAAAAGTTTCAAAAAATCTAAAATTGTCACCTGCAACCCCTTTAAATTTGGATCAGTCTAAAATTCTGTCCTCTGGTAATAGGTTAAATGTTTGGATAGCAAAACTAATATTTCAATGGCAATGGTTTTGGCATTCATTTTTGTTTACAAATCACTCATTGGTATCAGTTTGCGAATAGAAATTACATCCTTTATCCAAAATTAAAATTAATTAGAATTTCATAAAACTGACCTATACCGTTCACCAGCGCTTTGTCACTCAAGAAACACAGCTTGCGTTCAACCTACAATACCCTTAAACAATAGGTCTCCTCCTTTGGTCTTGTATAACATTTGTATAAAGTTCAAGGTCAAATGACTTATTAGTGCGTGTGTGTATTTCCGTTTATCTATCGTCGTTACCGTAGCACATGCCCATACGCCCCCAGAAGACGTTTAGTTGTTACGGGGGATAGTGCAAGGATACAGGACGAAACTGCTGAGAGCTCCGCCTGGTTCTGTTACGTGCTCGATGGATAGCACCGTCACATTGGGCCTCGGTTTTACGTCTCATCCAACAATTAGTTTGTTAGTAGATATGGTCAGCCCAGGGCTCGAACCCGTGATCTTGAGGTTTGAAATCAAGTGCTCTACCAACTAAGCCAATCGGGCTGACGTTCATTAGTTTAGGCACGGAAACGTTTTGAAAATAAGTTCAATTGTGACCTTGACACTTGACCTGTGTGACCTAATAACAAAAGGGCACTTCCTTGGATCACTGGCAATAAATTTATGAAATACCCGGAATCTATGATGTATTTTATTACTTACCAGTCTGTCTGCTAGAGATCCCCACATCGGTGACGTCACGGAATAAACTGCAGCCATGATGAGGAAGAGCACACCAACTATTTCCGGCCCAAATCCATACTGAAGTTTTTAAAACAGTCGAAATTTTATATCTTGGACCGGAGAGAAAAATTTTATGGGTCAATGGGCGAGGCAAGCTACCCGTCAATTTCGGAAAGAATACTTGAGAATCTCCACCAATAGCCTTATCAATGTTTTAAGCGTCAATTTTAAGTTTTGATTGAAAAAAAAAATATCTGAAGATTATCTTATCTTGTTATTTTCGTATTTTTTGCAAGTAAAATACTCTTAAGTGTAACAATTTCTCTGACACAAAGAACATTTTAGCTTTCAGTCGATTTTTGAGATTTCTATGTCGATTATCATCTGATAATTTCACACAGAAAACAGTATCAAACGATAATCTCAACATTTTGGAAGACTTAGACCTGCTGTCGTTCTTTCCGCTTCTTAGTGACATCAAAGTCGTGATGACGTAACCAGGTTTCCTTGTAAATGACGTGCAAAATGACGCGTTTAGATGTTCACACTGTATGAATACGCGAAGCGGATTCAAACATAAGTTTGATTAGGTTTTTCGGTTCATACCTCCACGGAAACAAAAAAAAAATATTCTCTTCGTTTCTTATAATTTAATGAATTCAATCGAAAAAAGCAAATTCTTTCCAAATATAGATACCTTTTTTATGGAACTATTTTTGTGAGGAATCCTACAAAATAGGTGCGTGATCAAAATTTTGTTTATGAAGTTATGAATAATCTTTTCGGCCAATCAGAACGCTCACTTTTGATAGACGAAACTAAAAAATAATTATTTTGTTAAATATCATTGAAAGTAAGACACATACCACTCTAAGGTGAGGCTCCAAGGTTGGGTCAAGGATTGCCCAGATAGAAGCCGCAATAATGATAGTCAAACTGTTGATGATCGATCTTGGATTCAAAACCAGCTTTTTAATCGATAGATCATCACTGTCTTCTTCTACAGAATCTAAAAAATAATGAGGAAATTGAATGTAATGGCATGAAATATTGATATCATTTAAGAAATGAAGAGAACATTTATTTGTTGTGATTAAGGTATGAGCCTAGAAACTTAATCACACTAATGTATGAACCCGCTCAACTCTTTCCTGATTTTGAAAAATTTTAGACCTGCCAAATTTAAAGGATTTAAAGACGACAATATAAAATTCATTTTATTTCAAAAATCAAAATTCAATAGGGTAGCAAATGTTGTGGAAAATGAAGAAATTGCTTGTTTCAGTCATATCGCTGGATGGATTCCTGGTATTTCTCACACCAGTACTACCACTACACTCTTTCCTAGCCGCCAGCAGCTATCCCACTTAGGTTTACGATTATCCACCCATTGGTGGGAGACAAATGTCGGAAAGAATATGTGCCGCCGCCGGGGACGAACCCATGACATCCCATAATTGAAGATTAGGAGTCTGGCGCGCTACCGATTGCGCTATGACGGCGGCTTAAAACAAAATAGAGAATGTTTTATGTTTTCAATTAAGAGATGAAGAGAATATTTCATATTTTCATGGAGGTATGAAGAGAAAAACCTAATCACAGTGTATGAATACGCGAAGCGGATTCACACATTTTGTGATTAGGTTTTTCGGTTCATACCTCCATGAAAACAAAAAATATTCTCTTCATTTCTTATAATTTAATTGCAATAAGTGAAAAAAAACAAAAACTTTACAAATTTTGATACCTTTCTGTAAGGGACTATTTTGTGCAGAGGCCTACAAAATTGCTGCGTGCTCAAAATTTTGTTCATGGATGTTATGAATAATTCTTTTCGACCAATCAGAACGCTCGTTTTTGATAGACGAAACTAAAGATTAAATTATTAAGGTATGAACCTAAAAACTGCATCACACTGTATGAATAAGCGAAGTGATTTCATGCTTTAGCGTGATTAAGCTTTTAGGTTCATACCTTATTGAAAACAACAACAACAGTAAATATTCTCTTCGTTTCTGAAAATTCAATGCCTCAAGCAAAACAAAGCAATCTACTTTGTGTGAAAGCGTATAAAATGGTTGAGAGCTAAAATTCTGCTCATTGAAAAAATCAGTCGCTTGAATTTTGAAGGACAAAACTAAATTTTAATAATTAACCCATTCCCACACAAGCCCTCCATTTTACGCTCCTAAAGAAAAAAGCTTTGGAAAACATTGTGGAAAATGAAGAAATTGCTTGTATCAAGCAATTTCTTCATTATCCACATTGTTTTCTATCCCAAAAGACGAACATTTGTAAAATTCCATCAACTTGAAATTGTTGTCTGCAGCTTCTTTTAATTTGGACCAGTCTAAAATTTTGTTGTGTTGGAATGGGTTAAACGAATAATCTATACACAACTATTTAAAGCTAGGCATTTTACGAGCACAAACTTGATTTTGTATTGATAACAATTTTAGAAAAATCGCGAAAATATCGATTTACGTATTCCGCGAAATAGGTAGCGCTGTTTATAAAATGACGCCATTTAATGCATTACATGACGTTTTTTTCACTATAACGAAAAGGCGTTGCCTTGGGTTTCAACTTTTTTTGCATAGAAACTACAATTGTGTAATGTATAGAAAAAATGTTTAACTGGTTTGTTTCACTCGCGCGCCATAGGTCATGTAAAAATATCATTTACATTTGAATGTCCAATAAAAACCGATTTGATAGAGGAATATCATGCTTATTCGATAATGTTATAAAGCCAAGGGATATTTTCAATTTTAGTATATTTATATTTCATATCTAATTAGTGTTGGTTTCCCACAAGAAAACTGTAACCATATCACTAGGTTCGTCAAAAATGAACAAGATTTCGAAATATGGTAAACAAATATATGTAGGACCTTTGTACATATCGAAGAAATCCGGGATCTCTACGAAAATACATTGGCATTTATTGATTGATCGAATGGGGTTTATCGCAACCTTTAACAGTATTTCAATCCTATTGCGGCGACTGGAACACCTCACAATGGATTCCTGGTATTTCTCACACCAATACTACCACTAAATCCTTTCCGAGCACCCAGCTGCTCATCCCGATTAGGTTTACTATTATCCAGCTATTGTCGGAAAGGATATTCGCCGTGGCCGGGCATTTAACGCGGGACCCATTGACTAGGAGTCCTACGCGCTACCACTCAATACATTGGTATTATTACCATCTTGAGAAGGGAGTGTTATCCAAATTATTGGAAGAGCGACCAAACAACATCCACCAATTACTGCAAACGGTAATACAAACCCTCCAGCCTATAAACAGAAGATAGAATAAAGTAAAACTTGTGTTAATCGATTACCAGATAACAAAATTTTAGACTGCTCCAAATTTAAAGGAGTTGCAGACGACATTTTAAAGATTATGAAATTATATATTTTTTTCAACTTATTTGGTGGAAAACGTTGTGTAAAATGAAGAAATTGCTTGTTACACAATGTTTTCCCAATTCTTTTTCTTGAGGGGGTCCAAAAGCGTCATTCTGTGGGAACGGGTTAACCGATTACCAGATGACAAAATTTTAGACTGGTCCAAATTCAAAGGTGTAGACGACAATTTATGCTAGTTGAATTTTTTCTCAAAAAATCTGTCTTAGGGTAGAAAATATTGTGGACAATTAAGAAATTGCTTGTAACAAACAATTTCTTCATTAACTACAATGTTTTCTTCAAAACTTTCTCTATTGTGGGCGTCAAAATGCGTTATTGAGTGGGAATGGGTGAAGCAACCACTCAAGGGAGGGTCCAAATGCTGTCGCTTAACCCTTTACAGTATTACACAGATTTAGACCTCCCCAAATTGAAACGTAATGAAAATGACAATTTAAAGGCGATTTTATTTGGAAACTAATTATTCAGTAAGGTAGAAAATATTTTGGAAAAAGAGGTTGTTTGTTCTAGGCAATTTCTTCTTTTTCCACAATGGTTTTTCAAATATATAAACACAGGGACATGAAAAAACTTGAACAGAACAGAAAAAACTTGAATAGAACAGTAAAGTGTTAAGACAATTTTTGTCACATGTAGAAAGGGTCGATTCGATTTTAAATATATAAATTAGTAGAGAAATCTCACTGTATCCGATGTTGTTCGAATTCACGAGAATCGTTTGACAGTGAGGTTGACAATCATTTCAGGTAGGCGTATATCACCGGTACGTCAAAGATCGATTATAGACCGGCGGTCTAAATTGACCGATCGCTGGACACGCCCACTAACTCCAGCAGGAGTTCAGAGTTATATATTAAACACAGGGACTTGTCACAATTTATTTTTTAAATACTATGTACAAAAGAACATCAATTGTGACAAGTCCCTGTGATATTAAACGGTGTCATTTTGCAAAATTCGTGGTGAACTGTGAAATCGGTCGCCATATATATTGTGTTTTCTTGTTTGTATGTCGACTTAACAAGGTAACTACAGTTTGGCTAAGCTTTTTTTGACACTAAAGCAAACAAGGGCCTTCATACATGTAATATCGATATGCAAAAGCAAGGTTTGAGTGATGTTTTCTTGTCGATTTCAATTTGTGTTTATTTACATTTTGAAATAGAGGCGAATTCACCCGATTCTTCACGAAAATCTTCGTTAATCTTCGGCATTGATTGTTATAAGCACACGTGCTGATGGACAATTTCGTTAATCTTCGTGACCTAGCCATTTATTTGAATGACAAGCGAAAGATAAAACGTCATCACTGACGTCAAAATTTAATGTAAACAAACCTTAAGCTGTGGTGGGTCACAATTTAAAATATCGGAACTTTTTTTATGAATTATAGGCTTACTGCAAAGAGTCTAATTTCAATCGTTATATCTATTTATGCTTTTGAGCCTGGAATATGGTTTTCCAATTTATTTTATAGTGTGTTTTGGGGGAAGATATGGCTTTAAAAGTGAGTAGCCATGCGTTTTGAATTTCCTCTCGGACGCAAGTGGGCGTGGCCAGCTGATTGCTACTTGAGTACACGAATACCTTAATAGGTGTTTTTAAAGAACTGTCCATAAATAGCACAGTTAATGTTCTATATGATTGCAATAAAACATAAAAAACAAACAACTGTCCCAAGTTTTATTCGAATACCATGTGTTGGCAATCGATTTCTTTTCAAATTTTCTTTTCTTTCTTTCTTGTTATTTTTATTCGTTTACTTATTTATTTACCACCAAAATGTTGTCAAGTGATAATGCTAAGGCGGTTATCAGCATTTTTCTCATATCGCTAAAAGTTTCAAGTTAGATAACAAGCCGCCAGTGCGTACGAACCGACTCTACACAAACTAGCACACATTTTAACCTGTATATGTATATGACTCTGTGTGAGACATTTTTAGCTAGTAAAACATCAGCTTTGATAGCTTAACTTAACAGACAAAATTATGAGATCTTCTCAAAGTTCAGCGAGTGCAAACTGCCACTGGAGGCTTAACCACTAAGTCCATTGAAGGCCTATGCCGTAAAAAGTAGTTCTTGTGTATTTCAGGAATATCGTAAACTCTATTCAAATTGTAGAGAACCCTCTCAAAAGCATGCTATTTAACCCATTCCAACTCATTTCCGCTATTTAAGCATCTCAAGAAAAAAACTTTGGAAAAAATTACGGACAATGAAGTAATTGCTTGTTACAAGCAATATCTTCATTGTCCAAAATGTTTTCTACCCAACAGTGGAAATATTTTCTAAATTCAACCCACTTCAAATTGTCGTCTGCAACTTCTTTCAATTTGAACCATTTTCGGATTTTTTCACGTTGTAATGGGTTAACTCCTATGTTACTTTAACCTCGTTTATTTATCATCATAACCTTTAGCAAAGAAGACTACTTAACAAAAGTACGCTTTGCAAGCTTACAGTACTTTCAGTACTTTGATTAACTATTATACCGCGGACATTTAACGACACTGCTATCAACACAGTACATTTTCATTCGTCTACAGGAACTTGGAGTAATTATATATCTACAGAGATTTGTCTCCCATCAATAAACGGAGGCTCAAGAAAGGATGTAATGGTAGTACTGGTGAAAAAAAAATACCAGGAATCCATGGCACGGTGCTTCAGTCACCGCGATATGACTGAAATATTGTTAAAGTGGCGTTAAACCCCAAATAAACAAACACATATCTACAGAGAGTAAAGTGAAGAATTTGATCAGACTGTGCTTTTGAACAGACTTTCGGTTATATAACGATGTCGTTCACTTGTTATATGGGCTTTCTGGGTACCAACAGATGGGGTTAGGGCTCTGAATGTTTTGCCCAAGGAAATATCCGCGTGGTCAGTGAATGATTGAGATTCAGACCCGCACTAGAAGTGAAAGTTCTTTCATTTTAATTAAAATCAAAGGACTGAAAGTCCTGAGAGCGGTTTTGCTGGTTTATCAGTAACCGCGCTCAATGATGCGAGCATGTTTCATCAATATGAGTAAGTAAAACGTACACCTAAGTGGGATGAGCAGCTAGAGGCTCGATAAGGATGAAGAGGTAGTACTGGTGTGTGAACTACCAGGAATCCATGGTTAGGAGCTCCAGCCGCCCCGATAAAACTGAAATACTATTAAAAGTTGCGTTAAACCCTATTCAATCAATCATGACCCCTTACTGTTTACCGAAATCGCTATTTTGAATCAATCGCAACGTTTTCTTCTTCAGTGCGTGAAAATTTGTGGTTGTGTGGTAAAAGTTTAAATGATAAAAGGTAAAGAAATCAAAGCTAACATTCAATTCTTTTTTCGTTGAGCATATTTTTTATCACAATTGAAGTACTACATGTCCGTTTCAAAGATTTAGTCGAATTCGAGAGGTAAAAGGTGTTATAGTCGATGGGGTAAATAGGCGCTTGAGTCGCGTCTATAACAGGGTTGTAACGTGTTACATATACTGTGTATACGGGGTGTAAATTTGCCCAGCCCTGCCAGGACAAAACACCAGCAGACAGTTTACATGTATTCGCTAACTCCACTAACCACGAGGGAATTATTTCTCTCATTTTGACAATTCATTTGACAATTTACCATGGATATATTAAGTCAAAGTTCCTGGATATTCATGACTAAAAGGAGGCTGTTGGCATTCAGTAAGTAAGTTATTTTCTTCATAAGCGATGAAACAAGATGGAGGCGATCACATAGATTTTCACTTCAAGTTTATGAGCATGCGTGGAAATGAGCGGAAATGCGTGAGAACTTGTTTCCGGTTGATCGATATGAAATACCGGTTTTTCCTAAAAAAAAAACGCTAAAATAGTTTTTCTGCAAAACCATTGAATCTGGACAGGGCTAAATTCTTGCAAATTAGGAAAGGGTTGATATGTCTAAGTGTTACTGGGACTTTAAACTATTATCATTGTCTCAATTTTAAGAACTTACCGAATATAGAAATCCACCCATTGCAGGCCCTGCCACCATTCCAATACCCGTAAATATTTCCCCGATGCCCTGGAAATAGAATTGATGAAGTGATGTTAGATTTTGCAAAACAAACACAGGAGTATTGGATAACGCTAGGTATATTGCGAGATACAACAGTACTGTCATCGTCGCTGTTATTCTAAATGATCGATTGACCAATCAAATCACTCAATTAGAACGACAGTCAACGTTGATCTCTAACATGTATCGTAAGCATTTTTTCAGGGCGGCAACTTAGCCCATTACCAGACGACAAAATTTTAGACTAGTCCAATACCAAAGGAGTTGTAGACGACAATTGAAAGTTTGTAAAATTTTAGATTTTTTCAAATTTCTTGGTAAAAAAATTGTGGAAAATGAAGAAAATTGCTTGTTTCAGGCAATTTCTTCAATTTATACAATGTTTTCCGACATACTTTTCCTTGGGTGTTGTCAAAAAGCGTGATTGTGCGGGAAAAGGTTAAACGTAAAAAGTACAGTTTATTTAGGTGGCCAATTAACGAGTTCCTTTTTATTTTTTGTTCTTGACCACATATTATACAAATAATGTCGATTATAGCCTCAACCAAACTGCTATTTCTTAAATCAGTGGGCGTGACCGGCATACCGACATGGTAAGTCTCTTATATGTAATTTTTTTTTCTAGAGAGCTGTAATCTGTTTTCGAAAGCCCCGTTGCTCATGACTTGCTCTGGGCCCGTGATTTACGCAAATCTGTCAGTATGTCTCAAAGCTACATCCAATTGAAGGATCGCGATTGTCAGTCAAAGAATCAATCGACCATTTAAATCATTCATTTAACCGGAATAGAACTTTGAACGCCGACATTGGCCGACAAATATAAGAAGCATTATGTTGGTTTGACGAATTTTAAGATGTTAAGGTCGTCAAACAACTATTTTACAATATTATTTGATATTTCTTACAATAAAACTTCCAAATTCGTGCCCTTTCAAACCCTTTTGGAGCTCGGTGGGCATTGCCAGTGATCGCCGTTTATTGTCTTTTAAAGCACGTCTATTATAAAAAGTAATTTTTCGTCTCATACAAAGTTTGTATTTTTATATTATTACAGTACCTAGATGAAAATGTCTGTCACGAAGGATTTTACACCACTTTTCATAGGTGATAAGCCTATACTTACAAACACCATGGCAACGTTGTCTGGGAACGCCTTTACTAGCATCACAAAACCCGCGTTACTAAGAGCCGTGCAGCCGAGAGCCAGCATAACACGTACGATAAAACACAAGCTGACGTAAAGTGTGACGCCATCTTGAAACGGCACCAGATCCAGAACACTACATAGAAAAAGTTAAAAAAGAAATGAAAAAATAACTAGTTATCCTGAAAAAACTTCCTAAATGACCTTACTTTGTGACCTTTGTGATGTTGTGATTACATCATAATTATCTGGACAAATTTAAAGATACCAAACATCATATTTTTACTAGTTATTGTATTGACCTTTAGAATCTGTTTAAAAAAAAACAACTTTTTTTAATTAAAGTCCCAGTAATACATTGTCTCCAACAGATAAATTCGAAAGATCACCGCGCTTTAAAAGATACTTTTACGTTTTATCCAAAATAATTTATTAAAAAATAAGTCATTTGAGTGTCGCTTAATTCATTTTATCAACCTTTTTCGTAAAGTGTCCACCCAAAGCATTTATAACGTCTTAATTTCATTCGGACATAGATCACTCGATTTTTGAATTAGAATAAAAAAAACACCACTTTTTAAATACAAAGCCTTTAGAGTCTGGTATCTTTTGAATTACTATGATAGAGATAAAGCGTAACTTGGACTTTAACCCTTTCCCGTTCAAATACGGGATTTTACGTAGGTGTGATTTTATACTTGAGAAAACATTGTGGAAAAAGAAGAAATTGCTTGCGACAAGCAATTTCTTATTTTTCCACAATATTTTCTACCACATAGGATGGTTTCATTTCAAATTGCATCAAATTTTCATTGTAGTCTGCAACCTCTTTCAATTTGGACCAGTCTAAATCGTCAAAAAACAGGAAATAGTTAACAGGACTTCCACGGACATGTTTTTAAGTTTTATGGAGGCGACCTGTCATGTCTCGTACAACTATACAATTATAATATTCATTTCGACCCACCAGATTATCATTTTTCTAAGGCGCACCACTTATCATTCGCCCATTGTTGGGAGACAAGTGACTTTTGTCATTTGTCAAGCCGGGGTTCGAACTCTTTTCCCCAGGATCGGGAGCATAGTGTGTTGCCGACTGAACTAACCGGGCTCGGTCGACTGTAGGAAATGGTACGTATATGTCCATTGCATATCTCATAAAGATTTGGAAAAAAAGGAAGTTACCATATGAATTATGTCATGCATGAACACACTTACCCGAACAGAAAAGTACAGACACACGTAACAAATAGACCCGCTACATACATAAATTTACTTCCAACTGTTGGTATCTGAAATAAACAATAGAATCTCTATTGATTGACTGGATTCTCCACCGACAATGATATTTTACCCAAATGCCAGACGATCCTGCACGCTTATATGTAATCAAAGCACCGTAAGCTAGCAAAGCATAGTTTAGTTAAGTAATCTTCTTTGTCAAAGCCGATAACATGATAAATAAGCGCCCAATGAATTAACCCATTACAACATGACAGAATCCAAGGCTGGTTCATATAAGAAAACATTGTAGACATTGTCCACAATGTTTCCTAGAGGTTGTTTTCTTGAGATACAGGCAGGGTTGCAATATTCCTGAAATCCATAAGAGCTACTTTTTATGGCGAAGGCATTCAATGTATTTAGAGATTAAGCCTCCAGTAACAGTTTGCACTCTTTGAACTTTGGGAAGACCTCAAACTTAAGGTATCAAAGCTGACGCTTTCCTAGCTAAAACACGTTAAAAAAGCGAACACATTCACACTGTGCCGTTTAGGTCAAAAGTCTACTTTAAGTCGATTCAGCATAAATGACGCGTGCACTCGCGCACTCTTAAAATTAACTGGTTTACCAGTATTATTTACGCAAGGACACGTTATATATGCTGAAACGACTTAAAGTGGTATTTTGACCGAAATGGTACACCATTCAGTTCAATCAAGCTATAATTACGTCAATTAGTTCGCAAACCCAATATTTTACATTTTTGTTACATGTTATGGGGCATATTTTCGCAAAATAAGGCAGTTTGATACCGAAGTGGATCTTCATGTCGCAGCTTAGTGGGAGTGGCTAGCGATCCGTCTCATATAAGCGTGTCATCTTACCAAACGTCCAAACAACGGTGACGTCATGAACTGAACCAACGCAAATATACCGAAGATCCACCCTGATATTGTCCCATTTACGTTCTTCTTGTCCGCCTGAAATAAATAAATGAAATGATAAAAATACGTAAATAATATATCAATACTGAATACGTGGATAAACATTGAGTATTATGTAACGACAGAGATACAACATCTAGTATTTGCTTTGAGCTGCGTAGAAAAATGTTGATGTTTCACGAGGCCGAAGGTCGCGAAGAATCTAAAATTTTTCTCCGCAGCGAGAAGGAAATTGATAGGGAATAAATATGTTACGATGGAGATACAACATCTTTTATTTGCTTTGAGCTGTGGAGGAAAATTTTGATATTTCACGAGACCGAAGGCCGAGTAGATTATCAAATTTTCCTCCGCAGCGAGAAGCAAATACAATATGTTGTATTGCAATCGTAATATGATATTCCATTCATTATATACCTGTCTTATTATATGAATTCGACGAAATAGTAGTTAAAATTTATTTCTAAAAGTATTTCCCTTCTTCTTTACCATTCTGACGTCATATATGAATGAAAATGACGTCATGTTAGTCTACCTTATATAGAACTGTATTTGACACTGATATATAGATTTTTCTGACCTATTTTTTCTGTGTTGAATGTATATTCTTTAAGAAATTTATTATAATATAATAAATAACGAAATCAATGGAAAGGAAAAGACAAATAAATGAATATACAGGTTTAAAAAATCTAAGTCAAATAGGATACAAAAAAAATCTACTTAAATGAATATCAGAGTAGAGAGCATGTGTTAAGTTTCAGAGCAATAGCATTAGAAGAAAGCGGGATTAGTAAAACTTAAGCCAAATGTCTAAGTCCAAAAAGGTCATAATTCTACCAAATTATCCGAACAATGAATCTTCGCCTAGGCGATGATATAACGGTAAAAAAAGAATGTGCAAAGTTTCAGAGAAATAGCATTAGTAGGTACAGAGATATAAAAGAGATAAGACAGTTGAACGTAAAACTTCGACAAAGATATAGTCTTTTAAGTTCCCTTATGATCTTAAGAAAATGAGCAGCTTTTTTCTAAAACAATGTGCTTAAAATCAGACACCGCTCGTAGAATAGACACCCAATTACTACTGAACTACGAATAACAACAAAATAACCAAAATGAAATTTATGTAGAAAAATAATAAATAAATATGAAATAAAAAGATAACGTGAATTAACAAATAAATGAAAAGAAAAATAACTTACCTCAAGAGGAAAGAATGGCGCCAAAATTGAAAGACTTAGAAAACTGAGCAAGTTTGTAATACTGGTAGCTATGAGAATAACTTTTTGATTTCGAGTTAACGTTCTGAAACTAAACTTTGATTTATCGTCTTCGTTTTTCTTTGCTTCTTCGTCGTCTTTAAAATCGTCTGGATTTAGTTTAACACTTTTGTCTGACTTGTGCACATAATTTGATGACGTTTCACATGAGTCGTCTAAATCTATTTTTAGCCGCAAACTCCCTTCTGCCAATGGCCACGCTGCATTGTGTGCGAGTAACCCGGGCATACGCACTCCTTGTGTCCAACTTCCGGAAAGGCTGTTGTCGTCATGGAGGTTAGCTGACCCTTCAAGGTCATTATGAAAACGTGAATCCTCACTTTTGTAGTCACTATCTGGCGTCGAAGCTTTGTATTCACAATATTCATCTGTTTCGTCATTCCCGTTGTTACAAAAACTACCGTCAATTCTCAGGGAGCCATTTTGAGTTTTTGTGACTTTGACCCGAGTCTGATCATCTTCTTCATTTGTAAAACTAAATGATGGTCTATTTTCCAAAGAATCAGTACTTTTTGCAATGTTCATTTTTCACGTCATTGCTATACCTAAAAATGATGTAATAATGTTGGAGACCTAATTAATACGAAGGGAATTTTATGTTACAATAGTCATACAACATCTTGTATTTGCTTTGATCTGCGGAAGAAAATGTGGATATTTCACGAGACCGAAGGTCGAGTGGAATATCAAATTTTCCTCCGCAGCGAGAAGCAAATACAAGGTGTTGTAACGCAATCGTAACGTAATATTCCATTTATTATATATATTATTTTTCATAGGATAAAATTGATGAAATAATAGAAAAATCTGTATTTCTACAGGTATCTCCCTTTTCCTTGACCATTTTGATTACGTTTATAAGCATTATTACGTCATATACATAATGAAATTGACGTCATCTTAGACTGCCATATATAGAACCGTATTTACGATTTTCTAAAGTGTCCGATATGTATATATAAATTCTAGAAAAAACCTATAGATATATAATAAAGAAATATATGTACATGTCTTCCCCAAACATCTTATTTAATCTAATGATAGAATTTGACAATATTTATTGCATTTTGAAGTTAAAATAATTATGTGAAAAAATTGATTCCTAACTATCTATTTGCGTTCTTCGTCTCACCAACTTCGCGCGAATTGAATCGTTTGCCGCTATCTGAGACGCGTTTGTCCCCACAAGAAATGAACGAAAAATAGAGCTAACTTCAAATTTCCTGCTTTATTTTCGGCAAGATTGAGAAATAATATTTTGAATACAATAAACTTTAGTCCTCTTTACACCAAAGATAATTTCCATAAGTGATATCACCCGCTATCAAATCACTCAACCGTGAGTATTGCTATATATAAACATGTATTAAATCACACACATTAGAATTCCATTCAGAGTAAAAAAATAAAAAAGATTCGTCACACGTTTTGAACTGATGTCAACAATAACAGACGAGCTTTGTCAGATATATCCTCAATGGACGACAAAAATATCGTAACTACAGCTTAGATAAGCTGTAGTTACAATACTTTGGGCGTCCATTGAAAAATTATTTGCTGATCATATGATTAGATTTAACCCCTTCACCTTGTTATGGTCGTGAAATAATTATTATTGAACGGTAAATAGAGTTCATTACTTTCGATTGGACAATTGCTGGCCCCGCCCACTTACCTCGTTTGCCACGCCCATTGTCTCTAACAGGAAGTTCAACTTTGATTCTCATCGGCGTTATTTTGCAAAATTCAGTACCAGTAGCATGGACCAAAGAAGTAGAATGGAATTTTAATGAAATGCGTTATATGGAAAATCTACTTAATCCTATGGAACAGTTTCTTTCTTTCTTAACCCGTGTATGATTTTTACTTCGGCTATTTTCGGCAAACCCCCGATGTGTTGCTATAGCCAGGCCAACGTCTGCGTCACCGTCGTCGTCCGTAAACTTTAACATTTTGTAATAATTTAATTTTTAGTTTCGTCTATCAAAAACGAGCGATCTGATTCGTCGAAAAAATGTATTCATAACTCAATGAACAAAATTTTAGCACGCAGCGATTTTGTATGCTTCCGAACAAAATAGTCCCATAAAAAGGTATCAAAATTTGTATAGCTTTTTTGTTTTCGCTCGATGCTATTGAATTATAAGAAACGATGATAATTTTTGTTGTTTTTGTTGTTGTTGTTGTTTTCATGGAGGTATGAACCGTGTGATTAGGGTTTTCGGTTCGTATCTCCATGAATCAAAAAAAAAAAAAAACTCTTCATCTCCTAACCCTTTCCTGTACAAACCTGGGATTTTACGTCGCTATGATTCTACACTTGAGAAAACATTGTCGAAAAAGAAGAAATTGCTTGTTACAAGCAATTTCTCCCTTTTCCACAATATTTTCTACCACATAGGATGGTTTCATTTAAAATTGAATCCAATTTTCGTTGTCGTCTGCAATCTCTTTCAATTTGGACCAATCTAAAATTTCATTAAACAGGAAAGGGTTAAATATCTCTGGTATTACTGAACAAATCACTTGAAACTCAGAATATATGTTCATTTCTCTTACGCACTCTCTCTCCAATATGAATTATGTTCACGAGTTAATTGTGGTCCACAAAATCTTTAATTTGGATCGGTCAAGAAATTTTCGTCTGGTAATGGATTAGGGCTTTTCTCGTCAAAAACGAAGAATTAATAAATGAATAGATAGATAAAACTTTCTCGTCATTTTTTCCTTCTAATAAAGCAGACATTTTCTGTATAAAAATCTTTGTTCAGTTCTGATTTATCATAGTTTGAAAAAATTCAATTCGTTTTTTTCCAGAAAGATGTTCGTTTATTCAAAGGAATAACCTTGAGCAAGCCACCAGGCTTAATCGGCTTTTCAAAAACTTTTCTGGGCTACGGGAATAGACAAGCAATTGGCGGATAGCAGACCCCGCCTACTTACTCCGATGGCCACTCACAGTGACCCCGCTGACTACTCCCACTGACCCCGCTGACCACTCCCAGTGACCCCGCTGGCCACTCCCAGTGACTCCGCTGGCCACTCCCAGTGACCCCGCTGGCCACTCCCAGTGACTCCGCTGGCCACTCCCAGTGACCCCGCTGGCCACTCCCAGTGACTCCGCTGGCCACTCCCAGTGACTCCGCTGACCACACCCTCTGATTCCAGTTCAAAAATCAAACAAGCTATTAAATTTGTTGGTTGGCGACCTAAACGTAATAACTACAGCTTGAATAATCTGTAGTTACAGTGTTAAAGTCGCCTAGCAAACACAAATGCTAAACATACACAACGGCCAATAATGGAGTTTAAAATTCATTTCTGGTCTAAATGGACAATTTGATTAGTCGATTAAATCCATGATTGACGTCCACGATTTGTAGAGACTGTTGAAGTTAAACATTCTATGATCTATCAACCAAATGTTAAACAGTCCATTCTTATCATGCATATCAGGATCAATGTCTCTATTTCTCACAATGTTTTATCCATATGATGTAAAGAATAATTGTAGTCGTACATGTAATCGAACTAATTGATTGGTTGACTGGTTTTGATTGACAGCCGCGATGGATTAATTCGATTCGATCTATGCATAAAATTGCAACAAGCCACCTTTTGTCATGAACTCGGACGACAACTCGATATCTGTGTGATTTAATTACGAAGATAATTTAATTACATATTCAATACACGCACGGAGCAACTTGCACTGATAATATTTTACACTAAATTATCTTATCGGTTAACCTATTCCCACACAAGCTTTTTTACTTTTTTGACTTTTTAACATTCTGTGTGGAAATGAAGAAATTAATTGAAGCAAGCAATTTCTTATTTTATACAACATTTTCCTGGTTTTGTTCCGGGGGGCGTCAAAAAGCGTCATTTGTGGGGTTGGGTTATCAAGAGATAATATGCGGTGACATACAATGGAAATCTTAAAAAAAAGGTGAAAGCATTTAAACCTAGCCAGTCTTCGAAACCCCCACAAACACAACGAAGTCAATATTTTTTATCATTACTAACTTGTCTTTTAGCCTACACATTTGCAAAAGTTTCTCCTTTAACCTTTTACCAGACGATGAAATGACTGATCCATTTTCAAGATGTTCCAGACGACAAATTTTAGATTGGATTTTTTTTTACTTTGTGGTAGAAAATATTATGGATAATGGTGAAATTGCTTGTAACAAGCAATTTCTTCATTTTCTACTATATTCTCCAGAGCTTTTTTCATATGGGCGTTTGAAAGAGACATTGCGTGGGTTAAACCCGATGATATCGTGTGTGTATATCACACATCACATATCACATTATATCACAGAGCTCGTATATACATTTAGAGCAAAGTATCGGTTTCATAATACTCTCAAAGGCGCATCTTTAACCCTTGTCATGCTGAACCCGAAATATTCCTGTTTTGGCAGGAGGCATAGACAGAGATCAGCCTTCACATAAGCGCAGTCTGATCTTGGTCTAGACCTCCCGGTTGTCCCTTTAACCAATGGTTGTTTAAATCATTAACTTCCAAAGAAATATTGACCCTCTATAAGACCTTCGAGTGCTTCAATTGCTTCTAGTACTTTGATTTAACCCATTCCAACGCAAGAAAATTTTAGACTGGTCCAAATTGAAAGAAGCTGCAGACGACAATTTAAATTTGATGGAATTTTAAATTTGCCAGTATTTTGGGGTAGAAAACATTGTGGATAATGAAGAAATTGCTTGATACAAGCAATTTCTTCATTTTCCACAATGTTTTCCAAAGCTTTTTTCTTGAAGGGCGTAAAAAGGAGGGATTGAGTTAGAATGGGTTAAATGCAAATCTTTATAGAATTTTCAAGTCAGCATGACAAGGGTTAAAATATATTTTGTTACAAACGTATGCTTTATAGATATCAAAATCAGTTTTCTTCGTTTTCTTTCCTGTTGATTATATTTGGGTACTGGTACTACAAAGGACTAATCGCTGGCCCCGCCCACTTACTCATTTTGCCCCACCACTCATTGACTCCAACAGGAAGTTCCGCTTCAATTTTTAAAGGTGTTATTTTGCAAAATTTATGGCCAGTTTCTTGTCACATATATGTAGAATGGTTGGTTGGCGACTTAAACGTCATAACGACAGCTTGATTAACCTGTAGTTACGACGTTTTTGTCGCGAAACCAACAAAAGAAATCATCAAAATGGCGGCCTATATCGGAGTTCAAACTGAACTTCCAGTCTAAATGTATGATTTGATTGGTCGATTGATTCCTTGGTTAACAGATGCGATTGGTCAGTTGTTCTAGCAGTAAGTATTAACTGTGATGTTGGTTCACCAAATCACAAACCGAACCCAAAACCGTCGGATCCATGCTCGACGGCGCATTCTTTCAAACAGGAAATAGGGCAGCCAAATATCAAATTTACATTATTGTCAACAATCTAATAGCCATTTTTATCTATTATTATCATCGCTAATTTAACAATTTTCTACTCAATTGATCTCAAGATTGATAAGTTTATATTGACTAAATGAACAGCTATCAAATGTCAGAAATCAAGGGACATAAACCAAATTCAGATACTATACAACACATTGATTTGTCTCCCTTTTAGGTAGTTCGAATTCAACTGCTGCGGCCAAAGCGCAGCGTTAGCGTATAGGACTCCTAGTCATGGGGTCCCGGGTTCGGTCCCTGGCAGCGGCGAATAGTCCTTCCAGCATTTGCCTCCTACCAATGGGTGGATAATCGTAAACCTATGTTGGATGAGCAACTGGAGGCTCGGAAATGGAGGGTATAATTTTAGTTCTGATGTGAGAAATACCAGGAATCCATTGTTAGATGCCGCGATATGACTTAAATACTGTTAAGAGTGGTGTTAAACCCCAATCACTCAGTCGAGTTCAATTATTTCAACAATCTTACACAAACCCTGTATGTGGGTACTCCGGATCATTGGAAATCGTCTTTCTGAGATGATTCCAATTACATGTAGTTCCTAAAACGCAGGGTTTCTTTGAGAAAAGAGTCGAGACTGGTATTACCAGGCCTCTTAAAACTCATGCATATTAACACATTCCCGCACAAGCCCTCTTTTTACTCCCCCAAGAAAAAAGCTTTCGAAAAAAATTATGGAAAATGAAGAAATTGCTCGTATCAATTTCTTCATTATCCACAATGTTTTCTATCCAAAAAGACAAAAAAATTAAAATGCCATCACTTTGAAATTTTCGTCTGCAGTATCTTTCAATTTGGACAAGTCTGAAAAAAAATGTGTGGGAATGAGTTAACGTGCTGGAGATAAACAGATCTGAAAATACACATGGTTGAAATGCTTTTTATCAAACAGTTATCAACTAATGAGTCAATGAAAAAAAAATAAAAAAAAAAAAAAAAAATGATACGATACAAAGCGATTGTTTTTCCATAGTGTAAATGTAAGTTCGTTAGATCATAAAAATACTTGTCACCAATTTGATTAGTTCCCTTCTTGAAGACGTCTTTAACCCATTCCAACTCAAGAAAATTTTAGACTGGTCCAAATTGAAAGAAGCTGCAGACGACAATTTAAATTTGATGGAATTTTAAATTTGACAGTATTTTGGGGTATAAAACATTGTGGATAATGAAGAAATTGCTTGATACAAGCAATTTCTTCATTTTCCACAATGTTTTCCGAAGTTTTTTTCTTGAGGGGCGTAAAAAGGAGGGCTTGAGTTGGAATGGGTTGACCTATTACCAGAATTGTATATATGGTTGGAAAACGTTAAGGAATATGAAGAAATTGCTTGTAACAAACAATTTCTCCGATTTCCACAATGTTTTCTAAAGCGGTTTTCTTGAAGGGCGTTCAAAAGCGTGATTGTGTCGGAATGGGTTAATCCCTGCTCGACTTTTGACTCAGTGTTTCTTCTCGCCTTTTTGGGAACGTGTCTGAAACGAGACAGTAATGGGGGGAAACGTCATTTTCTGAAAAAAGAAAAAAAAGAAAGAAAGAAAAATTGGAATAAAATATTTCCATCACGGTTAAAGACTCAGATTTAAGTCCTGAGTTTTATTTACCTTCGTCATACAGGTTTCTTTACCTCTTAACCCATTACCAGACGACAATTTTTTAGACTGGTTCAAATTGGAGTTGCAGACGACAATATAAAGTTCGTGAAATTGTAGGTTTTTCCAACTTTCTCAATAGAAAACATGGTGTATAATGAAGAAATTGCTTGTTACAAGCAATTTCTTCATTTTCCACAATGTTTTCCAAAGGTATTTTTCTTTAGGGGCGTGCAAAAGCGTCATTGTGTGGGAATGGGTTAAGCCCTTTAATTTTATAAAGACGAGGATCTAAGAAGCAACATGTTTTTATATATTTATTTTTGGTTTTGTTTGTTTTTATTCATTTGTTAAGATCTCTCACTATCGTGTTTGGAATTGTCTTTCCCGAATTTTGGAAAAATGTCAATTTTTGCAATTTAGAACGGATGCTACTTAGGGACCCGTTCAAACAAGACAACACCAAAAAGACCAGGTCCCTTAAAACTTTGAGCAAAATTTATACATCGTCAGTGAATACGGCCAATTTTTTCTCTGGTTAAAGCATAGGGGTCCGTTATTCGAGTTCCTTCCACCCCATAGGCCAATGTTATATGGGTCCGTATATTCGAGGGCCTTCCACCCCATAGACCAGTATTATAATATTGGTCTATGGGGTGGAAGGAACTCGAATTACGGACCCCTATACTTTAAAGCCCTATTTATAATTTCAAAAACATTGACAGCTACGAAAACACTGTTTGTTTCATTTCGAAAGGAATAGATCTTTTCCCGCCATGTTTACTAAATATCGTCTGCACACAGAGACGCTTTTATAATAACACGAAAATTTGCATCTAATTAAACAACAAATCGAAAAACAATCATTTTGACCTTTTACATTCAACATTATTACGCATTTCTCAGCCTCCAAGATTAAAAATCCTCTTTTAGATGAAATCGTGATTTTGTCTGAAGTGTCGCTGACAGAAAATCAATATCCGGAACAGGTAGATTTCGGATTGCGCATGCGTACTCCAATTTTCCACCTGACAAATTCTGAATGAGAAGTAAATACGATATATGAAGGTAAATTTTGCAAGGTGTAAATATACGCTCATAAAGTGTGACGGGACAGTGGTTAGTTTATCTTGTCCGCGCGTGGAATACCTAATTAACTGATGCCCTTAATTGGTTTATGGCCTTGTAAAAGTGCTTCATGACCGTAAGACGCGACAGTCATTTTCGTTTCCAAGCGTCCATATCATTCGGACTTTCGTGACAAATTCCCGCGATGTGTCAAAATGTAAACAAACTTAAACAAAAGGTGAGTTAACCCTTTACTACAGACTACGTGTTTCAAGATTAGGAAAATTGTGAAGAATGATGAAGGTTTGTCATCAACAGGTGTCCGTGCTATGCAACCCGGTCAGTTTGTTAATATCTAAGTTTTCCATCTTTTCCCACAGTGTTTTGAGCTTTAATATATAACCACAGGAGTTTGAAATCCTATGAATGTGAAATTGTAAAATTATTTATTCTAAAGGTGTAAAAAAAAGAGCACAATATACATTGATAAGCCCATGCCGTTCCCTTTTACAGAAATGAATAGTATAGGGCTAACATACACCTTTTGATTTTTCTATTTGAATATTGTTTAACGCTGCTTTCAACAATCTTTCAGTTATATTGCAGCGGCTGGAGCACCTAACAATGGATTCCTGGTATTTCTCACACCAGTACCGCCATTACATCCTTTCCTAGCCTCCAGCTGCTATCCCACATAGGTCTACAATTATCGACCCATTTGTGGGAGACAAATAGTCGGAAAGGATGAGTGCCGCCTTCGGGAATCGAACCTGGGACCTCTAGATTGACAGTATGACGCGATACCAACTGCACTATGATGGCGGCAACATACACCTTCTGAGTACTATCTTATACAACTCTTGTCATACTGAATAAAATCCTTTTCAGAATCGTATAAAATTCAAAGCGATGAAAGCGCTGGTAGTACTTGTTGTTCAGTTGTCAATACTTCTTTTGAAAATTCATTTATAAATAATTCTGGTTTCAAAAGGACAGACAGGAGGTGTTGACAGTGATCAGCATGCACGCAAGTGCAGTCTGATCTTTATCTATACCTCCTGCTAAAACCGGAATATTCCGGGGTTCAGCATGACAAAGGTTAATTTACTAAGAAAAATGGAACTCCTGTTTATATAGGCTTACATATCAGACAACAAGATAAAATACTGGTCCAAGTATCGTAGGTCACCAAATTAGAGCTCAATTGTTAACACAGCTGAGTTAACCCTTTCTAGTGTTTTTTAATTTTAGACTGGTCCAAATTCAAAGAGGTTTCAGACGTCAATAAAGATGGGATTCAATTTGAAATGGAACCATCCTAGGTGGTAGAAAATATTGTTGGAAAAGGAGAAATTTGCATGTTACAAGCAATTTCTTCTTTTTCCACAATATTTCTAAAGTATGAAATCACAGTGTCTCAAAATCCAGGGTTTGACCAGGAAAGGGTTAAGAAAATATTGTGGACAAATGTATATTGCCTATCTCTATCATTTTCTCTTCTTTCAATGTTTCTAGAATATTGTTGATAAGCAGTCAAAACATTGTAACTTTTGGGTTGAAAACATAGCATGCATTTTGTTGCCTATGAAACAATTGTTTACTTTTGGGGTCAAAATATTCTTTGCTCAGCCAAAATTAAAAATTGACCATTTAACCCTTTCCATTTTTTTTTGGAAAGTTTAGACTTGTTCAAATTGAAAGAGGTGGCAGATGATAAAGAAAATTTGATGGATTTTGAAATGAAACCATTATATGTGGCAGAAAATATTGTGGAAAAAGAAGAAATTTCTTGTGACAAGCAATTTCTTCTTTTTCCACAATAATTTCCCAAGTATAAAATCACAGCAACATAAAGTCCTGTGTTTGTAGAGGAAAGAGTTAAGGTATTATTGGATAAAACAAGGGTGTGGAATCCCTAAGCCCAACTTGTCTGGCATTGGACTTTTCTATTTGCAGACAAGTAAATTTTTCAAGGACACTTGACCATGGACAAGTAAATACCAAGGCAAATCTTTGAATGAATGCATTTTGAAGTATTTTCTTCATAAACTACAATAACTTAATTTTTAGTTTCCTCTATCAAAAACGGGCGTTCTGATTGGTAAAAAAAAATTATTCATAACTCTATGAACAAAATTTTGAGAACGCAGTAATTTTTAAGATTCTGCACAAAATAGTCCCATAGAAAAAAGTATAAAAATTTGTGAAGTTTTTGTTCTTTTTGCTGGATGCTATTATATTATAAGAAATGAAGGGAATGTTTTTTGTTTTCATGGAGGTATAAACTGAAAAACCTAAACATATCACACTTATGTATGAATACGCAAAGAAGCGTATTCATACAGTATGATAAGTTTTTTCGGTTCATACCTCCATGAAAACAAAAAATATTCTCTTCATTTCTTATAATTTAATGACATCGAGCTAGGTAGCAAATATTTTTACACATTTCGATACATTCTTTATGGAACTATTTTGTGCGGAAGCATACTAAATAGCTGCATGCTCAAAAATTTGTTCATGGAAGTATGAATAATTTTTTTCGACCAATCAGATGGCTTGTTTTTGATAGACGAAACTGAAAATTAAATTATTTCACGGTGAACAAGTAAATACCAAGGCAAGTCTTTGAATGAATGCTGAATGTTTAGGCATTTTCTTCATAAACTACAATGTTTTCTAAAATTCATTGAATTGGGTAAAAAAATCTTTATTTCCACAGGATTTGATAAAGGGCCAACTCCAAAATGCTGATTCAAGATGAAATTAATTCATTAACCCATTCCCATGCAACAAAAAACAGGTGAAATTTTAAAAAAAAATGGCTGTCTTTTAGGGTAGAATACATTGTGGATAATGAAGAAATTGCTTGTAACATGCAATTTCTTCATTATCCACAATGTTTTCCAAGCTTTTTTTCTAGGAGGCATCAGAAAGCATCAATGAGTCGGATTGGGTTAAAGATAGTTAGTAAACAGAGTTTAATTATGCATTTGATTGTAATGTCTTCAATTAATTTTTCCTTCATATGTGCAGAAGTTTTTAGTTTTTGACTGCATAGAAGTTTCAGCTAATATTTCAGTTGCCCTCTGATATTTCAGATGCAAGGGAGAACCAATTACCAGACAGCAAAATTTTAGACTGGCCCAAATTGAAAGGAGTTGCAGATGACAAATTTATGCTTATTTAACTTGTTTTCAACGTTCTTGGTAGAAAACATTTTGGAAAATGAAGAAATTTCTTGGTGCAAGCAATTTGCTTATTTTCCACAATGTTTTCGCAATTGCTTTTTTTGAGGGGTGTCAAAAGGCGTCATTATGTGGGAATGTGTTAAGGTTTAAAATAATGGTGTGAAGGGTAAACATGTATTATATGTGGTAGAACTGGGGCTTAATTCTCGGATTAAGAACACATACATTTTCTGTGTCAACCCAAATATTTTGGGAGGAGTATTTAAACTGAAATGGATGAATTAACTGATATTTGATGCAGGATACGGAAGAATTTATTCGTAAAAAAGGTTGAAATTTGATAATTAAATGTGATACTACTAAATAAGGTAAAATGAAGTTTTCAATTATACATGGCAGAATTTTCAGGTGGGCTGTTTTCTGAGAAGACCCAGGGTGTTACCTAATAATCTTGTAGTTGTCTGCATTGCTGTTGTCATGGTACATATTTTGTTTTATCACTTGTATTTCTGAAGGCATTTGAAAGTTCTAGCATATGTTCTCTAAAATCTGAAAATATCCTGTTTTGACCCTTATAAATTTTTCTCAATGATGTCATTTTTACCCCCTATAGAGACATTTATAAGGGCAAAAACAAAATACTATATCAACAAATCAAATATCTTGTTTCGCATCTTCCTCTCAAAAATGTTCATTCAAGAAAGTATTGGAAGCAGATGGGCGTGTTTATCTTCGACCCATCAACATAATATTCAGTATTGATTTCATGGATTAGGACCGTGGCTACTCTACTAATTTCTTCATGAAAGAAATAAATGAGCTTCAACAATAGGCTCGAATCGTGGATTATGTTACACACTAATTGTGGCTCAATTTTTTTTTTGAAAATTTATTTTATGACCAACTCTGGCTTAACCCTTTCCTGTTTGCAAAATTTTAGACCTGTCCTAATTCAAAGGTTTTGCAGACGAAAATTGCAAGTTAATTTTATTTGAAAAATTACCATTTAGTAGGGTAGAAAATATTGTGGAAAAAGAAGAAATTGCTTGTCACAAGCAATTTCTTCTTTTCCCACAATGTTTTCTCAATTATGAAATCACAGGGACGTAAAAACCAGAGATTAACCAGGAAAAGGATAACCCTTTCCTGTTTTGAAAAATTTTAGACCTGTCTAAATTCAAGGGTTTTGAAGAGGAAATTTTAAAGTGATTTTAAATTGAGAAATAACCATTCAGTTTCTTCTTTTTCTACAATGTTTTCTCTAGTATAAAATCACAGGGACATAAAAAACCAGGGATTTAACTGGAAAGGGTTAACAGAGTCTAGCAGGAAGTAAAGGCTCAGGCTGATCTTTGTCTATATCTCCAGCCCAAACTGGAATATTCTGGGTTCAGCATGACAAGGGTTAAAAGCGAGATTGCACAGCATAGGGTTACAGCTATAGTTTGCTATGCTATGGATGTCCGATTTATTCTAAACATAGCTTAATGAAGATTGATTTATTTGGTGGAGTTATTTTAAAATTAAAAGTAAAGTAAAAAGCAATTTCTGAAGTTTAATATTTAAAATTCTATGCATGGCTTGTCAAGCAGAAGAGCTTAGCTATGAGTCTAACATTTTTGGCTTTCTCAATCCTTCCCTTGAAAAAAAATTATTCTTCAATTCATAAACAATTCTTGATTACCATTTTATGAACAGTTCTATGAACCCTTAATGTGATTATGTTGGTTCCTGATATTTTGTTTAACCCTTTCTTGTACAAACCCAGGATTTTATGTTACTGTTATATTATATTTGAGAAAATATCGTGGTAAAATAGAAATTTCTTGTAACCAAAAAATTTCATCTTTTCCAAGAATATTTTCTACCACATATGGTGGGTTTCATTTTAAATATCATCTAATTTTCATTGTCGTCTGCAACATCTTTCAATTTGGACCAGTCTAAATTTCAAAAATGAAATCCTGACACAAAATTAATAAACAAAACTATGAAATCTAGCCTGAACAGTTCCATGAACTCTTTTGTGAATATAATATTATTCATAAATAGTATTAGCACAGTTGATTATCCCTAATTTTTATGTCTCTGTGATATTATACTTGAGAAAACATTGTGGGAAAAGAAGAAATTGCTTGTAATTACACGCAATTTCTTCTTTTCCCATTTTATTTTCTACCGTATATGTAGGCTACTTTTCAAATTGCACTTGCTCTTATTTGTTGTCTGCAACTTCTTCCAAATTGGACCAGTTTTAAGTTTTGAAATACAGGAAAGGGTTAATTCGTGAAATGTCAGTTCAACATCTGATGTAAGTCTTTGCTTGAACCTCTTACAGTGATCTACGAAGGCTGCATTATTGTGCCATTGTCTAAAAAAATAAATAAATGACCCAGTTTTTTAAGACCAAAGTGACATGGTCCCCTGGGATCTAAAGTCCTGGTAGCTAAATTGTTAATTTTCTGTCTGTCTGTTTGTTAACCAATTACCACACAGCAAATCTTTAGACTGGTCCAATTGAAAGAAGTTGCAGACTACAATTCAAAGTATATAAAATTTAGGATTTTTTCAAATTTCTGGGTGGAAAACATTCTGTAAAATGAAGAAATTGCTTGTCACAAGCAATTTCTTCATTTTCCACACTGTTTTCCAAAACATTTTTCTTGAGGGGTGTCCAAAAGCGTCACTGTGTGGTAATGGGTTAATGTGGTCCATTGATATTGTAAAATGTCCCGACCTTTTTTTATACCATGGGGACAATGTCTCCTTACTTCCAAAACCTCGGCAGATCATTCATTGCTTTTATTAATAAATTCAAACTAAAGTTCATGAAGATTTGACATGCAATTCATGCCCTCTTCACTAGTGTATAGACACTGTTCATGAAGATTTGACATGCAATTCATGCGCTCTTCACTAGTGTATAGACACTGTTCATGAAGATTTGACATGCAATTCATGCGCTCTTCACTAGTGTATAGACACTGTTCATGAAGATTTGACATGCAATTCATGCGCTCTTCACTAGTGTATAGACACTGTTCATGAAGATTTGACATGCAATTCATGCGCTCTTAACTAGTGTAGAGACACTGTTCATGAAGATTTGACATGCAATTCATGCCCTCTTAACTAGTGTAGAGACACTGTTCCATGGAATGTTCATTGATTACATTTTACTTTGTCGTCCTACATCTTAGATTTGATTCATAGAGTTTAATGTGTATTTTCCGATTTTGTCCACAAGTAAAACCACAACATTCAGTCGGAGAGCCATTAGCTGTCCTTCCAACATTTGATGATTGGCGACATAATCATTTTTTGATGCCCGCTAAAGGCGTCACTCATCCTTTCCGACTATTTGTCTCCCACCAATTAGTCGATAATCGTAGACCTATGTGGGATAGCAGCTGGAGGCTAGGAAAGGATGTGAAGGCGGTACTGGTATGAGAAATACCAGGAATCCATTGTTAGGTGCTCCAGCCGCAGCGATATGACTGAAAGATTGTTGAAAGTGGTGTAAAACCCCATTCAAACAAACAAACAAACATTTTGTGATGACTTTTAACCCTTGTCATGCTGAACCCGGAATATTCCTGTTTTTGCAGGAGTCATAGACAAAGATCAGCCTGCACATATGTGCAGTCTGATCTTAGTCTACACCACCTGCTTGTCCCTGTTGAGCAGATGTTGTTCATAAAATTCATTGTCTAAAGAAAAATTAGTTCTCTGTAAGAGCTTACAGTCCTTTGAAACAGATTTTATTCAGCATGACAAGGTTTAACACAATGTAAAAAGAATCTCTAGATTATGGGCAGATCATAATACATGTAATTCATGAAATGCTTCAAAGTTCAATTCAATTTGGGGTTCGATTCCCGGCGGCAGCATATATCCTTTTTGTCATGTGTCTCTCACCAATGGGTTGATAATTGTAAACCTAAGAGGGATAGCAGCTGAAGGCTAGGAAAGGATGTAGTGGTAGTACTGGTGTGAGAAATACCAGGAATCCATTGTTAAGTGCTCCAGTCGCCACGATATGACTGAAATACTGTTAAAAGTGGCATTAAACCCCAATCAATCAATCATTTCAACTTTTGCTGGCTATCAATGTTCATCATATCATAAATCATAAATGGCCATGAAATAGAAGGTGTCCATTATTATCTATAAAGTTGAAGTGTTTACTGTTTGTTTTAAGACTAGTACCGAAATTGGTCTAAACAAATATGCTGACTTTAAGATAAGAGTTGGTCACAATGGAGGTGGTTGCTGTTCTAAAATCTTTATTTCTCAAACCGTTGGTTTTCATTTGAATGTCTCTACAACAAAGGGTTGAGATCAGTATAGTTTAACCTTTTCTGTACAAACCCAGGATTTTATGTCACTATGATTTTATACTTGAGAAAACATAGTGGGAAAAGAAGAAATGTTTGTATTTCTCCTTTTCCCACAATATGGGAAAGGGTTAGATAACGAAATCTCGAATCCAAATTACCCCCTCTATCTGCATGTTACTCTAAATATTGCTATTGTCTTTCAAAATTTGTTGATAATCTTCAGTCCTGATAAAAATTTTTGAAGACAAAAGTTCAGACTCTTCCATATTGAAAGAAATTGCAGACAAAATTTCAAACTAAGCTGGCTAAAATGGAAAATAAGGGCTAAATGTAGACAAATCTTTATAAATCAATATTTAGTTTAGTCATCAAAAACAAGCTTTCTGATGGGCCAAAAAAATTATTCATAACTCCATGAACAACATTTTGAACAGGCAGCTATTTTGTATGCTTCCGCACAAAATAGGTCCATAAAAAAAGTATCAAAATTTGTCAATTTTTTGCGTTTTCGCTCATTGCTATTAAATTGTAAGAAATGAATAGAATATTTTTTGTTTTCATGGAGGTATGAACCAAAAAACCTAATCACACTTTAATATATGAATCTGCTTCACGTATTCATACAGTGTGATTAGGTTTTTTGGTTCATACCTCCATGAAAACAAAAAATATTCTTTTCATCTCTTAAAAGGAAAGGAAAAATTGCTTGTTACAAGGAATATGAGTATCTGACCCATTAGACATATTTTTTTGGGGTGCAAAAAGCAGGGTTTTGTGATAAAGGGTTAAGCTAAGCTTGTATGATAATGATAGACTCTAAAATTGAAAAATTTTACAAATCACAATACAGAGTGGGTCAAAACTGAAAAATAAAAATCAAATAGGATAGAAAACTTTGTGAGGAAAGGAGAAACCAATTTTTACATGCAATTTCTCTTTTTAGCATAATGTTCTTTATAGCTTATTTTTAACCCATAACCACACAATGAGGCTTTTTGATGCCCTATGTGTGAAAAGGATACACACAATTTTTCTACCCTATTTGGCCCTCAATTTCCAATTTCAGCAAAATTAGAAATGTCTAGATTGTCTTCTGGTAATGGGTTAACCCTTTCCTGTTTTTGAAATTTTAGACTGGTCCAAATTGAAAGAGGTTGCAGACAAAAATGAGAATTGGATGCAATTCAAAATGAAACAATCCTATGTGGCAGAAAATGTTGTCGGAAAAGAGGAAATTGCTTGTTGCATAATTGCTTGTTACAAGCAATTTCTCCTTTTCCCACAATGTTTTCTTAAGTATTAAATCATAGTGATGTAAAATTCCGGGTTTGTACAGGAAAGGGTTAAGGTGTCTGCAAATGCAGGATTGTGTGTGATGGCTGGTCTTTGTTTATACCTCCTGTCAAGGCAGAAATATTCTTGGTTCAGCATGACAAGGGTTAAGTAGTAAATGTATTGTTATTCCCAACTGTGAAGCTAGACTGGCTGCCGTCGTTTTTGTTTGGACCTTTAACCCATTCCCAAACAGCAAAATTTTAGACTGGTCCAAATTGAAAGAAGCTGCAGACAACAATTTCAAGTTGATGGAATTTTTAATTTTTTCGTCTTTTAGGATAGAAAACATTTTGGATAATGAAGAAATTGCTTGATACAAGCAATTTCTTCATTTTCCACAATTTTTTCCAAAGTTGGTTTTTTTTGAGGGGCGTAAAAAAGGAGGGAATGAGTTGGAATGGCTTAATGTATATTTTCCTCAAGTATGTCTCTGCTTAATCCAAGTTTATGTTTGTGGCTAATGGTGAGCAAAAATGGGCACTTTGTTGCAATGGGTTAAAGCCAAATCAACATTGAATTATATTAGAAATTTTACATGTCATTGTAATACAATTGTTAAAAAGAATATCATCTTATACTTTCAGTGAATACTTGACAACAAGAAATCTGGTGAAAAAATCTTATGAAGATTGACCTTGTTCCCATGGTTACAATGTGAAGGTCATGGCAAGGTCACAATCTCCAGGAGATTTTAGAGATTTCTGGCAGGAATACAGAGATATAGAGAGCAGTAAAGAACACAATGCGGAGGAAGAAGAAACAGCTAAGACTCCAGATGGTGGGCATTTTTTTTCATTTTGACTCATAACCTGATAACAAAATCTTAGAAAACATTGTTGAAAAATAAGAATTTGTTATAGCACAATTTCTTTATTTTCAAAAAATGTTTCCCATGCTCATTTCTTAAGGATCTTTAACCCATTCCAACTCATTCCCTCCTTTTTACGCCCCTTGAGCAAAAAGCTTTGGAAAACATTGTGGAAAATGAAGAAATTGCTCGAATCAAGCAATTTCTTCATTATCCACAATGTTTTCTATCAAAAAAGACGAAAAAATTCAAAATTCCATCAACTTGAAATTGTCGTCTGCAGCTTCTTTCAATTTGGACCAGTCTAAAATTTTGCTGTGTTGGAATGGGTTAAAAAGCAGGATTGTATTCCAACACTATCCCACCTTTTTATGCCCCTCAAAAAAAGCTCTGGAAAACATTGTGGGTAATGAAGAAATTGCTTATGATAAGTAATTTCTCAATTATCCACAATGATTTCTATCCAAAAAGACAAATAATTTTCAAAATTTTATTAGCTTGGCTTTTTTCGGTGAAACCCAAAGTATTACTATGACCAGGTCGTCTGCTTCTCCTTTTCAACTTCACCCACTATTAAGCACTTGAAAAACCGAGTGTTGGCTTCTGCAAGCGTTGCTCTGTTACCTCTTTCTTGTGTTCCAAAATTTTAGACCTCTTCAAGTTCAAAGGCAGACAAAAATTTAAAGCGAACTTTATTTGGAAAATAATCAATCAGTAGGGTAGAAAATATTGTGGAAAATAAGAAATGGCTTCTACAATGATTGCTCAATTATAAATTTCCAGAGACCTAAAAACCAGGGTTGAAACAGGAAAGGGTTAACTAAAAATTGATGTCAGTAATTTCTTTCAGTTCTGACCAATCTAATATTTTGCTGTCTGGTAATGGTTTAATATAAACTCAATATAAACAAGTCCATCTTGTCATGGTAAGGTTTGTAATAGTTACTCATAACGAAAAAATTATATTTAGATTGGCGTAGTACCAAAAACAATTAATGCAGTATACTTTTACCTCCACATCGCAAGATTTGGGACATAATTTTGACATATTCCATTCTGTCTGCACTAACACTACTTTTCATATCTTTGGTCTTGAATGGCCTATATCAGTTAGGGGACGGGATGGAACATTTATCCTAGAGAGATCAAGTTTTGTGGGTTCAAGCCACTGCTCTGCCACTGGTGACATTGGTGCGTTTGCTCAGCATTAAGAGTACCAACTGGTGATGTGCAAGAAAAACATGAATAGGCTGTGATGTAACTTAGTAATTGTTCAATGCAGCTGAACTCATTTCTACTAATTGCTGTTTGACGACCCTCTAGAAAATTAACCCACTTTGTAAAACATTTTGGAAAATGAAGAAATTGCTTTTTATAAACAATTTCTTCATTATCGTGAATGATTTCTACCCAAAATGTAAAAAGAAACCATTATTTCACAAGCATTTATTTATCACCTATATCTCCTTTCAATTTGGACCAGTCTAAAAATTTTCAGTGAGGTCATGGGTAAAATTTTGTATTATCAACTATCATATTTGTTATGTTGGTATACACAGCCATGCTTTTTTTACACACACCACGAAAAGCCTCGGAAAACAGTGTAGATAATGGATAATTGTCTTGTTTCAAGCATAACCTATTCATAATCACAATGATTTCTATGAGAAAAGTAAGAAATTTAAAATTTCAGCAACTAAGAATTGTCTTCTCAGCCTCTTTCAGTTCAGACCAGTCTTATAAAATTTGTCCGGTAATGGGTTATGTTGCTAGGCATTGTTTGTCATAAGGCAGGGGTGTGGAAATGCGGGTTTTGTCCACTTGTCCATGGACAAGTAAAATGCGATTTTCTACTTGTCCGGGGTCAGAATGGTCTTGTCCAAAAATAAGAGAATAGATAAATTTTGGAAAAAACATTGTTTTTACAGAAGGAAATGCTGAACTCAGCATTTTCTTCATTAAAACAATGTTTTCTACCCTTAGATACAAATATTATGCTAATCAATCTCCAATATCTATTAGAACTATTAGGTACTATTCGAAGATTTGCCCTGATATTTACTTGTCCATGCGCAAGTAGCCTAAAAGAATTTACTTGTCCACAGGAAGAAAAGCCCAGGTCGGACAAGTCAGGCATGGGAGTTCCACACCCTGCATCTGTAAAGGCAAAATTTAAATTATCAAGGCCAAATTTCTGGAAAATGGCTGTTTAGGGCATCATTGGTTCATAAACACATCATGTGAGAATTAATAAAACAAACAAAAAAAGAAAAAACAACAATTGAAACTTGATATATGTATTTGATATCTGTGAATATAACTTGACTGAATTTCTAAAGGGATTTTGAAATTGTTTCAAGATAACAATGTTTGTTAGACTAGAAGTTAGAGATAAATTTGCATCCGTGACAGATAATGTCATACCATTTATCCTTTTACACATTCCCACATGGGAACTGGTCAAAATTGAAGAAAGTTGCAGACGACAATTTAAAGTTTATGAAATTTATCATTTTTAGGCTCCACTGGCTGAAAGCTAGAGAGCTATTGTCATGGCATTGTGTCCATCGTATGTGCATCTGTCAGTCTGGTCTTCTGTCCACCCGTAATCTTTTACTTTGAAAATCTTCTCCTCAGAAAGTACTGAACAGATTTCAACCAAATTTCCGCCAAATTTCACAGGAATGATAACCAGATGACTGTTTGTCAGATTCCTTCCTATGATTTTGGTTGGTTGAAAAACATGGCTATTGTGGTGATGGGTTATGTCCATATTATGATATACAGTGAAAATTTTACATGATGATTTTACTTAACTTAACGTGACATTCGATAAGAAATATGAAAAGTTTCAAATGGTTCTCTAAAACTAGTTCAAAGATTTCAATGATTAAGATTTATTTTCATTATATTCAGTTCATTTAAAATTAATGAAAAAATTTGCTTAATCAGTACAGCAATTTCCTCACATTGAAGCTTTGGGATGTCCCTCAAAAAAATGGTTTAGAAATGTGAAAAATGAAGAAATTATCTACAATGTCTTCAAACCTAAAATATTAAAAAATCTAAAATTTCATCACTTGAAAATTGTCGTCTTCTGTTATTTCTTTAAATTTGGACCAGTCTAAAATTTTGTAATCTGGTAATGAGTTAACCCATTCCCACACGATGATGCTTTTTGACACCCCCCCCCCCCCTTCCCCCCCCCGCCCCTTAGAAAAAGTATTGGAGAAACATTGTGGAAAATGAAGAAGTTGCTTGCAACAAGCAATTTCTTCATTATTCACAATTTTTTTTACTCTAGATAGCAAAGATTTCTAAAGTTCCACCAAGTTAAAATTATCATCTGTGACTTATTTGTATTTGAACTAGTCTATAATTTTCTAGTATGGCAATTGGTTAAAACTGTCTTTTAGACTAAATGACTTTGGTTATCTCGTGCCTTAAAAAACATCCATTCATTACATTCATTCATTCATTTGGTAAGGAGCATTTAAAGCATTAACCTGTTCCCACTCATTGACGCTTTTAGACGCCCCAAAGGTAAAATAGCTTTGGAAAACATTATGGAAAATGAAGAAATTGCTTGTCACAAGCAATTTCTTCATTTTCAACAATGTTTTCTACCCCAAAGGTGAAAAAAACCCCAAAATTTCATAAGCTTTGAATTGTCGTCTGAAACTCCTTTCAATTCAGGCGAGTCTAAAATTTTGCTGTCTTATAATGAGTTAATTGTTTCAATTGAACTAAGTCTGAGCTACAGAAAACATGGCAAAGACTGATCAGAATCCAAGGATGCGCAGGCTGATCTGAATCTTACCATGGGACAGATGCCAAATTTGTTGGAAATATCAAGCACAGGCTCAGCAAAACTCTTAATCACTGATGGCTTTATTCTGATTCTTAACCCTTGTCATGCTGAGCCCGGAGTATTCCGGTTTTGGCAGGAGGTGTAGACTAAGATCAGACTGCACTTATGTGCAGGCTGATCTTAGTCTACACCTCCTGCTTGTACTTTTCCTGCCAGAGTTGTTTTATGAAGTTGATTTCTAAAAGAAGTATTGATTTTTGAACAACAAGTTCTATCAGTGCTTTCAGCCCTTTGATTTGACAGCAATTCAGTAAGGTATTTTATACAGCATGACAAGGGTTAATACTTTATCCACCTTGTTGACATAAACAAAAGGAGAGTAGTTAAAGGGGGAGGTTTTTGTAAAATTCATTTTTTTAAACAACTTCCTATTAAGTATGAATGAATCATCAACTGGCATATACTTAAATAAGAAAGCTCATGGTGAATATATAAATTATCACAATATTAAGATTTTCAAACAACTATTTTCCATCAATGTCAAATCGTAGAGTACTTATTTGTATAATATCTGATCAAATGCTACAACATTAACCCCTGTCATGCTGTATAAATTGCCTTTCATTCAAAGGACTGAAAGCACTGATAGAACTTGTTCAAAAATTAATATTTCTTTTGGAAATCAATTTCATAAACAAATCTGGTAGGAAAAGTACAAGCAGGGGGTGTAGACCAAGATCAGACTGCATCTTGGTCTGCAACTCCTGCCAAAACCAGATTATTCCGAGTTCAGCAAGACAAGGGTTAAAAAGAGAAAGAAAGACCTAGTAATAATTGGTATTAAATCTAGTTATCAAATCTTACCTGAAGCTTTTTAAGTATATTTCTTTAAACATACCGTTCAAAATACAAGTTTTGTAGTGAAATATGAAAAGGCGAAATTTGTAAATTAGAATATGAATGAAATTAATCTTTTATACAAACAGATGAAGAAATCCCTTTACTACTCAAGCTGTCATAATCTATCCGGAAACATTCTAGTAACACTTAACTTATTACAAGACAACAAAATTTTAGTCGTGTCCATTTGAAAGAAACTGCAGAGACCATTTTTTTACGCCCGTCAAAGACGGGACGTATTATGGGATCACCCGTGGTGTCCGGGTGTCCGGTCGTCCAGGCGTCCGGTTGTCCGGGCGGTGTCCACTTCTTTGTCCGGAGCATAACTCTGTCACTGTAAGTCCGATTGACTTTAAACTTGGCAGTTATATTCTTCTCATCAATACAGAGTGCAGTGCTCAATAACCATAACTCTACCTGGCCTATTTTTTGAGTTATTGCCCTTTGTTGTTTTTCATACTTGAATCTTGTCCGGAGTTTATCTCTAAAAGTATTTTAGCTAGGATCATGATACTTCATGGGTGTATAGATCTCACCAAGGGGGAGTGCAGTGTACAAGAACCATAACTCTACCTGGCCTATTTTTTGAGTTATTGCCCTTTGTTGTTTTTCATACTTGAATCTTGTCCGAAGTATATCTCTAAAAGTATTATAGCTAGAATCATGAAATTTCATGGATGGATAGAGCTCACCAAATGGGAGTGCAGTGTACAAGAACCATAACTCTACCTAGCCTATTTTTTGAGTTATTGCCCTTTGTTATTTTTATACCTTCATCTTGTCAGAAGTATATCTCTTAAAGTATAATAGCTAGAATCATGAAATAACATGGATGGATAGAGCTCACCAAGTGGGAGTGCAGTGTACAAGAACCATAACTCTACCTAGCCAATTTTTTTGAGTTATTGCCTTTTGTTGTTTTTTATACTTGAATCTTGTCCGGAGTATATCTCTTAAAGTATTATAGCTAGGATCATGAAACTTCATGGGTGTATAGATCTCACCTAGGGGGAGTGCCGTGCACAATAGCCATACCTCTACCTAGCCAATTTTTTGAGTTATTGCCCTTTGTTGTTTTTCATACTTGAATCTTGTCCGGAGTATATCTCTTAAAGTATTATAGCTAGGATCATGAAACTTCATGGGTGTATAGATCTCACCTAGGGGGAGTGCAGTGCACAATAACCATAACTCTACCTAGCCAATTTTTTGAGTTATTGCCCTTTGTTGTTTTTCATACTTGAATCTTGTCCAGAGTATATCTCTAAAAGTATTATAGCTAGGATCATGAAATTTCATGGATGGATAGAGCTCACCAAGTGGGAGTGCTGTGTACAAGAACCATAACTCTACCTAGCCAATTTTTTGAGTAATTGCCCTTTGTTGTTTTTAATACTTGAATCTTGTCCGGAGTATATCTCTTAAAGTATAATAGCTAGAATCATGAAATTTCATGGATGGATAGAGCTCACCAATGGGGAGTGCAGTGAACAATAACAATAACTCTACCTAGCCTATTTTTTGAGTTATTGTCCTTTGTTGTTTTTTCATACTTGAATCTTGTCCGGAGTATATCTCTAAAAGTATAATAGCTAGAATCATGAAATTTCAAGGATGGATAGAGCTCACCAATGGGGAGTGCAGTGTACAATAACCATACCTCTACCTAGCCAATTTTTTGAGTTATTGCCCTTTGTTGTTTTTCATACTTTAATCTTGTCCGGAGTATATCTCTAAAAGTAAAATAGCTAGAAACATGAAACTTCATGGATGGATAGATCTCACCAAGGGGGAGTGCAGGGTACAAGAACCATAACTCTACCTAGTGTATAAGTTGAGTTATTGTCCTTTGTTGTTTTTCATACTTTGTTTGATAAAAAATATTCATTCAAAATAACCTCAGTTCTATTCAAACCTCCAGTCAATATTAAGCAGTGTGACGGGCGTATCTTGTGACAATTTGGCACCTTGTTTATCAGATGGAATTTGATATTTTCGTCTTTTCGGGATTACAAGCATGTTGGGCAAGAAAGAAATTGCTGACAACAAGCAATTTCTTCATTTTCACCATATTTTCCTTTTTTACAGACGCCAAAAAGTGGATTGTGGGGAAATGGATGAAGCATTTTATTAGAAAGAATGAAAGAATTGATAGTAGTTTGTAAATAATTATTTATATAATAGACATGTCATGCAGTTCAAAATCAATTTTACAATGTTTTCTTACCAAAGATTGACCAAACACTAAACCTATTACCACACACACAAAAAATAGACTGGTCTAAATTCAAAGAAGTTGCAACCATTTAAAAGTTCTAGAGTTTTAAAAAATTGATGTTTTGGGGGATGGAAAATATTGTTGATGATGAAGAAATTGCTTGTAACAAATATTTCTTCATTTTCACACAAATTTTTCCAAAGTCTTTTTCTGAGGGGTGTATTAAACAAAGCAGGATCGTTTTAGAATGGATTTATGTCTATTTGTCATATGGCCATGGTTAGTGTGATTTTTTTCGTGTTTTCAAATTCAAAATTACAACTTTTTGATTCAGTAAGATTTTATGCATTGACAAGATATTAACCCTTTCCTGTTCAAATACGGGATTTTACGTTCCTGTAATTTTTTACTCGAGAAAACATTGTGTAAAAAGAAGAAATTGCTTGTAACAAGCAATTTCTCCTTTTTCCACAATATTTTCTACCACATAGGATGGTTTCATTTTAAATGGCATCCAGTTTTCATTGGCGTCTGCAACCTCTTTCAATTTGGACTGGTCTGAAATTTCCAAAAACAGGAAAGGGTTAAACATATTAACCCACTCCCACAAATTACCACCTTTTAATTAATGCCCCTCAAGAAAAATGTTTAGGAAAGCACTGTGGAAAATGAAGAAATTGCTTGTAACAAGCAATTTCTTCATTATCCAAAATGTTTTTCTACCCAAAAAGACAAAGATCTCTTGGATTTCATCAACAAAAAAATGTCATCTGCAACTTCTTTCAATTTGGACTGATCTTAAATTTTGTTGTGTGGTATTGGGTTACCCATTCCCACACAATGACACTTTTTGACGCCACTTGAGAAAAACAATTGGGAAAACACTGTGTAAAATGAAGAAATTACTTGTAACAGGCAATTTCTTCATTTTACACAATGTTTTCTATAGAGAAAGTTGAAAAAATCTAACATTTCATGAACTTTAACTTGTCGTCTGCAACTTCTTTCAATTTGGACTGGCTTAAAGTTTTGTTGTGTGGTAATGGGTTAAGTTTGGAGAGCCTGGTATTTACCAAATTATTCCTTTTGAGATAAAGTGTACCATACAACACAATTTTAGACTGGTCCAACTTTAAAGAGGTTGCAATAGACAATTCAAAATGTGTTGGAATCGAAAAATAACCGTTGAATCGGATAAAACACAATTTGAGAAATATCCCTTTGAAAAGAGGTAAGGATGAAAAACTAATTTCATTAAGTGAACTGCACATATTTAAATTGAATTAACCCTTCAGGTTGAATTGTTTTCCTTACTACAAAGGCAGGGATGTGGAATACAGCCTTTTCATGCCCCTACATTGAAATATTGGGGGCATATTGTTTGACCTTTGTCTGTTTGTCTGTCTGTTGGATTTCGCAAAAACCCCTAAGCATCTTCAAATTATCTTAAGCATATTCAATACACAGTGCTCATATTTCGTATGATGATAGATTGCATCAATACCTATCTGCAGATACCTATAGGGAAGTCATACAAGGGTAAGGTCACTTTTCAAGCTCAAACTCCTGCTAAAACTGTACATATAAACATAACATTTACAATCTTTTCAAACCTTGTTCAAGATCTCATTGATACACATTTGCAGATACCAAGAGGGAGGTCATGTAACAAGGTCAAGGTCATTTGTCAAGGTCACACTTCTACAAAATTTATCAAAAAATACTTCAGAATTTACAATTGCTTCAAGCCTATTCAAGGTACAAAGACATTTAGCATAATGATAGATCTGATTGATATACATCCACAAATATCAAGGCTAAGGTCAAGTGAGATGGACAAGGTCACTTTTCAAGGTCACATGAAAAAATCTTGTTATGGGCACATGATGTCCTATAACGCACATTTTTTCAAAGTTGATGACAAAACTTTATACTTGTCCAACTTGAATAATTTGTTTGCATAAAATTTAGATTTTTTTCTTTGAAATATTTTTTTTCCATGATGAAAAAATTACCTCGCAGGAAATTTCTCAATGTTTTCTATCTTTCATCTAGTACTAACTTTCAATTACATAGCTGATCCAAGTGTCACCTGCAACCTCTGTCAACTTGAACTATTTAAAAATTCATCATTACACACTTGGTCTTTAAGTGTAGCTTTAGAACTGACCAAAATTTCAGACAGGATTTCAAGTGTTTTCCTTTGTAGGTAGGAAACATCTTTGGAAATGAAGAAAATTCACAATGTTTACCATTAACCCATTCCTGTTCAATCCCTGGTTTTACTAATCCAAATTCAAATATTTCTAAAATTTCATCAATTAAAATTCTCATCTGCTACTTCTTTGAATTTGGACCAGTAGAACATTTTGTCATCTGGTAATAGGTTAAGCATCAACAGCAGAAGGTCAGGCTGTAAAACATTGATGTCTCATTGACGTGTATAGAATTTCGCAAAAGTAAAATTATCTGTACACATGGACGAAATAACCTTAATAGAGACAGACATCTGCAGTACATCCACCTGAATCACCGTTCTGTAGCTTCATATTTTTTTCAACGTTTTTTAACAAATATTAGAGCAAACTAGTCAATTGATTGATGGATTGTCAAATTCAATAAAAAGACCTCCAACATGTATGCAATACAATTTTATGTAACCAGCAATTTCTTCTTTTTCCACAATCGTTTCTTCCCTCCAGAAGGATTTCTTTTCAAATAATGTCAACTTTAAACTGATATCTGCAAAGCCTTTAAATTTAGACTGGTCTGAAATTTAACAATTAGGTAAAGGATCGACCTTGTTTGGCATGGCATTTTGATATTAACCCTTGTCATGCTGTATAAATTACCTTACTGAATTGCTGTCAAATCAAAGGGCTGAAAGCACTGATAGAACTTGTTGTTAAAAATCAATGTTTCTTTTAGAAATCAACTTCATAAACAACCTCTGGCAGGAAAAGTACAAGTGCAGTCTGATCTTGGTCTACACCTCCTGCCAAAACCGGAATATTCCGGGTTCATCATGACAAGGGTTAAGTGTGTTGTAATTCTATCATTTCAGAAGGAGAGCAGGAAGCAGCCTGGCTGAAGGAAGCAGGATATGGATTTGTTGTCAGTCAGTATAATGGTAAGTTTTTCAACTTGATCTGCAAGAATCATGAATAGTTTTAACCCATTCCCACTTGACAAAATTTTGGACTGGTCCAAATTGAAAGAAGATGCAGACGACAATTTCAAGTTGATGGAAATTTAAGTTTTGTCACTTTTTGGATAGAAAACATGGTGGATAATGAAGAAATTGCTTGATACAAGCAATTTCTTCATTTTCAACAATGTTTTCCAAAGCTTTCTATCTTGAGAGGCGTAAAAAGGAGGGATTGAGTTGGAATTGGTTAAACAGAAATGTCAGTACTGAAAGTTTCTGATTGTGTTTAGAAACACCCTGAAAATCTTATAAGCTCCAATGGCTGAAAGCCATGGGGCTATTGTCATGGCCCGATGTCTGTCATGGGTCAGTTTGTCTGTTCGTCTGTAAACTTTTCTCCTCAAAAAGTATTGAACAGAATTCAATAAGATCCTTGGGGGACCCTTTATCATATTACTTCAAGGAATTTTAATCAGATGAGAAACTTGGCCTTAATGGGCCGGACTTAAAAATCTTACCAGAAACCAGTTGATGGATTTTAACTAAATTTTACAGGAATGATCCTTTGGTGACCATTTATCAGATTCTTTCAAAGAATTCTGATCAGATAATAAACATGGCTCTAATGGACCGACTTATTTCCAAATATGGTGAAAGCTTTGAAGATCCTCTAAGAAACGAAGTCAATGGATTTTAAACAAATTTTACAGGAAGGATCCTGTCTGAAAGTATAATAGCTATTAACTTGAAACTTCATAGGTGGATAGATGTCGTTGAGGAGAAGTGCAGTGCACAAGAACCACAACTCTTGCTTGCATAGTTTTAGAGTTATTGCCCTTTGTTGTTTTAAAGACTTAGATTTTGTCCTGAGCATATCTCTGAAAGTATAATAGCTATTATCCAACTCATTGAGAAGAAATGCATTGCACAAGAAGCCTAAATCTAAATGGCTTCAGTTTACTATGAAACTTTTACGGCGGGGGATGGCCATGTCCAACATGGCTCTTGTTTTAATATTATGGTATATGGTGAAAATTTTGATTTTTTTTTCTTAGGAACCAGTAGATTGATACTAACCAAATTTCACAGGAACTATCCTTTGGAGACCCTTTATTAGATTTCTTCAATGAATATGATTAGATGAAAAAGAAGGCTCTGTTTGTGTGTGCGCTAATTTCCAGATACAGAATATTCCTGTAGATGGATTTCAACCAAATTTAGAAAGAATAATCCTCAGATGACTCTTTTCAGACTCCTTTATATGATTTGGATTGGTTGAAAAACATGGCTTTTATTAGCTTATAAGCTTCATATGTGTTATACAATGAAAATTTTGTAAAGACCTTTCGATCTACCAATCTTCAATCATGGGATGTGATGGTTTCGATCCCTGGTTGGGGTACATATCCTTTCCGACATTTGTCTCTCACCAATGGGTAGATAATCATAAGCCTAAGTGGGATAGCAGCTGGAGGCTAGGAAAGGATGTAATGGTGGAACTGGTGTGTGAAATACCAGGAATCCATTGTTAGGTGCTCCAGCTGCCGCCATACGACTACTAACTGTTGAAAGTGGTGTTAAAACCCCATTCAATCAATCACCCTTTCCATCTGACTCGGTAAATGAATTTTACATAAACTACCTTGACTGCTGTAAAACAGTGAAAACTTTTAAACTTTGAAAATGCTCCTCTATAACTATTTTGAAGATTTTAGTGACCAGATTCATTTGCCAGATATGGCAAAGATGATTTCTGAAAACATCCTTTGCTTAACCACTCAATTAAATTTTAGATTTGTCCAAATTCACAGAAGTTGCAGACAACAATTTTTAATTGATGAATTTTTTGGGTTTTTAACATCGGCTGTTTTCAGAGAAAACCTGAGGTATTGCGTTATCCTTCGTGTTGTCATCCTTGTTGTTGTTGTCATAGTGCGATACTTGGACATATTTTGGGTTTGAAAAAATTGTGGATAATGAAGAAATTGCTTGTAACAAGCAATTTCTTCATTTTCCACAATGTTTTCTCAGTTTTTTTACTTGAGGGGCAACCAAAAAAGCGTCACTGTGTGGGAATAGGTTAATTAGTACTTACAGGCCAGGCGCCTCTAGCTATTTAATCATTCCCACACAATTCCACATTTTTTAAGGATCAATAGAAAAAAATCATGAAATTTAAATAGAAAATGAAGAATTATTTTCAAATTCTATCAGCCTGAATTTGTTGTCTGCAACTACTTTGAAATTTGGCCAGTCTTAGTTTTTGTAGTCTGGTAATGTCCTCTTAACCCAATCCCACACAACAACATTTTAGAACGGTCCAAATTGAAAAGATTTGCAGACGACAATTTTAAGTTTATGGAATTTTAGATTCTTTTCAACTTTCTGTGTAGAAAGCATTGTGTCTCAAGCAATTTCTTCATTTTACACAATGTTATCCCAAATGTTTTGCTTGAGGGGCGTCCAAAAGAGTCTTTGCGTGGGTAAGGGTTAGCCCATTAATATGGAATTAGGGATTGATTCACTAGTAATTGTTGATAGTTTTTTTTTGCCTTATCGTAATATAAATTGAATTTCAGAAAATTCATTAATCAGTTTTTAAACAGAAGTTAGGCCGTTGACTTTGAAATTGATAGATTGCTCGGACCCCGCTTACTCAGGCGAACCTGCTGGACCCTGCCCACTGACTCAGGTGACCCTGCCAACTGACTCTGACATGAAGTTTCACTTTGATTCTAAACCTATTCCCACATAACGAAATTTTAGACTGGTCCATTTTGAAAGAAATAGCAGACAACATTTTTTAAGTGATTAAATTTAATTCTTTTGTATTTTGGGTTTGAAAAAATTGTGGATAATGAAGAAATAGCTTGTAACAAGCAATTTCTTCATTTTCCACAATGTTTTTTCTAAAGTTTTTTTCCTTGGGGGCATCTAAAAGCGTAACTGGGAATGGGTTAAATATTGTTAATCATCAAAATATATGTACGGTTACTTGTAACAAAAAGATAAAATCATTGGTTGGTGACTTAAACATGGTAACCACGCTTCAAAAGCTGTAGATACAACGTTTAAGTCACCAAACCAACAAAACTGTTTAACATTAATGTTGGCCAATGTCAGACTTTAAAGTTCACAATTAGTCTGACTGAAGCAATTGGTTAATACCTAACTTATGACCACCAAACTTCAAGTTGATTGGTAATATGTGACTTGGGCAAAGCCACAGCTCATTGGCTTATAACTGTTGAATGATCCCATTTGTACATTTGGGATGGAGAGGGGCAATATGGAGCTCAAATTCCCATATGTGCCTTAGATTTGATCTCTGAACACTCTGATCCCAAGTTTTGTATCACCTATAGATCACAGAACCTTCTATAAAATTTATATGGGAAATTGTTGTTCATAATGAAAAAACAAGAAACTTACTAATATACCATTTTCAGCTGGCAAAGAATTGAGTGAAGATGACATGAAGGCAATGACGGAATCATTGCCAAGCAACCATGCTGCTGTTATCAAAAAGAGGGTCGATACCTTGAATGCCACACTGAGGAAAAAGCAGAAATATACTACGAAAATTGATGTTCGAAACATATTCCCAGAACAGAAACATTCAATTGTTGTACATTCAGATTCCGACTCTACAAAACCTCAACAGGTTAGCATGTTCTGATTGTTTTTTGACTGACTAAACCCTTTCCTGTACAATCCCTTTGTTTTTAGGTCCCTGTGTTTTAATACTTGAGAAAATATTGTGGAAATAGAAGAAATTGCTTGTAACAAGCAATTTCTTCTTTTTCCACAATATTTTCTACCCTACTGAATGGTTATTTTACCTTTGAATTTGGACAGGTCTAAAATTTTGAAAAAGGGAAAGGGTTTAGTGGAGGTTACCTCATTGTGCTATGTATGCAACAGGGTCTTGAAATGGCACTTGATGTAGAGCCAGCTGTGCCTATCGCAGGGTTGTGGCATTGTCTTGCCTGACTTGTCCAACACAGGCTTTACTACCAGTGGACAAATACATTTTTCAAGGCCACAAGTCTGGGGACATTTAACTTCCTATGTAGGTCTTGGAATGCTACAACATGAATCTCAAAGATAATTATCCCCCGCCGTTTCGGCGAAGGGGATATAGTGATGGTCTCCGTCCGTCATTCTGTCACTAAGCTTGTCTGGAGCTGTCTCCAAAAGTATTAATGCTATCAACTTGAAATTTCATAGGTGGATAGATCTCATTGAGGAGAAGTGCAATGCACAAGAACCACAACTCTTGCTTGCATAATTTTGTACTTATTGCCCTTTGTTGTTTTACAGACTAAGATTTTGTCTGGAGCACATCTCTGAAAGTATAAAAGCTATTAACTTGAAACTTTATAGGTGGATAGATCTCATTGAGGAGAAGTGCAGTGCACAAGACCCAAGACTCTTGCTTGCATAATTTTGGAGTTATTGCCCTTTGTTGTTTTAAAGACTAAGATTTTGTCCAGTGCATATCCGGCGGAGGATGGACATGTCCGACATGGCTCTTGTACATTTTATATTGGGATTTTATGATAGATGTTAGAAAATATTGTGGTTAATGAAGAAAATGCTGGGGTCCAACATTAAAATTTCTTTAAGCCTATTCTCGATACAATACTCATATTTGGCATGATGATGGATCTCATTGAATGGTGTCTGTCTGTAAAATCACTCCTACATTTATGGATGGATTTCAAAATAACTTGGCACAATGATTCTCCATAATGAGTAGATGTGCCATTTGAAAGAACTTTTGGGATAGCTCTAATGTCAAGGTCACAGCTCAAGGTCAAACACTAAAATTGTGATTGTCAAGAGCATTTCTCATATAATTATGGATGGATTTCAAAATAACTTGGCACAATTATTCTCCATCATGAGTAGATGTGCCATTTGAAAGGATTTTTGGATAGCTTCAAGTTCAAGGTAAAAGCTCAAGGTCACACACTAAAATTGATGGTCCAGGTCAAGTCGATGATCAAAACTGAACAGCAGTTGTCTTGGGACAACCATATAGTTTCTCTTCATCCACTGAATGGATTTGAGTCATATTTCACATGTGCACTTGGTAACAACCAAATATGTTCATGTTCCCTTTTGGTTAAGGTCCATTGACTTTTCAAGTTATGGCCCTTTGTTTTAAAAAGGCTCTATTCAAGTGACAAAATGATTTTTCTGTAACATGTTGCTGTTTGGGAGGTCAGGGGGATATTAATCACATTTAACGATAGTCTAGTTGTTACATTGATTTGAATAAACATAGCACCGCTGTCATAGCGCAGTTGTAGCGCACCAGACTCCCCATCTGCAATCATGGGATGTCACGGGTTTGTTCCCCGGCGGAGGCACCTATTCTTTCCGACATTTGTCTCTCACTAATGGATGGATAATCGTAAACCTAAGTTGGATAGCAGCTGGAGGCTAGGAAAGAATGTAGTGGTAGTACTGGTTTGAGAAATACAAGGAATCCATTGTTAGGTGCTCCAGATGCTGTGATATGACTGAAATACTGTTAAAAGGGGCATTAAGCCCAATTCAATCAATCAATTGAATAAACATATTAGATTGTATTTGTATCTGACTGCCATCATAGCACAGTTGGTGGCGCATCAGACTCCCAATCTACAATCATGGGGTGTCATGGGTTCTAATCCCGGCAGAGGCACATATCCTTTCCAACATCTTTCTCTCACTAATGCATGGATAGTCATATAGCAGCTAGAGGCAAGGAAAGAATGTAATGGTGGTACTGGTGCGAGATATACCAGGAATCCATTGTTAGGTGAAATACTGTTTAAATCAATGTTAATCCCCATTAAAACAAAAAAGAAATTGGTTTCCCTGCTTAAATATTCTAGATATGTAGAACATCGATTTTTTTTTGGTAATTTTAGTGAAATATATTTTCAGTCAATAAATCGCCCAGCTACCTTACCACATGGTATGAAGCTACTTACTGTTGGAAATGATCATAGCTGGATTAAACAGGTTCGAATCTTGTCGCATGCTGTGTAACTACTTATACCATTTACTAACATCTGTTGTTGTCTAACTTAACCCATTCCACACAATAACACTTTTTGACGCCCCTCAAAAAAAAGAGGAAATTGGAAAACATGAAAGATGAAGAAATTGCTTGCAACAAGCAATTTCTTCATTTCCCACAATGTGTTCTACATTGAAGGTGCATAAAAAGTTGGGGAAAAAAACACAAATTTTCATAAACTTTAATTTTGTCATCTGTAATTTTTTTTTTTTTTGGTCAGTCAAAATTTTTGTTGTATGGTAATGGGTTTACAGAATGTTTTAGTGGTTACTACATAGAATTCAGTGTTTGTAACAAAAACCTTTTTAGGATTTCAGTGCTTTCTTTTGTTCAAGTGATAAATTCTAGAAATCATCATTTTTTGGCTTCAGTTTTAATATGAATTTGTATTTTTATTGTACATGTACATGTATTAGGCCTGTAATAGATAAACAGCAAAACTACACTTGATATGTTCATATCTAATATCTCTGCTATACATTCTTCATACCTGCCTGATATAACATTCTTCATATTTAATATCTGTCTGTTATATTTTTTATCTAAAACCTTATTGATACACATACTTCATATCTGATATCTGACTGATATAATTTGCATCTAATATTTATCTGATATACTTTATATCTAATATCTGTCAAATATACCTACTTCATATCTAATATCTGACAGATATACGTCTAATATATGAATAATATACTTTTTCCAATTGTTTTTCTGTTGAGTGGCATCCAAAAGTGTCATTTTGAGGGAATGGGTTAACTCATGTTGTGCTGATTCCAGAAATTTTTGCTTTGACAGTAGCTTCAGCAGGTGTATACACTGATTGTAGCGTTTGCTACCTTGTTCTTTTGTATTGAGAAAATATTTGAATGCAACATCAATCTTATTAAGTCAATCTTTTAAGATATAGTGAAAGGAGGATAAAAATTCAGCAGGACATGGGTTAATATTGTTGCCAGACAACTCTAAATTGTTTGGTTTCAGCTAATACTATACAAAACAAATTGAAAAAAAAAAATGTTTTGTTGTTTCCTGTTTGGCTTAATTCGTTTGATTTTATTGGTTTGTAAGTTAGGAATTCCATAAAAAGTAGCAAGTGGTGTACAATAGTTTACAAAGGGTACATGATTATTGGTAAACAAGAGTATACATTGATATTGATTTGTGATGCCATGGAATCCTCTGAATTACAACCCTGATAATAGCACTTCACTGCTTAATTGCAACTGTTTTAATGCACAAACACCACATTTAACGCTTTCCTGTTCAAACCCGGGATTTTACGTTGCTGTGATTTTATACTTGACAAAATATTGTGGAAAAAGGAGAAATTGCTTGTAACAAGCAATTTCTCCTTTTCCCACAATACTTTCTACCATATAGGATGGTTTCTTTTAAAACTACATCTAGTTTTCATTGTCGTCTGCAAACTCTTTCAATTTGGATGAGTCTAAAATATGGAAAAACAGGAAAGGGTTAAAGAACAAATAGCTCCTTTTATTAGCAACTTGAAACAAAAGTATTGACACATTGATGTTGCAATTAACAGGATCCCACTGTACTTTTGTTGCATTCATTTTTAGCTTGGCTGTTTTCGGAGAAAACCCGAGATATTGCAATAGCCTTAGTGTTGTCGTCGTCGTTTTCGTGCGAAAAAACATTGACATTTTTTGATATCTCTGGTTCTTCTAAAGGCAATCACTTGGAGTTTGGCACACTTGTTCACTATCAAAAGAGCAACCAATACTATCAAGGGGGATAACTTTAGATACATTTCGTCCACTATCCAACGGCAGAGCGTAGGCACCTGTAGGCGGAGCTCTTGTTTTAAATTAATTATTACAAGAATATAATAATTCTTGCAGTTAAAGGGATTTTGTTGTGATAATTCTTATAAATGTTTACTATTCTAATGAATCCATACTGTTATAAAAGGAAAAAAATCCTTTATTCTATGACTGGCTTTCAGACAAGGGGATCTGATTCAAGAAAGCTACCTGTGCAAGCTTTATTTGCTGGTACAGAAAAGAGACCTATATACCTACCAGAACCCCAGTATCAGTTGTCAGCCGTAGATTTAAGTCCAGATCACAATACTGCTGATGAAATGAACGATGAATTGGCTGATTCATATAGTGAAAATGATCTTTCATTACCTAGCAACAAGAGGGTCAGGAATGATTCTGAGGATGAAAATCAATCAGATGAGACTCAAGTGATGCATAGATTTGTCAGTCATGAATCAGAAAGTCCTTGTTTGAGTCCGACAAGGTCAAAAAGTTCATCTTGTAATACCTTGGACTCGCTGGATTCTGGTTTGGAGTCATCAACTTCAAATAAGGATCACACATCTTCTCAAGATTCGTTGGACGGAATTTCTCTACAGAGTTACGTTTATGAACTGGGTCAATTTACCCAAGGTGAAGAGAGGTCAGAAGGTCAAGGTCAAGCAGGTTGTCCGAATACCATCCATTATTCAGTGGTCTATGAGGATAATGAGCCTCCACTTGTTGCTTATCGTAAGAGAAGGAAATCCCATGATAAGGTTAGATTGTTTGGTTTGCTGTGTTGAATTATGGGTGTTCACTTACCTTTGAGTGTTCACTGACCTTTGAGTGTTCACTGACCTTTTGGTGTTCACTGACCTTTGAGTGTTCACTGACTTTTGAGTGTTCACTGACCTTTGAGTGTTCACTGACCTTTGGGTGTTCACTTACCTTTGGGTGTTCACTGACTTTTGAGTGTTCACTGACTTTTGAGTGTTCACTGACCTTTGGGTGTTCACTTACCTTTGGGTGTTCACTGACCTTTGAGTGTTCACTGACCTTTGAGTGTTCACTGACCTTTGAGTGTTCACTGACCTTTGAGTGTTCACTGACTTTTGAGTGTTCACTGACCTTTTTGTGTTCACTTACCTTTGAGTGTTCACTGACCTTTGAGTGTTCACTGACCTTTGAGTGTTCACAGGCCTTTGGTTGTTCATTAACCTTTGGATGTTCACTGAACTTTGGGTGTTCATTGACCTATGGGTGTTCAATGACCTTTGGGTGATAACTGACCTTTGATTTCCTATGGTCATGGTCATTTCTTTAGATTGTTTCTCACTTAACCCATTTCCAAACAATAACTCTTTTTTTCCCTTCAAAAAGGACTTGATGTAAACAAGGTTGAAAATAAAGAAATTGCTTGTTAACCTGGTTTTCTACCAAAAATAACAGAGATATTCTAAATTCACTCAATTTGAAATTGTCATCTTGAATTTGGACCAGTCTAAATTTTCATTATGTTGGAATGGGTTAAACTTAATCACCAGGTGTCACTGTTTGAATTCACAAATATATATATTGTGTGAAAATTGACAAGGTTAGATGGTTGTTTTGCTGTGTAATATTAATTTGTACTGACCTTGATTAAGATTGGTCAAGGTCATTTGTTTATTCTCTCACATCTATCTGTTTCATATTATTACGTGACCACTGTTTCATATCTTTACTGTTATTGAATGATTACACTCACGAACAAGGTTATGTATAAGATTGCTTTCTATAAGATAATCATTTTAACCCATTCCCACAAAATGATGCTTTTTTATGCCCCCCCCCCAAGAAAAACAAATAGTAAACATTGTGTAAAATGAAGAAATTGTTTGTAACAAGCAATTTCTTCATTTTACACAATGTTTACTATCCAGAAATTTGAAAATACTTCAAATTTCATGAAGTTTAAATTGTGGTCTGCAACTCTTTTTGATTTGGACCAGTCTAAAATTTTGTCGTCTGGTAATGGGTTAAAGCTGCATGTATCAAGATAAGAGTTTTTGACCCATCTACAATAGTTTGTGGATATTTGTTCTAACAAATTTCTCGGCATCATCTTGCTTTGTTGGCTTTCTTCATCAAGGCCAAGGCTGTATTTTGATTTTTCTGACTGCAAAATTTTAAGTGTCAGTTTTACAGGGAATTGTAGCTTAATTCCCATCTTTTGTTTAAGATAATTGTGAACATAAATTATGCTACCTTAGATCAGGGTGATCACTTTTTGTCTTGATATTGTATGTTATATGCTCTCTTTACACTGTATTGGTTTTGAGTGTAAAGAACTGACTTTTGAGTGTTCACTGACCTTTTTGTGTTCACTGACCTTGAGTGTTCACTGACCTTTGAGAGTTCACTGACCTTTGAGTGTTCACAGGCCTTTGGTTGTTCACTAACCTTTGGATGTTCACTGAACTTTGGGTGTTCATTGACCTATGGGTGTTCACTGACCTTTGGGTGATAACTGACCTTTGATTTCCTATGGTCATGGTCATTTCTTAGATTGTTTCTCACTTAACCCATTTCCAAACAATCACTCTTTTTTTCCCCTTCAAAAAGGACTTGATGTAAACAAGGTTTAAAAAGAAGAAATTGCTTGTTACAAGCAATTTCTTTGTTTCAACCTGGTTTTCCACTAAAAATAACAGAGATGTTCGAAATTCACTCAATTTGAAGTTGTCATCTTTGAATTTGGACCAGTCTAAATTTTCATTATGTTGGAATGGGTTAAACTTAATCACCAGGTGTCACTGTTTGAATTCACAAATATATATACTGTGTGAAAATTGACGAGGTTAGATGGTTATTTTGCTGTGTAATATAAATTTGTACTGACCTTGATTAAGATGGGTCAAGGTCATTTGTTTATTCTCTCACATCTATCTGTTTCATATTATTACGTGACCACTGTTTCATTTCTTTATTGTTATTGAATGATTACACTCACGAACAAGGTTATGTATAAGAATGCTTTCTATTAAATTCTCATTTTAACCCATTCCCACAAAATTACGCTTTTTGATGCACCGAAGAAAAACAAATAGTATACATTGTGTAAAATGAAGAAATTGTTTTTTAACAAGCAATTTCTTCATTTTACAAAATGTTTACTATCCAGAAAGTTGAAAATACTTCAAATTTCATGAACTTTAAATTGTCATCTGCAACTCTTTTTGATTTGGACCAGTCTAAAATTTTGTCGTCTGGTAATGGGTTAAAGCTGCATATATCAAGATAAGAGTATTTGACCCATCTACAATAGTTTGTGGATATTTGTTCTAACAAATTTCTCGGCATCCTCTTGCTTTGTTGGCTTTCTTCATCAAGACCAAGGCTGTATTTTGATTTTTTCTGACTGCAAAATTTTAAGTGTCAGTTTTACAGGGAATTGTAGCTAAATTCCCATCTTTTGTTTAAGATAATTGTGAACATAAATTATGCTACCTTAGATCAGGGTGATCACTTTTTGTCTTAACCCTTGTCATGCTGAACCCGGAATATTCCGGTTTTGGCAGGAGGTGTAGACAAAGATCAGCCTACACATAAGTGCAGTCTGATCTTGATCTACACCTCCTGCTTGTACTTTTCCTGTCAGAGTTGTTTATGAAATTGATTTCTAAAAGAAATATTGATTTTTGAGCAACAGGTTCTATAAGTGCTTTCAGCCCTTTGATTTTACAACAATTTGGTGAGGTTGTTTATACAGCATGACAAGGGTTAATATTGTATGTTATATGCTCACTTTACACTGTATTGGTTTTGAGTCTGTAAAGAACAGATAATTTCATCAGCACTCAACAAAATAATTTAAGCTAGTATTAAGTTAAATCCTTTTACTCCTTTCTTTTGGCATGATATATTATTTTCAGTCTGTCACAATGCAATGATTTTTTGCTTTCAGTTACACCCACCCACACCCCCTTAATGAAGTAGAGGGGATATGTTTGTCTCTCTGTCTGTCAATTGGTAGACTGTTGTTTCCCTGCTTTAACTCTAGAATCAATTGACCTACAATTATGAAACTTCATACAATTATTGCTTATGATCCAAGGAAGTGCCTCTATCATTTTTGGGTCAAACAGATCAAAAGTTTAGATTGTAATTTAACTTTGAAAACCATTTTCATGTCTAAATCATAAACCAATTGACCTATAACCTTGAAACTTTATACAAATGTGATCCATGACCCAAGGAGATGCCATATTGTTTTTTATGATCCCAAAGGGAGGCATATAGAAATCGAGCTGTCCGCCTGTCCGTCCGTCCCGCTACATGCAACTTCTACATGCAATAGTGGATTTCAATATAACTTTGCACAAATATTCACCTATCTCAAAGGTCAAGGTAACAATCTGGGATCAAAGGTCAAAAATGGGGACTTTTTGCCGTGTCCACTCTGTAACTTCTATAATCATACACGCAGGTACAAATTTCTTTCATACAAATGTTCACCGCTATAAGACGACGTGTCGTGAAAAAGACCCAGGTTCCTATCTCAAAGGTCAAGGTCACAATCTGGGGGTCAAAGGTAAAAAATTGGGACTTTTTGCTGTGTCTGCTCTGTAACTTCTATAATCATGCACGCAGGTACAAGTTTCTTTCAAACAAAATTAATGTTAACCACCTTCAGACGATGTGTCGCGAAAAAACCCAGGTTCGTATCTCAAAGGTCAAGGTCACAATCTGGGGGTCAAAGGTAAAAAATCGCCACTTTTTGCCATGTCTGCTCTGTAACTTCTATAATCATGCACACAAGTACAAATTTCTTTAGTACAAATGTTAACCTCCTTCAGACAACTAGATGCGTAAAAGACCCAGGTTCGTATCTCAAAGGTCAAGGTCACAATATGGGGTCAAAGGGGCATCTAGAATAGTTAAATTGCGTCCGGAATGGTTAAATTGTATTTACTCTCTTATTCTTCAATGGATTGCTTCCATATTTTGACAGATGCTTAATTGGGTGGACCACTTTACATGACCATGACCCAGTGACCTTGACCTTTGACCTACTTTTGGCCCCAGAAAAATCCGTCCATAATGCATTTCTCGATTTCACTCTGTATTTATAGAAAGTATTATATGTATTAAAATTATATTTATCAAAAACCCTGCCTTATAGATCACAAATGCATGGTTGTGTTTACAAAACAAATCAAAGTGCCACATGCTTGACCCTGTCCTTTGGGGGCATTTGTCACATGACTGTGACCAGCTCTTGTTTGGTAAAGTAGGTCAAAGGTCAACTGTGCTATTTGAGTGACAAAGTGCTGGTGGGGTATATAATCTCGTTTTGCCACAAATCTAATTTCATTTGAAAACACTGCTGCAAATTTAATATGACTTTATTTTCTGGTAAACAATAAATAAAATTTCCTGCTTTTCCTACTAACTCTGACTTTTGCATACCGTTGTACCTTTTATCAGCACGTTTGTCAAACAATTGGATGCTTTTCTAAGGACCACCTTTGTCTAGTCTCTACAAGATAATAAAAAAAATTAATGAATGTTGGGCATATTTTGAAAGCTATACAGTTGTTGGATAGACATACAACATTTAGTGAAATATTTGGAGAAAGCTATTCAGAGAAAAGCTATTTATTTCAAAATAACCTGGCACAATTGACCAATTTACTCTGTTGACCACATCAACTGACACTGACTGGAAGCACTGCTTCAATTTTAACCCATTACCAGATGGCATAATGTTAGACTGGAGTTGCATACAACAATTTAAAGTTCATGAAATTTAAGATTTTTTCAACTTTCTGGGTAGAAAATATTGTGGAAAATGAAGAAATTGCTCGTTACATTTCTGATTTGTTTTCCTTGATTTCTTTGTTTGAATGGGGTTTTACGCCACTTTCAACAATCTTTCAGTCATATCGCGGCAGCTAGAGCACCTAACATGGAATCCTGGTATTTCTCACACCAGTACTACCATTACATCCTTTCCTAGCCTCCAGCTGCTATCCCACATAGGTCTACAATTATCGACCCATTGGTGAGAGACAAATAGTCGGAAAGGATGAGTGCCGCCGTCAGGAATCGAACCCGGGACCTTTAGATTGACAGTCCGATGTGCTAGCAACTGCACCATGATGGCGGCCTTGTTTTCCTTGAAGGGCGTCCAAAAGCTTCTTTGTGAGGGAATTGGTTAAACAGTGTTATTTTGAAAAATTTATGGCCATAGGAATAGTTAGTTGGTGACCTAAACAATGCTTTAATAAGCTGAATTTATGAAGTTAAAGATGCCAAACCAACAAAATACTTGACATAAATAGGGCCAATGTTGCCACTCAAACTTCACTCCCAGGCTAAATGAATGATTTGATTGGTCTATTGTTTCTTTGATTGACAACAGTGATTGGTCAATTGTTTTCCATCATGATTAGATGTGCCGTTTGAAGCAAATTGTCAGCAAATGTCAAATATCTCCAAGGTCAAGGTCACCACTCAAGGTTAAATATTTGGTGGGTGTGACATGTGGTCGCTGGACAACTTTCTTCATTTTCTTGTCTTGTCTTTTGCTTGTGTGTATTGTGATTATTATTCAATATAGTTCATAGGTAAAATTTTAGATTTTGACAATTTTGTTTGTCTTGTGATTTGTTAATTTACCATATTTCATGATATTTACAATAACTGTTTGCAGGTTTCTCTGCGCAATGAAAGAGCCAAAAAATTTGTCAGCAGTATCAGAATAGAGGTTTGAATGTAATCTATAACAAAATATATATCTTTAGCCTGAATATATTTACTAAAATACTAATGTAATATTTTAACCCATTCCTACACAATACCTCATTTTTGCACCCCTAAAGAAAAATGGTTTGGAAAACATTGTGGAAATGTAGAAATTGCTTGTGTCAAGCAACTTCTTCATTATCCACAATGTTTTCTACCCAAAAAGATAGAATAAATAAATAAATATCAATTGGAAATTTTCACCTGCAGCTTCTTTCAATTTGGACCAGTCTAAAATTTTGTCATTTGGGAATTGATTAACTGTTGTCATGCTGAATAAAAAATTCTCTACATATTTTCATTTAAATCAAAGGGCTGAAAGCACTGGAGCACCATTTGTAGATTAATATTTCCTTTGAAAATTTATCTTATAGACAATTCTCGTTTTGAATAAGCAAATTATATAGACTAAGATCAGACTGCACATACATGCAGCTGATCTTTGTCTATACCTCCTGCAAAAACAGAAACATTCTGGGTTCAGCATGACAAGGGTTAACTTAAAATTGAATAATTCTAAAATACTTAAGCTTGTGTATGACCTTTGAAGAACAATATCTCTGCTTGTATATGGGTAACTTGACCCTTTCCTGTTCTACAAAATATGAGACCTGTCCAAATTCAAAAACTTTGCATACAAAAATTTCAAGTGGGTTTTATTTGTAGAATAATTAATCAGAAGGGAAGAAAACGTTGTCGAAAAAGAAGAAATTGCTTCTCACAAGCAATTTCTTCTTTTTCTTCAATGTTTTCTTAAAAAAATCACAGGGATGTAAAAAAGAACAAGGGATTGAAACAGGAAATGGTTAGAATTATTATAGCTCTGAGTGTCATTATGTTGCATAGCTACTCTAACCCATTACTACACAATAATGTCAAAAACGTCATTGTGTGGTAATGGGTCATACTGTAGTTACAAGGTTTACCACAAAAACTACAAGGCTGTTTATCACATTAAAACCTGCATGAGATTGAAATCAGTTAATGCTCATATGACTTTACCAGCTTGTGGCTACAGGATCAATCTTACTTAGTCATGCCTTCAATTACAAATCTGAATTATTTAGACATTGAAGATATTCAAAGAAAAATTCTATGGTGTTAATGATAAGATATGTATTTATTAAACTAACAATTTAACCCTTTTTATGCTGAAAAAAAACCTAGTTCAGAACAGCTGTAAAAATCAAAGACATGAAAGGGCCTAATTATTGTGGGTTAATATATTTTCTCTATTTCTTTTAATAATTCTATTCTCATTTGGTATGTAACATCAAACAAGTGCTGCAGACTAAGATGAGACTGCATATATGTACAGGTTGATCTTAGTCTTCTGCAAAATCAGAAATATCTTTGTCAGCATGACAAGGGTTAACCATATAGAAAATAATGAATGCATAAATACTGCTTCCTGTATATGGATTGTACTTTGAGGTTTTCTTTTGATTTATAAGACCTATTTCCAAACAAAGACTGGTTCAAATTGACACACAATACAGGCAATGCCTTAAACAATTACCACACAATGACACTTTCTGATGCCCCTTAAGAAAACCAATAGGGAAAACTTTGTGTAAAATGAAGAAATTGCTTACAAATGCAATTTCTAATTTTTCCACAATGTATTCTAACTAGAAAGTTGAAAAAATCTAAATTTCTTAAATTTGCAATTGTCGTCTGCAAATTCTTTCAATTGGATCAGTCTAAAATTTTGTCGTTTGGGAATGGGTTAAAAGCAGGTATGAATCAATAATTCTAAATACTTGATAAACGAAAGTGGCTTTTTGTGATTATCTAACAAAGGTTCAGCAGATGCAGATATTTTTTGTAGAATTCATGCCATTCGGATATCAATACCATGTGACCTCACTTGCATGGGTCAGCTTGAAACAGATGTATCTACCTTTAACCCTTTCCTGTTTTTCAATATTTAGACTAGTCCAATTTGAAAGAAGTTGCAGTTGACAATGAAAATTAAGTGAACCTCGAAAAGTGACCAACCTACAGTCTAGAAAATATTGTGGGAGAAGAAGAAATTGCTTGTTACAAGCAATTTCTTCTTTTTCCACAATATTTTCGCAAGTATAAAATAACAGGGACGTAAAAAAATGAGATTGTGCAGGAAAGGGTTAAAAATATAGGCGGTTACACGGTTTTGCACTGACCCATTGATATGACCCTAATTCAACAGAAGAAAACAAAGTGACAGTAGCTGACCAACACAATAAATTTCATTACATCAAGGGATTGATGGAGGCTGCAGATATCTACAAATCAAACTACTAACAATTGAAAATGGTGCCAAATAAAGTGGAAACCATAGTTACTAAAGGAGAAACTTCATCTCTCACAATGTTTTCCTTTATGTTTTCTACACGAGCATCAAATGAGGGAACCTGTGACAATGAGAATTTGTATGTTTGTTTGTTTGTTTTTTTTTTTCTAGCACGTATGTAGATTTACCCTAAAACTGTTGGCTATTAAAAAAAATGATGGGAAAAAATCCCAAAAGCATTGAAATTCATTACTCAACCTCTATGTAAAGCTTGTAATTTCTTTTTACTTTGCATCAATTTGATTTTTTGATTTTATTATTTTATTAAGTTTTTGTATTGGTATTGCTGTAGCAAAATATCTTCATGATTTTGCTGTCAGCTTGTCTATGGACCACAGAGAAAATACTTTTCTCTCTCTCCCCGGGGTAAAAAAACAAATTGACCTCTTATTTGTGTTTAAATTTCAGAGCCCAAGAAGCCCTACATCCCCCAGACAGGAAGTCATCCATCCAGAGTGGGCAGCAAATCGACCCAAAAATAGAGCCTCATTTATGAAGAACAAGGGAGGTTACTCCATGTCCGGAGTGTCTGAGGAGGTGATTGACAATGCTGAGCTTGGTAGGTAAATGATGGCTCTGCTCATTCAATTCTGATTGGAAGGTCTGTGATATTAACCCTTGTCATGCTGTATAAATTACCTTACTGTATTGCTGTAAAATCAAAGGGCCGAAAGTACTGATAGAACTTGTTGTTCAAAAATCAATATTTCTTTTAGAAATCAATTTAGACATCAACTCTGCCAAGTAAATTACAAGCAGGAGGTGTTGACTAAGATCAGACTGCACTTATGTGCAGGCTGATCTTGGTCTACATCTCCTGCCCAAACCAGAATATTCCGGGTTCAGCATGACAAGAGTTAACCCTTGTCATGCTGAGTATATTTTTTCAGAATTACATAAAAATCAAAGGACGGAAAGCACTAATAGTACATGTTCTTCGATCATGAATACTTCTTTTGGAAATTAATACCATAAACCAATCTTGTTTGCAATGGACAGACAGGAGGTGTAGACTAAGATCAGACTGCACTTATGTGCAGGCTGATCTTTGTCTATACCTCCTGCCAAAACCGGAATATTATGGGATCAGCATGACAAGGGTTAACCCTTGTCATGCTGAACCCGGAATATTCCTGTTTTAGCAGGAGGTAAAGACAAAGATCTTAGTCTACACCTCCTGTCTGTCCTTTTGAAACCACAGTTGTTTATGAAATAGATTTTCAAAAGAAGTATCTACAACTGAACAACAAGTACTACAAGTGCTTTCAGCCCTTTGGTTTTTATCAAATTCTGAAAAGGATTTCATTCAACATGATAAGGTTTAAAATGTGATTATCAATGTCAAGATTTTGAAAGTAGGGCAATCTTGTGGGATGCTCTTCTGAACAGCACTGATGAGACCATTCAAAGTAACCATATCATATAAACTACTTCTTTATGGCATAGGCATTCAAGCAAATAGAATCAAATAGCTTGAAAATTGGAATTCAAAATCAAAATTGCCCTCCCTAAAAATTTAGGCTTTTTTGTTGTTGAACATTCAACTTATTATACCCCCCTTAACTTTGTTGGTTGGTATATAGGAGTCAGCTTGTCGGCCTGTCCGTCTGTCTGTAGCTTTTTTTGTGTCGGCTCAATTTCTGGGCAACCATTGGACTGATTTGATGCAAACTTCACTGATATAATCAGTATCAAGCAGAGATGTGCATATTTGATTTTGGTTACGGTCCATTGATTTTTGATGGAGTTATGTCCCTTTGGTGAAAATTTTGTCCGTTCAATTTCTCAGCAACCATGGGACGGATTGGATTCAAATTTTACAGAAACACTCGGTATAAGTCAGACATGTGCATATTTTATTTTGGTTATAGTCCAATTAATTTTGACAGATTTATGGCCCATTTATTAAAAAAGTCCATTTTATGTTATGGCCCTTTTGCAGATAGTACTTGTATATGGACAAGCGCTGTTGGGGGTATTAGTCCGCTTTGCGACAATGTCTAGTTTGTATTAAAGGTGTTGAGATGTTGAGTATGCAGCAGAAAGCGGTATTCCAGCGTACCAATAGTCAGTTATCTCCCATATCGGATACGGACATTACGTTCGAGTTTATGATCGAAGAAAATGGGACACATGGGAATGTCAACCATGATGGACATAGTAGAAAAGATTCCCTGCCTGTAAGTTTGGTTTGTTGATAGGTTCTTTCATTTAACCCTTTCCAGTTTTCAAAATTTTAGACTGGTCTGAATTCAAAGGTTTTGGACATGACAATTCAAAGTTGATTTCAAATATGTGGAAAAAGAATAAATTGCTTATTACAAGCAATTTCTTTTCTTTCCTCTAGGTTTTTTAAATAAAAACAGGGACGTGAAAACCAGGGATTGAAAAGGAACGGGTCAAACCTTTCCTGTTTTTGAAATTTTTGAAAGGTTCAAATTGAAAGAGGTTGCAGAAGACAATGAAAACTGGATGCAATTTGAAATGGAACCTGCTGATGTGTTAGAAATATTGTTACAAGAAATTTCTCATTTTTCCACAATTATTTCTCAATTATAAAGAAACATAGACATAAAAATTCCGGTATTGCACATGAAAGGGTTAAGTCTGCAGCTTTTAATTTATTATCAGACAAAAAAGCTTTAGACTGAACTGAATTAATAAAGTTTAGACAATAATTCAAAGATTTATTGAACTTTAAAATGTAGGCAAGATAAACAGTGGGTTGAATTGGAATGTAAGAGTCAAATAGGATAGAACGCCTTGCTTTTAATAACTAATTCCTCTTTTTATGTGCTGTTTATGCTCCTGCATTAATAAGAAGGGGGCATATTATTTAAGGATATCCATCTGTCTGTCTGTCTGGGAGCTGTAAACTTATCGCAAAAAACTTAACATTTTGCTCTTATTCATGCAGATATATGGCTCTTATTTTGGACAAAGGTTCTTTGCATTGATAGGCATCAGTTGGTTGTAAGTAGGAATGGGAACGAGTACTCGATTAATCGATCGAATCGAACTCGATCGAACGTCCGAGTATCGATTACCAATATCACTAATCGAGTAATCGGCAAAAAATAAAATATCAGCCAAAAAAATGAAAAATCGTTTCCACACTCAAGTTTTGATACTTTCTCAAAATGTCAATCACTCTTTTCCAACACTGTACAGTGCAAAGGATAGAGTATGTAACACCTGGTCGTCTGCCGATTATCTAATCCCTCGATATTGTCAATCAAGTGCCAGCAGCTATTGTTCTCGCTGTCAAATAATGTCATAAACTTTCGCACCTTCACGGCTCTTTACTCTGATTTCGACCAGTGCATTTTAATTGGACGTCCGTAAGATTTACCGTTTGATTTGATTGGCTAAGGCAATATTCAATTAGCCGATTTCATTCTATTGCTATCTGTTACCCGAAGAAGAATCATCTCACTCACGATTATACCACAAATAAATTCCAGAAAGTCCAACAATGCCTCCTGCTAAGTCTATAGTATGGAAGCACTTCAAGCGAGCAGCCGACGACAAGACCGTAAATTGAACACTTTGTTCTTCGGAACTTACTTACAACGGCAGCACCACGAGTATGCACTATCATCTCAGACTCAAACATCTAGACAGTAATTCAATAACAAAGACTGATTCACAATCGAAATGAACTGAATTTGAATGTTTCACTTTAATTTTGTTTGTTTGTTTTTTATTTTTAAATACTGCTACTCATTTTTTTCTCCAGTATTAAAGAATGTTATGTATTCCTAAATCGGTGTTTCTTAATTCTTCGAGCTTGAAACAAATTGTAATTACGAGGTTTTTGTTGAAAAGCATCGATATAGCCTAAGAAACGTTAAATCCAGGTTTTGTGTATATCTCACAAGTGTAAATATTACGGACGCATTTGGAAGGTAAAATAACAACAACAACTTTGCGGATTTTTATTTTTTTATGAGTTTAATGGAAAGATTTTGACACTTTCTGTAATTCTCATCACATATCTAACAATTATCCGTTTTTCCCAAATAGAGTACCGGTCAAATGTACAAAGAAACTATAACAAAAAGACGACGTTTCTATTCGAGTATTCGAGTACTCGATCGGAAGGTTGACCGAGTACTCGATTAGTAAAATTGGTACTCGTTACCATCCCTAGTTGTAAGGTCAAGGTCACCTTTAAGGTAAAGGTCACTAATCAAGGTCACATTTACAGGGGCACGGTGTTTCGAAAACACATCTTGTACCAGTAGTATCTTTTGGAAACATTAAGGAAAAAGATGATACATGCAACTTTTCTTTCCAAAGTTGTCATGGGAAAGCAATCATATTTTATTAAGTTGCTGAAATTTGAATTATTAGAGTTAACCCTTGTCATGCAGAATGAAATCCATGTTTAGAATTGCCTTTAAGTCAAAGGACTGACAGCAATGTAAGATCAGTGGTTCATTATTTCTTTTAACCAATTACCAGATGGCAAAATTTTAGACCGGTCTAAATTCAAAGGAGTTGCAGATGGCAATTTAAAGTTAATGAAACTTTAGATTTTTCAACTTTGTTAAAAAACTTGTTATAAGCAATTTCTTTATTTCATACAATGTTTTCCCAAACTCTTTTCTTGAGTGGCGTCCAAAAGCGTCACTGTGTTGGAATGGGTTAGAATTAATTTGATAAACGAATCTTGCTTGAAGGGACAAAAGGTCTGAGATCAGACTGCACATATATATACTTCCATAGCAATATCATTCAGCTTCTATTTCAGAATTTTAGACTAGTAGAGGACAAATTAGGAATAACACATGTAGACGATATCAGTGAGGCAGACATGGAATACGTGCGGAAACTTGGGCTATTAGAGCTGACATCACTATTCGATAGTCAAAATATAGTTTATAGTGCTAGACGAACCAAGAAAAAACATAAAGGTAAACGAAAAATATTAGTTATATTTATAACCCTGCTTTGGAGAAGAGGGTAACTGCTTTACCCATGTCTGTCTGTCCTTCTGTCTGTCTGCTTCTGTGAATATGCAACCAATTTTATATCAAATTTTCAGGGAGCCATAAAAGGATACTTTTGAAGCTTGGCATCGCGGTTTGACCCAATTCCACACAATGACAAGCAATTTTTTTTTCATTTCCACTGTTTTCTACCCAAATGTCTAAAATTCTATAATCTTTAAATAGTAATGTTGTCTACTGCTCATATCAATTAGGGCAAGTCTAATTTTTTTCATCTAGTAATGGGCTTACTAGAGCTTATTCAATTTTGTCCTCTGGTTATCTACTTTTCTGTCTTATTAGGCCATTGTGTAGTATAGTTGTTAACATTCAGCACACTATAAGAAGCATGGTACTTGGTATTGGGATTCAAATAGAAGTCCTACAGTGTGCTTGCCAAATTTTGTAAATATCGACTTGAAAATTGAAATTAAGCTAAAAAATAACACGACTTTACAGTAATTGTGGGTTATTCTTGTTTGAGATAAATTTTCAGTGTTTTGCTCCAAGGGCAATTGTCATGGTGTCCTTCCATATACTTTGGCTTTAACCCATTACCAAATAACAAAAATTTAGACTGGTCCAAATTCAAAGAGGTTGAAGACGCCAATTTTAGGTTGATGAGATCTTTACAATCTTTGTCTTTTGGGGTTGAAAACATTGTGGATAATGAAGAAATTGCTTGTAACAAGCAATTTCTTCATATTCCACAATGTTTTCAAAAGCTTTTTTTTTCTTGGCAGCGTCCTAAAGCATCATTGAGTGGGAAAGGGTTAAAAATTGGATGAAAAACAGGCTTTAATTGGTGTCGTTTATTCCATATATGATGAAACCTTTGAAAATCTTTTTCTACAAAACTAGTTATTCTTCTTGTCATGAAAATTGTTTTTCATTCTATTTCAGAAAATGGTATATTTGGTGTTCCGTTAGATATTTTAATGGAACACGATCAAAAAAGGAAATCAAACGCAAAAATACCTCTCGCATTTCAAGCAGTAAGTGAAAGTAGATCTATCTTTATTAGCTCACATGAGCACAATAAGCTCAAGGTGAGCTATTGTGATCAGTAATTGTCCGGCGTCCATCTGTCCATCTGTTTTTCTGTCCATCTGTAATCAATTATTAAAAAATCTTCTACTACTTAACCATATGGCCTAGAGCTTTGATATTTGGTACATATCATCATCTATTGACCCTCTACCAAAATACTTCAAAGAATTACCGTATTCTTAAAATTAACCTTTTTTGGTGTGATTCCTGATTTTATAAAGGAAATCTTTCAAAATCTTCTCCTTAACCATTAGGCATAGAGCTTTGATATTTGGTACATATCATCATCTATTGACCCTCTACCAAAATACTTAAAAGAATTACAGTATTCTTAAAATTAACCTTTTTTGGTGTGATCCCTGATTTTATAAAGGAAATCTTTCAAAATCTTCTCTTCCTAAACCATAAGGCCAAGAGCTTTGATATTTAATACATATCATCACCTATTGACCCACTACCAAAATACTTCAAAGAATTAATGTACTCTGAAAATTGGCCCTTTTCTGTGCAATCCCTGATTTTAAAAAGTATTAAAGAAGGAAATCTTTGAAAACATTCTTCGCCCAAATGATGAGACCTAGAGCTCCGATATTTGGTACATATCATCACCTATTGACCCTCTACCAAACACTTCAAAAAATTATCATACTCTGAAAATTAGCCCCTTTCTGTGCGATCCCTGATTTTAAAAAGGATTAAAGAAGGAAATCTTTGAAAATATTCTTCTCCCAAATGATGAGGCCTAGAGCTTTGATATTTGGTACATATCATCATCTATTGACCCTTTACCAAAATACGTCAAAAGAATTAACCACATTCTGAAAATTAGCCCTTTTATGTGCGATTCCTGATTTTACAAAGGAAATAAGAAGGAAATCTTTGAAAATCCTCTTCTCCCAAACGATATAGCCTAGAGCTTTTATTTTAGGTATGTATCATAACCTGTTAACCCTCTTCCGAAATACTTCAAAGAATTATTGTACTCTGAGAATTAGCCGTTTTCGGTGCCATCCCTGATTTTTCAAAGGAATTAAGAGGGAAATCTTTGAAAATGTTCTTCTCCCAAACCATATGGCCTAGAGCTTTGATATTTGGTACATATCATCATCTATTGACCCTCTACGAAAACACTTCAAAGAATTACCGCATTCTGAAAATTTGCCCTTTTATGTGCGATCCCTAATTTTAGATAGGAATAAAGACTGATATCTTTGAAAACCTTCTTCTCCTAAACCAAAATTTTAAACTGGTAAAAAATGTAATGAGTTGCAAACAAAAAACTAAAATCTATAAAATTTTAGTTTTTTTCTTAACTCTCTGGGTGGAAAACATTTGTGAAATGAAGAAATTACTTGTTACAAGCAATATCTTCATTTTACACAATGTTTCCTGATTGTTTATCTTGAGGGATGTCTAAAAGCATCATTGGAATGCCATGTGTGATGGTTAAACAATCAAATATTTAAATTCACTGGATTAATATCAGGGATTTTAGAAAATGTCAACTTTTGCTAATTACAATGGATAGGTAGATCTCATAAATAAACATGAATTTTATTAACTTAGGCAGCTTGTTTCACAGATCCATATCCCTCCGAGTTCTAACAGGAAGTTCAACTTTGATATCAAATAACGATATTCTGCAATGTTCAACGTCTGAAATTGTATCAAAAATCAGAATGGTTGGTTCTGCAACCTAAAAATTGTAACTACAGCTTGAATAAGCTGTAGTTACAACATTTAAGTTGCATAACAAATAAAAAATGCTTCCCCTACATGTGGGCCAATGTTTGAGTTTAACCCATTCCAACACAAGAAAATTTTAGACTGGTCCAAATTGAAAGAAGCTGCAGACGACAATTTCAAGTTGATTGAATTTTAATTTTTTTCATCTTTTGGGATAGAAAACATTGTGGATAATGAAGAAATTGCTTGTTATAAGCAATTTCTTCATTGTCCACAATGTTTTCCAAAGCTTTTTTCTTGTTGGGCGTAAAAAGGAGGGCTTGAGTTGGAATGGTTTAAGTTCAATTCTGGTCTAAATAAATGATATGATTGGTCAATTGATTTTTGATTGACAGACACAACCCATCAATTTTGTTTATTTCAGATTTTATCCTATTTAGTAAAATATAGTTTAGATACGGAGGGTATATTACGGATACCTGGGCTGACAACAAGAGTTAAGGTGAGTGATCATTTAAATATTGAACCCATTACTATATGGCAAAACTGTCAGCCCGATTAGCTCAGTTGGTAAAGCACTTGACTTTAAATCTCAAGATCACGGGTTCGAGCCCTGGGCTGACCATATCAACTAACACAACTAATTGTCTTTCGGATGAGACGTTAAACCGAGGCCCTGTGTGACGATGCTATCCATCGAGCACGTTAAAGAACCAGGCGGAGCTCTCAGCAGTTTCGTCCTGTATCCTTGCACTATCCCCCTTAACAATTAACCGTCTTCTTGGGGCGTCGCTAATATGGGCATGTGCTACGGTAGCAACAATAAATAAACGGAAATACACACACATATGGCAAAATTTTAGACTGATCTAAATTGAAATGAGTTGCAGATGGCATTTTTGAGTTTATGAAATTTTAGATTTTTTTCAACTGTTTGGGTAGAAAACATTGTGTAAAATGAAGAAATTGCTTGTCACAAGCAATTTCCTCATTTTACACAATGTTTTCCAAAACTTTTTTCTTGATAGGTGTGTAAAGGAGGGCTCCTGTGAGAAAGGATTAAGATTCAACCATTGCTGCACAATTATGCTTTTTGAGGCCCCACCAATAAAGCAGCTTTGAAAAACATGGTGAAAAATGAAGAAATTGTTTACAAAAGCTGAAAGCCAGCAGGCTATTGTTATGCTTTGTGTCAATGGTTCCTGTTTGTGTGTGTCCAACCATCTGTCAAATTTTATGTTAAAAAAAATTCTTCCTAGAAATTTCTGCGCAGATTTTAACAAAATATCATAGGAATGATCGAGTCACCCTTATCAGATTTGTTTTGTGTGAAGAATATGATGATTCTTTTTTTTTCAATTTCGATCAGTCTAAAGTCAGTATAGGTGAAAGAACTAGATAAAAAAATCAGGGCTTTCATGGGTAGGGCTAATTCCCTATATGCCTCCCTTGACCCATTCCCACAGAGTGATGCTTTTGGACACCCCTCAAGACAAACAATCGAGAAAATATTGTGTAAAATGAAGAAATTGCTTTTAACAAACAATTTCATTATCTTACGCATTGTTTTCTACCCAGAGTGTTGAAAAATTCAAAATTTCATTAACTTTAAATTGTCATCCACAACTTCTTTCAATTTGGACCAGTCTAAAATTTTGCCATCTGGAAATGAGTTTAAATAAAATGCATTTCCTCATTGTAAAAGAAAAGAATTACTTTTATTAGTTCCCCTGAGCACGAAGTGCTCTGGAGGAGCTATTGTGATCTGTCGTCGTCCGTCATCCGTCCGTCCGTCCATTCACAATTACAAAAAAATCTTTTCCTCCTAAACTAACCATGGAATTTCAACAAAACTTCACAGAAATGATCCTTAGGTCATGCTCTTTCAAAATACTTCAAAGAATTGAAATCCATGAAGAACTCTGGTTGCCATGGCAACAGAGTGAGAAAACTTAAAAAATCTTCTCTTCCCAAACGGTAAGGCCTAGAGCTTTGATATTTGGTATACATCATCATCTATTGACCCTCTTCTAAAATACTTCAAAGAATTACCGTATTCTGAAAATTAGCCAACATCTTCTCCAAAATAATTAGACAGAGGGCTTTACCATTTTGTTTATATCATAAAGCCATGAACCATCATACTCAGGGGAGCGATTTAGGACCATCATGGTCCTCTTGTAAGTACATTTAGCACTCAAGTGCTACTAGTTTCAAGCCTTGAAAGGAGTTGCAGATGGCATTTTTATGCCCCCGCATTGATAGATCGGGGGCATAATGTTTTACCAGTGTCCGTCTCTACGTCCGTCCATCTGTCTGTCTGCAAAACTTACCCTGCCAACTAAACATTTTCCTATAACTTAATCCCTAATTAAATTATAATGCTAATATTTGGTATGTAGATAGGTCTGAACAAGGTGCAACTGGGGAATGTCATTTCATCAAGTTCAAGGTCAAAACTTTAACCCTTTTCCCTAAAACAAAGAAAAAATGAACAAAAAAATCTCCCGTTTCTAAAGAATTTCTGTTTCGGGGGCATGGTGTTTCACAAACACATCTTGTTCTATTTTCAAGTTCTTTTCTTCTTATTTTCGACAACGTCATAGCGCAGTCGGTAGCGTGTCCGACTCCTAAGCTTCAATCATGGGTTGTCATGGGTTGGGTCCAAGGGGCAGCAAAATATTTGACTCTCACTGATGGGTGGATAATAATTAACCTAAGTGGGATAGCAGTTGGAGGCTAGGAAAGGATGTAGTTTTAGCGCTGGTGTGAGAAATACCAGGAATCCATTGTTAGGTGCTCCAGCCCCCGCTATATGACTGAAATACTGTTAAAAGTGGCGTAAAACCCCATTTAATCAATTAATAAATCTTTTAATTTTCAGCAACTGAGAGTAGACCTTGAGGAGAAATTTTATCAAGGTTTGTTTATTTGGGGTGACGAGGTCACTCCCAATGATGTTGCCGGATTGATGAAGCAATTCCTTCGAGAGTTACCCACCCCTCTTTTAACCAACGAATATATAGATGCCTTTGCTCAAGTAGAAAGTGAGTACTTTACAACAGAAATCTGATATTTACTGTTTTCTTCCATACTAAATGGCTAATTCTCAAATTGAATTGACTTTAAATTTCATCTGCAAAACCTTTAAATTTGGCCAGGTCTAAAAGTATGCAAAGCAGGAAAGGGTTAAACTATTTTACTTTAATATTGTATTTGTGTTTTTTTACCTTTATGGAAATAGATCTCCTGATGTCAAGGTTAGTCAACACTATTTGGTTAATATTTGTACAATTACCCTCTTTTTATTAGTGTTATGTTCCTAAACCTTTTTTGACTTAACCCTTGTCATGCTGATCCCAGAATATTCCTGTTTTGGAGGAGATATAGACAAAGATCAGCCTGAACATATAACATATGGCTTTGGCAGTTGTGTAGACTAAGTTCAGACTGCACAGATGTGCAGTCTGATCTTAGCCTACACTACCTGCTTGTTCTTTGGTGTTCAGAAAATTCTATGAACACAATATCGATGTAAAGATTTCATAATCTTAAAATACAATTAATATTCAGCAGAACAAGGGTTGAAATTCTTCATTATGCAGCAACTCAAGACTAGGTTGGTATCTAAATTTTGTGCTCTTATTGTATTTCAGGTTTACCAGAAAGGAAACAACAGCTGCAAGCATTAAATCTGCTAATATTATTGTTACCCGCTGCCCATAGAAATACTTTATATGTAAGTGATTTTGTATACTTTTTGTCATGCTGAACCCGGAATATTTCTGTTTTGGCAGGAGGTATAGACAAAGATCAGCCTGCACATATGTGCAGTCTGATCTTAGTCTACACCTCCTGCTTATCCCTTTCTAGCAAGAATTGTTCATAAAATCAGTTTTTGAATCAATTATTGACCTGCAAGAGTGCTTCCAGTAATTTCAGTCCTTTGATTTTGGTGCAATTCTAAACAATATTTTATTCAGCATGACAAGGGTTAATATCAATCAGAAGGCTTAGATCAAAAACATAGTATCGATCTATACACTGTATAAACCCATACAATGTTTTTGCTCTAAGCTGATTAATCAATTAACAGACGAAAAAATTTTAGACCAGTCCAAATTGGCAGAAGTTGCAGACAACCATTTAAAGTTTATGAAATTTTGAAAATCTTTATCTTTTGGGGTAGAAAACATTGTGGATAATCAAAAAATTGCTTGTAAAAAGCAATTAGTTCTTTTTCCACTATGTTTTCCAAAGCTTTTTAGCTCACCTGAGCACAAAGTGCACTCATGGTGAGCTTTTGTGATTGTTGAATGTTTGTAGTCCATCGTGTGGTGTGGGGAGTCAACAATCGAAGTGTTTACATTCTAGAGGCCACAGTTTTGACCCAATCTTCATGAAACTTGGTCAGAATAATTGTTAGGTCATGAGGATGAACCCTATTGATTATGGGAAGGTTCTATAGGGAACACAGGAGAAGAGGCCTAAATGACAATTTCTTTGTTTATACTCGAGAGGCCACAATTTAGGCTCAATCTTCATGAAACTTTGCCAAAGTAATTATTAGGTCATAAAGATGAACCCTAAAGATTATTATATGGATCTTTCTGAAAACACAGGAAAAGGGGCCTTATTGACAATTTCTTTGTTTACACTCTAGAGGCCACAATTTTGGCTCAATCTACATAAAACTTGGTCAGAATGATTGTTTGGTCATGAGGATGAACCCTATCGAATATGAGAGGATTCTATTGGAAAACACAGGAAAAGGGGCCTTATTGACAATTTCTTTGTTTACACTCTAGAGGCCACAATTTTGGCTCAATCTTCACGAAACTTTGCCAGAATAATTGTTAGGTCATAAGGATGAACCCTATTGATTATGAAGAGGTTCTATAGGAAAACACAGGAAAAGGGGCCTTATTGACAATTTCTTTGTTTACACTCTAGAGGCCACAATTTTAGCTCAATCTTCACGAAACTTTGCCAGAATAATTGTTAGGTCACAAGGATGAACCCTGTTGATTATGGGAAGGTTCTATAGGAAAACACAGGAAGAGGGGCCTTAATGACAATTTCTTTGTAGATTATGGGAAGGTTCTATAGGAAAACACAGTCATTATACTTGTGAAAAACGAATGTTTTCAGGGGTATACTGGAATCAGCTTGTCTGTCCGTGTGTACGTTTGTCTTTGTACAAAATACTACCAATTTTGTGTTGCGAACTCCTCCTTTGGTTTTGCTTCAATACCATTGGTTCAAGAATTATCTCCCCTTGAACTTAGATATTATTTATGCTTTGTAGACATATACAGCTAATTACACTACCAATTTTGTGTCATGAACTCCTCCTTTCTAGAAAAGAAAAATTCAGTAGCTATGTCCTTGTATCGTTAAAGCACTCATTACACTGAAAGCACTTGGGGGGGTATCAAGTCACATACTGTGACAAGTTCTAGTTTCTTAATTGATAGATTGCTGGCCTTGCTCACTGGCTTGGTCAGGTAGTTCATTTTCTTCATTATCCACTGAGCCACAGTCATAGCGCAGTTGGTAGCGCATCAGACTCCTAATCTTTGATAATGGGATGTAATGGGTCACATATCCTTTCCAACATTTGTCTCTCACCAATGGGTGGATTATCGTAAACCTAAGTGGGATAGCAGCTTGAGGCTAGGAAAGGATGTAGTGGTAGTACTGGTGTGAGAAATACCAGGGATCCATCGTTAGCCGCCGCGATATGACTGAAATACTGTTAATAGTGGCATTAAACCCCAATAAATCATCCATAATGTTTTCCATAGTTTTTTGCTGGGAGGAATATAAAGGAGGGATTGTGTGCAAATGGCTTAACCCGAGATCATTTCTGTTACTCTAAGATCATCAGAAATACAGTGTTCATTTTTAGCATTTACTCTTTATTAACTCATTCCCACACAATTCTGCTTTTTACGCTCTCCTGGAGAAAAAGCTTTAGAAAAATATAACTTGTTACAAGCCATTTCCTCATTATTTGCAAAATTTTCTACTCAAAAGGACAAACAAACAAAACAAAAAATCCCAAAAAAACTGATAAATGTATCAGCTAAATTATAGTCTGCAACTTCTTTGATTTTGGACCAGTTTTAAATTTTGACTTCTGATAATGTATCAAAGACTTTTATCTATGACAAGATCAAGGTCATTTGAAAAGGGCAAGATCATTTATCAAGGTCATTTTTCTGAAAAAAATCTTCTACTATTTTTCAGGCCCTATTGTTATACTTGGAGAAAGTTATAGCTTTAAGTAGTGTAAATAAAATGGGACTAAATAACGTAGCCATGATTATGGCTCCGAATTTGTTTATGACAACAAATCTTGGAAATAAACAGAAAAACGCATGGGAACTAGAAATCCGAATGGCTTCAGGGACATCAAATATCATGAAAATGTTAATCAAATATAGGGAGATTTTATGGACGGTAAGTGGAACAAATAATTTACCATTGTCAAGCTGAACCTGTTAATATATTCTTGTTTTGATAGGAGGTTACAAATAAAGACAACAATTAACCTGCATATATTTGCAGCAGGATCTTAGTCTTCACCACCTGCTAATGATCAATTCAAGCTAGATGTGTGTAAAATAAATTTGATAAAAATAACATTCGGTACATACGTTGTTTTCAGCACTTTGACTGTGAGGCAATTCTGAAAAGCATGTTAACCCATTCCCACACATTGGCGCTTTTGAACGTCTCTCAATATGGAAGCTTTGAAAAACATTGTGGAAAATGAAGAAATTGCTTGTAACAAGCAATTTCTTCATTATCCACAATGTTTTCTACCTCAAAAAATAAGGATTTTAAAGATTCCATCACATAAAAATTGTTGTCTGCAACTTCTTTGAATTTTGACTGGTCTAAAAAATTCTTCCTGTGAGAATGGGTTAATCAGTATTACGATTTTGAATTTCGTTATTTTGCAAAGGTCATAGCCAGTAAGATGCAACAAAAATATATAAAGTGGTTGATTGGCAACCTAAACATTGTAACTACACCTAAAAACTAGCAAAATTATGTCACATGAATATTAACCCTTGTCATGCTGAACCCGGAATATTCCGGTTTTTGCAGGAGTATAGACAAAGATCAGACTGCACATAAGTGCAGTCTGATCTTAGTCTACACCTCCTGTCTATCCATTTCAAACAAGAATTGTTAATGGAATTATTTTTTCAAAAGAAGTACTGATGATGGAACAACATGTACTATCAGTGCTTTCAGCCCTTTGATTTTAATGCAATTCCAAAGAAAATATTTCAGCAAGACAAGGGTTAATCAAAGTTCGAGTTCAAAGTTCGAATTTGGTTTAAATGAATTGATTGGTCTGTTGGTTCTTTGATTGATACCTGAAGTTGGTCAATTGATTAATATGACCCTAATTTTATAATTCTATAAAGTCCATGTCTATGGGGACAAATCAATGTATCTACTTGGTGTGAATTTGTCCAGAGCATTTGGATTGATTGATGGATTTCAAAAAAACTGGCACAATTGTTCTCTATATACCAAATGTGCCATTTCAAATAAATTTTTAGATCGAGTAATGTCATAGCTCAAGGTCAAGCATTCAATTTAACCTTATGTAGAACATATTTCCTTGATTTGTACATTGATTCAAAATAACTTGGCACATCTGTGTTCCATCATCAGTATTTTTTCCAAAGGTCTAGGTCAGGGTTCAAGGTCAAACATTCAAATTGAGCTTGTCCATGGATTTTTAAATACTTTGGGACACTTTTTCCCCATTACAAGTAGAAATGACGTTTGAAACTAGTTTTCAGATGGCTCCAAGGTCAAAGCCCAAGGTCAAATGTTCAAATTAAGATTATTCATAGCAATTGTCTCCAAAATTTTATTGATGGATTTAAAATAATTTTGGAAACTTGTTCTCCATCATTAGTAGATGTGCTATAGGAAACATGTTTTCTGATATCTCTATGACCAAGGTCACAGTCAAGTTTTTGTCGGGTAGACATTTTGTTCCTGAATGATCTTCTAGTATTCATATGACTTTAAAGCTTTAAAGTTTCGAATTGATAGACAGCGAACTAGGTGATGTCAAAATTAATCATGAAGACTTGATTTCTTTTTCAGGTGCCATCCTTCCTTATGTTGCATGTTAGAAGAAATTACGAATTGGAGCAAATCAGAAGAAATAAGGATAAATCGGTAATTAATGAAACTATAGAAAAACCTTTCTTTAAGCCTTTCATGTTCAATTCCTGATTTTTACGTCCATGTGATTTTTATAATTGAGAAATAATTGAGAAAACATTGCAGAAAAACAAGAAATTGCTTGTACCAAGTAATTTCTGCTTTTTCTACCATATTTTCTAATTTACTAAATGGTTATTTTTTTAATAAAACACACTTATTATTTATTTTTCTGCAAAACCTTTGAATTTAGACAGGTCTACAAAATTTTGCAAAAGAGGAAAGGGTTAATGCTTTTTGGTGAATAATTGGGATTTCTCAGTGGATTACTGCTTGATAATTTTTACTGAAAAACCAGTGAAATTATCACAATGATGAATTCATATTTTGGGGTAGCTCTTGCCCTGCTTCCATTCATTAAGCCTAACTGAATGTCATCTCAGCAGGATAAGCTGTTGACGCATTTGACCGAGCTGCAAATAGAGGGTATGATCGACCTAAATATTTCATCAATGCTACCAAAAAACCCAATTTTGTAGGTACTCATTTGAATCGTCTCACCGAGACGATTCAAATAAGTACCAACAACAAAGGGTTTCGTTGAGAAATAAGGATTTTAAAATGCTATTACCCTCTCTTATCTTGATCTCTGATTTGTGTTAGCAGCTGAAGATGCTGCCCACAACAGGGTTTGGGATCGAAATGCTTCAACACCGTTGAATAACATGTGTAAGCTGTACAGATTTCCAGGTTTAAAAAGGTTGAAAATATTTAAGTCAATCCTTTCTTGTTCAATCACTGGTTTTAACGGCCCTGCGATTTTATAATTGAGAAAACTTAAAAGAAAAATAAGAAATTGCTTGTGACATGCAATTTCTTTATTCACAATATTTTCTACCCTACTGATTTATTATTTTTCAAATTAAATCCAGTTTAAATGTTCGTCTGCAAAACCATTGAATTTGGACAGGTGTAAAATTTTGCAAAACAGGAGGAAGGGGTTAAACCACTTCCTTTCTTAGGCCAGTGACATTTCAGTCACCCCTGGTTTGAACACCCCTGGTTTGAACATGTGTTAAAAGCGGCTCTTAAACAGATTTTCATGAAAATTTGATAAAGGAATACTTCTGTTTTTAAAATATTTATTAGTGTAATTTTCATGTTAAATCGACTAAATTCATGATAATTTCAAATTAATGAAGTGTATTTCCAATCCCCAACTTTTATATATTTGGTGAGGTATTACTGTATTGCTAGTGACGTAATTGATATGTCATGGAAATTACAAATTTGGCAATTGTCAGTGCAGGCGTAAGTTTACGTATTTAGCCGATGAATTGGGTTGTACTTGACTGACTTATTTGCGTCTCATAACGCCAAATATTTTTGCTTATTTTCTTTCTTTTCATAAAGTTATGAACAGCCATTTTCATTACAAAGATGGCCTTATTACCTTCTTACAAAAGTCTGAAAGCATTACAGTTAGAAATTTGACTATTGAGAGCTAAAACTTTTCTTCACTATCTGTGCAAGAGCCACTTTATTTGTAATTCATGTTTGATAGATTTCTAGGCAATTAGTGGCACAATTACCTATTTCAGAAAACCAAGTTTTTAGCTAAAAAAGACAAGACTGATGTGTATAAAAAGCCAGCTGTTAAACATGAGGTATGTTGACCCTTTTAACCTATTATCATACATCAAAAATTTACACTGGTCCAAATTAAAAGGAGTTGCAGATGACAATTTTAAAGTTTATAACATTTAATATTTTTCCATTTGTCTGGGTAGAAAACATAGCAGGCAGGCTCTGTCAAGTCTTTGTCTAGAATATAGCTTTGTCATATTTTTTTCCAATTCAGTTTCATTCATTGTATGAATACGGAGCAGTGTACCATGGTTAGTTTTTGAGTACATGTATTTGCCCTTTGTTGATTTAGAGTTTCAATTTTGTTGGGGTATATGAAAGCTCGGATTGCGATGCTTCATATACATGTATCTGTTCAAATGAAAGTGTATTGTGAAATAACGTTAACTTTTGCTGCTTAACCTTTGTCATGCTGAACATGGAATATTCCTGATTTGGCAGGAGGTATAGACAAAGATCAGCTTGCACATAAGTGCAGTCTGATCCTAGTCTACAGCTCCTGTTTGTCTCCTCCATACAAAATTAACTTTCAAAATAAATTTTTACCCTTAACTAGTGCTTCTAGTGCTTTCAGGCCTTTGAATTTTAAACAATTTCAGGTAAGGTTGACGTAGGTTTATTTTATTTGCCCTTTGTTTATTTTCCATTTTTAATTTTGATGCAAGCCTTTCTTCAAAATATATATTTGTTCCCTAAAATAAAAGCTGTGCATATCTATGTCCTGCTTTTGATTTAAGAGAGCAAAATTGTTTAGAGGCAAGGTTTCGATACAAGCCTATTGGTGGCTGCTGAAACAGAAATATTCTCCGAAACGATGATTAGACACAGTTTGCCGCAAAGGCTTGTTTTGTTGACAACCCTCTCAGATTTTTTGTTTGGGACCTTCCCATGCTTTATAAAAACAAATATTTAACCCATTCCAACACAATGACGCTTTTTGACACCCCTCAAGAAAAACAATAGGGAAAACATTGTGTAAAATGAAGAAATTGCTTGTAACAAGCAATTCCTGCATTTTCCACAATGTTTTCTATCCAGAAAAGTGAAAAAAATCTAAAATTTCATAAACTCTAAAGTGTCATCTACAACACCTTTCAATTTGAACCAGTCAAAAATTTTCTTGTGTGGTAATGGGTTAATCTTTCAGAAATGTTGGGTATTCTTGGACCAATACATCCTAGATCAGTCCTGTAATTTAGCTGATAAAATCTTTATTTTCCCCTGCCGTTTCGGGGAAGCAGATATAGTGATGGTCTCTGTCTGTCATTCCTTTACTAAGCTTGTCCAGAGCATATCGCCTAAAGTATAAATGCTATCTATTTGAAACTGCATAGGTGGATAAATTTCATTGAGGAGAAGTGCAGTGCACAAGAATCACCACTCTTGCTTGAATAATTTTGGATTTATTGCCCTTTGTTATTTTAAAGACTTAGATTTTATCCGGGGCATATCTCTGAAAGTATAATAGCTATCAACTTGAAACTTCATAGGTGGATAGATCTCATTGAGGAGAAGGGCAGTGTACAAGAATCACAACTCAGTTTACTATCAAGCTTTTACGGCGGGGGATGGCCATGTCCGACATGGCTCTTGTTGTAATTGTTTCATTCACACCTTTCAGTCAGACTTTCAAGACGGAGTTATTCGAGTATATGCCCCACATTTGACGAAAAGCTGCACGGCAGTACAGCTTGATCTCAATACAACTGCTGGTGATATTGTGTCAAAGTTCAAGGTCATGCAGGGGTCACAGACATGGGATCCAAGGTTTGTATTTTAGAAAGTTAATTTGTTGTTTAACCCTTTCCCACTCAGTGACGCTTTTGAACGCCCCTCAGGAAAAACCATTGGGAAAACATTGCCTAAAATGAAGAAATTGCTTGTGACAAGCAATTTCTTCATTTTACACAATGTTTTCTATCTAGGAAGTTGAAAAAATCTAAAATCTCATCAACTTTAAAATGTTGTCTGCAACTCCTTTCAATTTGGACCAGTGTAAATTTTTGTTGAGTGGGAATGGGTTAACCTATTACCAGATAATTAAATCTTAGTGAAAGTAATTCAGTGAAAGTGTATATGCTGATGGAATGTAGTCAGACTTGCTCAAGCAACCACCTCTATTAAGCAACCACTTCCACTAAGCGACCTCAATTGACCAAGCGCCGGCTCTGCCCTCTTACTTTGTTATCCCCACCGTTAACTCAGACAGGAAATCCCTCTGCGATTTTAAAAGACGTTTTGAAAAATTCATTGCCAGTAGCATAGAACAAGACAGTAGTTTAGTTGGTTTGCGACCTAAACATCATAACTATGACTTGAATAAGCTGTAGTTACAATGTATAAGTTGCCAAACCAACATAAAAGGTTAACAAAAATGGCAGCCAATGTCGGAGATCAAAACACATGGTCAGGTCTTAATGATGAATTTATTCGGTCGACTGGTTTTTTGATTGGCAGCCGTGATTGGTCAATTGAAATTTCCCCTTTTCAAAATCATTAGATCACGTAAAGAAGTGGTCATATTTGCTAAAAATCTATCATACCTTAACCCTTTCATGTTTTATGAAATTTTAGACTGGTCCAATTTGAAAGAGGAGGCAGATGACAATTAAAAATGCATGCAATTTGAAATCAAACCAATTTTCCACAATGTTTTCTCAAGTATAAAATCACAGTGACCCGGGTTTGTCCAGGAAAGGGTTAATACAATGGTCTTGGAACTCATTAGCATTGTTTTATTGAGACAATTCACAGAGGATTTAACGAGAGCTCTGCAATGATTCATGTATGCAATCAAATCAGTTCATCATGTATTTCACTAAAATGTGTCCTAAGTGACCACACTCTAAAGCGACCACTTTTTGGTCGTCTCAAGTTTGTTTGTTTGTTTGAATGGGGTTTTTACGCCGCTTTCAACAATATTTCAATTATATCGCGATGGCTGGAGCACCTAACAATGGAATCCTGGTATTTCTCTAACCAGTACTACCAGTACTTCCTTTCCTAGCCTCCAGCTGCTATCCCACATAGGTCGACGATTATCGACCCATTGGTGAGAGACAAATAGTCGGAAAGGATGAGTGCCGCCGTCAGGAATCGAACCCGGGACCTCTAGATTGACAGCCCGACGCGCTACCAGCTGCGCTATGACGGCGGCTGGTCATCACAAGAGTGATTGCTTAATACAAGATTTAATGTATATATTTCTCATTTCAGACGGAATTCACATCTTCCAAAATTCCATCAGGGACATGTTTCTATCAATCCAGCAAACTTCTTGTCTGCAGGTGACAACACGTTTTTGTACGAAGTGGGTGGGAATATTGGGGAAAGACGGTTGCCAAATGATACCAATATGGCCACTCTATACAACACAAATCCAAACGCAGAATGGATAATTCGACAGAAAGACTGTGATGTGTTCATGGAATTGTTTTCATAGCAAATAGTGATTGTGATAGTATGAGAAATACCAGGAAGCCATGGTTAGGTACTCTAGCTGCAGCGATATGACTGAAATACTTTTGATAAATGTATCAAATTTCATTCAAATTAACAATTCGAATACCAGACATAGTATCAAACATTTAGATACAAAAATGACCAAACATGCCTCATGCTTTATGACCTTTCACCTATTACCAGACAGCAAAATTTTAGATAGTTCCAAATTGAAAGGACTTGCAGACAACAATTTCAAGTTTAAGAAATTTAAGATTTTTTTTACTCTTTGGCTAGAAAACATTGTAAAGAATGAAGAAATTGCGTGTTACAAGCAATTTCTTCATTTTACACAATGTTTTCTCAATTGTTTTTCTTGAGGAAAAAAATTGTCATTGTGTGGGAACAGGTAGTACACATATATGTATAAAATATCTTCTGGTAATGGCTTACAGTTTATTTTTTTCTCGCAATGGGGGATTGTGTAGGAATAGGTTTAACCCATTCTACTCAGTGATGCTTTTAGACGCCGCCAAAGAAAACAGGTTAGGAAAACATTGTGGAAAATGATGAAATTGCTTGTTACAAACAATCTCTTTATTTTCCACAATGTTTTCTACCCAGAATGTTGGAAAAATCCAAAATTTCATAAACTTTGAATTGTCGTCTGCAACTTCTTTCAATTTGGGCCAGTCTAAAATTTAGCCGTCAGTCTGGAAATGGGTTAAATGGTTGTCAGCAAATTCTTTCAACTAGGACCTGCCTAAATTTTTGTCATCTGGAAATAAGTTTACCAATATCCAATATTTGTGTCTAATGATTATGGAATTAACCCTTTCCCGTTCAAATACGGGATTGTACGTTCCTGTGCTTTTTTAATCAAGAAAACATTGTGGAAAAAGAAGAAATTGCTTGTAACAAGCAATTTCTCCTTTTTCCACAATATTTTCTACCACATAGGATGGTTTCATTTCAAATAGCATCCAGTTTTCATTGTCGTCTGCAACCTCTTTCAATTTGGACTAGTCTAAAATTTCCAAAAACGGGAAAGGGTTAAATGAAATGGTGTATTTCAAAATGGTATTAGATGATTATGATAGTCATGATAATTTTATATACACAAATTTTCCTATTTACTGATAATAAAGACTTTTTGATACCCGTTTCATTTATTATGCTTTACTTTTTATGCCCTGACGGAGCATCTGAAAGCCGCAGCATAAAATTTTAACCCATTCCACAACAATAACTCCTTAATGACATGATGGAAAACAAAATTGGGGATGTCTCGGTAACCCAAAAGTTAAGGTGGCTAGGTGCTAGGTTGCGGTGTCGTATCCATATAGGTTGGAATCCTGTAAGAGCAATTGGGAAAATATTGTGTAAGAAAATTGAAGAAGTTTCTTGCAACATGCAATTTCTTCATTTTCAACAATGTTTTCCGACCAGAATATTGAAAAAAATTAAAATTCCGTAAACTATAAATAGTCGTTTGCAACTTCTTTCAATTTGGACCAGTCTAAAATTTACTGTCTGGTAATGGGTTAACCATCTCCTCGATCAATAACCAATATCCTCACAGAAATTTTAGACCTGTCCAAATCAAAAGAAGTTTCAAACAATAATTTTGATTTGATAAATTTTGAAATCTTGATCTATATAAGCAGAAAAGTTGAAAATGAATTATAACAGTTACAAGCAATTTCTTATATCCACAAGGTTTTTATGCCCCTGCATCGATAAGACCGGGGGCATATTGTTTTACCGGTGTCTGTCTGTCTGTCTGTCTGCAAAACTTAACCTGCCAACTAAACATTTTCTTATAACTTCAACCCTGATTAAGTTACAATGCTAATATTTGGTATGTAGATAGGTCTCAACAATGCGCAATTGGGGATGGTCATTTCATCAAGGTCAAGGTCAAAATTTTAACCCTTTACCCGTTTCTAAAGAATTCCCGTTTAAGGGGCATAGTGTTTCACAAACACATCTTGTTTCCTAAAGCCTTTTTCCTAAGAGCTTTAAAAAAGTGGGATTGTGTTGGCAGGAGTTGATTTGTCTGTTCATCCATGTGTCCAAAACATAACCATTATGCCTCAGTTTGTTTGTATTGGCAATCTTACAGTTATATCATGGAAAAGTTCAATTATTAATGTGCTTTCTAGCTATTACCAGCATTTGGCTGAAGGTTTTAAATGTCTTGATCAAAGATATTCCCAAGTTACTAACAGTGTGGCCATGATTTAACCCTTTCCCGTTCAAGTACTTGATTTTACGTTCCTGTGATTTTATACTTTAGAAAACATTGTGGAAAAAGAAGAAATTGCTTGTAACTAGCAATTTCTCCTTTTCAACAATATTTTCTACCACATTGGATGGTTTTATTTCAAATGGCATCCAGTTTTCATTGTTGTCTGCAAACTCTTTCAATTTGGACTAGTCTAAAATTTCCAAAAACGGGAAAGGGTTAAACCTGTAGTCCCTAGATGTCTCTCAGCTAATGAGACTTTCAATTCACCGACAATCCTTGTGCATGTGATTGGTCAAAAGCAACAATTAAGTATTGAATTTTGAACTCACATTTAGTTGTCCTAAAATGGAAGCTTTTGAAAAAAAAAGCTTTTGTTTGTGAAACACCATGCCCCCAAAACAGGAATACTTTGGAAACGGGTGATTTTTATTGTTTTTTTTTCTTTGTTTTAGGGAAAAGGGTTAAACTTTTGACCTTGACCTTGATGAAATGACCTTCCCCAGTTGCGCCTTGTTTAGACCTATCTACATACCAAATATTAGCATTGTAACTTAATCAGGGTTGAAGTTGTAGGAAAATGTTTAGTTGGCAAGTTAAGTTTTACAGACAGACAGACAGACAGACGGACACCTTTAAAACAATATGCCCCAGATCTATCGATGCGGGGGCATAAAAATACAGAATACACACAAAAAAAACGTATAAACATTAAAATTATATTTTATTACATATATACAGTATATATACAGAATATATTATGCGAAAAAAATACATGTTGCCACACAAGAAAATTTTAGATTGGTCCATATTGAAAGAAGTTGAGGACAACCATTCCAAATTGATAGAATCTTTAAAAATCTCTGTTTTTTGGGCAGAAAACATTGTGGTAAATGAAGAAATTGCTTGTGACAAGCAATATCTTCATTTTCCATAATGTTTTCAAATGCCTTTTTCACTTTTTCTTGAGGTGTGTAAAAGAGCGGGATTGTGTGGGAATGGGTTAAGTACAGTATGAGAGCTTTGGAAAACATTGTTGAAAATGAAGAAATTGCTTGTTACAAGCAATTTCTTTATTATCCACAATGTTTTTTACCCTAAAAGACAATAATTTTAATAGTTTCATAAACTTTAAATTGTCGTCTGCAACTTCTCTGAATTTGGACTAGTCTACATTTTTATCGTGTGGGAATGGGTGAAACAGTTTGAATAGTTTGTCAGTTTATCTATTCTTTCAATTAGACTACTACCAAATGACAATATCTTAGACTTAACTAATTTTAAAGAAGATGCAAACTAGACATTGTCGCAAAGCGGACTATTACCCCCCCAACAGCGCTTGTCCATATACCAGTGCTATCTGCCAAAGGGCCATAAATTAGTCAAAAATCAATGGACCATAACCAAAATAGGATATGCATGTCTGACTTATGCCGAGCCTTTCTGTGAAATTTGAATCAAATCCATCCAATGGTTGCTGAGAAATTGAGCGGACACGATTTTTCAGCAAAGGGCTATAACTCCGTCTAAAATCAATGGACCGTAACCAAAAAAGAATATGCACATCTCTGCTTGATAGTGATTATATCAGTGAAGATTGAATCAAATCCATCCATTAGTTGCCCAGAAATTGAGCGGACACGGAAAAGTTACAGACAGACGGACCAACCAACCAACGGACCGACCGACCAACCACCAAGCTGACTCCAATATACCCCCCTAACATAATTTTGGGGAGTATAATGACGTTTAAAATTGTTTGTTAACAAAATTTAATTTTTAGGTAGAAAACATTGTGGATAATGAAGAATTTGCTTGAAACAAGCTATTTCTTAATTGTCAACAATGTTTTCCAAATTATTTTCTTGGGGACTACAAGAACGTCATTGTGTGGGAAGGGGTTAGTCATGTGATCTTTTGTTTTGAGCAAGATATAATTGTAGTAATGATAATAGATTTTACTACGAAACTTCAGTACAGGTGCATTAATGTATCTATTCACAATTACAGAATCTTTTTTAAACAAGAGGGTCATTGGCCTTGGGGTGCTCACCTGAGATAAAGGCTATTTTAGTTTCATGCTAAGGTTAGGATTATGATACAATTGGGCTATACTTCATACATATTATAGGCTCTGTACCTGGGGATCCAAAAGTCAAAATTACAGATTTCAAGGCTTTAGGGCAAGTTTGATAGAAGGAGAAACCTAGATAAGAAAAATTACCAAGTGCCGAAAAATACACTCAAACGAACATTCAATACTTTTAGTTAGGTCAGGTATTGTCTTTGTGGTAATCTAATAGACCTAAAGTGGCTTTTAGTGGTTATATTGGAAAGGTTCAGAGGAATTCCAGGTTATTTTTAGATGTCACAGTATTCGGCTGTCCACATTGAATGACCTCATTTGCATATGACCCAAAGTCAAATGAAGGCAACAAATTTACAAGCGAAAAAGCCAACGTCCTAAATCATGTCACATGAAAGGCTAAGCACAAAACTATGGTAAGTGTTTATATTCATAATAACACTTACAACAGTTTTAGACTGATCTTTATAGAATTAAAGAATGGCTAGCAAATATAACTCCTGATGACGTAACAATGGCGTTGGTTTGATGTAATTTTAACTAAACACAAGGTTATTCGTGGTTATACATATAATATCCTATATTCTTCGCAACTGTCTCGGATTAATCTAAAAATAGATTAATAGCTTACATAGGCTATTAGGGAAATACCCTCCTTTTTTCTGATAACGGACCTCAGAATTTTGCAAAAATACTTTGCGATGTATAGTATTCAAATAGTATATGAAAGGAAATAAGAATGATTAAAATCTGTGACATGAAAAAAACATCGATACCTACCTTTAAATTCTTATCTGCCATATCTTTGAATTAGGACCAGTCTGAAATTTTTATGGGAATGGGTTAATCAACAATAAATGATTGTGTTTTGCAAGAAGTAAAACAACACTTTTTGTCTTAACTCATTCCCAAACAATCCCTCCTTTTGCGCCCCTAAAAAAAAGGTTTGGAAAACATTGTGGAGAATGAACAAATTGCTTGTTTAAAGCAATTTCTTCATTATCCACAATGTTTTCTACCCCAATGGACAAAAATTTAAAATTCTAACAACTTGATATTGTCGTCTGCATCTTTGAATTTTGACCAGTCTGAAATTTTGTTGTATGGGAATGGGTTATCAACAATAAATGTCCTGCGTATGAGTCTGATTTTGCAAAGAAAACGAACAAACACCTTTTGTCTTAATCTTTTAAAAGCTGTTAGTCTGCATGTTGAGCCATTGCTTTTGCAATCAATCTATCTGTCATGGGAGAACAAGGCTTGATAGACTTTCTCTCCGTCAATAAAAACCTGAAAAATAAAATGCAAGAAAGATCCATTAACTGATTGCCACAAAGTGACGCTTTTGAGCGCCCCTCAAAATTAATTTGTAAAACATAGTGAAAAATGAAGAAATTGCTTGCAACAAGCAATTTCTTGATTTTTTCAATGTTTTCCCCAAAAGTTGAAAAATCTAAAATTTCATAAACTTTGAATTGTCGTCTACAACGCCTTTGATTTGGACCCGTCTAAAATTTTGTCGTCTGGTAATGGGTTAACCTAACACTAGACAACACAATTTTAGATTGGTTCAAATTCAAAGACCTTATCACATGACCTTGACATGAGGAGATGCGTATTATGGAAATGTATCATTATGCCAAATATGAGCATTGTATCTTGAATAGGCTGGTAGTAATTGGCAATTTTAAGTTTTTTGGTTAAGTTTTGCAGACGGAAAGACTGAATGATGGACAGACAGACAACGGTAAAACAATATGCCCCTATTCTTTGATCCTCGGTCCCCAGGGGCATAAAAAATGCAAAAAGAAAAACATGATGTAACCTTTAGATTCCAAATGCCTCTTCTTTTTAACCCTTTATTGTACTGCAAAATTTTAGACCTATCCAAATTCCAAGGCTTTCAGATGACAAATTTAAAGATTTTATTTGAAAAATTAACATTTTAGGTAGTAAATATTGTGTAAAAAAGAAGGAATTGCTTTTATAAGCAATTTCTTGTTTTTCCACAATGTTTAAAAAGCTCAAGAACATGAAAACTGGGAATAAAACAGGGAAGGATTAAGTTCAAGATCATCTTAGCCCAAACTGTTTTGAAATCAATCTAATTTGCCCGTTTTGGTCAAAATAAGCTTATTCCATGCTGAATTTTGCAATAGACCTTTTCACCCAAAGCGTCAGATGACGAAAAAGTCTGTATCCGTTAGACGCTTCCAAACAAAAACAATTTTCCACTGCGGGGAGGATTTACTTCCGGTTTTGCTTTTCGAAAGCCTTACAATTCCATCCAGTCATTTTAACTCCTTTTTTTGAGTTTTTACAATGAAAATTATGGGTTAATTGATGTAGATGATATTGTTGGAAATCTGTTTGTTACAATATTTTTTTCTCCGTTGTCCCAGTTATGCTCTTCAGAAGCTTTGAAAGTACCCTATTTTATCGGTCTTAATGAATAAATGACGGATGTTTTGTTTCATGATTTATATTCACAATAAATTGTTTGATAACCCGGTATATTGTATAAGTTGAAACAAATGCCTGTAATGTATGAAGGTGAATGCACCATGGAAAGGTCATTAACGCGTTTTGTATCCGGCAATCCCAGAATCACCAAAACTCATGTTCTTTGCCCCCAGAAATATTGAAGTTATGATAGTTTGTGTGAGGAAAGATGCAATTAAAGATCAAGATAGTTCAGACATTGTATCATCGTTGGGTTACCAAAATGTCGTACTACATATTATCTCAAATTGTATTTACCACCTTTTGTTAGCCCATCAATGCTATTCTGGTTATAATATGCATATTGGCCAACTTGATCTACTAGAAAGGCTAGATTTTTCAAATATTGAAGCTAGATATTTTAAAATGAAAGCCTACCTCAAAATATAGCCTCAAGTGAAAAAACAATTTTAAGTCCATTCAATAAAGATAAGTGTATTCAAATTATTTGACTGTGGAAAAATGCTTAAAAGATAAATACCGTGTCATATAACCGTGCCAATCGAAACAATGCCCGGTCGCATCAATCAAGGAATTTTTATTTGACAGGATATCGGTTGAAACATAAAAAGATAAAATTTGTCTCATCAAATCAGAAATTAGACCAATTAAATGTAAGAGAGTTTATCAGGTTTTTTGTGACATGTTGCCGTTTTCATAATTACCCCATATTGTGATTTACCAAAGGGAACCCTTTACATCAAGGCATCATTCTTCTGATCAGATCTCTCTTATCATTATCTTTACATTTATCATAATAACCCCATATGTATCATTGAATCATTTTCATTTTTCATACTTTTCTTTGCACTATTAACATCATCATCAACAATACGATCTATGTCATTCATCGTCGAGATAATGCTCCCTATTTTCGCATTATAATATATTATTTTTAAAGTTGATTATTCATATCCAAGAAAATGTTTCCTCCTTTTCTCCCACATTTCTATTGTTACAATTTAAAAAAGAAATGATATGCTGTAGTGCAGGCATGTTTGATAATAAGAAATGAAAAGAAGAGAGAGAGTGTGAGAGAGATCCACTTTGGTGGACACACAGACAGAAACAAATATTTCAAAAACAGCACGCCTGCTTTGTTCTTATTTATTTTCATAATGTTTCAGTTGAGACGCTTAAACTTTGTAACAAGGAAACTTTTTAAAGAAATACATTTGTATATGCACTTTTGTGTAGTGTCGATAGTTGTAAATATCAAAAAATACATTGATTTCTGGCACCAATAACTTATTGTAATTTGTTGTATATCATATTTAATCAAAGTGGTCATTGAGAGATTATCTGTAACTTTATATTTTTTCTTTTCTTGTATGCGCAAGTGTGTGTGTGGGTGGGTAAAAATATTTTTGAAAAATCTTATTACATTGGAAATAGTATTCTTATTGCAGAATTCGATGTACATTATATCTCATATGGCCTAGATACCAGGCCGTTTTAAACTCAATCCGGTTACCAATACACAATATCATCAATATTACTCGCTACAACTAGTTTGCATATATCTGGTCACAGGTTGGAACTCTTTTACAACCAAATTTTGATTTTTAAAATTTGTTTTTGCTCTTTCAAAAAATAGTCTTTTTATACAGGATTATTTAGGTGATAATTTATCGACTCCCAGCAACAGATCACGTGACTTAGACTTAAATATCCCATTTAACGAGATTTAATTTTGACACATGCATTGTGAGAGTGTGAAAAGGTCTATTGACCTTGAAATATGACCTTTACCTTAAGTCTTACTGAAAGACACTTATTCACACCTAAAAACCAAACAATACAAAATTATGTTTAAAGTAATTAACACAGGCAAGCTAGTAACTCAACTATACCTTGCGAGTTTGTGATGTTCTGGTTTACTTGACTTTATTGCTGCTTGAATCAGAAACAAGTTGTAAAGGTCTCTCTGAAATTCAAGACGATTGATTGAATGGGGTTTAACGCCACTTTTTAACAGTATTTCAGTCATATCGCAGCGGCTGGAGCACCTTACAATGGATTCCTAGTATTTCTCACACCAGTACTACCACTACATCCTTTCCTAGCCTCCAGCTGTTATCCCACATAGGTCTACGATTATCGACCCATTGGTGAGAGACAAATGTCGGAAAGGATATGTGTCACCACCAGGGATCGAACCCATGACATCCCATGTTTGAAGATAAGGAGTCTGGTGGCTACCGACTGGGCTATGACGGCGGCACGAAATACAAGACAAACACATTGATGTACATACAAACAATGTATTACAGAGAATCAGATGTCATTTTCAAATTTACCGTTCATCATGATTGTGCCTGATAAGTTCTACTTATTCTTTTACCCTTTCCTGTTTTGCAAAATTTTAGACCTGGCCAAATTCAAAGGTTGTGAAAAGAAGAAAATGTAAAGTGGATTTCATGTGAAAAATAACCATTCAGTGGGATAGAAAATATTGTGAAAAAAGAAGAAATTGCTTCTTAGAGCAAATTCTTCTTTTTCTACAATGTTTTCATAATTACAAAATCACAGGGACGTAAAAACCAGGGATTGAACAGGAAAGAGTTTGCTCTTTTCTCTATCGTTTCTCCATTTAGATCTGATCGGAGACTGACATCAGATTATCTATACATAAGTACAGGTTCATAGACAAACTATTGCATAAAATTCAAACTTATATAAATTGCTCACAACAATTTTGGTAGACAAAACTATAAAAATATTTGTCTTTTGTGGTGAAAAACAGTGTGGACAATGAAGAAATTGCTTGTTTTATATATTTATTTTCCACATTGTTTTCCAGAGCTTTTTTCTTTAGGGGCGTAAAAAGCAGTATTGTCTGGGAATGTGTTAAATTTGATAACTGCAACCATTACCAATTTTGACTAGTCTAAAATTTTGTCACAGGAATAATTTGGCTAGTATACAGAACAAGTTATTACGAACCTGTGCATGGCTGCCACCAATTTTGACTAGTCTAAAATTTTGTCAAAGGAATAATTTGGATAGTATACAAAACAAGTTATTACAAACCTGTGCATGGCTGCCACCAATTTTGATTATTTTATAGCGTAATGGATACAGTATGTCTACGGCTTTAGCACAGTCATTCTCTTTGTATGCCTTAAATGCCTCACATATTGGCAAACCAACTTCTCGTGTGATATCAACTTGGTCACCACGATGTTTTCTAAAATTATAATCAACAGATCAGAAAAGATTTATACATAAACCCAAACACAAATATTTATAAATTATCTCACAATATTCAAGAGATGGAAAATGATTTACACATAAACTCAAACACAATAATCAAGAGATCGGAAAAGATTTATAAATAAACTCAAACACAAGAATCGAGAGTTCAGACAAGATATATACATAAACTCAAACACAATTTAGGGCTTAATATTCAATGCTTTGTTGATAGATAGTTATACTAACCCGTTACAGCAGAATCTGGCTTTTGGATACCCTAAATAAATGAGGTCATAGAAAACTCTGTGGGATAAGGAGATTTCTCATTTTCTCACAATATTTTCAACCTTGTTTTGCACTAATTTTTTCATATCGACATGCTTCGAAATATCATCTCTAACTTCTTTCAATTTGGAACAGTTTAAAATATTGTCATCTTGTAATCGTTTTAAGTTTTACTTTTTGATGAATATCACCTTTAGTTTAAACTTGAAAAATGACCTTGAACATTGTATGAAAATATTTCTACCTCTTATAAATTAAAAGATATAGCAAATACTGAAGTTTTCTTCATTTTTTACACGATGTTTCTCAATTCTTATTCTTGAGGGGCGCTTTTTAGCGCCATTGTATGGCAGTGGGTTAAAAGCACCATGCACAATGCATACTAACTGTATCCAGTCTGTTATAGAGTTCATCATTTGATTTACAGCATTTGAATCTTCCGCTCCAAGACACGCCAGTAAAATATGATTATCGTTGAACGTCAGAACGTGATCGTCAACATGGGGTCTTACAACTTCTAATGCCTCCTTCCATCTACTACCTACGTTGGCACCTACATAAGAAAATGCATTTTTGGTGGATTAATATCAATGTTCTTAAACCCTTTCCCGTTTTTTAGCTCGGCTGTTTTCGGGGAAAACCCGAGGTATTGTGATCACCTTGGTGTCTTTCCCGTTGACGTTGGTGTGACAAACTTTAACCTTGGTCATATCTCTGTTGATATTGAAGATATCCTCATGAAACTTGGCATGTGTATTGACCATCACAAGAGCTAGCTAGACTATCAAGGAGGATAACTCTAAAAGCGTTTTGTTAGAGTTCTACCCCTTTTTCGATTTAGAATTTTTGCATTATCCAGCACCTGCAGCAGAGCGTTGGCACCCGTAGGCGGTGCTCTTGTTAAAACTTAAGATCAAGCCAAATTCAAAAGTTTTGCAGACCAAAATTCGAAGTGAATTTAATTTTGAAAATAACCATTCAGTAGGGTAGAAAATATTGTTGCAAGAGAAGAAACTGCTTGCTACAGGTAATTTCTTCTTTTTACACAATGTTTTCTCAAGTATGAAATAACAGCAACGTAAAATACCCTGTTTGTACAGGAAGGGTTGATACAATTAGCAGTCAATTAACTTTCTGATTTTGGTCGAACTTTGAAGAAGTATATAATCCTTTTCTGTTCAATCCTGGTGTTTTACATCCCTTTGATTTTATAATTTAGAAAACATGTAGAAATAGAAGGAATTGCTTGTAAGAAGCAATTTCTTCTTTTTCCCACAATATTTTCTACCCTTCTAAATGGCTGTTTTTCAAGTTAAATCCAGTTCAAATTTTCGTCTACAAAACCTTTAGCAAAACAGGAAGGGGTTAAGTAAAAACAGGGGCATTATTTTTCAAACTTTCTTTTGAGAGTTATTGCCCTTGTTGTATAGGTTGCTCTTTTAACCCTTTCCTGTTCAAGTACAGGATTTTACGTTCCTGTGATTTTATACTTGAGAAAACATTGTCGAAAAAGAAGAAATTGCTTGTAACAAGCAATTTCTCCTTTTTCCACAATATTTTCTACCACATAGGATGGGTTCATTTCAATAGCATCCAGTTGTCATTGTCGTCTGCAACCTCTTTCAATTTGGACTAGTCTAAAATTTCAAAAAAACGGAAAGGGTTAATAATGTTTAAACATTCAAAGTTTCAAGCAAACATCTTACTTAATAATCATTAAATCATTAAATGTTAACTATTGTCATACTGAACCCAATATATTTCTGCTATGACATTATAATAATAATAATAAAGACTTAATTTAATGTGGCAAGATAATTGGGTTTACTCAGTCTTTCCATTCGGCCTCTTCAATTATGTATATTCAAAGCTTTTACATATATCAAAAGAATAAAAATTTGGACCATCAAATATAAAAAGAAAGAAAGTAAAACATATTATTATACAAAACATATTCAACCCGTATCAAGTTGCCATGCTTTTCTAATTTGAAAAAATCTAGAATTTCTCTTGGAAAAAGTCTTCTGCAAGTCCTTTCAATTTGGACGAGTTTTCCATTTTATTGTCTTATATTCTGTGTTAACCCTTGTCATGCTGTATAAATTACCTAACTGAATTGCTTTAATATCAAAGGTTTGAAAGCACTGATGGAACTTGTTCAAAAATGAGTATTTCTATTAGAAATCAACTTCATTAACAACTCTGACAGGAAAAACACAAGCAGGATATCTAGACCAAGATCAGACTGCACTTATGTGCAGGCTGATCGTGGTCTACACCTCCTTTTAAAAAACGGAATAATCTGGGTTTAGCATGATAAGGGTTAAAAGATACTGTAAACTTATAAACCTTCCATTTCTAGTCTCATCAACAAGGAGCAAGCATCCACTGTGTCCAATGGCATCCCAGAGTCTTTGGCTCTCTTAAATACCTGTAATTATCAATTAACTTCTTAACCCATTACCAATCGGCAAAATTTTGTCAAGTTTCGAAAATTTTCTGTAAGTAAAAAAGACATGGAATGATGAAATCGCTTGATTTTATGATGTCCAAAGTTGATTTATGTTGGAATTGGCTGATAAAGTTGGATATTGTTAACTTCTACAAATCTTTTAAGTGCACATAAAACTAGTTGCAATCTAGCAGTAAATTACTATAAACAGGGTTAGTATTAAAGGTAGGTATCAATGTTTTTTTCATTTCACAGATTAACATTATTCTTATTCCCTTTCATATAATGTAAAATATTCTGAAAAGTAGTTTTGCGAAAATCAGAGGTCTAATTTGAATGAACAGGGGTATTTTCCTAATAGCCTACATAAGCTTTAAATCTACTTTTAGATTAAACCCAGGCAGTTGCAACGAATATTGGGTCATTCACGTTTTGCTTATTACCTATATAACCACAAAAAGCCACTTTAAACCTAAATGTATCTGATAGGCTTAAAGTGTTATTTGTGGTTAGTTTCAATGGAATTCCAGGTTATTTTTAGATGTCATGGAATTCTTTTGTTGACATCTTATGACCTCATTTGCAAATGACCCAAAGTCAACAGGTTACAAATTGACAAGCAAAACAATAAACATCCTAATTTATGTCACATCAAATGGTTAGTGCAAAAGTAAGATAAGTGTGTATATTTGTATTAAGGCTTACAACAGTTTTGGACTGATCTTTACAGAATTGAAGACTGGCTAGCAAAAATAACTCCTGATGACGTAACGATGACATTTGTTTTAGCAAATTCAAACTAAATGCAGGAATCCAATGGTTATACTCGCCTAGTTAATTACCCACTGTCTCTGCTTAATCTTAAAATAAATTAACTACCTACGTAGGATATTAGAGAAATACCCTGGTTTTTTCAGATAAATGACCTCTGATTTTTTCGCAAAACTGCCTGTCAGAAAATTGTATTGAAATAGTTAATGAGAGGGAATAAGAATATATTTTCTATCATATAGGGTGTTTACTTTTTAATTGTACTCAATTTAAGGTGTCGTCTGCTTGAATTTGGAAAAGGCCAGAATTTTTAACAAGGTGGTAAATTGTCACAAAATAAGCCCGTCACATTGCTGGTTGTTGACTGGGGAAGGGGATTAAAATTTAAGTCTAATTTCAAGAAAGAGTAACAATCCACAATGATAACTTATGCTTCTGGTGTTTTTTCTTGTTATCATGAGGTTATAAAAACCACAGGCTGTTACATTATAAGAGATTTGAAAAAAGATATGTTCCTTGGTGATATCTATCCATCTATAAAGTTTCATAATGAAAGCTGTCAAACTTTCAGAGATATGCTCCAGACAAAATCTAAGTGTGAAAAACAACAAAGAGGTATAGCTAAAAAAATAGGCAAAGAAGAGTTATGGTTCTTGTACACTGCACTTCCCCTTGATGATATCTATCCACCAATAATGTTTCATGAACATAGCCATTACACTTTCAGAGATATGCTCTGGACAAAATCCAAGTATGAAAAAACAATAGAGGGAATAACTAAAAAAAAGGCAAGGTAGAGTTACGGTTCTTATGCAAAGCACTTCCCCTTGATGATATCTATTTACTCATAAAGTTTCATGATGATAGCTATTATACTTTCAGAGTTATGCTCTGGACAAATTTCAAGTATGAATAAGAACAAAGGGTATAGCTAAAAAAAATAAGCTAGGTAGAGTTGGGGTTCTAGTGCATTGCACTTCCCCTTGATGATATCTATTTATCCATAAAGTTTAATGATCATTGCTTCTATACTTTCAGAGATATGCACCGAACAAAATCGATGTTTGAAAACAAAAAAGGGGAATAACTAAAAAAATAGGCAAGGTAGAGTTACAGTTCATGTCCACTGCACACCCCCTTGGTGACATCTACCTACCCATAAAGTTTCATCATCATAGCTTTTATACTTTCAGAGATATGCTCTGGACAAAATCCAAGTATGAAAAACAACAAAGGGGATTCACTCAAAAATAGCAAAAGTAGAGTTACAGTTTTAAGCACTGCACATCCCCTTGATGACATCTACCCACTCATTAAATTTCTTCATCACAGCCTTTATACTTTCAGAGATATGCTCTGGACAAAACCAAAGTATGAAAAACGACAAAGGGGAAAAACTAAAAAAATAGGCAAGGTAGAGTTATTGTTCTTGTGCTCTGCACTTCCCTATGATGACATCTACCCTACCATAAAGTTTCATGATCATAGCTTTTATTATTTCAGAGATATGCTCCAGACAAAATCCAAATATGTAAAACAACAAAGGGGAATATTTCAAAATATAGGCAAAGTAGAGTTACGGTCCTTGTGTACTGCACTTCACCTTTATGATATTTATCCACCCATTACTTTTCAAAATAATAGCTATTATGCTTTTAGAGTTTTGCTCCAGACGAAATCCAAGTATGAGTAAACAACAAAGGGGAATAACTCAAAATATAGACAAGGTAGAGTTACGGTTCTTGTGCACTGCACTTTCCCTGATGACATCTAGCCACCAAGAAAGTTTCCTGATCATAGCTATTATACTTAAGAGATATACTGTGGACAAAATCAAAAGAATGAAAATCAACAAAGGGGAAAAATAGGCAAAGAAGAGTTACGGTTCTTGTACACTGCACTTCCCCTTGATGATATCTAACCACCCATAAAGTTTCATCGTCAAAGCTATTATACTTACAGAGTTATGCACCGGAAAAAATCCAAGTATGAAAAACAACAAAGGGGAATAACTAAAAAAATAAGCTAGGTAGAGTTTGGTTCTTGTGCACTGCACTTTGTTATCATGAGAGGAATATAACTGCCAAGTTTCAAGTCAATTGGACTTATGGTGACAGAGTTATGCTCTGGACAGAGAAGTGGAGGCCACCCGGACATAGGACGCCACAGGTGATCCCATTTGACGTGTGTATAAAAACAGTATTGGGTAAATACTACATACATGTGAATCACAAATCCCCATGGCCTGCTCCAAGTCTCCTTTTTCAATAAAGTGTAGGGCCCAGTGCCAGTAATTATGACAAGCTAACATTCCACAGCTCTGAAAGAGAAATAAGGTTCTTTAATTTCGATGATTCAGCACAAAACAGTTGTAACTGCCTATAAACGTTTGGCAAAGAGGTGTATTAAGGTAATGTGACATTATACTATGTATTTTTAGCTTGGCTGTTTTCTGAGAAAACCCGAGGTATTGCGTTACCCTCCATGTCGTCTTTGTTGTTGTGCGAAAACTTTGACATTTTGTGATATCTCTGGTTCTACTGAAGGCACTCACTTGAAACTTGGCACACATGATCACTATCAAAAGAGAAATCTAAACTATCAATGGGGTTAACTCTATATGCATTTTGTGCGAATTAAGCCCCTTTTTCAACTTAGATTTTTTATTCGCTATCCAGCACCCAACAGCCGAGCATAGGCACCCGTAGGCAGTGCTCTTGTTATTATCTTCTGCCACCAAATCAAAAGGTACAACATTACCCAAAGATTTCTGATGTTCCAAAATTCCAAAATGGTGCATTATGGGTACACTACCTTAACCCATTCCCTTTTCTCTGAAACCTCCTTCAAGAAATAAAGCCTTTCAAAAATGAAGAAATTGCTTATTACATTTTCCACTATGCTTTTTTTCACTGTAAAACAAAATGAAATATATTTCATATATTATGAGTTGATATCTGCAATTTCTTTCATTTAGGACCAGAATAAAGTTTTGTCATCTGGTAATTGGTAAAAGATATTTCACAGTATGGAATGGTATGAAATAATGAGAATTAATATAATGATTTAAACCCATTTATTTCACATCTCTTCAATTCCATAATGTCACCAAGGACGTATAAAGGCTGGATTGTGTGGGAATGGGTCGTTAACCCTTGTCATGCTTAACCCAGAATATTCCTGTTTGACAAGAGGTAAAGACAAAGATCAGAGTGCAGTCTGATCTTAAGTCTACACCACCTGTCTATCCCATCGAAGCCAAAATTGTTTATAGGAGTACAAGGTTTGTTTGAAAAGTTTTGAGCTATATGGGATTGAAACACACACTGACAAAATCAATTAGACTTACTGCCCATTCCCTCTCGGTTCCCGACATGAATTGTATCCCCTCATCCTGCCGTCCCATCATCTCCAATACATGTGCAACACTGTGTGTTGACCAGGCATCTCGAGCATTGATTTCTAGTCCCTAGAAAGAGCAAAATACAAGACATGTAATAGCAGAAACCTTTTAGGTTGTATTGCTTGTCAGCATTTATTAATGCTTGTCTAAGACTCTCAATCTTCAATCATGGGATGTCATGGGTTCGATCCGCAGCAATGGCACATATCCTTTCCAAATGTGTCTCTCACCAATGGGTGGATAATCGTAAACCTAAGTGGGATAGCAGCTGGAGGCTAAGAAAGGATGTAGTGGTAGTACTGGTGTGAGAAATACCATGAATCCATTGTTAGGTGCTCCAGCTGCTGCAATATGACTGAAATACTGTTAAAAGTGGCATTTAATCCCAATCAATCAATTAGCCCTTGTCATGCTGTACAAAATACCTTAATGAATTGCTTTTAAATCAAAGGGCTTAAAGCGTCAATAGAACTTTAATGATAATCATTAATTCTTTAAGAAATTTCAATTTCATAAAAGTCTTGCAGGAAAAGTAGCAGCAGGAGGTGTAGACCAAGATCAGACTGCACTTAAGTGCAGTCTGATCTTTGTTTATACCTCCTGCCAAAACCTGAATATTCCGGGTTCAGCATGACAATGTTTAACACTTATAATGCTGATTTATTTGTCCTCTTCAGAATTACATCAAAATCAAAGGGCTGAAATTACTGCAGGTGCCAATTGCAAGTTCATATAAATTTTGAAAATTAACCTTACAGACAACTCTTGCTCAAAACAAATACGCTGGTGGGTTAGACTAAGATCAGATTGCACATACATGCAGGCTGATCTTTGTCTATACCTCCTGCAAAAGCAGGAATATTTTGGTTCAGCATGACAAGGGTTAAGTTGAACCCATTCCCATTCATTTTTTTATGACCCCCAAGAAAAAGCTTTGGAATACATTTTGGAAAATTTTAATAAGCCTTTTTGGGAAGAAAACATAATCAAAAATGAAGAAATTGCTTACTGCAAGCAATTTCTTTCTTTCATAATATGTTTTTCTTCCCCAATAAGTAGTCTTCTGAAAATTAAACAAACTTTAAATTGTTTATGTAACAAGTTTGAATGAAGGACATTCCTGTGTTATCTTTCCTTTGTTCCGTGAGCATTAAATCAGAGGTGTGCCAAATTGTACATTGGTCCTTTCACTTCATTACCTTTATTTTTATCCTTGTTCAGTATGGGGCAGTTGCGATTTTTTATTTGCCTTTTCTAGTTGTATTATAAATAAAAATCTCTTGGTGGTGTTAGTTTATGGTTCAGAAATAACATAGAAATGTATTTTCAAGATGAAAAGAATTTTCCAGCTCTAAAGTTTGCATTATACAGCTGATCTTAAAACCAGACAGTGCAAAGAAACCTAGGATAAAGTCCAAGTAAAACACTTGTAGGGACCAATGTATTTCTGGAGAGTATTCAAGAGAGATAACCCAAGAAAGTCCCTCATAAGGACCAGTCTAAATTTGTCATCAGGTAATCAGTTAATCTGCAATTCAACTGGCTGATTGGTTGTGTGGGGATTTGACTGAGGACAATTGTGCCAAGTTATATTGAAATCCTTCAATACTTGAAGGAGCTATGCTCTGGACATGCTTGATTTTACAATTCAACCTTGAGCTATGACCTTGACTTTGGAACTATTTAAATAAATTTTTCAAACAGCACATCTCATGATAAAAAACATATATGCATGATTATATTATCGTAATCCTCCTACAATTGATTGATTTATGCTCTGACATGCTTAATTTTACAACTGACCTTAAGCTCTGACCTTGGTCTTGGAGCTTTTTGAAGATTTGTTTCAAATTGCACATCTACTCATGATAGAGAACAATTGTGTAAAGTTATTTGACTTCCATCCATAAATTTGAAGCTATACTCAAAATATGTTATTTTCAAAATTTGATCTTGAGCTGTGACCTTGACCACGGATCTATCTCCTTTTTTCCCAAAATGGCACATCTTCTCATGACTTAGAACAATTTTGCCAAGGTATTTTGAAATCCATCTATGATTGAAGGAGCTACACTGTGGACAAAGTTAATTTTAACCTTTGACCTTGAACTGTGACCTTGACCTTGGAGGTATCGCATTGGCCCAATATCATAGAGATTCACATGCAAATCTTCCAATCTGCCCCAGGGGTTGTGGAGATATCTGGGCAGACGGATAATGGCAGGACGGAAAGACAAAGTGGCAGCTATATGCTTGCCCAAATGGCAAGCATGAACACATTGAGGGAACAGGGAAAACACTTGTGGAAAGCAATTCTTCCTTTTTCACAATTCTGCACTTTTTTCAAAAGCTTCTTTCTATATGGGTGGCTAGTAGGTGATGCGGACATCACACAACAGATGCCAGACATCACACAACAGATGCCGGACATCACACAACAGATGACACAACTACAAAAGCTCATGTTGTGCTTATGTAAGCTAAAAAGCAGGATGGTTTGGAAATGATTTAAATGTACTTTGAAGGGTACTTAACATGAGCAGCCTACCTGTCTAGCATACTTCTCTGCTTGTGGATATAAGTTTGTTTCTTCTAAGCCAAAGGAGTACATACCGTACAAGTACCTTTAGGTGATTGAAAAAGAAAGACAAGTTGTAGGAAGTTTTATGCTTTAACCCTTTCCTGTTCAATCCCGGATTTTATATTGCTGTGGTTTTATAATTGAGAAAACATATTGATAAAGAGGAAATTGCTTGTAACAAGCAATTTCTTCTTTTCCCACAAGGTTTTCTACCACATAGGATGATTTCATTTCAAATTGCATATCCAATTTTAATTGTCATCTACAACCTCCTTCAATTTTGATCAGTCTAAAATTTCAAAAAACAGGAAAGGGTTAACCCTTTCCTGGATAAATCCAGGATTTTACGTCATTGTGATTTTATACTTTATAAAACATTGTGGAAAAGAAGAAATTGCTTGTAACAAGCAATTCCTTCTTTTCCCACAATACTTTCTACCACATAGGATGGTTAGATTTCAAATTGAATGCATTTTTCATTGTCGTCTGCAACCTCTTTCAAATTGGACCAGTCTAAAATTTCATAAAACAGGAAAGGGTTCAGCTATTACAACACAATGATGCTTTCTGACGCCATGGAGAAATACAATCATGAACAACTGTTTGGGAAAAGGAACAATTTCTTTTAAAAAGGAATTTCTCCTTTCCTCACATTGTTTTCCATCCTATTTTGCCTTGTATTTTCCATTCTAAGCGCGATTCGAAATGTTGTCTACCCCTTCTTTCAATTAAGTGTAGTCTAACACTTTGTTGTTTGGTAATGGGTTGAGTCATAACCTCTCAGAAGTTTGTTTGAATGGAGTTTAACACCGCTTTTAACACTTTTTCAGTCATATCGCAGCGGCTGGAGCACCTAACAATGGATTCCTGGTTTATCTTGCACCAGTATTACCAATACATCCTTTCCTAGCCTCCAGCTGCTATCCCAATTAGATTTAGATTATCCACCCATAGGTGAGAGACAAATGTCAGAAAGGATAACAAGCAATTTCTTCATTTTACACCAAGAAAGTTGAAAAAATATAAAAAATTCATAAATTTTAATATGTTGTCTGCAACTCCACTCAAAATAGACCTGTCTAAAATCAAAGTACTGAAAAGTACTGTAAGCTAGCAAAGCATTGTTTTGTTCAGTAATCTTCTTTGTCAAATGTTGTCATGATAAAGAAACAAGGTTAAAGTAACCACGGAGTAAACCCATTCCCACATAATCCCTCCTTTTTAATCCCTCAAGAAAATAGGTGAAAACAATGTGGGAAATAAAGAAATTGCTTGCTACAAGCAATTTCTTCCTTTTCCACATTGTATTCAACCTAAAGGGTAAATATTTAAGAATTTTCAACAATTCTAAATTGTCGTCTGCAACTTCTTTGGAGACACTGATCAGAGTGAATTGGAATATGATGTGCTCAAATGAGCTAAAAACACCTAGGAGATGGCCTTGCATGCAGAGTTTGCAATATTCTTGAAATACATAAGAACTACTTTTTATTGCGTAGACATTTAACAGATTTAGTTGTGAAGCCTCAAATGGCAGTTTGCACTCGTTGAACTTTGATACGACCTCAAAACTTTGTCTGTTAACTTAAGCTATCAAAGCTGACACTTTCCTAGCTAATGATGCCATCTGGTAATGGGTTAATGGACAAGCTAGATGCATTGAACCTAAATATGGGCCATGTATCTGCAATGGATAAGAACAAAATGTTAAGTCCATGCCAGGGCATGAAAATGAATGATACAGGTAATTTCTTCATTTTTTCACAATGCTATACAAACTATTTTTCTGGAGGATTTTTTAAAAAAAATATGATTTTTTGGTTAACCCATTCAACACAGTGATGCTTTTTGATGGCTTAAAAGAAAACAATCAAGAAAACATTGTGTAAAATGAAGAAATTGCTTGAAATAAGCAATTTCTTCATTTCACACAGTGTTCCACCCAGAACATCGATAAAAACATAAATTCATACACTTTTTTTTAAAATTGTCATCTTCAACTCCTTTCAATTCGGACTACTCTAAAATTTTCTGGTAATGGGTTTTATGGGGCAAAATTTTGGGCTCATCACAGAATCTTAAATAGAAAGATATTTTTTCATTGTATACAGTATAAATGCAATTTCAAAAAAGTTTTATCCCACTTTTTCAAGCAAAATACAATTTAGTAATTGATAATTCGTAAAGGAAAAGTGGGAATAATCTGTATTAATCTCCTCTTTACCTGAATTCATATAAAGATCTTTAACCCTTTTCTGTTTTGCACAATTTGAAACCTGTCCAATTCAAATGTTTTGCAGACGAAAATTTACGGTGGATTTAATTTAAAAAATAACCATACTGCAAGGTAGAAAATATTGTTGAAAATAGGAGAAATTGCTTATCACAAGCAATTTCTTCTTTTTCTACAATGTTTCTCAATTATAAAATCACAGGGACATGAAAACCAGGGATTGAACAGTAAAGGGTTCATAATTTCTGAAAGTTTTGTCCCATAGATAACCTAATTTATATTGGAATTATGAGGCAAAATTTATGTACAAGGCTATTGAAAGTCTACAATACTGGGCTATACAAAGATTGATTCCACTTCAGAAATGCCTTTCCTTCTGAATTTTTGCCATTTGTCCCATTATTTATTAGGTCATTACATAATAAAAGTAGGATTTCTTTGCCATTTGTCAATATTTTGTGGGAATCTGAGGAAGAAACCATAGCCATGACTTCTTACTAACAGAGAGGAATAGATCAATCCAGCTTTAGAAATAGCCTTCCTTTCAAATTCTTCTTTCAAAGATAAAAGCAAGAACAAATCAATTGGCCAGGTAACTTATCCGACTTTAAAATGTCCTTCAAATCCATAATTGACATGCCCAATATCTCATTACCAAAGTAGGAATCTATGGTAACAATCATTGCTTGGCCATAGATTTACCCCACTTTTGAAATGTATTTCCTATAGAATCCCTAATTTGTGCTGCCATTCCAAGATAAAAGAATGAATTATGGACAGGTTTCAAGGCTAGAATTACTCACACATAGAGAAGCATCGACTTATCCCACTTTGGGAATGTCTTTCCTATGTAATCCCTCATTAGTGTGGACATCCAAAGATAAAAGTATGACTCATTAACAAGTTTCAAGGCTAGAATAACTCACCCATAGAGAGGCATAGACTTATCCCACTTTGGGAATGTTCTTCCTATGGAATCTCTCATTTGTGTGGACATCCCAAGATAAAAGTATGAATCACTGACAAGTTTCAAGGCTAGAACTACTCACCCATAGAGAGGCATAGACTTATCCCACTTTGGGAAAGTTCTCCCTATGGAATCTCTCATTTGTGCCGACATCCCAAGATAAAAGTAGGAGTCATGGGCAAACTTCATGGCCAGAATATCGGTTGGGTTGTCCATTAAAATGTCTTCCCAGGTGTTACAAGCTTCAACCATTAATCTGAAAACAAGAAAAGCATACCTAATCTTTTACAAAATGATAAAATTTTAGACTGGGCCAAATTAAAAAATTGTGCGGACAACAAATCTAAGCTGATGATATATTTAAAATCTTTTTCTTTTAGGGTTGAAAACACTGTGGATAATGTAGAAATTGCTTGATGCAAGCAATTTATTCATTTTTGGCTCCACTGGCTGAAAGCCAGAAAGCTATTGTCATGGTGTGGTGTCCGTCATGCGTACTTCCATCCGGTCGTCTACCGTCAGTCCGTCCCGTCGTTGGTCCTTCCTCGAACTTTTCCTTTAAAAATCTTCCCCTCAGAAAGTACTGAACAGATTTCAACAAAAGTTCACAGAAATGATCCTTGGCTGACCCTCTATCAGACTTCTTCAAAGAATTTTGATCGGATGAAAACATTGCTTTTTTCCATATTTTGCTAATTTCCATATATGGATATACTGAAAATGGACTGTTGATGGATTTCAACTGAATTTCACAGGAATGATCCTCAGATGACTGTTTGTCGGATACCTTCACATGATTTTGCTTAGTTGAAAGGCTTGGCTATTATGGTTGTGGCTTATGTCCATATTTGGTATATAGTGAAAATTCTTAAATTTTGCTAATACCTTTTCATCTTCCCCAGTGAATGAATTAAAAATAACTTAACTTGACTTTTGTAAAAACAAGGAAAAAGTTGAAATGCTTCTATAGAACTATTTTAAAGATTTCAGTGACTTAGATTTATTTTCCTTATATTACCGGGTAGTTCATGAATTTAAAGGTTTAAACAATGTTAAATTGAGACAAGCAGGTGGTGTAGACTAGGATCAGACTGCAAGTATGTGTAGGCTGATCTTTGTCTATACCTCCTACCAAAACAGGAATATTCTGGGATCAGCATGAAAAGGGTTAATATTCAAGGGATGTTTCCAGATCTCTGGTTCCCCCTGTGGATATACACAGTCATGATACTGGTACATTTTATTAGCTTAATTAGAATTTTATCAGAAACTTGCTTCAATTCACACTCTTGCACTCTGGTTCATTCCCCATTCACATCTGTAACGGGCTCAGTAAATAGTCTGCCATTACTCATTTTGTCACATGACATCATTTATCGCAACTTTTTTCAATCTAAAACCTGGCACATAAATATGAGAGGTTTTTCCACTAGCAGTTAAAAAGGTTTTATAATAACAAAAGTAGTTCTGTGAATAAAGGTAAATTATTAACCCATTACCAGACGGCCTCAATTTACACCGGTCCAAATTGAAAAGATTTGCAGAAGACAACTTAGAGTTGATGAAATTATAGATTTTTTCATCCTTCAGGGTAGAAAACATTGTGCAAAATGAAGAAATTGCTTGTAACAAGCAATTTCTTCATTTTACCCAAAGTTTTCCCAATTGTTATTCTTGAGTGGTGTCAAATATCGTCATTGTGTGGGAATGGGTTAAGTTAGGACTCAAATCATATACATTATGCCCTAAACAATTTTTTTTGTGAAACATTATATAAAAAATAATGATATTCCGTTTCTCAGTTTGACAAGAATCTTTCCATTTAGCCCACTGCAAAGATGTATGGTAAGAGTAATGAAGGAAACTCTCTTCATTTGACCAATTGCAGGTGTCAACCAATGAATATATTGACCAATCAAATCATTTATTCAGCTCGGACTTGAGCTTGGACTTAGGCCGCCATTTTTGTTAACCTTATTTGTTGATTTTGTTATAGTTATGAGTTGTAAAAGCCTTAATTGTTCATTTTCAAACATTTTAACGTTTGTTCTATTCTGAAGAAATTTTCCATTCTGAATAAAGGTGAGGCAGTGTAATGCATGGTTTTGAAATCAGTAAAACATCAGGATTTCTTGGGTTTACATTTGAAATCAGACAGACATTGGGATTCCGTGGGTTTACATTTGAAATCAGTCAGACATTAGGCTTTCTTGGGTTTAAATTGTATCATTCCAATACCCTCTTAATTGGTAATGGAAACAAATGATGTAATTAATTCATCATAGCACACCTACAAAGGTAATGTGCAACTATCCAAAAGTGTTGCATTGTCACCCGGGAATCCCACATCACACTGATTTCAAAATTGTGTATTACACTGTTTCTACCTTAAAAGTAAACAGATTGTCAGTTTCATTTTATTCAATTTTTTATAAGTTTTTGATCCAGCTAAAATGTCTGATGGTGGATAACTTCGGTCGTGTTTTGATTGTTTGTGTACATGCAATAATGTGTACACTAAAGTTTAAGTGCACAGGATTCAGCAATATCTGGGCTTTTCTCTAAAAGCACCCATGTATGTAACATTATTCTTACCCCTCTGACCATAGTTTAACAGCTGTCACATGTTTTCTCTCCCGGTCTGTTAGATTTTTCTGATTATCTGCGATCACTGCCATGTCATAGATATCACGCCCTAGTTGGCTATTGAGCCGTACAGTTGTTGCCGTACCAAGAAGCTCTAAACCATTTTTGATCACATGACCCATAACTGAAAAAAAATTTAAAAAATTCATCATGTTTGGAATATTAAATTCTGTTATAAGACTCAAAGTTTGAACCAATCAAATCCTGCATAATTGGAAATTAATGTTCCTCAACTTTCCCTATTTTCTCTTTCAGCTGCAAACATACATGTAGCTTAAATTTTATCTGTCAAGGGATCAACAAGTGCAAACAGCTTCACAACTGATGGATTGATTGCTCACCCACTGAAAGTAGTCCTTTAGTGCAATAATTTTGTGTTTATTCTAGGATTTCAAAAATGTGGAGATTTCAGTGTGAAATCTATTCAGTTGAGAAATGTTTGGTATTTCATGCTGTTTGTTTAAGGAAAACTAGACATTGTCGCAAAGCAGACTAATACCCCCAACAGCGCTTGTCCATATACAAGTGCTATTTGCAAAAGGGCCATAACAAAAAATGGAATTATTTAATTAAAGGGCCAAAAATCCGTCAAAAACCAATGGATATGCACATGTCTAACTTATACCCGGTGTTTCTTTAAAATTTGAATCAAATCTGTCCAATGGTTGCTGAGAAATTGGGCGGACACGATTTTCCACTAAAGGGCCATAACTCCGTCAAAAATCAATGGACAGTTACCAAAATAGAATATGCATAAACTTGATACTGATTATATCAGTGAAGTTTGAATTTAATCTGTCCAATGGTTGCCCAGAAATAGAGCGGACACGAAAAAGCTACAGACAGACGGACAGACAGACCGACAAGCTGACTCCTATATACCCCCCAACAAAGTTAAGGGGGGTATAAAAATTCCCCTCCCCAATTTTGGGGGATCTTTGAAAAGAAGTAGGGGAATCCCCCAATCCCTCTACATAGAATAAACACTGTTAATACCAAACAAGATGTGTTTGTGAAACACTATGCCCCCGAAACGGGAATTCTTTAGAAACGGGTAAAGGGTTAAAATTTTGACCTTGACCTTGATGAAATGAACTTCCCCAGTTGCACCTTGTTGAGACCTATCTACATACCAAATATTGGCATTGTAACTTAATCAGGGTTGAAGTTATAGGAAAATGTTTAGTTGGAGGTTAAGTTTTGCAGACAGACAGACAGACGCACAGACAGACAGACGGACACCAGTAAAACAATAAAAAAGGCTATAGGATATTGTTACCCTATCATATTTAACTTTTCTTAAGCAATTTTTTCACAATCTAAAAAGTTTTTTTCAACTAAAATTAGTGTCATTCTTCTTTTCTTAAGTATTTTCACTGGAATAGTTAAAAAATTGTAGAATTGAAGACTAAAAGTGTTTGTCCAAAATCTTATGTTAACCTAGACAATAAAATTTTAAAAGGGTCCCATTCAAAAGGTCAATTGCAGATGACAATTTAAAGTTAACGAAATTTTAGATTTTTTCAACTTTCTTGGACATTGTAGAAAATGTAGAAATAGCTTGTTCTCTTGTAACAAGCTATTTCTTCATTTTCCCCAATGCTTTCAAAAGCATTTTTCTTTAGGGGCATCCAAAAACGTCATTGTGTGAGGATTTGTTAACCCATTCCCACGCAATGATGATTTTGGATTTTTGTCAAGTGAGAATGGGTTAACCTAAAACCAACCGAATTTGAGCTTACCAAAGTTAGGATCTGCAGCCATCATATCGGACAATGATTTGTCAATTCCCCCCACACTGTCATCGTCATACCATCCCACGTACTGAAATATATGTGGATAGATAGGTTGATTCTATCTCAAAATCTGACGGTCATTGACCTATAAGATGCAAACATTGAAAAGCTATGGGCGAGGTTCATCGTTGTCATGCTGAACCTGGAATATACCTGTTTTGGCAGGAGCTTTAAACAAAGGGTCAGCCTGCACATATATGCAGTCTGATCCTAGTAAACACCAGAAGTTGTCGCTTTTTAGCCAGAAATGTATATGAGATGAATTTTCAAAGTAGATATTAATCCAAAATTAGTTTTTCAAGTGCTTTTCAAGTGCTTTCAACCCTTTGATTTGAATACAGTTCTGTAGTGGAGTGTACATAAAGAAATTGTCATTCAGGCTCCCTTCTTGTGTTTTCCTTATAACCTGATAAACATTTTTTTGACAAAGTGTCATCAAAATTGAGCCAAAAATATAGGGAAAACTAAGAAAGAAATTGGCAATGAGGCCCATTTTGATGTGTCTCCCATAAGAATATTCTCATCTTGCAAAGATTTCATCCTTATGGCTGGACAAATATCATGACCACGTTTCATATAAATTGAACTAAATATATGACCTCTAGAGGGTATATAATGGAATTGTCATTCAGCACATTCCCACACAATCCCCTTTTTATTATGCCCCTCAAGAAAGAAGCTTTGGAAAACATTGTAGAAAAAGAAAAAAATGCTTGTATCAAGAGAAGAACATGAGAAGAATGAAGTCTCTTAACCCATTACCACACAATTTTTTTTGACTGGTTCAAAGTAAAAGAAGTTGCTCAGGACAATTTCAAGTTGATGAAATCCTTTGTCTTTAACTCATTTCCCCCACAGTGACGCTTTCAGACATCCCTCAAGAAAAATAATTGGGAAACATCTTGTAAACTAAAGAAATTACTTGTAACAAGCAATTTCTTCATTCTACACAATGTTTTCTAACCAAAAAAATGAAACAAATCTAAAATTTAATAAACTTAAAACTCCCTTCAACTTGGACCAGTCTGAAATTTGCTGTCTGGTAATGAGTTAAGGGTAAAAAACATTTTGGAAAATGAAAAATTTCTTAATGCAATCCCTCTTTTTTACACCCCTCAAGAAACAAGAGCTTAGCAGAGCAGCACATATATGCACGAAGGGGTTTGTCAGTAACCTTGGCTTGTCAGTAACCTGAGCTTGAATGATAGCTAATGATTTTGTCAATAGAAAGATCTTATCACCTGAATAATACTGTTTACACTTGAGAAATAAGACAGCTTTATAATAACTTATCATTCAACATATTATATACAATGGTTACATTCTAATATTTGAATACAAATGACATAAAAAAATGACCTTAACCAATGACCTTGAAACAAGTTTCAACAGAAAGTACTCACCACAAGCGGTTAAAACATGACCTTGAAAAACTAATCCTGACAAATAAACTATAACGATAGTTCAGTTTAGGTTTATGAGAGCTCAAAATTACCTTGACATCTGAATTCAATCAATTCAAGGTCAGATAATTCAAGAAAGACCCGAGCTTTTTGAATTTCTGAAGTCTTATGCTCAACTAAATATCAGAGATGCATTGTGGCAAGATTCAGTTCAATCCAATAGAATTTGTAGATGGAGTTGTGCACACACACAAACACAAAAAAAAGTAATTTGAAGCTATATTGTTATGTAAAGGGCACATAATTCAGGAACAACTTGAAATATCAAACAAATTTTAGTCCTAAGCACAACTAGACATCATTTAGAGACATAGTGGCAAGTTTCAGTTCATTCCCATTCAAAATGTAGGAGAAAGTGTATTCGCAAGAAATAAAGGGTCTTTTCGTTCAATTCAAGGGCAGATAATTCTAGATAACTCAGGAATGACTGGAGCAATTTGAATTTCAAGGGTCTTATGCACCACTAGACATCATAGAAAGCAATTGTGGGGAATTTCATCTCATTGCTATATATTATATAGGATAAGATGTACTCACAATAAACATAGCGATTTTCGTTCAATTCAAGGGCAGATAATTCAAGGTAACTAAGAATGATTTGAATTTCAAAGGTCTTATGCACAACAAGACATCATAGGGAGTATTTGTGCCAAGTTTCAGCTCATTCCCATTGATAGTTTAGGAGGAGGTAAGCACACAATACATTGATTTTCGTTTGAGTCAAGGACAGATAATTCAAGATAACTCAAAGTGTCTTGAGAAATTTGAATTTCAAAGGTGTTATGCACAACTAGACATCATAGGGAGTATTTGTGCCAAGTTTCAGCTCATCCCCATCCATAGTTTAAGAGTTGGGCACACAAAACAAAGTGTTTTTGTTCAACTCAATGGCAGATAATTCAAGATAATTTAAAGGGAGGTATCGATGTTTCTGAAACCTAGATAAGAAAAATTGATCAAGTGCCAAAAAATACACTCAAACGAACATTTCATACTTTAAGTTGATTCAGGTATATTCTCGGTGGTAATCTAATAGGCCTAAAGTGGCTTTTTGTGGTTATATCGGAAAGGTTTAGTGAAATTCCAGGTTATTTTTAGATACCACAGAATTCGGCTGATGACCTCATTTGCATATGACCCAAAGTCAACTGAAGGTAAAAAATTTACTAGCGAAACAGCTGACGTCCTAATTCAGGTCACATGAAAGGGAAAGGGCAAAACTACGGTGTAAATATTTGTAATAACACTTATGACAGTTTTGGACTTATCTTTACAGAATTAAAGACCGGCTAGCGAACATAACTCCTGATGACGTAACGATGACATATGTGTGATGTAATTTAAACTAAATTCAAAGTTCCAACAGGTATTCGCACCATGTGAGTGATCATATAATCTTCGCAACTGTCTTGGATTAATCTAAAAATAGATTGATAGGCTATTAAGGAAATACCCTGCTTTTTTCTGATAAGCGACCTCAGATTTTAGCAAAACTTCTTTTCGGCATATTGTATTCAAATAGTATATGAGAGGAAACAAAAATAATTAAAATCTGTGACATGAAAAAAACATCGATACCTACCTTTAAGAATGACTTGAGAAATTTGAATTTCAAGGAGTCAAGGACAGATAATTCAAGATAACTCAAAGTGTCTTGAGAAATTTGAATTTCAAAGATCTTATGCACAACTAGACATCATAGGGAGTAATTGTGCCAAGTTTCATCTCATTTCCATGGATAGTTTAGGAGGAGTTGGGCACACAAAAATTGCTAACTGACAGACTGACAGACAGACGACCAGGGCATAACATAATTCATTCAAAGCTTTAGGAACAAGAGGCCCATGAGGGCCTGAGACGCTCTACTGGTTATCAAGTTTTCCGTTTAAGAAATCTGATATTTAAGGAAGTTAATTGCACAAAGAAGAATGCATAAAGAGAAAAAAAGGGCTTTATCCCCTTTATCATTTTCAGCAACAATCCTCAAGGCCCCTTTTCCCATGTCTCATTACGGATCCACTCCATTTCCAAAAGAAAGTTACCTTATGAACCTACAATCATTCTGTAAATATTTCATCAGAATCTGACAATAATTGTGGACTTTATCACATAAACAGAATGTTTTGAATGAAAATCAATAAGGCCCCTTTTCCTGTGTTTTCTGATGGATCAATTTCATTCCAAAAGGAACTTTCCTTACAATGTCCTGTCCTGTGAAATTTAAAAGACAATTTGATAATGATTGTGATCTTCATCACATACACAAGAATGTTTTGAATGATAATCTGTAAGGCCCCTTTTCCTGTGTTTCGAATGCCACAATTATTCCATGCATCTTTGAAGAGAATCCAATAAAACTGTTGACTTTATTGTGTTAACAAAGATATTAAATTCAAGTTCTCATAAGGCCCCTTTTCCTGTGATATTTTACTGTTGGTTTTATCAATCTGTGAAAGTTAAAAGTGAATCCAATGAAATATTGGGAATTCGTTATGTTTACTAGAATATTTTAAAAAATCATATGGCCCCCTTTTTACATGATACTTGATGGATTGTACCCAGTTCTGAAAAGAACCATTTGAGTGTCATTGTACAATCATTCTTTGAAATTTTGAAGTGAATCCGGTGAAATCAAGGGACATCATTGTGTTAACCAGAATATTTAAGAAAGTTTTTCATAAGGCCCCTTTTTATATGACACTTGCCATGATCAGATCCACTGTCAAAATCAACAATTGGAATGATGGTACAATCAATCTGTGTAATCTGTGGAATTTATTGTGTTAATGAGTTTATAGTGAAATCTTCAGAGGGCCCATTTTCTCATGATACTTTACAGAACAAACCAAATTTCAAAAGGAACAATTCTAATGAAGGTACAATCATTCTTTAAAAGTTAAAGAGAATCAATGAAAACAGTGAACTGAATTGTGTCAAGAATTTTTGCAACAAAATTTTCATAAGGCCCCTTTTTCCGTGAAACTTAACAAATCAGACCCAATGTACAAAGGAACAATCCTAATGATAGTTTCAAGAAAATGATAAAGACTGAGGACTTTATTGTAATAATGATGTTTTGTAATAAAAGTTTTATAAGGTCCCTTTTCTTGTGTCACTTAACCAATCAGACCTAATTTACAAGGAACAATCCAAATGATGGTACAATCATTCTATTAAAGTTTGAAGAGATTCTGATAAGGACTGAGGACATTGTTGTGTTTATGAGGATTTGGTAATAATTTTTCATACAGCCCCTTTTCCTATGATACTAGACAGATCAGGCCCAATTTGCAAAGAAACAATCCTTATGATGGTACAAACATTCTGTGAAAGTTTGAACAGAATCTGATGAAAACTGCAGACTTTATCATGGTGTAAAATTTTAGAAATAAAATTTTCATAAGGCTCCTTTTCCTGTGATTCTTGAAGGATCAGGTCTCATGTCAGCATCAACAATCATGATTATTGTACAATGATTCTGTGAAGGTTTGAATAAAATCCAATGAAAGCTCTGGACTTCCAGATTACAGGGATTATAGATAAAATTCTCAAAAGGCCCCAAGTTTTCCCATGATACTAGACAGATCACACCTAATTGGAAAAGAAAGGATCCTCATGATGGAATAATCATTCTGTGAAAGTTTTAACAGAATCTGATGAAAACTGTTGACTTTATTGTGGTACAAGGCTTTTAAAATCAAATTTCATAATGCTCCTTTTCCTGTGATGCTTGACGGATCAGATCTAATGCAAACATCAACAATCATTATTAGTGTACAATTAATCTGTGAATGTTTGAAGAAAATCCGATGAAAGCTCTGGACTTGGTAACAAGGATTTATAAATGAAATTTTCATAAGGCCCCTTTTCCTGTGTTTCTTGACAGTTCAAACCCTGTTATGAAAAGAATGATAGTTATGACCTTCCAATCATTCTGTGAAAGTTTCAACAAAATCTGATCAAAGCTGTGGGCTTCATTGTGTTAACAGGGTTTCATTAATTGAATTTTCATATACCCCCTTTTCCCATGCTACTTGATGGATCTGAACCAATTCCAAAGGGAACTCTTCTTACAAAAGTATAATTATTCTGTTTGAGTATAAAGACAACCCCATCTCATCTGTGGACTTACAAGCATTAATTAAGATTTTTTTAATTGAATTTTCCTAAGGCCCCTTTTCCTATGTTTCTCAATGGATCAAACCAAATTTTAAAGGAACAATCCTTATGACGGTACAATCATTATGAGAAAGTTTGAAGTCAATCAGGTGAAATCTAGGGCCATGATGTGTTAACTAAGATTTTTTTTATTAAATTTTCATAGGGCCCCTTTTCCCATGAAACTTGATGGATCAAACCTACTCCCGAAAGGAACAATCCATTTAATGTAATAATCATTCTGGGAATGTTTGAAGAGAATTTGTTGAAAACTATGGACTCTATAGTGTTTACGAGGACTTTTTCAATCCAGTTTTTATCGAGCCCCTTTTTCCTGTAGTCCTTGACTGATCATACCAAATTTTGAAAGGAACAATTCTTATGATAGTACAATCATTCTGTGAAAGTTTGAAGTCAGATGAAAACTGTGGACTCTAGAGTGTAAACAAAGATCTTTGAATTAAATTTCAATAAGGCCCCTTTTCCTATGTTTCTTGAGGAATCATATCCGATTCCGAAAAGAACAATCCTTATAATGGTTCAATCATTCTGTGAAAGTTTGAAGAGAATCCGTTGAAAATTGTTGGCTCTAGATAATTAATGAGAATTTTTCATTAAAATTTTCATAAGGCCCCTTTTTCCCTTGTTTCTTGACGGATCATACCCAATTTCAAAAGGAACGATCCTTATGTTGGTACAATCATTCTGTGTAAGTTTGAAGGGAATCTTATGAAAACTGTTGACTCCAGAGTGTTAAAGAGGATTACTTAAAAGATTTTTTGATTAAATTTTCATAAGGCCCCTTTTTCCTGTGATTCCTGATGGATCTGACCAAATTCCCAAATTCCCAAAGGAACAATCCTTATGATGGTACAATCATTCTGTGAAAGTTTAAATACAATCTGATGAAAACTGTGGACTCTAGAGTGTTAACAAGGATTTTTTAATTAAATTTTCATAAGGCCCCTTTTCCCGTGTTTCTTGACAGATCAGACCCATTTTCGAAAGGAACTATCCTTATGATGGTACAATCATTCTGAGAAAGTTTGAAGAGAATCCGTTGAAAACTGTGGACTCTTATCTTGTTAACGAGGATTTTTAAATTAAGTTTTAATAAGGCCCCTTTTCCCATGTTTCTTGACAGACCTGACCCAATTTCGAAAGGAACGATCCTTATGTTGGTACAATCATTCTGTGAAAGTTTTAATTGAATCTGATGTAAATTCTGGACTCTAGAGTGTTAACGAGGATTTTTTAATCAAATTTTCATAAGGCCCCTTTTCCCATGTTTCTTGACGGATCATACCCAATTTCTAAAGGAACTATCCTTATGATGATACAATCATTCTGAGAAAATTTGAAAAGAATCCGATGAGAACTGTGGACTCTATTGCGTAAAATTGGATTTTTTAATGGAATTTTTAATTAAATTTTCATAAGGCCCCTTTTCCTATGTTTCTTGACGAATCATACCAAATTTCGAAAGGAAGGATCCTTATGTTGGTACAATCATTCTGTGAAAGTTTGAATACAATCTGATGAAAACTGTAAACTCTAGAGTGTTAACGAGGATTTTTCAATTAAATTTTCATAAGGCCCCTTTTCTTATGTTTCTTGACGGATCATACCCATTTTCAAAAGGAATGATTCTTATGATGGTACAATCATTCTGAGAAAGTTTGAAGAGAATCCGATGAAAACTGTTGACTCTTTCGCCTAAACGAGGATTTTTAATGGAATTTTTAATTAAATTTTCATAAGGCCCCTTTTCCCATGTTTCTTGACGGATCATACCCATTTTCAAAGGAACGATCCTTATGAGGGTACAATCATTCTGAGAAAGTTTGAAGAGAATCCAATGAAAAAATTGTGGACTCTATCGCGTAAACGAGGATTTTTTAATTAAGTTTTAATAAGCCCCTTTTCCTATGTTTCTTGATGGATCTGACCCATTTCCGAAAGGAACGGTCCTTATGATGGTACAATCATTCTGTGAAAGTTTGAAGGAAATCTGATGAAAACTGTGATTCTATCGCGTGAACAAAAAAAGTTTAACGGACGGACGTCGGACGGACGCCGGACGGGAAAAAGCCATTGCTATAGCTCTAGTGGCCTTCGGCCGGTAGAGCTAAAAATTGTAGAAAATGAAGAAATTGCAGTCAAAGGTTTTGATATCCACAACTACTTTGAATTTGAGCAAGACTACATTTTGCCTTTTGGCAATGGGTTAAGTAAATTTGGAAAAATCAGTGAAAGCATCAATTCCTTTACCCAGTCAGCATGTTGAGGGTTTACCCATTCCCACACGCCTTTTAACGCCCCTCTAGAAAAACAATTGAGAAAACATTGTAGAAAATGAAGAAATTGCTTTCATCAAGCATCAAGCAATTTCTCCATTTTCACCATGTTTTCTACCAAGACAGTTGAAAAAATCTAAAATTTCACCAATATTTAATTGTCGTCTGCAACTGCTTTCAATTTGGACCAGTGTAAAATTTAGCTGTTTGATAATTAGTTAATTGCCATACTATTCTAAGAGTATAAACACTTAGAATAGTATTGCAATTAACCCTCAAAATGTAATATACACAGTTTGACCAGGATAGATACTGATAGCCTACCGACTGATTGGGGTTTAACGCCGCTTTTAACAGTATTTCAGTAATATCGCTGAGGCTGGAGCACCTAACAATGGACTCCTGGTATTTCTCACACCAGTACTACTACTACATCCTTTCCTGGCCTCCAGCTGCTACCCCACTTAGGTTTACAATTATCCTCCAATTGGTGAAGAACAAATGTTGGAAAGGATATGTGCCACCGCCAGGGATCAAACCCATGACTCTCATGATTGAAGATTAGGAGTCTGGCACGCTACCAACTGTGCTATGACGGCGGCAGGATACTGACAGCATCTTTTCCTGCAAAGCTCACCTGTGTGATGTTGGCGTCAAACAATTTGCTTGCTTCATTACTTGTGGAAGTTAAAGGTAGTCCAAAGTCCTTCCAAGCCTGAAAAGGAAGAGTCTTTTTTTCTTTGTATGGGTTTAGCCTATACGAAACAGCAAAAATTTAGACTGGTCCAAATTGAAATAGGTTACAGACGACAATTCAAAGCTTGTGAAAATTTCAAATCATTTGTGTCCAATATTGTAGAAAACAAAGTTAGCAAGAATAAATTGTTACAAGCAATTTCTCCTTTTCTTGTGATGATTAAAAATATAATGTCATTTTCCTCTAGTGTAAAAACACGGGATTATGTGGGAATAGGTTAACCTATAGTATTACCAGGTGACTAAATTGTGGCCCATATGGAAAGAAGGTGTGACATTTGAAACTGTGCTTAAGTTAGAATATATTTGCCAAATAGCATAGAAAAAATTCTGAGAAAAGGAAAAAATGTTTATTACAAGTAATTCATCTTTTTCCAACAAAGTTTTCCATGATCGCATTTTTCAGGGTGTCAAGAAGCGTCATTTTGTGGTAATGGGTTAACACCAACTGTCTATTGTATCACAGCAAAGTACATTGTTTCAAGTGCTTCCTGGGTATTACCATGAATAGGCTTGGACTCTTAAATCTTTACCACACAAGAAAATTTTAGACTTGTCCAAATTGAAACGAAATGCAGACGAGAATTAAAAGCTTATGAAATTTAAGATTTTTGTCACCTTTGGGGTTAAAAAACATTGTAGATAATGGAAAAAATTGCTTGTAACAAGCAATTACTTTATTTTTCACAATGTTTTCCAAAGCTTTTTTTCTTGTGGCGTCATTGAATGGGAATGGATTAATTTTCTAATCCAAAGACTTTCCCATGTGACCAGCAGCATGGCTGGGATTCGAACCAGGAACCTTTTACTCCCCCTCATGCTAGCTATGCACTACCCCTGAAAGGAAAGAAATCTGTGCCATTTGAGCAAGCTCTAAGTTCCCTAGCATCCTGTTTATTGCATTTTCTTTAGAAGTCTTTCCGGAGGCGGTAGTATAATGGCGTCATCTTCTCCATCTGTCTGTCCAGCCGTCCATCTGACCGTCCATCCGGCCGTACATACATCCACTTTTCTTGTGAGCACAACTCCTCCTAAGTCTCTGGTTGGATCTTTTTGAAACTTGGTCAATGTTATCACCTTAATTGGTAGATCTGCATGAAGTAAGGATTTTATGGTTCATTGATTTTTGCCTCTGTTATGCCCCCATAAAACTTAGTCTCTGGGGCTTATTGAAATTGCAGCCTTGTGAATGCAACTCCTCCTAACTTTTTGTCTTGATTCAAATGAAACTTGGTCAATGTCATCACTATAATTTGTAGATGTACATGGATCAAGGATTTTATGGTTCATTAATTTCCCTGAATTATGCCCCCTTAAAACTTAGTATCTGGGGCTTATTGAAATTGCAGCCTTGTGAACGCAACTCCTCTTAACTTTTTGTCTTGATTCAAATGAAACTTGGTCAATGTCATCACCATAATTTGAAGATGTACATGGATCAAGGATTTTATGGTTCATTGATTTTTGCAAGAGATATGCCCCTTGACACTTAGTCTCTGGGTTTTTGAGAGGATATTTATAAATCCTTGTCTATGTCATTTTTGTGTCTCAATTATTATAAATGAATCTGTATGAAACTTGCTCAATGTCATGACTATAATTGGTAGACATGCATTTAAGTGAAACAGTTATTGGGGCTTAACAGAGACATTGATGCTGAGTAGTGATTTATGGAAGTGAATCAGTGATTTGGGCTTAATAGAGATATTGATGCTGTGTAGTGGTTCATGGAAGTGAAGCAGTTATTTGGGCTTAACAGAGACATTGATGCTGAGAACATCTACCAAAAAAGATTGTATTTTGTAAGTGCATAGTACTGGTTTCAGTTGACTTTGAAAAAAATATAATCAGGAAAATAAAAGACGCTGGTTAAGCTACCCTAGCTGTTTTCGTATGCTCCTGCATAGATAGATCGGGGCATATTGTTTTACCGGTGTCTGTCTGTCCAGCTGTCTGTCTGTCTGTCTGCAAAACTTAACCTGCCAACTAAACATTTTCCTATAACTTCAACCCTGATTAAGTTACAATGCTAATATTTGGTATGTAGATAGGTCTCAACAAGGCGCAACTGGGAAAGGTCATTTCATCAAGGTCAAGGTCAAAATTTTAACCCTTTTCAATAAAACAAAGAAAAAAAAACAATAAAATTCACCGGTTTCTAGAGAATTCCTGTTTCGGGGGCATAGTGTTTCACAAACACATCTTGTTTATTATCATTATCAGTTGCAGTTTAATGAGGTGTTAAACCCCATTCAATCAATCAATCATAATGAACAGTTTGAACTTGACAATTTAAAAAGGTAGTCTGCAAATGTTTTGAATTTGGTTCTGTCAAAATATGTAGTGTCTACAATTATTTTCGTGAAACAGCAGCAAAGTGGCAATGTATATTGTGACTATGGCACTCTCGTTCAAAATTTTGGTCACGTCTAACTTAAAAATAGTTGCAGACAACAATTAAAATTGAGTGCAATTTGAAAGTAACCAACCTTCAGGATAGATAATATTGTTTGAAAAAAAATTCCCACAATTTTCTCAAACATAAAATCACAAAGACGTCAAAATCAGGGATTGTACAGGAAGGGGTTAAAATAAATAACACTTGTAAGGTACTTCATTGAACTGAAACTCCTGAGATTTTTCCAAATTGTTTTTCTAGAGCGGCATCCAGAAGTGTCATGGTGTCGGAATGGGTTAGACTTTCTGTATATTTATTTTATATGGAATGTAACCATGAAATGCAATTTAAGTGTGAAATCTATGCATGCATAATATACCCCTGACAAGCAAAATTTATACCAATATAAACCCTTGTCATACTGAGTGAAAACTTTCTTCAGAATTGCTTTTTAATCAAAGGGCTAAAAGGACTAGAAGGTCTTGATATTGTTGATTAATATTTTTTTTTAAATCAATTCCATGCACATCTCAGACCTAAATGTGGAACAACTGGTTAAGTTTGTTTGTTTGTAAGGGGTTGAAGTCACATTTAACAATATTTCAGTCATATCATGATGGCTGGAGCACCTAACCATGGATTCCTGAATCTCACACCAGTACTACAATAAAATCCTTTCCGGCTGCACATTCCACTTACGTTTAAGATTATCCACCCGTGGGTGTAGGACAAATCTCAACCAGCTCATGAACTCACAAACATGTATTTTGAATCCACTAATAACGTTCTTAATAAGCTCAATTTTAACATTTGACCTTGACCTTTGAACTTGACATTATTTGACCTTGACCTGTAACCTTGTTAGCTACAGATTGGGGCATAATTTGTTTTTAAACTTAAATAATTAACCAATACTACCATACAACTGATGTTGTGGGTACCCATTTCAATTGTCTCGGTGAGACAATTCAAATTAGTTCCCAAAACATAGTGTTTTGTTGAGAATTAAAGATTTTAGAACTCTGTTACCACCTCTAAAAATTTGTTTCAGATGGCACCCCTACTCATGATAGAGATCAAGTTACTGTGCTCCATCGTTTTGAAATTAACCCGATCCCACACATAATAATAAAATCCTCGACCAGACCAAACTCAGTGAAGTTGCAGACAACAATTTTGAGTTGATGAAATCATTAAACCCTTTGACTTTTGAGGTAGAAAACATTGCAGACAATTAACCCTTGTCATGCTGAACCCAGAATATTCCGGTTTTGGCATGAGATGTAGACCAAGATCAGACTGCACTTATGGTCTACACCTCTTGCTTGTACTTTCCATGCAGGAGTTGTTTATGAAATTGATTTCTTAAAGAAATATTCATTTTTGAACAAGTTCTATCAGTACCTTCAGCCCGTTGATTTTACAGCAATTCAGTAAGGTAATTTATACAGCATGACAAGGCTTAAGAAATTGCTTTTAACAAGCAATTTCTTCATTTCTCACAATGTTTTCCAAAGCTCATATTAAGGGGCATTTATAAGTGTCACTGTGTGGGAATGGATAATTTGTAATTGCAAGAATTATCATGAACAATTTTGAAGTTTGACCGTTAAAGCTCGAATTATAATGTGCAGAGCTTGTAGACAAAACAAATCCTGTCAGAGAAAGGTCTCCTCAACCCTAAACAGGTCGACCTTGTCAACTCAAAATTGCCTCTTTGAAGGTTTCATTAACCCTTTCCTGTTTTATGAAATTTTAGACTCGTCCAGTTTGAAAGAGGCTGCTGACAACAATGAAAAATGCATGCAATTTGACATCTGACCATCCTATGGGATAGAAAATATTGTGGGAAAAGGAAAAATTGCTTGTTACAAGCAATTTCTTCTTTTTCCACAATGTTTTCTCAATTATAAAATCACAGTAATGTAAACTCCCGGGTTTGTCCAGGAAAGGGTTAATTGCATGTCAATGCAAGTTACCTCCCCTGAAACTGTTACTAATTTTCAAGTTATACAAAATTGTGTTTCAAATGACACCTCTTCTCCTGTGACAGAACGTGTGCACAAACTTACATCGAGTATAATTGTTTGTTTGAGTGTATGACAGATTTATCCTTCCTTGAGTGAACAATAAAATTCATACATTAATGGGTGGCTGAGCTGAGAGTGAAAATATACTAATGGTATTCATGTTTATGAAATGAAAGATAATTCGGTCTTACACAACAACAAATGATTATTCTATTACTTTAACCAATTACCACTCAAAAGAATTTTAGACTAGTCCAAATTGAATGGAGTTGCAGATGATAATTCAAAGTTTATGAAACTTTATTATTTTTCAACTCTCTGGATAGAAAACATTGTGGAAAATGTAGACATTGCTTGCTATTTTTCTTAAGGGGCATCCAAAAGCTTCATTGTGTGAGAATGGGTTAACCCATTACCACTTTAGAAAATTATAGACTGGCTGAAATTGAAATAAGTTACAATTTCGACAAATTAAATTTTTTTTTTTCTTGTCTTTTGAAGTTTAAAACATCAAGGGTAATGAAGAAATTGCTTGTAACAATCAATTTCTTTCTTTGTCCAAAATGTTTTCAAAAGCTTTTTTTTCTTGGGTTATAAAAAAGCATTCTTGGGTTGGAATAGGTTAACAAAAAAAAAAAGGGACAAGAGATGTTTTTCTTATCCAAAATCATTATAACCCATTCACACACAATTCCAATTTTTCACACCTTCTAGAAAAAAATCTTTGAAAATATTCAGGAAAATGTAGAAATTTCTTGATACAAGCACTCTTTATCAGCAACAATGTTTTCTACCATAAAAGTCAAAGATGTAAGGAATTTCATCAACCAAAATTTGTCGTCTGCAACAACTTTGAATGTGGACCAGTCTAAAATCTGTGACCTAGGTGTCGCCGAGCTGATTATCGGTAGCCCAAAATGGACCGAGCATGGCTAGTATCTATCAAGACAGCCAGCAGATTATCAGGAAGAGGGCTACTACATCGCAACTACCATGTCACCAGCAATTAATCCTTAAAAACCTTGTTATCTTATTCACCTATATATGAAATGAAAACCGAAACCACTTTCAGTTTGGACCAGTCTAAAAATTTTCGTCTGGTAATGGGTTAATACGAACCAAAATCTTTTATTTCACAGTTTTTCAATGGCAATGACCATTGAGGAAAAAGGAGAATGCTGATTAATGCTTGCAATCACCAGTTCGATTTTTAAAGGATCAATATTAACGACAAATTGCAGGAAGTGTTTAGTATCAATGAGACATAAGCTTACCTTGCAATCTCTCCAGTGACAGTGCATTTTCGATACCTTCCAAGTTGTTTACCTGTCAAAATGACTAACTCATCACGTGACTGGAAATTTACTATTGTCCAAGGGAGATAGTTTTGGCTAGATTGGACATTAAGTGTTTAATCCCTTTACTATATTGCTGTCCAAATTCAAAGGTCTAGCAGACGTCAATTGTTTGAAGAACGGTTGAAAAGAAGAAATTGCAATATATTCTTTTTTAACAATATTGTCTCAAGAATAATAACATAGGGACTTAAACAGAGTTAGAAAAGGAACAGGGATCATGAAGTTATTTCTTTTGTTCGCATAGTATAAGTAGAAAATGTTAAAATTGGCAATCTTGAATCAAACTTTTTACATGTACATCATATATGTATCTATAGGTAAGCACAATACAAACCAGCCCTAGAAATAATTTCCTAGCGCAGTATGCATTCGGTGGAAAAAGATGGTTCTATCAGAACTTGCCAAATTGATATTCTACTATACAATAAACAATCCTTTGTTTTCGGCTCCTAAAGTATCATTTTTTGAAATAAAAAGTTGAAAAAAGGTGTAAGTCATACGCTGTGGCCACTAGAAGATTCGATGTAAGGTTTAGAGTTCATAATTATATACCTAGAACTTATCGGAGTTACATTTAATGTATATTAGTCAAGTTTCAATAGATAGACAGTCCAAACCAATATGTCCCGACTTTTCGAGAGGGGATGTGAAAAGAAGGAACTGTCAATAGCTTTTTAGCTAGCAAAGCGTCAGCTTTGATAGCTTAAGTTAACAGACAAAATTTTGAGGTCTTCTCAGAGTACAACGAGTGCAGACTGCCACTGGAGGCTTAACCACTAAATCAAATGAATGCCTACGCCATAAAAAGAAGTTCTGATGTATTAAAGGAATATAGCAAACTCTAATAAGATTGTTGAGAACTCTTTCAAAAGCATGCTATTTCATCCATTCCCACTTATTTCCGCTTTTTAAGTATCTTAATAAAAAAAGCTTTGGAAAACATTGTGGACAATGAAGAAATTGAATGCCACAAGCAATTTCTTTATTGTCAAAAATATTTTCTACAAAACAAGGGGAATATTTTTCTAAATCTAACCAACTTGAAATTGTCGTCTGCAACTTCTTTAAATTTGAACCAGTCTAAGATTTTGTCATGTTGGAATGGGTTAAATCCTGGCTTACTTTAAACTCATAATAACCTTTAGCAGCATGGAACACTATGCTTTGCTAGCTTACAGTACTTTCGGTGCTTTGATTTCCTTTCTTTCTTATCGAGGACCGTCTGCAGTCTGAAATTTCTACCGCTGAAATTATTGATTGATAAATACGAAAGTTATCAAAACGATGTCTTTATCGAGCTTAAATCTGGGTACTCAGTGCAGCTTGAAACGAGGTTATTGATAGTTCTTGGACTGTTGATTTCTGATTTTATTGTATCTACTCGTATTTGTGAGAAAAAGACAGACAATAGTGACGGCGAATTTACGACCCTGGAGAAGTATTTGTTGCTTGAAAGAAGAAACTGTAATAAGCAGTTTCTTTATTTCCAACAATGTTATAATCCTTATAAAACAAGAGAGATAGAGAGTGTATGGGTGTGTGTGTGTGTGCGTGTGTGTGTGTGAGGGTAATTTTCTGAGGGTAAATTAAAGGAATTTGAAATTGCCGTCTGTAACTTTAAATTTTGCCGAGTCTAAAATGTTGCCTTTAATGTGCCGCGCAGTTAACGCCAAGACCGACTGCCCATATGAAAAATACGATGGATAGCACAAAAGATGTAAGACGATCCTCTTACAAAGAGTCGTCTGGTTTTAATACGTACAAGCTTCGTATATATCATCGTCCGGTCAGCCCGATTAGCTCAGTTGGTAGAGCACTTGACTTCAAACCTCAAGATCACGGGTTCGAGCCCTGGGCTGACCATATCAACTAACTCAACTAATTGTCTTTGGGATGAGACGTTAAACCGAGGCCCCGTGTGACGATGCTATCCATCGAGCACGTTAAAGAACCAGGCGGAGCTCTCAGCAGTTTCGCCATGTATCCTTGCACTATCCCCCGTAACAACTAACAGTCTTCTGGGGGCGTCGCTCATATGGGCATGTGCTACGCTAGCGACGATAAATAAACGGAAATACACACACACATATATCATATCGTGACACGGAACATCGGGCTAACGTCTGCTACAATAGAACCGGTAGCCTCTTCCTGGTTTTGGTTAACCCTTTCCAGTACAATCCCTGGTTTTTACGTCCCTGTAAATTTATAATTGAGAAAACATTGTAGAAAAAGAAGAAATTATTACAAGCAATTTCTTCTTTTTCAACATTTTTTTTTACCCTACTGAATGGCCATTTTTCAAATTAAATCCACTTTAAATTTTCGCCTGCAAAACCTTTGAATTTGGACAGGTCTAAAATTTTGCCAAACAGTACAGGGTTTAGCCCGAGGATCGATATCCATTACCCTGGGGTTTTGAGTCGTGTGATCTACAAACTGAACTTTTTCGAGCTTATCGGTCGGATCACAGTTATTCTTCGCCCGTATCCACCAACGCATTCTAAATTGACCAATCGCTGGCCCCGTCTACGTACTAAATAAATCTAATAGCTGAAATCTTTTAAATAGTTCCAGAGAAGAATTTGTAACTTTTCATTATACATGTATTACTAAAGTGAAGTCAAGTCATGTAAAATTCACAAACTAAGTAAAATGAAAAGGCAATAAAACAAATAAAGCTATGGAGTTTATTGTGCTTTTATTCATTTCCTTTTCTTTCCTTGTTTTTTACGTCCCTATTATTTTATAATGAAGGAAACATTGTAGAAAAAGAAGAAATGGATTGTAACAATAAATTTCTTTTTCCACAATATTTTCTATCCTACTGAATGGTTATTTTTCAAATTAAATACACTTTATATTCCCGTCTGCAAAACCTTTGAATTTGGATACTTCTAAATTTTGCAAAACAGGAAAGGATTAACATTATCTAGGATGCATGCTTTACATAAAACTTAATAAAACGGAGAAAAGACGGACAATTTGACGGGAGACAATCCTGCAAGAAGTTAACATCTATTCTAGCAGCAATTACATCCCTTGATTGACAAACAGGTTTTTCAACCACAAAATTTGATAAAGAGTCACCAAAGGATCATTTGAGTGAAAAGTGAAGTATTGTTTTGCAAAGATTTTGTTTTCACTATATACTATGATAGGATTTAGCCTCACGAAGACAAGCTGTGATTTTCATCTGATGAAATTTCTCCATGCACCTGTCAAAGGGTCACCTAAGGATAATTTATGTAAAATCTGTGAGTTTCTGAGAAGGGGGCTTTCAAAATTTCCACAATTTACCATACATAGATACTAGTTCCATCCATGAGAGTATTTTCATTATCCGATCAAAATTCTTTTAAGAAACCTAATAAGGGCTATTCGTGGGATATTTAAATAAAATCCATCAACTGGTTTTTAAGAAGGAGATTTTAACAGTATTTGGAAATTAGACCCGCCCATAAAAGCAATGATTTTTCACTCGATCAATTTTTGAAGGAATTAAGAAAAGGATCAGGTACAGGTTCAGTCATATGAAATTTAGATTAATTCTGAGATAATTTTTAAAATAAACTTGTAAGGGCGGACAGACGCACGACGGACACCGTGTAACGACAATGATCGTCTGGATTGTTCTAAAATGCGCTACACATATTTTTACATCTTTTCTTTTTCCGTTTTCCTTCTTTTTTATCGCGCTCTTCGTCGCTTCCCTTTTTCTATTTCACAAAAATATTATTCAATACTCAATCTTTTCCTGTTTTGCTAAATTTTAGGCCTTTCCAAATTCAAAGTTTTGCACGCGCCAATTTAAAATTAATTCTATTTGAAAAAGAATCATTCAGTAGGGAAGAAAATATTGTGGGAAAAGAAGAAATTGCTTGTCACAAGCAATTTCTTCTTTTTTCGCAATGTTTTCTAAAGGATAAAACCACGGGAACGTAAAAGTAACAAGAGGACAATGATAGTCCTAGATCGCTCACCTGAACTGTCTGCTGTTAAAATGCAACTAGAGACAAAAAACTATAATCAGTTTCATGAAGATTGAGGCCATACTGTGACTTCTATATTGTAAACAAAGAAATTGTCATTATGGCCCCATTTCCTGTGTTATCCTATAGAACCTTCCCATAATCTATAAGGTTCATCTTTATGACCTAACAAGTATCCTCACCAAGTTACATGACGATAGAATCAAATTGATGACCTCTAGAGCATTAACAAAGAAATTGTCACCAAGGCTCCTTTTCCTGTGTTTTCCAAAAGTACCTTCCTATAATCAATAGGGTTCATTCTTGTGACTAAACAATTATTCTGGTCTATTTTCATGAAAATTGAGCCAAAACCTTCCCATAATCGATAGGGTTCATCCTTATGACCTAACAATTATTCTGACCAAGTTTCAAGAAAATTGAGCCGAGATTGTTGCCTCTAGAGTGTAAACAAAGAAATTGTAATTAAGGCCTCTTTTCCTGTGTTTTCCAATAGAATCCTCCAATAATCGATAGGGTTCATCCTCATAATCAAACAATTATTCAGACCAAGTTTCATGAAGTTTAAGCCAAAATTGTGGCCTATAGAGTGTAAACAAAGAAATTGTCATTAAGGCCCCTTTTCCTGTGTTTTCGGAAAGATCCTTCTTATAATCAATAGGGTTCATCTCTATGACCTAATAATTATTCTGGCAAAGTTTCATGAAGATAGAGCCATATTTGTGATCTCCAGAGTGTTAACAAAGAAATTGTCATTAAGGTCCCTTTTCCTGTGTTTTCAAATAGAACCCCCCATAATCAATAGGGTTCATCCTCATGACCTAACAATTATTCTGACCAAGTTTCATGAAGATTGGGTCAAAACTGTGGCCTTTAGAGTGTAAACACTTCAATTGTTGACGCCGCAAAACGCACATTCAACGATTACAAAAGCTCACCATGAGCACTTTGCGCTCAGATGAGCTAAAAACTAGGAATCAAAAAGGAAATGTTTAAACAAAAGTCTTGTCCTTTTTAAGTATCACATTGAGATCTTCAGAAATGCTGTTCCTTTAAATAAGAGGAGCTGCCGTCATATCGCAGTCGGTAGCACACAAGTCTCCCAATTTTCAATCACGGGATGTCATGGGTGCAATCCCCGGCGGCGGCACATATCCTTGTTTACCAGTACTACCACTACATCCTTTCCTAGCCTCCAGCTGCTATCCCACTTAGGTTTACGATTACCCACCCATTGGTGAGAGACAAATGTCGGAAAGAATATGTACCGTCGCCGGGGATCGAACCCATGACATCCTATGATGGAAGATTAAAAGTCTGACGCGCTTACGACTTCGCTATTTTGGCGGCTCGGGGAACATCAGGAATAATATGTTCTACCACGTTTTCTAGATCAAAATCTAGAGCGTTTACACTAGCTTCACGACGTAAACTAAAGGGATGTAAAGGGTTCTTTTTCTTTTCAAAGTCCTCTCTCTGCTTGGGTTCAAACACAACTTTGTGAGTAGGATTATTAGGATTTGATTCAACTTTTAAATATTATTGCATAGGCAGCTTCTTTGACGTTGATTTAAAAATGGTTCATTAGCTTCTGCATAAAGAATGTTTACTGGTGATGTTCTAAAGGCATCCAATGCTAGGCGCAATCCTTGATTATGAATAGAATCAAATTTACGAAGGAATGAATGAATGAATAGTGTTTTATGGCCCGTCGACACCTATGATCATGTTGAGCGCAAAACAAGTAACTAAAAAGTATCGTATGCACCAAAAGAGATAAATTAGAATAGTAAATTTTCGGCAACCAAAAAATACTAAAGTTGTAAACTTTAACAATTATTGACTAAAACTGATGTATACGAACGGTAAAAATCTAAACAATCATGTACAGTGCTAAAAATTCTTTAATAAGAACCTAAAATTATATTTTGTAGTACAAACTGATGGCTTTCAGGAAGTCAAAAATTAGTTCTATTTTAACCCTCTCAAATAACTGCCTAACACTGTCCACCTTGAAAAATCTTTCTCCGATATTATAAAAATCAACACAGTCAATAAAGATATGTTCGACAGTAAGAGGGGCGTCGAACGGAATACACCATGGAGCATCTTCTCCTTTAAGAAGAAAAGAATGCGTCAGATGCGTATGACCTATGTGTAAACGGGCTAAAATAATTTCTTCACGGCGATTTGATCTGTAGCTAGGTAGCCATTCACCAAGATGTTGTTTAATAGTGTAAAGTTTGTTATCTTTGTTTACAGGATCGCTCAACAATTCTGCCAGACATCCTGAATGAATGAATGTTGTTTTGTGGCCCGTCGACACCTTTGGTCACGTTGGGCGCAATACAAGCAACTAAAAAAGTACCTTAAGCAAAAACAGAGATAGATTTGGAATGTAAACACTTGAATCCAATAACAAAACCAGAATTGTAAACTTTAACAAGTATTTAGTAAAACGTTTATATGAACGGTAAATATCTATAAACCAAAGGATTGAAAGTACTGAAAAGTTGGAATGCGCTGAAAGGGTCATAACTGTAGAATTCGTTTCGAATTGAATTATTACTTTCCGAGTAAGTCTCCCTCCTTTAAACTTAAAGCATTCCCATTCGTGTACATATGTGCGTGAATAACGCACAAAAACATAAATCCACATGCAGAATTCAATAACTAGCATTGTCTTAACCCATTCCCAGACAGTGACGCTTTTAAATGACACTCATTATGAAAGCTTTGGAAAACATTGAGGAAAATGAAGAAGTTGATGTCCAAAAAGACCAGGATATTAAAGATTTCATCAACTTACAAATTGTCGTCTGCTACTTCTTTGAATTTTGACTGGTCCAAACTTTAATCGTGTTGGAATAGGTTATAAGCTCGTGTCACGCACAGCAAAATTAGAATTTTCAACCATAACATTCTCCTTTTGATCGACTGTAATACGTGAATTCCTTTTAGAATCTTGAAAACAGAGAATAACAGCTTTTGCAGTAAAAATTCAATGACCTCGATGATTATTTGACCCTCAACTCGGCCAATTCTGTAACGATCATACTAAACTCACGTTGATTTGATGTGTTATTATTGATTTAAACTTGTAAATAACGACATAATAAAGCGTAATTATTTAGAAAATAAGTAGAAACCGGAAGTTGATATGTTTACATTCTAATTTTCAAAATCTTCTACTTTCGTTTTGCATCTATTTGATTTTTATTGAGTAAAAGCTGTAAATCCCACAATAATCGCGTTTGCTTGATGCCTACGACCCCCCTTAATCGCTCTAGAATGTTTTAAAGCACTGGGCGGCGTGATTATTGTAAAAATGCATTAGCGACCTGAGCTTTATTTGTAAATATTGCCTATCTATGGTCACATGACTACCACATGTCACTTGAGATCTCTTGATTACCAAACACGGGACGGCGAATCACAAAATAACAAATTACTGCGCAGGTTATTACATTATTTTAAAGCAATTTAAAGCAAACTAAAGCATGTTTAGAAGAATTTTTATATCATCCTTTACATGTGCCATATTACTGTCTTCGGCTACAACTAACTGATTGTCCGTGGCAAGTTGAGAGGAGAAGTAATCATATCTAAGAGATCACGTGATATGTGTTATCAAAAAACCCGAAATGAAATTGTCTTGTGTTCAATTTGCGGTGTAAAGTGCTAAAATTCTCTTGTAAGAACCTAGAATTATATTTTGTTGTACAAATTAATGGTTTTTAGGAAGTCCAATATAATTTCCATGCGAACATTTTCGAAAAGCTGCCTCATACTGTCAACCTTGAAAAATCTTTTCCTTGTATTGAAAAAATCAACACAGTAAAAAAAATGCTTTACAGTAAGAGGAGCGTCGCATGGAATAGACACTGGAGTTTCTTCTCCCCTAAGAAGACAAGAATGCGTCAGATGCGTATGAACTATACGTAAACGGGCTATAATAATTTCTTCACGGCGATTTGATCTGTAGCTAGGTAGCCATTCACCAAGATGTTGTTTGATAGTGTAAAGTTTGTTATCTTGGTTAACAGGATCGCCCCAACAATTCTGCCATACATCCTGAGTAAAAATATCTGATCAAGGGCTTAAATTCACTAAAAGGAACTTAGAATGGTAAAACATCGAGTGATAGAGCCTCCTTGGCAGCTTTATCTGCCTCTTAATCACCCCGAATATCAATGTGGCTAGGGAGCCAGCAGAAAACGAGATCAACATCATAGAGCTGAGCCATTTTATCTAGCAATGTTACTATAAGGGGATTGTCAGTTTTCTCATGTTCAATCGCTTGCATACTTGACATAGAGTCAGTGAAAATAAGATAGCGCGAGAAGCGTGCTGCAATTATGTGATCGAGTGCGAGATCAATCGCCTTAAGCTCGGCTGAAAAAATAGAAGAGTTGTTTGGTAAACGGAATTGGTACTTTTCGCCTTCTAATATAGTGGCTGGAGCAACTTTTTCATCGTTCTTGGAACCATCCGCGTAAATCTCTTCGCACGATGCGTATCTCTCTTTAATTTCGAGAAACTTTGTTTTGAGAAACAGTGGGATCGGTTGTATCCTTTTTGCTGGAATCAAGATCGTATAAAACGTGGGTCTTTTGCATGTCCACAAGGGAACATCAGGGACAGTATGTTCTGCCTCGTCTTCTTGATCAAATCTTCTCTATGCTTGGGTTCAAACACAATTTTGTGAGTAGGATTATAAGGATTTGATTGGAGTTTTAAATAGTATTGCATGGACAGTTTCTTTCGACGTAGATTTAAAGACGGTGCATTAGCTTCTGCATAAAGATTGTTTACTGTAGATGTTCTAAAGGCACCCAATGCTAGGCGCAATCCTTGATTATAAATAGAATCAAGTCTACGAAGGTATGAAGGGCGTGCTGAGCCATAAACAGCACAGCCATAATCCAACCTGGATCTAACAAGCGACCTGTAAAGTCGCAATAAAACTTTTATCGGCTCCCCAGACCATACTGGATACGACCCGTAAAAGGTTTGGAGCTTTTTGGCACTTATTGTTCAAGTAATGAATGAATGAATAGAGTTTTATGGCCCGTCGACAACTAAGGTCATGTTGGGCGCATAACAAGTAAATGAAAAGGTGCCTTTGAGTAAAAACGGAGATGGATTTAAACAGTAAAATGTAGAGTCAAATAACATTAGTAGAATTATACCTAACAATCAATTACTAAAACCGATCTATATGAACAATAAAAATCTAGACAATCATGAAAAGGTCTATAAATTGCTTACAAGAACCTAAAATCATATTTTGTTGTACAGATTGATGGCTTCAAGTTTCCTCGTGTTCGAGCGCTTGCATACATTGAATCAGTGAAAACAATATAGCGCCAATAACCATCTTCGATCATGTGATCCAAGGCAAGATCAATCGCCTTAAGTTCTGCTGAAAATACGGAGGCGTTGTTTGCTAGACGAAACTGATATTTTTCGCCATCTAGAACAGTTGGTGACCTTCTTTCCGTCCTTCGAACCATCTGTATAAATCTCTTCGTGCAATATGTACCTTTCTTTAATCTCTAAAAATTTTGTTTTAAAGACAGCAGGGTCTGTAGTACCCTTTTTGCTTGAAGCCAGATCAAAAAGATAAGTGGGACTTTTGCATGTCCATAAAGGAACATCGGAAACTGTATATTCGGCAACATCTTCTAGATCGAAATCTAAAGAATTTATATCTGTTTCGCAACGCAAACTTAAAGGTGGTATAGTTTTTGCTTTCTTTTCAAATTCCCCCCTGTACTAAGTTTCAAATACAACTTTGTAAGTGGGGTTGTCAGGGTTAGACTTTAACTTAAGATAATATTGCATGGAGAATTTCTTTCGACGTAAATTTAAAGATGGTTCATTGGCTTCAGTGTACAGGCTATTTACTGGTGATGTTCTAAAAGCGCCTAACGCTAAGCGCAATCCTTGATTATGAATAGCATCAAGTTTGGGAAGGTATGAAGGGCGCGCTGAGCCGTAAACAGTACAGCCATAATCTAATTTAGATCTGACAAGCGACCTGTAAAGTCGCAATAAAACTTTTTTATCGGCTCCCCAGTCCATATGGGACACAACACGTAAAAGATTTAGAGCTTTTTGGCACTTATTGCTCAAATAATCAATATGTGGACGAAACGAGAGTTTAGAGTCAAAGAGAAGCCCTAAAAATTTGAACTCTGGAACAACTTCAATGGGCACTCCGTGAAGTTTAAGTTCGGGATAAGGTGGCAGTTTTCTTGACTGACAAAAGTGCATACATTTGGTTTTAGTCTTGGAAAACTTAAAGCCGTTTTCGTTTGACCATTTGGGTAAGGTTGTTCAAGACTTGCTGCAATTGCCTTTCAATTGTATTCATATGTTTTGATCTGTAACAGATACAAAAGTCATCAACGTAAAGAAACATTCCACGTCAGGAAAAACAGTTTTGACAAAGTTCTTAATTTTAACACTGAATAATGTCACAGATAAAATACTTCCCTGGAGGACTCCCATTTCTTGTTCATGGGGATCTGAAAAGGTATCTCCCACCCTGACTCTAAACACGCGTTCGTCTAAAAATGCAGAAATGAAATAAGCAAGGCGACCTCGAATACCGAAATCAAAGAGGTCATTCATTATTCCATACTTACAAGTGGTATCATAAGCACTTTCAAGATCGAAAAAAATAGAAACAACATGTTCTTTCTTTATAAAAGCTTCTAAAATAAAAGTCTCGAAGCGGACAAGATTATCGAGAGTGTTCTCTGTTTACGAAAGCCACTTTGGACTGACGTAATCAGTTTATTTTTTTCTAAAAACCAAACAGGACGATCATTCACCATTCTTTCCATGGTTTTGCAAATACAACTTGTTAAGGCTATAGGACGATAGTTTGAAGGGTTTGTAGAATCTTTACCTGGTTTAGGTATAGGAATCACAATAGCTTCCCGCCAAGAGGCTGGAATTATTCCCGTTTTCCAAACCTGATTATAAATTTCAAGTAAACAGTGAAGGGAGCGAGATGGTAAACGTTTAAGGAACTGATAATGGATATTATCAGATCCGACAGCAGTTCTTCAACTCTTTCACAGAAAAGTCTCTATTGTAGTGTTCAAGGTTCCTGGAACTAAAATTAAGCTTGGACTTTTCTTTTTCACTTTGAAATTTTTGAAAGGTGGGTGAATAATTAGAAGAGGAGGACTTCTTGGCAAATGTATCTGCCAATACATTGGCAATGTCACGTTTGGAAGAAACTGTACTATCATCATCTGTTTTAAGATGACCAACACTAAGGGACGTGTTCTTCCCACTGATTTTACGTATCATGTCCCAAGTCTTTTTCACAGATGATCTTGAATCCAATCTTGAAACATACTGCCTCCAAGACGACCGTTTACTTTGTTTGGTAGTTCTACGAGCTTTCGCACGTGAAATTTTAAACTCGTAAAGATTTTCCTTCGTGGGCCTAATGCTCTGAGAGCAGATTTTCTCTCACTTATAGCCTTTTTACAGTCGTCATTAAACCATGGCTTGTTTGGATTTTTAGGATTAGGCGATGTTCGAGGAATTGCTTTTTCTGCAGCAGAATAAAGTAAAGATGTAAATAGTTCTGCAGAGTTTTCACATTCATCAAAGGCTACTGGATTTATTGACTGCTCACATGTAATTTTAAAAAGTTCCCAATAAGCTTTATGGAGTTTCCAACGTCTAGGGCGCTCCTGGACAAATGGTCCTAATTCAGATATATGAATAGGAAAATGGTCACTACCATGAAGATCAGAGTCCACTTTCCAGCTTAAAGTCGGAAAAATGTCTGGAGTGCAAATAGTTAAATCCAGTGAAGAATATGAACCAGTTGCTGGATGATGATAAGTGGAAGATTTATCATTTAATAAAACAAGATCATGATTTGATATGAAATCTTCAATAATACGACCTTTGTTGTCTGTATGGGAACATCCCCAAAGCGTGTGGTGAGAATTGAAATCTCCCATTAATATATAAGGCTTGGGTAATTGTTCGACAAGATCGTCTAGTTTCCTGCGACTGATAGGAGAACTAGGTGGAAGATAGATTGAACACAGTGTTATTGTTTTATTGATAGACACGCTAACAGCAACACCTTTTAGCGTAGTATTAAGAGGAATAGTTCGATGAGGAACACTGTTGTTAACAATGATTCCGACACCGCCCGAAGCTTTAAAGAGAATTTGTCACTATCTTTTAAAAAGTTCTCTTGCAAACAGATTGCAACTGGCTTTCGATTAGAAACTAATAGATTCATTTCTTCAAAATTAGCTTTGATGCTGCGACAATTCCATTGAATGATTTTGTTCGCCATAGTTAAATTAAGGAGGAGAAATATACTAATTAGTATTGGAAGTATGAAATTTATTTGTTTATGTGTGAAAGATGTGTTTATATTTTTGCCTCGCTTATTCTCTTTGGAAGAATATGTATCCTCTGTGTCTTCCGTTACCATGTCTTCTTCAAGACAGTGGTAGCGGTTGCATTGTTTAACAGGATCCTCAGATCCCTTTGGCTGGCGATTAGATGATGTCGCCTTAGGAGACGAAGTTCCGCTACTAGGGGGTTTGACGAACGAGCTGGTAGTATTATCCTCGGATAATTTACTTGCTGGATGATTTAATTTCTCTTGCTGCATTTGTGCTTTCTTACGAATGACCATTTCAGCTATATCTTCACGTTCAATCTTATCCATGGCAACAATTTCAGGATGTGGTTTCCTGGATGTAGAAGTCTTATTTTTCTTCAAATTAGATACTTTTTTCTCAGTGTTCGATTTAGTTTTAGATGACGTTACTGAATTTTCTGATTTTTCTTTATTTTGAGCTTGTTCACTAGATGATGTTTGGGATGTGGAGACTGCTTTTGAGAACAATTTAGATATTTCGTTTTTCTTTTCTGGGAAGACAACGCACAATTTTTCAAATATATTTTTGCAGTTCAGACATTCATTATCAACTTTTGTTACATTTGCATAGCTTGACGGCAGACTTGTCTTGTGTCTCATATCATAATTTTTTCTGGCTTCAAAAAAAGATACACCCTCATGGCATTTAATAGATTGTATTTCTTTTTCTTTCTTCCAAAAAGAGCATTCTTTTGAATTTGCTTGGTGGCCAAGTCCACAATTTACACATTTTGCTGTATTTGTGCATGTTAACTGTGTGTGAGTAGCGTTAACTTCTCCACATTTTGCACATACTTGATCATTCCTGTATTTGTCTTCATGATGTCCAAACCTCTGACAATGGAAGCATCTCAGAGGATTCGGAACATACACGTCGACATTTACAATGCTGAAGCCAACTTTAATCTTACGTGGCAAGATAGGTGTTTGGAATGTCAAAATATATGTATTTGTGTCTACTTTTTTACCATTTCTAGTGATCGAAATCCGTTTGACATCAGTGACGGATTGACTTGTCAAGCCTTCAACTATCTCTGCAATAGAACATGAAGCAAGCTCTTTACATCTGATTATACCTTTTGAAATATTAAGAGTTTTATGAGGATAAACTTTAACGTCTTTATTAAAAAATACTTTAGTTTGTATTAAATTCTGTGCTTGAACACTTGTGTTGACTTCTACTAATAAGTTGCCATCTTTCAAAACCTTCTCAGATTTAGGTGTTCCCAAAATTGATTTTAGCTGTTTCTCAATAACGAATGGCGACATTTTCGACATAGAAAAAATGTCTTCTCTTGCTTCAATTACAAAATATTTTCCGAAATAGCCATCCGAGTCAACAACAAAATTATCTGATCGCGTGCGCTTGGCTCCTTTTTCATTATCCATGGTAGTTTTTGTAAGTTCATCGGCGATGCTCTCCAGTCTCCACCCGCCCTGGAGTCCTACAAGGGGGTAGTCACCTGGGGTATTTCCATCTCAGGGAGTACCAGAGCTACATCGCCGATATACTCGGAGCGAATGGGCTAGATCAAGCAGATAATACAGCCGATGAATACGCCAACCAAGCTTGAAATAAACATCGGGATGCAAAATAGTCGATCAAACACCTCGTTCGTCCGATTGACCCCTTTAGCCACGGCTTTCCGGAACAGAAAATATATATGTAGTGTGATTACACTTTGTGTTATTACGAATTTTAAAGAAAAACGTAGGTAGACACATATATCGAACAGTCTGTTCTGGTCCGGTGCTCGGCATGACCAGCCGATTGATCAGACAGGGCCTATCTTACCGCTCGTCTAGTTCAACTCCAGGCCAAAGTGGTGTGTTGCAGAGACGAGGTACTAATCCCTGACCCCGAAACCACTCAACCACCAGGATCCCTTCATCAAACGACACGAGCTACCACCCACGGCAAACAGGTGGGTCCGTTCGGTGGGGTCTTACCACTCTGCAGGACGGCAGACGGCGATTTCTATCCCCCCGCCAGCTGGGGGTCAGTATTAAGAGGAATAGTGCGGTGAGGAACACCGTTGTTAACAATGATTCCGACACAACCCGAAGCTTTCTCAATACCTTCAAAATTTTTACAATAGCAAGAGTGATACTTTAAAGAGAATTTGTCAGTATCTTTTAAAAAGGTCTCTTGCAAACAGATTGCAACTGGCTTTCCATTAGAAACTAATAAATTCATTTCTTCAAAATTCGCTTTGATGCTGCGACAATTCCATTGAATGATTTTGTTCGCCATAGTTAAATTAAGGGGGAGATATATACTAATTAGTATTGGAAGTATGAAAATTATTTGTTTATGTGTGAAAGAAGGATAGACTTTAATTGCTTTTCAATAACAAACGGAGAAAGTTTTGAAATTGGAAAATTTGGTTCTTTTGACTTGATCACAAGAAATTTGTTAAAATGTCCAGAAGAGCTAACAAATCCTTCGCCAATACCGGAGTCCATTTGAGCATCGCCTTTTCGTTTTTTGTTTAGGGGATCCATATTTGAGTTTTAAATTTTCGTCATCTGTGGGCCCCACCCTCCATGGAGTCCTACAAGGGGGCTAAACAGGAACGGCGATCCAGCTCCCTAAGCCAAGCCTACCCAGATGATATACTCGGGCAGTCCAAGTTCCAAGGCCCGATAAATGAGAACATGGACACTTCCCCAAATGAGAGTCACGCCATGCAAACCCGTACCCGACCAAAAAACCCGAACCACCAAATTAGCCCATAAGCCTATATAGACAAGAAATAAAATACAATTAAAATACGAAAAATGGTATGACATGGGCAAATAAACACTTGTACTACATAAGGGTACAATGCATGACATAGAATTTGCAATACTATCAGATATACTATGACTTAGTAAAGATAGATGCGTCAAAACACAAAAATAACTATAAATACATTGATAGCTAAATATCATATTATAATAGTAGTCAATGCCCTAGTCTAAAACGACCAGCCAATTGCCTAGACCGGGCCAATCCAGGCTCCCGTTTTACCGAAGCGGAGGCCAAAGCAGCGTGTTGAGAAGCTGGAGATCCCTGGGCTTCTCTCAACCACCAGGACCCTCTTTTCCGGCTTTACTAGTCTCCACCAACGGCAAACAGGCGGGCCCATTCGGTGGGGTCTTACCACTCTACAGGACGGCAGCAAGCGATTTCTATCCCCCCGCCGGCTGGGGGCCCACGGCTTTCCGGAACAGAAAATATATATGTAGTGTGATTACACTTTGTTGTATTACGAATTTTAAAGAAAAACGTAGGTAGACACATATATCGAACAGTCTGTTCTGGTCCGGTGCTCAGCATGACCAGCCGATTGATCAGACGGGGCCTATCTGACCGCTCGTCTAGTTCAACTCCAGGCCAAAGTGGTGTGTTGCAGAGACGAGGTACTAATCCCCCACGAAACCACTCAACCACCAGGATCCCTTCATCAAACGACACGAGCTACCACCCACGGCAAACAGGTGGGTCTGTTCGGTGGGGTCTTACCACTCTGCAGGACGGCAGCCGGCGATTTCTATCCCCCCGCCAGCTGGGGGAAGGTGTCTTAAAGCTTATCATCTGCAAACAAGCCCATCATAAACAAACTCAACATTGATTCCTTTTGTTTCAGACTCCTTAATTTTTGGAGAAGATATCCCAAAGAAGATTCAAAGCTGTCATTATTCCAGTACCTCTGCTAAAACAGATTCAGGTATGTGGAAGTAGATTTTAACACAACTCTTGTTTGCTTTAGAAGTGTGAGAATATGTGACACTTGTGAAAGCTGTGAAAGGCATTCTTTTCAATCTCTCCTAGGAGCAAATATTTCAATGCAAAATGGGTGTGAATGAAAAACGATGGTCAGCAGATATTGAAAGTGGTTAAATTATAAGTGCATCTGATTAATGATTTTAGTTGTTATGTGTTTATAATACTGTTTTATCAATATTTTCCTTTCACAAATGTAGACTTGTTATACTGCCTTAAATGCCGGCATATAGCCACTGTCCGTGTGCATAGATTTCTCCACAACCCTAGGACTAAATTGGATGAAACTAAACTTCACATAAGAATTCCTTATAATGCCCTGACAAGTTATTCCAAATGTTTGGATAGTTTCAAGGTCAAGGTCACAGTTAAAGGTCGAACATTAAAATTGAGATCTATTAATTATAGAGTAGATGTGCTTTTTGAAAGAAATATTCAGGTTAGTATCAAGTATGTCTGGAGAAGGGCTAGCATATAGCTTCAGCTTCATTTGTCTGAATTCTTACCCTGACCATAATCTATCTCTGACGGCTCTTGTTCTAGTATTATCCAGGATATATAAGTTTCTTGTTTCAGTTTTTTAATAAATTGAACAGTTGTTTAAATGAAGAGTTAGCCACACTTCATTACCATTCAAAAATTATATGTATACAAATTTTCCAATGGGGGGACTTGTCTATTGGTGGCTCCTTGTCCAGTTTTTTTTAGCTCACCTGAGCACAAATCTTTTAAAGTCTTCTACTCACAACCGATTAGGCATAGAGCTTTGATATTTGGAACATATCATCAACTATTGACCCGTCTACCAAAATACTTCAAAGAATTACTGTATTCTGAAAATTAGCCCTTTTCTGTGCGATCCCTAATTTTAGTTAGAAATTATTAATGATATTTTTGCAAACCTCTTTCTCCTAAACTATTAGAGCTTTTATACTTGGTATGTATTGATGTCTATACTTCAAAGCATTACCATATTCAGGAAATTAATGCTATATGGTGGGATCATTAACAGGGGTTGAAAAATCCACCCGTTCGCTCGCATTGGCGAGTAGAAAATGCCGTAGGGCGAGTAGATTTGGGGACGAACCAGTCCGAGTGCAAATTTAGGACTTGATTCACGCTGATTGAGGGAAAAAAATAAAGAATCGAAAAATAAAGTATTTATTCCAAACAACTTCATATCGGAAACAATAATATTCGCTGTAAAATTAGACCGTTCCCTGTTTATGTTGATCAATCTTCATAGACGCTTGATTTGTAGACTGGAGACCATGTCGGAATACACGATAATGTATAGACAGGATCTCCAGTTTAGCCTGCATAGTATTCCATATCTTTAAACGCGTGAATGATCACTGTAATGTGTATTGCAAAGCGAAAATACGTCGATCTAGATAACACTCGTCTTTTTTAAAACTCATGGTTGGAACATCGGACATCCGATCGTTTTTTGGGCAGGGGCAAGCCAGTAAAAAAAGGAAGATCAGCCCAATAAACAAGTTAAAAGAAGGGCGCAGCAAAGTAAATATGATTGTGAAAAAAGAAAATGTATGTTATGTATGTATGCCAATTATTTATTTTTACTAGTCAATCCATAGATAATGGATCTAGTTAATTCATAGATAATGGATAGGACATGTCTTGGGTTTTTTTTTTTTTTTTCATTTCATGATGGTTCCTGCATTTGATTAAAGGATAAATGATTGAACACAGAATCTTTTTTGTGCTTTATTTGTACCTAAACATTAACAGAGTCAAAGATTTATGTTTTTTGCATAACAATGCATCCGTAAGAGCCAACAGCCTAATTTTTTTTTTCATCTTTAAGGGCGAGTTGGGTTGCCTTAAGGGCGAGTAGAAATTCAGAGCTACTAGTCCTACAGGACTAGTAGGTTTGAAGAAATTTTTCAACCCATGCATCAATATACCTAGGATTAAAAGATAATTCCTTAACATATTCTCCAAAATAATTAGACAGCGGGCTTTGCTATTTTGTTTATATCATAAAGCCATGAACCATCATACTCAGGGGAGCGATTTAGGACCATCATTGTCCTGTTGTTTGAGGAATCTGCTAACTTATGGGGCTCTTTATTTAAGTCTTGTAAAGAAAATTTAGTTGAAAAACCTAGTACTGGTGTTACCCAGGATCAATATGAATACGTGAATTTCACCATGATATAACTAAATGATATTTCAAAGTGGCATGAAACCCCATACAAACAAACATTTCTTGAAAGTGTCAATGAGATGGCATAAGTTCAACCAAAACATTTTAATTTCAAACCTTGATATTGAAAGCTTAAGGAAACTTGCTGCAGGGAAACAATCCCTGATACTGTAATATTACATAGAGTAAAAAGACATCTGAGTTGAGGTATAAGGCATGGTACAAGGCCAGGGTTATTGATCAGGATCAAGCTCTCAAAAAAAAGAATTTACCGGGCATATTGCAAAACAATATCTTTCAGTTATTGCAGTTGAGAAGCGCAGTAACAAACTTGGCACAGGAGAGAGAGACTGGAAAAGGAAACATACATGTTTTATTTGCGATAAGCGCATATGTGACATCCCAAGGCACATGACAGCAAAACACTCTGAAAATGATCTGGTCAAAGAGGCTCTCTCTAAACCAAAAGGTTCAAAGGAGAGGAGAACCATGTGGAAGTTGGTTACAAAGGGACCTTTAAGCATAATATTAAAGCAAAGGCTATTGGAGGGGAGTTGCATGTGTTTAAGAGGTCCAACAAGGTCAGAAAACCAGAGGAATACAGTTCTTGCCCCCATTACTATGGATATTACCTAAAATACCAGTTGTGGAGACACACTAAAAATGTCAAGCTTCAACATTCCATGGAAAAGAAAAAAAAATGATTCAATCATCGATTGCAACAGTGAGCAGCATTGTCATGTCATCTTCAAGTCAATCCACTGATACAGAACTGTTGTTTAAAAAAATTATAGAAAAAATGAAGATAAAAGACGAGGTTCATATTGTTGTAAAAAATGATTTGCTCCTAGCAGCCTACGCAAAATCTCTTCTTGAAGAAGGGAAAGGACATTCGGATTTTTCGTGGACTTCAAGATTACTAGCAAAACTACTTATCAATATAAGAGAACAGGATCATCTCCTGGACATTTCTTGGATGCAGTTGATAAACCCTGAAAATTGGAATGCCATAGTAAATAGGATAAAAACAGTGAGTGAATTTTTGTACACTGGAAATGGGACTACTGTACAAAAGCCAAACATTGAATTAAAATGTGGACAAGGAGTCAAAGGCCTAATTTCTGCGGCAGAGGGATTTGGCCTACGCAAAGATGATAATGGATTGTTAAAAAGAGTCAAGAAAATGTTTAAACTGTATGATTTAGAGTGGGCCAAAGTTTCAAAGCACTGCCTAGCTAGCATTAAATCAAAAAGACAAGAACAATTGGATTTGCTACCACTAACCAGTGACATAACAAAACTGAAGGAGTTTATTGTTAGCGAAATAGGAATATTATTGATAGAAATGAATAAAACAACTGCAGAGAATTATCTTTTATTATCAAAACTGACTCTTTCTAGACTAATTACCTTCAATGCTAGAAGAAGAGGAGAGCCCAGTAAGCTGAAAAAAAAAAAAACAGCATGGTTGGAAATACGTGAAGGACATAATGTTCACCAAGAAGAGATTGACGCTCTGCCAGATGAGGAGAAGAAACTAGCCGAAAGATTAAGAATTGGTTATGTTGTAGGTAAAGGATGTAAAAAGGTCCCCATCATATTCCAAGAAGAAACAGTAAAGGCAATAGATGTCTTATTGCAACACAGGGACCTATTTGTCACAAATAGAAACAATCCCCATATATTTGCTAGACTCTAAAAAGAGTCTCTGCACTACTTGCGAGGGTCTGACTGTGTTAGGGAAGTATGTGAAATGGCAAACCTCCAAGACAGAAAACTGTTCACTGCCACTCAAATGCGAAAGTATCTGGCTACAACACTACAGCTTTTGGACATGAAAGAGTCAGAGCTCCGATGGGTAACAGACCATCTTGGCCACACTGTGGATGTTCACAAAAAAGGGTACCGACTGTCAAACATTACTGTAGAACTGACGAAAGTTGCAAGCATTCTGTCAGCTTCTGAGTCAGGCCATCTCAGGAGTGCACACAATGTGATGTTTGATGATGTCCTAATTAACTACTGTATCTGACCCAGGGAATGTTTGCTTAAATACATGATTATTGTCAGTAGAGGCCAAAAGCTGTCAATCAAGTTTAACTCTTTCCTGTTTTGCAAAATTTTAGAGCTGTGCAATTTCAAATGTTTTGCAGACGAAAATTTAAATTGGATTTAATTTGAAAATTAACTATTTAGTGGGAAAGAAAATATTGTAGAAAAAGAAGAAATTGCTGATTACAAATATTTTTTTCTTTTTCTACAGTGTTTTCACTATTATAAAATCACAGGGATTGAACAGGAAAGGGTTAATAGATTTTGAAACAATAGAACGCTAATATCTTTGTTTTGCCTGGTCTTAGTTGAAGAATGTGCTACATTTTTTATATGTTTATATAAATATACTCTTTCATGTGGTATATTTAGAATTCCTGATGAAATTACTTCACACTCAAGTACTCAATATTTCAATTTAAACACCCTTGAATAATTGTCTGGAGATATTTTTTCATTTTAGGACAGATTAGAATTTTGTCTAACGGTTAGTTCAATCCCAGACAAGGAACTTTTGGATAAGACTTTTCAGATTACAAAAAAAGGGTGTTTAAATTGAGAAAAAATTATCACACATTGGAGAAAATATAAAAAAAATACTTGTGACAACCAATTCCTCCTTTTCTCTGTATAGAGTTTCTGTAGGATGTTACAGTCGGATTGTGTGATAATGGGTTTATGCATATTAGCGTCTTGAGCTGTATTTAATATCAGGAGCTTAAAGCTTTACTTAATCTGTCTTTTCAAAAACAATTTTTCTCATCAACTATGTATAGCACTGACTTGAAATTTGTGTGAAATTTGAGCTAGAGATCCGAACTATTTTACGACTTAGTTTATTTTTATTCATTGCCTGGTATAGTGGTATATTTAGTTGCATTTTCTCAGCAACTATTGACAGTGTTGACTTGAAACTTGAAACAAATTCAGGTCGGCAGGTGTACACGTCTTGTTTTACGGATAAGTTTATTTTCGGCAGAGACTGGTATTAAGGTATATTTTTTTACATTTTCCTCAGCTACTATTGATGGCATCGTCTTGAAACTTGGTGTTACGGTTCAGTACCACATGGTGCTTTTAGAATTCAGATTCACAAATTATCTACTTTCTACTTACGACGGAGAACGACCGATCACAATAGCTCACCTAGCACTTTGTGCTCAGGTGAGCTAAAAAGGCCGAGGTAACTGGTCAACAAGATTGTCAAGTTTTCTACCATCTACATGGGAACTAGGAGGAAGAAATACATAACATAGTGTAATTGTTTTGTTTAGAGAGACACTTACAGCCACTGCTTGTAAAGAAGTATTTAATCTAACAAGATGGCGAGGAATTTTATTATTTACAATAATTCAAACACCACCAGACGCTTTCTCACGTTCTGTACAGTTAGCCAATTAGCAAGAGTGATGTTTCAAAGAAAACTTATCTGTATCTTTTAGAAACGTTTCCTGTAAACATACTGCAACTGGTTTATGCTTCGATACTATAAGATTAAGTTTCTCAAAATTGGCCTTGATGCTGCGACAATTCCATTGTAAAATGTTGTTCGCGATAAAAATGGTTAAAAAGAGAAAATATATGAATGTTGGAAGTATGAAATCATTCATATTTTCCTAGATAATTTAATAGTACCTGCACTCCGGATGTTTACTAGTTAGCGGGGTATTTTTAGGCAAAAAAAAAAAAACACACACGGTATTTCGAATCGATGAACCGGAAAAAAATTTTCGCGCATTTCCGCTCATTTCCACGCATGCTCATAAACTTTAAATGAAAATCAATGTGATTGCCTCCATCTTGTTTCATCGCTGATGAAGAAAATAACTGACTTGCTGAATGCCAACAGCTTCCTTTCAGTCATGAATATCAAGGAAAATGGTTTAAAACTTCGACTTAATATATCCATGGTAAATTATTTAATGAATTGTCAAAATGAGAGAAATAATTTCCTCGCGTTTCAAGATAGAATCTAGGTCAGTGGTTAGAGGAGTTATCGAATACATGTAAACTGTCAGTTGGTGTTTTGACCTGGCTGGGCTGAGAAAATTTACACCCCGTTTACACAGTATATGTTACAAGTTACAACCGGGTTATAGTCGCGATTCAAGCGCCTATTTAAGCCCACCGAATAGAACACCTTTTACCTCAAACTCGACTTAATCTTTAAAGGGATGTATCGATGTTTCTGAATCCTAGGTAGAAAATTTATCAATCGCCAAAAAATACGCTAAAAAGGACGCTTAATACTTAAATTTGAGTAGCATATTGTCTCCGCGGTAATCTGATGGGCTTGAAGTGACCCTTTTCGGTAATAAAGGAGAGGTTCAGCGGAATTCCAGATTATTTTTAGATATCACGGAATTCGATTGACGACACCGCATGACTTCATTTGCATATGACCCAGTCAACGGAAGGTAACAAATTGACAAGCGAAACAATCAGTGTCCTAAATTATGTCATATCAAATGGTAGATGCTCAAAACTGTGGTAAGTGTCTATATTCGTATAAACGCTTGTGATAGTTTTGGACTGATAATTACAGAATATAAGACCGGCTAGCGAACATAATTCCTGATGACGTGTTGATGACGTATTGACGTTATTTGAGCAAATTCAAACTGAATTTTGGATTCCAACGGTTATACGCACCGCGTGAATGACCCAATATTCTTCGCTAATGTCTCAGCTAAATCTAAAATACATACAGCCTACGTAGGCTATTAGGGAAATACCCGTGTTTATTCAGATAAACGACCTCTGATTTAATCAAAATTACTTTTCAGAATATTGTATTAAAATAGTATACGCTAGGGAATAAGAATTATCAAAATCTGTGACATGAAAAAAACATCGATACCTACCTTTAAAACGGACATGTAGTACTTCAATTGTAATAATAATATGCTCAACGAAAAAAAAAATATGAATGTTATCTTTGATTTCATTACCTTTTATCATTTAACCTTTTACCACACAATCACAAATTTTCACGCACTGATGAAATAATATTAAAGGTAGGTATCGATGTTTTTTCATGTCACTGATTTTAATTATTTTTTATTTCCTCTCATAAACTATTCGAAAACAATATGCCGAAAAGTAGTTTTGCAAAAATATGAGGTCGCTTATCAGAAAAAAGCAGGGCATTTCCCTAATAGCCTACGTAGGCTATTAATCTATGTTTAGTTTAATCCGAGACGGTTACGAAGAGTATAGGGCATTCACGTGGCGCAAATAACCGTTAAACATTGCATCTAGTTCAAATTACACCAAACCAAAGTCATCGTTACGTCATCAGGAGTAATATTCGCTAGCCGGTCTCTAAAGATCAGTCCTTACATGTGACATGATTTAGGACGTTGGCTGTTTCGCTAGTAAATTTGCTACCTTCATTTGACTGGGTCATATGCAAATGTGGTCATCCGATGTCGACAGCCGAATTCCGTGATATCTAAAAATAACCTGGAATTCCGCTGAACCTTTCCGATAAAACCAGAAACCCCCACTTTAGGTCTTTTAGATAACCACCAAGACAATACCTGACCTAACTAAAAGTATTAAATGTTCGTTTGAGTCTATTTTTCGGCACTTGGTAATTTTTCTTATCTAGGTTTCAGAAACATCGATACCTCCCTTTAAAGAAAACGTTTTGATTAAATCAAAAAAGCGATTTCGGTAAACAGTAAGGGGTCATGATTGATTGAATAGGGATTAACTTAACTTTTAATTGTATTCCAGTTATAACAGGGTGGCTGGACCTTCTAACCATGGATTCCTGGTAGTTCTCACACCAGTACTACCACTACATCCTTATCGAGCCTCCATCTGCTCATCCCACTTAGGTGCACGATTAACTTGCCCATATTGATGATACATGCTGGCATTATTGAACGCGGTTACTGATAAACCAGCAAAACCGGTCTCAAGACTTTCAGTCCTTTGAGTTTTGATTTTGGGACATTCATAGATGTAGATGACTTTTGTATTTTGGACTCAAGAGAAGGCCCCCTCCATGCTTCCGGATTGCTATTCCAATCCGAAGGGCCAAATTCCCCAGATTCATCTTCCATTTCATCCTTCTCTTTAGCGATTTGAAGTAGCAACCACGGGAGGATTCAACTTCTCAAGCAGTATTCAGATCTCCTTCAAGATATCATGTAGACAAACTTTCTATTCCAAATTCAAGGCATTACACCTTTTCGAACCCATCCGAGGTATCATGTAAACAACTATCACGACCTCTAAAATACACACGGTTTTTCTAAAATTTGACCTGGTGACCTAGTTTGTTTTTTTTACCCCATATGACCCATTGGCCAATAAATCCGAGGTATTATAAAAACAAATATTCTGACCGAGTTTCAAGACATTTGAGCCAAAGATTTGACATATAGAGTGCATACAAGGTAAAAGTTGACGACGGACACATCAGAGATTTCATCAACTTGAAATTGTCTGCAATTTATTTGAATTTGGACCAGTCTTAGATTTTGTTTTGAGAAAATTGGTAAAGGCATTTGCCACAAATTAATATAAACTATAAAATATTTCACATACTCAAATTAAATTATGTTAAACTTTTTTTTTATCTCAGGTATGTTCCATTCACTTTCTTGATGGTAGGCAAACGAAACAGAACCAAACACCAGTTTTGAACAAAGGATATGAACCGACAACGCTCAAATTACCTAGTCGTCGACCATTGAAGCGTATTTGCCTGAATCAAATCATCAACTCCAGTAAGATGGAATCGAACAATCAGACTGAATCCCCTATCTCTCCCGAGACGTATGCACAGTTCTACGCAGGATTGAGTTACTCTGCTATTCAATCTTATTTCTACCCTGGCTACATATGGAAATAATCAACCCTATAAAATGAGCATTCCTGATCAAATTCTCCGTGTAATTGAGACTTAAATTGGCTTTAACCTTTGAAGATATAGGACGACGATTCGGTGTGTCCCATCAACTTATCAATAACATATTTCAATCCTGGATAATTTGTTTGAATTTGGTTTTACGCCGCTTTCAACAATCTTTCAGTTAAATTGCGGCGGCAATCCTGGATGAACATAATGTCATTGTGTTATATTGTTACCTAGAGAGACTATTAGAAGAACTCTTCCAAAATCGTTCAAGTCAATATTTCCAAAGACAACATTCATAATTGAGTGCTCCGAAATATTTATTCGGAGACCATTTTCCTTGAAAGCCCGTGCTAAAACTTGGAGTACATACAAAAGTAACAATACTGCCAAATTCTTGATAGCAATAGCCCCTAAAAGATATATAATGTTCCTCTCCCGGCTTCATGGTGGTAGAGCAAGTGACAATTATATTACCAAACATTGTGAAGATTTAAATCATCTCCTACCAGAAGATGAAGTCATGGCTGACTGTGGGTTTACAATGGGAGATGATCTGTGCTGCAGGAGAGTTAAGCTGAATATGCCAGCTTTTATTAGAGTCTCTGAACAAGGCGAATTGCTACCGAAAGAATACGTGTTAAACGGGCCGTAATGAAAATGAAATCATAGTTTTAAATACAAAATATTGTATTTATGGTAGGTATCAATGTTTTTTTTTTAAGTTGCAGATTTTAAGCTCGGCTATCTTCGGAAAAGACCCGAGGTATTGTGATCACCTTGACGCGTGACAAACTTTAACCTTGGTCATATCTCTGTTGTTAATGAAGGTATCCTCATGAAACTTTGCATGTGAATTGACCATCACAAGAGCTATCTAGACTATCAAAACGGATAACTCTAAAAGCGTTTTTGTGAGAGTTATGCCTATTTTCGACTTAGGATTTTTGCATTATCCAGCACCTGCAGCCGTGCGTTGGCACCCGTTGGCGGTGCTCTTGTCATTATTATTGTTCCCTCTCATTTACTATTTAAATATAATATTTGGAAAAGTAGTTTTGCGAAAATCAGAGGTCGTTTATCTGAATGAATCGGGGTACTTTCCTAATAGCCTACGTGGGCTATTAATCTATTTTTAGATTAAGCCGAGACATTAGGAAAGAATATTGACTTTGGGTCACATGCAAATTAGGTCATGGTGGGGTCGCCAACCGAATTCCATGATCTGGAATTCCGCCGTATCTTTCCCATGTAACCCAAAAAACACCTTAAACATATCAGATTATGGCGAAGACAATATTCGACACAAATTTGAATGTTAAGCTTCCGTTAGAGCGTATTTTAGCAATCGGTAAATTTTTCATATCAATGTTTCAGAAACATCGATACCCCCCCCCCTTTAATTCCATTGAAAATGCTTATAAAAAAAAAACTATGTGTTATTGCGGCTTTTATGTAACATGAGAGTTAGATAATAGCTGTAATATTTTCAGATATATGCTCTGGACAAAATCGAAGTCTTAAAAAGTACAAAGGCCAATAACTCCAAAATTAAACAAGAGAGTTATGGGTCTTGTGCACTGCACTTCTTTAGCAGGAGGTATAGACAAAGATCTTCAACGAGATATATCCCTCTATGAAGTTTAAAGTTAATAGCTATTATACTTACAGAGATATTTTCCGGACAAAATCTTAGTCTTTTAAACAAGAAAGGGCAATAACTCCAAAATTATGAAAGCAAGACTTGTGGTTCTTGTGAGGAGAAGTGCAGTTCACGATTTTTCTTTTTTTTTTCCATCATGGTACCCTCCAGTAATTTTCTCGATCTGAAAGATAATTAATGCCCTTTTCCTGAGGGGCGTAAAAAGTGGGGTTTTGTGTGATTGGATTGACCAATCGCTTGACACACACACAGCCATTGACTCTGACATTTTGAACGGCATTATTTTGCAAAATATATGGCTTGCAACATTTAACAAAAAAGAAGAATGGCTTGTTGATGACTTTAACGTCGAAACTAAAGCTTTAATAAATGTAGTAGCGACATACAAGTCGACAGACCAACAGAAAAACCTATCAAAAATGTTGGCCAATGTCGGATTTCAAAGCTCATTTCGGGTCAAATAAATGATTTCATTGGACGACTGGCTATTTAATTGATAGATGCAATTTGTCAATTGAAAGCCTGGGATATTGACAACGATTGATTGATGGATTGAATGGGGTTCTCTTTATCAGTATTTAAGTTATATCGCGGCGGCTGGAGCACATAACAGTGGATTCCTGGTATTTCTCACACCAGCACTACCACTAAATCCTGTCACAGCCTCCAGCTGCTATCTCACTTAGGTTTACGATTATCCGACCATTGTTGAAAGACAAATGTCGGAAAGGATATATGCCGCCGTCGGGATCGAACCCATGACTTACCATGATTGAAGATTGGGGTTCTTATGTGCTACCGACAGCGCTGCGGTACATTAACAAGCAATAATACCAAAGTTTTAATCATGTTTATAATACCTTTATTAGTCGATTTCATCAAACCATGACGGCACGGTTTATGTTTATATAGCATGTGTATTGAACAAAACATAAGGTTCTACGTATACCTTTCTCTTTAAACTACAGATTAGCTAAATCTAAATTTACTCCTTGTCATTCTGACCCTACAATTTTCTTGCTTTAGCAGGAGGTATAGACAAAGACCCGCCTGCTAGCTCCTTTTTTTAAGCCATTACCAAATAATTCTGCGTTTATATGCACAAAAGAAACAGAGGTTTAGAAAATATTGTGAGATTTCTTCTTTTCTCACAATGTTTCTACCTCACATGACCATTTAAAAAAAATTAAACAAATTTGTCTAGTTATCCGCAACCTCTGGCGATAAGTTTTTAGCTGACTACCAAATGAAAAAATTTACACTGGTCCACATATTATTTTATTTGAACAGAAAAAGTTATAGAATCGTCTATACTGCCCTGGTGGTTTTACAGGGTGCACTGTTGACAATTTCACGCCACACTCAGAAGAAAAATGGTCTACAATATGGCAGAAGACTTGTATAAAGACAGATACTTAGTGCGTATCCTGACCACGGATGGTGACACAAAAGTAAGCCAAGAACGAAAAGTACGTAATGTTCACTTCAGTGAAAGAATGTCTCCATTCAATACAAAGCGTGAGAGACAGACTGCATATGGAAAGCTGTGAAATGATATAAGAAAGCGATGTAACGCTTTCATTGCAGAAATAGCAAGAAGGGAGCAGAGCGAAATAACCAAAATGTTAAAAACTGACTTACCCTCAATAAGAGCCTTAAAGGTAGGTATCGATGTTTTTTTTTTTCATGTCACAAATTTTTATTATTCTTATTCCCTCTCGTATTCCATTCAAAAACAATGTTTGGCTCAAATCACAGGTCATTTATCTGAAAAAACAAACAAACAAGGATATTTCCCTAACAGCCTACGTAGGCTGTTAATCTATTTTTAGATTTAGCAGGGACAGTTGCGAAGAATATAGGGTCATTCACGCGGTTCGTATAACCGTTGAAATCCCGTATTCAGTTTGAATTTGCTGAAAGAGCGTCATCAATACGTCATCGAATGTAGACACTTACTATAGTTTTGCACTAACCATTTGATGCGAAATAATTTAGGACATTTGCTCAAAAAACGTCATCAATACCTCACCAATACGTCATCAAGAGTTATGTTCGCTAGCCGATCTTCAATTTTGTAAAGATCAGTCAATAACAGTCATAAGCGTCAATACGAATATAGGTACTTGCCAAAGTTTTGCGCCAACCATTTGATGTGACATACTTTAGGACATTTATTGTTTCGCTTGTCAATTTCACCTTCCGTTGACATTGGGTCACATGCAAATGAAGTCATGCGGTGTCGACAACCTAATTCCGTGATGTCTAAAAATTACCTGGAATTCGGCTGAACCTTTCTTGTATAACCAAAATTGGCAACTTTACTATCGGACTACCGCGAAGACAATAATTAATTCAACAGCACTGATGGGTCTTGATTCAAGCCAAAACAGAGCAATTGCCGGGCGGCTGATGTCAATGGAAGTACAAATCAGGGTAACAAGTGGTGCAGACGAGCTGTTATGATGGTTGGTTGAATGGAGTATAATGCCACTTTAAACAGTATTTCAGTCATATCGCGGCGGCTGGAGCACCTAACAATTGATTTCTCACACCAGTAATACCACTACATCCTTCCCTAGCCTGGAGCTGCAATCCAACTAACATTTACAATAATCCTTTCCTCTCTTTGAATGGGGTTTAACGCCGCTTTTATAAGTATTTCAGTCATATCGCGGCGGCTCGAGCAACTAACAATGGATTCCTGGTACTTCTCACACCAGTACTACCACTATTATTCCTAGCCTACAGCTGCTATCCCACTTAGGTTTACGATTATCAATCCATTGGTGAGAGACAAATGTCGGAAAGAATATATGCCGCCACCGGGTATCGAACCAATGACATCCCATGATTGAAGATAAGGAGTCTAACGCGCTACCGACTGCGCTATGACGGCGGCGTTAGAATTATCCACTCATTGTTGAGATACAAATGTCGGAAAGGAAATGTGCCGCCTCCGGGAAATGTGCCGCCTCCGGGGACTTCTTTAATAAATTAACACTAGCAGATGCCTGTACTCAGACTCTAGATGAAGTTTTGTTAGACCACTTCTGTCTTCATAGTAAGAAGACGAGAAGTGTTAAGTGTCAGCAAACGGATTCAGAATTAACAAATGGAGAATGTGACCACAAATTTTGATGCACGTTTTTACACTGGCTTATCATTGATAGTACTGTGGACTAGTGACCACAGTACTATCAATGATAAGCCAGTTCAAATTTTCACCTTATACTTTGATAAACATTTAATTATTTAGGTAGGAGGCTTAAAATCAACACAGTTGATGAGCTGTATATTGTATTCATGAATTGATATTAGGGCTAAAAATTTATATTCACACTTCGTCAAGTGGCTGCCACGAGAAACGATTTGTTTGTTTGAATGGGGTATAACGCCGCTTTCAACAATCTTTCAGTTATATCGCTGCGGCTGGAGCAACTAACAATGGAATCCTGGTATTTCTAACACCAGTACTATCATTACATCCCTTCCTAGCCTCCAGCTGCTATCCAACATAGGTCTACAATTATCGACCCATTGGTGGGAGACAAATAGTCGGAAAGGATGAGTGCCGCCGTCGGGGATCGAACCCGGGACCTCTAGATTGACAGTCCGACGCCAAGAGAAACGATCAGCCGAACACCCGCCATCTTTGATGGTCTGATCGACTGTCATTGTTCATCTCGCGAAAATCAACAAATTGTCCAGTTCTCGATCGGCTGTCGTATATGACGACCATGTAGCTACGACATTCAGATCGCCATCCAACAATTCTATTTTTTGTTACATACTGCTAGCCATACTTTTAGTTCACCAGAGCACAACGTGCTCAATGTCACTTTTTGGGCGTCGTCCGTCGGAGGGCCCCAACAATTCTTTAAACAGTGACCACCGGGCGGATTTCAACCAAACTTGGCAGGATTGACACCCAAATATGGGCGTGGCAGGGAGGGGCAGTTTTTGACTCTGAAATCTTTTTTAAAAAAATCTTCTCCTCAGTAACAATGGGGCCAATTTCAACCAAACTTGGCATGAATGTTCCTTGGGTGAACCTTAACAAAATTTGTTCGCGAAATTCTGATTTATGCTCAAATATGGGCGAGGCAGGGTGGGGCATTTCCTTACTTAGAAATCTTTAAAACATCTTGTGAGTAACCATCGGACCAATTTCTACAAAATTTGGCATGAATGTACCGGGGGTGACCCTTTTCAAAAGTTGCTCGCGAATTTTTTAATTATGCCCAAATATGGTCGTGGTAGGGAGGGGCAGTATTTAACTTCGAAATTTTGAAAATCTTCTTTCCAGTAACAATTGGGCCAATTTCAACCAAATTTGGCATGAATGTTCCTTGGGTGACCCTTTTCTACACTTGTAGCGGAATTTTGATTGACGCCCAAATAGTGGCGTGGCAGTTATTTTACTTTGAAATCTTTAAACAACTTCTCCTCAGTAACCATGGGCACATTTCAACCGAACTTGAAAAGGATATTCCTTTGGTTACCCTTTTCAAAAGATGTTCGCAAAATTTTGATTGATGCCCAAATATTTGCTTGGCAGGGCGTGGCAGTTTGACTTTGAAATCTTTGAACATCGTCTCCTTGGTATCCATTCGGCCAATTTCAACTAAACTTGGCATTTAATGTTCCTTGGGTGACCCTTTTTAAAATTACTGTAAATCGGGTTTTATTTTCGCTAATATTCGAGCGCGAATTCAAGAATCTCGCTTAAATTGGACCGTTCTGTTCAGAAAATATGGAGATGCCCGAAGTAAGCCGCGGACCGACGAAGATCAAATGATTTACCTATCATCCCACTTTATTTCATTCAAGTTGGCATTATCACCTTCTCGGCATAAAAACCGAATAAGACAGTTTTGAGAACTGGACGAATCTTTGACAGACGACAAAATTTTAAAACATGATAAGTTACTCAAGTTAGGTTATTGAAAACGTATACAAACAAAACAATTGAAAGCAGACGAGGTGATAAAATTCTAGGCGTCTACAATTAGACCTCAAAGAGCTAAAAAGTTGTAACTGACTCTTTACTGCATAGACTTCTAGAATCTTTCATCAAATTGAAAGCGGGCGAAATAAATAAAAAAAATTACTGGGGTTTTACGCCGCTTTCAACATAAATAAATTGAAATCAAACATTTGTACCTGTTTGATATAATTATTTAATCTTTTGACAGTTTGGTAAACCTAGTATCATATGCGTTAATGCTTAAGGGGCGGAAGCGCATATACGACCCGAAATCTCTTTTTGATAACGGCTTTTTAGCTCTTTCAATAATAATAATAATAATAATGAAAGAAATTTGAAAATAAATATATAAAAAAATATCCTTAACCTAAACCTTCGCTGAAGTATTTCCAGGGTTATTTCGGAAATTACCGAAGTACCATACGGCCACTCGCGAATTCATGAACTCGCTAATAAGCCTTCGGTCCTGCTCACGCGAAAATTATCCGATTTACAGTAGTTTGTGAAATTTAGAATGAAGCCCAAATATGGGCGTTGCTGTTTTTGACATTAGTATCTTCTCCTCCCAAACCAGTGGGCCAATTTCAATCAAACTTGGCATGAATCTTACTGACAATGGCTAATGGGGCTATTACCCTGCTGTTTGTCTGTGAGTACATCAGGGCTGCCACCATAAGCAGTTAGGAATGCGTCAGACATCCAATCTATAATCATGGTGTGCCCAGGGTTCCCAGACTACCGGAAAAACGGGAAAGAGTCTTGCTTTTGTGATCCCTAAAAAAACAGGGAAACTAAGAAAAAGACAAAGCAATTTGATGAAAGATGCAGACCCAATTAAAATACATGTTCAGCACCCCCCCCCCCCGCCAGTCGGTTTCATCACAGTGTAAATTACATTGGGACATTATCACGTCACAATGTCTGTCGAGAAAGAGAAATTGGTATTTGATTCACCAAAAAATACAAGCATGGTACTTAATTTTCTGCTAGGAATGGAGGTAGGAGTCCAATTTTACTAAATATATATATATATGATTAGAGTACATGAAACAAATATTTAGGAGAAAATCCAAAGCAACATCTTAAGGGTACCAGTAACCGGACATGAATTGAATTTGGATACGAAAGTAATAAATGACCTCTAATTCAATTCAAGGAAAAGGGGAACTCTTGGTAAATAGACATTGAAATTAATTGTCATTAACATGATATTGACAATCTACACGTCTAGAAGCAATCAAATCTACCCATTATTTTATATTATTGTAGTTTTCTGGACAGAGTTCAGGGTTTTAGTTTGACATCAATAAAATGGGGTCTCGGCGACTCAACAATCTGTGTCATAATAATCCTTTGATTTTTGTCAATAAAAAAAGAAGTCTTGATATTAAGAAAATATGCAAATTTTGCAAGCTGAGAATTGTGGGAACCCTGGGTGTCGAGGGTTTGAATATTGGCGACAGCACATATCCTTTATCGCATATTGTCTCCCCAGTGGGTAGATGATTCTAAACTTAATTTAGATGGCAGCTGCAGGCAAGGAAAGGATGTAATGGTAATACTGGTGCGAGAAATACCAGGAATCAATTGATAATACTCCGCAATATAACTGAAAAATTGTTAAAAACGACTTGGTCAACTTTCATCGGGCATTTGGCATAGTGACAAGTAACTTACGCCTTCCACCACTGGGCAAAATACAAGTGGTATGCTTTTGTTTGAATAGGGTTTTATGCCGCTTTCAACAATCTTTCCTTAATATCGCGGCGGCTGGAGCACCTTTCAATGGATTCCTGGTATTTCTCACACTAGTACGACCATCACATCCTTTCCTAGCCTCCAGCTGCTATCCCAAATAGGTCTATGATTATCGACCCACTGGTGGGTGACAAATAGCCGGAAAGGATTAGTGCCGCCATCGGGGATCGAACCCGGGACCTCTAGATTGACAGTCTGACGCGCTACCAACTGCGCTATGACGGCGGCCACAAGTGGTATGCGCAAATGAGATGGGTAACAAGTGAGAAACATCAACTGATCTCGAGTGTTTAGCAAACAGGACTACTTTTATGATTATTATTACTTTTTTTTGTCAAGTCTACTTGTAGTGAGCAAGACTAAGGTGTCTCTGTGACAAGTTGGTGTATGTGCCTAGGTCCATAATTGTGAGGGCCACTTTTGTGAGTAGATGTGCCATTTTAAAGAAATTCTCAGATAACTTCAATGTCAAAGGTCAAGCATGCCTGTGTTCTTACCATTTTTTTTTCTTTTTTTTAATCATCTTAAATTAGTCAGATGAGCGATTTTAGGGCCATTCTGACCCTCTTCTTTAAAAAAATTTGTTTGTTTGAATGAGGTTTTACTCCTCTTTCAACAATCTTTCAGTTATATCGCGGCGGCTGGAGGACATAACGATGGAATCCTGGTATTTCTCACACAAGTACTACCATCACATCCTTTCCTAGCCTCCAGCAGCTATCCCACATAGGTCTACGATTATCGACCCATTGGTGAGCGACAAGTAGTCGGAAAGGACGAGTGCCGCCTTCGGGGATCGAACCCGGGACCTTTAGATTGACAGTCCGACGCGCTACCAACTGCGCTATGACTGCGGCAGCTTTAAAGGAAAAAAAAACGCCGTTAAAAATCGAAGCGGGTCTTCCAGACGGAGTCGATGGCCTTGACCAACGAAATGAAAGGGCGGGGCCAGCGAATGATCAATTCCTTTAGCCTCAAATGTTTCACCTATGTATAGGGGACGATTGATTGTTTGTACGGGGTTTAACGCCTCTTCAACAAGTATTTCAGACATATCGCGGCGTCTGAAGCACCTAATTCTCAGACCAGTACTACCACTACATTCTTTCCTACTGCTATCCCACTTGGTTTACGACTATCCACCAATTTGTGAGAGACAAATGTCGGAAAGGATATGTGCCGCCGCCGGGGGTATAGGAGAAGAGCCATTGAGAATTACATAAGATCGGGGGCATATTGTTTTATCGGTGTCCGTCTGTCTGTCTGAAAAACTCAACCTCCAACTAAACATTTTCCTATAATTACAACCCTGATTAAGTTACAATGCTAATATTTGCTATGTAGATAGGTCTCAACAAGGCGCAACTGGGGAAGGTCATTTCATCAAGGTCAATGTCAAAATTTTAACCCTTTACCCGTTTAAAAAGAATTTCCGTTTCGTGGGCATAGTGTTTCACAAACACATCTTGTTTAATTACCTTCTACCCGGTGATGAAGTGATGGTTGACCGCGGTTTTACATTCAGTCTAGAATCTGTGATGGGCGAATTAAATTGAATATTCCTGCATTCATGAAAGGCCTTTGTCAGCTTTCTGACGAAGAAGTAATTGACACTAGAAGAGTCTCAGAATTCATGTTGGTTGAAAGGGCTATTATGCGAGTGAAATTTTACCGCATATAAGACACTAAAATGTCTCAAAAATCACTTAGAAAGGCAAACAAGACAGTTGCTGTAGTTGACCTGATTAAGATTAATCAGACAGAAAATAACGGTGTAACTAGAGGCGCTTGGGCGACTGCATCGCCCCACAAGCATCAGGGTTCAAATTTAGCACTCGCATACTCGCAAAATGCGAGTAAAATTTAGTAAATGCGAGTTCTGAATTCCGCAACTTGCTTCTTTCTGCGAGCATATTTTTCTGGCTTATTACGATAGGGAAAGAGCAAAAGTAAATTAGACCGGAAGATGAATGAATGAATGAATGAATGAATAGAGTTTTATGGCCCGTCGACAACTAAGGTCATGTTGGGCGCATAACAAGTAAATGAATAAAAACGGAGATGGATCTAAACAGTAGAATGTAGAATCAAATAACAATAGTAGAGATATAACTAAAAATCAATTACTAAAACCGATATATACGAACAATAAAAATCTAAACAATCATGAACAGGTCTTAAAATTGCTTACAAGAACCTAAAATCATATTTTGCTGTATAAACTGACGGCCTTCAGGAAATTAAAAATAAGTTCGATTCTGACGCTTTCAAATAGCTGCCTCATACTGTCAGCCTTGAAATATTGATCTCTGTACATTGAAAAATCAATACAATCTATAAAAATATGTTTGACAGTAAGAGGAGCGTCGCATGGAATACACATTGGAGGTTCGTCTCCTTTTAGAAGAAATGAATGCGTCAGATGCGTATGGCCTATGCGTAAACGGGCCAAAATAATTTCTTCGCGGCGATTTGATCTGTAGCCGGGTAGCCACTCACCAAGATCATGTTTAATTCTGTAAAGTTTGTTATCTTGGTTTGCAGGATCGTCCCAACAATTCTGCCATACATTATGAATAAAACTATTTATCAACGGTTTAAAATCACTAAAAGGAACTTCAAAGGGTAAAATATCTAGTGATAATGCCTCCTTGGCAGCTTTATCTGCCTCTTCATTACCACGAATACCAATGTGGCTAGGGAGCCAACAGAAAACAAGATCAACATCACTATCAAGATTTGAAATCTTATTCAGTAATTTGATTATAAGAGGGTTGTCTGTTTTCTCATGTTCAAGCGCTTGCATACTTGACATTGAATCAGTGAAAACAATATATCGCCAATAACCATCTTCGATCATGTGATCGAGCGCAAGATCAATCGCCTTAAGTTCTGCTGAAAATACGGAGGAGTTGTTCGGTAGACGAAACTGATATTTTTCGCCATCTAGAATAGTGGCTGAAGCAACTTTTCCTCCATCCTTCGAACCATCTGTATAAATCTCCTCATGCAATATGTATCTTTCTTTTATCTCTAAGAACTTTGTTTTAAAGACAACAGGGTCTGTAGTACCCTTTTTGCTGGAAGCAAGATCATAAAGATAAGTGGGACTTTTGCATGTCCATAAAGGAACATCGGAAACTGTATATTCGGCAACATCTTCTAGGTCGAAATCTAGAGAATTTATATCTGTTTCACAACGGAAACTTAAAGGTGGTATAGCTTTTGCTTTTTTTTCAAATTCCTCCCCGTACTTAGGTTCAAATACAACTTTGTACGTGGGGTTGTCAGGATTAGACCTTAACTTAAGATAATATTGCATGGAGAGTTTCTTTCGACGTAAATTTAAAGATGGTTCATTGGCTTCAGTGTACAGACTATTTACTGGTGATGTTCTAAAAGCGCCTAGAGCTAAGCGCAAGCCTTGATTATGAATAGAATCAAGTTTGCGAAGGTATGAAGGGCGCGCTGAGCCGTAAACAGCACAGCCATAATCTAACTTAGATCTGACAAGCGACCTGTAAAGTCGCAATAGAACTTTTTTATCGGCTCCCCAGTCCATATGGGACACAACACGTAAAAGATTTAGAGCTTTTTGGCATTTATTGCTCAAATAATCAATATGAGGACGAAACGAGAGTTTAGAGTCAAAGAGAAGCCCTAAAAATTTGAACTCTGGAACGACTTCAATGGGTACTCCGTCAAGTTTAAGTTCGGGATCAGGGTGCAGTTTTCTTGACTGACAAAAGTGCATACACTTGGTTTTAGACTTCGAAAACTTAAAGCCGTTTTCGTTTGACCATTTGGTAAGGTTGTTCAAGACTTGCTGCAACTGCCTTTCAATTGTATTCATATGTTTTGATCTGTAACAGATACAAAAGTCATCAACGTAAAGAAAACATTCCACGCCAGGAAAAACAGTTTTGACAATGTTATTAATTTTGACACTAAATAATGTCACAGATAAAATACTTCCCTGGGGAACTCCCATTTCTTGTTCATGGGGATCTGAAAAAGTATTTCCCACCCTGACTCTAAACCGACGTTCGTCTAAAAATGCAGAAATGAAATAAGCAAGGCGACCTCGAATACCGAAATCAAAGAGGTCATTCATTATTCCATACTTCCAAGTGGTATCATAAGCACTTTCAAGATCGAAAAAGACAGAAACAACATGTTCTTTCTTTATAAAAGCTTCTCTAATAAAAGTCTCGAAGCGGACAAGATGATCAAGAGTGCTTCTCTGTTTACGAAAGCCATTTTGGACTGACGTAATCAGTTTATTTTTTTCTAAAAACCAAACAAGACGATCATTTACCATTCTTTCCATGGTTTTGCAAATACAACTTGTTAAGGCTATAGGACGATAGTTTGAAGGGTTTGTAGAATCTTTACCTGGTTTAGGTATAGGAATCACAATAGCTTCCCGCCAAGAGGCTGGGATTATTCCAGTTTTCCAAACCTGATTATAAATTTCAAGTAAACAGTGAAGGGAGCGAGATGGTAAACGTTTGAAGAACTGATAGTGAATATTATCAGAACCAACAGCAGTATCATGACACTTTTTAAAAGCTTTCTTCAACTCTTTGATGGAAAAGTCTCTATTGTAGTGTTCCAGGTTCCTGGAACTAAAATTAAGCTTGGACTTTTCTTTTACACCTTGAAATTTTTGAAAGGTGGGTGAATAATTAGAAGAGGAGGACTTCTTGGCAAATGTATCTGCTAGTACATTTGCAATGTCATGTTTGGAAGAAACTGATTTATTGTCATCCGTTTTAAGGTGACCAATACTAAGTGATGTGTTCTTCCCACTGATTTTCCGTACCATATCCCAAGTCTTTTTGACAGATGATCTTGAATTCAACCTAGAAACATACTGCCTCCAAGACGAACGTTTACTTTGTTTGATAGTTCTACGAGCTTTCGCACGTGCACTTTTAAACTTGTAGAGATTTTCCTTCGTCGGCCTAAGACCAAATGCTCTTAGGGCAGATTTTCTATCTGCTATAGCATTTTTACAATCGTCATTAAACCATGGCTTGTTTGGGTTTTTAGGATCAGGCGATGTTTGTGGAATGGCTTTTTCTGCAGCAGAATAAAGTAAAGATGTAAATAGTTCTGCAGAGTTTTCACATTCATCAAAGGCTTCTGGATTTATTGACTGCTCACATGTGGTTTTAAAAAGTTCCCAATTAGCTTTATGGAGTTTCCAACGCCTAGGGCGCTCCTGGACAGATGGTCCTAATTCAGATATATGAATAGGAAAATGGTCACTACCATGAAGATCAGAGTCCACTTTCCAGCTAAAAGCCGGGAAAATGTCTGGAGTGCAAATAGTTAAATCCAGTGAAGAATATGAACCAGTTGCTGGATGATGATAAGTGGAAGATTTATCATTTAATAAAACAAGATCATGATTTGATATGAAATCTTCAATAATACGACCTTTGTTGTCTGTATGGGAACATCCCCAAAGCGTGTGGTGAGAATTGAAATCTCCCATTAATATATAAGGCTTGGGTAATTGTTCGACAAGATCTTCTAGGTTCCTAAGACTGGCAGGAGAACTAGGTGGAAGATAGATTGAACACAGTGTTATTGTTTTATTAATAGATACGCTAACAGCAACAGCTTGTAGCGTAGTATTAAGAGGAATAGTGCGATGAGGAACACCGTTGTTAACAATGATTCCGACACCGCCCGAAGCTTTCTCAATACCTTCAAAATTTTTAAAATAGCAAGAGTGATACTTTAAAGAGAATTTGTCAGTATCTTTTAAAAAGGTCTCTTGCAAACAGATTGCAACTGGCTTTCCATTAGAAACTAATAGATTCATTTCTTCAAAATTCGCTTTGATGCTGCGACAATTCCATTGAATGATTTTGTTCGCCATAGTTAATTAAGGGGGGAAAATATACTAATTAGTATTGGAAGTATGAAAATTATTTGTTAATGTGTGAAAGATCTATTATATTTTTGCCTCGCTTATTCTCTTTGGAAGAATCAGCATCCTCTGTGTCATCCGTTACCATGTCTTCTTCAAGACAGTGGTAGCGGTTGTATTGTTTAACCGGATCCTCAGATCCCTTTGGCTGGCGATTAGATGATGTCGCCCTAGGAGACGAAGTTCTGCTCCTAGGGGGTTTGACAAACGAGCTTGTATCATTATCCTCGGATACTTTACTAGCTGGACGATTTAATTTCTCTTGCTGCATTTGGGCCTTTTTTCGTTTTACCATCTCAACTTTATCTAAGAGTTCTATTCTATCCATTTCAGAAAGAGATGTAGTTTTTGTGTCTTGAGGTCTAGACTTTGAAGCGGTAGATACAGATGAAGTTTTATTGCTAGAAGGCTCTTTGGAGACTGAAGGCGAAGTTTCATTTTTTGAAGAGGAAGATAGATTAACAGTATTTGATTCCAATATAGCTTCAGGAGTTTTGTTTGTTTGGAGGGAAAGAGACTGTGTTTTCTTAATTTGATTTGAAGTACTAGAAGTTAAGGCTACTGTGGATTTAGGGAATAATTTGTCAATCTCATGCTTCTTATCAGGGAAAAGAATGCTTAGTTTTTCGTGTAAAGTTTTACAGTTTTGACATTCCATGTTGCTTTTTGTAATATTGGAGTAACTGGAGGGCAGATTGGCTTTTGTTCTTAGTTCAAAAATCTTACGGGCTTCAAAGAAGGATACATTTTCTACGCATTTAATTCTTTGAATTTCTTTCTCCTTTTTCCAGAATTCACAGTCCTTTGAATTTGCTGGGTGACCTTTTCCACAGTTAGCACATTTAACTTCGTTCTGACAGGAATGATCGAAATGGTTTGGGTTTACATCACCACATTTAACACAAACCATATCATTGTTGCATTTGTCTTCATGATGTCCAAACCTCTGACAAAAATAGCATCTCAGAGGATTTGGAACATATACATCTACGTTTACCACATTAAACCCGACTTTTATTCGTCGAGGCAAAATGGGAACACCAAATGTCAAAATGAAAGTGTTTGTGCTTATCTTCTTTCCATTTCTAGTCACAGAGATACGTTTAACTTCAGTTACTCCTTGACTTTCCAGACCTTCAACAATCTCGGCTTCAGAGCAACCACCTAGCTCTCTACAACGGATGATTCCCCTAGATTTATTCAGGGTCTCATGAGCATAAACCTTGACTTCATGTCCAAAAAATAATTCAGTTTTTAACAGATTTTCAGCCTGAGCATTTGAATTGACTTCTACCAATAAATTACCATCTTTTAAAGATTTTACAGATTTCGGAGTTCCTAGGATAGATTTTAATTGCTTTTCAATAACAAAAGGAGAAAGTTTTGAAATTGGAAAATTTGGTTCTTTTGACTTGATGACCATAAATTTGTTGAAATGACCAGAAGAGCTAACAAATCCTTCGCCAATATCGGAGTCCATTTGAGCATCGCCTTTTCGTTTTTTGTTTAGGGGATCCATATTATAGTTTTAAATTTTCGTCATCTGTGGGCCCCACCCTCCATGGAGTCCTACAAGGGGGCTAAACAGGAACGGCGATCCAGCTCCCTAAGCCAAGGCTACCCAGATGATATACTCGGGCAGTCCAAGTTCCAAGGCCCGATAAAGGAGAACATGGACACTTCCCCAAATGAGAGTCACGCCATGCAAACCCATACCCGACCAAAAAACCCGAACCACCAAATTAGCCCATAAGCCTATATAGACTAGAAATAAACTACAATTAAAATACGAAAAATGGTATGACATGGGCAAATAAACACTTGTACTACAGAAGGGTACAATGCATGACATAGCGTTTGCAATACTATCAGATATACTATAACTTAGTAAAGATAGATGCGTCAAAACACAAAAATAACTATAAATACATTGATAGCTAAATATCATATCATAATAGTAGTCAATATCCTAGTCTAAAACGACCAGCCGATTGCCTAGACCGGGCCCATCCAGGCTCCCGTTTTACCGAAGCCGAGGCCAAAGCAGCGTGTTGAGAAGCTGGAGATCCCTGGGCTTCTCTCAACTACCAGGACCCTCTTTTCCGGCCTTACGAGTCTCCACCCACGGCAAACAGGCGGGCCCATTCGTTGGGGTCTTACCACTCTACAGGACGGCAGCCAGCGATTTCTATCCCCCCGCCGGCTGGGGGCATCCATTTGTTAGGGGTCTTACCATTTACTACATGGACGGCAGCCGACAATTTCTATCCCCCCGCCCAGCTGGGGGCCCGGAAGATGAAAGTATTGTTTATGCGCATTGTGGATGCGTAGTCACTCAATCCAAACACCTGTAATTGGTCAGAATCAAGTATGACCTTTGGTCTATAGCACAAAGCACTGCGCTGAAGGTCAAAGTTTGTTTTTCTCAATAAACCGAAAGTTAGATTCAACAAGCTCACGATGGACAAATGCGTCTTGAAACGGCCGAACGAGTCTGATCGGGACACAAACAACAACAAATGTGCCAGAAATGACCGCCAATCGTCTACCAAAACGTCGATGTCCAGTCCATCAAGTAAACAGACTGCGGCACTCAAAACAGTGAAAAAGTGGGAAATGGAACTCGGTCTAAGTCTGGATTACGAAGTCTGTAAAATCGACAGTAACCAGGTAGTCCAGATCTGGTGCACAACATGCAGACAGTATGCCCGGGACAGAACTTCTTCCGTAAGTGAATGTGCGTTTTACTCTATCTTAGGCTGGAAAGGGGAGATATTATGAACGCTGACTACTAGGTCAATATGAGTCATTTTATCATTCCCAACCCTTTCCATTTTCTGTCTTTGCCCGCCTCTTTTTATTATAGACCAATAATCTGGATGAGAAAAAAATGCCTAGGCTAGGGGCCACTATGTCCATTTTTTTTATTCTATTATAAAAAAGGAGGGTTGTACAGGAGACCCACTACCAGAAAACCAAATTTTAGACTGGTCCAATTGAAAGATCAGAAGTTAAATGTTCGCAATTTGAAAACGTTTCTCCTTCATTTTATGGATTTGTATGACTGAAATACTGTTAAGTAGTATTATTAAACTCCATCCTGGAATGAAAACTTGTGAAATAAATATATTCCTTGTCAAAAGCAATGTATTTGTTTCTTACATTCCCTCACCAGTTTTAGTTTACTAATAGTTGAGAGGATTATGAGGCAATATATTTATTCACTGGTACATTCAGACTTTTTTTCATTCTGATAGGGATCAAATACAAAATTATTTCAAACTTCCCTCTTTTATTCAGTGATTTTCATCTGATCAGAAAAGAAGAGTAAATGAAAATAATCTGGTTACCCAATTCATTTAGAGCCTTTAACCTATTACCTTACTTTAAGATTTTTAACTGGCCCAAATTAAAAGAAGTTGCAGACATCAATTTAAATCAATGATCTTTTTATTTTCAACTTTATTGGTAGAAAACATCGTGTGAAATGAAAAGATCGGAATTTCTTCATTTTACACAATGACTCCAAATACCAAGTAATAACAAGAAATTTAGACTTCAGAAAGAAGAAATAGACAATATGAAAGACCATTGCAACAAAGCTTGAAAACACTGACAGAAAAGAGGAAATTACTGGTTTCAGGTTTTTTCTCCTTTTACCACAATGTTGTCCAATATTATAATAGCATTTTAATCTTTCTATTAGTACCGGATGACTGATGTTCCAAAGTGTCTGGGATTTAATCTGTTTGAATGCATTTTGGAAATCAATAATTATGGGTAAAATTTATCCTTTATTTTGAACAGTTTCTTTCTCTTTTCAGTTTGTTAAAGGGAACAGAGTAGTCAAAAAGGAAGGTGTGGTTTATCACAAGAAGTCCACAACTCACCAGGTGGCGCTACGTGCTAAAGAGGCAAGTGAGAAGAAAGCTGATGGGCGGCCCACTGATATAGAGTCCTCTTTTCAAAAAATGGATACTCAGCTACAAACCAAAATGATTCAGTTATTTAATATAGCCTACTATTTGGCAATAGAAGAGAGACCATTTTCAGATTTTCCTGAACTTGTCAATCTGCACAAGAAGAACTCTTTAGACCTTGGGATGACATATTCAAATGACATGAGCAGTAAATTGTTCACCTCAGAAATAGCTAGCTTTTATTTTGATGTTATGAAGTCGGATTTAGAGAACTCTGATTATTTCAGTATATTTAGTGATGGTACCACTGACAGAACAGAAATTGAGAAGGAAGTGATCATGATTAAATACATAAAGAATCATTATCCAGTGATAAGATATTTAAAGCTAGAAGAACCAGAAAATACTAAGGCCGAAGGTATTCTTGCAGCTATTGACAAAGCCTTCTTTGATTTTGGAATGGTTGACTATCACAAAAAAGTGGTAGGTTATTGCTCCGACGGAGCTAGCGTCATGATGGGTAAAAAGAATGGGGTAATAAAGTTATTTAAGGACAGAAAAGAGGCACCTTGGGTACTGTCTGTTTAGTGTTTAGCTCATAGACTAGAACTTGCAGTCAAAGATTGTTTCAATCAAAGATACTTACATGGATGATGTAATAGATGTACTAAAACTAATCTACCATTTCTATGAAGGGTCATCTAAACGCAACAAGGAAGCCAAAGATATCGCCGAAATTATGAATGAAGAGTTTTTAAAACCAGAAAAAGTCAATGGTACCAGATGGATAGATCACAAATTTAGAGCTACATGCAACTACTCAGGGACTGGCTAGTACTAGTTGTTCATCTTGAAAATTATTCTGAAGACGCGACTAACAATAGTGGTGATAGAGCCAAGGCAAAGGGGATCCTAAATAGATTGATGCTTTATAAGTATGTTTGGTTTCTTAGTGTATTAAAAGATATTCTAAATGAAATGGCTAAAGTAAGCCTTATATTTCAAAGGGAAGACATTAACACTTCCAGTGCAGTTACAAAGTTACAATCAGTAGAGGTTGAATTGAGAAATATGATAGATAATCCTGGCCAATCTTTAACTGAGTTTACAAACAGTCTTACAATCGAGGGCAATAGTCATATTTACAAAGAACATGCATTGAAATATTATATTGACAATGGCAGTCTTGAAATACAGAGGAGAGCTATTATTTAATCTTTGATTGACTGCTTGCATTCAAGATTTGAAAATTTGTATGAAGACCAAAATTTTCTAGTTAGCCATGCTTTTGACCATAAAAACTGGCCTGAAGATCAGACTGCCCTTATCAATTATGGTAGAGAGGAGGTCAGACATATCCATACCCATTTTAACCCTCTTTTGCAAGACTGCAATGTTGATTCAGCAATACAAGAGTTCACAGAACTCAAATTATATGTCTCAAGAAATGCAGATTTTATGACATCTCATCCATCAGGTGTATGGAAAAGAATTAGTGAAATAGATCAGGGAAGGGATGATTATAAAAATATCTTGAAGATTATTCATTTAACAAGTGTTTACCCATTATCACATGCTAGCTGTGAAAGGTCATTTTTCTGCAATGAAAAGAATAAAAAGTGATTGGAGGTGCAGGTTATCTACAGACACACTTGATCAACTAATGAGAATAACTTTGACTGGTCAAAATATAGAAGCTTTTGATGCAAAGCCAATAGTACTCAGATGGTGGCTGAGTGGAGAAAGAAATAAAAGACCTACAGTAGCACCATATGGACCAAGAAATTAATTATGACAAGAGTATGTCGACTAATTTGTGGTCAGTTTGTGTTAATCTGCCTTTCATTCACTTTCAATCCTTTTCCATACAGTGTTGCCTTTTCAACCCATCAGCCTCAAAAGAAAATATTGTATAAAATAAAGAAATTACTTTTTAAAGGCAATTTCTCCATTCTACACAATAATTTCTATAAAAAAAAAAATAAAGAGAAAATCATCTGCATTTTTTTAATGTTTGCAAACCCTCTTAATTTGGACCAGATTAGAATTTTGCTGTCTGATAATCATAACGGATTAAGCAAGTAATTTCTTCATTTCTCACAGTGAGTCATATGCTAGGAGCACAAACTATTTTTATACCTTGAAAAATTCAACAACTTGTTGAAATTGTCATGTGCAACTTTGACCAGTCAAAAGTAATTTTATCTGGTAATGGGTAAACAGTTGTTATAAGATGGAGTATGAATTGACTTCAGTCAATACTGACTTAGTTTAAATCTTATCAATTACTTTTTTATCAATACATTTATACCTGTAATTTGAAATTAGACTAGTCAGCTTTCATTGTTTGTAACTTCCTAATCACTTAGATTTCAGGATGAGAAAACAGTACTAAATTAGAATACATACTTAGGAGATGCCAAATGATATTACTATCCCGGAGTAGTCTGTGTATCAGATAATCAGTATGAAATATGTTTTGGTAATTGTCCATGTTTTGGTCAGTATGTCTACCTGTATGCTTATTCGGTCCATCACAGTGATTTCATCTGATAAGATTAATGTTACATAGACCAATTAAGCATACATGTAGGCAACAAAATTGTCTATCTTATTCTAGTACCAGTAAGAGTCAGATTGAGGTTGTTTTTTAGTACTTATCTAGTCAGTTACCTGTTTCTTGGTTGATGATGTCATGGATAGTTTCAGGACTAAATCACCTCATTATTAAATAGATTTTAAATACACATTCTTGTTTTGTTCATGATTATTTTAATTCAACAGTTTTTACTAGCATCAAAAAGCTTACATTATTCATGAAGTATAGTAATATGACTATAGCCAATTAACTTAACTGTTAGACAGTTTGTACATTCAGTGAAAAATATTCACTTAATCAGCTACTGAAATTTAGCAAATAGAAATTATGGTTTAGCAAGTTGAAATTTGAAGCACTTGCTAAATTTAGCAAGTGAGAAAAAAAGTTGAATTTAAACCCTGAAGCATGAATGTACTGATTAAGCAAATTCTTGTATGAATTCAAGATATACTGAAAATAAGATATTTCTTAAGTCATCTAAATCTTTGAAATAGTTCCAGAGAACCATTTCAAACTTTCCCGTGCTTATACATTAGTTGAAATTATTCGCTACAAGCAAATGCTTCATCATCCACAATATTTTTTTCCCTTAAAAAGGGAGGTATCGATGTTTCTGAAACCTAGATAAGAAAAATTACCATGTGCCGAAAAAATAGACCCAAACGAACATTTAATACTTTAAGTTAGGTCAGGTATTTTCTTGGTGGTTATCTAAATAAACATAAAGTGGCTTTTTCTGGTTATATCGGAAAGGTTCGGCGGAATTCCAAGTTATTTTTAGATATCACGGAATTCGGCTGTCGACATCGGATGACCTCATTTGCATATGACCCAGTCAAATGAAGGTAACAAATACTAGCGAAACAGCAAACGTCCTAAATCATGTCACATGAAAGGACTGATCTTTACAGACCGCCTAGCGAACATTACTCCTGATGACGTAACGATGACGTTAGTTTGATGTAATTTGAACTAGATGCAAGGTTCTAACGGTTATTCGCGCCACGTGAATGCCCCATAATCTTCGTAACTGTCTCGGATTAATCTAAAAATAGATTAATAGCCTACGTAGGCTATTAGGGAAATACCCTGCTTTTTTCTGATAAGCGACCTCATATTTTTGCAAAACTACTCTTCGGTATATTGTTTTCGAATAGTCTATGAGAGGAAATAAAAATAATTTTAATCTGTGACATGAAAAAACCATCGATACCTACCTTTAAAACCAAAGATTTTTGTCGTAATCGTTGATACTAATATAGACGCCACAGTTTGGCGTTTACCGTTTGATACAGAATTTAGGAAGTTGCTTGATCCGCTTGTTATTTTGTTACCTTTAGGCCATATGTAATTGAAGTCATGCGGTGTCGACAACCGAATTCCGTGGTATCTAAAAATAACCTGTGATTCCGCCGTAGCCACAAAAGGCACTTTAAGCCCATCAGATTTTCGCAAAGATAAAACCCGACTCAAAATGATGTATCAAATGTTTGTTTGAGCATTTTTTTCTTATCTTCGTATCAGATATATCGACACATCCCTTAAAATATCGGAATATCATTCGTGAAAAGTAGACTTTCAGAGAAGAATCACAGTGAAGTCGCCAATAGCGGATCGCTAAGCGCTATGCTCGAAAATTTACTCGGTTCGAAGCTCCTTAGCGAGCAAGGTTATTTCCAAAAAGAAAGACTTTTTACTGCTCTTTCAAGTCAGTCCCTTGTTTTTCGTTTCTCTTTATCATGAGCTTGTATTGGGCTTTGTTTACATGGTCTGTTTTCTCCAATACCGGACCCCTTTCTCAAATATAGGGTCACGTGATAAGGGGTAGTATCAAAATAAACAAAATTATCTATAGCTGTATTTTCACTTTTATTTGCTGCAAATGGTCACAAATACACTTCAAAATATCATAATTTGTAACAAAAATGCACAACAGTCCCTCAATAATAAGATGAATAAATAGACCAGTCCAAAAATTAGAAATTGCTGTAAACTCTCACTTCAAAAAATTACAGGCCCGAAAGGCGAAAAAATATTTAATTGATCTGCATAATCCCGCGATTTTATGACAATGAAGATGGAAACTATGTGGAAACATTGTGGAAAATATAGAAATTGCTTGTAAAAGGTAGGTATCGATGTTTTTTTTCATGTCACAGATTTTAATTATTTTTATTTCCTCTCATATACTATTAGAATACAATATACCGAATAGTAGTTTTGCAAAAATCTGAGGTCGCTTATCAGAAACAAGAGGGCCGTTGGCCCTGGGGCGCTCACCAGAGATAAAGGCTCTTTTTCTTTCAACAGTCTAATTTCATGTCAAGGTTAGGATTATGAAACAAGTGGGTCATATAAAGACTATGAACCTTGGGATCAAAAAGTCTAAATTACAAATTCCAAGGCTTTAGTGCTGATTTGAAAGAAAAAAACTTTCCTCCCTCTGGATCCATGGGTTATAATATCAGAAATAAGAAAGAAGTCTGTGAACTGATGCTTCATACCTATACCCCCTCCCCCGGCTCCGCCCATAGAGACCCGAGGATCATGATTTTAGCTATTTTGTAAGAGCTCAATATACAGTTACAGATATTTCATGCAAAATATTAAGCTCTACGCCTTCTGGGTCAGGAGGAGATTTTAAAAGATTTTTTGAAATTTCACTTTTGTTGCCATGGCAACCAGAATTTTAAACGGATTTCTATTCTTTTAGCTATTTTTGATTTGTTTGTTTGAATGGGGTTTAACTTTCAGTTATATCGCGGCGGCCGGAGCACCTAACAATGGATTCCTGGTATTTCTCGCACCAGTACTACCACTACACCCTTTCCTAGCCTCCAGCTGCTATCCCACATAGGTTTACGATTATCTACCCATTGGTGAGAGACAAATGTCGGAAAGAGTATTGCCGCCGTCGGAGATCGAACAGCTATTTTTGAAGGAGACCACCTAAGCAACATTCTGCCAAATTTGGTTCAAATCGGCCCAGTGGTTTCGGAGATGTCATTTAAAAATCGTTCTTTATTTCTATATAAACCCCATCCCCCTGGGGCTCCGCGCCTGGGGACCCAAGGATCACGATTTTAGCTATTTTGAAAGAGGTCAATATACTGATGCTTCATGCAAAATTTCAAGGCTTTACGCCATCTGGGTCAGGAGGATAAGATTTTAAAAGATTATTTCAAAAATTAACTTTTGTTGCCATGGCAACCAGAGTTTCTAACGGTTTTCAATTCTTTTAGCTATTTTTGAAGGGAACCACCTAAGGAACATTTCTGCTAAATTTGGTTCAAATTGGCCCAGTGGTTTTGGAGGAGATGTCGTTTAAAGAAATTGTTTACGGACGACGGACGAAAGGTGATCACAAAAGCTCACTTGAGCACTACGTGCTAAGGTGAGCTAAAAAGCAGGACTTTTCCTTAACAGCCTACGTAGGCTATTAAACTATTTTTATTTTAATCCGAAACGGTTGTGAAAAATATATGATCATTCACGTGGTGCGAATAACCGTTGAAACCTTGAATTTAGTTTAAATACATCACACCAACGTCATTGTTACGTCATCAGGAGTTATGTTCGCTAGTCGGTCTTAAATTATGTAAAGATCGGTCCAAAACTGTCGTAAGCGTTATTACGAATATAAACATTTACCGTAGTTTTGCGCAATCCTTTCGCGTGACATGAATTAGGACATTGGCTGTTTCGCTAGTAAATTTGTTACCTTCAGTTGACCTGGGTCATATGCAAATGAGGTCATTCGATGTTTACAGTCGAATTCCGTGATATCTAAAAATAACCTGGACTTCCGCTTATCCAGGATAACCACCACAATATCTGACCTACCTTAAAGCATTAAATGTTCGTTAGAGTCTATTTTTCGGCACTTGGTAATTTTTCTTATCTAGGTTTCAGAAACATCGATACCTCCCTTTAAACTAAATGCAAGGTTCCAACGGTTACTCGTGCCACGTGAATGCCCCGTAATCTTCGCAACTGTCTCGGATTAATCTAAAAATAGATGAATAGCCTACGTAGGCTATTAGGGAAATACCCTGCTTTTTTCTGATAAGCGACCCCAGATTTTTTCAAAACTTCTTTGTAGCATTTTGTATTCAAATAGTATATGAGAGGAAATAAAAATAATTAAAATCTGTGACATTAAAAAAACATCGATACCTTCTGCAACTTCTTTCACTTTTAAACAAATTTTGTTCTCTGATGAAAGTTCCACACATTTTATCTCTATTTCAATCATCATATTGATATGTGCTTTTAGAGAATGGATTATGTCATTTTTATTAATTTTGTTGTGTGTATAGAGGGAAGATGTGACTTTATGCTTATGAAATCTCGGACCCACGGAATAGTAGCACCACCGTTCTACCAACTGAGCTAGCCTGGCACCTCTCTATGCCATTTCTGCTATTTTGATTTGGCCTACTTCTTCCGTCCATATGCATGGTTAGTCAATAGCAAAATCTGTTGTAGTTAGTTAAAAAACGCGGCTATATAACAGATAGATTTTGCCAACATCACTTACAGATTGAGTATTATTATTATTTCTTGTTTTGTTTCCCCGCTGCCGGAGTGACTATGCCTTTGACCTGCAAATTACCGCTAGTAAATTATACAAATACAAGTTATTAATTGGCTCTTAGTTTTTACCCATACAAATATAAGCAAACATTCAAAAATATGCTACTTAGTCATAATCTAAAGTATTATTATCATAATTGATATTGTTGGCAATGACTTCAGCCATGATACCATACCCATACACGACATCGCCCTTAAGTAAACCATGTGCAGTATCATCAATCTATCTGAAAGACATTACTGCATTATCCATCGAATAACCACCATTAAACACACTATAGAACAAGACCATCACCAACAGTATCAGTTATGCATTTGCCTTTAAAAGGGCTACAATTATACATTTGAAATGACAATGACATTCTTAATTGGACCCCGTTGTCTGCGCATGTCATATTCTCCGAAGATTGACAGTATTTGAAAAATGCCACCTAAAGCAAGATAACGAATTGGATCCATCAGAATGACTCCAATAACAATATGGATTACAAAAACTCCTTGGATTTCAACACAAGTAAGACAAATTTAGTAGGAATAGGTTGAAGTATTTAGACCGTTCAAAGTCCATGTGCAGGTGTTCTTATCAGTAACTATATAGCACAGGGTTTTAGAGTTTTTTGTCTCATATATACATATAATATAAACAAGGGATGCAACTGACACTTTCTGTAAAATCTACATGCCCTCACAAAAAAAACGAGTTTCTTTGTCAATTTTTGAGATAATCACACAAGGTCTTCGTTAATCAGCCCTCAATATTTTTCTTACGGACAACAGCGTGATTACAACACCAAATAATCGGATTTCGTTGCTATAGAAGCCGGTTTCTCGACAAAGGAGTCGAAATTGGTATGTCCGACACGGGTTCGTTCAGTGTCAGAGTAAACCAGCTAATCTGCTTTGAATCATGAATAAAATGCATATTGGTTTGATAAAATAAGTTATTTCTCTTACTACCGTCCTCTGGTTGAAATTCGAAGAGAACAGCTTCAAATTGTCCGTTTTTGTATCGAGTCGCTAAGTTTTCAATGAAGCAGCCATTTCAGTGTCACGAGACACATGACAAAACAACTATGAAAGAAACGATTTCATTGGACGAAGAATCGGAGATCCGTCAACACTCGTTCGATTCCGTACTATGCTCGGACCGGAGTTGAACGGAGTTTGCGAAGTTTGTCCGAGTTTTACCGAATCATTATCCAGGTGAGTGGTTCCCGTATTTTTATAGTATGATGAAAAGAAGCCCCACTGGAGGTATATAATTCATGAGCCGAGTTAAAACGCCCCTAGACTGTGTATCTTGAAAAACAAATGTGGACTTGTTTTATTGTTATTACTATTCTGCCAGACATCCCGAATAAAACTATTTATCAACGGTTTAAAATCACCAAAACGAACTTCAAATGAGAGAAGCGCTGTGAATTTATGTGTTCAAGTGCGAGTCAATCGCTTTAAGCTATGCGGAAAAAACAGAAGAGTTAATTGGTAAACAGAATTGGTACTTTTCTCCTTCTAATATGGTGGCTGAGGCAACTTTTTCATCGTTTTTGGAACCATCCGTGTAAATTTCTTCGTACGATATACCTTTAATTTCGAGAAAATTACTTTTAAAAACAGTTGGATCTGTTATATCCTTTTTGCTGGAAGCAAGATCGTAAAGAAACGTGGGGCTTTCGCATGTCCGTACGGAAGGTTCAAGGACAATATGTTCTGCCACACCTTCTAGATCAAAGTCTAGAGCGTTTACATCAGCTTCACAACCTAAACTAAAGGGAAGTATGGGTTTCTTTTTCTTTTCAAAATCTTCTCTGTTCTTAGGTTCAAACACAACTTTGTGAGTAGGATAATAAGGATTTGATTGGAGTTTTAAGTAATATTGCATGGACAGCTTCTTTCGACGTACATTTAAAGATGGTTCATAAGCTTCCGCATAAAGACTGTTAACTGGTGATGATCTAAAGGCACCCAATGCTAAGGGTAATCCTTGATTATGAACAGAATCAAGTTTACGAAGTAAGGAAGGGCGTGCTAAGCCATAAACAGCACAGCCATAATTAAGCTTAGATCTAACAAGCGACCTACAAGGTCGTAATAAAACTTTTATCGGCTCTCCAGTCCATACTGGACACGACACGTAAAAGATTTAGAGCTTTTTGGCCTGTATTGCTTAAGTTATCAATGTGTGGGCGAAACAAGAGTTTAGAGTCAAAGAGGAGTCCTAAAAACTTGAACTCTGGAACAACTTCTATTGGTACTCCATCTAGGTTTAGTTCAGGATCGGGGTGCAATTGTCTTGATTGACAAAAGTGCATCCATTTGGTCCTCGTCTTTGAAAACTTGAAGCCGATTTTATTTGACCATTTACTTAGGTTGTTTAAGACTTGCTGTTACTGCCTTTCAATTGTATACATATGTTTTGATCTGTAACAGATACAGAAGTTATCAACGTAAAGAAAACTTGCCTCACCAGGACAAACAGTTTTAACAATGTTGTTTAATTTGACACGAAATATTGTCACGGACAAAATACTTTCCTCGGGAACTCCCATTACTTGTTCATGGGGAACTGAAAAGGTATCTCCCACCCTGACTCTAAACTGATGTTCGTCTAAAAAAAGCAGAAATGAAATAAGCAAGGCGACCTTGAATACCGAAATCAAAGAGATCATTCATAATTTCATACTTCCAAGTGGTATCATAAGCACTTTCAAGATCGAAAAAGACAGAAACATGTTCTTTCTTTATAAAAGCTTCTCGAATAAATGTCTCGAATAGGACAAGATGATCAAGAGGGCTTTTTTGTTTTATAAAAGCCACTTTGGACTTGCGTAATCAAATTATTTTTTGTAAAAACCAAACAAGACGGTCATATACCATTCTTCGATGGTTTTGCAAATACAACTTGTTAAAGCTACAGGGCGATAGTTTGAAGGGTTTGTAGAATCTTTACCTGGTTTAGGTATAGGAATCACAATAGCTTCCCGCCAAGAGGCTGGAATTATTCCCGTTTTCCAATTCTGATCATAAATTTCAACTAAACAATGAAGGGAGCGAGATGGTAAACATTAAGGAATTGATATTGGATATTATCAGATCCGACAGCAGTGTCATGACACTTGTATAAAGGGAGGTATCGATGTTTCTGAAACCTAGATAAGAATTACAAAGTGCCGAAAAATAGACTCAAACGAACATTTAAAACTTTAAGTTCGGTCGGGTATTGTCTTGGTGGTAATTTAAAAGACATAAAGTGGCTTTTTGTGGTTATATCGGAAAGGTTCAGCGGAATTCCAGGTTATTTTTAGATATCACGGAATTCGGTTGTCTATATCGAATGACCTCATTTGCATATGACCCTAAGTCAAAAGAAGGTAACAAATTTACTAGCGAAACAGCCAACGTCCTAAATCATGTCACGTGAAAGGCTAAGCGCAAAACTACGGTAAGTGTTTATAATTTAAACTAAATGCAAGGTTCTAACGGTTATTCACGCCACCCGAATGCCCTATAATCTTCGAAAGTGTCTCGGATTAATCTTAAAAAAGATTAATAGCCTACGTAGGCTATTAGGGAAATACCCTGCTTTTTTCTGATAAGCGACCTCAGATTTTTGCAAAACCCCTTTGCGGCATATTATATTCAAATAGTATATCAGAGGAAATAAAAATAATTATAATCTGTGACATGAAAAAAACATCGATACCTACCTTTAAAGCTTTTTTCAACACTTTCACAGAAAAGTCTCCATTGTTGTGTTCCAGGTTCCTGGAAATAAAATTAAGCTTGGTCTTTTCTTTTTCACCTTGAAATTTTTGAAAGGTGGGTGAATAATTAGAAGAGGAGGACGTCTTGGCAAATGTATCTGCTAGTACATTCGCAATGTCATGTTTGGAAGAAACTGATTTATTGTCGTCTGTTTTAAGGTGACCAACACTAAGTGACGTGTTCTTCCCACTGATTTTCCGTACCATATCCAAAGTCTTTTTGACAGATGATCTTGAATTCAATCTAGAAACATACTGCCTCCAAGACGGACGTTTACTTTGTTTAATAGTTCTACGAGCTTTCGCACATGCAATTTTAAACTTGTTAAGATTTTCCTTCGTAGTCCTAAGGCCAAAAGCTCTGAGAGCAGATTTTCTGTCAGCTATAGCCTTTTTACAATCGTCATTAAACCATGGCTTGTTGGGATATTTAGGATCAGGCGATGTTCGAGTAATTGTTGTTCTTTCTGCAGCCGAATAAAGTAAAGATGTAAACAGATCTGCAGAGTTTTCGCAGTCATCAAAGGCTTCAGGATTTATTGACTGCTCGCAGGTAGTTTTAAAACGATCCCGATTAACCTTATGGAGTTGTTCTGATGATCCCGATTCAGAATCATGAATCGGAAAGTGGTCGCTCCCATGAAGATCAGAATCAACTTTCCACGTAAAATGTGGAAAAATATCAGGGCTGTAAATAGTCAAATCCAATGGAGAAAATCTTCCAGTGGCAGGATGAAGATAGGTTGAAGACTTGTTATTCAATAGAACAAGATCATGATTGGTAATGAAATCTTCAACAGATCGGCGTTTGGCGTCAGTGCTGCTACACCCCCATAAGGTATGATGAGAATTAAAGTCCCCAGCAATATGAAAGGTTTAGGTAGTTTGTGGAAGAGATCGTCTAGTTTTCTAATGTCTATGGGAGAACTGGGTGGAAGATAGATTGAACATAATGTAATAGTTTGATGAAGAGACATGCTGACAGCTACTGCCTGCAAAGTGGTGTCTATACAGACATTTCGATGTGGAATGTTGTTATTCACAAGTATAACAACGCCACCAGATTCCTTTTCGTTGCATGTAAAGTTTTTTAGATAGCAAGAATGATATTTCAGTGAAAACTTATGTGTCTTTTAGAAATGTTTCCTGTAAACATACTGCTACTGGTTTATTCTTAGAAACTAACAGATTCAGCTCCTCAAAATTGGCTTTGATGCTACAATTACATTGAATAATATGATTTGCCATTAAAAAAATATTATAAAGTGTATACCACGTAAGAATGGAAATAAGTGATTATTTTTTCACACCACTCAGGTTAATTATATTCGCACCTTGCCTAATTGGATTGGGTTGTGCATGATTGTGATATGTTGAAGAAGAAGGACCTGAAATTGAATCCTCAAGTTCATCCTCAATGCCCTCATCCAATCGCTATAGTGATTGGACGTCGGTATTGGAAAAGGATTTACCTTCTCCAATTGAAGGCGAAGACGAGCTCGCCTTTGAGTGTTTTGCTCCGAATGAGTTGCAGAACATTTACCATTACTAGACTTTTAGTTGCATCCTTTGAAATATTTTGCCTTTGAGTTTTAGCCTCCGTTGCTGACGCTTTACTATCGCAAACTCTCACATTTGACTTCTTAGCTGATGGCTTTTCTCCAGATAAAACTTCACTGAACTTGTCACGGACTTCATGAACCATTTCAGAGAGTATTATTATCATGCGTTCGCATGTAGTGCATTCTTTTGGCTTAGAATTTGGTGTTGGCTCAGGTACCGATTTAGTTTATTAATAAAGGTGTTGGCGTCTTCTCTTGATTCTAATATTTTTCTGGCTTCGAAGTAAGGAACTGATTGTCTACATTTAACCGTCAAAATTTCTTTTTCGACATAATTTTGAACTAGCCGGATGATCCATTCCAAAGTTAAAGCATTTAAAGTCATTCTGACAGGTATCTTCATCATGTTCATCCAAATCTCCAGAAAATGCACATTTTCTACAAATTTAAATTGCTCTACAATTGTTTTCATGATGCCCAAACCTCTTACAGTTGCAAAAACGCATAGGACTGGGAACATAAACATCAACTTGGACGATTTCAAATCCTACTTTAATTTCTGTTGGCAAGGTCGCTTCATCAAATGTCAAGATATAAGTGTTAGTTTGTACGATCTTGAATTTTTTTTTAACATTCAATTCTTACACTTCAGTTACACCTTGAGACCTAAGATTAGTTTAATTTCACTTATTTAATATGAAGACAGTTCCTTGCAACGAATTACACCTTTTGATTGATTTGATTTTACATGGCCGTATACTTTTACCCTCTGACTAACGAATTTTGTGGTTTTTAATAAATTATTTGACTGAGCCCTTTTACAAACTTCAATCAATAAAGAACCATTTTTAAGCTTTTAACTGACTTTGGTGTTCCAATGATTGCTCTGATTAGTTTTTCAATTACGAATGGAGAAAATTCTGCAACTGGCTGATCTGGGTCTTCACTTTCGACCACTATAAATTTTCGAAATGGTGGCAAACTAATATGTTCTTCTTCGGAGTCGGACAAGTAACGCTTGGCTTTTTTTCTGTTGGACCATGATTAAGTTGTAATAGTTCATCAGAAATACTCTTCACCCACCTCGGAGTCCAACAAGGGGGCAAATCATCGGGCTTTTATTCCATCTCGGGAGCGGTTCCAAAAATGTAAAAATCACCGGGCTTTTATTCCATCTTGGGAGCGGTGCCAAAGACGTATAAATGATATACTCGGTGCAAATGGGCTAGATCAAGCAATTCAACCCGATGAGTAGATCAACCAAGCACGAAATAAACACAGGAAAGCAAAACTGTCGATCAAACACCTCCTTTACCCGATTAACCCTTAGGCTACCGCTTTCTGGAACAGAGTATGGATACGATTAAATAAAACTATTTAAAATATACAAACAAGAATGTGCGTGTTTCGTAACCTATATGTTCTATTCCAGTGCTAGGCATGACCAGCCGATTAATCAGACAGGGCCTATCTGACCGCTCGTCTAGTTCAACTCCAGGCCAAAGTGGTGTGTTGCAGAGACGAGGTACTAATCCCTGACCCCAAAACCACCAGGATCCCTTCATCAAACGACACGAGCAACCACCAAAGGCAAATAGGTGGACCCGTTCGGTGGGTCTTACCACTCTGCAGGACGGCAGCCGGCGATTTCTATCCCCCGCCAGCTGGGGGTGTTTTATGAAAAGGGGGGGGTATATGATTTTTAGAGGGGAATTCGGCCCCCACAAAAATCATAAAAAAGGCCTGAATACCCCAGGTTTTTTCCTAAAACAGGCGAGCAAACAAATGTGCAGGTAAAATGGATTGAGTAGGAATTGATGCATTTCACTTCAGTGGAACATATTGCAAGCCCGGTACATGTAATTGTGCCCGTCGTTCAGCCTGCTTTTTCTTACGGCGTGAAAAGTGTTTATCCCGGTCAAACATACAACTTCTTTCCATTCAGGAAATAATTTTGGAGGGAAGTCCTGTATTTGAATCAACTCAACCTCTTTCAAACCAGATCTTACTGGTGGGTGCTGGTTCTAACAAAAAATACATAAAAAAAAAGATGACTTTTATATCACAAGAATGTTGGCATTTTCTTTTCATAATTTCTCCAATCAAATCAAAGCAGCCGCCGTCATAGCGCAGTTGGTAGCGCGTTGGACTGTCAATCTAGAGGTCCCGGGTTCGATCCCCGACGGCGGCACTCTTCCTTTCCGACTATTTGTCTCCCACCAATGGGTCGATAATCGTAGGGAAAGCAGCTGGAGGCTAGGAAAGGATGTGATGGCGGCACTGGTGTGAAAAATACCAGGAAACCATTGTTAGGTGCTCCAGCCGCCGCGATATAACTGAAAGATTGTTGAAAGCGGCGTAAAACCCATTCAAACAATCAAATCAAATCACTGAAAGAACTATAATGTTGGAATGCATTAAATCAAGTACAAACTCGGAGGTACCAACAATTCTTTTCCTTTTGCAGAAAAAAACGGTTTAAGTGAGTCAAGTTTTGTCCCAAAATGTTCGTTTCGTCAACATATTGATAACTTGAGCAATAAGTGCCAAAAAGCTCTAAACCATTTACGGGTCGTATCCAATATGGACTGGGGAGCCGATAAAAAAGTTTTAGTGCGAATTTACAGGTCGCTTGTTAGATCTAAGTTGATTATGGCTGTGCTGTTTATGGCTCAGCACGCCCCTCATACCTTCGTAAACTTGATTCCATTCATAATCAAGGATTGCGCCTGGCATTAGGCGCTTTTAGAACATCACCAGTAAATAGTCTGTATACTGAAGCTAAAGAACCATCTTTAAATCTACGTCGAAAGAAGCTGTCATTGCATTACTATTTAAAACTCCTATCAAATCCTAATAATCCTTCTTACAGAGTTGTGTTTGAATCCAACAACAGAGAAGACTTTGAAAAGAAAAAGAATCCTATACTTCCCTTTAGTTTACGCTGTGAAGCTGATGTAAACGCTCTAGATTTTGATGCCCCCAGCCGGCGGGGGGATAGAAATCGCTGGCTGCCGTCCTGTAGAGTGGTAAGACCCCACCGAATGGGCCCGCCTGTTTGCCGTGGGTGGAGACTCGTACGACCGGAAAAGAGGGTCCTGGTAGTTGAGGGAAGCCCAGGGATCTCCAGCTTCTCAACACACTGCTTTGGCCTCGGCTTCGGTTCAAACGGGAGCCTGGATGGGCCCGGTCTAGGCAATCGGCTGGTCGTTTTAGACTGGGGCATCTGCTTTTGTCATATAAAATATTTTGTCAAATTACAAATGTTCCGTCATTATAATTTTAATGACACATCTATTCACAACTTGTTGTACCAAGTCACTTTGAAATTATTTTGGTATATTAGTTTATTGTAGCTATTTATAAGTGAACAAAAATTACCTGTGTCACACATTATTTTATATTTTAATAGTATTTTAGTCCTTGTCTATATAGGCTCATGGGCTAATTGGGTTGAATGGATTTTCTGATTTGACATTATTTGCACGGCATGATTCTATGTTAGGAGATTGTTCGTGCGATCTCTGTCGAGTCATTTTGTCAGTTCAGCTTGAGTATATTATCTGGGTAGCCCTGGCATGGGGGGCTGGAAACCCGCCCCTTCATGTCCCCTTGTAGGACTCGGTGGAGGGTGGGGCCCGCGGATAATGAATACCTTAACAAAAATATGGATACAAACAACAAAAAACGAAAACCCGACGACACCGAATCAATTGAAACGGGACCTTTTCTTTCTAGTTCAACTACGGCACGTAAAACTCAACAAACTTTTCAGAGGTTTTTAGTAATAGACTCCTCCGACAAAAATAAATCTCTTTCAAAATTATCTCCTTTTGTAATCGAAAAAGTAATTAAATCTGTGATTAGTGAAGCGAAATCCCTTAAAAAATTGAAATCAGGTAGCCTTCTTCTAGAAGTAAGTAAACCGGCACAGGCTGACAATCTCATGAAATTAGAAACCTTTTTTGGCATTCCCGTTACTTGTTCACCGCACTCAACTCTGAATACATCCAGAGGAGTCATTAGATCAAGAGATTGTGCAGACATTACAGAAGAAGACCTTTCAACATCAAGAAAATGTCCAGTATGGAAAAAAGAAAAGGAGATTGTTACCATAAAATATAAAGAAGGATTGTCTTTCCCTGAAGCAAGAAAAGTAGTTGAAAATCGGGTTAATCTTACTAACTCTTATGCAAATGCTGTGAAGCCCACAACGGACAATAAAGAACCAAAAGGTTGCACAAACTGTAAAGATCTCTTTGGAAAATTATGTCTTCTCTTCCCCGAAAAAAAGGAGGAAATTGCCAAATTATTCCCATCTGTTTTAATTTCACCTAATCCAAAAGTACCCAATACCGTTAATCCATCTAGTACTTCGGGAAAACACCTTCCAAACCAATCTACTACATTAAGTACCAGCAATAAAACTTCATCTTCATCCGTATCTAACATTTCAAAGCCTAGACCTCAAGACACAAAAAATACATCCATTTCTGAAATAGATAGAATAGAACTCTTAGATAAAGTCGAGATGGTAAAACGTAAAAAGGCCCAAATGCAGCAAGAGAAATTAAATCATCCAGCTAGTAAAGTATCCGAGGATAATGATACAAGCTCGGCCGTCAAACCCCCTAGGAGCAGAACTTCGTCTCCTAGGGCGACATCATCTAATCGCCAGCCAAAGGGATCTTAGGATCCTGTTAAACAATACAACCGCTACCACTGTCTTGAAGAAGACATGGTAACGGAAGATACAGAGGATGCAGATTCTTCCAAAGAGAATAAGCGAGGCAAAAATATAATAGATCTTTCTCACATAAACAAATAAATTTCATACTTCCAATACTAATTAGTATATATTTCCCCCTTAATTTTACTATGGCGAACAAAATCATTCAATGGAATTGTCGCAGCATCAAAGCTAATTCTGAAGAAATGAATCTATTAGTTTCTAATGGAAAGCCAGTTGCAATCTGTTTGCAAGAGACCTTTTTAAAAGATACTGACAAATTCTCTTTAAAGTATCACTCTTGCTATTTTAAAAATTTTGAAGGTATTGAGAAAGCTTCGGGCGGTGTCGGAATCATTGTTAACAACGGTGTTCCTCATCGCACTATTCCTCTTAATACTACGCTACAAGCTGTTGCTGTTAGCGTATCTATAAATAAAACAATAACACTGTGTTCAATCTATCTTCCACCTAGTTCTCCCATCAGCCGTAGGAAACTAGACGATCTTGTCGAACAATTACCCAAGCCTTATATATTAATGGGAGATTTTAATTCTCACCACACGCTTTGGGGATGTTCCCATACAGACAACAAAGGTCGTATTATTGAAGATTTCATATCAAATCATGATCTTGTTTTATTAAATGATAAATCTTCCACGTATCATCATCCAGCAACTGGTTCATATTCTTCACTGGATTTGACTATTTGCACTCCAGACATTTTCCCGGCTTTTAGCTGGAAAGTGGACTCTGATCTTCATGGTAGTGACCATTTTCCTATTCATATATCTGAATTAGGACCTTCGGTTCAAGACCGCCCAAGACGTTGGAAACTCCATAAAGCTAATTGGGGTTTATTCAAAACTACCTGCGAACAGTCAATAAATCCAGAAGCTTTTGACGATTGTGGAAACCCCGCAGAGCTTTTCACATCTTTACTTTATTCGGCTGCTGAGGGATATATCCCAAAAACTTCGCCTGACCCTAAATTTCCAAACAGACCATGGTTTAACGAAGATTGCAAAAAGGCTATAGATGAGCGAAAATCTGCTCTAAGGTCATTTGATCTGAGACCTACAAAGGAAAATTTATACAAGTTCAAAATTGCACGCGCGAAAGCTCGTCGAACTATTAAACAAAGCAAACGTTCGTCTTGGAGACAGTATGTTTCTGGATTGAATTCCAGATCATCTGTCAAAAAGACATGGGATATGGTGAGGAAAATCAGTGGGAAGAACACGTCACTTGGTGTTTGTCATTTAAAAACTGATGATGATACCTCTGTTACTTCCAAACATGACATTTCTAATGCCTTGGCAGATACTTTTGCCAAGAAATCCTCTTCTTCGAATTACACCTCCACATTTCAAAAATTTCAAGCTGAAAAGGAAAAGTCTAAGCTTAATTTCAGTTCTAAGAACTTAGAACACTACAATAGAGACTTTTCAGTTAAGGAGTTGAAGAAGGCTTTAAAAAAGTGTCATGACACTGCGGTAGGATCTGATAATATTCATTATCAATTCCTTAAACACTTGCCGTCTCGTTCGCTCAATTGTTTACTTCGAATCTTTAATCAGGTTTGGCAAACGGGAATACTTCCATCATCTTGGCGGGAAGCCGTTGTCATTCCAATACCTAAGCCAGGTAAAGATTCTACAAATCCTTCAAACTATCGCCCTATAGCCTTAACTAGTTGTATTTGTAAAACCATGGAAAGAATGGTTAACGACCGCCTTGTTTGGTTTCTTGAAAAGAACAACCTTATCACGTCAGTCCAAAGCGGCTTTCGTAAACAGAGAAGCACTCTTGATCATCTTGTCCGCTTCGAGACCTTTATTCGAGAAGCTTTTATAAAGAAAAAACATGTTGTTTCTGTCTTTTTCGATCTTGAAAGTGCTTATGATACCACTTGGAAGTATGGAATTATGAATGACCTCTTTGATTTCGGTATTCGAGGTCGCCTTGCTTATTTCATTTCTGCATTTTTAGACGAACGTCAGTTTAGAGTCCGGGTCGGAGACACTTTCTCAGATCCCCATGAACAAGAAATGGGAGTTCCCCAGGGATGTATTTTGTCCGTGACACTATTTAGTGTCAAAATTAATAACATTGTTAAAACTGTTTGTCCTGGCGTTGAATGTTTCCTTTATGTTGATGATTTCTGTATCTGTTACAAATCAAAACATATGTGTACAATTGAAAGGCAACTACAACAGGTCTTAAATAATCTTTCTAAATGGTCGAATGAAAACGGCTTTAAGTTTTCCAAGACAAAAACCAAATGTATGCACTTTTGTCAATCACGGAAATTGCACCCTGATCCCGAATTAAAGCTAGACGGAGTGCCAATAGAAGTTGTTCCAGAATTCAAGTTTTTAGGACTTCTCTTCGACTCTAAACTTTCGTTTCGTCCACACATTGATAACTTGAGCAATAAGTGCCAAAAAGCTCTAAATCTTTTACGTGTCGTGTCCAGTATGGACTGGGGAGCCGATAAAAAAGTTTTATTGCGACTTTACAGGTCGCTCGTTAGATCCAAGTTGGATTATGGCTGTGCCGTTTATGGCTCAGCACGCCCCTCATACCTTCGTAAACTTGATTCTATTCATAATCAAGGATTGCGCCTGGCATAAGGCGCTTTTAGAACATCTCCAGTAAATAGTTTGTATATTGAAGCTAATGAACCATCTTTAAATCTACGTCGAAAGAAGCTGTCATTGCAATACTATTTAAAACTCCAATCAAATCCTAATAATCCTACTCACCGAGTTGTGTTTGAACCCAAGCACAGAGAAGACTTTGAAAAGAAAAAGAATCCTATACTTCCCTTTATTTTACGTTGTGAAGCTGATGTAAACGCTCTAGATTTTGATCTAGAAGACGTGGCAGAACACATTGTTCCTAATGTTCCCTTGTGGACCTGCAAAAGCCCCACGTTTCTTTACGATCTCGCTTCCAGCAAAAAGGATACAACAGATCCAACCGTTTTTAAAACTAAGTTTCTAGAAATTAAAGAGAGATACGCTTCGTACCAAGAGATTTATACTGATGGTTCGAAGATCGATGAAAAAGTTGCCTCAGCCACTATATTAGAAGGCGAAAAGTATCAATTCCGTTTACCGAACAACTCTTCTATTTTTTCAGCCGAGCTTAAGGCGATTGATCTCGCACTCTATCATATAATTGCAGAGCGCTTCTCAAGCTACATTCTTTTCACTGACTCTATGTCAAGTATGCAAGCGATTGAACATGAGAAAACTGACAATCCCCTTACAGTTAGATTATTAGATAAAATGGCTGAACTTCATGATGTTGATATCGTTTTTTGCTGGCTCCCTAGCCACATTGGTATTCGTGGTAATGAAGAGGCAGATAAGGCTGCCAAGGAGGCATTATCACTTGATGTTTTACCTTTTGAAGTTCCTTTTAATGATTTTAAACCGTTGATAAATAGTTTTATTCATGATGTATGGCAGAATTGTTGGAACGATCCTGCAAACAAATATAACAAACTCTACACAATTAAACAGGATCTTGGTGAATGGCTACCTAGCTATAGATCAAATCGCCGTGAAGAAATTGTTTTGGCCCGTTTACGCATAGGCCATACGCATCTGACGCATTCATTTCTTCTTAAAGGAGACGAACCTCCAATGTGTATTCCATGCGACGCTCCTCTTACTGTCAAACATATTTTTATAGATTGTATTGATTTTTCTATGTACAGAGATCAATATTTCAAGGCTGACAGTATGAGGCAGCTATTTGAAAGCGTCAGAATCGAACTTATTTTTGATTTCCTGAAAGCCATCAATTTGTATAGCAAAATATGATTTTAGGTGCTTGTAAACAATTTATAGACCTATTCATGATTGTCTAGATTTTTATTGTTCGTATAGATCGGTTTTAGTTATTGATTGTTAGTTATATCTACCATTGTTATTTGATTCTACATTTTACTGTTTCAATCCATCTTCATTTTTACTCAAAGGCACTTTTCCATTTACTTGTTATGCGCCCAACATGACCTTAGTTGTCGACGGGCCATAAAACTCTATTCATTCATTCATTCTAGATTTTGATCTAGAAGACGTGGCAGAACACATTGCCCCTGATGCTCCCTTGTGGACATGCAAAAGCCCCACGTTTCTTTACGATCCTGCTTCCAGCAAAAAGGATACAACAGATCGAACCGTTTAAAAACTAAGTTTCTAGAAATTAAAGAGAGATACGCTTCGTACGAAGAGATTTACACTGATGGTTCCAAGATCGATGAAAAAGTTGCCTCAGCCACTATATTAGAGAGCGAAAAGTACCAATTCCGTTTACCAAACAACTCTGACAATCCCTTTATAGTTAGATTATTAGATAAAATGGCTGAACTTCATGATGTTGATCTCGTTTTTTCTGGCTCCCTAGCCACATTGGTATTCGTGGTAATGAAGAGGCAGATGAGGCTGCCAAGGAGGGATTATCACTTGATGTTTTACCTTTTGAAGTTCGTTTTAGGGATTTTAAACCGTTGATAAATAGTTTTATTCATAATGTATGGCAGAATTATTGAGACGATCCTGCAAACCATGATAACAAACTTTACACAATTAAACAGGATCTTGGTGAATGGCTACCTAGCTATAGATCAAATCGCCGAGAAGAAATCATTTTGGCCCGTTTACGCATAGGCCATACGCATCTGACGCATTCATTTCTTCTTAAAGGAGAAGAGGATCCAATGTGTATTCCATATGACGCTCCTCTTACTGTCAAACATATTTGTATTGACTGCATTGATTTTTTCGATGTCAGAGAAAGATATATCAAGGCTGACAGTATGAGGCAACTTTTTGAAAGCGTCAGAATCGAACTTATATTTAATTTCCTGAAAGCCATCAATTTGTACAGCAAAATATGATTTTAGTTCCTTGTAAGCAATTTATAGACCTGTTCTTGATTGTCTAGATTTTTACTTTTCATATGGATCGGTTTTAGTAATTGATTGTTAGTTATAACTCTACTATTGTTATTTGATTCTACATTTACTGTTTAAATCCATCTCCGGTTTTACTCAAAGGCACCTTTTCATTTACTTGTAATGCGCCCAACAAGACCTTAGTTGTCGACGGGCCATAAAACACTATCCCAAAATGCAGAAACATTTGACAACTGAATCAGCAGAATATTTGTCATAAGCTGTTTTCCATAAAAACTAAACATTTGGTTCTTTATTAATCGTTGTCATAATAACCATGGCAAAATTGCATTTAAATAAAAAAAGCACTGGATGCACTAATTGTGAGTGAGTATTTATTTTGAAAATACAGCTTGTCTTATTATCAATTATTTTTTCATAGTACTTGATGTTATTTCAATATATTTACGGCAGTTCTATGTCAAATTGAGAATCATAGAATTAAGACTAAGGAAAAGAAATTTAGGTTTCTAAAATAATCATTTTTAGCGTTTTTTTTTTTTTAGGAAAAACCGGTATTTCATATCGATCAACCGGAAACAAGTTCTCACACATTCCCGCCCATTTCCACGCATGCTCATAAACGTGAAGTGAAAATCTATGTGATCGCCTCCATCTTGATTCATCGCTGATGAAGAAAATAACTTACTTGTTGAATTCCAACAGCCTCCTTTTAGTCATGAATATCCAGGAAAATGGTTTAAAACTTAATATATCCATGGTAAATTGTCTAATGAATTTGCAAAATGAGAGAAATAATTTCCTCGCGTTTCAAGATAGAATCTAGGTCAGTGGTTGGTGGAGTAGGCGAATATATGTAAACTGTCTGCTAGTGATTTGACCTGGCAGGGCTAGGCAAATTTACACCCTGTATACACAGTATATGTAACACGTTACAACCCTGTTATAGAGGCGATTGAAGCGCCTATTAACCCCATCGAATAAATCGCCCTTTAGCCTCTCGAATTCGACTAAATCTTTGAAACGTAGCTACTTCAATTGTGATAAGAATGTTAGCTTTAATTTCTTGACCTTTTATCATTCAACCTTTTACCACCCAACCACAAATTTTCACGCACTAAAGAAGAAAACGTTGCGATTAATTCAAAATAGCGATTTCGGTAAACAGTAATGGGTCATGATTGATTGAATAGGCTTTAACGCAACTTTTGATAATATTTCAGTTATATCGGGGCGGCTGGAGCTCCTAACCATGGATTCCTGGTGGTTCACACACAAATACTACCACTACATCCTTATCGAGACTCCAGCTGCTCCTCCTACTTAGGTGTACGATTTACTCCACTCATATTGATGAAATATGCTCGTATTATTGAGCGCGGTTACTGATAAACCAGCAAAACCGCTCTCAGGACTTTCAGTCCTTTGATTTCCATCTTTTATTACATTAGAATTTAAGCATGAAAATGAAATGATTAGCAGACAGGAGGCGTTCGACGCCGTAAAATCCATCTGGATCCGCCACAAGTAGTGTGATCCCCTCTGAATCCGTCACTGCATGGGCTACCCACACGTTATGATAAAGTCGTGCTAGATTTGGTTCAACTCAAATAAATTTTCTCTAACACTACCAGTGTTCAATCTAGAGCGCGCCATTGCGCCATTGGCCAACTAAAATCGCTTTGGGCGCAATAGAATTTAAATCCCGGGCCCATCGGGCGCACTCGCCACTCGATCCCGAAAATTACATTCTGGTCGTAAAAATCCATTGGGTTTTTCCTTGCCGCTCTTTACGAAAAAAAACGAACCCCGTCAGTTACCATAGAGATGTGGAATCTATTCAGCCTCCGTTTTGACAAAAAAAATGAAACGAATTTTTGAATATTTTGGGGGCGCAAGTGCGCCGAAAACACCTAAATTTGCCGAGAAACCATCGCTTGATACCACCACGACCCAAAACGAATCGGCAACAGCATCCACGAGTGGAGAAACGCAATCGGTGTCGGCTAAAAAACGCGATTTTCAACGTAAGTGGCTAGATGACTCGCGTTTCAAAAGCTGGCTAACATTTGACGATGAGAAAAATATCATGCAGTGTAGATCATGTATATCTACTGGAAAACGAAATCCATTTGTCACTGGGTGTCAAAATTTTAAAACATCAACCCTTGATCGACACATGTCCTCGGCAGATCACTTGAATTCCTTACTCGATAGAAAACAAGCTGACAGATTAAAGAATACAGTACACTCATTTTATTCCATGATTTATACTCACCTGATGGAAATATACATAAGGATATTATTTCGTATGAAACAACTCGATCCGCAGAATAAACATAATAAAGCGTCTATCGATCCCGATATCCATCATATCTATGTAGACGCTACCTGTCATTCAGTTTTATTTCCGGCGTGAAACTGTTAACATCGGTTCGCATTTCGTGGTCAGTTATTACTTTGGGCCACGTGTTTGAACTTTAGTTTTTAGTGAATTTATTTTTCACTTTTGTTATCCGTATTATGGCGGAAGAACAGCATTGCTCCGGCAATAATTCAGATTCGGACGTTGCTGAGTCTTCGGTATCTGTTGCGACAGAGGAATTGAAAACTCAGACGAGCAAGTCAAAAAAACTTGCAAGGACGCCACGTGCTTCGAAAAAGGACTTGGATGTTTTATCCTCGAAGGTAGATAAGCTCTTTTCTTATTTCCAGAGTTTGTCGGATACTGCTGTTTCAGACAGGCAGAGACCGCCAGTCCCGAGGGAAACTGCCGTTTTTGACGGGCAGAGACCTGTTGAGGGAGTAAGACTTGAGGACACTGTTTTTGAGCAGAGACCCAGAGAAAGCACTAATGTAATATCTCACAGAGTGCCCCTATCTAGTAGAAACACATACTGTCTTAGTGAACAGGATGACATTGTGTCTTTACAGCCAGGTCAGAAGGAATTGACTGACCTCTTGGGCTCATAGGATGGTGACAACAGGTCATGCAAATCAGAGGACTGCGACATTGATAGTGATCGTTTCACAAAGTACTCTGCCAACACAAACAGACTTTTGGCTGCCATGTTTGGCGATGATGCAGTTACTAAGCCCACTAAGAATTTGTCGGGCATTACCTTGGATGAATCTCAGATTGCTGTCATTAAGGAATCGTGGCGGTCTGAGGACCCTTTGAGACTTACCGCTTTTAAAGACTCATACAGAGCAGCCTTTCCTATTGCTGATAGTGATGATGACATGTTGAAGGTGCCAAGCCTTGATGACATCATTGATCATCTGCTGTTGAAACGTTATGGTACTAAGGCCATTTCTAAATCATCATTACACTCTCAACCTTTGAAGAGTATTGAAAAACTTGCCTACCAAGGACAGATGTCGGCTAGAATGGGCATGATAATTAACATTTACATTCAACAAGCATTAGGCAACCTACTTTCTTTACTACAGGAGAAAGACTTTAATACAGACCAGTGCATACAATGTGTACGGGACATTTTTGCAATGAGTACAAAGACTTTAGATCAGAGTGCCAGAAGTGGGTCGTTCCATCATTTGATTAGACGTAGGTCAGCCTTGGCAGACACGGGTATGATAGATTTTAAAGATCTCAAGGCATCTCTTTGGAATTTGCCCCTTTCCCATACTGGTGTATTTGGGGAGGGACTTGAAAAGAAATTAAAGGACAGACAAGAGATTAACAAACAAATTGGGGATCTTTTACCAGAAGTTGGACGTAAAAGAAAGACTTTTACTCCAGAGACACAAAATAAACATTGGAAACGTCCGAGATTTAGTGAGGAGAAGTCATACCCTCAAAACTATCAGAGGAAGCCTCAGTACAGTCGGAGTTCCTCTTACACTATTCCGAAGCGTTCTGCTACGGTGATATCTAATTCAACACCGGTGAGTACTTTTCGTGCCAAACCTCAATCAAAATGACGTTTTAATGCTAAGGCCAGAGATACCAGTTGAGGGTCGTTTGAAATTCTTTCATCAAAAGTGGGAAGAAATAACACAAGACAAGTGGGTCTTGGATACAGTTCATTGGGGTTACAAATTGGAATTCATAACAAAACCAAAATTCAATGGTGTCAAAGAAACCAAAGTAAGCAAAGAAAAGTTACCTTTTATTCAGCAGGAGGTAAAAGAATTGTTAGAGAAAGGGGCTATTCAAGTAGTGCCGCCAAGTCAGATCGAGTCAGGGTTCTACAGTACGCTTTTTCTAGTCCCCAAGAAAACTGGAGGTCTAAGACCAGTCATAAATCACAGACCCTTAAACAGGTATCTCAAACGGCAACATTTCAAAATGGACAGCATGAAATCAGTTCTAGATCTAGTTCAGTTAGGAGATTTCGCAGTGTCTATAGACCTGAAGGATGCATACTTTCATATCCCAATCTTTCAAGGTCATCACAAATTCCTACGATTCTGCGTAGAGGGGATTGCTTACCAGTGGGTCTCGCTACCATTTGGTCCGACTTCAGCCCCTCGGGTCTTCACGAAAATTGTCACAGTAGTGGCAGCATACGTTCGGAAGCTAGGTCTCAGACTAGCCATCTATCTCGACGATTGGTTAGCACTTCAGGGCTTGAGACATCTTTTGTTAGAAAATCTTTGGACATTGCTAAATCTTCTGATGGAACTAGGTTTCATTGTGAATGTAAAGAAATCTCAATTGGTTCCTTCTCACATAATAACCTACATAGGGGGTGTGTTCAATCTGCAGCTAGGCCTAGTCTCCCCTACGTTAGACAGACAACAGAAAATTTGCATGTCTGTAAATCACATATTATGCAACAAAACAGCAAAAGCATTATTATACCTTCAATTACTAGGTCTCATGGCTTCATGCATCGAATTGATTCCGTTTGCAAGACTTCATATGAGGCCTGTTCAATTGCATCTTCTGTATTTCTGGAAGCCAAGTTCCGGGGATACAGAGGCCCTTATCCCTTGTACTCAACAGCTTCAAGATCATTTGAAATGGTGGTTACAGGAAGCAAACATTGCAAAGGGAAAATCCTTTCTACCCTGGGTAGCAAACAAGGTCATTCAAACAGATGCCTCCTTACAGGGTTGGGGGGGGTTGTTTAGAGAACAAGATAGTGCAGGGTCGCTGGTCTCGGGATCAAGTCAATTTGCACATAAATTGCTTGGAAATGGAAGCAGTCTGTTTGACTCTAACAAACTTCTTGAAAGAACTGTCTGGTCAGAAAGTACTAGTACGGTCAGACAATATGACTGTAGTGCAGTATATAAACAAACAAGGTGGAACGAGATCACCGTCCCTGTGTTGTCAAGCGTGGGAAGTGTGGCAATTAGCAATCAAGAACAAAATATCGTTGAAAGTAGCCCATATAGCCGGGAAGCTAAATATTTTGCCAGACCTCTTGAGCCGTTTTCAAATCCGCCCAACAGAATGGACTCTGAGCGACAATGTCATTCAGAAGATATTCTGTCGGTGGGGATTTCCGAACATGGATCTATTTGCATCGAGACACAATCACAAGGCTCCGATATTTTGTTCTTGGATGCCGTGTCAGCAAGCATTTGCAATAGATGCTCTAAGCATCCCATGGGGAGGGATGTTTGCGTATGCATTCCCTCCAATTTGTCTGTTACTGAAAGTTTTACAACATATGAGAATGTTGTAGTGCAAACTGATTTTGATTGCTCCGTTTTGGCCTCGTCGTCCGTGGTTTCCGGATCTGTTACAGTTGTCAGTAGCGGAACCAATTCTACTGCCCAACTCTCCCTGGCTACTTCAACAGCCCAGGTGTCGCATTTTCCATCCCAATCCAGCAGTATTCAATCTCGCTGCATGGATGTTATCAACAGACAGTTTAGATCAAAAGGTTTTTCTAAAAGGGTTACCAAATTACTTACAGCAAGTTGGAGATCGGGTACCCAAAAAGACTATACTTCCAAATTTAGGAAATTCAGTAGCTGGTGTACTTAAAGGAAAATTGATAAGTATTCGGCATCTTTAGTTGATTGTGCTGAATTCTTATCGAATCTTTACTCCGAGGGTCTGCAATATAGAACAATAGCAGGGTACAGGTCTATGTTGTCAGCTGTTTTACCCCCTATAGGCAATTTACCAGTAGGGCAACATCCCTACATTATCAGGCTTTTAAGAGGTGTCTTTAACACAAGACCACCTGTTACAAAGCTATTACCAGAATGGGATTTACCTAAGGTTCTCAAGGCTATTCAGAGATACCCATATGAGCCTATGAGTAAGACTTCGTTGAAATATGTAACTCAAAAGACTGTTTTTCTTACAGCCATTACGACGTACAGGCGGGTTGGAGACTTCCAAACGTTAAGACTAGGGGAAGGATCAGTCACAGTACAGTCTAAGGGAGTTACTTTTCTGCGCCATGGACTTTCGAAACAAGACAGACCAGGCCACATATCAGGCAAGATTTTTGTCCCTGCATTCTCTCAGAACAAGTTATTAGATCCTAAGAGAGCTTTAGCCATTTACTTAAGGAAAACGGAACAATTTCGAGACAAAGATGGCAAGGATGAGACCTCGTTATTCCTAACTATTAATAAGCCACATGGGAAAGCTTCAGCCAGGACTTTATCTTCTTACATTGTCAAAACTATTCAAGAGGCATATGAAGAGCCAAAGAAGAAAGTTAAAGCTCATTCCACTAGAGCAATTGGCCCATCTTGGGCTCTTTTTAATGGAGCATCTATTAGATCTATTTTAGATGCAGCTGACTGGTCAAGGGAAAGTACCTTTCTCAGATTTTACCTGCGTGACATCAGTGATCATTCTAAGACTTTAACAGAAGATGTACATACAAGTTGATAAAGAAACAGGAAGTTTTATATACCGGCGGATCCGCTGGGCATGTTTTACAGTGTTTTGGACAGGTTATTTTACATGGCATAATGTCCATTCATGTCAGTGGGATTGTATTCATGGTGTAAGAAATTACTTGTTAGTCCAAGTAGGACATTGTTGTGAATTAATCAGAGAAATCACACACTGGTGTATATTAGATTGTCACTCAAGAAGAGGAGACAGATTTATTAGGGATAGATACATGACCTCAACCAATAGGTAAGACTGCTTTGTAATCTATCCTTATGTATATTTCCATCAGGTGAGTATAAATCATGGAATAAAATTTGTAAATTTGGTTACAAGTTATAATTTTATGAATGGATTTATACTCACCTGATGGACTACCTCCCACCTCCCCTCATGTATTTAGGTTTAGGGTGGGTTAACATTTTCACTTCATAAAACTGAATGACAGGTAGCGTCTACATAGATATGATGGATATCGGCTTTATTATGTTTATTCTGCGGATCGAGTTGTTTCATACGAAAAAATATCCTTATGTATATTTCCATCAGGTGAGTATAAATCCATTCATAAAATTATAACTTGTAACCAAATTTACAAATTGTATGATAAAAAAGAGCAGGCTATTATTTGTGCATTAAGGTCGGTCTATTGGCTTTGTAAGGAGCAAATTGCAACTATGAAGTACAGCTCACTTCTAGATTTTCTAAAACTGCAGGGGTGCCCAAACATTGAAAATTTATACTCCGGTGACAATGCCAGCTACCAATCAGATCGTGCTGCAGTAGAATTTCAGGATGCAATTTGTAGGGTAATTGAAAAAGACTTGAAAGAAAAAGTTTCATCCTCAAATATTGTGTCTCTTATGTGTGATGAAAGTGATGACATAACAGTTAACAAAAAGCTGGTGGTAATTGCAAGATTTATTCCAAAAGGGGGAGACTTTGAGCCTGTCACTCTTTACTTGGATAATGTTTCTATTGACAAAGGAGATGCAGAGACAGTTTATAATAATTTAAAATCTTCTGCCCTCAGCAAAGGTATAGATATGAAAAAGGTCATGTATTTTGGATCAGACGGGGCATCTGTCATGACGGGTCATAAATCTGGGGTGATAGCAAGACTTTGTGAAGATCAGCCTTATGTATTAAACATTCACTGTATGGCACACAAACTTGCACTTTGTACTAGTCAGGCTGCAGAGAGTGTCACTTTCTTAAAGAAATACAAGGAGGCTCTGAAAAATCTATTCTATTACTTTAAGCATTCCTCCCTACGTACAGCCAATCTGTCCAAAATTGAAGAAGTTCTTAATGACAAGAAGTTGAAAATAAAGGAGGTTCACTCAGTAAGATGGTTTGCATTTTACAGTGCATTAGAAGCCATATTCCATACCTGGGGTTCATTGGTTACTTTCTTTGAACAGGAAAAACAGGCAGAAAAGGGAGGAACAGCCAAAGGTATCCATTCTCAGCTCACACAGTTTGAATTTGTTGGAGTGACATATCTTTTGATGGACATTATGCCAGTACTGACCAAACTTAGTCTGTCTTTCCAAAAGAAGGATATAGACATTTCAGTTGTCCAGCCGCTTATCATGTCTACAATTTCTCAGTTAGAATATCTGACAAAGAATGATGGACATTACATGGGCCTTTTGCAGTCAGCTATTACAGATAACCATCTTAACATCAGGGGTCATACAATATCAGCAACAAATAACAAACAAACACATTTACAAAACATTAGAAGTGAATTTATTGAGAAAATAATCGCACAACTAAATTGCAGATTTCCCCAGCAGGACACATCTATCATCAGTTCTCTGGCAGTTCTTGGACTTAGAGGAATATCATTTGTTGCCAAGGACAAACTGCCAGATCATGGAAAAGATGAACTTCAGCATCTCTGTGAAACATATGGTACCCTGAAGAGAGATCAACAGCCATACATTAATGGAGATCAAATAAAACATGAATGGGATATCCTGAAACCTTTGGTCATTCAACAGAAATACCCAACAGATAACATATACACACTATGGAAAATCCTCTACAAACACCACAGAGATCTCATTCCAAACTTAATAAATCTTGCCTTGATTGCTCCTCTTCAGACAGCTGACTGCGAGAGAGGCTTTTCCACCCAGAACGACATAAAAACGGCAGCCAGAAATAGGCTGTCACCTGATAGACTCAATAAATTAATGAGGATATCCTTACATAAGGACAGTGTCACTGATTTTGATTTTACAATGGCAGTGAGAGAGTGGAAATCTGCCAAAGACAGAAGAGCTTTTATGCATACTTCCTAGGTTAAGAAGCTAACCCTTTAGCAAGACGTGTGTGTTCCCACAGTGGCCATATCAAAACAAACTAGTCTTTAAACATTCTATTCAATAATATGACTGTTACTGTTATTGTTTCTTTTAAACTTGGACGGCATCCATTCTAATGTACAATAGTTTTACTAGTATATTGACTTTATTTATCATCAGTCCGATAAAAGGGTAAAAACTTATTAATTCTTATTTTGTTGATGGCCCCTGTTTTTTTCAAATGGCCCCCTACTTTAGAGGCAATGGGCCCGATTGGCCCCCTGTGATCGAAAGCTAGATTGAACACTGCACTACAGAATAAATTTGGTCGAGGACTCTAAAACTGAAATCTGATGTCATCAATTAAAATTGTCGTCTGCTTTTGTTTGTTTGTTTGAATGGGGTTTTACGCCGCTTTCAACAATCTTTCAGTTATATCGCGGCGGCTGGAGCACCTAACAATGGAATCCCAGTATTTCTCACACCAGTACTACCATTACATCCCTTCCTAGCCTCCAGCTGCTATCCCACATAGGTCTTCAATTATCGACCCATTGGTGAGAGACAAATAGTCGGAAAGGATGAGTGCCGCCGTCGGGGATCGAACCCGGGACCTCTAGATTGACAGTCCGACGCGCTACCAACTGCGCTATGGCGGCGGCATTGTCGTTCGCAAATTATCTCACAATAAATCATATAACGTTCTTACCAGCGCCTGTGCCATATATAGCCTCTTTTTTTTATTTATCACGTATGTTATAGACATCTGGATCTTAAAGCTTTTCTTACTTCGTCTACCTCTCTATTGGTCCTGACAAAGCCGCGATATGAGGAAACACCATCCTACAAATTTGACCAAGCGGGGGCAGTCATTTTGGATTTTGTTTCAGACCTGATCCGAAAGTATCTAAACAAAAGTCATGAATTATTCATATGCCATTAAGTCTCATGAATTATTCATATCCTTCTAGCGGGGCTCCTTTTCCTAGTAAAATTCTGAGGTCGCTTATCAGAAAAAGCAGGGTATTTCCCTAATAGCCTACGTAGGCTATTGATCAATTTTTAGATTAATCCGAGACAGTTGCGAAGTTTATAGGGCATTCATGTGGCGCGAATAACCGTCGGAACCTTGCAATTAGTTAAAATTACATCAAACCAACGTCATCGTTACGTCATCAGGAGTTATGATCGCTAGCCGGTCTGTAAATATCAGTCCAAACTGTCGTAAGCGTTATTACCAATATAAACACTTACCGTAGTTTTGCGCATGATTTAGGACGTTTGGCCCCCAGCCGGCGGGGGGATAGAAATCGCTGGCTGCCGTCCTGTAGAGTGGTAAGACCCCACCGAATGGGCCCGCCTGTTTGCCGTGGGTGGAGACTCGTACGACCGGAAAAGAGGGTCCTGGTAGTTGAGGGAAGCCCAGAGATCTCCAGCTTCTCAACACGCTGCTTTGGCCTCGGCTTCGGTTCAAACGGGAGCCTGGATGGGCCCGGTCTAGGCAATCGGCTGGTCGTTTTAGACTGGGGCATCTGCTTTTGTCATATAAAATATTTTGTCATATTGCAAATGTTCCGTCATTATAATTTTAATGACACATTTATTCACAACATGTTGTACCAAATCTCTTTAAAATTATTTTGGTATATTAGTTTATTGTACCTATTTGTAAGTGAACAAAAAATTGCCTGTGTCACACATTATTTTATATTTTAATAGTATTTTAGTCCTTGTCTATATAGGCTCATGGGCTAATTGGGTTGAATGGATTTTCTGATTTGACAATTATTTGCACGCCATGATTCTATGTTAGGAGATTGTTCGTGCAATCCCTGTCGAGTCATTTTGTCAGTTCAGCTTGAGTATATTATCTGGGTAGCCCTGGCATGGGGGGCTGAAAACCCGCCCCTTCATGTCCCCTTGTAGGACTCGGTGGAGGGTGGGGCCCGCGGATAATGAATACTTTAACAACAAATATGGATACAAACAACAAAAAACGAAAACCCGACGACACCGAATCAATTGAAACAGGACCTTGTCATTATAATTCAACTACAGCACGCAAAACTCCACAGACTTTTCAAAGGTTTTTAGTAATAGACTCCTCCGACAAAAATAAATCTCTTTCAAAACTATCTCCTTTTGTAATTGAAAAAGTAATCAAATCTGTGATTGGTGAAGCTAAATCCCTTAAAAAATTGAAATCAGGTAGCCTTCTTCTAGAAGTAAGTAAACCGGCACAGGCTGACAATCTTATGAAATTAGAAACCTTTTTTGGCATTCCCGTTACTTGTTCGCCGCACTCAACTCTGAATACATCCAGAGGAGTCATTAGATCAAGAGATTGTGCAGACATAACAGAAGAAGAAATGTTAATAGAATTAAAAGATCAGGGTGTTATTGAGGTCAAGCGCATTTCTGTGTTTCGAGATGGTGAAAAGAGGAAAACAAACACATTCATTTTAACTTTTGACTCTGCAATATTACCAAAAACAATAAAAGTAGGCTATTTGAGATTAAACGTTGACCTGTATATACCAAATCCGTTACAATGCTATAAATGCTATCAATATGGTCATCATGAAAAGAAATGTCGTGTAGTCGAAGATGATTTATGTCGTCGCTGTGGAGAAGTAGAATACAAACATCCATCAGTTGATTGTTTCAAAGAAATGAAATGTATCAATTGTGGCGGTGAACACCTTTCAACATCAAGAAAATGTCCAGTATGGAAAAAAGAAAAGGAGATTGTTACCATAAAATATAAAGAAGGATTGTCTTTCCCTGAAGCAAGAAAAGTAGTTGAAAATCGGGTTAATCTTACTAACTCTTATGCAAATGCTGTGAAGCCCACAACGGACAATAAAGAACCAAAAGGTTGCACAAACTGTAAAGATCTCTTTGGAAAATTATGTCTTCTCTTCCCCGAAAAAAAGGAGGAAATTGCCAAATTATTCCCATCTGTTTTAATTTCACCTAATCCAAAAGTACCCAATACCGTTAATCCATCTAGTACTTCGGGAAAACACCTTCCAAACCAATCCACTACATTAAGTACCAGCAATAAAACTTCATCTTCATCCGTATCTAACATTTCAAAGCCTAGACCTCAAGACACAAAAAATACATCCATTTCTGAAATGGATAGAATAGAACTCTTAGATAAAGTCGAGATGGTAAAACGTAAAAAGGCCCAATTGCAGCAAGAGAAATTAAATCATCCAGCTAGTAAAGTATCCGAGGATAATGATACAAGCTCGGTCGTCAAACCCCCTGGGAGCAGAACTTCGTCTCCTAGGGCGACATCATCTAATCGCCAGCCAAAGGGATCTGAGGATCCTGTTAAACAATACAACCGCTACCACTGTCTTGAAGAAGACATGGTAACGGAAGATACAGAGGATGCAGATTCTTCCAAAGAGAATAAGCGAGGCAAAAATATAATAGATCTTTCTCACATAAACAAATAAATTTCATACTTCCTATACTAATTAGTATATATTTCCCCCTTAGTTTTACTATGGCGAACAAAATCATTCAATGGAATTGTCGCAGCATCAAAGCTAATTTTGAAGAAATGAATCTATTAGTTTCTAATGGAAAGCCAGTTGCAATCTGTTTGCAAGAGACCTTTTTAAAAGATACTGACAAATTCTCTTTAAAGTATCACTCTTGCTATTTTAAAAATTTTGAAGGTATTGAGAAAGCTTCGGGCGGTGTCGGAATCATTGTTAACAACGGTGTTCCTCATCGCACTATTCCTCTTAATACTACGCTACAAGCTGTTGCTGTTAGCGTATCTATTAATAAAACAATAACACTGTGTTCAATCTATCTTCCACCTAGTTCTCCCATCAGTCGTAGGAAACTAGACGATCTTGTCGAACAATTACCCAAGCCTTATATATTAATGGGAGATTTTAATTCTCACCACACGCTTTGGGGATGTTCCCATACAGACAACAAAGGTCGTATTATTGAAGATTTCATATCAAATCATGATCTTGTTTTATTAAATGATAAATCAACCACGTATCATCATCCAGCAACTGGTTCATATTCTTCACTGGATTTGACTATTTGCACTCCAGACATTTTCCCGGCTTTTAGCTGGAAAGTGGACTCTGATCTTCATGGTAGTGACCATTTTCCTATTCATATATCTGAATTAGGACCTTCGGTTCAAGACCGCCCAAGACGTTGGAAACTCCATAAAGCTAATTGGGGTTTATTCAAAACTACCTGCGAACAGTCAATAAATCCAGAAGCTTTTGACACTTGTGGAAACCCCGCAGAGCTTTTCACATCTTTACTTTATTCGGCTGCTGATGGATCTATCCCAAAAACTTCGCCTGACCCTAAATTTCCAAACAGACCATGGTTTAACGAAGATTGCAAAAAGGCTATAGATGAGCGAAAATCTGCTCTAAGGTCATTTGATCTGAGACCTACAAAGGAAAATTTATACAAGTTCAAAATTGCACGCGCGAAAGCTCGTCGAACTATTAAACAAAGCAAATGTTCGTCTTGGAGACAGTATGTTTCTGGATTGAATTCCAGATCATCTGTCAAAAAGACGTGGGATATGGTGAGGAAAATCAGTGGGAAGAACACGTCACTTGGTGTTTGTCATTTAAAAACTGATGATGATACCTCTGTTACTTCCAAACATGACATTGCTAATGTCTTGGCAGATACTTTTGCCAAGAAATCCTCTTCTTCGAAATACTCCTCCACATTTCAAAAATTTCAAGCTGAAAAGGAAAAGTCTAAGCTTAATTTCAGTTCTAAGAACTTAGAACACTACAATAGAGACTTTTCAGTTAAGGAGTTGAAGAAGGCTTTAAAAAAGTGTCATGACACTGCGGTAGGATCTGATAATATTCATTATCAATTCCTTAAACACTTGCCGTCTCGTTCGCTCAATTGTTTACTTCGAATCTTTAATCAGGTTTGGCAAACGGGAATACTTCCAGCATCTTGGCGGGAAGCCGTTGTCATTCCAATACCTAAACCAGGTAAAGATTCTACAAATCCTTCAAACTATCGCCCTATAGCCTTAACTAGTTGTATTTGTAAAACCATGGAAAGAATGGTTAACGACCGTCTTGTTTGGTTTCTTGAAAAGAACAACCTTATCACGTCAGTCCAAAGCGGCTTTCGTAAACAGAGAAGCACTCTTGATCATCTTGTCCGCTTCGAGACCTTTATTCGAGAAGCTTTTATAAAGAAAGAACATGTTGTTTCTGTTTTTTTCGATCTTGAAAGTGCTTATGATACCACTTGGAAGTATGGAATTATGAATGACCTCATTGATTTCGGTATTCGAGGTCGCCTTGCTTATTTCATTTCTGCATTTTTAGACGAACGTCAGTTTAGAGTCCGGGTTGGAGATACGTTTTCAGATCCCCATGAACAAGAAATGGGAGTACCCCAGGGAAGTATTTTGTCCGTGACACTATTTAGTGTCAAAATCAATAACATTGTTAAAACTGTTTGTCCTGGCATCGAATGCTTTCTGTATGTTGATGATTTCTGTATCTGTTACAGATCAAAACATATGTGTACTATTGAAAGGCAATTACAACAGGTCTTAAATAACCTTTCTAAATGGTCGAATGAAAACGGCTTCAAGTTTTCAAAGACAAAAACCAAATGTATGCATTTTTGTCAATTACGGAAATTGCACCCTGATCCCGAATTAAAGCTAGACGGAGTGCCAATAGAAGTTGTTCCAGAATTCAAGTTTTTAGGACTTCTCTTCGACTCTAAACTTGCGTTTCGTCCACACATTGATAACTTGAGCAATAAGTGCCAAAAAGCTCTAAATCTTTTACGTGTCGTGTCCAGTATGGACTGGGGAGCCGATAAAAAAGTTTTATTGCGACTTTACAGGTCGCTCGTTAGATCCAAGTTGGATTATGGCTGTGCCGTTTATGGCTCAGCACGCCCCTCATACCTTCGTAAACTTGATTCTATTCATAATCAAGGATTGCGCCTGGCATTAGGCGCTTTTAGAACATCACCAGTAAATAGTTTGTATATTGAAGCTAATGAACCATCTTTAAATCTACGTCGAAAGAAGCTGTCATTGCAATACTATTTAAAACTCCATTCAAATCCTAATAATCCTACTCACAGAGTTGTGTTTGAACCCAAGCACAGAGAAGACTTTGAAAAGAAAAAGAATCCTATACTTCCCTTTAGTTTACGTTGTGAAGCTGATGTAAACGCTCTAGATTTTGATCTAGAAGACGTGGCAGAACACATTGTTCCTAATGTTCCCTTGTGGACCTGCAAAAGCCCCACGTTTCTTTACGATCTTGCTTCAAGCAAAAAGGATACAACAGATCCAACCGTTTTTAAAACTAAGTTTCTAGAAATTAAAGAGAGATACGCTTCGTACCAAGAGATTTATACTGATGGTTCGAAGATCGATGAAAAAGTTGCCTCAGCCACTATATTAGAAGGCGAAAAGTATCAATTCCGTTTACCAAACAACTCTTCTATTTTTTCAGTCGAGCTTAAGGCGATTGATCTCGCACTCGATCATATAATTGCAGAGCGCTTCTCAAGCTACATTCTTTTCACTGACTCTATGTCAAGTATGCAAGCGATTGAACATGAGAAAACTGACAATCCCCTTACAGTTAGATTATTAGATAAAATGGCTGAACTTCATGATGTTGATCTCGTTTTTTGCTGGCTCCCTAGCCACATTGGTATTCGTGGTAATGAAGAGGCAGATAAGGCTGCCAAGGAGGCATTATCACTTGATGTTTTACCTTTTGAAGTTCCTTTTAATGATTTTAAACCGTTGATAAATAGTTTTATTCATGATGTATGGCAGAATTGTTGGAACGATCCTGCAAACAAATATAACAAACTCTACACAATTAAACAGGATCTTGGTGAATGGCTACCTAGCTATAGATCAAATCGCCGTGAAGAAATTATTTTAGCCCGTTTACGCATAGGCCATACGCATCTGACGCATTCATTTCTTCTTAAAGGAGACGAACCTCCAATGTGTATTCCATGCGACGCTCCTCTTACTGTCAAACATATTTTTATAGATTGTATTGATTTTTCTATGTACAGAGATCAATATTTCAAGGCTGACAGTATGAGGCAGCTATTTGAAAGCGTCAGAATCGAACTTATTTTTGACTTCCTGAAAGCCATCAATTTGTATAGCAAAATATGATTTTAGGTGCTTATAAATAATTTATAGACCTATTCATGATTGTCTTGATTTTTATTGTTCGTATAGATCGGTTTTAGTTATTGATTGTTAGTTATATCTACCATTGTTATTTGATTCTACATTTTACTGTTTCAATCCATCTTCATTTTTACTCAAAGGCACTTTTCATTTACTTGTTATGCGCCCAACATGACCTTAGTTGTCGACGGGCCATAAAACTCTATTCATTCATTCATTTAGGACGTTGGCTGTTTCGCTAGTAAATTTGTAACCTTCATTCGACTTTTGGTCATGTACAAATGAGGTCATTCGATGTCGAATTCCGTGATATCTAAAAATAACCCGGAATTCCGCTGAACCTTTCCGATTTAACCACAAAGAGCCACTTTCACTGGGTGGAAACGGGTCCCGGATATTGCTAAAAATTTAATCGAAATCTGCCTTTTTTTATCTACAGACTCATCGACACTGGTAAGTAGATGCCTAATTTCTTTTATTCTGTTAATTTCACCAATTACAAGAGACACAATATCCATACTTTACATTCAATGTGTGTAATACTGACTTAAATTCCACGCTCCCTTTAAAAAACGATTGTTTGTAGGGCATGTTCACACAAATGTTGATACATTCCTCTATAATTGAACATCTATGTGCAATAAAATCGTGGTTTTAAAAAAAATCTGAAGCGAACATTATCAACTTTTATCATTCAAGTTCATATCTTTAAATTTTCAGCCCCCATCTTCCAAAATTGAAACAGATATGGTCGTAAACATGCGGTCTCGTACTTAGGAGTATGGATACTGGGAATTGAAAAATGCATACTGTGGATTGCTTTTTTCAAAATATTTGGGTACTGGGAATTGACAATCATTCCAACCATTTAAACTTGTTTTGAAGCTTTAAAGAACAGATGACTCGACAAAAAATACGAACAAGATTGTTAACCAACTTCAATATAGCGGTACTGTTCATTTTATTGGTTACTTTCATGTCTCATCTCACAACAATCAGTCGTGGAATATAAGTTAAATTCGGACTGAGATGATTCACATTTTGAAGCAACAACAATCGATTTCAAATACAGTAAATATGCTTATTTTTGGCTACAATGTAGTTTGTATGAGTCATCAAGAAACATCTAAATGGTAAAATTACAAAGCGCTTATACCACCAAGGAGCCACGTTGACATAAAGCACTAGGTCCCGAAATTAAACTCGAATTTTTCATTTTTGCTCAGTATATTTTAGAATCACGATTTAAACGAATCGTCAAATATATTACAAGTGGGCTTTGCTAGCTTCTTTGAAAATCCCAAAAGCACTCTGAAATCTAGCGTTCTGTGAATCATCATTTTGTAGAATTAGTGTAAGCGATAAAAGTCTTGGTGTAAAATTATCGAGATCTATTCTTAAGGGTTCGGATAAAATGTAACATCATTTACTATTTGTAAACAAATTTTGCATACATATTTCAATAAAGATACCAATCGCCCTCTAATTTTGTGAGTTATAATATTGTTATAATTCTATAAAGACGTGTGTTTTTTTCCCGACATGAGCTCTGGTACCGTATCCCCTGCAAAACAGACGTCCTATTTTACGATTTAGTTTGGAGGAGCTAAAAACGTACAAAAGCTAATCATTTTTCCAGATTGCATAATGTAATTTTCCATGAATCTGTCCGACAAACGGAAATATACATTATTCAGTCTTAAACATACAAAATTGGCCAAAACTTAGAAAATTTACATTGCAATTCTCAGAACCCTTTTAAGCAATTTCCAGTTTGTCCAAACAGACAAATATCAATTCCCAGTACCCAAAAGAATTGCTACAGTCCACCGAAAAATGGCCGTATCTTTGTCAAATTTTAATTTTAGTGGCCTATTTTTTCAGCATTGTTTCGTGGATTGTATTTAAATCAATCGCTCGATTCAATTTTTTAAATGATACTCCTTATTTTGTATCTTGGTTGAATAAATGCGAGTGGGGTAAGGCTCTTCGTGGTAATTACGTGGTTCATGTGGTGTTTTGCCGACAATCCTTCGAGGACAGGACGAAATGAATATGTAAACTTAATTTTAGACACATACTGTCTTTAAGGCTAGACTTAATTAGCGTAAGTGCATAACTTAATAATAGAAAATGAACAAATACTTACACAGGTTCCTTCATATTTTGACATGGTGGCCATTTTGAGGAGCAATATCCGGACTACTTTTCCACCCAATGACTTTAGGTCTGTTAGATTACCATTAAGACAATACCTGACCCCACTTAAAGTATTAAATTTCGATTGAGTCTGACTATTTGTCTCTCACCAATGGGTCAATAATCGTAGACCTATGTGGGATAGCAGCTGGAGGCTAGGAAAGGATGTAATGGTAGTACTGGTGTGAGAAATACCAGGATTCAATTGTTAGGTGCTCCAGCCGCCGCGATGTAACTGAAAGATTGTTGAAAGCGGCGTAAAACCCCATTCAAACCAAACCAAAATCGATTGAGTCTATTTTTCGGTACTTGGTAGTTCTTTCTTATCTAGGTTTCAGAAACATCGATACATCCCTTTAACCCATTCCCACACATTGATGCAATTTTATGCCCCTCAAGACAAACAAGAAGGGAAAATGTAAAATGAAGAAATTGCCTGTAACAAGGAATTTCTTCATTTTCCACAATGTTTTCTATCTATACAATTAAAAAAATGAATATAATTTCATGACCTTTCAATTGTCTGCAACTCATTCCAAATTGAACCTTTCTAAAATTTTGCCATCTGGTAATGGGTCAATTGGATAACCCATTCCAGCATATTGATAACATCCGTGAAGTAAAATGAATATATTGCTTGTTTTAAGTAATTTCTTCATTTTCCACAATGTTTTCAAACCATTAAGATGAAAACTCTAGAATTTGTATTCTGTGAGACTATTTTGTGCGGAAGCATACAAAATCGCTGTGTGCTCAAAATTTTGTTTATGGAGTTATGAATTTTTTTTTTCGACCAAATCAGAACGCCCGTTTTTGATAGACGAAACTAAAACTTAAATTTTTAAATTTTGACCAAAAATACATCATAATACTGACCAGGGCAAGAATTCAATTGAAAAGACATCTAACAGCATCAGCAATACTCTATTGCAAGACTTTACAAAACCAATTACTAAACAAAACTTTGGAATTGTCAAAATCGGAAGAAATTGCAAGCACCAATTAAAAATTGAAGTAAGATTTTAACATAAGTGCCAATTCAGGATAAAACACCGAGAGAAACCTTATTCTCTTTGACACCCCAAAATTCGAAGTGTATTGTTATGCATTACCAGCCAAGTAGGTTTTGGTCAGGCCAAAATTGAAAGATATTTCAGCGCGTCGGACTGTCAATCTAGAGGTCCCGGGTTCGATCCACGACGGCGGCACTCATCCATTCCGACTATTCGTCTCCTACCAAGGGTTCGATAATCGTAGACCTATGCGGGATAGCAGCTGGAGACTAGGAAAGGATGTGATGGCGGTACTGGTGTGAGAAATACCAGGAATCCATTGTTAGGTGCTCCAGCCGCCTCGATATAACTGAAAGATTGTTGAAAGCGGCGTAAAACCCCATTGAAACAAAATCAGATAATTATTCAAAGTATGTATAAACTAATAAATTAACTGCCTGATAAGTTGGGAAATATTGTGAACAACGAGAAATTAGATGTTACAAGCCTTTTTCCTTAACTCACAATGTTTGCCTCAAGACAAAAAAGGTGGGATTATGTTGTAATTGGTTAAGAACACTGTGCACAATACCACTTTGCATTCTTTCTTCGATATTTCCTCCAAAGTTTTGTGTCCTTTAATCCAACATATTTCCTGTGGTACCACTAAGTACATGAATCACACATGATCCATTCATCATTGACCTCAACATAACATTTGTGGCATTTGTCAGTATTATCTACAGTAGTCATCTCTGCAATAGTAACTGTAGCTGCTGAAGTAGAGGGAAGATTTCCATCTTCTGAAGCTTTTGTTTGCTTAGCCAACTCAGTTTATTCTATTTTACGACGTTTATTTACTTCAGAGGTCGATACCCTTGAACCAAGAGAGTTCTTTCAGATTCTGAGGACGAGAACATTAACCTTCTGCCTTATCCAAAATTTATAGTGATCGAAAGTGAAGATCAAGAGTTCCCAGTGGCACAGCTTTCACCATTTGTGATAGAGAAGCAGATCAGGGCGATAATTGGCACTCCGAAGTCGGTTAAAAATTTGAAAAATGGAAATTTGTTAGTTGAAGTTACCAAAAGGGCCCAGTCAGACAATCTTTTAAAAATAACCAAATTTTTTAATCATAAGGTAACAGTTCGCCCCCATGAAAAATTGAATACTTCAAAAGGTGTTATTCGTTGCAGAGAATTATCTTCTTGCATGATACATGAAATAGAACAAAATCTTAAATCCCAAGGTGTCGTAGCAGTAAGAAGAATTGAATTCACAAGGGACAGCAAGAAAGTAAGAACGAATACTTACGTTTTAACTTTTAATGAGCCTACACTGCCCAAAGAAATAAAAGTTGGCTTCCAGATTGTCAAGGTTGATGTTTTTGTCCCTAACCCTCTGCGCTGCTTTAACTGTCAGAGATTTGGGCATCACGAGGACAACTGTAAAAAGATCAAAGTCTGTAGGAAATGTGGATTTGAAGGAAGAGAAGATGAGCATTATGAGGAGGACTGTCAGAATGATTTCAAGTGTTTCAACTGTGGAATGGCACATCCTGCAAATTCAAGTTTATGCCCGAAATTCAAAAAAGAAAAAGAAATCTTGAATGTAAAATTTAAACAATCTGTTTCCTTCTTTGAGGCAAGAAAAATAGTCGAGGCCAGAGACGACACCAATAGCTATGCAAATAAAGCAAAATCTGCACCTGAGCCGACCCAAACTTTAAAAACGAATGAATGTACAACTTGCGAACGAATGCTAAAAATACTCACTGAAATGTTTCCTGAAGTACGGAGTAAAGTTGATCAAGTATTAGCTGGAGAAACGCCCTCAAGTAACACTTCTGATGCTAAAAATAATGATAAAAAGGTCCCAGAGTCTGAAAAGAACACACCTGTTTCTAAACCAAATAAAGTTGTCAATAAAAATGCAAATAAAAATGCAAATAAACCGTCACCAAAAGATCAGTCTAAACCCATCTCAGAGTCCGTCCATCAAAGACGACCTCGTATTCATCTGGAGAAGGTTTCTCCTCCTCCAGTTTCGACAGGCAATCGCTTTGCTGAATTAAGCGAATCTGACGACGAGGAGGAAGAGATGGATGTGCCCGCTCCCCCTCCTTCGAATCAAAACCAAATAGATGCGATAAGGCAAGGTGCGAGCAAAATTAACTTAACAGGAGTAAAACAATGAATAATCCAATACTTCCATTTATAAGTGGTATTATCTTTACTATAACCTCAATAATGGCGAATAACATAATACAGTGGAATTGTCGCAGCATCAAGGCAAATTTTGAAGAACTTAACCTTCTAGTATCGAAAGATAAACCAGTTGCAGTATGTTTGCAAGAAACTTTTCTAAAGGATACAGATAAGTTTTCTTTGAAATATCACTCTTGCTATTTTACTAACTATGCAGAACGTCAAAAAGCGTCTGGTGGTGTCGGAATTATTGTAAATAATAAAATTCCTCACCGTCATGTTAGATTAAATACTTCTTTACAAGCAGTGGCTGTAAGTGTCTCTCTAAACAAAACAATTACACTATGTTCTGTTTATCTTCCTCCTAGTTCCCCTGTAGATGGTAGAAAACTTGACAATCTTGTTGACCAGTTACCTCGGCCTTTTATACTTATGGGAGATTTCAATTCTCATCACAAGTTATGGGGATGTTCAAATACAGACGACAAAGGTCGTATTGTTGAAGATTTTGTAACTAGGCATGATCTTGTTTTGCAGAATGATAAATCTAAAACTTATCTTCATCCTGCAACTGGAACTTATTCATCAATAGATTTGACTATATGCAGTCCGGATATTTTTCCGGATTTTACATGGAAAGTCCTTTCTGATCTTCATGGTAGTGACCATTTTCCAATTCAGGTCTCTGAATTAGGACCATCTGTCCAGGAGCGCCCTAGGCGTTGGAAACTCCATAAAGCTAATTGGGAACTTTTTAAAACCATCTGTGAGCAGTCAATAAATCAAGAAGCCTTTGATGAATGTGAAAACACTGCAGAACTTTTTACATCTTTACTTTATTCGGCTGCAGAAAAAGCCATTCCACAAACATCGCCTGATCCAAAAAACCCAAACAAGCCATGGTTCAACGAAGATTGCAAAAATGCTATAGCTGAGCGAAAATGTGCTCTAAGAGCATTTGGCCTAAGGCCTACGAAGGAAAATCTTTACAAGTTTAAAATTGCACGTGCGAAAGCTCGTAGAACTATCAAACAAAGTAAACGTTCGTCTTGGAGGCAGTATGTTTCTAGATTGAATTCAAGATCATCTGTCAAAAAGACTTGGGATATGGTACGGAAAATCAGTGGGAAGAACACATCACTTAGTGTTGGTCACCTTAAAACGGATGACAATAAATCAGTTTCTTCCAAACATGACATTGCAAATGTACTAGCAGATACATTTGCCAAGAAGTCCTCCTCTTCAAATTATTCACACACCTTTCAAAAATTTCAAGGTGAAAAAGAAAAGTCCAAGCTTAATTTTAGTTCCAAGAACCTGGAACACTACAATAGAGACTTTTCCATTAAAGAGTTGAAGAAAGCTTTAAAAAAGTGTCATGATACTGCTGTTGGTTCTGATAATATTCATTATCAGTTCCTCAAACGTTTACCATTTCGTTCCCTTCATTGTTTACTTGAAATTTATAACAAGGTTTGGAGAACGGGAAGCATTCCAGCATCTTGGCGGGAAGCTATCGTTATCCCAATACCTAAACCAGGTAAAGATTCTACGAATCCTTCACATTATCGCCCCATTGCTTTAACTAGTTGCATCTGCAAAACCATGGAAAGAATGGTTAATGATCGTCTTGTTTGGTTTTTAGAAAAAAATAAACTGATTACGTCAGTCCAAAGTGGCTTTCGTAAACAGAGAAGCACCCTTGATCATCTTGTCCGCTTCGAGACTTTTATTCGAGAAGCTTTCATTAAGAAAGAACATGCTGTTTCTGTCTTTTTTGATCTTGAAAGTGCTTATGATACCACTTGGAAGTATGGGATTATGAATGACCTCTTTGATTTCGGTATTCGAGGTCGCCTTGCTTATTTCATTTCTGCTTTTTTAGACGAACGTCAGTTTAGAGTCAGGGTGGGAGATACCTTTTCAGATCCCCATGAACAAGAAATGGGAGTTCCCCAGGGAAGTATTTTGTCCGTGACACTATTTAGTGTCAAAATAAACAACATTGTTAAAACAGTTTGTCCTGGTGTGGAATGTTTTCTTTACGTTGATGATTTCTGTATCTGTTACAGATCAAAACATATGTATACAATTGAAAGGCAGTTGCAGCAAGTCTTGAACAACCTTACCAAATGGTCAAACGAAAACGGCTTTAAGTTTTCCAAAACTAAAACCAAATGTATGCACTTTTGTCAGTCAAGAAAACTGCACCCTGATCCCGAACTTAAACTTGACGGAGTGCCCATTGAAGTTGTTCAAGAGTTGAAATTTTTAGGCCTTCTCTTTGACTCTAAACTCTCGTTTCGTCCACATATTGATTATTTGAGCAATAAGTGCCAAAAAGCTCTAAATCTTTTACGTGTTGTGTCCCATATGGACTGGGGAGCCGATAAAAAAGTCCTGTTGCGACTTTACAGGTCGCTTGTCAGATCTAAGTTAGATTATGGCTGTGCTGTTTACGGTTCAGCTCGCCCTTCATACCTTCGCAAACTTGATTCTATTCATAATCAAGGATTGCGCTTAGCGTTAGGCGCTTTTAGAACATCACCAGTAAGTAGTCTGTACACTGAAGCCAATGAACCATCTTTAAATTTACGTCGAAAGAAACTCTCCATGCAATATTATCTTAAGTTAAAGTCTAACCCTGACAACCCCACTTACAAAGTTGTATTTGAACCTAAGTACAGGGAGGAATTTGAAAAGAAAGCAAAAGCTATACCACCTTTTAGTTTACGTTGCGAAACAGATATAAATTCTCTAGATTTCGATCTAGAAGATGTTGCGGAATATACAGTTTCCGATGTTCCTTTATGGACATGCAAAAGTCCCACTTATCTTTATGACCTAGCTTCAAGCAAAAAGGGTACTACAGAACCTGTTGTCTTTAAAACAAAATTTTTAGAGATTAAAGAAAGGTACATATTGCATGAAGAGATTTATACAGATGGTTCGAAGGACGGAGAGAAAGTTGCTTCGGCCACTGTCCTAGATGGCGAAAAATATCAGTTTCGTCTAGCAAACAACTCCTCCGTATTTTCAGCAGAACTTAAGGCGATTGATCTTGCGCTCGATCACATGATCGAAGATGGTTATTGGCGTTATATTGTTTTCACTGATTCAATGTCAAGTATGCAAGCGCTTGAACACGAGAAAACAGACAATCCTCTTATAGTTAAATTACTGAATAAGATTTCAAATCTTGATAGTGATGTTGATCTTGTTTTCTGTTGGCTCCCTAGCCACATTGGTATTCGTGGTAATGAGGAGGCAGATAAGGCTGCCAAAGAGGCATTATCACTAGACATTTTACCTTTTGAAATTCCTTTTAGTGATTTTAAACCATTGATAAATAGTTTTATTCATAATGTATGGCAGAATTGTTGGGACGATCCTGCAAACCAAGATAACAAACTTTACACAATTAAACAGGATCTTGGTGAGTGGCTACCTGGCTACAGATCAAATCGCCGCGAAGAAATTATTTTGGCCCGTTTACGCATAGGCCATACACATCTGACACATTCATTTCTTCTTAAAGGAGACGAACCTCCAATGTGTATTCCATGCGACGCTCCTCTTACTGTCAAACATATTTTTATAGATTGTATTGATTATTCAATTTACAGAGATCAATATTTCAAGGCTGACAGTATGAGGCAGCTATTTGAAAGCGTCAGAATCGAACTTATTTTTGATTTCCTGAAAGCCATCAATTTGTACAGCAAAATATGATTTTAGGTTCTTGTAATCAATTTATAGACCTGTTCATGATTGTCTAGATTTTTATTGTTCGTATAGATCGGTTTTAGTAATTGATTGTTAGTTATAACTCTACTATTGTTATTTGATTCTACATTTTACTGTTTAGATCCATCTCCGTTTTTATTCATTTACTTGTTATGCGCCCAACATGACCTTAGTTGTCGACGGGCCATAAAACTCTATTCATTCATTCGATACCCTTGAGCCATTTTTAGCTCTACTGGCCGAAGGCCACTAGAGCTATTGCGATGGCTTTTTCCCGTTCGGCGTCCGTCCGTTAAACTTTTCCTTGTTTACATTCTAGAGACCACAGTTTTCATCGGATTCCCTTCAAACTTTCACAGAATGATTGTACTATCATAAGGATCGTCCCTTTCAAAATTGGGTCAGATCCGTCAAGCGATATGGGAAAAGGAGCCTTATGAAAATTTAATTAAAAAATTCTCGTTAACACTCTAGAGTCCACAGTTTTCATCGGATTCCCTTCAAACTTTCACAGAATGATGGTACCATGATAAGGATCGTTCCTTTCGAAATGGGGTATGATCCGTCAAGAAACATGGAAAAAGGGGCCTTATGAAAATTTAATTAAAAAATTCTCGTTAACACTCTAGAGTCCACAGTTTTCATCAGATTGTATTCAAACTTTTACAGAATGATTGTATCAACATAAGGATCGTTCCTTTCGAAATTTGGTATGATCCGTCTAGAAACGTGGGAAAAGGGGCCTTATGAAAATTTCAGTACAAATTCAATAAAAAATCCATGTTAACAATCTAGAGTCCACAGTTTTCATCAGATTCTCTTCAAACTTTCACAGAATGATTGTACTACCATAAGGATCGTTCCTTTCGAAATTGGGTATGATCCGTCAAGAAACATGGGAAAAGACGCCTTAAATTTTTTTTTATTAAAATTCCATTAAAAAATCCTCGTTATAAGTCCACAGTTTTTATCGGATTGTATTAAAACTTTCACAGAATGATTGTACAATCATAAGGATTGTTTCTTTCGGAAAATCCATGTTAACACTCTAGAGTCCAAAGTTTTCATCGGATTCTCTTCAAACTTTCTCAGAATAATTTTACCATCATAAGGATCGTTCCTTTAGAAAATGGGTATGATCCGTCAAGAAACACGGGAAAAGGGGGCTAATCTAATTTAATGAAAAAAACTCGTTAACACTCTAGAGTCCACAGTTTTCATCAGATTGTATTCAAACTTTCACGGAATGATTGTACAATCATAAGGATTGTTTCTTTCGGAAATAAGCCAAATCCATCATGAAACACGGAAAAGGAGCCTTAGAAATGAAAATCTAATGGAAAAATCTTTTAAGAAATCCTCGTATACAGTCTGGAGTCAACAGTTTTCATCGGATTGTCTTCAAACTTTCACAGAATGATTGTACCAACATAAGGATTGTTCCTTTCGATATTGGGTATGATCCGTCAAGAAACACAGGAAAAGGGGCCCCATTAAAATTTAATTTAAAGATCTTTATTAACACTCTAGTGTCCAAAGATTTCATCTGATTCTCTTCAAACTTTCACAGAATGATTGTACCATCATAGAATTGTTCCTTTCAAAATTTGGTATGATCAGTCAAGGACCACAGGAAAAAGGGGCCCGATGAATATTTGATTAAAAAAATCCTCGTAAACACAATTCCACAGTTTTCAAAAAATTCTCTTCAAGCATTCACAGAATGATTTTTACATTAAATGGATTGTACCTTTCGGAAGTAGGTATGATCCATCAAGTTTCATGGGAAAAGGGGCCCTATGAAAATTTAATAAAAAATCTTAGTTAACACATCATGGCCCTAGATTTCACCTGATCGACTTCAAACTTTCACATAATGATTGTACCATTATAAGGATTATTCCTTTTAAATTGAGTCTGATCCATTGAGAAACATAGGAAAAGGGGCCTTAGGAAAATTCAATTAAAAAAAATCTTAATTAATGCTTGTAAGTCCACAGATTTCATGGGGTTGTCTTTATACTCAAACAGAATAATTATACTTTTGTAAGTATAGTTCCCTTTGGAATTGGTTCAGATCCATCAAGTAACATGGGAAAAGGGACTATATGAAAATTCAATTAATAAAACCCTGTTAAAGCAATGAAGCCCATAGTTTTAATCAGATTTTGTTGAAACTTTCACAGAATGTTTGGAAGATCATAACGATCATTCTATTCATAACAGGGTTTCAACTGTCAAGAAACACAGGGAAAGGGGCCTTTGAGAATTTTATCTATATCCTTGTTACCAAGTCCAGAGCTTTCATTGGATTATCTTCAAACCTTCACAGAATAATTGTACAATAATAATGATTGTTGATGTTCGCATTAGACCTGCTCCGTCAAGTAACACAGGAAAAGTAGCATTATGAAATTTGATTTTAAAATCCTTGTACCACAATAAAGTCAACAGTTTTCATCAGATTCTGTTTAAACTTTCACAGAATGATTGTTCTATCTTGAGAATTCTTTCTTTTCAAAATAGGCTTGATCTGTCCAATATTATGGGAAAAGGGGCCTTCGAGAATTTTATCTATAATCCTTGTTTCAAAGTCCAGAGCTTTCATTGGATTTTCTTCAAACCTTCACAGAATCATTGTACAATAATCACGATTGTTGATGCTGACATGAGACCTGATCCTTCAAGTATCCCAGGAAAAGGAGCCTTATGAAAATTTTATTTTAAAATCTTTACACCAAGATAAAGTCTGCAGTTTTCATTGGATTGTGATCAAACTTTCACAGAATGTTTGTACCATCATTAGGATTGTTTCTTTCCAAATTGGGCCTGGTCTGTCTAGTATCATAGGAAAAGGGGGTTTATGAAAAATTATTACCAAATCCTCATAAACACAAGAATGTCCTCAGTCTTTATCAGAGTCTCTTCAAACTTTAACAGAATGATTGTACCATCATTTGGATTGTTCCCTTGTAAATTATGTCTGATAGGTTAAGTGACACAAGAAAAGGGACATTATAAATTTTTATTACAAAACATTATTATTACAATAAAGTCCTCAGTCTTTATCATTTTCTTCAAACTATCATTAGGATTGATCCTTTGTACATTGGGTCTGATTTGTTAAGCTTCACGAAAAAGGGGGCGTTATGAAAATTTTATAACAAAGATTCTTGACACAATTCAGTCCATTGTTTTCATTGATTCTCTTTAACTTTTAACGAATGATTGTACCTTCATTAGAATTGTTCCTTTTGAAATTTGGTTTGTTCAGTAAAGTATCATGAGAAAAGGGGCCCTATGAAGATTTCACTATAAACTCATTATCACAATAAATTCCAGATTCCACAGATTGATTGTTCCATCATTCCAATTGTTGATTTTGACAGTGGATCTGATTATGGCAAGTGTCACTTAAAAAGGGGCCTTAGGAAAAACTTTCTTGAATATTCTGGTTAACACAATGATGTCCCTTGATTTCACCGGATTCACTTAAAAATTTCACAGAATTATTGTACAATCACTTGAATGGTTTATTCAGAACTGCACCCCCAGCTGGCGGGGGGATAGAAATCGCCGGCTGCCGTCCTGCAGAGTGGTAAGACCCCACCGAACGGTTCCACCTGTTTGCCGTGGGTGGTTGCTCGTGTCGTTTGATGAAGGGATCCTGGTGGTTGAGTGGTTTCGGGGTCAGGGTTTAAGTACCTCGTCTCTACAACACACCACTTTGGCCTGGAGTTGAACTAGACGAGCGGTCAGATAGGCCCTGTCTGATCAATCGGCTGGTCATGCCTAGCACTGGAATAGAACGTATAGATTACGAAACACGCACATTCTTGTTCGTATATGTCAAATAGTTTAATTTCATTGTATCCATACTCTCTATTCCAGAAAGCGGTGGCTTAAGGGTTAATCGGGTAAACGTGGTGTTTGATCGACAATTTTGCGTTCCGGTGTTTATTTCGTGCTTGGTTGATCTATTCATCGGATGATAATTGCTTGATTTAGCCCATTTGCACCGAGTATATCAGTGATACATCTTTGGCACCGCTCCCGAGATGGAATTAAACCCCGGTGATGTGCCCCCTTGTTGGGCTCCAGGGTGGGTGAAGAGTATTGCTGATGAAAATTACTAATTAATCATGGCCCAGTCAAAAAAAGCCAAGCGTTACCTATCCGATTCTGAGGATGAAAACATTACCTTACCGCCTTTTCCGAAATTCATAGTGGTCGAAAGTGAAGACCCAGATCAGCCAGTTGCAGAACTTTCTCCAATCGTAATTGAGAAGCAAATAAGAGCAATCATTGGAACACCAAAGTCAGTTAAAAGCTTAAAAAATGGTACTTTATTGATTGAAGTTTGTAAAAGGGCTCAGTCAGATAATTTGTTAAAAACCACAAAATTCTTTAGTCAGAGGGTAAAAGTATACGGTCATGTAAAATTAAATCAATCAAAAGGTGTAATTCGTTGCAAGGAACTGTCTTCTTGTTTAATCAGTGAAATTAAAACTAATCTTAGGTCTCAAGGTGTCACTAAAAGGAAAAGAATTGAATTTAAAAAGAATGACAAGATCGTACAAATTAACACTTATATTTTGACATTTGATGAACCGACATTACCAACAGAAATTAAGGTAGGATTCCAAATCGTAAAATTTGATGTTTATGTTCCAAATCCTTTGCGTTGTTACAACTGTCAAAGGTTTGGGCATCATGAAAATAATTGCAGAGCCAATAAGGTTTGCAGGAAATGTGCATTTTCTGGAGATTTGGATGAACATGATGAAGATACCTGTCAGAATGACTTTAAATGTTTTAACTGTGGCATGGATCATCCGGCAAGCTCAAAATTATGTCCAAAATTTAAAAGAGGAAAAGAAATTTTGACCGTTAAATGTAGACAATTAGTTCCTTACTTCGAAGCTAGAAAGATAGTAGAATCAAGAGAAGACGCCAACACCTATGCTAATAAAACTAGATCTGTCCCTGAGCCAATACATAATTCTAAGCCAAAAGAATGCACTACATGCGAACACATGCTAAAAATACTCTCTGAAATGTTTCCCGAAGTTCGTATTATCTGGAGAAAAGCCATCGGTAAAGGAATCAAATGTGAAAGCTTGCGACAGTAAGGCCTCAGCAGCAGAGGCTAAAACTCAAAAACAAAATATTCAGAAGGATGTAACTAAAACACAAAAATCGTCCTGTAATGGTAAAAGTTCTGCAACTAATTCGGAGCCAAACACTCAAAGGCGAGCTCGTCTTCGCCTTCAATTGGAAAAGGTAAATCCTTCTCCAATACCGACGTCCAATCGCTTTAGCGATTTGGATGATGGGGATGATGAGGGCATGGAGGATGAGCCTGAAGATTCGATTTCAGGTCCTCCTATTTCCACAAATCAAAATCATGCACAACCCGATCCAATAAAGCAAGGTGCAAACAGAATTAATTTAATTGGTGTTAAAAAATAATCACTTATTTCCATTCCTACGTGGTATACACTTTATAATAATCTTTTTAATGGCGAATAATATTATTCAATGGAATTGTCGTAGCATCAAAGCCAATTTTGAGGAGCTAAATCTTCTAATTTCTAAGAATAAACCAGTGGCAGTATGTTTACAGGAAACATTTCTAAGACACAGATAAATTTTCACTGAAATATCATTCTTGCCATCTAAAAACTTCATAAGCAACGAAAAGGCCTCTGGTGGCGATGGTATACTTGTGAATAACAACATTCCACATCGAAATGTATGTATAGACACCACTTTGTAGGCAGTAGCCGTCAGCATGTCTCTTCATAAAACTATAACATTGTGCTCAATCTATCTTCCACCCAGTTCTCCTATAAACATTAGAAAACTAGACGATCTTGTCCACAAATTTCCTAAACCTTTCATATTGATGGGAGATTTTAATCCTCACCATACCTTATGGGGGTGTAGCAACACTGACGCCAAAGGCCGTACTGTTGAAGATTTCATTACTAATCATGATCTTGTTTTATTGAATAATAAGTCTTCTACCTATCTTCATCCTGCCGCTGGAAATTATTCTTCACTGGATTTGACTATTTGCAGCCCTGATATTTTTCCACATTTTACGTGGAAAGTTGATTCTGATCTTCATGGGAGCGACCACTTTCCGATTCATGTTTTTAATCTGGACCATCAGTCCAGGAGCTTGCGAAACAGATATAAATTCTCTAGATTTCGATCTAGAAGATGTTGCCGAATATACAGTTTCCGATGTTCTTTTATGGACATGCAAAAGTCCCACTTATCTTTATGACTTGACTTCAAGCAAAAAGGTTACAACAGACCCTGTTGTCTTCAAAACAAAATTTTTAGAGATTAAAGAAAGGTACATATTGCATGAAGAGATTTATACAGATGGTTCGAAGGACGGAGATAAAGTTGCTTCAGCCACTGTTCTAGATGGCGAAAAATATCAGTTCAGCAAACAACTCCTCCGTATTTTCAGCAGAACTTAAGGCGATTGATCTTGCGCTCGATCACATGATCGTAGATGGTTAATGACGCTATATTGTTTTCACTGATTCAATGTCGAGTATGCAAGCGCTTGAACACGAGAAAACAGACAATCCTCTTATAGTTAAATTACTGAATAAGATTTCAAATCTTGACAGTGATGTTGATCTTGTTTTCTGTTGGCTCCCTAGCCACATTGGTATTCGTGGTAATGAGGAGGCAGATAAGGCTGCCAAGGAGGCATTATCACTACACATTTTACCCTTCGATGTTCCTTTTAGTGATTTTAAACCTTTAATACATCATTTTATTCAGGATGTCTGGCAGAATTGTTCGGAAGATCCCGCAAACCAAGATAACAAACTTTATACTATTAAACAGAGTCTTGGTGAATGGCTACCTGGCTACAGATCGAATCGCCGAGAAGAAATCATTTTGGCCCGTTTGCGCATTGGTCACACTTACTTGACGCATTCATTTCTTCTTAAAGGAGACGAACCTCCAATGTGTATTCCACGCGACGCTCCTCTTACTATCAAACATATCTCTATAGATTGTGTTGATTTTTCAATGTACAGGGATCAATATTTCAAAGTTTATAGTATGAAAGAGCTGTTCTAAACAGTTAGATTTGAACTAGTTTTGATTACCTTAAAGGCCTAGTTCAATCCTTCTTTAGTTGACCCCCCCCCCCCCCCAATGAGATATACAATTAACCACCCGCTGAGAATTTAATGACCTTATCTGTTAAGGAAGCTGTATACAGTATACAAGGGATTAAATTTTAATAATAATATTATTACTATTCTCATTGATAAGTGTGGTATATGTTTTCACTTTCTTTGTAACTAAATTATCTCTTGAAATAAATTTTGAATTTTATTTGGTTAAATTTGTTAATGTTAATCGTTAATAATCGTTTTCAAAGTGCAGAAGACAGTAAAAATACAAAATATGAAGCTATTGTTATCATGACAGATCACAAATAGCAACTGGAGTAACCTCGGATAGACAGCGTTGGGAAAAGAGGAGAAAACATTGATTTTTCTGATTTCGTCTCAATATTTCAACACTTATCCTCTTTTAGTAAATTGAACTATTTTAGTTTGAAAAAACTGCAATAATATTCGGGAAATACTTCCATATTTTAAGCACGGAGATATAAATAAAAATGGAAAAAGGTTTTTTTTTACCAGAATTCCTACTTTACCACAATGTTTGAAGAAACTGTTTAATCCCCTAAATTACAAAAAATAATGCATGTAATTTTTTTTTCAATTATATTCAATTCAGCAATCTGCAACTTAGCCACTTTTCATTCAGTAATTTGAAATTGATTTGAAATTTCAAAAGCATAAAAAATGACGAGATACATTTTTAGAAAAATAATTTTACTTTGGTTTCTATCAAATTATCATCAGCTTAAAGCTAAGGTGCAGCTATTGCATAATACTGACAAATTTTGACCATGGTCATCAATGGAATATACAAGATGATTAACCCCTTGGTGTGATTTACAGATCAGACAATTAGCTTATCAGTAGGGGTCCAACATAAACAACATTCCTTAAACTAGGGCTTTAAGGCCATTGGTTTGTACAGTAAAATATAATTTTAGGTTTTATCAGAGTACATCTTTTAAAGTAAGTGATAAACGATTTTCTAGATTTTTACCGTTCACATGAATACCTGTTGTTGTAATTTTCTAGTTTTAGTATTGTTACTGGCGGAATAAATTGTAACTGTTTTAATTCATGAATTCCCGTTATTGTTTATTATAGTTTTTAACTTGTTTTCAATATCTAGTTTAGCGCCCAACATGATCCTAGATGTCGACGGGCCATAAAACATTCATTTATTCATTCATTCAGCCTGCAACTGGAACTTTTTCATCATTAGAATTAAATATTTGCAGTCGAAATATTTTCCGGATTTTACATCCGAAAGTCATTTCTGATCTTCATGGTAGTGACCATTTTCCAATTCAGGTCTCTAAATTAGGACCATCTGTCTAGGAGCGCCCTGGGCGTTGAAAACTCCATAAAGCTAATTGGGAACCTTTTAAAACCACCTGTGAGCAATCAATAAATCCAGAAGCCCTTGATGAATGTGAAAACTCTGCAGAACTTTTTACATCTTTACTTTATTCTGCTGCAGAAAAAGCCATTCCACAAACATCGCCTGATCCAAAAAAAAAAAAAAAAACAAAACAAGCCATGGATTAATGACGACTGTAAAAAGGCTATAGCTGAGAGAATATCTGCTCTCTGAGCATTCGGCCTTAGGCCTACGAAGGAAAATCTTTACAAGTTTAAAATTGCACGTGCGAAAGCTCGTAGAACTAACAAAAAAAGTAAACGTTCGTCTTGGAGGCAGTCTGTTTCTAGATTGATTTCAAGATCATCTGTCAAAAAGACTTGGGATATGGTACGGAAAATCGGTGGGAAGAACACGTCACTATGTGTTGGTCACCTTAAAACAGATACATTTGCCAAGAAATCTTCCTCTTCTAATTATTCATCCACCTTCCAAAAAGTTCAAGGTGAAAAAGAAAGGTCCAAGCTTAATTTTAGTTCCAGGAACATTGAACACTACAATAGAGACTTTTCCATTAAATTTATGAGTTGAAGAAAGCTTTAAAAAAGTGTCATGATACTGCTGTTGGTTCTGATAATATTCATTATCAGTTCCTCAAAAGATTATTATCTCGCTCCCTTCTTTGTTTACTTAAAATTTATAACCAGGTTTGGAAAACGGGAAGCATTCCAAGCATCTTGGCGGGAAGTATTGTGATTCCTATACCTAAACCGGGTAAAGATTCTACGAACCCTTCAAATTATCGACCCATTGCTTTAACTAGTTGCATTTGCAAAACCATGGAAAGAATGGTTAATGATCGTCTTGTTTGAAAAAAATAGTTTGATTGCGTCAGTCCAGAGTGGCTTTCGTAAACAGAGAAGCACTCTTGATCATCTTGTCCGCTTCTAGACTTTTATTCGAGAAGCTTTTATAAAGAAAGATCAGGTTGTATCTGTCTTTTTCAATCTTGAAAGTGCTTATGATACCACTTGGAAGTATTGGATTATGAATGACCTCTTTGATTTCGGTATTAGAGGTCGCCTTGCCTATTTCATTTCTACATTTTTAGACGAACGTCAGTTTATAGTCAGGGTTTGAGATACTTTTTCTGATCTCAATGAACAAGAAATGGGGGTTCCTCAGGGAAGTATTCTTTCCGTGACACTCTTTATTGTCAGAATAAACAACATTGCTAAAACTGTTTGTCCTGGCATTGAGTGCTTTCTTTATGTTGATGATTTATGTATCTGTTACAGATCAAAACATATGTGTACCATTGAGAGGCAATTACAACATGTCTTAAATAACCTTTCTAAATGGTCAAATGAAAACGGCTTCAAGTTTTTAAGACGAAAACCAAATGTATGCACTTTTGCAAATCAAGATAATTGCACCCTGATCCTGAACTAAAGCTAGACGGAATGCCAATAGAAGTCGTTCTTGAGTTCAAGTTTTTAAGACTTCTCTTTGACTCTAAACTCCCGTTTCGTCCACACATTGATAACTTGAGCAATAAGTGCCAAAAAACTCTTAACCTTTTACGTGTCGTGTCCAGTATGGACTAGGGAGCCGATAAAAAAGTTTTATTGCGACTTCGTGTCCAGTATCGGCTAGGGAGCCGATAAAAAAAGTTTTATTGCGACTTTACAGGTCGCTTGTTAGATCTAAGTTGGATTATGGTTGTGCTGTTTATGGCTCAGCACGACCGTCATACCTTCGTAAATTTGATTCTATTCGTAATCAAGGATTGCGCTTAGTATTTGGTGCCTTTAGAACCTCACCTGTAAACAGTTTTTATGCACAAGCTAATGAACCATCTCTAAATCTACGCAATATTTATTAAAACTCAAATCAAATCCTAATAATTCTACCCACAAAGTTGTGTTTGAACCGAAGCACAGAGAAGATTTTGAAAAGAAAAAGAACCCTATACTTCCCTTTAGTTTACGTTGTGAAGCTGATGTAAACGCTCTAGATTTTGATCTAGTAGACGTGGCAGAACATATTGTCCCTGGTGTTCCCTTGTGGACAGCTAAAAGCCCCAAGTTTCTTAAGGATCTTGCTTCCAGCAAAAAGGATACAACAGATCCAATTGTTTTCAAAACTAAGTTTCTCGAAATTAAAGTTAGATACGCATCGTACGAAGAGATTTACACGGATGGTTTCAAGAACGATGAAAAAGTTGCTTCAGCCACTATATTAGAAGGCGATAAGTACCAAATCCGTTTACCAAACAAGTCTTCTATATTTTCAGCCGAGCTTAAGGCGATTGATCTCGCACTCGATTACATAATTGCAGAGCGCTTCTCTCGCTGTATTATTTTCACTGACTCTATGTCAAGTATGCAAGCGATTGAGCATGAGAAAACTGATCACCCCCTTATAGTTAGATTGCTAGATAAAATGGCTCAGCTTTATGATGTTGATCTCGTTTTCTGCTGGCTCCCTAGCCACATTGGTATTCGTGGTAATGAGGAGGCAGACAAAGCTGCCAAGGAGGCATTATCACTCGATGTATTACCATTTGAAGTTCCTTTTAGTGATTTTAAGCAATTAATCAGTAGTTTTATTCAGGATGTCTGGCAGAATTGTTCGGGCGATCCTGAAAACCAAGATAACAAACTTTACTCTATTTAACAGGATCTTGGTGAATGGCTTCCTAGTTATAGATCAAATCGCTATGAAGAAATTATTTTAGCCCTTCTACGCATTGGTCATACGCATCTGGCGCGTTCTTTGTTCTTAAAGGAGGGAAGGCTTCAATGTGTATTCTATGCGATGCTCCTCTTACTGTCAAGCATATTTTATTGACTGTGTTGATTTTTTCAATACAAGGGAGAGATTTTTCAGGTATGAGGCAGATTTTCAAAAATGTTCTAATGGAACTTATATTTGACTTCCTAAAAAACATTAATTTGTGCAACAAAATATAATTTTAGGTTCTTACAAGAGAATTTTAGCACTTTACATGATTGATTAGAATTTTACCGTTCATATACACGTTTTACTCTAATAATTGTTAAAGTTTACCATTCTGGTATTGTTTTTGGTTTCAAGTTTTAACATTCCGAATCTACCTCTGTTTTGCTAAATGTTCTTTTTAAGTTGCTTGTATTGCACCCAACATGACTGTCACAGAACGGCTGAGCGGTTGGCTTGGATACGGGTCAATAAAGAGTCAGGATGTGCATTTCCAAATTTCATTTACATAAACAAATAAACAAATACCAATCAATCCAAATGTAAACAAGTTAAACCAAAATGTTCAAAACAATAAAGTCTCTAAAGAATTGCCATAGTCTACAAGCACTACACTTTATTTGATGAGGTCTAATGTCCCAAAATGTCTACGTCACTTCGCAAGATTTATAAAATAAGACACCCGCAAAATGTTAAATTACTACCAAACCCATCATTGACAAAAATTTCTAAAATAAACTTTTGCCTGACCGCGCCTACTTCACTAGGATAATATGTCTGTCCAGCCGTTTATTGTATATGTTATTCCCCGGTCGTCACAACCAAAACGTCCTTCCGCTATGACGCTGACGCCGGCACGAAGTACTACCCAAGTCTCCCGGTCTGGACAACACGTTATATTCTCACACATGGAACTGGTCAGGTCTCAAGTCATCGCATCACACGCGCCTATATGTCATCAGTTTGTAATGTAGGTTGTTATAAATAATCAAGCAACCTATTGAAAGTACAACAACTATTATAGCAACTACCTACTAAGAGCTCTAATGGCTCTACTTCCCACAGTGTTTTACAAACATCTCATAGACAATATAATATGCTAGCATCTTTTCCCACAATGTTTCCTCAAACCCAATCTATTACAAAACATAGACCAAAACAATATGCTAACGTCTTTCCCCACAATGTTTTCTCAAACTCAAGCTATTTACAGAACATTGACTAATATAATACTTTACATCTTTTCTCACAATGTTTTCTCAAAACAACAATTCAAAATACTGAACTGTATTAAGATATAATTATACTGCATTTGACATTATCCAAATATCATTTGAACAATACAACATTAGCATTTGCAAAACATGAACTGCTAAGCAGACGATTAAATACAGATTATCACAATGTTTCTTTCTTTGAAAATAGTTACAAAAAAAATAGCTTATTCAACCGCGGCTTAAAGATAATCCGACAAACATTCAACGTTACAGCTCTCCGAAATCTAATCCTAGCCATCCGACATTCCAGAACAATGCAGGAAAATGAGCAATTAACTAAACAGCCATTTGTCATTTTCCAGCTGTCTAGGCTCTTGAACTTTTCTCGAACGGGATCTGCCAGTACCCTTTTGACAAGTCTAACTTCGAAAAATACTTACAACCTGCCAACTTTGCGAAAATATCATCGGCGTTAGGCATTGGTTCGGCATCAAACACCGTCATATTATTCAAAGCTCTCATGTCTATACAAAATCTGTTAGAACCATCCTTTTTTCTAATCAATAGATATGGCGAGCTCTACGGAATATCTGATGGTTCGATGAACCCTTGATCTGGCATAGACTGCACCTCATCCTCGACAATCTTTGTCATTGTGTATGGTAATGGAAAAGGTTTTAGTCTTACCGGAGTATCCGTGCTGGTCACTATCTTGTGCTCTAACAGCTGTGTTAGACCTGGCACATCTGACAATACATCTTCGTGTTCCCTAAGCATGGACTTGACTTGTTCTCTTTCTACGGTATTCAGCTGGTCCGAGATGTAAACATCATCTGGCCACTCCTTCCTTACATTAACCGGTCCTGATAATACCTGATCACCTACGTCACTTTCTTCTTCTGATTCAATCACGACCAACGAACCTACATTGCCTACACTCCTATCTACATATAACTTAAGCAGATTTGCATGAAACGTTTTCTGTACCCCATTCATTTCTATCCTGTAGTCTACGTTTCCTAACTTCTCAACAATCTTGAATGGACCCTTCCACTGCATTAGTAGCTTATTGTTATCTGTTGGTAACAAAACTAATACTCTTTCGCCCACCTTCATCGTCCGAGTCCTCGCCTTCCTATCATAATACCTATAATACCTGTTAGCAGCTTTCCGCAAATTGTCTCTGGCTAAATGTGAGGCAATCTCCAGCATCTCGCGAAAGTCAGTCACATACTGGTAGGTAGACTTCACTTCAGGATCGACACTCTCGTTTGACCAAAGTTCTTTCAAAATAGTCATAGGCCCACGTACCTGTCTTCCATACACTAACTCAAAAGAAACCCAGTGACTCCTGTGGCACCTCCCGATAAGCAAACAAAGCCGCATTAACATATTTATCCCAATCTTTCGATTTCTGGCTACATAATCTCTTCAGCATTTGCTTCAACGTCCCGTTAAATCTTTCCACAAGACCATTACACATGGGATAATACGGAGTGGTCGTTAGTTTGTTTGTTTGTTTGAATGGGGTTTTACGCCGCTTTCAACAATCTTTCAGTTATATCGCGGCGGCTGGAGCACCTAACAATGGAATCCGGGTTTTTCTCACACCAGTACTACAATTATATCCTTTCCTAGCCTCCAGCTGCTATCCCACATAAGTCTACGATTATCGACCCATTGGTGAGAGACAAATAGTCGGAAAGGATGTATAAGCGCAGTAAAAAAAACACACACACAAACGAACGGTGATGGTGGCAGTTTAGAGTGAACTACAGATCTTTCTTTGATGTTTATTCTTCTTCTTGTATACATCTAGATCTACGTCAAAACTGAAAAACATATGAGAGAGCAATGTCCTAACAATTACTATGTAGAGGATTTAGCCTTAAAGTTAAATATTACCAGCCTAAAGAATAACAGTAAAAATTCATGTCCAAAAATAGAACTTTCCGAGTGTTAGTCAACTTGTTCATAATTGTCTCAAAGTCGGAAAAAGTCGATAGATTTTGATTATGAAGGAAAATCAATGAGAATGACAGTTGTGTACTACAATGGTTTAAACGATTAATTACCTCTTTGGGTTGACCACGATATCACCAGTAAACGCAGAAATTTTTAACGCAGAGTAATCGAGGTCTCCAAGCACGAGAGCTTAAGCAAGGGACGTATCTCCGAACAATTAGACTGGAAGATATTGTCGCGATAAATACTCAAAGACACCGAAACGTGTATAATGGTACCGAATTGACCTTAACTCGTAATTGTCGCCTTTTTACCAAAAACCTCGCAATCACGGCTTTAAACAAGCCGTAGTTACGAGGCCTTCACCAAAAGCAGCGATTTGTTAAAGGACTACTGTAACATGGCTCCCCAAATTAGGCAACTAATTTCTTAACAAACATACTGGTAATTAAAACATTATACATTTGGCTCCTCGACTGGGATCTCCTCGGTCTCGCTAATGAGAACGAGTTTATGAATTGGCCTCTCTAAATAAGTAACTGAGGATTTCCGTTTCCCCTTATCATCAAGGCTAGGCTGACCTATCGCTACCTTTGCCTTTCGCACAAGACCATCTTCGTCAGTTATAACATCATGAACGCGACACAAGCGCCACCTATTTCTAGGTTCGTCATCATCTTTAAGAAGTACAATATCTCCTATGGCTATATTTCTTGTAGCCTTATTCCATTTTGTTCTCACTTGTAAAATCTGAATATATTCAGACCTCCATTTGTACCAAAACTGGTTAACCAAGTATTGAGTACGACGCCAAAATTTACGCGAGTACAAGTCAGGTCTTTGAAAGTTTCCTGGAGGAGGCAGAATTATGTCTGACTTCATTGTTAGTAGAAGATTTGGACGTATAGGAGGATCAGTTAAAGGGTCATTGATAGAACCTACAGAAAGTGGGCGGCTGTTCACAATTGCGGCTGCTTCACTCATGAACGTCCTAAGACTTTCATCATCAAGTTGAGTACCATGGTTGTGCAACAGGTAAGCAATTACATTTCTTACAGATCTTATTTGCCTTTCCCAAACTCCACCCATATGGCTAGCCCAAGGGATATTCATCTTGAAATCGATGAAATCGCAACCTTCTTTTAACAGAAAGTTTTTTTTACATGATCATTGTCTAGTTCCATTTGTGCTTGATTAAGTTCATTTTCTGCCCCAACGAAATTCGTACCACAGTCTGAAGGTAGATCAGCCATTTTCTGAGTTTGAGGATAGCTACGCAGTCTCCTGCAAATGACACACTTAGATATAATGCGAGAAACAGCTGAACTACAACCAATGATCCAAAAACCGTTGGATCTGATTTCATTTGTTGTAATGCCTCGGCCCTGATGTTTTGCCCTGGTATGATGGTAATGTATAACGAGATCTGTTATATGTCCCTTATTTGGCAAAATTACAGGATGGCTCACAAAATGTGAGAATGTTGAATTTTGGAGTCTTCCACCAACTCGAATGATGCCATTTTCATCTAAAAATGGATCTAACTTGAACAACTGAGACTTGCCGTTCAAAACCTTGTGACGGAGAGATACATCCTTTCTGTCCAATGGTTGTCCAACTATATTGTCAGATTTCAAACTTTTAATTTCTTCTTTGAAACTATCATATTGAGCTACTCTAACAATTTCAATTTCAGCTCTTTGCAAGTCAGTTACTGTGACTGGCTGACGCTGTTGCAAATCAACATGCAGTATTGATTTCGTACTGTCACCTTTTAAAGGTTTCTTTATGGTCCGGTTGTAAAGTAAATCCTTGAATATCAAACATAGTGCAACAGCTCTCTTTGCTCTGTGCCAATCAGAGAAATATTGAAGGCGCTCAGAGAGAGAGGAAAAACACATTTGTTTAGTTTTAGAAATGAAGCAGTGACCTCGCTTCAATTCAGGGTCATCTGGACGCACATCATTATTATCAACCTTAGCCTCGGGCAATTTGCGTTCCCAAAGATATGTAGGACCCCTCAACCATTTCGATTCAATAAGCAATTCCTTTGCTGTTACCCCTCTTGACGCTATATCAGCAGGGTTTTCATGAGAAGTGACATGTCTCCATTGAGTTGATTTAGTTTGATCCTTTATTTGCTGAATCCTGTTTGCAACATATACGTGGAAACGACGAGCCTCGTTAGAAAGGTAACTAAGAACAACTGTACTATCTGTCCAATAGAAATGACTTAAACCCTCAAAATCTAGTTCTTGATCAAGAAGAGATCCAACTTTAACAGATAGTAAAGCAGCTGAGAGTTCTAAACGAGGGATTGTGATAGGCCTTAAAGGAATAACTCGAGATTTACCCATCAAAAATGCACAGTGGACATGGTCGTTCTCGTTTATTAAACGAAGGAAGGAACATTGGCCATATCCAGAAGAGCTTGCATCAGAAAAATGATGCACTTCTGCATGCTGTATATTTCCAAAGCATTCCGGTTTAACGCATCTCTGAATTTTCAGACCCCCAGCTGGCGGGGGGATAGAAATCGCCGGCTGCCGTCCTGCAGAGTGGTAAGACCCCACCGAACGGGCCCACCTGTTTGCCGTGGGTGGTTGCTCGTGTCGTTTGATGAAGGGATCCTGGTGGTTGAGTGGTTTCGGGGTCAGGGATTAGTACCTCGTCTCTGCAACACACCACTTTGGCCTGGAGTTGAACTAGACGAGCGGTCAGATAGGCCCTGTCTGATCAATCGGCTGGTCATGTCTAGCACTGGAATAGACGTATAGGTAACGAAAAGCGTACATTCTTGTTTGCGTTATAAGTAGTTTTATTTTATTGCATCCATACTCTCTGTTCCAGAAAGCGGTGGCTTAAGGGTTAATCGGGTAAACGAGGTGTTTGATCGACGGTTTTTGTTTCCGGTGTTTATTTCGTGCTTGGTTGACTTACTCATCGGATAGAAATTGCTTGATCTAGCCCTTTTGCACCGAGTATATCAGTAATATATCTTTGGCACCGCTCCCGAGATGGAATAAATCCCCGGTGATGTGCCCCCTTGTTGGGCTCCAGGGTGGGTGAAGAGTATTACTGATGAATATTACAACTTAATCATGGCCCAATCGAAAAAAGCCAAGCGTTATCTTTCCGACTCAGACGATGAAAACATTAGTTTACCTCCATTTCCGAAATTTATTGTGGTCGAAAGTGAAGACCCGGAGCAACCGGTTGCAGAACTCTCGCCATTTGTCATTGAGAAACAAGTTAGAGCGATTATAGGAACTCCAAAATCAGTCAAAAACCTTAAAAATGGAACTCTATTAATTGAAGTTAGTAAAAGGGCTCAATCTGACAACTTATTGAAAACAACTAAATTTTTCGGCCAGAGAGTAAAAGTATACAGTCATATAAAACTCAATCAATCAAAAGGTGTTATTCGATGTAAAGAATTGTCTACATGTTTGATAAGTGAAATTAAATCTAATCTTAGGTCGCAAGGTGTAACTGAAGTGAAAAGAATAGAATTTAAAAAGGGTGAGAAGATCGTTAAAACAAATACTTACATTTTGACATTCGACGACCCTACCTTGCCAACAGAAATTAAAATAGGCTTTCAGATTGTAAAAGTTGACGTTTATGTCCCCAATCCTCTGCGTTGTTACAACTGTCAGAGGTTTGGGCATCATGAAAACAATTGTAGAGCCAATAAAATTTGCAGGAAATGTGCATTTTCTGGAGACTTGGATGAGCATGATGAAGATACCTGCGAAAATGACTTCAAATGTTTTAATTGTGGAATGGATCATCCAGCAAGTTCAAAATTATGCCCAAAATTTAAAAAAGAAAAAGAAATTCTGACCATCAAATGTAGACAATCCATTTCTTTCTTCGAAGCTAGAAAAATAGTAGAATCAAGAGAAGATGCCAACACCTATGCTAATAAAGCTAAATCTGTCCCTGAGCCGGCTCAAAATGCAAAACCAAAGGAATGCACTACATGCGAACGCATGCTTAAAATACTATCTGAAATGTTTCCTGAAGTTCGTGACAAGGTCAATGAAGTATTATCTGGAGAAAAGCCATCAGTTCAGGAATCAAATGTGAAAGTTTGCGACAGTAAGGCCTCAGCAGCAGAGGCTAGAACTCAAAAACAAAATAATCAAAAGGATGTAACTAAAACACAAAAATCGTCTTGTAATGGTAAAAGTTCTGCTACTAATTCGGAGCAAAACACTCAAAGGCGAGCTCGTCTTCGCCTTCAATTGGAGAAGGTAAATCCTTCTCCAATACCGACGTCCAATCGCTTTAGCGATTTGGATGATGGGGATGATGAGGGCATGGAGGATGAGCCTGAAGATTCGATTTCAGGTCCTCCTTCGTCCACAAATCACAATCAGGCACAACCCGATCCAATTAGGCAAGGTGCAAACAGAATTAATTTAAGTGGAGTTAAAAAATAATCACTTATTTCCATTCTTACGTGGTATACACTTTATAATAATCTTTTTGATGGCGAATAATATTATTCAATGGAATTGTCGTAGCATCAAAGCCAATTTTGAGGAACTAAATCTTCTAATTTCTAAGAATAAACCAGTGGCAGTATGTTTACAGGAAACATTTCTAAAAGACACAGATAATTTTTCACTGAAATATCATTCTTGCTATCTAAAAAACTGCATAAGCAACGAAAAGGCATCTGGTGGCGTTGGTATACTTGTGAATAGCAACATTCCACATCGAAATGTATGTATAGACACCACTTTGCAGGCAGTAGCCGTCAGCATGTCTCTTCATAAAACTATAACATTGTGCTCAATCTATCTTCCACCCAGTTCTCCTATAGACATTAGAAAACTAGACGATCTTGTCCGCAAATTACCTAAACCTTTCATATTGATGGGAGATTTTAATTCTCACCATACCTTATGGGGTTGTAGCAATACTGACGCCAAAGGTCGTACTGTTGAAGATTTCATTACTAATCATGATCTTGTTTTATTGAATAATAAGTCTTCTACCTATCTTCATCCTGCCACTGGAAATTATTCTTCACTGGATTTGACTATTTGCAGTCCTGATATTTTTCCACATTTTACGTGGAAAGTTGATTCTGATCTTCATGGGAGCGACCACTTTCCGATTCATTTTTTTGAATCTGGACCATCAGTCCAGGAACTACCTAGACGATGGAAACTCCATAAAGCTAATTGGGATCTTTTTAAAACTACCTGCGAGCAGTCAATTAATCCTGAAGCCTTTGATGACTGCGAAAACACTGCAGATCATTTTACATCTTTACTTTATTCAGCTGCAGAAAAAGCAATTCCTCGAACATCGCTTAATCCTAAAAATCCAAACAAGCCATGGTTTAATGACGACTGTACAAAGGCTATAGCTGAGAGAAAATCTGCTCTCAGAGCTTTCAGCCTTAGGCCTACGAAGGAAAATCTGTACAAGTTTAAAATTGCACGGGCGAAAGCTCGTAGAACTATCAAACAAAGTAAACGTTCGTCTTGGAGGCAGTATGTTTCAAGATTAAATTCAAGATCATCTGTCAAAAAGATTTGGGACATGATACGTAAAATCAGTGGGAAGAACACATCCCTTAGTGTTGGTCATCTTAAAACAGATGATGATAGTACAGTGTCTTCCAAATATGACATTGCCAATGTATTGGCAGATACATTTGCCAAGAAGTCCTCCTCTTCCAATTATTCACCCAACTTTCAAAAATTTCAAGGTGAAAAAGAAAAGTCCAAGCTTAATTTTAGTTCCAGGAACCTTGAACACTACAATAGAGACTTTTCTGTGAAAGTGTTGAAGAAAGCTTTAAAGAAGTGTCATGACACTGCTGTCGGATCTGATAATATTCATTATCAGTTCCTCAAGCGTTTACCATCTCGCTCCCTTCATTGTTTACTTGAAATTTATAACCAGGTTTGGAAAACGGGAAGCATTCCAGCATCTTGGCGGGAAGCAATCGTTATTCCAATACCTAAACCAGGTAAAGATTCTACGAACCCTTCAAATTATCGCCCAATTGCTTTAACTAGTTGCATCTGCAAAACCATGGAAAGAATGGTTAATGATCGTCTTGTTTGGTTTTTAGAAAAACATAAACTGATTACGTCAGTCCAAAGTGGCTTTCGTAAACAGAGAAGCACTCTTGATCATCTTGTCCGCTTCGAGACTTTTATTCGAGAAGCTTTCATAAAGAAAGAACATGTTGTTTCTGTCTTTTTCGATCTTGAAAGTGCTTATGATACCACTTGGAAGTATGGAATTATGAATGACCTCTTTGATTTCGGTATTCGAGGTCGCCTTGCCTATTTCATTTCTGCTTTTTTAGACGAACGTCAGTTTAGAGTCAGGGTGGGAGATACTTTTTCAGATCCCCATGAACAAGAAATGGGAGTTCCCCAGGGAAGTATTTTGTCCGTGACACTATTTAGTGTCAAAATAAACAACATTGTTAAAACCGTTTGTCCTGGTGTGGAATGTTTTCTTTACGTTGATGACTTCTGTATCTGTTACAGATCAAAACATATGTATACAATTGAAAGGCAGTTGCAGCAAGTCTTGAACAACCTTACCAAATGGTCAAACGAAAACGGCTTTAAGTTTTCCAAGACTAAAACCAAATGTATGCACTTTTGTCAGTCAAGAAAACTGCACCCTGATCCCGAACTTAAACTTGACGGAGTGCCCATTGAAGTTGTTCCAGAGTTCAAATTTTTAGGACTTCTCTTTGACTCTAAACTCTCGTTTCGTCCACATATTGATTATTTGAGCAATAAGTGCCAAAAAGCTCTAAATCTTTTACGTGTTGTGTCCCATATGGACTGGGGAGCCGATAAAAAAGTTTTATTGCGACTTTACAGGTCGCTTGTCAGATCTAAGTTAGATTATGGCTGTGCTGTTTACGGTTCAGCTCGCCCTTCATACCTTCGCAAACTTGATTCTATTCATAATCAAGGATTGCGCTTAGCGTTAGGCGCTTTTAGAACATCACCAGTAAATAGTCTGTACACTGAAGCCAATGAACCATCTTTAAATTTACGTCGAAAGAAACTCTCCATGCAATATTATCTTAAGTTAAAGTCTAACCCTGACAACCCCACTTACAAAGTTGTATTTGAACCTTACTACAGGGAGGAATTTGAAAAGAAAGCAAAAGCCATACCACCTTTTAGTTTACGTTGCGAAACAGACATAAATTCTCTAGATTTCGATCTAGAAGATGTTGCCGCATATACAGTTTCCGATGTTCCTTTATGGACATGCAAAAGTCCCACTTATCTTTATGACCTAGCTTCAAGCAAAAAGGGTACTTCAGACCCTGTTGTCTTTAAAACAAAATTTTTAGAGATTAAAGAAAGGTACATATTGCATGAAGAGATTTATACAGATGGTTCGAAAGACGGAGAGAAAGTTGCTTCGGCCACTGTCCTAGATGGCGAAAAATATCAGTTTCGTCTGGCAAACAACGCCTCCGTATTTTCAGCAGAACTTAAGGCGATTGATCTTGCGCTCGATCACATGATCGAAGATGGTTATTGGCGTTATATTGTTTTCACTGATTCAATGTCCAGTATGCAAGCGCTTGAACACGAGAAAACAGACAATCCTCTTATAGTTAAATTACTGAATAAGATTTCAAATCTTGATAGTGATGTTGATCTTGTTTTCTGTTGGCTCCCTAGCCACATTGGTATTCGTGGTAATGAGGAGGCAGATAAGGCTGCCAAGGAGGCATTATCACTAGACATTTTACCCTTCGATGTTCCTTTTAGTGATTTTAAACCTTTAATACATCATTTTATTCAGGATGTCTGGCAGAATTGTTGGGACGATCCCGCAAACCAAGATAACAAACTTTATACCATTAAACAGAGTCTTGGTGAATGGCTGCCTGGCTATAGATCAAATCGCCGTGAAGAAATCATTTTGGCCCGTTTGCGCATTGGTCACACTTGCTTGACGCATTCATTTCTTCTTAAAGGAGACGAACCTCCAATGTGTATTCCATGCGACGCTCCTCTTACTGTCAAACATATTTTTATAGATTGTATTGATTTTTCAATGTACAGAGATCAATATTTCAAGGCTGACAGTATGAGGCAGCTATTTGAAAGCGTCAGAATCGAACTTATTTTTGATTTCCTGAAAGCCATCAATTTGTATAGCAAAATATGATTTTAGGTTCTTGTAAGCAATTTTAAGACCTGTTCATGATTGTCTAGATTTTTATTGTTCGTATAGATCGGTTTTAATAATTGATTGTTAGTTATAACTCTACCATTGCTATTTGATTCTACATTTTACTGTTTAGATCCATCTCCGTTTTTATTCATTTACTTGTTATGCGCCCAACATGACCTTAGTTGTCGACGGGCCATAAAACTCTATTCATTCATTCATTCATTCTTGATCCATGATTTTCAAAATATCTGCAGAAACTATTTCCTTTACCTTAGTTTTCAGAGAAAAAAGTACTTGGGAATGCTGATTGGTCTCTTCACTGTTAAGTGGTGAACACACTTCTAGACCTTCTAGAGAAAGAACACGGTGACTGGTCCATAAGAAATCATCATTGCAGTAATCAGGATCTACTATACCAACTAAGCTCCATCCTAAATCTGTTCTGAGTCCATACGGAGCATCTCCATTGGATGCAACTACTTCTCGAGGAAGCAAAGCACGAGAACAATTATATCCAATCAGCAAACCGATTTCGCAATCTTGTAAAGGAACAAGATAATTCGCAACCCCTTCTAAATGAGGCCAAAGGTTTGCAAGATCTGGAGTAGGTATATGTTTTCTATTAGCTGGCATGATATTTCTTGTGTAAACATCTGGCAGGTCTATTCGGATTTGGCTGTCAAATCCACGCACACTAAGACCTTAACCCTTTGACTTGTTACTATCCTACCTTCAACATGCATGGTTGAAAGTGATAGTTTAACTTCAGCTCCTGATACACCAAGAGCTTTACAAGTGTCTTCCAAGACAAATGTGGTGTCAGACTGTGTATCCAATAGTGCATACACGAGCCTTTCATTATCTGGATTGTCCCGATGAGAGACGTAAACAGGGACAATACTGGAACATTTACTGCCTGATTTGGCATTTTTAAGGAAGGTTGAAACTGAATGTGACGAGGTTAAAGATAAAGGTGAGTTTACCTTTAACTGTTCTTCTTGCACAGTATTATCATTTTTGAGGGTGTTCTTTGTATCACCATGTAGGGATGTGTGGACAAATATGGAGTGCTACCTTAATAGGGTGAAACTTTGAACATATCTTACATTTCTTTCTGTTTTTACATTTTTTGGAAATGTGATCACTCTGCAGACAGGCAAAGCAAAGCCTTTTATCTTTTATATAGTCCTTTCTGTCTTTCAGAGCTTTTCCGAAAAATCCATACATTCATCAAAGTCATGAGACTTATTGCACATGACACAAATTGCCTTTACACCTTTGTTTTCAGAAGGGTCCTTAACGTTCTCTGCAGTTTCAGAAAGGAAAGATCTACTACCAGAAGTTCCCTTTTCTTGCCTTTTAGACAATTTAAAGGGTTTCTTTGAATCGTCAATTGGCTTTAAGGACTGTAGAGAAGCTACAGGATCACAAGCAATCTTAGCCTCTTTTGAGAGAAAATCAACAAATTCTTTAAAGGGAGGAAATTGATTTTCCTCTTCTCTCCAATGAGAAACAATTCTTCCCCACCTAGAGATAATCCAATCTGGTAGTTTTATCAATAATTTCCTGTTTTCTCTGTCATCATTGAGAACGCCGAGATTACCAATTGTCTGCATGGGAATTTGACATTGTCGCAGGAAATCTACAAATTTCTGCAAACCAGTACCATCTCTAGCCTGAAGTTTTGGCCATTTTTCTAATTTGTCTCTGAATGCCCCAGCAATATTAAAAGGATCACCATATCGTTTGTCTAAAGTCCTTTTAGCTTCTTCATAAGCTTCATTTGACGACAACAAAAAGAAACCTTCAATAACATCTTTGACAGAAGCAGACAGGTACCTTTTCAAATAATGTATTTTTTCAGATGGAGGAATGTTCCTCTGTTCAATAAGAATCTGAAAAGCATACTCCCAACCAGGATAAGCAAGGGGATCACCATTAAATATACTAGGTTCTGGTGGGGGCAGGCGATTGAGGCTAACCTGATTTGCCAGAGAATTGGCTAATTCCAGCAGACCTTGTTCTGTTTTATTGGCAACTTGTGGATAAGAAAGACTAGGGTTAGGGACACCACTGAAATGCACTGCTGTACTACTGTCAATGGTGGAAATGCCTGTAACTGTTGTTGAAGGAATGACCGTATCATAAAAACATGTACTTTGTGAATTCCCAGACTGAACATGAGGAGAAGGCACAAAGGCCTTAACTTGTGGGTTAAGAGATGTGGTATTCGAAAATTCAGGTGGATTCAAAATACCTTTGAAATGAGGCAAATCTGACTGAGAAACCGAAGGAATAGGCAGAGATTCTGCAAAGGACTGTATTTGCTGATAATCTTGTGATGCACTTACTGATGCTTGAGAATGTGTTTCAATGTAGTTTTTGACAATATCTGCTTTGTCAACTGATGGCAAATTTAACTCATGTTTTGAATCTAAAGGATCTAAGATTTCTTCAAGAGTTTGCAACTCAGCACCTGCTATTTCCAATTGTTTCATTGTTTCAAGCTTTCGCAACTCGGCCTTAAACTTTGATTCAATATCAATGTATTTAAGTTCAGTTTTTAAAGCAGCTTGCCTTAACGCAGCATTTTTTGAGATGTCAAACCCCTTTGACCTACGGGAAGTCTTACTAACTTTAGACATTTTAGAGCGATTTGAACTTTTGATGTGGTTGATTCCGTTTCAAATTCATTTTCTATTTCAAGAATTCTTGTAGCTATTATTTGCATCATGCGCTGATGTTCTATTTCGATATTTTCAAGTCTTTCATATTCTGTACTTATATCGACATCTTCTATCTGCATTAATTGGTCATATTTGGTTCTTAGCTCTTCTAAAGAATACTGGAGTGAATCACGCTGATTTCTTAACAAATTGGCATCTTTACTATCTGTCATAAGAACTGAAGTTTTGTTTGCATTACGGCGCCATGACGATAACGCAGCTTTAAAATTATTTTGACGCGAAGAAATTTGGAAATCGCGACCCTTTTCCGTCATTTTGCGTTCACGCAGTCTTACATCACTTTCAGTACCTTGATTATTAAAGCCTAAATCCTCAAGTGATTCCTTATCAGACATTTTGAGAAAGAAAAAAAAATATTATGACCAAAAAGACAAATATGGAGTGCTACCTTAATGATGTGTATCTTTATAAGCTCTACTAAGCAATTAAGTACAAAGGAAATTCATGAAATTTAGGAAATTCACTAATCAATATTCATGTTTTAAAGTTTTTGCAGTATTATGTGCATATGGCTGGGCATTCCCTGCCTATATGCATAATGTCAGTATTTAAATTCACTTAAAATACAACATTTGACAAATATTAATGACTAGAACAGACTACAATAAATGGTGTACTACCTTAGTAATGTGGCTGGGCCTTCCCTGCCTACATACACAAAGTCAGTACATTAGTTCACATAAATGTTACACTCTACAGACAGTCTCTTCTAATTTGTCTTCTAATTGAAGAGAACCAGGACGCAGCTAATTTCTTGTCGGGATGAATGCCGTCAAGTAAAAGTTTGAAGTTGGCAGAATATCTTGCCTGGTGGCCCTTTCTCTTCCGACTTCTTAATAAATCTTGGTTTAATTTCGGTGAATAAGAACCGAGTTCATCATTTAACTCATCGATGTGCTTGTTGACATTATCTATCAGGCGTGTTAATTCACGGTCATCTTCTAAGAAGATTTGCGAGTTCTTATGCCCTTTTTTTTGTTTCATAATTTAATTGAATAATATGGAACATGTAAAAAAGTTAATTTGACTCTTGATAAGGGACATCTTTCTTTAATTTTCTTCAAGTTATCACAAAATATCTCAACGGACTTGTTTGTTGGCCTTTTTAGCTGGACAAACCTTTTGCCTTTTCTAGTAAAATCACAAGTTCCAACCCAAACATAGAGGCTTATGTGCCTATGGAACTTTGATAAAGAGTGGATTTTTCTTACGCGAAAGAAAGTTAACTGCATTGGTTGAACTAAAACCACTTCTACCTAACCACAAAATTTTATTTTCTGTTAAATCTGCAGGGTCTCCAACCTGTCGAAGATACCTTCCTTTGCTGTCTGATAACCGGCGTCCAAGACAAATCGGCAGGAACATTTTGCTGTTTGTACTTATCATTGTTCTTTAGAAGCCGCCTATAACTCATTTGAATAGAATGTGTTCATCAATAATCAGCAAAGGCTGTTAACAACATCAGGCTGGTGTGTAACCACAGAGTTTTGACTATAAGCGCAGTAAAAAAAACACACACAAACGAACGGTGATGGTGGCAGTTTAGAGTGAACTACAGATCTTTCTTTGATGTTTTATTCTTCTTCTTGTATACATCTAGATCTACGTCAAAACTGAAAAACATATGAGAGAGCAATGTCCTAACAATTACTATGTAGAGGATTTAGCCTTAAAGTTAAATATTACCAGCCTAAAGAATAACAGTAAAAATTCATGTCCAAAAATAGGACTATCCGAGTGTTAGTCAACTTGTTCATAATTGTCTCAAAGTCGGAAAAAGTCGATAGATTTTGATTATGAAGGAAAATCAATGAGATTGACAGTTGTGTACTACAATGGTTTACACGATTAATTACCTCTTTGGGTTGACCACGATATCACCAGTAAACGCAGAAATTTCTAACGCAGCGTGCTCGAGGTCTCCAAGCACGAGAGCTTAAGCAAGGGACGTAACTCCGAACAATTAGACTGGAAGATATTGTCGCGATAAATACTCAAAGACACCGAAACGTGTATAATGGTACCGAATTGACCTTAACTCATAATTGTCGCCTTTTTACCAAAAACCTCGCAATCACGGCTTTAAACAAGCCGTAGTTACGAGGCCTTCACCAAAAGTAGCGATTTATTAAAGGACTACTGTAACAGGATGAGTGCCGCCGTCGGGGATCGAACCCGGAACCTCTAGATTGACAGTCCGACGCGCTACCAACTGCGCTATGACGGCGGCTAGGAGTGGTCGTTAACTGCCTCATAGATTCTAAACGGCTCACCTCAGACATAAGACCTGACACAAACTGAGTCCCCATGTCACTCAACATCTCCCGTGGAACTCCAACCCTACAAAACATATCTACTAAGGCCTCTGCCACACGCTCGGTTTCTATTGTCGGTAATGGTACTGCCTCTGGAAAACGAGTTGCATAATCTACCAGAGTTAAAATATAACGGTTACCTTTTGACGTAACTGGCTGTATCGGACCTATCAGATCAACGGCAACTCGTTGAAACTGCTCGTCTATCAAAGGCATCTTCTGTAACGGTACTTTAGCAGTCTTCCCTTTGGGAGTCGCACGCTGGCAAATGTCACAACTCTGACAGAATCGTCTCGTATCTGCCTGAACACCCGGCCGGAAAAAATCAGACAAAACTCTCATAACTGTTTTCCTAGTCCCTAAATGACCTCCCAAAATAGACTCATGCGCAAAACGCATAACAACCTCTCTATGTGGTTTTGGTACCACCAACTGTGTATACACTTGTCCATTTGCTATAGTCAACGACTTGGAATTCTCTAAATATCATACCACTCTTCTCAAAATATCTAGCCTTACCACTCTCCGACACATTATCTTTACTCATTACTAATTCACGTATTCTTCTTAAGGTAGCATCATTTTTCTGATCCGCAACCAATACTTCCCTCGTAACCTGTTTCCGAATAATTTCGGGTACCTTTAGTTCTTTATAGGGTTGTGTTCTTACCTTAGTTTGTAGTCTGGTCTCAACCGCCCCAATTTCCGTCTGTTCTGGCTTATCTGGATCCAACGCTCCTGGAATATTTCCTATCATCACGTCATACAACGGGTTCTCAAAGCACCAAGGACTTACCTTCCCTGTATAATATGGGGTTTGTATCTCGACCTCTGCCATCGGTACACTAATCACCGACCCATCAGCTAACCTTATCTTCTGCAACACACCTATAAAAGCCTCTACTGGTACCAAACTTCTACGCATAACCACACCGCTGCAACCTGTATCCCTTAACACCCTAACCACCTTACCATCTACCTTACCATTAAGTACGGGCATGGAACTTTGCACCCCTGAAACAAGGTTTACCGTCACGGGCTCTTCCCTGCACGACGACATAGGTGCAGTAGACGTTGTTACCGTGTCAGTAATGATGGTACATGCTCCACAAGTAAATGCCCCTTCCTGAGGCCCTTCCGTGTCCACGTCGTTGTCGTCCTCCTCATTGCTTAGCATACCAGCCACTTTATGCCTTTTCGGACATTCCCTCGCTCTATGGCCGCTCCTATTACAAACATAACATTGTGTTGGACTAGTACATTCATTAGCTAAATGACTTGTACTGTTGCACTTAGAGCATCTCCTACCTTCAGCCTTGACCTTAGACTGACCCAGTGGCTGATTTGACTGATTACTTCCCGTGGTCCTATTCTCCGACTTATTCTGCACTGGCTTCTTACTCTGCTTTGTTAAACTTACTGTCGAGGTAAATCTAGCATTGCGATACCAATCTGCCATCTGTGCCATCCCGTTCGATGTCATGCATCTCTTCTCTGCGAGAAACGTTCTCAAATCTGTGTTACACATAAATAAAAATTGATCCCGTACCATAAAATCAAACAAACTTTCGTAGTCCTTCTCCAATTCTGCTAGTTAAATCCATCTGCTGAAATAGCTACGCAACCGAGTGTTAAACTGAGCGAAACTCTCACCTGTCTCCGGCTTACTGCTCCTAAACTTACGTTTAAAGGACTCCTCCGACAAATCATATCTCTGAAGTAAAGCATTCTTCAAATATTCAAAATCACTTGACTGTTCAACCGGCATTAAAGCGTACACGTCTAAAGCCCTCCCCTTAAGCAAAGCACTTAAATACATGGCCCACTGGGATTTGTCCCAGCCCTGTGCAGTGGCATAGATCTCAAACCTTTTCAGATAGCTATCGATCTCATCATGTGCCTCGTCAAAGGGTGGAATCTTAGGTCCCCTAGGGTTTGACTGTCCCAATGAAATACCACATTTCTTAGCCACTTCCATCTTTCTAAGCTCGTGTTCACGTGCCTCTCTCTCTTGTTCTAACAAAAACTTTCTCTTTTCTAACTCGTACTCTCGCCTTCTTACCTCCTTTTTCTCCTCCGCCTCACGTATAAACTCTCTTTCCTGAGTCCTCTCATCTCTCAACCTATTCTGTTCGTCCTTTACGAAATCCGTAAGTTCCTCCCCATCATAACCAAAAGCCTTCCCAGCCTAAACCAACTTATGTCAGCCATGACCCAAATCAACATGTTAAAATAATGGTTTACACAGACGACAATCAAAATACCTAGTATGTAATGTACTATAAGATAATTAATTAATACAAACCTAGTCAATTTTAACAACCAAAAAGTTTAAGTTTTTATCAAACAAAGGATCTAAGAATATTTGGACAATTTTACCAAAGAAATAATTCAAAATCTCAGACAAGCCAATGTATCCAAACCAAACAATCCCACTTCTGACACCAAATGTCACAGAACGGCTGAGCGGTTGGCTTGGATACGGGTCAATAAAGAGTCAGGATGTGCATTTCCAAATTTTATTTACATAAACAAATAAACAAATACCAATCAATCCAAATGTAAACAAGTTAAACCAAAATGTTCAAAACAATAAAGTCTCTAAAGAATTGCCATAGTCCACAAGCACTACACGTTATTTGATGAGGTCTAATGTCCCAAAATGTCTTCGTCACTTCGCAAGATTTATAAAATAAGACAACCGCAAAATGTTAAATTACTACTAAACCCATCATTGACACAAATTTCTAAATTAAACTTTTGCCTGACCGCGCCTACTTCACTAGGATAATATGTCTGTCCAGCCGTTTATTGTATATGTTGTTCCCCGGTCGTCACAACCAAAACATCCTTCCCCTATGACGCTGACGCCGGCACGAAGTACTACCCAAGTCTCCCGGTCTGGACAACACGTTATATTCTCACACATGGAACTGGTCAGGTCTCAAGTCATCGCATCACACGCGCCTATATGTCATCGGTTTGTAATGTAGGTTGTTATAAACAATCAAGCAACCTATTGAAAGTACAACAACTATTATAGCAACTACCTACTAAGAGCTCTAATGGCTCTACTTCCCACAGTGTTTTACAAACATCTCATAGACAATATAATATGCTAGCATCTTTTCCCACAATGCACCCCCAGCTGGCGGGGGGATAGAAATCGCCGGCTGCCGTCCTGCAGAGTGGTAAGACCCCACCGAACGGGCCCACCTGTTTGCCGTGGGTGGTTGCTCGTGTCGTTTGATGAAGGGATCCTGGTGGTTGAGTGGTTTCGGGGTCAGGGATTAGTACCTCGTCTCTGCAACACACCACTTTGGCCTGGAGTTGAACTAGACGAGCGGTCAGATAGGCCCTGTCTGATCAATCGGCTGGTCATGCCTGCACTGGAACAGAACGTATAGGTTACGAAATCCGTACATTTCTGTTTGTATATTTCAAGTAGTTGTATTTCATTGTATCAATACTCTCTGTTCCAGAAAGCGGTGGCTTAAGGGTTAATCGGGTAAACGAGGTGTTTGATCGACAATTTTGCGTTCCGGTGTTTATTTCGTGCTTGGTTGATCTACTCATCGGATGATAATTGCTTGATCTAGCCCATTTGCACCGAGTATATCAGTGATACATCTTTGGCACCGCTCCCGAGATGGAATAAATCCCCGGTGACGTGCCCCCTTGTTGGACTCCAGGGTGGGTGAAGAGTATTGCTGATGAATATTACTACATTACCATGGCCCAACAAAAAAAAGCCAAGCGATATCTCTCTGACTCAGAAGAAGAAAATATAAGCCTACCTCCTTTCCCTAAATTTATTGTGGTCGAAAGCGAAGACCCAGACTTGCCAGTTGCTGAACTTTCACCATTTGTTGTAGAAAAGCAAATAAGAGCTATCATAGGTACGCCAAAGTCTGTAAAAAACTTAAAAAATGGAACTCTACTTATTGAAGTCTCTAAAAGGGCTCAGTCGGACAACTTGCTTAAAACAACTAAATTCTTTAATCAAAGAGTAAAAGTGTACGGACATGAAAAGCTCAATCAGTCAAAAGGTGTCATTCGTTGTAAAGAACTATCTTCTTGTTTAATAAGTGAAATAAAATCAAACCTTAGATCTCAGGGTGTTACTGAGGTTAAAAGAATTGAATTCCACAAGGATGACAAAATTATAAGAACAAATACGTATATTTTGACCTTTGACGAACCTACACTCCCAAAAGAAATTAAAGTTGGTTTTCAAATAGTAAAAGTTGATGTTTATGTTCCCAATCCTCTGCGCTGTTACAACTGCCAGAGGTTTGGCCACCATGAGAACAGTTGCAGAGCTAATAAAGTTTGCAGAAAATGTGCATTTTCTGGTGATACAGATGAACATGATGAAGACACCTGTCAGAACGACTTTAAATGTTTTAATTGTGGGATGGATCATCCGGCGAGCTCAAAGTTTTGCCCTAAATTTAAAAAGGAAAAAGAAATTCTAACCGTAAAATGCCGACAATCAGTTCCATATTTTGAAGCTAGGAAAATTGTAGAGTCAAGGGAAGATGCGAAAACCTATGCAAATAAAGCTAAACCTTTACCCGAGTCAACACAAGATCCAAAGCCAAAGGAATGCTCTACATGCGAGCGCATGCTAAAAATTCTCTCAGAAATGTTTCCTGAGGTTCGTGATAAGGTCAACGAAGTTTTGTCTGGAGAAAAGCCGTCGGTCAGTGAAGCAAATTTGAAAAGTAATGATAAGAAAGTTTCAGTAGCTGAAGTCAAATCACAAAAGCAAGTCGTACAAAGGGATACTAATAAAACACACAAAACGTCTAGTAATGGAAAATGTTCACCAAATAAATCGGAGGCATCTGGTCAGAGGCGAGCTCGTATTCGCCTTCAATTGGAGAAGGTTAATCCTCCTCCAATTACGACATCCAATCGCTTTAGCGATTTGGATGACGGGGATGATGAGGGCATGGAGGACGAATCTGAGGATTCGATTCCTGGTCCTCCTTCCACAAATCACAATCACGCACAACCCGATCCAATTAGGCAAGGTGCGAACAGAATAAATCTAAGTGGTGTTAAAAAATAACCACTCATTTCCATTCTTACGTGGTATACACTTTATAATAATTTTTGTAATGGCGAATAATATTATTCAATGGAATTGTCGTAGCATCAAAGCCAATTTTGAGGAGCTGAATCTTTTAGTTTCTAAGAACAAACCAGTGGCAGTATGTTTACAGGAAACATTTCTAAAAGACACAGATAAGTTTTCACTAAAATATCATTCTTGCTATCTAAAAAACTTTTCATGCAACGAAAAGGCATCTGGTGGGGTTGGTATACTTGTGAATAACAACATTCCACATCGAAATGTCTCTATAGACACAACTTTGCAGGCAGTAGCTGTCAGCGTGTCTCTTCATAAAACTATTACATTATGTTCAATCTATCTTCCACCCAGTTCTCCTATAGACATTACAAAACTAGACGATCTTGTCCACAAATTACCTAAACCTTTCATATTGATGGGAGATTTTAATTCTCATCATACCTTATGGGGGTGTAGCAACATCGACACCAAAGGCCGTACTGTTGAAGATTTTATTACCAATCATGATCTAGTTTTATTGAATAACAAGTCTTCTACCTATCTTCATCCTGCCACTGGAAATTTTTCTTCACTGGATTTGACTATTTGCAGTCCTGATATTTTTCCACATTTTACTTGGAAAGTTGATTCTGATCTTCATGGGAGCGACCACTTTCCGATTCATGTTTTTGAATCTGGACCATCAGTCCAGGAACTACCTAGACGATGGAAACTCCATAAAGCTAATTGGGATCTTTTTAAAACTACCTGCGAGCAGTCAATTAATCCTGAAGCCTTTGATGACTGCAAAAACACTGCAGATCATTTTACATCTTTACTTTATTCGGCTGCAGAAAGAGCAATTCCTCGAACATCGCCTCATCCTAAAAATCCAAATAAGCCATGGTTTAATGACGACTGTAAAAATGCTATAGCTGAGAGAAAATCTTCTCTCAGAGCATTCGGCCTTAGGCCTACGAAGGAAAATCTGTACAAGTTTAAAATTGCACGGGCGAAAGCTCGTAGAACTATCAAACAAAGTAAACGTTCGTCGTGGAGGCAGTATGTTTCAAGATTAAATTCAAGATCATCTGTCAAAAAGACTTGGGACATGATACGTAAAATCAGTGGGAAGAACACATCCCTTAGTGTTGGTCATCTTAAAACAGATGATGATAGTACAGTGTCTTCCAAACATGACATTGCCAATGTTTTGGCAGATACATTTGCCAAAAAATCCTCCTCTTCTAATTATTCACCCACCTTTCAAAAATTTCAAGGTGAAAAAGAAAAGTCCAAGCTTAATTTTAGTTCCAGGAACCTTGAACACTACAATAGAGACTTTTCTGTGAAAGAGTTGAAGAAAGCTTTAAAGAAGTGTCATGACACTGCTATCGGATCTGATAATATTCATTATCAGTTCCTCAAACGTTTACCATCTCGCTCCCTTCATTGTTTACTTGAAATTTATAACCAGGTTTGGAAAACGGGAAGCATTCCAGCCTCTTGGCGGGAAGCAATCGTTATTCCAATACCTAAACCAGGTAAAGATTCTACGAACCCTTCAAATTATCGCCCAATTGCTTTAACTAGTTGCATCTGCAAAACCATGGAAAGAATGGTTAATGATCGTCTTGTTTGGTTTTTAGAAAAACATAAACTGATTACGTCAGTCCAAAGTGGCTTTCGTAAACAGAGAAGCACTCTTGATCATCTTGTCCGCTTCGAGACTTTTATTCGAGAAGCTTTCATAAAGAAAGAACATGTTGTTTCTGTCTTTTTCGATCTTGAAAGTGCTTATGATACCACTTGGAAGTATGGAATTATGAATGACCTCTTTGATTTCGGTATTCGAGGTCGCCTTGCCTATTTCATTTCTGCATTTTTAGACGAACGTCAGTTTAGAGTCAGGGTGGGAGATACTTTTTCAGATCCCCATGAACAAGAAATGGGAGTTCCCCAAGGAAGTATTTTGTCCGTGACACTATTTAGTGTCAAAATAAACAACATTGTTAAAACCGTTTGTCCTGGTGTGGAATGTTTCCTTTACGTTGATGACTTCTGTATCTGTTACAGATCAAAACATATGTATACAATTGAAAGGCAGTTGCAGCAAGTCTTGAACAACCTTACCAAATGGTCAAACGAAAACGGCTTTAAGTTCTCCAAGACTAAAACCAAATGTATGCACTTTTGTCAGTCAAGAAAACTGCACCCTGATCCCGAACTTAAACTTGACGGAGTGCCCATTGAAGTTGTTCCAGAGTTCAAATTTTTAGGGCTTCTCTTTGACTCTAAACTCTCGTTTCGTCCACATATTGATTATTTGAGCAATAAGTGCCAAAAAGCTCTAAATCTTTTACGTGTTGTGTCTCATATGGACTGGGGAGCCGATAAAAAAGTCCTATTGCGACTTTACAGGTCGCTTGTCAGATCCAAGTTAGATTATGGCTGTGCTGTTTACGGTTCAGCTCGCCCTTCATACCTTCGCAAACTTGATTCTATTCATAATCAAGGATTGCGCTTAGCGTTAGGCGCTTTTAGAACATCACCAGTAAATAGTCTGTACACTGAAGCCAATGAACCATCTTTAAATTTACGTCGAAAGAAACTCTCCATGCAATATTATCTTAAGTTAAAGTCTAACCCTGACAACCCCACTTACAAAGTTGTATTTGAACCTTACTACAGGGAGGAATTTGAAAAGAAAGCAAAAGCCATACCACCTTTTAGTTTACGTTGCGAAACAGATATAAATTCTCTAGATTTCGATCTAGAAGACGTTGCGGAATATACAGTTTCCGATGTTCCTTTATGGACATGCAAAAGCCCAACTTATCTTTATGACCTAGCTTCAAGCAAAAAGGGTACTACAGACCCTGTTGTCTTTAAAACAAAATTTTTAGAGATTAAAGAAAGGTACATATTGCATGAAGAGATTTATACAGATGGTTCGAAGGACGGAGAGAAAGTTGCTTCGGCCACTGTCCTAGATGGCGAAAAATATCAGTTTCGTCTAGCAAACAACTCCTCCGTATTTTCAGCAGAACTTAAGGCGATTGATCTTGCGCTCGATCACATGATCGAAGATGGTTATTGGCGTTATATTGTTTTCACTGATTCAATGTCCAGTATGCAAGCGCTTGAACACGAGAAAACAGACAATCCTCTTATAGTTAAATTACTGAATAAGATTTCAAATCTTGATAGTGATGTTGATCTTGTTTTCTGTTGGCTCCCTAGCCACATTGGTATTCGTGGTAATGAGGAGGCAGATAAGGCTGCCAAGGAGGCATTATCACTAGACATTTTACCCTTCGATGTTCCTTTTAGTGATTTTAAACCTTTGATACATCATTTTATTCAGGATGTCTGGCAGAATTGTTGGGACGATCCCGCAAACCAAGATAACAAACTTTATACTATAAAACAGAGTCTTGGTGAATGGCTACCTGGCTATAGATCAAATCGCCGAGAAGAAATTATTTTGGCCCGTTTGCGCATTGGTCACACTTGCTTGACGCATTCATTTCTTCTTAAAGGAGACGAACCTCCAATGTGTATTCCATGCGACGCTCCTCTTACTGTCAAACATATTTTTATAGATTGTATTGATTTTTCAATGTACAGAGATCAATATTTCAAGGCTGACAGTATGAGGCAGATATTTGAAAGCGTCAGAATCGAACTTATTTTTGATTTCCTGAAAGCCATCAATTTGTACAACAAAATATGATTTTAGGTTCTTGTAATCAATTTATAGACCTGTACATGATTGTCTAGATTTTTATTGTTCGTATAGATCGGTTTTAGTAATTGATTGTTAGTTATAACTCTACTATTGTTATTTGATTCTACATTTTACTGTTTAGATCCATCTCCGTTTTTATTCATTTACTTGTTATGCGCCCAACATGACCTGAGTTGTCGACGGGCCATAAAACTCTATTCATTCATTTCCCACAATGTTTCCTCAAACCCAATCTATTACAAAACATAGACCAAAACAATATGCTAACGTCTTTCCCCACAATGTTTTCTCAAACTCAAGCTATTTACAGAACTCTGACCAATATGATACTTTACATCTTTTCTCACAATGTTTTCTCAAAACAACAATTCAAAATACTGAACTGTATCAAGATATAATTATACTGCATTTGACATTATCCAAATATCATTTGAACAATACAACATTAGCATTTGCAAAACATGAACTGCTAAGCAGACGATTAAATACAAAATTATCACAATGTTTGTTTCTTTGAAAATAGTTACAAAAAATAGCTTATTCAACCACGGCTTAAAGATAATCCGACAAACATTCAACGTTACAGCTCTCCGAAATCTAATCCTAGCCATCCGACATTCCAGAACAATGCAGAAAAATGAGCAATTAACTTAACAGCCATTTGTCATTTTCCAGCGTTGTTTGCGATAATGCACTGTACCAAAAAGCTGCTCATTTAAGCCACGAAATTCTAAAGACATAAAAACCATTTACACAATAAAATCAACGTAATTTAAAAAGTATTTACCCCAAGAAGAATCCAACTCTCACACACTAATCTCAACTTCACTTTCCAGCTACAATGCCAAAAATCGTCTACCCAACGAGTCATTTCAGCGCAGGGTTTTTATACAAAACCCTACGAAGAAAACTCACCCAACACGCACGCTTAACCCAAGTACTCTAAATGCATAATGTACAATTAAAACTACTAGCCACCAGAAAATGTGTTAAAGCAGCCAATTTAAACCCCACGGCATATTAAAAGGGGCGTAGTCCCGCCTTAACTATGACATTAACCCTATCCTAGAAACTTAATGTGACAATGACCATTGGTGTCGACGAGCCATTAAACAACAATCATTCATTCATTAAAAATCGATCAACGGCTCTATCATTTATTGTTATCCAAATAGGATGAGGTGTTTTAAGATCAAGGGCACGAGGTGAAAGTTGGAAAGTTTCTCTACCATAAAGTGCGCCACAAATATCTAGCAGTTGTGAAGTGTCTATTTTTTATAGCCTATCGATTAGTACGGGCTACTTTGAAACATGCTAATCTCCCAGTATTCTAATTTTGTGATTCATACTTTCACAGTTATTGTTTTTTTCAAAAAAAAGGGGGGGAATATTTCGACTTTTTACCCATGGTAAAAATAGAGTTGGGATCAATTTGTCTTTTATATACCCATTGTCAATTTTTTTGAATTGATCCAATATTCATTTTTTTTCTCCGTGAATTATTCTCGTCTAGATGATGTAAGACTACCCTGATTGCCAAATAAATGATGTGAACATTTTTTGGTGATGTTCCTAAATCTTACTTTCTAGTAACTGCCTTTTCATATTTTCCTCACCGTCTTAGAGCAGTTGGTAGCGCGTCGGACTTTCAATCTAGAGGTCCCGGGTTCGATCCCCGACGGCGGCACTCATCCTTCCGACTTTTTGTCTCCCACCAATGGGTCGTTAATCGTAGACCTATGTGGGATAGCAGCTGGAGGCTAGGAAAGGATATGTTGGTGGTACTGGTGTGAGAAAAACCAGGAATCCATTGTTAGGTGCTCCAGCCGCCGCGATATAACTGAAAGATTGTTGAAAGCGGCGTAAAACCCCATTCAAACGAACATGTCATATTTTCCTCTAGAAGCTTGGGGCATAGAATTTGTTCCGCTTCTGGAAAGGCTACCTTAATTGCGTTTAGCAATGCTAGTTCTTTATCAGACCCAATTTTTTTTCAGTTGGAAAAGAAAATATCAGAAAAAGTTATCTCACTTTAAACAGAAAGTCACCATAAGTTTTGAAAGTCCCATCCCAGTGAAGAAAAGCAGGTCCTAATACTATCGGGTTTGTATGGGTACCAGCTCCTAAGTTTCTATTCTGGAATACCAGTGGCGTGACATAACAAGCTCCTAGGTTAGATGTCTATGCCAAATGCAGATCCCGAATATATTGCATTTTGAGCTCATGAGCTCAATTGGTTCAGTAAAGCATAATATTCCGGGTGGTTTATTGCTTCATTAGATATCACTTGTCTATAGAACTTATTTTGTAAAACTCGGTTTATATTTATTTGTGTTTCATTAGCTTAGTTTGTACCAATCACAAAAATATTGTTAGCATTAAAATCTGAGATAAATCATATTGAATTGTCTAATAAGACTACAATTAATTTCTGATATATAAGAATAAACATCGAACCGACATTGAAGAATGAAAGAAACTACCGGGGAAAACGCTTGAAACAAAAAATGTCATTAAGCTTTACCTCCCATACTATAGTTTACAAAAAGGTCTTTCCAGTCTATTTTAATTTCAAATAAAGGAGTTGCTTCCCTTGCAATGCATTGAGATCCTTTTTGTCTTGAAATTTTATTTTTTTTAACCTGAAATTATACAAAATAAAGATTAAAATCAATACACAAATACTTTGTTTCTCAAAAAACATCAATATGTATACGAGTTTTTGCTTATAAATTTGTTGGGCGATCGATAAAACGATAATGCGTTACGTCGAGTTCTTCCGGTCAAATTCCCTGACATAATAGACATCAAAATCACCATAAATAAGCAAAATTCGCATTTTTTTTAACAAGAAGAAAAGGTTAATTCCAATCCTATTAATCACTATTATAGCTTCTATACTCGTAGGGTGTGTACAAATTCCGTAGGGCGATTGTAGGGCTATAAGTCTCATAGGGCTTGTTTTAGTGTGACCGGTAACACAGAGCCAAATTCAATTTTCATTCCGTGTATGGTATGTCTGTTGTAAGATAAAACGATCCAAAATGTTCCGTTTAAAAAATATAAAAGATCAAAGCGCTAAAAGCGCTGAAGACCTGGTTTATAAAAAAGCAAGGTGACATTTGAAGGCATACACTCCAATTTTTTAATCTTTTTAGCAAGGCTTTTATAGGCGAGGGAAACCAAGGGTTCAATTTACCTATAGGGATTGTAAGCCACATTCCGGACTCACTTCAAAGGAAAAATGTCGAACGGTATGCTCACTTTATAGCGCTGAGTCCGCCAAAAACAACTATTCCCAAGGTATAGATTACTACGCCAGATACCGCTTTGCAGACAGGCGCAACTCGCGTTTTTATTATAATTTTAGTTGAGTTGATTGGTTTGCTACTAGTCAGTCAATTTATCCATTCTATCATTCCGTCTAACTATCGTATTTATGCTGTTTTTCTAGGGGCACAAGCTCGTCGGCTCTTTCTTTTACATTGAATTGAATTCCATAGAGAAGTTGTATTTTACTTTCGGAACACAAGAAATTGATAGGGCCAATTTCTCCCTTTCCCACAATATGGTCCAACCTATACTCATACCCAATTTTTTTTTAATTTCTACCTTTAGATATATATCAAATTACACTCATGTTGATTTATTGTCTGCAACCTGTTCCGAGTTAGCCCAGTCGCTTTTAAAATTTTCTAATTCAGATAAATCCATTACAAGACAACATATGTTTAGACAGGTCCAAATTGTAAAGGGTTGCAGATTACATACAATATGTGGGCAAATTAGTAAAATTTGTATCAGAAAGGGTAGATAATATTAGGGAGAAAGGAGAAAGTGTTTGTTAGCAGTACTTTCTTCTCTTCCCTATTAGCAAGGCCATCCGTCAAGATCAAATATAAAAGCTATTTATGTATCTCTAACAGAGCAGTGATTTTGGCAGTGATAAGTAAGAAATATCTGGCATACATGATAAGGACAAGGTGAGTGATCAAGGTTATATTCCAGAAAATTGACCTCGTGTGTTGTCTCGTCTATTCAGTTCCCTCGCCTTCAGTACTATCAGTACTATGAAAGAGCAAGATTGAATTAATTTAATCTAACAACAAATGGTACATTTCCAAGAAACAAACTTCTCCTTTAGTTTTCAATTCAAAAGCTGAACTGAATATCCAAAGATTGTCCTCCAAGTTATACTGAAAAATTACTAAAAGCCAGCTGACTTTTTAGAAGATTTTTCTCCACGACACAAGAAACTCCATAGGATTTTTAAACTCCAAAGTCTAAATGAACACAAAGATTGATTTCCAAGCAAACTGTAGCATAGAACCATTTCGATGCCAACTACAAAGTTTTGATACATCGTTTGAACTAAAAAGTATCGTACCCTGTTGTACAGCATGCACAATATTTACATTTAAAACAAAGTGCTTCCCATGTTTTAATGATCTGCAAAACTTTGAGTGCCAGAGTAATGATGCTATCGTGACCTACTTATCAAAATCGCGGCTTTCACATAAATATAAGAATAAAATGCAGGTGTTCAAGCATTTTCGTAAATAGGTACCAATATTGAAAAGTTATTTCATTGGGGCGATCTCACATTCCCCTTTTAGCTAGCAAAGCGTCAGCTTTGATAGCTTAAGATAACAGACGAAATTTTGAGGTCATCTCAAAATTCAACGAGTGCAAACTGCCATTGGAGGCCTAACCGCTAAATCGATTAAATGTCTACGCCATTAAATGTAGTTCTCATGTATTTCAGGAATATTGCAAACTCTATTCATATTGTATTGAACTCTGTCAAAAGAACGCTATCTAACCCGTTCCCAATCAATTCCGCTTTCGGAAAAAGGCTTTGGAAAACATTGTGGACAATGAAGAAATTGATCGTACAAGCAATTTCTTCAATGTCCACAATGTTTTCTACCCAACAAGGAAATGTTTTCTAAATTCAACCATGCTTTGCTAGCTTACAGTACTTTTAGTACTTTGTTTTAATTTCTTACGAAAAGAATGGCGTGTTTTGACGGTTGAGATTCGGCGGGAAATGGGGCGGGGCGTTGAAAACACGAGCTGGTTCCCTATTTTCCTTAATTTTAATTTTGATAAGGATGTTCGCTCATGAAATCAAAGTAATATAGAGTTTCTCCAATATTTTTACATTATTTTTTTTGGGCTTATTTTGTTTGTTTGTATGGGGTAAAACACAGTTTTTTTTATCAATATTTCAGTCTAATCGCGGAGGTTGGAGCACCTAACAATGGTTTCCTGTTATTTTTCACACCCGTACTACCACTACATCCTTTCTTAGCCTCCAGCTGCTTATCCAACATATGTTTATTACATTAAGAAGATAAATGTACATCTGCTACAAAAATACATTCCGAAGTGGCTTTAGAGAAAAACGGTCATTTATTTTCTTGAGTGTGAAATTGACACTTATACAGATACCCCCTACAAATGATTTGGTGAATAAAAGCCCGTTTTGAGTTCATACTTATTCTCCGAAAAAAAATCCTATCAGATTAAATAACTGATAGATTTATCGAGATCTATAAATTACATAAGGATCTATGGCCATTTTACAATGTCACCTGATGACTCGTTTTTGTCAAAATTTTCAATGGCATCACCATTCGATGTTAGCTAAAATTATATTGTTGGAGTAATACGGTCTTTCTCATTTTCCATTAAAAAGTCATACATTATAAAAATTCTGGTGATAAAATTTTACATCGGTTCATAGAGTAAGTTCTTAATATTTTGAGATTTTTGTACATTAAACGGGGGAAATTCACGAGAAAAATGCCATTTCTTTTCAACCCGTTCAGGTAGTTTGTAAATCAGTAATCACACAAACTTTTAACGAATTTTACTTTATTTGCACAAATAATCAAAGTTTTCATGTATTAGATTTTGTTTAGATAACTTTAAAAGGAAAGTTCTATACCCCAAACTGTATATAGACACATTTTCGTCTGGTATATATAATCCTCAAACTGGCCATTTGTAAGTAGAGTGAAATGTGGTGAACGCTATTATGTGCTAGGTATGTGAAATCTTTGAAAATATGAGAGAGACAGAGACGCAAATATATAGAACAATGGCGGAAATATGAGTGATGGACGTCTAATTCACGAGCAAAGATATTGAATTTTAACTTAAAAATGGTAGGAACTACGGTTTTTGAAGATACAAGGTAAAACATGTGTATCCTACTTCACAAAAAGAAAAAAGCGTCATACTATGAACCGTCAGGGATAAAAAAATCTCCGGGCGGCACAGCAAACATTTTGGTACAGCGTAAATGATCCTCAATTTTACATAGCGTTATTCGTTTTATTTAGCGCGGAAACGTGCAAAATCTATGGCGTCGCAATAAATGGTTGTATTGATTGCATTATAGAAATATGTTTTCACTCGGATGCCTGATAAAAAATTTAGTGAAATAGTGTTTTGTTCAACTTCATTAAATTCCGTTGTCAAGGGCCGCCGTCATAGCGCAGTCGGTAGCGCGCCAGACTCCTAATCTTCAATCATAGGTGCCATGGGTTCGATCCCCGGCGGCGGTAAATATTCTTTCCGACAATTGTCTCTCACCAATGGGTTGATAATCGTAAACGTAAGTGGGATAGCAGCTGGAGGCTAGGAAAGGATGTAGTGGTAGTACTGGTGTGAGAAATACCAGGAATCCATTGTTAGGTGCTCCAGCCGCCGCGATATGACTGAAATACTGTTAAAAGCGGCGTTAAACCCCATTCAATGAATCAATCCGTTGTCAATAACTTTCCTACTCGACGTAAACTATTGTGCGGTACGTCATATGAACCGAAATACGCAGGAGCGAACATCCTTAAAGTTCTCTGGAATGTAAAAATGTACCCGTCTACTTTTTTCTTTCATTTTTCTATTTCACGTTTTCTTTTCCACTGGAACATATTGATAAAGTTTAATATTTCAAAATAATATGTTTGCAAAAATAGTCGGTTGGAATAGTAAGTGTTTAAAAAAATCTGCGTATTTTTCCGGAATTTTTCCGTAACACAGCGTAGTGATATGCAAGCACTGCGTTGAACACAAAGCACTTCGTGTCGCACAAAGGTTGATGACGTATAATAGACCTATTTTTTGCGCGCGCGTGAGCACAAAAGTTACGTAGTACACACGTTGTTTGGTTTTTTTACTCGATTATCTTTTTCCTAGGCAATTTCCAGGACCCAGGTTGATTCCTATGGCCTGCTTAACCAGGCCAATTAGTAATGCAGTCTACATGATTAATTGGAAATAGGAAAAAAATGATTATCAAGTTATACAAGAGCCTGGGAATCCACACCATAAAGTGTTACCGACCCGGCCATTTTCGTTGTCCGACTCTGATTGCTTCTGTTCACTAGGAATCTCCGTCGGAATCGGGAGAGGATGAATCTGTTGATTTCGAATGAATGGGCTCGAATTGGTATAGTTGAACATGTTGGTACAGGGTATGTTGGTAAAAGTACCGATTCCTCGTCATTTTGTTCAATTACTGTAAATTTTCCCTTTGTACGCCGTGTTATTAATCAATGACGCCACAGCTACTGCGCATATGCCGAAATTTACCATATGGCTAGGTGCAAATTTGCCATAAATCACGGTCGTATTAGTATAAATATCGTCATTTTTATTTTTCAGACGCAGCTTTACATATCGCTTGTTAGGTCAAATGACCGAAGGTCATGGTGACCTATTGCGATCGTGTAATGTCGTGCCTCGTGCGTTAACTATTTACATTTCGACATCTCTGGCACTTTCCCTGATTTGAGTGTAGGGGTCGATTTACAATTTCATAGTGTTTACTCTAATTTAACTTACAGATGCAAAAGAAATGCTCGGTTTGGTTTCGACGATCAAATATGAAAGTAAGTTTCAGCATTTTATAGTGATGATTTTGAACGGCTGGCCTGAAAATCGCTCAAAATGCTCCCCCTTAGTTGCGGAATACTGGATTCAAATGAACACTTCAGGTCTAAGGGAAGTAAACCATTTTCCGTAGAGGACCATTATAACATATTCGATTATAGCTAAGTCCAAGAGTTTGCGGGAATGACCAGACCTACTTTGAATTAAAGAACATCCATTCTTACATCCAAAGAAATAAATTTCAGTATGGCATGATCCCTTTTTTCCATGACTTTTGACCCCGTTTTTGAGATGACCCTCCCTGTACAGCTGTTTCTAAGGGCAATTAAAAAAAACGTACCCACTTTTAAACCCGCTAGTACATTGCCAAAATGATTCAAAACCGTTACTTTTGACTTCGTATTTTTTCAACGGAACATAAAAGGTCTTAAAAAAATCATTGATTTTGAATTTCAATATTATTGTCCAATTAGATGCCACCTTGATCTTGTGTTGATATGAACCGGAGTTTCCCTAGATGACAGGAAAATGATTTACTTCCCTTAGACCATCATAAACGTTTGGTATTCAAGCGAGAGAAAATTGTAATTCGAAAATCGATGCGCCAAACATTCGGGTCACATTGGCGCCGACAAGTTACTAAAGTGAGCTAGAGGCAATGTTTTGGCCCAAAGTGACGGCATATATTACCTAATATGTCTTATTCTGCGAAACTTTCATCGCGTTTCGAATTTTATTCTTAATTTCACAAGAAAATGGGATGAAACATTATTGAATACTCGTAGTGCTTTGATATTGAATCATTGGTACTTTGATTTTCTAAAAGGGTTGCTCCCCTTGTAATTATTCATGACAAAAATACCGTCGCAATACAACTGAAACAGAATAGAAATTGGCATTAAAGACCGTGTGTACAATTATTAGACATAACGTCGTTTTATTCTAAAATCTCCTACCTACAGCTTGATTCAAACTGTAGTTACGAGGTTTTAGAAGATGATGATATTTTCATTAACCATTTCCTGTTCTACCCCTTTTTAACGTCCCTGTGATTTAATACATGAGAAAAAATTGTTGAAAAAGAAGAAATTGCTTGTAACAAGCAATTTCTTCATTTTCCACAATATTTTCTACCCTATTGAATGGTTATTTTTCGAGTTAAATGATTTGATCAGCCGTTTTTTAGCTTACCTGGCTACCGATTTAAAAAAAACTTTAAAAACAATCTTCTCTTCCAAAACCATTACACCGAGAGGTTTGATACCTGGTATAATACATCATATTTTGACCCTCTACCAAAATATTCCAAAGACTCGCCGTATCTTGAAAATTAGCCCTTTTCTGTGTTATCCTTGAATTTACATGGAAATAAAAAAAACTCCAAAAGCTTTAGGCCTAGAGCTTCAATATTTGGTACAAATTATCGCCTATTGATCCTCTACCAAATACTTCAAATGCTTTAAATTTAGCCCTTTCCTGGACGATCCCTGAATTTACTTAAAGCCGCGACCATAGCAGAATGGTAGCACGTATATTTCCAAGTCAAAGGGTCCTAGGTTCTGTACTCGGACGCGGCGAACATCCTTTCCGACATCCTCATTGTCTTCCACTAATGGGTGGATAATCGTTAACCTGGGTAGGATGAGCAGCTGGAGGCTCGGAAAGTATGTAGTGGTAGTACTGGTGTGTTATATACTATGAATCCACGATTATATGCTCCAGCCGCTGCGACATGTCTGAAATACTGTTAAAGAGGCGTTTAACCTCATTCAATGAATTGATCAATCAAAACCTTATTTAGCACAAGCAATAAAGAAGGAAATCATCGAAAATCTTCTCTCAAACCATAGGGGCTAGAGATTTGATTTTGGTATGTATCAATGCTTATTGATCCTCTACGAAAATACTTCCAAAAAATTTCTTATAAGCAATTTATAGCACTGTTCATGATTGTCTAGATTTCTTACTGTTCGTATACACCAGTTTTAGTAAATATTTGTTAATGTTTACAACCTTAGTATTGTTTTTGATCGTCTTATTTTACTTTTCAAATTTATCTCAGCTTTTATTTTGGTACGTTTACAGTAACTTTTATTGTGCACAAATTGACCATAGATGTCGACGGGCCTTAAAACAATATTCATTCATTCATTACTTCAAAAGTTAGAGACGATTCGATGAATCGAGACGATTTAAATGTATACCCAAAGACATAAGGTTTCGTTGAGAAATAATGGTTTTAGAACGCTGTTACCTCCTTATCTAGACCTCTGTTCACCGAAGTCACAAGGCCTAGAGCCTTGATAATTCATATATCATTGTTTTATTTATTTATTAGATAATTCAACTCTGAAAATTATACTATGATCTCGAGTTAACGTAGGATTTAAATGAGAAAATCTTCCCCAAAACTGTTAGGCGTAGAGCTTTGATATTTTGTAGATATCATAATGAGTTGGGCCACTATACCCATGAGAGCGATGTAGGTCCATCATGGTCCTCTTGATTTTCTTTGATTGACAGCTGCGATTGGTCAATTATAGATATTAATGTAAAACAACTGGGTATTCATTTCTGATCAGATTTTGATACAAAACAACTGTGTATTCATTTCTGATCAGATTTTGATACAATCAGCCGCCGTCATAGCGCAGTTGGAAGCGCGTCGGACTGTCAATCTAGAGGTCCCGGGTTCGATACCCGACGGCGGCACTCATCCTTTCCGACTATTTGTCTCTCATCAATGGGTCGATAATCGTAGACCTATGTGGGATAGCAGCTGGAAGCTAGGAAAGGATGTAATGGTAGTACTGGTGTGAGAAATACCAGGATTCTATTGTTAGGTGCTCTAGCCGCGCGATATAACTGAAAGATTGTTGAAAGCGGCACAAAACCCCATTCAAACAAATTTGATACAATCTCTTTGCTTTACAATTTATATCGTCGGGAAATTTACAACATGAATGAATTTAAAAATGTATGAAATGCACTGAGCAATAAGGGTGAAAATGAAAATGTCATTGGCAGGATACGAAGACCTCACAACTACAGTATAGATGCGCCTTGAAAAGGAACCTCTGGCGATCTCCAGCACTACATTGATTTCATCCATGTTCTAGTATATTGACGTCTAGGTTTCAGACGGTCAAAAAAGTCCAAATCCAGGTCCACAAATGGAATCGTTGAATATTTTGTTCGACATGTAACGGTTCTATTTGAATGAATTATATCAATGGATTCACAAGACCAATCCCTGGCCCAGCCCACTTAATCCTTTAGCCACGCACACTGACTCCAAGAGAAAGTCTCGCTTCGATTTTGAACGACATTATTTCGCAAAATTCATGGCCAGTAGCATGTTACAGTAGTATAATTAATTGGCGACTAAAACGTCGTAACTACAGCTTGAATAAGCTGTAGTTACGACGTTTAATCATCAAACCAACAGAAAAGGTTTACGAAAATGGCGACCAATGTTGGAGTTCAAATCTTAATTCCGGGTTGAATGAATGGTTTGATTGGTCAATATATTCCTTGATTGACTGCCGCGCTCGGTCAACTAAAAATAGACCGAGTTATTTTGATTGAAATAGAATAAAAAGAGCGTCGATGACAATCTAAGTTAGTAGACTAATAGTGCCCCTCTTACTTGGGTACATGGCCCGTTTTCACGTATTTGCTCAATCGTACGGCTTCTAACTTCTTTAATCCTAGTTCATTTACGAAGTCTTCCACGTCCAATTCACTTAATATCTCTCCGTCAATTGTATTACTTCTAAACGAGTCCACATACTTGTCAAGATTAAGTTCTTTTAAAACATCAGACACTTCGGCGATCGACAATTTCCCAACGCCGTCAAATTGGCTTTCAGATGATAGACAAGTGCTTCGAGGGATAATTAGTGTCTGTTCTTCTTCCGTGTTTGACTTCTGAGTTGGTTTAGATGGTCTTGAAGAAGGCGGTTCTAACCTTGATGTAGAAATACCTCGATCTCGTGGTGAGTGTCCGCTTGTCCTGTGACAAAAAACGTGCATAGATGAATTATCTATCATAAAATAGCGAATGTTTAGCGTTTTATCTTTGAACTATTGTGGAATTATTTAAAGCGGCTCTTGAACAGGTTTTCATGAAATATAGAAAAATTGTCTGCTTTTCAATTAGTCATTAATGTCATTTCAAGATAAATATTGTTTTTTCGTGTTAAATCAACAAAATTCACAATAATTTGGATTGAATATGAGATACTTTTTATCGACGTTACCTGGATGGAGACTAACGACCTCACCCAAAAAATTCCGATGTTTCAAAATTGAGCATAGGGAATTTTTCACATTAAACTAAATTTCTAGAGAAGTTAGTTTTCTTTTCTGTGTTTCAGAAACATCGATACCCCGCTGTAAGGTCTCACCCGACTGACTGGCGGAGTGGGGATCAAACCAGCGAGTCCTGAAACGGTCCTGGCGCTTTCCATCAGACCATAGTACTGCCAACAATCGAGGACACTATACTGAAGGCAATTTACCAATCGCTGGCTCCGCCCACTTATTTCGTTTGCTCCGCCCACTTACTTCGTTTGCTCCGCCCACTGACTCAAACAGGAAGTACAGCTTCGATTTAAAACGGCATTTTCTTGAAAAAATTATAGTCAGTAGCATGTGATTAAACCGTTAAATAGTTGGTTGGCGACCTTAATAAGCTGTAGTTACGACGAGTTTGTCGTCAAACTTATCGACATGTTTTACGAAAATGGCTGCAAATCTCAGAGTTCAAAGCCCATTCCGGACTGAATGAATGCTTTGATTGTTCGATTGAAGATTTGATTGACAGCCGCGATTGGTCAATTAAGACGCAGAAGATGGATTACGTACCCTAAATATATTCATGTTGAATTGAATTAATCAATAACAGCATCGAAGCTTTTTTAAATCCATATCTGCCCTCTGAGGTAGTAAAAGATAGTTGAAATAATATATCCTTATTTCGTCACTAAAGCACGCAAGAGCCTTCTTAATATCGATATGCAAAAGCAGTGTATGAGTGATGTTCTCTGGAAAGAGTATTTTGTGTTTTTCTTGTCGATTTCAATTTGTGTTTGTTTACATTTTGAAATCGAAACGAATGAAACCGATTCTTCGCTAATCTTCGGCATTGACTGTGATATGCACAGGTTATGAAGACTAAACTTTACGGTCGATTTCGCCTATCTTCGTGACCTAGAATGTTGTTTGAATGACTAGCGAAAAATAAAACGTCATCACTGACGTCGTAATTTGATGTAAACAAACCTTAGATTGCGGTGGGTCATATTTTAAAATATCGTTACTTATTTCATGAATTGTACGCCGTTAATATCCGATAGGTGGCATTTTTCAAATACTGACCTATCTAATTTGAGCATTCTAGGTAGTGTCATTCGTGACAACTCGGCCGATTCCGTCGAACTACATTCAAAATGTAATCGCCCATGAAATGCATGCTTCATATTTTTGATGCCTATTCTTGTAGCACAGGTAAGACATGAGTGCTTTCGCAATTTAAAATAATTATTTTTCTAATTTATTTTGGGCGACAATTAAGTTTATTTCTCCACAATTGTAGCTGTTATTGTACTTATCCCCTTGCTACTTTTTGGCGATATAATATTGAGATATACGTACGACGTAGTAATAGTTATCCCAATCTAGATAAGTGATACGGTCCTGAAGACAGGTCAATCTTCGGAGAATATGACATGCGCAGACAACGATTGTAGGCTAACTGCGTAGAATTAAGTTGATCTTATAATTTCAGTCGTCATATTTATTTATGCGTTGAGCCAGAAGTATGGTTTTCTTGTTTATTTCATAGCGTGTTTTGGGGGAAGATATGGCTTTAAAAGAACCCAACTCTTCAGCTATCAACGTTTTAAAAGTTGTTAGTGAATGCATGATTCTAATGTATCTATGTTAGAAATCAGTTTTGTCTATAAGTTTGTAAATCCTGAATGGTTGAATTTTCTTCTTATTTACGCGAAAAAAATCACGAGTAGGAAGCTTGAGCAAATAACGGCGCATCGACAGCTGTGGTCATTTAGCGCAAGAAATTTAAGGATATTTTAAACTTTTTTCCGTTTTTCAAATTTCAGACTATAGGTAAAAAAGGGTGTAATTTGAAAAATAACCATAGATAGAAAATAGTGTGGGAAAAAAAAGAAATTGCTTGCTACAAGCAATCTCATCATTTCCCACAATGTTTTATCGAGAAGAAAACCACAGGGACATCAAAACAAGGAATTGTGCAGGAAAGTCTTAACATAAAACATACATAACAATACCAAGAAAACCACAAGACATATAGAATGACAGACGAGGAATGAAACAAATATGAAAAAATGAAGACCCTTTACTCGCCTCTTACGACATGTCATTTTTTACATTTGTTCCGCCAGATATAATGGCAGATGTGACAGGGATAGGCCTGTAGTGGTTTATTCTTATACCCTGTTTAACCACACAGGGTCTCACATACAGGCTAGTGCTTTTTATTCCAAAGCTTACTTACATCGAGTTAAAGAAAAGCTTTGGAATAAAAACAACCAATCTGCTGTAATTCAGGAGTTACAGAGTTATCTTGACTTGACTTTTGTACCTCAATCAAAAGAAAAATACTCAATCTATTTTAGCTCAGCTTTTGTAATCCTCATCGTCAACAATGCTCTACAAATCACAATTTTCGCTCATTCTCTCTCAAACTTTCGGAAAATATATGCATGGTCAAGAAGAAGAAGACTATAATTGAACATGAAGACATTCTAAACAGAGAAAATGGGTCCTGTTGACAATTACCTTATTGCCAGTCCAGAGGTCACAATTTTCGCTCGATCTCTCTCATGCATGCTTTAAATATTTTTGTTTTAGTGGGGAAAATCTCTTTTGAATTTGGTGACATGCTGACCAATATCAGTAGTCACGGGAAAGGAGGTTTTATCAACAATTACCTTGGTACCACTCTTGAGGCTACAATTTTTGCCAAATCTTTATCTTACTCGCTGACAATATTTGTATAGTCATGAGGATGATTTCTAAATAGTGTGGTGACATTCGGACTGATATTATAGGAAAGGGGATATTACAGACAATTACCTTGTTACCGCTCTAGAGGTCACAATTCTTTCTCAAACTTCCTGAAAATAGTTTATAGTCGCGAGCAAAATATTTATTCAATATGGTGTAAAAACATCTTATTGTTATCAAATTTGAATTGTTTCGTTATCTGGTATAATTAAAATCAGGAAAGCGATATAGGGCCAACTTTGCCGTCTTGTCTAAAAATATACTCACAATTCAGTCGCTGGCTCTTCATAGACTGGAGAGTAGATTTCATAATCAACATCGTCATAGGGAATGTCAGGTATCTTGAGCTGTGGCCTTACCACGGCTCGTCCTATTTTTGTGTTATCATATCCACTGTCTTTTTGTCCGCTGACGCTTTCATGTACTTCTAAACCGGTTCGAGGCGTGTTTTGTGGCAAGTTTCTATGTTTACCGAGTACACCTTTGGTCTGTTTTGGATCCACTGCTTCTGTTACGGAATGTTTCCGGTCTGGAAATTTTGGCGTGGCTTTTGGTATTGGGAATTTATCTATTTCCGGTATCTCATAGTCAAAGACGTCGTCTGCATCAGCTTCCGGTATTAGTGGTTTGGTTGCTGAAACGTAATTTTCGAACATATCCGTCATAGCACCGTCGGTAGCACATAAGACTCCCAATCTTCAATCATGGGATGTCATGAGTTTGATCGCCGGCGGCGGCACATATTCTGTTCGACATTTGTCTCTCACAAATGGGTGGATAATCGTGGAGGCTAGGAAAGGATGTGGAGGCAGGTGTGAGAAATACCAGGAATCCATTGAAGGGTGATCCAGCTGCCGCAATATAACTGAAATACTGTTAAAATGGCGTTAAGCCCCATTCAATCAATCATTCAATCAATCGAACATATCTGCGAAATGATCAGGGGTGTGGTAAAAGCTGCTTTGTTGCAGAAAAAATCGAATTACACTCTTTCACGTTTTATGAAATGTTCTTATTTCATTGATAGATCAATGGAAAAAAAGTCTGCGACTCAGTCGGTTCGTTTTGACATTAACCCATTAGCAGAATGTCTAAATTGAAGAAAAGTTGTAGACGACAATAAAACTTTATGAAATTTTAGATCTTTTCAACATCCTGGGAAGAAAAGTTTGACACAATGTTTTCCGAAAGTAATGGGCATCAAAAAGGGGGCAATGTGTTGGGAATAGGTTATTTAGGTGCGTTTTTTTTCTATAATGATAAAACACCCGTAACAAATTTTCATTCTTGCAGTTGTCAAGTTCATAGCAATTCATGTCATGAATTTGTTTTAACTAAGATGGAAAAGACTAAAATCGTAGGTTATGTCATGTTAACCCCCACATTAAACCAGTATTCAGATATGCATTTGTATGCAAGAAATAAGTATCATTGGTATAAACTTATTCATTATACACCATTTGAGAAACAAGTTCTTTCAACTTAGACAAGTTCCTCTCAATTCTGTTTTCTTGAGAATAACAGTACTCGTGCCGAATCTGTTGGCAAATGAAAGAACCGAGACTGAAAGCTGCTTCCGGGAATCGAACTCTTGACCTTTTTGACCATAAAGCTGACGATGTATATCTCGACCACGGACACCATAGTCAAACCCATTCCAACACAATCCCGCATTTTTACGCATCACGGAAACATAGCTATATTATACATTGTGAGAAAAGAAGAAATTGCTTGTAACAAACAATTTCTTATTTTCTCATCATGTTTTCTACCCCATTTTGCCCCTTTTTCTATTTAAACCAACTTTGTTTAGTCGTCCGCAACCTCTTTGAATTTTGGGCCAGTCTAAGGTTCGATTGTTTTGGAATGGGTTAAAGCTTTTAGCTTTTACCTTGTGTTGGAGATTTCAAACTGGAAGGTTTTTGTGGTCTCTGTGGCGGAACGGCCTGGGTCGATAAGGGACTCGGTGGTGGTGGCGGAAGGGGTTCGTCTTTGAATGATTTAATAATTCTTATGGCGTCAATCGGCAGGATCTTCACGGGGATAGGTATCCCGTTGTATTCTTGATTTGGTTGTAAATTGAATTCGCTCCAGTCTGAAAAGAAATGTGGATTTTTTTAAACCTATTCCGTGTCAATGAGGCTTTTTGACTCCCTCCGAGAAAAATAATTGGGAAGATATTCTGTAAAATGAAGGAATTGCTTGAAATAAGCAATTTCTTTATTTTACACAATATTTTCCACCCAGAAAGTTGAAAAAAAAAATATATATATAAAACTTCTTAAACTTTAAACTGTCGTCTCCTATATATCAATTTGGACCAGTCTAAAATTTTGCCGTCTTGTAATGGGTTAAACGCTTTATCATTTTATTTGGTTCCCCTTATGAAAGGCCATTTTTTACAGACCTTTTTCTGTCGAAATAATACATCATTTCAAAAAAAGCACCGCATACAGGTGCTGAATCCCGGCTGTTCAAGTGCTTGATATAGGGTAAAACGTTTCAAAGTAAAAAAAGGGGGTAGACATATGTAATTCATTCAAAAATCCATATTTCTCTTTTAAACCTTGTCGTTCTGAACTAAATCATTTTATGCTTTAATTGAAGAATAGGATTAAATTGAAAGGCCTGAAAGCATTGGCTGTTGAACAACATTTCTTCTGAATTTTGATCTTACAAACAAGTGCAGCTTGAATAGGACAAACAGGTGGTGTAGACTACGATCAGCCTGCACATATGTGCAGGCTGATCTTTATCTATACCTCCCGCCAAAACAGGAATATTTCGGGTCCAGCATGACAAGGTTCGGTAGAGAACATATATACTGAGTTACAAGTGAATATGTTCAGTAATACCTGAGATATTATAAAATGTGGAATTTGCCGACGAAGACGCTGACGACGGACAGGCTATAGCAATATCTCGGGTTTTGACATATACATTCCGTGAAAAAATCTTGTTGTCGCGGCATTTGAAAATGGGAAATTTTTAGTAAATCTTCGATTTGGTTTTCTTAGAAACTACAAGGCCAAAGGCATTTATATTTCATATGTAGCTTAATCTCATGGTTCTCTACCATTTTTTCAAAAATTTAATCTCTGGGGTCAGAAATGAACCCACCCCTGATGTCTAAAGTTTGGAAAAATGCCTGATTAGAGCAAGTTCAAAAGACGTGTCCTCGTAAACTGAAAGGTCTAGGAGATAAATATTTGGTATGTAGCATTACTAGATGGTTTTGTACTATATAGATTAAAATTGCTCTTCTAGGGTCAAAAACGGCCCAGCATGAGGGGTCCAAAAAAGGGAAAAACGCAAAATTTGAGCAAGTTTAAAGAAAAAAATCTTCGTTTAATGGCAGAGGGCATTTATATTGGGATGTAGCATTGCCTGGCTGGTCTTTCATTTTGATTAAATTATGCCTGTAGGTTAGAAAACACCCCTTCCCTGGGTGTCCAAAGTCTGTAAAAATGCTCAATTAGACCATGTTCAACAGTCTTCTCCTCCCAATCTACTAAGTCTAAGGCTTTCGTATTTGGTATATAGCATAACCAAATGGTGCTCTACTATGTAAGCTAAAATCTTAGCCCTGGTATAAAACATGGCACTGCCCCAGAGGTCCAAAAATAATTTGAAAGACACCCAATTAGAGCAACTTCAAAAGTCTTCTCCTTCTGAAATATAAGGTGAAGGAAATTCTTATTTGTAGCATTACTAAATAATTTTGTACTAAGCTACAGGAAAATGTGCTATTAGAATCCAAAACCTCTCTGCTCCAGGGGTCGAAAATTGAATAAACCGCTTGAATTGAAAGGAAAATAGGGCCTAGAGCAATTATGTTAAAAACATAGAATAACGTTATTGTTATCTACTATGTTTATATCCTTTGGACAAAAAAGCCCTTCCCAAGGCATCCAAAGTTATGAAAAACGCTCAATAAAAGCATGTTCAAATATCTTCCTCTCCCAATGTATTATTTGTAATGCATTCATATCTTGTTAATAGTACATCCAGATTGTTCTCTAACAAGGTTGCTAAAACTATACCCATTGATGTTGCAGACATCAATTAAATTTTGATTGAAATCCAAATACAAAGAATTTCAGGACAGAAAAACCGGTGAGAAATGGAGAAATTGCTTGTAACTCTCTTTCTCACAATGCTTTTTAAAACCTATTTTCACTGAGGTCGACAAAATGTGGGATAGTTTGGTAATGGATTAAACTATAAAGCCATAGGCATTCACAATTATTGTGTAGCATTGCTGGATTGTTTTGTACTAAGCCCAATTCTTACATTTGTTTTATTTATTTTACTCAAGTAAAATACAAAAAAGTACTGTAATTTTCGGATGCCTATGTTGGGCGATTTAGGACTATCATGGTCACCTTGTTTTCCAGTTGAGCGCAATTACTATCTAAATTACTCACTCGGGTCTCCGTCTGTTTTATCGTACTGTTCAGGGTGGTGAGCGACCTGTTTGTCTAGCCGTCTCTGTAGCAATTTAAACTCGTCTTCTGTTCTGTATTTAAAACCCAGTATAGGTGTTAAAGTGATTTCTTTGGAGAAGGCCAACATACAAGCGGTATCGTTCATTTGTGGCTCTATGAATAAAACCGTGTAAGGATTTCATAATTTCTACAACAAAAACACATACACTATCTCTTTTTTTAAAACCTATTCCCACACAATTCTATGTTTTACGTCCTTCAAGAATAAAGATTTCGTAAAGCATTGTGCAAAATGAACAAAACGCTTGTAACAAGCATTTTCCTCATTATCCGCAATGATTTTTACCATAAAAACAAATATCTTCTAATTTCTACAAATTAGATTTTTCCACTGCAGCTTCCTTCAATATGGAACAGTTGATTTATTGTATACCCACATTTTTGTGTTATTCAAAAAGATTAAAAAAAAATGACAAAAATCACAGACGATAATTATGTAATACTTCCTTAATTATAATGCCGATAGTGCATGGCATCATTTTACAAGCATCTTACTCTACCCGTTTAAGTACAATATGGCATACCGTCGTTGTCGTTCCAAAACGTCGTAACTACAGCTTGATACTTTTTTTTTGGGGGGGGGTGTTGATGGACGTCTTCATCATCCATCAGTGATAGGCAAATTACTTATCATATTTCCATCGGTTAGAGACTAACATCTATATGCAAAATGCCATTTTCTATATCCAAAGGAGCAAAATACTCTTCCAACATGGACGTCCATCATCAGTGCATTCAGTGCTTTTTAGCGATTACGATTTCATCCTCCCCCATTGAATGTATTTTACAAGGAAAATCGGTAGGTATGTAACGAAAAAAACATTACCATTAGAGTCGTTGTTGTATATACAGTTCATCTTTAGATAATTGACCTCGTATCTATCGATGATAAGAATATTCCCGATATCCCTTGCGTGATGATAGCTGCCACCTATCTTTACCATTGAGACCTTCCTATCCTCGGGCGAGTCTATATTTACAAGTATAGGTAAAGGGTTGCGCTCTAAAATGGTTGCTAGGTCCATTGGCTCGCTCACTGAAAAGACGAAATTCCGAGACATTATAACCATCCATCATTTGTCTAAGGTAGATGTAGTTTAACGCACAATTTGGTCATTCAGTCATTCCTCGGGTTAACATCGTTTCATTCCGTGACCCTTTGAACTACTAGCGGAAACAAATGACGAAATAGATTCGTCACAGCAATGACTAAAAGGGTGTGATTGCCGAAGTACCCGACGACATCCAGGGAAACTCGACATCGACTCGATCTTGTGCATTTCGTTGTTTCTACTTTGTAAAGGTGAGGTCTAAGTAAAACATTTACTCCATATTGAGAATATCGCGATTTTTTACGAAAAGTGCACCATCTCGTATTCTAATATATATATATATTTCATGGGAAAGTTTGATTAAGACAAGTCGTAGATTGTAGCTTTGCTAAAAGCTTTCACATAAAAGTATATAGAGGATATTAAACGAGTAGTCATGGAAAATCAAAGTTAATATAAACAAATATAAGCAACGATTTGTTAAGTGTTTATCTGTCTTAGATACTAAGTTTAAGAAATTCTGCATTTTACGAATTCAATTATCTGCAATAATCTGATCTAAATGTTGATAAAATCGTAAACATTTATTCATACTTCTCGTGATAAGAATTAGTGACATAACATTCTATGACGTCACATTTGAAAATGACGTCATAATGTGATATGCCACTTATTTATATAATAAGTAGTATAACGATTTAAAGGGAGGTATCGATGTTTTTGAAATCTAGATAAGAAAAATTACCAAATGCCGAAAAATAGACTCAAACGAACATTTAATACTTTAAGTTAGGTGAGGTATTTTCTTGGTGGTTATCTAATAGACCTAAAGTGGCTTTTCTGGTTATATCGGAAAGGTTCAGCGGAATTCCAGGTTATTTTTAGATATCACGGAATTCGGCTGTCGACATCGGATGACCTCATTTGCATATAACCTAGTCAAATGAAGGTAACAAATTTACTAGAGAAATAGCCAACGTTCTAAATAATGTCACGTGAAAGGACTGATCTTTACAGACCGGCTAGCGAACATTACTCCTGATGACGTAACGATGACGTTGGTTTGATGTAATTTGAACTAAATGCAAGGTTCTAACGGTTATTCGCACCACGTGAATGCCCTATAATCTTCGTAAATGTTAATCTAAAAATAGATTAATAGCCTACGTAGGCTATTAGGGAAATACCCTGCTTTTTTCTGATAAGCGACCTCATATTTTTGCAAAAACGGCATATTGTTTTCAAATAGTTTATAAGAGGAAATAAAAATAATTCAAATCTGTGACATGAAAAAAACATCGATACCTACCCTTAAGGCGTAGCCATAGGTATAAGTTCACTTGCATAATCATGCCTTTATGTTACGTCTTCGATCTAATATCAAATAAGTTTGATTTGTTTATATCAATCCTGTGCAATAGCTCATATCTAAACGCCCTTTTCGGTTGTTTCATCTTTGATTTATACACGTTTTTTTTCACAAGATTATAGCCATCCCTTCCACACCTCAAAAGAGTGAAATTTGATAATATAGAACTGCAAGTTTACTCAAAATAGTAGGAAAATACCCCTGTGAACATACTAAAACAATATCAATCAAGTAGTGGGCGCTTCGTAGGATTGCCATAGATAATGGCGTACCGCTCGGGTAAAAAGTCCAATTTAAGTCGTGCAAGCCGCAAGATCGCAAGACAAAGACACTACGTCGCCTTGGATTGTATTCATTTCACTTTTAACCCGAAAAATGTTAATTTAATCAGTCGACACACTGTTAATAACACAACTGATATGGCAAATTCTTTTGAAGTAGGATAAAACTTCTTAAAGGGGGGGGGGGGTATCGATGTTTCTGAAACCTAGATAGGAACAAATACGCTGAAACGAACACTTAATACTTCATATGAGATAGATATTATCTTCAGGGTAATCTGATAGGCTTAAAGTTGCTATTTGTGGTTATCTAAGGAAAGCTCTAGCGGAAATCCACCTTATTTTTAGAAATCAAGGCATTCGGTTGTCGACACCGTAAAACAAAGTGACAAGGGAAATAACCAACGTCCCGAATTATGTCACATCAAGTAAATTGCGCAAAACTACGATAATTATCTATATTTACAGTAACTCTTATGACAGTTTTTGACTGATCTTTACAGATTTTGAAACCGGATTACGTTGGTTTAAGCGAATTCAAACTGAATGCGTGATTCCGGATAGCGAACATAACTCCTAATGACGTCACAATTACGTTGGTTTAAGCGAATTCAAACTGAATGCGTGATTCAAAAGGTTAAATGCACCACGCGAATGTCCAAAATGTTCGTTGCAACTATCTGGGCGTAAAAAATAGATTATAAGCCTACGTAGGCGACTAGGGAAATACCCTGGTTTATTTGGATAATCGACGTCTGATCTCGAAAAACTACTTTTCAGAATACTGCATCCAAATAATATATATATGAAAGGGAATAAAGGTAATTAAAATCTTTGCCATGAAAAAACTTCGACATTTCCCTTTAGTTATTGTCTTTCCTTCGCGTTTCAACGAGTAAAACTGATGAGCGCCCCAGGGTGTACTTACGTTTTACGCCATATGACTTAAGTACGAGAAGATTTACCGCTTAGAGCGATGGTAGGTATCCTTTAGTCGCGAGAACCGCAAAAGAATGAAATAAAGCAATCCAGAACCTATTAGGACCGCCAGTGAATTACAGAAAAAAATCCATATAGAATGCGATTTAATCGTTTAGAATCACTTACAGAGCGTAAAGAAAATGTATAATGAGTAGCAAAGAATAGTAAAATGACGTAGTAAATATAGTATAATTAGTAGTAAAAAATAGTAAAATAACGTAGTAAATATAGTATAATTAGCAGTAAAAAATAGTAAAATGACGTAGTAAATACGTCATTATATTAACCATGGTGAAACCGAAATATATTGACGTCATCTGTGAAATCGTAGTAATCGTTTAGAATCACTTACAGAGCGAAAAGAAAATGTATAATGAGTAGCAAGGAATAGTAAAATGACGTAGTAAATATAGTATAATTAGCAGTAAAAAAAGTAAAATGACGTAGTAAATACGTTATTATATTAACCATGGTGAAACCGAAATATATTGACGTCAACTGTGAAATCGTAGTACTCGTTTAATCGTTTAGAATCACTTACAGAGCGAAAAGAAAATGTATAATGAGTAGCAAAGAATAGTAAAATGACATAGTAAATAAAGTATAATTAGCAGTAAAAAATAGTAAAATGACTTAGTAAATACGTCATTATATTAACCATGGTGAAACAGAAATATATTGACGTCATCTTTGATATCGTAGTAATCGTTTAGAATCACTTACAGAGCGAAAAGAAAAAATGTATAATGAGTAGCAAAGAATAGTTAAATGACGTAGTAAATATAGTATTATTAGCAGTAAAAGATAGTAAAATGACGTAGTAAATATAGTATAATTAGCAGTAAAAAATAGTATTAGCAGTAAAAAATAGTAAAATGACGTAGTAAATACGTTATTATATTAACCATTGTGAAACCGAAATATATTGACGTCATCTGTGAAATCGTAGTAATCGTTTAATCATTTAGAATCACTCACAGAGCGAAAAGAAAATGTATAATGAGTAGCAAAGAATAGTAAAATGACGTAAGTAAATATAGTTTAATTAGCAGTAAAAAATAGTAAAATGACGTCATTATATCAACCATGGTGAAACCGAAATATATTGACGTCATCTGTGAAATCCCGATGTCATGCCGATTCATGGGTGCAAGGATAACACAACTTCAAAAAAAGCCAATCCTTATTGGATTGATTATGTGGAGTTTAACGCCCCTTTAAACAGTATTTCATTCACATCACGCCGGCTGGAGCACCTAACAATGGATTTCTGGTATTGATCTCACCTGTACTACCACTACATCCTTTCCTAGCCTCCAGCTGTTATCCCACTTAGGTTTAAGATTATACACCCATTTGAGAGAGACATATGTCGGAAAGGATATGTGCCGCCGCCGGGATTCGAACCCATGACATCCTACAATCCTTATTGGATCACACTGACTAGAGAGTCTTAACAGAATAACCTGGTTTCAGTCTAAACGAATACGATAGGTTTCATACAAAAATTTGGAAGAAGATTTGACGCGATCTTTTGCGACCTGTTAAAACGTGGAGATGGCCATAGATCGACACTTAATGGAATGGGAATGTAAAAGCACTAATCGAAATGCCTACCTTTTTTCCTGGATCGAATCACTCTAAATTTCTGGAGTGTTTTAACTGGTATTGTTGTGTATCTTGAGTCGGGTTTTGTGGAATCCTCCTCTCTCATACATAAAACACGAGGTTGTGACGTACAGCAGTGAACTCGAGTTACCTTAAAATGAAATAATATGTTAGATAAATGACAAATTGTGCCTGTCAATAAAAGAATCAATCGATCAACCAAATTATTCATTTAGACAGGAAGGGAACTCTGAACTCCAACATTAGCCGACTTTCATGTGAATTTTTTTTTGTTAGTTTGGCGACTAGATCGTCGTAGCTACAGCTAATTCTCGCCTACCTCTGACACTTTACCTTTTACTTTCATGTTACTCACCATAAAATAAAGCCATTTGATAAGATAAAGGGACCTTCTGTATAGAGCTTAACGGACGTGGCCAAGAAATCGTCAATTATATGAGACAAAGTTATCCATTTCTTGTGCACCTTCTCAAGATCCTAAATTGTCGTAAGGGTAAAATAAAGTCGGTGTGCGAGGAAAATGTCGTAACTACAGCTTCATTAGAGCTGTAGTTACGACAGTTTGCTCGCACACCGTCGATTTATATTCCTGATAATTAGTCCCTGTGTTTACATGTGGTAATGATATTATACAAAATAATTCAAATGATAGATCGCTGGCCACGCCCACTTACCTCTGACAAGGTAGATCGATCGAAATAAATTTTCGTCTAAATATTATAAAGTTTGGGGGTTTCTCTCATCTGAGAGGGAAAAAACAATTCATATCTTTTTACCAATTATTACATGTCAAATTTTAGATTATGTCCAAATTGAAAGAAGTTGCAATCAACAATTTATAGTTATATATTTAAAAAAAAAAAAACAAAAAAAAAAAAGAAAAAAAACACGTCGTTGGGTAGAAAACAATTAATGCTAAAGAAAAATTTGTTGAAATAAACAATTTCTTCAATTTACGAGAAGTTTTGCAAGGCTCTTTCTTTAGGGGTGTGTGTCACATATAGGGATTATTTGAGAATGGGTTAAGTTTAGGTAAATTCTTCCATGAAATAAATGCTAGCTTGTTTTTTTAATCATTGATTATATATTTCTAATTTTCATGGCATCAGCTGTTTATTCTTAGTAAGAACTCTACTCAACAAAGACCTAAAAAACTAAACACAGTTTTTGATCATCAGTTTTGCCCTGTTTGGAAAATACAGTAGGATGTTACTAGGTGAGAGGAGAAGTAGTGCCCAGTTAGATACCCACTTTCACTCCGAAAATCTGGAAGTTCTTTTATTTAGAAAGAGCAAGCTCACTCGGTGGCATTAAATTCAATTTCTTACGCTAAAAATCAATCAAAAACAGTAAAATAAGAAGAAATCAACGAACATAACTACAACACCAAAATAACCGCTTTGATAACAACTGGTTTTAAACAATAACGGACCTGGATGTTTGTGTTATCACTGATTGACTCAAACAAATGCATAATTTTCAGTAACGTCCAAAATTATTCCAGACCTCGAATACTGATGATATTGCAGTTAAAGTTATAGACATTCAAACCAAACCAGCATGAGATTGTTTTGTACGCCAAAGTCAGGAGACAGAGTGATCACAGACCGCCTATCCTACGATTTTGTCCAAGTCTTGAATCGATGTTCGAAATATCCCGCGGCCTTTAGATCGACGATAAGATTGTCGCCCTTAGATACAATATATGTTTCGCCCAAATTATTTGCGTGCCTGACACCGCAAATCTCTAAGACTTTTAAAATACGGACTTTCCCCCCAAAATTCCCTTTAAACCCTCGCCCTCTTGGAAAGGCAATCCAAGATAGCGAACAGAAATTATTGAAACCAAAATTCATTGATATTAATGCGCACGGATCCCAGAGCCGATGATGGTTGAAATAAATAGGTATCGATTGAAAGATAAAACTGTTTCGAATATAATAAAAAGAATACTCAACTGGTTATTTTTGATATGAAAAATATCTCACTCAAATACGTTGTTATGCGTTAGAAAAACTCGCCCTTCGGACTCGTTTTTCAACGCCTGACAACGCATTCTCGTGAGAGGGTTTTCATATAAAAAATAACCATTTGATTATCCTCTATATCTATTAGAGACAAGTGACGTGTGAAACAATGGCATTTTTCCCGTAACCGTGCTCAGGACTCTAGAATAGAAAATGTCCTGTATTACCCATTAAAAAATACCAGGGTAGGCGAGATGCTATGCTTAAGTAAGATAATCTATGTAAAAAATGCCATTTCTACAAAAAAATGGGCATATCGCTCCAATATGAAAACACGGACGTCCATCATCAGAACTTCCAGTGCTTTGATTTAGTTTCAACACGCGGATTAAATAGCTTCCATATCGGCCTACATAAAGAGTGAAACTTTATTTTGGTAATCATAGCCTGTCGTCATTGGGTGTACAAAATGTCGTAAATACAGACGGAATAAAGCTGCATTTACGACAGTTTGCACCTACACCGATGTCTTTTGCATTTATTCTAATTTGGTGAATACATTTGGCTAAAATTACGAAACTTCCTGAATTCGTTGATACACTAAATCATTATCTTTATTCAAAATCAAAAAAGAAAACTTTGTTTTGAACCAGATTTAAAGATAATGTGGTCGGGCGATCAAAATGTGGTAACTTTAGCTCTGTTCAATTGATTGGTCGAATGGGTTTTAAGCCACTTTGAACAGTATTTCAGTTATATCGCGGAGGTTGAAACACATAGCCGTGGATTCCTAGTTTTTCTTATACCAGAACTACCACGAAATCCTTTCCGAGTCCCAAACTGCTCATTCCACTTACGTGTACGATTATCCATCCATCGACTGGGGATCGAATCCAGTATATCATGATTAGAAGTTCCATGCTTTACCGACTGCGATATGTCCGCGGCTTACAGCTCTTTTCAAACTGAAGTTACGACACTTTGTTTAATCAGCGGCGATGAGTGCAAGCGTCGTTCAATGATATTGAAACCAGCATCAGGCAATGAAGTTTTAGACAAAATGCTGTTTCTTTTCCTTGTTCCAATAATTGCGTCGCAGATAGCCCAGAATTCATCAATAACTGGCTCCGCCCACTTACTCCGTTGCCCTGCCCATTGACTCTAACAGGAAATTACACTGCTATTTTGAACGGGTTTATTTCGAAAAAAATTCTCCAGTAGCATGTAGCAAGAAGTAGAATGGTTGATGTTATGAAAATTATAGGGATCATATAGTCGCCATGCCGTGTGTACGTCCGTCCTACAGAAGCCACACCCCTTGACCAAGTAACATCAAACTTGTATATGAACTCCTACGAATATTTTCCGGGCAACGTTTTGCGTTCCTTAACATAAGACTGTGTCACGCAAACGGGGGACTTAATGTAAAAATGATTTTCAGTTTTACCTTCTTATTCAACAGTCAGAATTCTATAAAATTTTCTATTTTGAGGGAATAATCAAAAGCCCCTTGCATTATTTGAAATTCATTTATACAAAATTGAGTTGCGGAGAAAGGGGATTTAACCCTTACCTGTTTTGCAAAATTTTAGACCTATCCAAATTCTAAGGTTTTGCAGACGAACATTTGAAATGAACTTAATTTGAAAAATAACAATTCAGTAAAGTTGAAAAAAAATAACAATCAATTTCTTCTTTTGCAGCCTTGCATCATGATAAATTCTGATATCTATAAATTCTATTCACCAAAGGCCACTGACCATAAATGTTGGAAAGGATATATGCCCTGCCAACGAATTCGATCCCCGGCGGCGGCGAATATCCTTTCCGACATTTGTCCTTCACCAGTGGGTGGATAATCGAAAACCTAAGTGGGATAGCAGCTAGGGGTAGAAAAGGATGAAATGGTTGTAATTGTACGAGATATACCAGGAATCAACTGTTGGGTGCTCGAACCGCCGCAATATGACTGAAAGATTGTTAAAAGCGGCGTTAAACCCCATTCAGACAAACAAACTCATTATTTCTATGAAAAATCAGGGTTATTTGAAAGGGGACTTAATTAGATATTCTTTTCATTTGCCAAGCTTCATGCATTTTCTTATAAACATTTTTGAAGGCGCGCATAGCCCGTCCCTAGCTGCTCTGTTTAGTAATATACAGTAAAATAAATCTACTACAATATATATAAACAAGAGGACCATCGTGATCCTAAATTGCTCACCTGAGTATTCTTGTGAATAAAAGCATATTTTCCATAAAATGAGAGGGAAAAAAAAGATGCTTTCAAGAGTTCATCCAAATTGAAACAACGGAGAATTATCTTAATAAGTTATTCACTGGGTCATCACGTGATGCAAAACATTCAATCTCATTAGAAGAGCTTTTAAAATTACCCTTAGGTGTTTTTGTTTAAAATATGGTGGGCAGTGAGAGCCCGTATAGGACCAAAACTTATTAGGGAGGTATCGATGTTTCTGAAACCTAGATAAGAAAAATTACCAAGTGCCGAAAAATAGACTCAAACGAGCATTTAATTCTTTAAGTTAGGTCAGGTATTGTCTTGGTGGTTATCTAATAGACCTAAAGTGGCCTTTTCTGGTTATATCGGAAAGGTTCAGCGGAATTCCAGGTTATTTTTAGATATCACGGAATTCGGCTGTCGACATCGGATGACCTCATTTGCATATGTACCAGTCAAATGAAGGCAACAAATTTACTAGCGAATAAGCCAACGTCCTAAATCATGTCACGTGAAAGGACTCATCTTTACAGACCGGCTAGCGAACATTACTCCTGATGATGTAACGATGACGTTAGTTTGATGTAATTTGAACTAGATGCAAGGTTCTAACGGTTATTCGCGTCACGTGAATGCCCTATAATCTTCGTAGTTGTCACGGATTAATCTAAAAATAGATTAATAGCCTACGTAGGCTATTAGGGAAATACCCTGCCTTTTTCTGATAAGCGACCTCATAATTTTGCAAAACTACTTTTCGGCATATTGTTTTCAAATAGTTTATGAGGGGAAATGAAAATAATAAAAATCTGTGACACGAAAAAAACATCGATACCTACCTTTACAGCTTGAACTACAGTTCGCCAAACATACAAGAATTGTCTGGGGTCAGCATTCAATCGACAAATCAAATAACAAGTCGACCAATGAAATCGTTTATTTTGACCAGAAATGAGTCTTAAACTTCAACGTTGTTCAAGCTGTAGTTACGACGTTAACGTCGCAAAACTACTATTCTGTTTATTTCTTTACATGTTGCAGGCCATAAATTTTGCAAAATGACGCCGTTTAAAAGCGAAGCGATAAGCTTCCGGGTTGTGTCATTTGGCGTGGCAAACAGTGTAAGTGGGCGAGGACAGAGATTGGTCAATCAGGACTGACTAAATAAATTGATAGGTCAGTCAATTTTTGATTGACAGAAGCGATCTGTCAAATGATATATAATATATATTTATTCATGTATTTGATATATGTACGGTCCTGTGTTTTGTGGGGTGTCTTTTGGTGGCTCTATTTATACTAGATGGCTGTCCCAGGACAACTTCTGTCGAGCCCGCCAAGTTTTGTAGGCATCATGTTCAGGACAAGCACAATTTTAATGTTTGACCTTGAGCTGTGACCTTGACATAAGAACTATCCAAATAATTCTTTCAAATGGCACATCTACTCATGATGAAGAATAAATCTGCCAAACTTTTTTAGAAATCCATCGATAATCGTAGGAGAAATGCTCTTGACAATCACAACCTTAGTGTTTGACCTTGAGCTGTGACCTTGACATTAGAACTATCCCTAAATTTCTTTCAAATGGCACATCTACTCATGATGGAGAATAATTGTGCTAAGTTATTTTGAAATCCATCCATAAATGTAGGAGTAATTTTCCGGACAAATTCGGACGGACGGACTAATGGACTAACATACTAACGCACATACACAGACTTGTCATAGTGACAAGTACGTCTCGCTCACCGCAAGCTGACTCGACAAAAAATAGTGGTTTATATAAGCAAAATGTTCTCCCATACATATAAATATGATATGAAACGAGGGCTCTTGAAGAAGACTTACGATTCTATTAACCCTTTCCTGGTTTTCGAACTTTTAGACCGGTCCAAATTGAAAGAGGATGCAGAGAACAATTAAAAGTTGGTGCAATTTAAGAACAATTTGAAAACATACCATCTTATCTTGTAGAAAATTTTGTGGAAAAAGAAGAAATTGCTTGTTACAAGCAATTTCTTCTTTTTCCACAATATTTTTTCAAGCATAACAGCCGACTTGCAATTCAATGATCGGGAGTTACGTGCAAAGTCGTTTGAATACGCAATGGGTAAAAAAAAGACTAAAAACCAAAATTTTATCAAGTTTTGGGATGGGGGGATTATCGACATTTACTTTACTGTTAACTTAAAAGATATTTTTGTAAAAGAAGTGGTGAGATGTGATATAAGTTATGAAAAGATACAACATCTCTTAAATAGTATTTTACATAGCTGACGGATTCGCATGTTCAGTTTTTATTTTTGATGGTCCCTATTGGTTTTCATGTTTATACAACCCCTTTTGATTTTCAGTTCAATCTGTCAAAGTTTTAGTTGGTGACGACGTGACGGAGTTGGCCTCCGCCAGTCAAAGTTAGCTCTGAAATTCATCTAATGATACATATGAACCCTATTGGGTTTCAGATCAATCAGTTGAAGGTCATAGCTACAGAAAAAATTAAACAGTAATTTAAATCTTTCCCACACAATGATGCTTTTTGACGCTACTCAAGAACGACAATGGGACAAACATTGTGGGACATGAAGAAATTGCTTGTTACAAGCAATATCCTCATTTACAACAATGTTTTCTATCCAGAAAAGTGAAAAAATCTAAGAATTCATAAATCTTTAATTGTCGCCTGTAACTCCTTTCAATTTGGACTAGTCTTAAATTTTGTCGTCTGGTAATGATTAACTGAAACACTCTTTGTATCAATGTGGTAGAAGAAGGTGCACCATTGTGGTAGTATAACAAATAGATCCCTTGTATTCTAGCTTGTGTTACAGAAACACCCTGTACAGTTTTTAGAGCCGCCGTCATAGCGCAGTCGGTAGCGCGTCAGACTTGTTATCTTCAATCATGGGATGTCATGGGTTCGATCCCTGGCGGCGGCACATATGCTTTCACCAATGGGTGGATAATCGTAAACCTAAGTGGAATAGCAGTTTGAGGCTTGGGAAGAATGTAGTGGTAGTACTGATGTGAGAAATACCAGGAATCCGTTGTTAGGTGCTCCAGTCGCCGCGATATGACTGAAATACTGTTAAAAGTGGCGTTAAACCCCATTCAATCAATTAATCAATCGCCTGCTGACGAATTTCCCGGTCGCTAAGTAACTCGAAAATATGTCTAAAACTGCTTTAGATCACATACAAACCAGCCAACCTGCAAGCAATCGAAGCAGTCGTATTTCGTTTCCCCATATATCCCGTCTATGATAATTGCTAGTAGTGGAAATTTTGTTTTGTACTTCTTGTAGAAATCTGGCACAGGGAGATGCTTCTCTTCTTTGAACTTGAAGTGGTCTCCTGTCGTTCTACAAGTAATAAGATGGATAAATGAGTAAGGAACAGATAAATTAACCCCTGGCTGTTTGCAAAATGTTAGATCTGTCCAAATTCAAAGGTTCAAAATCAGACGAAAATATAAAGTGATCTAATACGAAAAATAAGCATTCAATAGGAAAGAAAATATTGTAGAAAAAAGTAGTAAATGCATGTCAAATGCAATTTTTACTTTTTATACAATGCTTTCTCAATAATGAAATCAAAGGGACGTAAAACCTACGCATTGGAAAGGAAATATTTCAAAAAAACAACAACAACAATAAAAACATTCCAATCCTCCACAAATGGAACCCAAAAATCACAATGGACAATCCAAAACAGCATAAAACTATTTTATCAAATATTTTATGGAAATAAGTTTCTAGCTTATTCAATTATTTCTTTTCTTTGTCGTTTTCCCCCCGCCGTCATAGCGCAGTCGACAGCACACCGGACTCCCGATCTTGGGATGCCATGGGTTTGATCCCCGGCGGCGGCACGTATCCTTTCCGACATTTGTCTCACACCAATGGGTGCATAATCGTAAACCTAAGTGGGAGATCACCTTGAAACTAGGAAATTATGTAGTGGTAGTACTGGTGTGAGAAATACCAGGAGTCCATTGTTAGATGCTCGAACCGTTGCGATATGACTGAAATACTATTAAAAGTGGCGTTAAACCCCATTCAATCAACAAATAAATACAATATTGTCATTTTTCCAATTCACAAGTAGAGTTTGTTTCTTGGCTGTCAACTGATGTCAAAGGGGAAAGAATGACGCAAAATAGCGAAGAAAATACTTTATCGAAGAAAAAGTTCTAGAAAGTATTGAAAATAACGCCTCTCGTAACACTATTTCTAATCCGCACAAGGTAAATGATTTTGAAAGCAGTTCAGAAGTTCCTACAACTAGTCTAGCCGAAGAAACATGGTTCCTGATGGAAGGGACAACGACTTCTATCAAAAAGGTTGATATCATCGGGGGGTTTGTTCCCAAACAATTGAAAGAAAGGTACTGTTTAGTAAAGTCTGAAGTAAGAGTGATTATAGGAATTTTACTGATTTTTATCAGAAGAAAACATTTTCAAAAAATGTATTTGGTAGTATCGCCAAGTATTAGCTTTGGTCGCACTTGCTGTCCAGGGTCAATTTTATTAGTAGTTCTGTTGTATTATTGATATTTTTTTCATTTTGATTTCTTTGATTGTCATTTATAATTTATATAATTACAAAAACGTTTAATCATATACTTACCATGTAAACTAGATTGATTGAATGGGGTTTAACGCCGCTTTTAACAGTATTTCAGTCATATCGCGGCGGCTGGAGCACCTAACAATGGATTCCTGGTACTTCTCACACCAGTACTACCACTACATCCTTTCCTAGCCTCCAGCTGCTATCTCACTTAGGTTTACGATTATCCACCCATTGGTGAGAGACAATTGTCGGAAAGAATATTTGCCGCCGCCGGGGATCGAACCCATGACACCCATGATTGAAGATTAGGAGTCTGGCGCGCTACCGACTGCGCTATGGCGGCGGCCATGTAAACTAGACCCATTACACGAAGATAAAGTCGAATTCGGCAGTAAAAAATCGCTATCGGACGTGAAATGATTCGGCTAGGCTTACCGCTATATCGATGGCTTAGAGCAAAAACATAGTATAGCTCTATACAATGTATAGAGCTATACTATGTTTTAGCTCTAAGCCATCGATATCTCGTCATTTTACAGGTAAAGACTTGTGGTTATGTAATAAATGGAATAATAACGCAGCACTGATACGTAACATTGATTTGCATTCACGCCGCGTTGGACTACGGCATAGAAAAAAATCTACACGCTCGAACCGAATACTAAGTTTTGTATCATAACTGCATTATGTTCAAGATTTGTTGTGTAACGGATTAATAAGGAGTACGCTTTTGAATATCGGCACCATCTACATTTTTTGTTTATTTTTTTCCCCTTTATTTCTGTTCACCCGTATGGGGTCCGCGCTCTTTCACAATGTATGTTTTTCTTTGCGTCAGTCTGCTTATGGCTTCTTACAAATCAATGGCGATATGACATTCGAAAAATCGAACTAGGTCTATATTTTTGACAAAAAGAAAGCTTGGAATTGAGAACCCCTAAAAGATTCATCACATATGCATGCTAATTTTGTAGGGCGTGTTAACAGATACGGTCATTCTTTTCTTTTTGTCTAAATGTCGCCCACCAATTTTTGTTTGTTTGTGAGTGTGTGTATGTTGCTTGTTTGTTTGTATGTATGTTTTTAACAATAAATTGAAAACAACATTAATGCCTTCAATAAACACAATTTTGCCGGTAAAAAAGGGATGTTCCCTGATTTTCATAAAACAAATGATTGTAAAGGAAATTAAAACAAACAGAGTCAGGCCATTCAGATGTAAAACCCCAAAGCAATCATATAGAAAGTTAGAAGGGTCGTTCTATAGAGTCAAAGAATCTCGAGAAATCTCCTTGATTAACAAAAATAGTCCAAGCAGTCTGACCAAATCGATACCTTTCGATCTCTTTGCGGGTCGAAAATGATTGAATAATAATTAATTTTTTTAGTTTCGTCTACCAAAAACGGGCGATCTGATTGGTCGAAAAAAATTATTCATAACTCCATGAACAAAATTTTGAGCACGCAGTGAATTTGTATGATCCCGCACAAAATAGTCCAATACAAACAGGTAGCAAAATTTGTAAAGTTTTGCTTTTTTCGCTCGATGCTATTAAATTATAAGAAATGAAGGGAACATTTTTGTTTTCATGGAGGTATGTTCGAAAAACCTAATCGCACTTATGTTTGAATCCGCTTCGCGTATTCATACAGTGTGATTAGTTTTTTCGATTCATACCTCCATGAAAAAAAAAAAAAATTCTCTTCATCTCTTAAGAGGATGGTTGTTTCACAGAAAGATCGATTTATCTTTCAATGATTGAACAAGAAACGCTATATTTTCACGACTGGAGCCTAGAGCCGAAATAAGCTTTTGTTGTTCACGAAAAACTAACAATTATTATATTTCTTGAATGAAAAAAAAATGACAAAGTATGATATTTTGTATGGACAATTTCTAAAAGCGTTCATTTCACACATGAATTACATGACAACCTGATGACGTCACCGGTGTCTTTTGTCCACTCTAATTGACGTCCAGTAGCGCACAGTGTCTGAAAGCAGGGCTAAATCTTCCACAACATTTGATAATTTCACTATTTTTGGTGGCATTTTTGAGTGATAACCTACCGAGAAATCTCGATAATCTGCCGGAAAGCAATAAATAGGGATAATTACAACAGTGTCTTTTTCTGTTTATTGGTATCGTGTTCGAGAATCGTGTGTAGGTATTTTTTATTGGATGAGACCGAAGGTCGAATCCAATAAAAAATATTTACACACGATTCGAGAACACGATAACAGCAAAAAGAAAAAGACACTGTTGTCATATTCCTTTTATTATATACCTCTAGGAAATGACATTTAGAAATTCTCTTAAATGATTAAGAAATAACCAACTTTCCGAAAAAACCAGAACGTCACTACACAAAAAGTGGTCCGTGTTTAACGATACTCGACGAATACGGTTTTTTGTACACGCCAAATACGTATTTTTTCTGTCGAGTTGTATAAGATAGCCAAATTTTAATCCATATCTTTTATAGGTATATGATAAATAAAGGTAACTTACATAATCTGTTTACGTTTAGCCATCATGATGAATTAGAACCACGTATCCTGCGAAACAAATTGTCATAAAATCGTGAAATCTTAGACGAATATAATTCATGTTAATTACACATTTCTTTTTTATCTTCCGGGTTGGAAATTTCATGCATCGCTTTTCACTGTAGGAAGTTTGTCAATCGTATCAAATAACACTAGAGCTGAACTTCGATTATAAATCCCCTTTGTCTGAAGACAAAATTATTGACTGGTAGAATTAAGCATGTAGCAGACGACAATTCGAAGCGGAAATTAAAACGAAAATAAAACTCATATATGATAGCAAATGAAACTTTTCTCATTATAAGCTAGGTCTCCCTTTTCACAATGACTTTGAAAGATATTTTATCAAAACGTGTGGAAACGTTGAAATTATTGGTTAGTTTTCGTGTCAAGTCGGTTTCTTGCCAAGGTCTATCACGTATCTTCCCTCCGAGGATGGAAAATAGTTGAAATAAGCTATCGTTTTGTTTTTTTTTTGTCACTAAATTAAAATCAAAGCACTGAAAGTGCGCTAGAAAAGCATTGTTTTGCTAAGTAATATTTTTTGTCTTCTTTGTCTTTTGTAGGGTAGAAAACATTGTGGACACTGAAGAAATTGCTAGTAACATGCAATTTCTTAATTGTCCACAATGTTTTCTTAAACCTTTAATTGAGGATCTTAAAAAAGCGGGATTGAGTGGGAAAGGTTGTAAAGCATGCTTTTTAAGGAGTTCTCTACAATTTTAATTAAGTTATAATTCATGTGGCCAGTCATTTTGAACTAAATATGCTCAATTGAGCTAAAATTACCTATGAGATAAACTTACAGACAGAGTTAGCAATATCCCTGAAAGACTCAAGAACTACTTTTTTGGCGTAGACATTCAATGGATTTAGTGGTTAAGCCTCCAGTGTCAGTTTGCATTCATTGAACTCTGCGAAGACCTCAAAATTTTGTCTGTTAACTTAAGCTATCAAAGCTGACGCTTTGCTAGCTAAAAAGGTCCTTCTTGATATCAATATGCAAAAGGAGGGAATGAGTTAAGTTCTTCGGAAAGAGTATTTTGTGTTTTAAGCTCACCTGAGAACAAAGTGTTCATGTGAGCAATTTTGATCACCCTTCGCCCGCAGTCCGTCAATATTTTCTTTAAACAACATCTCTTTCAAACCACTGGGCCGATTTCAACCAAATTTGGCAGAAATGTTCCTAGGGTGGTCTCCTTCTAAAATGGCTAAAAGAATTGAAATCCATTGAAAACTCTGATTACGTTTGCAACAAAAATGAAATTTAAGAAAAAATATATTAAAAAATCTTCTTCTCCTGACCCAGAACGCCTAGAGCCTTGATATTTTGCAAGAATCATTAGTAAATTGACCTATTTAAAAAGAAGTAGAATCATTGCCCTTTGGTCAAGTGGAGCCCGAGGGGGGGGGGGATAAAGAATGATTTTAGACTACATCTCCACCCAAACCCTTCGGACAATTTAAACAAAATTTGTCTGAAATGTTCATTAGGAGGCCCCATAAAAAAGCTGAAAATTGAAATCCCTTTAAAACTGCCGTTGTCATGGCAACAGATGTGCAATTAAAAAAATCTTCAATAATCTTGAAACATCGGTATTTCATCGGTCTTTCAAAATAGCTAAAATTATCAACCTAGAGTCCCTAGGGGCGGAGCCCTATAGGTTCTTTATCGAAACAAAGGAGGATTTGTTTTACGACATCTCCTCATAAAACCACTTGGCCTATTTTAACTACGTTCCGACAATGGAAGAAATGTTCCTAAGGGTGCATCTTCAAAAGTAGCTAAAGTAATTGAAATCCGTTGAAAACTTTGGTAGCATAGTCTTAGCCTTAACATTAAATTTGACTATTGAAAGGAAGAGCCTTTATCTCCGATGAGCGCACCAGGGCCTTGGGTCCTCTTGTTCTTACAAATTTCAACACGTTTTTGTTTACGTTTTGAGATCGAGACGACTGCACCTGATTCTACACCGAAAATTTTCGGTAATCTTCAGCATTGACTGTTATATGCACAGATGAGGATGACAAAACTTTGCTGACGATTTCGTTAATCTTCATGACCGAACTGGTTGATTGAATGACTAGCTAATTTTAAGACGTCAACCATGACGTCACAGTTTTTTTGTAAGCAAACCTAAAATTGTTGGGTAACAATTTGAAAAATAGAAATATATTTCATACATTGTAGGCTTACCACGAAGAACTAGAAATTGTCGCAATGCGGACTAATACCCCCCCCCCCCCCAACAGCGCGTGTCCATATACAAGTGCTATCTGCCAAAGGGCCATTACAAAAAATGGGCTTTTTGATTAAAGGGCCATAACTCCATCAAAAATCAACGGACCATAACCAAAATATAATATGCACATTTCTGCTTGATACTGATTATATCAGTGAATTTTCAATCAAATCCGTCCAATGGTTGCCCAGAAATTGAGCAGACACGAAAAAGCTACAGACAGACGGACGGACGGACCGATGGACCGACCGACCGACAAGCTGACTCCTATATCCCCCCCTAACAAAGTTAAGGGGGGGTATAATTATTTTGATATTACAATTTCAATCGCCATATTTATTCATGCTTTTGGGTCCAGATTATGGTTTTCTTATTAATTTTGTTGTATGTTTTTTGGGTGGGAACTGGAGGGAGATAAGGCTTCTATATCAATTCATTTGACATACACGTGCGGCTACCATTGTAAATATAAATCAGTTGTTTGCATTTTTGAGTGATTCCGAGTTATGTTTCCTTGATCTCACTACAGAAATAGGCTACACATTCTGACTTGTATACGGGTACCAGTCTTCGCAAATAATCAAGTAGTGCTTTGTTGTGTTTTTTTTAGCTAGCAAAGCGTCAGCTTTGATAGCTTAAGTTAATAGACAAAATTTTGAGGTCGTCTCAAAGTTCAACAGGTGCAAACTGCCACTGGAGGCTTAACCACCACATCAATGGAATGCCTACGCCACTAAAATAGTTCTTATGTATTCCAGGAATATTGCAAACTCTATTCAAATTGTAGAGAGCTCTGTCAAAAGCATGCTATATTCAACCTGAGTATTCCCAACCAATTCCGCTTTTTAAGCATCTCAAGAAAGAAGCATTGAAAAACATTTTAAGTTGGTGGAATTTAGAAAACATCTGCTATATAGGATAGAAAACAACGTCGACATGGAAGAAATAGCTAGTAACAAGCAATTTAATCATTGTCCACAATGTTTTCCAAACCTTTAATCCTGAGAGGCGCCCCAAAACGGGATTGTTTCGGGATACGTTAATCCAATTGCAATCATATGCATTATAAAGATACACTTTGAGACTGAAATGCATCTAAAAGGATTTATTAGATTTTCTCCGAAAACAGCCGCATACTATTTTCCTGTTTTGTTCAAGGTCAATATGTGCTGTTTCACGTCCCGTCACATCCATTAAAGGTTTTGGTGGTATTCTGAATTCCTCGGGTACATCCACAACTTGCTGTTTAAAGCCAGTTATTCCATCTGAGTAAGGAAAACCCTGTTTAGTCACTAAAGCAAACTAGAGCCATCTTATTATCGATATGCAAAAGCAGAATACGATCTATTCAGTTACAGTCTCACAGGTGCAGAATGTTGAAAATGCTCAAAGTTCAATGCCATATTTTAAAATTACGAGTTCACAGTTTTAAAGGGAGGTATCGATGTTTCTGAAACTTAGATGGGAAAAATTTCCCTATTACTTAAAGCACGCCCAGACGAACATATAATACTTAAATATGAGTCAGATAGTATCTTCACGGTAATTTGATAGGCTTAAACTGGTTTTTTTGGTTATCTAGGAAAGCCGCAATATTCTTATAAATCACGACATTCAGTTGTCGACACCGCATGACCTCATTTGCATATGACCTAAGTTCAACAGAAGTGACAAGGGAACCGACCAATGTTCTGAACACATCAAATGATTAGCGCAAAACTAAATAAGTGTCCAAATTTATATCAACTTTTATAACAGGTTTAGATTGATCTTGACAGAAATGAAAACCGGCTAGCGAACATAACTCTTTATGACGTCATGATGATATTGGTTTAAGCGAATTCAAACTGAATTGGCTATTCTAAAGATTATAGGCACGACGTAAAAAAAAAACTCTTTTGCACTTGTTCATTCCATGAGAATAACGAACGACAACTCTGCTTGGAGATTGACTGATTGAAATCCCAATATATACATTGCAGCTGTCATGGCGTAATCTAAAAATACGCAGGCTATAAGTGGGAAATATCGTGTTCCATTTTGATTTACCACCTCTGAATTTGGTGGAACTACTTTTCAGAATATTGTATTCAAATAATATATTAGTGGGAATAAAAAATATTTAAAATCTGCGGAAATAAATAAACATCGATGCCCCCCTATAAGGTTACCATGATTTCTTACTACGTTTAATTTAAACCTACTCGGGAGGCATTTTTCTTTGGTTTAAAACCGTTAAATAATACTGTTATGTCTTCATGTAATAGAGTAATTTTCTCCCGTAATTGTACTTTAACAATTAATATATCATACGAAGAAACCAAACTAATCTTTTCTGTTTCACAAAATTTTAGACCTGTCCAAATACAAAGGTTTTGCAGACGAACATTTGGAATGGATTTAATTTGCAAAATAACCACTCAGTAGGGTAGAATATATTGTTTAAAAAGAATATATTGCTTGTCAAAAGCATTTTTTTTATTTTTCTACGCTGTTTTGTCAATAATGAATTCAAAAAGACGTAAAAGCCAGGGATTAGACAGGAAATGGTCGAACACCATTCTACCAGATTGAGACAAACTTGTTACAACCATTTTATGAACATGGAATCATTTGATCGATTTTTCTTACTGTAATCTGAATAAAGATCTCTTATGTTGTAACTAATAAATTACTCATTTTATACTATAAATAGCTACGCACAATATCTCCAACCAGGAAGATTAAAAATTCCCATGTTATTATCATAAAAGAAGTCATCTGGAACAAATTATCGTGTAAATGTGTAAATTTTTGTTTTTGTGAATTCACGTGTTTACAAATCCGCTGTTATGGCTAAACGTAAAACAATTGTGTAAGTAAATTGATTTATTTATGATCGTTAAAGTGCTGCGAACAGTATCGACCCTGATCAGGCCATCAAGCGTTGATCTTGACGATTTTATGAATCTAAACGACTATTACAAACTATTTCCTCATTTTCAACAATGTTTTCCAAAGCGTTTTTTCTTGGGGACGTCTAAAAGCGTCACATGTTGGGAATTGGTTAAAAACTAATAAAACAAAAGTTCGAATAACATGAACCCTGGGCCGTATGCTGGGATTGGACATTCTAATTCAGACAATCTCCACACAGTCACCCCCCCCCCCTTTTCACACTCCTCAAGAAAAGAGGTTTGGAATACATTGTGAGGAATAGAGAAATCTTAAAGAAGTCATCATCTGTTGATTGGTTAGGTGTTTTTTTTTTCCTATTATAATTCCTATTATGACAATTATTTCAGTCCCGATTGAACAACCCTTTCAAATAGTTTTTCAAACGTTGCTTCTCGTAAACTAGTAATGTCCGACAGACACGGACGGTCCCGTATAATTGCTTGTCACTAAAGAGATGAAGAGAATGTTTTTTTGTTTTCATGGAGGTATGAACCGAAAAACTTAATCACACTGTATGAATACGCGAAGCGGATTCATACATAGTGTGATTAGGTTTTTGGTTCATGCCTCCATGAAAACAAAAAAATATTATCTTCATTTCTTATAATTTAATAGCATCGAGCGAAAAATGCAACAACTTAACAAATTTTGATACCTTTTTGCAGTGAACTATTTTGTGCGGAAGCATTCAAAATGGCTGCGTACTCAAAATTTTGTTCATGGAGGTATGAATTAAATTTTTCGACCAATCAGATCGCTCGTTTTTGATAGACTTCCACGAACAAAAATTTGTGCACCCTCCATGAACAACATTTTTAGCACATCGCTATTCTGTATGCTTCCGCACAAAATAGTTCCACGCAAAAAAGTGTATAATGTGTAAAGTTTTTGTTTACTTCGCTCGATGCTACTAAATTTTAAGAAATGGATAGAACGTTTTGGGTTTTTTCTATGTTTTCATGGAGGTATGAACCGAAAAAAACCTAATCACACTTATGTGTGAATCCGCTTCATGTATTCATACAGTCCGATTAGGTGGTTGTTTTTTTTTTTCAAGACTTTTTTTTTTTGGTCATTTCACATCGTATTTTTTATTATTTTTAACATCTGATGACGAACAAGACATCAAAATGTACTCGTAATTTGAAAGAAAGAGAAAAAAATAATACAGAAATTTAAAAAAAAGTAATTGCAAACAAAATAAATATTTATTTCATAAGATATTTGATGAAGTACTTTTAACCCTTTCCTGTTCAATCTTTGATTTTTACGTCCCTGTGTTTTTATACTTGAGAAAACATTGTCAATTTCTTCTTTTCCCACAATATTTTCTACCCGATACACTGTAAAAAAATCCTGTAAAATTCTACGGTAAAATACCCGGCAGTTGGTTCCCAGGACAAATCCCGTAAAATTACGATGATTACCGTAACACATGAACCGTGATTTTACGGTTCCTGTCCTGGAAACCAGCTGCCAGGTCTTTTCCCGTAAAACTACGGTTCATGTGTTACGGTAATCACCGTAATTTTACGGAATTTGTCCTGGAAACCAGCTGCCGGGTTTTTTACTGTTAAATTTTACTGGATTTATCATATCATTTTTAATATTCATGCTTTTCTTCTGCAGTAAATTACACAAAGATAATGGATATCTTTTACATCATTTCAAGAAATCTAGAGAAACATAGGCAAACATTTCCTAAAAAATGTACATATTTCCTTTGTTAACATAACAAAGAGACTAAAAATATCTGTTGAATTAACTATGACTTGTTTTATTGAATCATTCATGTTTAACAGTTAAGATTGCGATCACAATTAAATCCCACAAAAGAATCATAATGTCTTTAACCCATTCCAACTCAATCCCTCCTTTTTAAGCCCCTCGAGAAAAAAGCTTTGGAAAACATCGTGGAAAATGAAGAAATTGCTTGTATCAAGCAATTTCTTCAATATCCACAATGTTTTCTATCCAAAAAGACGAAAAGATTCAAAATTCCATCAACTTGAAATTGTCGTCTGCAGCTTCTTTTAATTTGGACCTGTCTAAAATTTTGCTGTGTTGGAATGGGTTAAGGTTAAGATTGGGTTCCTGTAACAGTACTCATCAATCCACCTCTACAGTTTTCATAGAATCTGTGTCGTTAATTTCCGCTAAATTGTACCATTTTAGATGAAAGGCTGATTGAATTCCTTTTAAAATAAAATAAGGGAATATATAAGACATATTACATAACTTATACTTCGTCCAAATATTGTGGTCCGGTTTCATTTAAAGTTTTTTGTCACACACAACATTGAACTGTGTTGGTACGAAGATTGTATTTAGCGAGAAATAGGTTGTCCAGGGTCGAGACCGCTGATTTGTACTGAGAATGCTGCGAACAGAATATTTTTTACTGTGAACTTGTCCTTGGATGTATCACAACAAACGTTTCGCGTGACACTAGAACTCACCAAGTAGAACAACTGTGCCAAGTTATTTTCAGATCCACCCATAAGTGTAGAAGTAATGCTCTGGACAAGGGTCGTTTCACCTTCACCAGTGACCTTGACCTTGCACATATCATATGACAAACGCACTAATCAAGCAAAACAACACTTACTGTGTCTAGTTATTTTCAAATACATCAATGAATGTAAAAGTTATGCTCGGACAAGGTCAATTTTGTCGTTTGACCTTCGACTTTGACCTTGACCTTGGAGGTATCACAACAAACGTTTCACATGACACTTACACTCACCAAGAAGAACATCCGAACAAAGTTATTCTCAAATTCATACTTACGTGTAGAAGTTATGCTCCAGACAAGGCTAACTTTGTCGTTTGACCTTCGACAATGACCTTGACCTTGGAGGTATCACAACAAACATTTCGAATGACACTAGCAATCATCCACAAGAACACCCGTGCCAAGTTATTCTCAAATCTATACTTAAATGTAGAAGTTATGCTCCGGACGAGGTCAGTTTTATCGTTTGACCTTCGACTGTGACCTTGACCTTGAAGGTATCACAACAAAGGTTTTGCATGACACTAGCACTTATCAAGAAGAAAAACTGTGCCAAGTTCTTTTCAATTCCATCCATAGATGTAGAAATTATTCTTTGCACAAGTTTTCGGACGGGCGTACGCACCAACACACGCACGCACTATCGCATAACCTGTGAGAACTATGTCTCGCTCACCGCACGCGTACTCGATAAAAATCAAACTAAAAAATGTTCAACATGAGGATGTATATTCATGTCATTTTCAAGCCTACGCACAGGTGTAAGCAATGGTGAATAAAATTCTTATATTGAGTTGGAGTGCATAAATTACTTCGTAAGGTCAAGCGCAACAGCATCTTTACATCTTGTAGTTTTTTCATGGACCTTTCTGCAAACATCTGTAAGATTTATATAACTTACCTGTTGGGGGCGGATTTCTGTCTGCCTCCACCATGTTGATAGCAAAACGGTATCAGGGTTATAATTAATACTTTTGCCATGAATAGCTGGTCATCTTACAGCTTGATACAACCAGGCAATGCCGGAACTAATCCTGAAATACAGAGTTTACAAATGTACACCAACAAATTACATTTTTATATATTTATATATGTATATATATGTGTATATCTTTTTGTATTTATTTATTTGTATTTATTTATATCTAATCATTTTTTCGACCTTTAATAAAGATACTTTTAACTAACTTTTCACGCGTCTTTATAAGCACATAAATAAGTTTTCGATAATTGTCAAAAATACGGTAAATTACCAGTAAAAAGACGGGTTCACCTCTTACACGCCATTCTTTTATTTGACTGGAAAGAGTATCACAAAGCGTATATCTCTATCCTTACGGTGGCCATCAAAGCCTCAAAACTATTCATACGTGTTACACGCATGTACATATCATTCAATCAAAAGCATAGATGTTGCATGATAAGCAAACAGTAATGGGTGGGCTAATTTGAAAATTAAAAAAGCAGAATAAAGATAAGTACCTTTCTCATGCGAGTTCTTTAACGATTCAAAAGGTGAATTCGATCATACAGCAACTTCTTTTACCCTCATTTGAACTCTATCGCCCTAGATCAACGCAAGAATCCAAATTCGAATTGAAATAAGTGACAGTTGTCAACAAAATGTCTGCGGTGTTGAAACTGTTTTACCCATAATCCAACATTTTTACGGTCATACTCTGTAATGGGAAATTGCGGTACAAAACCGTAACGAAAATACCGTAAAAATGACAAAATTTTACGGTATTATTTTACAGTGTTATAGGCTTTTTCTCAAAATGCACACACTTTTAGTTGTCGTCTGCAACTTCTTTCCAATTGGACAAGTCTAAAATAAAATAATAATAATAATAATAAAAAAAAAAAAAAAAAAAAACAGGAAAGGGTAAAAGGTCCTCCAGGATTGCACTTTGTGTTTGGTTGGTATCATTTCTGAAGGATTGCGGTAGTGAAGGGGTTTTGATTTATCTATTGACCAATCCCGGCTGTCAATCGAATAATCAGTTGACCAATGAAATTATTCATTAAGACTGGAAGTTCAGTTTGAACTCCGACATTCGTAGCCATTTTGGTGAATCGTTCATGCTGATTCAGCGACTTAAACGTCGTAACTACAGCTTATTCAAGCTGTAGTTACGACGTTTAGGTCACCAACTTACCATTTTACTTTTTTGTTGCATGCTACTTGCCATATTTTTTTCAAAATAACGCCGTGAAAAAATCGGAGCGGAACTTCCTGTAGGAGTTGATTGGCGGCGCCTAGGAAGTCAATGGTCGGAGCCAGCGGCTGGTCAATTCTTTACTCATGTATCTTATTATCTTCAGAACTGCAGGAGATCACTTCAGCTTCAAAGAAGAGGAGCATCTCCCTGTGCCAGATTTCTACAAGAAGTACAAAACAAAAATTCCACTATTAGCAATTATTATAGACGGGATATATGGTGAAACGAAATACGACTGCTTCGATTGCATGCAGGTATGTTGGTTTATTTTCTTGTTTGATTGCCATTAACCCTTTCCTGTTTTTCAAAATTTTAGACCTGTCCAAATTCAAAGGTTTTTCAGACGATATTTCGAAGTCGTTTTTATGTGAAAAAATCATTCAGTAGGATAGAAAACATTGCAGAAAAAGAAGAAAGTGCTTGTAACAAGCAATTTCGTCTTCTTCCATAATATTTCTCAAGTATGAAAATACAGATACGTAAAATCAAAAGATTGAACAAGAAAGGGTTAAAGGTAGTTTTTGACATATTTTTCGAGTTACCTAGCGACCAGATTTGCTATTCGGGTGCTTCGGAAGCCAATGGTTAAGAAATTCGCCTGTAGGCGAATAAGACTTAATATCTTCAGCATCCCTCGCCGACAGGCGCTGAATATTGTTCTACTGATGTCCGTCCTTCCAAACGTCCGAGCTTGCCGGAGCATTAATCCTTTATTTCGGTACAGCTGTCTAAAACCTGAGTAGCTGTGCTATTCGAAATTATTTTGAGATAGTCTCAAGTTCGATTAAGATGTTTAATGGTAAAATTAGTTTATCTTGACTATAACTCCTATTTTTGTTGGTAGATTTCATAATGCTTAGGCTCAGTTATCCCCGATCATGAGCAGATGGGAAATTTTTGCACAAACTTAATTATATTTGGCACATCTGTCCTCTACATTGAATAAAACATTTAAAATAAAAAACCTGAAGAGCAAACGTCATTGACAATGTCTATTTTGGCGGTGAATCTCAATCGAACAGAATATCTTGTTCGATTTGTAGTAAGGGGTTATTTGCCAACCATCGACGAATTGACCAATCGCTGGCCCCGCCCACTTACTTCGTCAGCCCCGCCCATTGATTCCAACAGGAAGACCCGCTTCGATTAGAGGGCCATTGGCCCTAAAGCGCTCACCTGAGTCGATGATTGTAGAAGTAATCAAAGCTAGTGATCTAATTTCGGCCAAAAATCACCCGTTAAGAAAATCTTGTATAAGAAATCTGAAAAGAAGTCGTTCTTAAAAAGATTAAGGATTTTCTGTGCCTGAAAAGTAGCATGCACATTGCAATGAAGATTTGGCTTAATGAACTAGATGGTGTATTAAAAATAGAATAGGGTGTGCGGTAAGTTTTTCTACTATTTTTCTATGTAAAAATTAGGGTGCGCCCATGCAGAGCCCAAAAATGTCAGTAGGGTAAACACATGAAAAACCTTTTAGAGATTCACTAGGAGAGTCTACATACCAAATATCAATGCTCTATGCTTTCTCATTTTTAAGAAGAAGATTTTTCCCTTATTTGTTTCTATGTTAAAATTTGGTGCGCCCGGGCGAAGCCCAAATGTAACCCAAAGGGTATCACATAAACTGAATCTGTACAGATTGACTTGGAGATTCTAAATACCAAATATCAATACTCTAGGCTTTCTAGTTTCAGAGACGAAGATTCTCAAAGTTTTCATTCTTTTTTTCTATATTAAAAAAGGATGCTCCAGGGCGGAGCCCAAATATTACCCAGGGGACTTCATATGAACAAACATGATAGAGGTCCCCTATAAGATGCTGCATAAAATATACCAATGCTTTAGGCTTTCTGGTTTCAGAGACGAAGATTTTTAAAGTTTTCCTTCTTTGTTTGAATATAAAATGGGGTGTGTCTGGGCGGAGTCCAAATATTACCCAGGGGACTTCATATGAACAAACATGATAGAGGTCCCCTATAAGATGCTGCATAAAAATACCAATGCTTTAGGCTTTCTGGTTTCAGAGACGAAGATTTTTAAAGCTTTCCTTCTTTGTTTGAATATAAAATGGGGTGTGTCTGGGCGGAGCCCAAATATGACAAGAGAGGGATCATTTGAATAAACTTGATATAGGTCCCGTAGGAGGTGCTGAATACAAAATATCAAAGCTCTCAGTTGTCTGGTTTCAGAGAAGAATATATTTGAATTTTTTCTTGTATGTTTCAATATAAAAATAGGGTGCGCCCGGGTGGAGCCAAAATATAACCCGAAGGGAATCATTTGAAAAGTCTTGATAGAGTCCCCTAAGAGGTGCTGCATACCAAATATAAAAGTTCTCATCTTTCTGGTTTTAGAGAAGATTTTTAAAGTAACATTCTTTGTTTCAATGTAAAATGGGGTGCGCCCGGGCGGAGCCCAAATATGACCCAAGGGGTATCATTTGAACAAACTTGATAAAAGTCCCCTAGGAAGTGCAACATACCAAATATCAAAGCTTTTGGTCTTCTGGTTTAAGACAAGGAGATTTTTTTTAAAGAATTTCCTTTTTTTGTTGCCATGGCAACCAGAGGTAAAGGTAGATTTCAAATCATTTGAACAATTTTGGAAGAGCTTCATCTTAGGAACATCCCTGCCAATTTCCATCAAACTTGGCTTTCTGGTTCAGGAGGAAAAGATGTTTAAAGAAATTGTTGACGGACGCACGACGACAACACCGGACGACGAACATTAAGCGATCAAAATAGCTCACCTTGAGTACTTTGTGCTCAGATGAGCTAAAAATGTATGGCCAGTAGCATGTAACAAAAAATTAGTATAGTTTGTCGGCGACCTTAACTTCGTAACTACAGTTTGAATAAGTTGCAGTTACCAAGTTTAAGTCGCAAAACCAACAAAAAAGGTTAACAAAAAATGGCGGCTTATGTTGGAGATCAAAACTCGTTTCTGGTCTCCATGAATGATTTTATTGGTCGACTGATTGACAGTCGCGATTGGTCAATTGATAAATTGAAATAAAATTAACGGATCGCCAAATGACCTCCGATGAGGTTGTCTGCTAATTAATTCTAAATGAATATCGAGGGTTTCTTAGTGTCTATACAATGTTTAAACGCTTAGAATATTATCGCAATTGAACCTCGATATAGTCAGTAGCTTGAATAGTTGTTAAACTTAAATAAACTTTATTAACGACGATTAAGTCAACATAAACGAACGTTTGTCTTTAAATATTTACAATAGAATGAATTTCAAAGAGCTTTAATACAATAGGTTACAACCTCTTTTCAGAGTTGTGTGTGTGTGTGTGGGGGGGGGGGGGTTCGGATGATGTGACGTTTTCTGTAAAGAGAGCGGAAATTTTAACGTAACACTTCATTAACCTTTGGAGAAGTAACGGACCAAAGGGTTCGGCGTTACCGAGGTGTTACGATGTCGTCCCAACAATTCCGACGTCCGACCGATTAAAAAATTAGTAGCTTTCAATATCTTAACCCAAAACTGGACGACAAACTTTTAGACTATCCCGAATTGAAAGGAGTAGCAGCCGACAATTTATAGTTAATGAACTTTGTTTCCAACTTTAAAAAAGATTTTGTAAAATGAAGAAATTGCTTGTTACGAGCATTTTTTTCATTTTACACAATGTTTTCCTCATTGCTTATCTTGAGGAGCGTCGAAAGGCGACATTGTGTGGGAATTGGTTAAATGTAAGGCCTTGCCCCAATTAGAAGTACTTAAATCGACCAGACGTCGGGACTTCTCTGGTGGTGTCATTAAGTTTCGTAGCCTTTCGTATTGTTAGCGGAATATAATGGCGTACTGAATTCGTCATAGCTATGCCAAAACGGCAATATCCGGCGAAACAAAAATATTACGACGTAATCGCGACGTCAGGCAGATTTCAAAATCTCTCATTGGGGAGGGGGATACCCTAAATTTGATTTGGTAAAGAACAATTGTGAAATGTGACTTTTAGATAAGGATATAACATCGTTTGAAACTTCCTTCAGAAACCAAAGCTTAAATCAAAGCTAGCTTAGAATCGACATAGTTAGATTGACTAACTAGTGCGATTTGCAATTCACAGAATTGAAATCAACAAGGAAAAGAATTCCATTACTTACTCCTGTTTGTTAATCTTCCTTGATGCTGACCGCCCGCGGATGAGAGAAAACGGAAATATTAGCAATGTATAAGAAGAGGGAAAATAAATTCTTGGAAAATACGCCGTAAACTTGGTGACTTTCTTAGGCTAAACCCTTAGATGATTTAAAGTCTCATTTTCGCTGCATTCGGCGCAAACGTTTGAAATTTTCCATCAAGGGATAGACGACAGATCCCAAGATTAGTTAACATTCAAAACAAAATGGTTTTGGGTCTGTTATTGACCAATCATGGCTGATAATCAAGGAATCAATCGACCAATCAAATGATTTATTCAGCCCGGAATTGAGCTTTCAACTTCAACATAGGCCGATATTTTTTTTGAAACATTTTTATTGGATTTGGCCCCTTAAACGTCGTAACTACAGCTTATTCAAGCTGTATTTACGACGTTTAGGTCGCCAACAAACCATTTTACTTTTTTGTTACATGCTACTGGCCGTACATTTTGCAAAATAAAAATCGAAGCGGAACTTCCCCTTGGAGTTGATGGGCGGAGCCTAGGTAGTCAGTGGGCGGGGTCAGCGATTGGTCAATTATGCAAAAATGCGATCGATGATTTTATGGAGATAGAGATCCTGTATCTCGATGAATGCAAAAATAAAAGTTTTTCGAATGAATACGACTGGACAGCATTAAAGTTGTTGAGTTGCCAGCGGAAAAGATAAAGAATAGCCATTTTAATATTGGCCTTTTGAAGCTGCTCTTAAGCAGACTTTCATGATTTTAATGAGAGAAGAGTATCTGTCTTTTGAATAGTTATCTACGTCATTTTCATCATAAATGCAAAATTTTCTTTCTTAAAGGTATATAGGTATCGATGTTTTTTTCATGACACAGATTTTAATTATTTTTGTTTCCTCTTGTATACTACTTGTATACAATATGCCGAAAAGAGGTTTTGCTAAAATCTGAGGTCGCTTATCAGAAAAAAGCAGGGTATTTCCTAAATAGCCTACGTAGGCTATTAATCTATTTTCAGATTAATCCGAGATAGCTGCGAAGATTATATGATCACTCACGTGGTGCAAATAACCGTCTGAACTTTGAATTAAGTTTGAATTACATCACACATACGTCATCGTTACGTCATCAAGAGTTATGTTCGCTAGCTGGTCTTTAATTCTGTAAAGATAAGTCCAAAACTGTCGTAAGTGTTATCACGAATATTCAGACTTACCGTAGTTTTGCGCTTACCCTCACATGTGACCTGAATTAGGACGTTGGTTGTTTCGCTAGTAAATTTGTTACCTTCAGTTGACTTTGGGTCATATGCAAATGAAGTCATTCGATGTCGTCAGCCGAATTCCGTGATATCTAAAAATAACTTGGAATTTCGCTTAACCTTTCCGATATAACCACAAAAAGGCACTTTGGGCCTATTAGATTACCACCAAGACAATACCTGACTCAACTTTAAGTATTATATGTTCGTTTGAGTGTATTTTTCGGACGTGATAATGTTTTTTTATCTAGGTTTCAGAAACATCGATACCTCCCTTTAAGGTTGAATCTACTAAATTGAATCTACTAAATTCACTATAAATTGCTATGTTAATGTGGTGTCATCCTAATGCCCTAGCTTAAACACCGGATTTTACCGGGTGATATCGTTAGTCCTCGGGTGAAGTCGATAATGACTGAATTGTTAGTGGAAGCCAATGACATAGAAACCACAAATAATGCATATTCAGTGAAATCGAACGAGTACTCAAATTTATAAACTTGGCTCCTATTATTTCATATTCAAATTTATAAATCGTAAGATTCAATACAAAATCGGTCCAACCCTTTCTTTCAAATGTCTGAAAACATTTTAGAAGTTTTATCCATAATCTGTGATTCAGACCCTCCTTAATAGTGTCTATATCTTACTGGGCTATTTTTAGGACGGAGTTTATACTATATGTAATCATTAAACTTGTTAGTAGGTAAATGCATGAATATCTGTTAATCTTTACATTCCATTGATATTTTTTTTCAAAATTATAGACCTTTCTAAATTAAAAAGCTGTGTAAACGCTAATGAAAAGCGGATTTAATTTGAGAGATGATTATTCAGTAGGCTAGAAAATATTGTTGGAAAAAAAGAGAGAGAAAAAAAAAAAAAAAAAAAAGAAATTGCTCATCACAAGAAACCTCTTCTTTTTCTACAATGTTTTCTTAAGTATAAAATCACAGGGATTGAAAAGGAAAGAGTTAAGCGAAAATATATTTGTAATCGATTAATATATACGGAACATATTATTTCTATTCACTTCCTTCCTAAGAACACAGAAACGTTACAACACTTACCGTAAATTTTGCAATATTGCAGTGTTTAGGGTCGATATTCTCGGATTTCCCAAGTACAATGCAATCAACTTCATAATGGTCACAGGAACACATAAAATATACAGAGCTCTTCCAACAATTTTGAATGAAACCCTTTTGTCAATGCATAGATACAGAATATAATATCAGTGTTATCTGGTCGGTGACGGGGAAATTGACCAGTCACGGCTGTCAATCAATGAATCAATCAACCAATCAAATCATTCATTTAGACCGAAAGTGAACTTTGAACTCAAACATTGACCGAATTTTTTTATGGAACATTTTTGTTTGTTTGTCGCTAAACAACGAATTTTATTTTTATGTTACATGTACTGATCATAAATTTAGTAGAATGACAATTTGATATCGAAATTGAACTAAACTTATAGTACCATAGAAAACTAATCTTTTGAAACGGGTAGAGAATTGGCCAATCTGGACTGTCAGTCAAATTACCAGTCGACCAATGAAAAACTTCATTGAGTTTGTTTGTTTGAATGGGGTTTTACGCCGCTTTCAACAATCTTTCAGTTATATCGCGGGGGCTGGAGCACCTAACAATGGAATCCTGGTATTTCGCACACCAGTGCTACCATTACATCCTTTCCTAGCCTCCAGCTGCTATCCCACATAGGTCTACGATTATTGACCCATTGGTGAGAGACAAATAGTCGGAAAGGATGAGTGCCGCCGTCGGGGATCGAACCCGGGACCTCTAGGTTGACAGTCCGACGCGCTACCAACTGCGCTATTACGGCGGCCAAAACTTCATTGAGACTAAAAATGGTTTTGATCTCCAACATAATCCGCCTTTTTTGTTAACCTTTTTTGTGTTGGTTTGGCGACCTAAACGTCGTAACTACAGCTTATTCAAGCTGTAGTTACGACGTTCAGGTCGCCAAACCAGCTTTTCTCATATTTTGTTAAATTCTACTTGCCATACATTTTGCAAAATAACGCCTTTAAAAATCGAAGCGGGACTTCCTGTAGGTATCAATTGAAGTGCCCAACGGGGTAAATGGGCGGGGCCAGCGATTTTCTAATTATACACAGAGTTTCATAAATATAGGGCGATCATTCCTATTTGGGGAACAGGCTGATGGACAAGCATAAAAAGTATCCACAAGGAATTTCTGTGCGCCAATATACGACTTCCTTGACCATGATTTTCTGCAAGAACTCTTAAAGTGAATTCAAGGCTTTCTGTTGGTTCATTCAAGGCTACAACAACAAAACATCATTACATAGCTTTTATGAAAAGAAAATCCAGATATTTTACGTAATAAGTTTATGAGATTAGAATAAATGGTCAATGTCTTCTTACTTTATTATAGTGATGTTCGAAAGCTATTGCAATTTTAGAGTACAGACCGGAATCAAACAAATTTAGATAAAAATCCATCATAAATACAATTAACCCTTTCCTGTTCAATCCCTGGTTTTTACATCTTTATGAATTTTATAACTGAGAAAACATTGTAGAAAAAGAAGATATTGCTTGTAACAATCAATTTCTTCTTTTTCCACATTATTTTCTACCCTACTGAATGGCTATTTTCAAGTCAAATCAAATTTAAATATTCGTCTGCAAAGCCTTTGAAATAGGACAGGTCAGAAATTTTGCAAAACAGGAAAGGGCTAGGTTAAAAACTTATGTTAGTATGAAGGTTCTTGAAGAGTCTCTCAAGTATAGTACAGATTATTTAGAATCAAAACTATTAACAATTATATAGTTTTGGTCATGATATAACTTTTTATAATTACATTTTAAATAAAAAAAAGATTGAAACTCATGAGTAACAACAGTTTTGCATAAGAAATGAATATTGGTTTGAAATACAAACTCCGACCACTTTCCATTTCTAAGAAAATAATTGGATTTTTCTTACGATATCTTAAGGAAATGTGTATATGTTCGGGAAGATGATACAAAGTGATGTAGAACCGTGGGATAGCAGCCGGAGGCTAGAAAAGGATGTAGTGGAATAGTACTGGTGTGAGAAATACCAGGAATCCATTGTTAGGTGCTCAAACCCCCGCGATGTGACTGAAACACTGTGAAAAGTGGCGTTAAACCCCATTGAATAAAATAATTAAAACTTTCCGAATGTCGCTTGGCTGAAATTTATTCATACCTCCATGGACGAATTTTGAGCACGTACTCGTGCATAAAGTAGACTCATAAAACTTGACTCAAAACTAGTAAAACATTTGCCATGCTTTGCTTGTTGACATTCAATTATAAGAACTAAAGAGATTGAATGATTGAATCGGGTTTAACGCCGCTTTTAACAGTATTTCAGTCATATCGCGGCGGCTGGAGCACCTAACAATGGATTCCTGGTATTTCTCACACCAGTACTACCATCTTTCCTAGCCTCCAGCTGCTATCCCACTTTGTTTTACGATTATCAACCCATTGGTGAGAGACAATTGTCGGAAAGAATATTTGCCGCCGCCGGGGATTGAACCCATGACACCTATGATGGAAGATTAGGAGTCTGGCGCGCTACCGACTGCGCTATGACGGCGGCAGAAGAACTAAAGAGAATAACCTTAGTGTTTGTTTCATTTAGGCATGAAACTAAAAATAGTGTGATTGGGCTTTTAAGTTCATACCTCATTGAAAACAAAACCAATCTCTTCATTTCTTAATCATACGAAAGAGATCTACTTGATCCCGAAGAACGCATATGAATATATATGATTTTTAAATTTTCTGTATAAATATTATTAATACATGCGAACGAAGGGACAAATGGTAAGAAGAACTGAAAAATACCCGAGGGGATACATAAGAAATTGGTAACTTTGTTTTATATAATTCTTAATGTTTGTCCCTTTAAGGTTACTCGAGTTCACTGTTGCACGTCACAACCTCGTGTATTATGTATGAGAGAGGAGGATTCCACTAAACCCGACTCAAGATACACAACAATACCACTTAAAACATCCCAAAAATTTAGAGTGATTAGGTCAAGGAAAAAAGGTAGGCATTTCGAATTGTGCATTACATCCCCATTCAACTAAACCCGACCCAAAATACACAACAACACCCAAGAAATTTATAGTGATATGGTCCAGGAAAAAAGGTAGGCATTTCGAATTGTGCATTACATCCCCATTCAACTAAACCCGACCCAAAATACACAACAACACCCAAGAAATTTATAGTGATATGGTCCAGGAAAAAAGGTAGGCATTTCGAATTGTGCATTACATCCCCATTCAACTAAACCCGACCCAAAATACACAACAACACCCAAGAAATTTATAGTGATATGGTCCAGGAAAAAAGGTAGGCATTTCGAATTGTGCATTACATCCCCATTCAACTAAACCCGACTCAAAATACACAACAACACCCCAGAAATTTAGAGTGATTCGGTCCAGGAAAAAAGGTAGGCATTTCGAATTGTGCATTACATCCCCATTCAAATAAACCCGACTCAAGATACACAACAATTCCACTCAAAATACCCCAGAAATTTAGAGTGACTCTATCCAGCATAAAGGGTAAGCATTTCGAATTGTGCGTTATATTCCCATTCCACTAAACCCGACTCAAAATACACAATAATACAAGTTAAAACACCCAAGAAATTCAGAGTGATTCGATCAAGGAAAAAAGGTTGACAGTTCAAATCGCTTTTTAAATGCAATTCCCCAAGGCGGTCTTCGACGACCCCCCCTACCCCTTTTTTTGACAGATCGCCCCTAATCTCCTTCCTTTTGGTTTGTTTGGTAGTATTCGCGATCAATGCTGATGATCTAATTACGCCCAAAAGGATGCAATAATGATTTTGTTTGTGTCTGGTCGCTGCCTTAGCATCGTTTAGCCTGACAAGATGAATCAATTGCAATATCTGTATTATTTTTTAGATAAAAATACCTTGACGTACTTCGGCCCTTTTACGATCATTGCGACTAACGGATAACCAATATCGCTCAGTAGTAAGGTAACGTATAACAGTTGCGATCTGGCGAGCTCACCAGGTTTTCTTATTGAAACGCAAAGGAAAGAAAGCAAAGCATAGAATTTTGATGCTACTTGTTTGTCATTTTCTTTACAAAATGGTGTTTTTAGCTTCTTTTTTGTGGGCTGATTCTTTGGTATTTTCCTAAATCAAAAGTAAGATAGAAAGATGTTCAAACCACAATGCAGTTTTTCTTCGTGATCTGATCCATTTGCGACTAAATTATGATGTTTCAGTTCAAGTTAAAGCGATTTAACCCTTTCCCACTCAATGGCGCTTTTTGACGCACAAGAGAAAAAATGGGAAAGATTGTGGAAAATGGAAAAATTGCTTGTTACAAGCAATTTCTTCATTATCCACAATGTTTTATAATCCAAAATAAAAAAAGGGAATTTGCATAAGCTTAAAATTGTCATCAACAACTCCTTTAAATTTTGACCAGTCTAATATTTCACCGTTTGGTAATGGGTTAAACAATAGGGTACCCGTCTAAAGAGGTTCTGGACCAGTTGCCACAGATATATTTGTGCAGGGGAGTGGACGCACAGTCTATCTGCATGATAATGCATGGCGTGTTCGATGATCGCAGCCTTGTGGATTGAGTTAACTCGAATCGTCATGTCCGACATTGTTCGGTTATATTTTATAAAAAAACCCGACTAAATATATTTGATATTACACGAGTGATTTTACATTAATATAATGATTACGTGATTGTGCTTGCGTATATAACAAAGCATTTTTAGTACGATGAAAATGACGTCATATTGCATGCCATGACGTGATTCTACAAAAGCATATTGTGATTCGTCAATTATAGGTTGGTATCGATGTATTTTCATGTCCCAGTTTTTGATTATTCTCTCACATATATACAATTTCAATGCAATATTCTGAAAAAATAGTTTTGCAATAATCAGAGGACGTTTATCAGAATAAACCAGGGCACTTCCCTATTAGCCTACGTAGGCTGTTAATCTATTTCTAATTAAAGCCGAGACAGTTGCAAAGAATGCGGTGCGTATATTTGTTGGAATCCCGCATTTAGTTTGAAATTGCTCAAACTTACATCATCGTTACGTCATCAGGAAATATTTTCGCAAACCGCTTTTCAATTCTGTAATCAAATTCAGTCCAAAACTATCGTAAGTGTCAATAAGAATATAGACACTTACCGTAGCTTTGCGCTAACCATTGGGGTGACATGATTTAGGACCTTGGTTATAGTTAAAACATTTGAAAACATTATTTGAAATAAAGAAATTTGTTGTTGGAAGCAATTTCTTCATTTTACACAATGATTCCCACCCATAAATATGGAAAAATCTAAAATATCATAAGATTTCATTTGTATTATCTAATACCTTTGGAGATATGGGTGAAATGGAAATATTGCCTTCACAGCATACAGTACACGAATGTCGCTGATCAAAAATAGATGTCAACGATCATATCGTTTACCTTTGGAGATATGGGCGAGATGGAAATATTGCCTTTACAGCATACAGTACACGAATGTAGCTGATCAAAAATAGATGTCAAAGATCTTATCTTTTACCTTTGGAGATATGGGTGAAATTGAAATATTGCCTTTACAGCTTACAGTACACGAATGTCGCGGAACAAAAAAAGATTTCAATTGTCTTATCTTTTACCTTTGGAGATATGAGTGAAATAGAAATATCGCCTTTACAGCATACAGTACACAAGTGTAGCTGAAAAAATAATTTCATTGTCTTATTTTTTACCTTTGGAGATATGAGTGCAATAGAAATATTTCCTTTAAAACATACAGTACACGAATGTAGCTGAATTTTTTAAGAAAAGGTTTCAATTGTCTTATTTTTAACCTTTGGAGATAATCAGGGGCACTGTGCAAGAATTGGACCCGAATAAGATTCCTAGTTAAACCATCACATTTACTTGTTTTTGTTCCCTATATTTCGATATCTCGGTATTTCGTTTCTTTTCAGTGAGCGAGCCAATGGACCTATCAACCATTTTAGAGCGCAACTCTTTACCTTTACTCGTCAATGTAGACTCGCCCGAGGAAAGGAAGGTCCCAATGGTTAAGATAGGTGGCAGCTATCATCACGCAAGGGATATAGGGAATATACTTATCATCGATAGATACGAGGTCAATTATTTGAAGCTAAACTGTTTATCCAACAATGACTCTAATGGTAATGATTTAATCTTTAGTTTTGTCTATCAAAAACGGGCGTTCTGGTTGGTCGAAAAAAAATCATACCTCAATGGACAAAATTTTGATTAGGCAGCCATTTTGTATGCTTTCGCACAAAATAGTTCTATACCAAAAAGCATCAAATTTATAAAGTTTTTTGCTTTTTTCACTTGATGCTATTAATTATAAGAAACGAAGAAAATATTTTTGAATTCATGGAGGTATGAACCAAAATACCTAAATACACTTATGTATAAATCCGCTTCGCGTACAGTGTGATTAGTTTTTTCGGTTCATACCTCGATGAAAAAAACAAAAAAATTCTCTTCGTCTCTAAAATAAACTGTAAATTCAATTACGACTCAACACCTAAAATACTAACTTGTAAAAGACATTCATTGCACGCGGACAAAAGCGTAAACGTTAGGAAAATAACTGTATCTAACATGAACTAGAAGAGGTAAAAAAGTCGAGAATAACGTTTTCAGTGCTATAAAAATTTTCTTCTATATTATCTTATCTAAAAACACCGCCCAGAGAAAGTCCAAGTCTGTAATTTCCATAAGAAGTCGTTCCTGAAATTTTAAGAAGGCGCTAATCAGACTGATAGGACAAAGTTCTTTAAGAATCTTTCCCTTCTAAACCACTTGTAAAATTTTATCTAAACTTTGCAGGAATGTTCCTTAGGTAACCCTTTTTAATTTGTTCGTTAAACTTTCATTAGAGTAAAAATGGGGGCGTGGCAGTTAGAGATCTTATCAGACTTGGTTGAATAATGAAATAGTTCTTTAAAAATTTTCTCCTCTTTTACCACTAGAGTAGTTTGGACCAAACAAGGAGGGAATATTAATTATGTGACCCCATTCAAAACTTGTTTGTGAATATATGATTCCCCAAAATTTCGGGGCGTGGCAGAGATAGGCTAAGAAAAATCGCGAATTAATTATCAAATGAACGGTTTAGAGGCATTTAGCACACTTGCTTAACATACTTATCTTTTAAGCTGTGATGTGGTGACAAATGATTCACTGGCCTGGGAAAAAGATAAGGTTGTGATTTTTTCAGTTTCTGAATATAATCAAACCGTTCTGAAAGTCTGTTGGTGACGGTTATAACAGCCTAACTTCTGCAAAACCTTCGTCAGTAACATGGAGTCCTTAAAAAAGAAATAAAGAGAGAGAGAGAGAGAGAGAGACAGAGAGAGACACACAGAGAGAGAGAGAGAGAGAGAGAGAGAGAGAGAGAGAGAGAGACAGAGAGACAGAGAGACAGAGAGACAGAGAGACAGAGAGACAGAGAGAGACAGAGAGAGAGACAGAGAGACAGAGAGAGAGAGAGAGAGAGACAGACAGACAGACAGACAGAGAGAGAGAGAGAGAGAGAGAGAGACAGACAGAGAGAGAGACAGAGAGAGACAGAGACAGAGAGAGAGAGAGACAGAGAGAGAGAGAGAGAAACAGAGAGAGAGAGAGCTGGTGCATGTGATTTCGTTGTACATTTCATTAATTTCTTGCACCATTTTATTCACAGAGCTACAAATGAACGATACAGTTTGTATGTTGGCCTTCACCAAAGAAATCACTTTAACACCTATACTGGGTTTTAAATACAGAACAGAAGACGAGTTTAAATTGCTACAGAGACGGCTAGACAAACAGGTGGCCCGTCACCCTGAACAGTTCGATAAAACAGACGGAGACCCGAGTATGTATTTCTTATGATTTACAGATAATTTACGGATCACCTACTGATCTCCGTGACTGAGATATTTAACGCCACGAGATATTCATACCATTACAAGACGGCAAAATTGTAGAATGGTCCAAATTGAAAGGAGCTGCAGACGACAATTTAAAATTGATGAAACCTTAGTTTTTTTGTTTTTTTTTTCTGGGTAGAAAACATTGTGTAAAATGAAGAAATTGCTTGTCACAAGCAATCTCTTCATTTCAGACTATATTTTCCCTATTGTTTTTCGGGGGGGGGGGGTTGTTTCCAAAAACGTCACTGTGTGAAAAGGGGTTAAGGTAAGGGACATATAACAAATAGTTAACTGTTGGTTAATGATACGTACGTCATAACTTGGTAGTCAACTGTTGGTTATTGACCTAAACGTCATAACTTGGTAGTAAACTGTTGATTGTTGACCTTTACGTCATAGCTCAGTAGTCAAGTGTTGGTTATTGACCTAAACGTCATAACTTGGTAGTAAGATTGTTGGTTATTGACCTTAACGTCATTACTTGGTGGTAAACTGTTGGTTGTTGACCTAAACGCAAAAGTTGGTAGTTAACTGTTTGTTCTTGACCTAAACGTCATAACTTGGTGGTAAACTGTAAGTTATTGACCTTAACGTCATAACTTTATAGTAAACTGTTAGTTCTTGACCTTATCATCATAACTTGATAGTAAACTGTTAGTTAATGACCTAAACGTCATAACTTGGTAGTAAACTGTTTGTTTTGACCTAAACGTCATAAGTTGGTAGTAAACTGTTGGTTTTGACCTAAACGTCATAAGTTGGTAGTAAACTGTTGATTTTGACCGAAACGCAAAAGTTGGTAGTTAACTAATTGTTCTTGACCTAAACGTCATAACTTGGTAGTAAACTGTTTGTTTTGACCTAAACGTCATAAGTTGGTAGTAAACTGTTGGTTTTGACCTAAACGTCATAAGTTGGTAGTTAACTGTTGGTTATTGACCTAAACGTCATAACTTGGTAGTAAACTGTTAGTTATTGACCTAAACGTAATAACTTTGTGGTAAACTGTAGGTTATTGACTTAAACGTAATAACTTAGTAGTAAACTTTTGGTTATTGACCTAAACGTCATAACTTGGTGGTTAAATCTTGGTAGTAAACTTTTGGTTCATGACCTAAACGTCATAACTTGGTATTTAACTGTTGGTTATTGATCTAAACGTCATAACTTGGTATTAAACTGTAAGTTATTGACCTAAACGTCATAACTTGGTGGTAAAATGTTGGTTATTGGCCTAAACGTCATAACTTTTTTGTAAACTGTTTGTTTTTGACCTAAACGTCATAACTTGGTAGTAAACTGTTGGTTAATGACCTAAACGTCATAACTTGATAGTAAACTGTTTGTTTTTTACCTAAACGTCATAAATTGGTAGTAAACTGTTGGTTATTGACCTAAACGTCATAACTTGATAGTAAACTGTTTGTTTTTGACCTAAACGTCATAATTTGATAGTAAACTGTTGGCTATTGAACCGTACGTCATAACTTGGTAGTAAACTGTTGGTTCTTGACCTAAACGTCATAACTTGGTAGTAAACTGTTGGTTCTTGACCTAAACGTCATAACTTGGTAGTAAACTGTTGGCTATTGACCTAAACGTCATAACTTGGTAGTAAACTGTTGGTTCTTGACCTAAAAGTCATAACCTGGTAGTAAACTGTTGGCTATTGACCTAAACGTCATAACCTGGTAGTAAACTGTTGGTTATTGACATAAACGTCATAAATTGGTAGTAAACTGTAAGTTAATGACCTAAACGTCATAACTTGGTAGTAAACTGTAAGTTATTGACCTAAACGTCATAAATTGGTAGTAAACTGTTGGCCATTGACCTTAACTTAAACATTGGTAGTAAACTGTTGGTTATTGACCTTAACGTCATAACTATGGTAGTAAACTGTTGGCTTTTGACCTTAACGTCATATCTGGTAGTAAACTGTTGGTTATTGACCTAAACGTCATAACTTGGGTAAGCTATATCTACGATGAAAACAAAAGGGATTCACGACCCTTGTCAGACCGCGCTAAGCGAGCATAATGACTTTGATCCAAACTTTTCGTAGATTTATACCCCCACCTACAAAGTAAATGTCACTTTTTCTGTGTGCCAATCCGTCCATCCGTCCACTCTTTCGTATCCGTGCTCTAACTCTCGAACCGACTGACCTATAGCTAAGACACTTTATACAATTGTTACTAATGATCTAAGAAAGAATCTTATGTTTTTTAAGCAGGAAGATAAAGTTCAATGTCACAGTTGAAATTTAGTTGATAAATTTAGTTGATAATCATACCACACTTCTAGGTTTATATCATTGCTTTTTTTTCTTGTTACGTTTTACTTTTTGGGTGGGATAGGGTTGGGGGTGTAGCTGGTCATTCTTGAATAAACATACTCGTGTTGTTGAATTTATGGAATATTGATAGAATTGAAAGAGGTTATCAGTGTGTTTTTCATTACGCAGGTTTTAATCATTTTTAGCTAGCAAAGCGTCAGCTTTGATAGCTTAAGTAAACAGACGAAATTTTGAGGTCGTCTTAAAGTTCAACGAGTGCAAACTGCCACTGGAGGCTTTACCACTAAATCCGTTAAATGCCTACGCCATTGAAAGTAATTCTCGTATATTTCAGGAATATTGCAAACTCTATTTAAATTGTAGAGAACTTTGTCAAAATCATGCTATTTAACCCATCCCCAATTAATTCCGTTCTTTAAGCATCTACAGAAAAAAAGCCTTGGAAAACATTGTGTACATTGAAGAAATTGCTTGTAACAAGCAATTTCTTCAATGTACACAATGTTTTCTACCCAACAAGGGAAAGATTTTCTAAATACAACCATGCTTTGCTAGCTTACAGAACTTTCAGTACTTTGATTATTTCTGTCATATATATATTTATTACAATATTCTGAAAAGTAGTTTTGGGAAGATCAGAGATCATTTATCAAAATAAACTTAAGTATTTCCTTAAAAGCCTAGGTAGTCAAGAGGTGCATTTAACCGTTGACCGTTACCAAAGTCATTGTGACGTCATGATGAGTTATATTCACTAGCTCATTTTCGATCCCGTAAAGATCAGCTCAAAACTGTCGGAAGTGGTTATGTAAATACGGACACTTTATTTAGTTTCGCACTAACAACTTGATGTGACATAATTCAGGACGTTGATTGATTGAAATGACACTTTGTTTTCTTCTGTTGAATTTGAGTCATATGCAAATGAGGACAAGCGGCGTGGACAATCGAATGCAGTGAATTCCGACGATCCAATGCTAGATAACAACAAAAAAATCACACTTAACTTATCAGATTACCATGAAGACGATAGCTGTCTCTCTTTTCAGTATTAAATGCTCGTTTGGGCATATTTTGGGAGTATTTGGATTTTCTTCTTTTCCAAGTTTGAGAAACATCGATACCCCCTTTAACTAGAACTGATGAACATTTCGATAACCTGTTGACCAATCAACAGTACGAAATGTTGCATCGGATGGAGTTCGTACCCAACTTTTTCACGCTCTTCAATTACAAAATTAAATGACTTCATTTGGAATGAGCGGTTTCTTTGTATTTTCCCCCGTTTTAAAGCCTTATCTTCACCCAAGCCAAGACTCACAACAAAACTAATAAGAAAACTATACTCAATGCTCAAAATGCGCATATGAATATGGCGATTGATATCATAAGTACGCGGTAAGCGTCAGTAGTGACGTATTAACTTTCACTAGTCATTCCGATATCTGCGCATGTCATATTCTCCGAAGACTGACCTGTCTTCGGGACCGTATCACTTATCCAGATTGGAATAAATGTTGAAACTTCGTACGCATAACTCTATGCTATATCGCCAAAAGGTAGCAAGTGTAGAATTGCAATAAAAACTTCATTTGTGACGAAATCAAACTCAATTCTCGCCCCAAATTAATTCGAAAGATAATTATTTCAAATGGCAAAAGCGTATTTGCCTTACCTGTGCTCCGAGAAGAGGCGTCAAGAATTTAAAGCGAGCATTTCAAGGGCGCTGCCATTTTAAATGTAGTTCGACGGAATCGGCCGAGTTGTCACGAATGACACTACCCAGAATGCTCAAATTAGATAGGTCCGTATTTAAAAAAGCGACCTATCGGAAGATAACGATAGTCATTCAAACAACTAGCTCGGTCTCGAAGATCAGCGAAATCGTCCGTAACCCATTCCCACTTGACAAAATTTTAGACTGGTCCAAATTGAAAGAAGATGCAGACGACAATTTCAAGTTGATGGAATTTTAAATTTTTTCACCCTTTTGGATAGAAAACATTGTGGATAATGAAGAAATTGCTTGATACAAGCAATTTCTTCATTTTCCACAATGTTTTCCAAAACTTTTTTCTAAATGGGCGTAAAAAGGAGGGATTGAGTTGGAATGGGTTAAACTATAGTCATCAGCACCTGTAGGAATAACTATTAGTGCAGGAGATTAGCGAAAATGTCCGGTGAAGAGTCGGGTGCATTCGACTCGATCTCAAAATGTATACAAACATGATTTGAAATCGATATGAAAAACATTAAATTCTCTTCCCAGGCAAGTTCACTCACACCCTCTTTTTGCATATCGATACTTGCTTGCTTTAGTGACCAAATAAACGATATATTGTATAGTGTTTGTTAAGTGGTCCCGCCCATTTACTTCGTTGCCCCGCCCATTGACTCCGAAAGGAAGGCCCGTTTCGATTTAAAACGGCGTTATTTTGATAAATTTAATACCAGAAGCATGTAACAAAAGAGTAGAATAGTTGCTTGGCGAGAAAAGGCTGTAGTTACGACATTTTTTAGTCACTAATCAAATCTTCCGAATAGAATTTAGAGGATATTTCCTTACAGATTGTAACATTGTTAATACAGCTAAACGGGATAGATGAGTCATTCAACTACCGATTTAGAGAAGTATTATTTTGGGACGCTGTCCGAAAAAAAGGGGATTTCCCATCTTCTGTTGACATAAGTGTTCGAAGTGCCCATTGATATCACAATAGACGAAGTACTTGAAAGGAAATTTATTTCAAAAAATCGCGTGACTGTCTTTGCAACTATTCTTTGCAACTAAAAAGGATCAAACAATAGAGTTATTTATTGTAAGCTGTAACCAATTTGCATCATGACCTTCATTGCTTAACTCTTTCCTGTTTTTGTTTTAAATTTTAGACTGGTCCAAATTAAAAAATGTTGCAGACGACAATAAAAATTAGATGCAATTCGAAATGAAACCATCATCTGTGGTAGAAAATATAGTGCGAAAAGGAGAAATTGCTTTTAACAAGCAACTTCTTCCTTTTCCACAGTGTTTTCTCAAGTATAATATCACAGCGACGTACAATCCCGGGTTTGTACAGGTATAGGTAACACAATTTGTACCTATACCAGCTACATGAATTATTCACTTCCTTTAACCCATTCCAACTCAAGCCCTCCTTTTTACGCCCCGCAATTAAAATACTTTGGAAAACATTGTGGAAAATGAAGAAATTACTTGTATCAAGCAATTTCTTCATTATCCACAATGTTTTCTACCACAAAAGACGAAAAAAAAAAAAAATAAAATTACATCAACTTGAAATTGTCGTCTGCAGCTCCTTTCAATTTGGACTGGTCTAAAATTTTGTTGTGTTGGAATGGGTTAAGCAAACAATGCCGAGGCCACATTGCTGTTGGTAACGCGGCGGTCTCTAAACCTTGATGTCCAGGGTTTGTTCCCGACATTGCCGAGTCTCCCATCAATGGGTGGATAATCGTTAACCTAAGTGGGATGAGGAGCTGGAGGCTCGGAAAGGATGTAACGGTAGTTCTGATATGAGATATATCCGGAATCCATGGTGACGTGCTCCAGCCGCCGCGATATAACTGAAATGTTCTTAAAAGCGTGTTAAACCCAATTCAAAGAAACAAATTAAACAAGCTAAAAGAAATTATACATTTTGTTAAATTATTTCGTAATTCGGTAGAAAAAGGCCAACTCGAATCTGAATTGAATAATGTCCGAAATATGAGTCGAATGAAATTGTAAATTTGTTTAAGCAAAATCGAATATTTCCTTTCAGACTGGAGCGAATTTAATTTACAACCCAATCCAGAAGACAACGGAATACCTATCCCCGTGAAGATCTTGCCGATTGACGTCATTAGAATCATAAAATCATTCCAAGACGAACCTAATCCGCCCTTACCATTTAGTCGCTTATCGACCCAGGGTGCCGTTCCTCCACCAAGGCCACAAAAACCTACCTGTCTCAAATTTTCAAAAGGTAACAAATGATGAATGATAACAATCCATAAATAAAATGCCGAGGATAACCGACAGATGTAAAACAACAACAAGGAACAAACAAACGAACAACAACAACAAAAGGCTAACCACAATTGGCTGACTAAATCATTCATTTCGACCGATAATAAACTTTTAACTCCGACATCTATGTTTCTCATTTATTTGTTTTGTATACGATTTTTTTTCTCCTGGAAAATTTATCTGTATATTATCATGATATACGGTTAGTCTTTCAACAAAAAAAAATAGAAAACAAAACAACACCCCCCGCATTTTAGACTTAATTTGGTGGGAAAAGGTTTTATAGGGGGGGGGGTGGTGGTGGAGTTATTCCAAATATAGGGTGGCTGACCATTCAACGGTTTTCATCTATAATTGCAAAGGCAATGGAACTGGTACACTAAAACATAAGGATGGCAAAATATTTCATGCACCAGATAGACTGGTTTAGTTGGAATGCGGAACAATTCCAACTTAGATTTAACAAAACCGCAAAATGAACACAAGACATTTTAATTTCGGGTTTCTTGATAACACATATCACGTGCTCTCTTAGATATGAATACACCTCGGGTTACTTCTCATCTCAACTTGCCACGGACAATCAGTTAGTTGTAGCCTAAGACAATAATATGGCACATGTAAAGGATGATATAAAAATTCGTTCAGAGCTTCTAAACATGCTATAGTTTACTTTAAATCATTGAAAAATAAGGTAATAATCAGCGCAGTAATTTGTTTTTGTGATTCGCCGTCCCGTGTTTGGTAATCACGTGATCTCAAGTGACATGTGGTAGTCATGTGACCATAAATAGGCAATGTTTACAAATAGAGCTTAGGTCGCAAATGCATTTTTACAATAATCACGCCGCCCAGTGATTTAAAACATTCTAGAGCGATTAAGGGGGGATCGTAGGCATCAAGCAAACTCGATTATTGTGAGATTTACAGCCTTTACTCAATAAAATCAAATAGATGCAAAACAAAAGTAAAAGATTTTGAAAATTAGAATGTAAACATGTCAACTTCCGGTTTCTAGTTATTTACTAAATAATTACGATTTATTACGTCGTTATTTACAAGTTTAAATCAATATAACACATCAAACCTTTAACAAGTGTCATCTAGCTTTTCCACATTGCTTTCCAGAGCTTTCATAAAGAGGGTCATTTAAAAGCGTCACTGTCTGGGAATAGGTAAAGACAGTGCTAGTTAGCCTGAGATTGCGTAAGCAATCTGAGGCTAAAGTTACAATGATAAAAATTCAAACCCATGTAGAGTTTAATGTGAAAAAATATTGTAAAAACATCTACCGCAATCAATGTGATCTTCTGTCGCTTGAAAAGTAGATCAGATCTGACCATAAATTAATACGCCCGTTTGAGGCGAGAAGGACGAAGGCGAGATATGACTCATTGAAAGCTGTCGGCTCGATGTACAGTACTTTCGTATGAGTGTTCTGAATTTGGCAAAATTATCAAAACTTGACGAGTGAATGGAAAGAAAGAAAGGAGATACATAATATATTGGAAATTATTAAACATATATAATCATATCATATTGTTAAGAAAAAATTAGGTGTTTGTTTCATACCAAAATAATATCACTTATTCTAGAGTATCAATGTTTAAACGGTCCGGTTAGACAAAGTTGCTGTATAAAGCTGATAAGCAAAGCTGTCGGTTTTACGAATGATTGGAATGTTTTGTTTAACACATAGGATCATATTCGCACTGTCTGAAAATAGTTTAGTCCGAGCACGTTTATATATTTTACCTCCGAATTCTACCCAAAGGATGCAACGTCTACATACCGCTTTTGATAGGTGTACATAATCATGTTAACCTGGTAAACGACCGCCCGCTCTCTCTCGCTCTCTTTATCTGGAGATTACAAAGCGCATATTTACGTAACGAAATTGGTCTGTGTGGTAGAATACTCACATCGCACGCAAGAGCTTTCTAGTTCGAACCTGGCTACCCATCTCTCTCACTCTCTAGCTCTCTCTCGCTAGCTCAACTGGCTGAAAGCCAACGAGCTTTTGTCACGATGTGGTGTCCGTCGTCCGTCCGTCCGTCGACTTTTACTTTAAAAATCTTCTCAGAAAGTACTGAGCATAACTCAACCAAAATTCACAGGAAGGATCCTTGTGTGGCCTTTATCAGATCCCTATAAAGCATTTTGATCGGGTGAAAAATATGTAACGATATATACATGTAAATATATCGTTGCAATACCTCAACGGGATGAAAATTATTGCGGGCAGGTTGTGTCCCCTAGCGCACTAATTGGCAGATCTGCGCATAATCGACAGTAGATTTGGGTAGAAAGTGACACCTCCGATATTCCGACCATCAAACTTTTTCTGCCCAAATATACATATCTCAGGCTTCAGCGCTTTGATTTTTTATTTCTGTTTCTGTGCGTTTTTCAAGCACATATGTACACGAATTGGAATGCTGGTTTAAAGGAGGGAGACATACTCGGAAATTAATAAATGAATTCCACAGGTATGACCCTTTCAGCTTATTCCAACTTCTCAGTACCTTCAGTCCTTTGATTTTTTGCACAAGTGGAAGTATCAAAAAAAAAAAAAAAAAAAAAAATAGTAATAATAACAATAAAAATCATAATTTATTATATATTGACGTCAATATATAATACATTAAGACTTTTTTTATACTGCCACATATAATAAATTATGTTTTTTTTATATACTGCCATCTGTGGTTTTTTTTTGTCCTTAAAAAATTATGTAAAAGCATTCAAAATGAAAACAGGATAGGGAAAATCATTGGTCGATGACGTAGGTTATGACGTAGGTTGCCACCTATGTTAAATAAAAAATAAACCCATTAACACACAACAACATTCAAGACTGGTCAAAATTCAAAGAAGTTGCAGAACAAATTTTCAGTTGATGAAACTTTAAATGTCTTTGCCTGTTGAGGTAGAAAACATCGAGGGTAATGGAGAAATTGATTGTAACAAGCAACATTAACGCTTTAGCTAAATGTATATGTATCCCTGACAGCGCTGTATCTAACATGGCACAAATTATCGTGAATTTGTACAAACTCACAAACTTTTCTCCAAGTCGAATGGGCTTATAAATGAAAAACAAAAGTTGATAAAATATGATTCAGTTTTAACACTTTCCTGTTTTTCAGAATTTTAGACCTGTCCAAATTCAAAGGTTTTGCAGACGAAAATATAAAGTGCTCATAGATCAAACGGCACCGATATGCAAACCCTTGATCCTTTTTGTTGAATTTATGTTCGAAAACTTCGTTTCAGCAACCACGACGCTAATTGAGGCCGAATATGACAGTGATTATGAAGTACCGGAAATAGACAAATTCCCAACTCCGGAAGCTAAACCCAAACTTCCGCACCGGAAACCTTCAATGAGAGCAACAGATCAAAATCAGATCAAAGGTGAAACAGGTAAACAAAGAAACATGCAAATAACCAAGCCTCTTACCGGTTTAGAAGTACATGAAAGCGTCAGCGGACAAAAAGACAGTGGATATGATAACACAAAAATAGGACGAGCCGTTGTAAGGCCACAACTGAAGATACCTGACGTTCCCTATGACGATGTTGAATATGACGTGTACTCTCAAGTCTATGAAGATCCTGATACTGATATGTGAGTGGTTATTTAAGTTAACCCATTACCAGAACACAAAAATTTAGCCTTAACCAAAATAAAAAAGATGCAGATGACAACATTTAGTTAATTAAATATTAAAAAAAAAAAAAAAAACCACCATATTTGTCTTTTTGGGGGAGATAACGTTGTTAAAAATGAATAAATTGCATGTAAAAAGCAATATTTTCATTCCCACAATGTTTTCAAAAAAAAAAAAAAAAAATACTACAGGGGCACTAAAGAGCGCGAGTGTGTAGGAACGTGCTAAGAGTTGAAATGAATAGTTTTGTTTGAATTATCTCAATACTTCAAAATTCTGTTTCTCGGATACATATGGAATATTACAGCAGTCTTTCTTACAGGCCGTGTCTGTCTAATAGCTTGTTTAGCATACTATTTGACGAGATCGATACAAGCTACTAGACAAATAACGGCCTGTAAGAAAGAATGAATGTTTTAGTATTTCTTTTATTATATACCAGAAAATAAGCAACATTTCAAATATCTGCATACATGAGGTAGACACATACCTCCATTAAGTGTAAGACCTCTATAATTCACAAAGGTTAAATCAAAACCGCGTCAAAACTTCTTTGTGTAGAAATTTAAGTACACACATTACACACATCTAAAAAAGGGACATTGCCAAAATGTGTAAAATGAGTGGAAAAACAGATAACATACAACACAATATAATGGCTATTTGTATTGGCATGTTTTATGGATGAATGAAGCTGGACTTCATTATATAGAGTAACCTGAAAATATCATATATGTTGACATTTGCATTATACAAGGTACTCGACGAATACGGATATTGATGTACGCGTCTTATACGAATTATTTTTCTGTAGAGTTGTATCGGATGCCGAAAAAAAGCTTCGGATAGTTCATGGGTATATAATAAAGAGATCAGCCAATCAGAATATATACACTTTAGCCCTAACTGAAATTTAATCAAAGATGAATAAATTTAGGATCACACAGTGTCTTACAACATTGAAAACTCCGTTTGGTGCAGTGAAAATTTACAACAATTTGAAATTGTCTGCAACTTTTTGAATACTCTGATCAGAGTCATTGGGAACACGATGTGCTCAAGTTAGCTAAAGATACCTAGGAGTGACCATGCAGGCAGAGATTGAAATACATAGGAACTAATTTTTATGGCGTAGGCATTGAACGGATGTAGTGGTTAAGCCTCCAATGGCAGTTTGCACTCGTTGAATTTTGAGAAGACCTCAAAATTTTGTCTGTTAACTTAAGCTATCAAAGCTAACGCTTTGCTAGCTAAAAATAACGAAAAAGCACACACGCCTCAATAATCTATAATGACTGATCGCCGCTTTCAATAAAAAAAATCAATTGTATAATTAAATCATTAATGTAGACCGGAAGTGAACCGTGATCTCCAACAATTATGTTGTACATTTGTTAGTTTGTTTATTTGTGGATGTTTGATTTTTAGGCGTTATAGTCGTATCTACGGTCTTTTCAATTACGACGTTAAAGGGGGGTATCGATATTTTTTTCATGTCACAGATTTTAATTTTTCTTATTCACTTTCATACACTATTTTAATAAAATACTCTGAGAAGTAGTTTTGCGAAAATAGAGATTGTTTCTGAGAAAAACCGGGGTATTTCCCTATAGCCTATACGTACGTAGGCTGTTAATCTATTTTTAGATTAAGCCGAGACAGTTGCATTGAATATTGGGCTGCTTATTACCCTTGGAATCCCGCATTCAATTTTAATTTGCACATGTCTTCGTCATCGTTACGTCATCATGAGTTATATTCGCTAGCCGGTCTCAATTCTGTAAAGATCGGTGTAAAACTATCGTAAGCGATACTACGCATATAGATACTTACCCTAGTTTCGAGCTAACCCTATGATAAAACATTAATTTGGGACGTTGGTTGTTTCGTTAGTCAAATTGTAACTTTTCGTTGACTTTGGGTCATATGCAAATGAGGTCATGCGGTGTCATGCGGTAACCTTGAATTCCGCTGAGTCTTTCCTATATAACCACAAAAAGCCACTTTAAGCCTGTAAGATACCGGGAAGATAACGTCCGACTCAAATTCAGTTTTTAAATGTTCGTTTGAGCGTATTTTTCGGCACTTGGCATTTTTTTTCTTATCTTGGTGTCAGAAACATCGATACCTCCCTTTAAGGTCTCAAGCCAACAGTTCATCTTTTGGCTGTCTCTTTCCTCTACAAAACTATGTCGTTTATTACCTCAGTTAAACTACCATATCAGAGCTCTGTGGGCGTGATCAGCGATACGACAATGGCCTTTATTACAACGCTCTTCATTTGCTCGTTTATCGCCATGACTTTGTGGAAATGATGAGTTCTAATCACCTCACAAATGTCTGGGTCTAAAGTATGATTTCCTTAATTCAAAGATATAAACTGAATCTTTCGTTTATTTGTAATAAGTAATTCATAATCGCTTTTTTCTGACCACAGGTCAAGCGGTCACCCACCACGAGATCAAGGCATTTCGACGTCAAATCTAGAACCATCTTCGTCTACACCAAGTAATTCGACAAGAACATTAAACACCAAAGAGCAACACACACCAAAGGCTCCTCGAAGCACTTGCATATCAGCTGAAAGTCAGTTTGCTGGAGTTGGGAGATTATCGATCGCCGACGTGTCTGATGTTTTAAAGGCCCTTAATCTCGGTAACTACGTAGACTCGTTTAGAAGGAATTCAATTGATGGCGAAATACTAAGTGAATTGGAAGTGGAAGATTTTGTAAATGAACTAGGGTTAAAGAAATTAGAAGCCGTGCGATTGAGTAAATATGTGAAAATGGGACATGTACCTAAGTAATAAGAACTAAAATAGTGTACTATACAAAATCGTGGATCGATTGACCAATAGTGTCAGTCAATCAAGGAATCTATCGACCAATAAAATCATTCATTCAGCCCGGAATTGAGATTTAATTTTAATATTGGTCGCAATTTGTGTGAAACACTTTTGTTTTTATACGACTTAAACGTCGTAACTACAGCTTATTCAAGCTGTAGTTACGACGTTTATGTCGCCAACAAACGGTTATATATTTTTTTCATGCCATCGACCATAGTTTCATGCCACCGACCATAAGTGGGTGGGGACAGCGATTAGTCACTTGCCACTTACAAACATAAACATTTAAATCATAACATTGGCAACCATCTTGTTCTAACCGATTAGCCTATATTGATCTCTTTTTAAGAGTTCTCTGTGTTAAAGCTGAATAACTTTGATTTTTTTATCAGCAATATGTGGCCGTAGATCAGCTCGGTGTCATAGCGCAGTTGGTAGCGCGTCGGACTGTCAATCTAAAGGTCCCGGGTTCGATCCCCGGCGGCGGCACTCATTCTTTCCGACTATTTGTCTCTCACCAATGGGTCGATAATCGTAGACCTATTTGGGATAGCAGCTGGAGGCTAGGAAAGGAAGTAATGGTAGTACTGGTGTGAGAAATACCAGGATTCCATTGTTAGGTGCTCCAGCCGCCGCGTAATAACCGAATGATTGTTAAAAGCGGCGTAAAACCCCATTCAAACAAAGATACAAAAGTATATCTTTTGTTTTCATGGAGGTATGAACCGAAAAAAACTAATCACACTGTATGAATACGCGAAGCGGATTCATACATAAGTGTGATTAGGTTTTTCGATCAATCAGATCGTCCGTTTTTGATAGACGAAACATAAAATTAAATTATAAGCATTTAAAATCATAGCATTGCCACTTGTTTACAAACATAAACATTTAAAATCATAACATAGGCAACCATCTTGTTCTAACCGATTAGCCTATATCAATCTCTTTTTCAGTGTTCTCCGTGTTAAAGCTGTATAAATTTGATTTCTTTAAATTAGCAATAAGCGACCGTAGATCCGCGCGGTCTTCTCGAGGAGACACATTATCGCCGACGAATTATAGTTGAAGTCGATATCAACACATTTTTCACATCGATCAAGACATCCCCAAAATTCCTCTTGTTGACCTTGATTCGAAATTGTGCCAAATTTTGTTGAATTTTGTTTAGTACTTTCTGGGAAAGAAGATTTTTAAAGTAAAAGTTTATGGACACACGGACGGACGCATGACGGACACAACGCCATGACGATAGCTCGCTGGCTTTCAGTCAGTGGAGCTAAAAAATGATGTAATATTGAGCGATTTTCTAAACCTCGTACCACAAACTATTACTAGGTATCTTTAGTTCTGAGCTACCCAGCGATAGTTTTCATGATTCATTTCATTCGGATCTTTTCACCCTGTTCCGTTCAATCAATTAAATTTTGCCGACGTTCTATATGTATGGCAAACATTCGTGAATAAATCAGAACGTTTTATCGGTAATAAGGGTTTTAACCCATTCCCACACAGCAGAATTTTAGACTGGTCCAAATTGAAAGAAGCTGCAGACGACAATTTCAAGTTGATGGAATTTTGCATTTTTTCGTCTTTCTGGATGGAAAACATTGTTGATAATGAAGAAATTGCTTGATACAAGCAATTTCTTCATTTTTCACAGTGTTTTCCAAAGTTTTTTTTCTTGGGGGGCGTAAAAAGGAGGGATTGAGTTGGAATGGGTTAACGCTCGCACATGTACGCAGAACGTTTTATTATCGACAGTGTTTTAACGGGCATATATGTACGCCTATATGCAGAAATGTGGTTTTGTTTTTTTGAATTGACTTTAATGTCGCATTAACAATTTTTCGGTTATATCGCAGCCGCTAGAGCACCTAACAATAGATTCCTGGAATATCTCACACCAGTACTACTACTACATCCTTTTCCTAGCCTCCAGCTGCTATCCTACTTAGTTTTACGATCATCCACTCCTTGGTGATAGACAAATGTCGGAAAGGATATGTGCCGCCGCCGGGGATCGAACCCGTGACACCCCATGAGTGGAGGTTTGGATTCTGATGAGCTATCAACTGCAGCGGTTCTAAAATGACTCGCTATATTTGAAGACCTGCGTCCCTGGGACGCACTTTCGATTGAATAATGAGTTATGAAGATGATATGATTGTTAAACTGTTCCAAATTGAAAGAAGTTGCCGACAGTAATTCAAATTCGATGGAATTTTAAATATCTCTGTCTTTATGGGTAGAAAACAATGTGAAAAATGAAGAAATTGCTTGTCACAAGCTATATTTTCATTTTCCAAATTGTTTTCAAGAACCAATTTCTCGTGGGGCTTAAAAAAGCGGGATTGTTTTGGAATATGTTAAGTCATGTAAATATTTACGTCAAGTGGTCAAAGTGACGTAACTTCGCGTTAAATACTAGTTAGCTGTAGTATTATCAAATTTAATTTGTTATGAAAGTTGGTGCTATATATAGGGAATATTACCACAGTGTCTTTTTCTATGCGTTGTTATCGTGTTCGAGAATCGTGTGTAGGTATTTTTTATTGGATGAGACCGAAGGTCGAATCCAATAAAAATACCTACACACGATTCGAGAACACGATAACAACAAATAGAAAAACACACTGTTGTAATATTCCTTTTATTATATACCTTTTAGGAAATGACATTAAGAAAATTCTCTTAAATGGCTAAGAAATAACCAACTTTCTGAAAAAACCGGAACGTCAATACACATGTTTATTGGTACTCGACGAATACGGTTTTTTGCTACACGCCGAATATTGATTTTTTTTCTGTCGAGTTGTATTTGACAGCCAGGTTTTACTCATTATCTCTTATAGGTATATAATAAAAACCATTCTCACACTGATGTAGATCAAATTATTAAAATCCAATAGTGCTCTACTCACGTACTGTGATTTATCATTAGTTCTTTTTATCAGCACCCTGTATTTTTAAAGAATAGCTTTTAGCTTGTGTAAGCTATTAATATCCACATTTTTTCGGACATAGTACAGAGTATCGAAAAACACTATGCACTCTAAAAGGCTGTTGAATTAACCTATTCCCACACAATAAAATTTTAGACCAGTCCAAATTCAAAGAAGTTGCAGACGACAAATTTAAGTTGATGAAATCTTTAAAATCTTAGTCTTTTGGGGTAGAAAACAATGTGGATAATGAAGAAATTGCTTGTAACAAACAATTTCTTCAATTCCAACAATGTTTTCCAAAGCTTTTTATTTAGGGGCGTTTAAATGTGTCATTGTGTGGAAATGGGTTAATTCTAGTCTGAATTTTTAATGTTAATTTGTTCGAGATAAATACAAATGTACTCAATTTTGTTGTTTCCTATTAAAAACTATGTTAATCAAGACAAATACATGTGTCTTTTTTCTTGTTTGTTTGTGAATGTGTGTTTGTTTGAATGCAGTTACACGCCGCTTTAAAATTTTTTTCAGTCACATCGCAGCGGCTCGAGCACATAACAATGGATTCCTGGTATATCTCGCACCAGTAACACCATAACCTCCTTTCCTAGCCTCCAGCTGCTATCTCACTTAAGTTACCATTATACATCCATTGTTTGGAGATTTCAGCAAAAATACTTGATGTTCCGGAACGTGTGTATGTCTGCAAAAGATTCCGTAAAACCAATCACAGGGGGATGTAATAATTTACAAAAAAATAAAAAAAAAATCATTCAGTAGGGTAGAAAAAATTGTGGAAAAAGAAGAAATTGATTGTGTCAAGCAATTTCTTCTTTTTGCACAAGCTTTTCTCAAGTATAAACACAGGGGTGTAAAAACCAGGGATTGAACGGGACAGGGTTAAGCCTAAAGTAGTGCCAAGTCTCAGACGCGGACAAACTTGACCCTTTCCTGTTTTGCATGATTTTAGACCTGTCCAAATTATAAAATTGAGCGGTGTAGAAAAGGCGGGATTGTGTGGGAGAGGCTAAGAGTCGACAGATTGTCCCGGAATATGAACAGATTATTGAAAACTCACAAACATACAGCCTGGTGCAGGATATAAAAGTATGTGTTTGTTTGAATGAGGTTTAACGCCCCTTTAACAATTTGTGAATCATATCGCGGCAGCTGGAGCACCTAACAATAGACTCCTGGTATATCTCGCACTAGTACCACCATTACTCTCAGCTGCTATCCAACTTAGGTTTACGATTATCCATCCATTGGTGAGAGAAATGTCGGAAATGATATGTTCCGCCGCCGGGGATCGAACACATATGAATAAGTGAAGACGAGGGTATAATGCTTGATGAAACCTGTGGCATCAGTGTTAATGAGAAATTAACCATCCATACCAAATACCTGAAAAATGGTGAAGCATTTGTGACACTTCTTGTAAATTAGAAAATAACCGATGGTATTTGGGGTGGAATAGAGACAAGCTTAGTTAATTTCTGACTACGAAAAGGGGTTGCAGATGAAAATTTAGCACTAATTTTCTGGCAATGGGTACAGACGGCGCCGCTGTTATGATAGGAAGATTGAGTGGATTATTGATTGATTGAATGGGGTTTAACGCCGCTTTTAACAATATTTCAGTCATATCGCGGTGGATTCCTGGTATATTTCACACCAGTACTACCACCACATCCTTTCCTAGCCTCCAGCTATCCCACTTAAGTTTACGGTTATTCACCCATTAGTAAGAGACAAATTGAATGGATTAAGAGCCCGTCTTACGAGAATAAATAACAAGAGGCCCAGTGGGCCTTAACGGTCACCTGAGTAAAAGGGCATCAAGACAAGTGATTTTGTTTGAAAGAATTAGAAAAGGGTTTGGTTGAAATCCCCTCAGTAGTTCTTGAGAAGAAGATGAAATATTTAAAAGTTACCAAAAATGACACCCTTTTGGTCCCTATTTTAGGCACCCCTGACCTCCAGCCTTTTAATTTTCACAAATCTGTATAACCATAACCAAATGTCGCTTTTCACCAAGTTTGTTTGAAATTGGCTTTGTACTTCATCAGAAGAAGGTGAAAATGTGAATTTTTTAACATGATGAACTTTGACCTCTGGGTGTGGCCCCGTACATGACCCCAGGGACATGAATTTCACAATTTATAATATACCTGTCCTAGTTGTCATGCACACAAAATATTTAAACTCTGGCATTAACGGTTTATTAGAAGAAGATTTTTAAAGAAGTACCAAAAATTACCCCTTTTTGGCCCCAATTTGGGCCCCTTTGACCCCAAGAACCCCTATTTTCACAATCCGCCCAGTAGTTCTTGAGAAGAAGATGAAATATTTAAAAGTTACCAAAAATTACCCCCTTTTGGTCCCCATTTTAGGGCCCCCTTACCCCCCAGCCTTTTTATTTTCACAAATCCGAATAACCATTACCAAATGATGCTTTTCACCAAGTTTGTTTGAAATTGGCTTTGTACTTCATCAGAAGAAGATGAAAATGTGAATTTTTTAACATGATGAACTTTGACCTCTGGGTGTGGCCCCATACATGACCCCAGGGGCATGAATTTCACAATTTATAATACACCTGTCCTAGTTGTCATGCACACAAAATATTTAAGCTCTGGCATTAACAGTTTATTAGAAGAAGATTTTTAAAGAAGTACCAAAAATTACCCCTTTTTGGCCCCTATTTGGGCCCCTTTGACCCCAAGAACCCTTATTTTCACAAACTTGAATTGGCATCCCCCAATGATGCTTTCTACCAAGTTTGGTTGAAATCCGCCCAGTAGTTCTTGAGAAGAAGATGAAAATGTTTAAAAGTTAACGGACGACGGACGACGCACGACGGACGACGATGGACAAACGATGATTGCAATAGGTCACCATGACCATTCGGTCAGGTGACCTAAAAAATTAACTCTGGTTTATTGTGTAGCTCATATGCTCAATTTAGCTGCTTCACAGGCTGGAAAAGGGTAATAATTGTTGCAAAAAGGTATCATGAAATGATCCACTGCCTGTATTAATCTTATGCTGATAGTTCAGTAAGGTATGACAGACCGAGAGAGTTGCAGAGAATATTGGATAGGATGGCTTCTCAAATGACTGAATTGACATCAGTGTGTTGGCTTTCTACAGAATCAACTGTAAAATAAATTAACACATTGTCATTTTAAAACCTCGTAACTACAGCTGTTACGAGCGAACGCGTCTGTCGATCATTCAAGCTGTAGTTACGAGGTTTTAAAAAGAAAATGACGTTATGCTGACTATGCACCCATATACCGATCTTTGGATAGTGAAATATCTTCGGGTAAGGGTCATGGACTGATTAAATTTACTTCATATTAGCTCTCGATCATGAGTACACGTGCCATTTGAAAAAAAAAACATGATAGCTCTAAGGTCACAGCTCAAGGTCATAGATTAAAATTAAGCATGTCTCGAGAAGGTCGAACATATAGCCCGAACTTCATCTGTCTAACCGTCCGACCCCCGTTTATTTCATACGTTTTGTGACAGAGCTATATTCGGGGCACATAATCCGTCTCTGATGGCTCTTGTCTTTTGGTGATTCTGAGGAACAAGAACACCGCCCACGGTGCAACGCTCGACTGCAGGTGCTGGATAATGCAAAAATCCAAGTCGAACAAGGTGCCAAACTGTCACAAGATACGCCCGTCACACTGCTTAATATTAGCTGGGGGTTTGAATAGAACTGAGGTTATTTTGAATGAATATTTTTTGTCAAACAAAGTATAAAAAACAACAAATGACAATAACTCAAAATATAAGCTAGGTAGAGTTATGGTTCTTGTACACTGCACTCCAACTTGGTGAGCTCTATCCATCCATGAAATTTCATGATTCTAGCTATTATACTTTTAGAGATATACTCCGGACAAGATTCAAGTATGAATAAAAAACAAAGGGCAATAACTCAAAAAATAGGCTAGGTAGAGTTATGGTTCTTGTACACTGCACTCCCACTTGGTGAGCTCTATCCATCCATGAAATTTCATGATTCTAGCTATTATACTTTTAGAGATATACTCCGGACAAGATTCAAGTATGAAAAACAACAAAGGGCAATTACTCAAAAAATAGGCAAGGTAGAGTTATGGTTCTTGTCCACTGCAATCCCCCTTGGTGAAATCTATACACCCATGAAATTTCATGATTCTAGCTTTTATACTTTTAGAGATATACCCCGGACAAGATTCAAGTATGAAAAACAACAAAGGGCAATAACTAAAAAAATAGGCCAGGTAGAGTTATGGTTTTTGTGCACTGCACTCCCCCTTGGTGAGATCTATACACCCATGAAATTTCATGATTCTAGCTATTATACTTTTAGAGATATTCTCCAGACAAGAATCAAGTATGAAAAACAACAAAGGGCAATAACTCAAAAAATAGGCTAGGTAGAGTTATGGTTCTTGTACACTGCACTCCCCCTAGGTGAGATCTATCCATCCATGAAATTTCATGATTCTAGCTATTATACTTATAGAGATATACTCTGGACAAGATTCAAGTATGATAAACAACAAAGGGCAATAACTCAAAAAATAGGCCAGGTAGAGTTATGGTTCTTGTGCACTGCACTCCCCCTTGGTGAGATCTATACACCCATGAAATTCATGATCCTAGCTATTATACTTTTAGAGATATACTCCGTACAAAATTCAAGTATGAAAAACAACAAAGGGCAATAACTCAAAAAATAGGCTAGGTAGAGTTATGGTTCTTGTGCACTGCACTCCCCCTAGGTGAGATCTATACATCCATGAAATTTCATGATTCTAGCTTAATACTTTTAGAGATATACTCCGGACAAGATTCAAGTACGAAAAACAACAAAGGGCAATAACTCAAAAATAGGCCAGGTAGAGTTATGGTTCTTGTGCACTGCACTCCCCCTTGGTGAGATCTATACACCCATGAAATTTCATGATTCTAGCTACTATACTTTTAGAGATATACTCCAGACAAGATTCAAGTATGAAAAACAACAAAGGGCAATAACTCAAAAAATATGCTAGGCAGAGTTATGGTTCTTGTGCACTGCACTCCCCCTTGGTGAGATCTATACACCCTTGAAGTTTCATGATCCTAGCTATAATACCTTTAGAGATATACTCTGGACAAGATTCAAGTATGAAAAACAACAAAGGGCAATAACTCAAAAAATAGGCCAGGTAGAGTTATGGTTATTGCGCACTGCACTCTGTATTGATAAGAAGAATATAACTGCCAAGTTTAAAGTCAATCGGACTTAGGATGACAGAGTTATGTTCCGGACAAAGAAGTGGACACCACCCGGACGACCGGACGCCCGGACAACCGGACGCCCGGACACCACAGGTGATCCCATAATAGTCCCGTCTTTGACGGGCGTATAAAAAGGGGCATGACTCTTTCAAAAACGCTTTTAGAGTTACCCCCTTGATAGTCTAGATAGCTCTTGTGATGGTCAATACACATGCCAAGTTTCATGAGGATATCTTCAATAACAACAGAGATATGACCAAGGTTAAAGTTTGTCACACCAACGCACACGACGCCCAGGTGATGACAATACCTCTGGATTTCTCCGAAAAACAGCCGAATTAATAAAATTACAGCAAACACTGACAGAGAAAATATGATGTGTTTGTGAAACACAATGCCCCCGCAACAAGACAAAACGTTTGACCTTGATATGTGACCTTGACCTTATAACATGACCTTGACATGAGGAGGTGCGTATTATGGAGAGGTATCATCATGCCAAATATGAGCATTGTATCTTGAATAGGCTGGTAGTAATTGGCAATGTTAAGTTTTTTTGTTAAGTTTTGCAGACAGACCGACGGACAGAAAGACGGACAGACAGATGGACAACGGTAAAACAATATGCCCCCAATCTTTCGATGCAGGGGCAGGAAAATAGAGGGGTTATCAATTCCAATGAGTACCCACAAAGTCGTATTTTGTTGAGAATTATCAATTACCAAGAATAGCGTTACCCCTTTATCTAGGACTGTGAAAAGTGAAATTGCTTGTACTTCAACAGAGCTCACCCATTCCTGAGAACCCTTGATGTTTGCTCTATGACCATAAAACTACATGTACATTGATGCCATGGGCTTTAAGTCTTACTTTAGCAAGTTTATTACAAGAACATCAAATCTTTACCAATAGAAGAAATAATTTTTGGAATTTTGTGCATCACAAAAAAGAGAAAGTGCAATAATTAGTATTCTTGTCTTTTATTGTTGTGAGATATGAAATTGTTTGAAATGTCCCACATGGACTATTTTCTTTGATGTCATTAACCCATACCAAAAAATCTCACCTTTCTAAAAACAGCTTTGAAAAACATTGGGGAAAATGAAGAAATTGCTTGCAACAATAATTTCATCATTATTACATTACCACATGAGACAATTTTAGACTGGTCCAAATTGAAAGAAGTTGCAGACAACAATTTTAACTTGATGATTTTTTTTTTCAATTTTTTTGGTAGAAATCATTGTGTAAAATGCGGAAATTGCTTGTTGCAAGCAGTTTCTTCATTTTACAAAATGTTTTCCAAATTAAATTTTCTTGAGGGGAGTCAAAAAGTGTCAATGTGAGGGAATGGGTAATAAACAATGTTTTCAACCCAGAAGGAAATTTCAAAATTTCATGAACTAAAAATTGATGTCTTCATTCCTTTTAGAGTTTTGAGGAGTCTAAAATTATGTCATCCAGTAATGGGTTAACCAACAATTGTTGATTTAAAAGTCAGCTGGAGCACCTGGCAGCCAAAGTACATTTGCTTACAACCATCACAGTTAATCATTAATAGGCCTGCGTGGAGAGAAGCTTGAATGCCCATGTCTCACTGTCAAACCACAGGCTCCGTATTTTTCTCACAGTTTAACTGATTTGATACAACAGTTAGGCAAAAGATTTACACAGCACCACTGTATGATCTACGCCACATTCTACCCTATAGGCCATGGCAGGAAGTGCTACCTGAAATAAGAATTAACTTTCACCAAACAAAATTTTAGACTGGTCCAAGTAAAAAGAAGTTGCAGACAACAATTTTTTGTTGATGAAATTTCAAAAAGCACTGTCTCCTGGGGTAGGAAAAGTTGTGAATAATGAAGATTGCAAAAAGCAATTTCTTCATTTTCCACAATGTTTTCAGAGGCTTTTTTTCTTCTTTGGGGCGTCAAAAAGCGTCACTGTGTAGGAATGGGTTAAAAGAGTCTAAACTAAAAGGAATATTATTCAATATTCATTAATCCATTCCAAACCAATCCTGCATTTTAAGTCTATCAAGAATTAAGAATCGCCAAAACCATTTTAGAAAACAATAGTAGAAAACAAAGAAATGGCTTGTATTAAGCAATTTCTGCATTTCCCAAAATGTTTTCTACCCACAGACAAAGATTCTTGAAATTTCATCAACTTAGAAATGTTTTATACTGACTAGTCTGAAATTTTATTGTCTGGTAATAGTTTAACCCATTTCCACTCGACAAAATGTTAGACTGGTCCAATTTGAAAGGAGTTGCAGACGACAATTTCAAGTTGATGATAATTTAAATTTTTTCAACATTCTGGGTTGAAAACATTTTGGAAAATGAAGCAATTGCTTGAAACAAGCAATTTCTTCATTTTCCACAATGTTTTCTCAATTGCTTTTCTTGAGGGGCATCAAAAGGCGTCATTGTGTGGGAATGGGTTAACCAAATAGTTTTAGTTGATGACAAGTACATACTTTTCCAAATTGAGATAAGTTGAAAACAACAAGAGGCCCTCATGAGACGCTCTACTGGTTATCAAGTTTTCCGTTAAAGAAATCTGATATTTAAGGAAGTTAATTGCTCAAAGAAGAATGCATAAAGAAAAAAAAGGGGCTTTATCCCCTTTATCATTTTAAGCAACAATCCTCAAGGCCCCTTTTCCCATGTTTCATGACGAATCCACTCCATTTCCAAAAGAAAGTTACCTTATGACCCTACAATCATTCTGTGAATATTTCATCAGAATCTGACAATAATTGTGGACTTAATCACATAAACAGGATTGTTTTGAATGAAAATCAATAAGGCCCATTTTCCTGTTTTCTGATGGATCAATTTCATTCCAAAAGGAACTTTCCTTACAACCCGACAATTGTCCTTAGACAATTTGATAATGATTTGTGATTTTCATCATATACACAAGAATGTTTTGAATGATAATCTGTAAGGCCCCTTTTCCTGTGTTTCGAATGCCACAATTATTCCATGCATCTTTGAAGAGAATCCAATAAAACTGTTAACTTATTGTGTTAACAAAGATATTAAATTCAAGTTCTCATAAGGCCCCTTTTCCCGTGATATTTTACTGTTGGTTTTATCATTCTATGAAAGTTAAAAGTGAATCCGATGAAATATTGGAAATTCAATATATTTACTAGAATATTTAAAAAAAAATCATATGTCCCCTTTTTACATGATACTTGATGGATTGTACCCAGTTCTGAAAAGAACCATTTAAGTATTTGTACAATCATTCTGTGAAATTTTGAAGTGAATCCGGTGAAATCAAGGGACATCATTGTGTTAACCAGAATATTTAAGAGAGTTTTTCATAAGGCCCCTTTTTATGTGACCCTTGCTATAGTCAGATCCACTGTCAAAATCAACAATTGGAATGATGGTACAATCAATCTGTTTAATCTGTGGAATTTATTGTGTTAATGATTTTATAGTGAAATATTCATAGGGCCCCTTTTCTCATGATACTTTACAGAACAAACAAAATTTCAAAAGGAACAATTCTAATGGAGGTAGAATCATTCTTTAAAAGTTAAAGAGAATCAATAAAAACAGTGGACTGAATTGTGTCAAGAATTTTTGTAACTAAATTTTCATAAGGCCCCTTTTTCCGTGAAACTTAACAAATCAGACCCAATGTACAAAGGAACAATCCTAATGATAGTTTGAAGAAAATGATAAAGACTGAGGACTTTATTGTAATAATGATGTTTTGTAATAAAATTTTTATAAGGTCCCTTTTCTTGTGTCACTTAACCAATCAGACCTAATTTTACAAAGGAACAATCAAAAGGATGGTACAATCATTCTATTAAAGTTTGAAGAGATTCTGATAAAGACTGAGGGCATTGTTGTGTTTATGAGGATTTGGTAATAATTTTTCATACAGCCCCTTTTCCTATGATACTAGACAGATCAGGCCCAATTTGGAAAGAAACAATCCTTATGATGGTACAAACATTCTGTGAAAGTTTGAACAGAATCTGATGAAAACTGCAGACTTTATCTTGGTGTAAAATTTTTGAAATAAAATTTTCATAAGGCTCCTTTTCCTGTGATACTTGAAGGATCAGGTCTCATGTCAGCATCAACAATCGTGATTATTGTACAATGATTCTGTGAAGGTTTGAATAAAATCCAATGAAAGCTCTTGACTTGGTTACAAGGACTATAGATAAAATTCTCTAAAGGCCCCTTTTCCCATGATACTAGACAGATCACGAAAGAATCCTCATGATGGAATAATCATTCTGTGAAAGTTTTAATAGAATCTGATGAAAACTGTTGACTTCATTGTGGTACAATGATTTTATAGTTAAATTTCATAATGCTCCTTTTCCTGTGATACTTGACGGATCAGGTGTAATGCAAACATCAACAATCATTATTATTGTACAATTATTCTATGAATGTTTGAAGAAAATCGGATGAAAGCTCTGGACTTGGTAACAAGGATTTATAAATGAAATTTTCATAAGGCCCCTTTTCCTGTGCTTCTTGACAGTTCAAACCCTGTTGTGAAAAGAATGATAGTTATGACCTTCCAATCATTCTGTGAAAGTTTCATCAAAATCTGATCAAAGCTGTGGGCTTTATTGTGTTAACAGGGTTTTATTAATTGAATTTTCATATAGCCCCTTTTCCCATGTTACTTGATGGATCTGAACCAATTCCAAAGGGAACTCTTCTTATAAAAGTATAATTATTCTGTTTGAGTATAAAGACAACCCCATCTCATCTTTGGACTTACAAGCATTAATTAAGATTTTTTTAATTGAATTTTCCTACGGCCCCTTTTCCTATGTCTCTCAATGGATCAGACCCAATTTGAAAGGAACAATCCTTATGATGGTACAATCATTATGTGAAAGTTTGAAGTCAATCAGGTGAAATCTAGGGCCATAACATGTTAACTAAGATTTTTTTTATTAAATTTTCATAGGGCCCCTTTTCCCATGAAACTTGATGGATCAAACCTACTTCCGAAAGGAACAAACCATTTAATGTAATAATCATTCTGGGAATGTTTGAAGAGAATTTGTTGAAAACTATGGACTCTATTGTGTTTACGAGGACTTTTTCAATCCAGTTTTAATCGGGCCCCTTTTTCCCGTGGTCCTTGACTGATCATACCAAATTTTGAAAGGAACAATTCTTATGACGGTACAATCATTCTGTGAAAGTTTGAAGTCAATCAGATGAAAACTGTGGACTCTAGAGTGTTAACAAAGATCTTTGAATTAAATTTTAATAAATCCCCTTTTCCTATGTTTCTTGAGGAATCATATCCGATTCCAAAAGGTACAATCCTTATGATGGTACAATCATTCTGTGAAAGTTTGAAGAGAATCCATTGTAAATTGTTGGCTCTAGATTATTAATGAGAATTTCTTATTAAACATTTCATAAGGCCCCTTTTTCCTGTGTTTCTTAAAGGATCATACCAAATTTCAAAAGGAATAATCCTTATGATAGTACAATCATTCTGTAAAAGTTTGAAGCGAATCCGATGAAAACTATTGACTCCAGAGTGTTAACAAGAATTTTTTAATTAAATTTTCATAAGGCCCCTTTTCCCGTGTTTCTTGACGGATCATACCCATTTTCGAAAGGAACGATCCTTATGATTGTACAATCATTCTGAGAAAGTTTGAAGAGAATCCGATGAAAACTGTGGACTCTATTGTGTAAACGAGGATTTTTAATGGAGTTTTTAATTGAATTTTCATAAGGCCCCTTTTCCCGTGTTTCTTGACGGATCATACCCAATTTCGAAAGGAACGATCCTTATGTTGGTTCAATCATTCTGTGAAAGTTTGAAGAGAATCCGATGAAAACTGTGGTCTCTATCGCGTAAACCAGGATTTTTAATGGAATTTTGATTAAATTTTCATAAGGCCCCTTTTCCCATGTTTCTTGACGGATCATACAAAATTTCGAAAGGAACCATCCTTATGTTGGTACAATCATTCTGTGAAAGTTTGAAGAGAATCTGATGAAAACTATGGACTCTATCTGGGAAACGAGGATTTTTTAATTAAATTTTCATAAGGCCCCTTTTCCCGTGTTTCTTGACGGATCATACCCATTTTCGAAAGGAATGATCCTTATGATGGTACAATCATTCTGTGAAAGTTTGAAGAGAATCCAATGAAAACTGTGGACTCTATCGCGTAAACGAGGATTTTTAATTGAATTTTTAATGAATTTTCATAAGGCCCCTTTTCCCGTGTTTCTTGACGGATCATACCCATTTTCGAAAGGAACGGTCCTTAAGTTGGTACAATCATTCTATTGAAGTTTGAAGAGAATCTGATGAGAACTGTGGACTCTATTGTGTAAATGAGGATTTTTTAATTAAATATTCATAAGGCCCCTTTTCCCGTGTTTCTTGACGGATCATACCCATTTTCGAAAGGAACGATCCTTATGATGGTACAATCATTCTGTGAAAGTTTGAAGAGAATGAGATGAAAACTGTGGACTTTATCGCGTAAACGAAGATTTTTTAATTAAGTTTTAATTAGGCCCCTTTTCCCGTGTTTCTTGACGGATCTGACCCAATTACGAAAGGAATGATCCTTATGATGGTACAATCATTCTGTGAAAGTTTGAAGAGAATCCGATGTAAACTGTGGACTTTATCGCGTAAACAAGGAAAAGTTTAACGGACGGACGGACGCACGGACGCACGGACGCCGGACGGGAAAAAGCCATTGCTATAGCTCTAGTGGCCTTCGGCCAGTAGAGCTAAAAATTAAGAGTGTTTGAATTGAAATAAAGGGGTAATAAAGCATTTTTTGGAAATGCTTTCTGCTGTTATTTTTATTTAATTTAGCAAAATATGGTATACCAGATACCAAACTTCAATCAGCTTTCATTATTTACTTTTATTATTTCAGTATAATTTCAACACCAAAACATACTTGTTCAAGAGCACCCTTTGTTACAGTAAAGCAGTACAAAAGCGAAATCAATGAGTCAAAACTCACTGAGTATACCACTGCATGCACTACAATAACTACAGTGAAAATGAAATATTTTTTTTTTGTCTTTTGGGGGGTAAATAGAACATTGTAGAAAATGAAGAAATTGCTTGTTGCAAGCAATTTCTTCATTTTCTACAATGTTTTCCAAACCTTCTCATCTTGAAGTGCGTCAAAAAACAGGATTGTGTGAGCTTACTTATCTGCGATTTACCTTAAGGGGGAAGAACTGTTTGAGCTGTTTGTATAAACCAAGACAACCATATTTCCCATTACCCCATGTGTATAAATCACCTGCATCTGAAATGAACAAAATGTGTCTATGAAACATTGATGCCAAAACCCCCATATATTTTTTTTCTTCTTAAAGTTTGACCTTGACAGATGACCTTGACCTTGTCAGAAGACGATTTTCTTTTTCAGCAGATGCTAATTCATGTGAGCTATTGTCATGCCAAATATGAGCATTCTATCTTGAAAAGGCCAGAAGTGAACAATAACAATAAGTTTTTATGCCTCTGCATGGAATAGATCAGGGCCATACCAATGTCCATCTGTCCATCTGTCTGTGTGTCAGTCTGTCTGAGAAATCAACTAAACACAAACCAGACGTGTTTTTGAAACATCATGCCCTCATAACAGGTTTATTTTTCAGAAATGGGACCTTGATATGTGACCTTGACCTTGCAACAAACTGATGGCTATCAAGGCTAGGAACCTGTATCTAAACATACAGAAGGTCGTCTTTGATTGATCCCATTTATAGAGACCTGGTTATAAAGAGGTACCCTGCTTTCCAGCACTATCAGCCCTTTGATTTCAACATAATGATTTAGCATTGCAGGGATTTTTGCTTGAAACTTTGAGGGTAAAGCATTAACATTTTAACCTTGAACTTGAATATATGACTCCTTACAGAAACATACCAAATCTCGAAACTCGCTGAAGAAATGGAAAACCTCAAGTGTTTGTTAAGCTTTTCAGAAGTATTAATTATTTGCTTTAACCCATTACTATACAACAAAATTTTAGATTTGTTAAATTCAAAGAAATTGCATACAACAATTTTAGTTAATGACATCTTTTTCTTTTGGGAGATAAAAAATCGTGGATGATGAAGAAATTGCTTGTAACAATAATTTTTTTATTCTCCATGATGGTCCCCAAAACTTTTTTTGCTTAAGAAATCGGGATTGAGTGGGAATGGATTAACTGATCATTTTACAAGTTACAAGACAGCAAAAAGTAAGACAAGTCCAAACTGGAAGAAGTTTCTAGCTATATTTCAACATGCAATTGAATTGCAAAATAAGTGTTATAAAGGGTATAAAACATTGCAAGAGAAGCAGAAATTTCTTATCCCGAAGGAAAATGATTTTTGAAAGCATTGAATTTGATTTGATGTCTGCAAATCCTTTCAAACTTTACAATTCTATAGTTTATGTATTTGGTAAATGATTAACCCTTGTCATCAGAAATGCATTTAAATCAAAGGGCTGATGGAACTGTATGTCTGGTTGTCAGGTTCCATATTAATTTTGAAAATTGATCTGGCTTGAAGAGGGCACACAGTTGGTGTAGACTAATATCAGACTGCACATATGTGCAGGCTTATCTTTGTCTATACCTCCAGCCAAAGTAGGAATATTCCAGGACCAGCATGACAAGGATTAACTTGAAATCACAGAATTGCATAATCATGCATTACATGTATTCGTAAGATTTCATACTTACCATTTATTGCAGCAAAATGGCTCATTCCACATTTGACTTCTGTGACCTTAACCTTGGGATTAAACTCATTTCTACCAAACAGTGGTGGTGGAAGCAGGCTAGGCTCCTTCAGCATGTCCACATTTGGTCCCTGACCCAAGATACCATAACCCCAAACATAAACCTGGCCTTTATCTGTGAATGGAAGAAACTGGAGAGTAAGAGAAAGAGAAACATACAATCATCAATTGTTTTTTTTTCTTTATGCCTTGTTTTTACATGCCTGTGATTTAATACTTGAACAAACATTGAAGGAAAAGAAGAAATTGCTTGTAACAAGCTTCTGCCCTGTATGTTGGTTACTTTTCAAAGTGCACTCATTTTTAGGTGTCATCTTCAACTTCTTTCAAATTGAACTAGTCTATAATTTTGAAAAACAAGGAAAGGGTTAAGGCCACTTTGAACAATTTTTGGTTAAATCAAGGCAAAGTTCAAAAATTCAAATGCTTCCCTAGTATCCCCAGCAGAGCTACAAATAGAAGGCTTATTTAGTATTTTAGTTTTCAAAATTTCACCAATACTCCCATAAACCCTATGTTGTGGGTACTCTTTTGAATCGTCTTAATGAGACGATTCAAATGAGTACCCACAACATAGGGTTTCGTTGAGAAATAAGGATTTGAAAATGATGTTACCCCTCTTATCTAGACCCCTGCCTCTTAAATGTATTGTCCACGTGACCAGTGGTATTGCCAGAATTTGAACCAGCAACCCTTTACTTGGCTTACCAGACCCTGGCCAACACTACTGAAATACGCAGGGCCCCTTATAATCATCTATGAGTGAAGAATGGATGATGGCTGACTGTGCCCACTGACTCGGCCCACTGACTCTGCTGGCAACATCTATTGACTCCGACATGAAGTTCCTTTTCAATTCGAAACTGGTTGATTTTGCAAAAACTATGATTAGTAAGTGATATGTAACAAAAAAATCCAACGATTGGTTTGGTGACCTAAAACTTGTAACTGTAGTTACAATGTTAAAGTCACCTAGCCAACAAAAATGTTGTTCAATAATGGAGTTCAAAGTTCACTTCCAGTCTAAATGAATTATTTGAAAGTCAATTGATTCTTTGAATGACAGCCATGATTGGTCAATTATCCCGAAAGTTGGCACGGCTTACTCTTACATGAGGTAGTGTAAACCATATACTTTGTTGTACATCCTAAACCATTTCCCACACGATGATGCTTTTGGGTGCCCAAAAGGAAAAGCAATTAGGAAAACATCATGTAAAATGAAGAAATTGCTTGTAACAAGCAATTTCTTCATTTTACAAATTGTTTTCTACCCAGAAAATTGAATAAAACTAAAATTCCTTATACTTTAAAATGTTGTCTTCAACTCCTTTCAATTTGGACCAATCTAAAATTTTGCCATCTGGTAATGGTTTAAATTAGAAATGCTTCAAAAGTTAAAGATGTGGCCAAGATGAAACCTGGCATTCTTCGAAACCACAAGTCAGATTACCTTCAACTTTGAACTATAGTCAACCATGTTGGAAATCAGCAAATCCAAGAAATCTCATATTGAAACTTGTTTAATATACTGAAGAATCTACATACAAAATTTGAAGAAAATCTGCTGATTAAGAAAGAAGTCATTACAAAGTAACTAATTCAATCCTGTATTTTCATGCACAAAGAAACCACAAAAAACTAGAGGCACTTGAGCATCTATATTGCTCAACAGGTCTGATTGTACTGATTAAGCAAATGCTTATGTTTCCAACCAATCAAAATTACATGTGTTGGTGGATTCTGAGAAAAAGTCACCTGTGGATCATTCCGGTGAAATTTGGTTGAAAAACATCAACTGGTCCCCTAGAAAAAACTTTCTCCATATATGGAATTTAACCCCACCCATTTAAGCCATGTTTTTCATCCGATCAAAATTCTTTGAAGGAATATGATAAAGGGTCACTAAAGAAACATTTCGAAATCTTCTTGAATTCTGTTCAGTAATTTCTGAAGAGAAGATTTTTAAAGTAAAAGTTTACGGACAGACGGATAGACGACATAGGATTGACAAAAGCTGGCTTTCAGTCAGTAGAGTTAAAAAGGAGAAAAAAACATCATAAACAAGAGGACCATGATGGTCCTATATCGCTCCCCTGAGTATGATTGCTCAAGGCGTTGATATAATATTCAAAATATCAAAGCCCTACACCTAATCATTTTGGAGAAGATTATTTAAAGATTTTCTCCTTTAATACTAGATATAGTGAAAACCCAACCATGTTGAGCTAATTTCAAGAGTACTGTAATTCTTTGAAGTAATATAGTAGAGGGTCAATAGGCATTAATACATACCAAAAACCAAAGCTCTAGGCCTAATGGTTTAGAAGGAGAACATTTTTTATGATATCCTTCTGTATTCCTTTCTGGGATTGCACAGAAAAGGGCTAATTATCAGAATACAGTAGTGCTATGAAGTATTTAAGTACAGGGTCAATAGGTATTATTACAAACAAAATATCAAAGCTCTCGGCTTTATAGTTTGAGAGAAGAAGATTTTTAAAGATTTCCTTCTTTAAATCTATGTAAAATCAGGAATCGCACAGAAAAGGGCTAATTTCCAGAATACAGTAATTCTTTGAAGTAATAAAGTAGAGGGTCAATAGGCAATAATACATACCAAATATCAAAGATCTAGGCCTAATGGTTTAGAAGGAGAACATTTTCTATGATATCCTTCTTCATTCCTTTCTGGGATTGCACAGAAAAGGTCTTATTTTCAGAATACAGTATTTCTATGAAGTATTTTAGTACAGGGTCAATAGGTATTATTACACACCAAATATCAAAGCTCTCGGCTTTATGGTTTGGGAGAAAAAGATTTTTAAAATTTCCTTCTTTAAATCTCAGGAATCGCACAGAAAAGGGCTAATTTCAGAATACAGTTATTCTTTGAAGTATTTTGGAAGAGGGTCAATAGATGATGATTTATAAAGAATATCAATGCTCTAGGCCTCATGGTTTGGGAGAAGAAGATTTTTAAAGATTTCCTTCTTTATTTCTGTGAAAAAATCAGGAATTGCACAGAAAAGGGCAAATTTTCAGAATACAGTAATTCTTTGAGGTTTTTTGGAAGAGGGTCAATAGATGATGATTTATACAAAATTTCAAAGCTCTCGGCCATATGGTTTGGGAGTAGAAGATTTATAAAGATTTCCTTCTTTATTTCTATGCAAAATCAAGGATCACAAATAAAAGGGCTAATTATCAGAATACAGTAATTCCTTGAAGTATTTTGGAAGACAGTCAATAGATAATGATTTATACAAAATATCAAAGCTCTAGGTCTTATGGTTTTGGAGAAGAAGATTTATAAAGTTTTCCTTCTTTATTTATTTCTAAAATCAAGGATCGCACAGAAAAAGGTTAATTTTCAGAATACAGTATTTCTTTGAAGTATTTTGGTAGAAGGTCAATAGATGATGATTTGTACCTAATATCAAAGCTCTAGGCCTTACAGCTTGGGAGGAGAAGATTTTTTAAGTTTTCCTTCTTTATTTCTATGTGAAATCAGGGATCACACAGAAAAGGGCTAATTTTCAGAATACAGTATTTCTTTTAAGTATTTTGGTAGAGGGTCAATAGATGATGATTTGTACCAAATATCAAAGCTCTAGGCCTTATGGTTTGGGAGGAGAAGATTTTTAAAGATTTCCTTCTTTATTACTGTGAAAAAATCAGGAATTGCACAGAAAAGGGCAAATTTTCAGAATACGGTGATTCTTTGAAGTATTTTGGTAGAGGGTCAATAGATGATGATTTGTACCAAATATTAAAGACCTAGGCCTTATGCCTTGGGAGGAGAAGATTTTTAAAGATTTCCTTCTTTATTTCTTTGTAAAATCAGGGATTGCACAGAAAAGGGCTAATTTTCAGAATACAGTAATTCTTTAAAGTATTTTGGTAGAGGGTCAATATATGATAATTTTTTACCAAATATCAAAGCTCTTGGCCTTATGGTTTGGGAGGAGAAGATTTTTATTACGTTTATCCACTCCGTTGCTATGGCAACCAGAGTTATTCATGGATTTCAATTTTTTGAAGTATTTTGAAAGAGCATGACCTAAGGATCGTTACTGTGAAGTTTGCTTGAAATTCCATGGTGAGTTAAGGAGGAGAAGATTTTTTTGTAATTGTGAACGAACAGACTGACAGACGGATGGATGCCGGACTATGACCAATCACAATAGCTCCCCCAGAGCACTTCGTGCTCAGTGAGCTAAGGAGAGATAGAGGCTAAAAACCAGTTTTCCTTTGCTACTATGCTTTCTATCTAATATGAACTTTATTTTTCACTTTCATATTCACTTTGATAAGTTGTCTGCAACGTCTCTCAATTTTGACCTGTCAAAGATTTGTTGTCTGGTATTGGGTTAAAAGGAAATTACTCACCATTTAAAAGAGAACATATAGATCCACCAGAAGCTACCATAATAATTTTCCCACAATTCCTGAATGGTAAATGTCTCGGTACACTGACTTGGGTTTCGTCTGTAACCATCGACAACTGTTTGTATTCTGAATTACCCCACCCAAACAAATCACCATTTTCTGACACAGCAAGAACACAGTCGGCTTTTGATGCAATGTCTACAATCCTAATATTCTCAATATCACCTTTTACTTTGCTAGGAACTCCAAATGAATTAAAGTGGCCTTGACCTGAAATGAAAACAGATGCTTCAAGCTTTTCTGAGCAAATAACCCATTAACAGACAACAAAATTTTAGACTCATCAAAATTCAAAGAAGTTGCAGACAAAAAATGAAATGATGAATTTTTTGCTTATTGGGGTAGAAAACATAGAAGAAATTGCTTTTTAAAAGGTCAGAATCCTCGTCTGTTTACAAGGTCACTCCCTGTCTCACTTTCTGTTGTCCAAAAGGGTAAACATGGAAAGGGGATGGCCCCCGAAGGTGTAAATCTTATAGTTTCTGTGAACGAGGCTGAATTAAAAGCTGCCAAGGTCTGTTGGGAAGGAATAAATCTATGATATGAGCACATGGGTGACATTTCCAACCATTACGCATGTGCACCAAGTAAAGACTCAGATCAGCTTGTGCAGCCGCACAGTCTGATCAGAGTCTTCATTCTGCGCTCTGTAGATAGATTCTGACCCAAAGCTTCTTTAAACTAACAGCGAATGTTCTAATTGCCCCAAATGGCTGTCCAGGGTGCTCAATGTGTGCAAGTCACGCACATACAAAATGGTTGGAAATGTCACGCATAGGCTCATGTCTTGTATCATCAAACGCTATTGCAATCATGGTGAAAACTGTAACAAAGTGGTAGGCCCAAAAAAAGTTAGTGTCTGTGAACTTATTAAATCTAATTGATTATGAAAATAGGACAGGGGACAACCTTTTTGTTATATTGCTGCCAAGTTTAAATAGACACCTTCCAAGAATTGTTCTGTTAGAAGAATCAAGAGAAATTTCCGGGTATTTCTCACACTAGTAATACCATTACATCATTTTCTAGCCCCCAGCTGCCAAGGTCTGTTGGGAAGGAATAAATCTATGATATGAGCACATGGGTGACATTTCCAACCATTACGCATGTGCACCAAGTAAAGACTCAGATCAGCTTGTGCAGCCGCACAGTCTGATCAGAGTCTTCATTCTGCGCTCTGTAGATAGATTCTGACCCAAAGCTTCTTTAAACTAACAGCGAATGTTCTAATTGCCCCAAATGGCTGTCCAGGGTGCTCAATGTGTGCAAGTCACGCACATACAAAATGGTTGGAAATGTCACGCATAGGCTCATGTCTTGTATCATCAAACGCTATTGCAATCATGGTGAAAACTGTAACAAAGTGGTAGGCCCAAAAAAAGTTAGTGTCTGTGAACTTATTAAATCTAATTGATTATGAAAATAGGACAGGGGACAACCTTTTTGTTATATTGCTGCCAAGTTTAAATAGACACCTTCCAAGAATTGTTCTGTTAGAAGAATCAAGAGAAATTTCCGGGTATTTCTCACACTAGTAATACCATTACATCATTTTCTAGCCCCCAGCTGCTCATCCAACTTAAGTTTATGATTTTCCACCCAGTTCAAGGTGTGCGTATTAGTGTGCGTATTAGTGTGCGTATTGGTGTGCGTATTGGTGCTGGACTAAATTACACTGGAAAGTGGATAAAGAGTGGAAGAAGGCGATATTCAGCAATGAAATGATAATAAATTTGAAACCTGATGGGCAGTAAAATGTTTGGTGTAAGGTTTGTGAAAGATGGAGACCTCATTATTAAGGCCTATATGTTGTAGCGAGACTGAATGTTAACCTTAAGTTGATGGTGTGGAGTTGTCTGTATTGTACTGGTGTTGGAATGCTGGCATTCATAAAATGGTAATATGAACTCTGACAAGTACACTGAAACCTTAGAAAATTCTCTTTGGCCTACCATTATGTAACATTTCGAGAAAACTCTTGGGCATTCCAAAAGCACAAGTCGCCCTGTCATAAGTCCTGCTAACAATGGAAGGATAGAAACAATATAATTGTTCTTATGTGGCTTGTACAGTCACCGGATCTCAGCCCTATTGAAAATTGAAGGTTACTCTTAACCCATTCCCATATTAAGACTTTTTTTAACATTCTTCCAGAAAAAGGCTTTTGAAAACATTGCTGAAAATGAATAAATTGCTTTTTACATCTAAAAAAGATTTTCAAAAATTCATCAACTTAGAAATGTTTAAAGAAGTTGCAGATGACAATTCCAAGTTGATGAAATTCTAAAACTTTTTCGGTGTTGAAAAGATTGTGGATAATGAAGAAATTGCTTGTTTTCCACCATGATTTCTAAAGCCTTTTCTTGAGGGGCATCAAAAAGTGTCAGTGTCATTGTGTGGTAATGGATTATTGTTCATTCATTTACATTACAAATTTTGGAGGTTGATTGAACACAATTTGGCCCTTTACAAAAAAGTTGACTCACTTTTGACAATATGTTGTACATAATATTCTGTTTAGCCATATTCAACTAAACATGAAATATTTCTGAATAATTCTTCTTTGGCAAGATCCAAGACAAAGATCAAAATATACATTATGTGCAGTCTGATGTTTGTCTACATAATATGTTTACCTTTTTTTAAGCCAGAGCTTTTACAAAAGGTATTTTCAAAAGAAATATTCCCCCTTTATAAGGCTTTGGAGTGCTTTTAGTACTTTGATTGAGAAAGATTTTATTCAGCATGGCATGATTAAACTGTTAACTTGTAACTACATTCATTTTTGACTAGTCAATATGACCAAATTAGGTTTCCAGTCTACAAAGTTATGATGTGTGCTTATAATTAACCCTTTTCTGTACTTATCCGGGATTTGTGTCGCAATGATTTTATTTTTGAGAAAACATTGTGGAAAAAGAAGAAATTGCTTGTAACAAGCAATTTCTCATTTTCCCAAAATAGGATGGTTTATTTCAAATTGAATCCAATTCTTATTGTCATCTGCAAGCCCTTTCAAAAAAGTCTGAGATATCAAAACAAGAGGCCCAGTGGGCCTTAACGGTCACCTGAGTAAAAGAGCATCAAGACAAGTGATTTAGGGTTTATTAGAAAAAGATTTTTTAAGAAGTAAAAAAATTTACCACTTTTTGCCCCCGACTGGGGCCCCTTTTACCCCAATCCCCCCCCCCCTCTTTTCACAAACTGGAATTTGCATCCCCCAATGATGCTTCCGACCAAGTTTGGTTGAAATCCCCTCAGTAGTTCTTGAGAAGAAGATGAAAATGTTTAAAAGTTTCCAAAAATTACCCCCTTTTGGTCCCCATTTTAGGCCCCCCTGACCTCCAGCCTTTTAATTTTCACAAATCTGTATAATCAGTACCCAATGATGCTTTTCACCAAGTTAGTTTGAAATTGGCTTTGTACTTCATCATCAGAAGATGAAAATGTGAATTTTTTAACATGATGAACTTTGACCTCTGGGTGTGGCCCCATACATGACCCCAGGGACATGAATTTCACAATTTATAATATACCTGTGCTAGTTGTCATGCACACAAAATATTTAAGCTCTGGCATTAACTGTTTATTAGAAGAAGATTTTTAAAGAAGTAAAAAAATTTACCCTTTTTGCCCCCTATTTTGGCCCCTTTTACCCCCAGAACCCCTATTTTCACAAACTTGAATTGGCATCCCCCAATGATGCTTTCTACCAAGTTTGGTTGAAATCCCTCCAGTAGTTCTTGAGAAGTAGATGAAATATTTAAAAGTTACCAAAAATTACCCCCTTTTGGTCCCCATTTTAGGGCCCCCTGACCCCCCCAGCCTTTCTATTTTCACAAATCCGAATAACCATTACCAAATGATGCTTTTCACCAAGTTTGTTTGAAATTGGCTTTATACTTCATCGGAAGAAGATGAAAATGTGAATTTTTTAACATAATGAACTTTGACCTCTGGGTGTGGCCCCATACATGACCCCAGGGGCATGAATTTCACAATTTATAATATACCTGTGCTAGTTGTCATGCACACAAAATATTTAAGCTCTGGCATTAACGGTTTATTAGAAGAAGATTTTTAAAGAAGAACCAAAAATTACCCCTTTTTGCCCCCTGATTGGGGCCCCTATGACCACCAGAACCCCTATTTTCACAAACTTGTATTGGCATCCCCCAATGATGCTTTCTACCAAGTTTGGTTGAAATCTGCCCAGTAGTTCTTGAGAAGAAGATGAAAATGTTTAAAAGTTAACGGACAACGGACGACGACGGACAAACGATGATTGCAATAGGTCACCATGACCATTCAGTCAGGTGACCTAAAAACAGGAAAGGCTAAAATTGTAAAAAATTCAAATGAACAAACAATTAGATACATATTTACTGATGGCTTTCATACAGGCTTTGTAGTCCCTTTTGCTGAATTTCAACTCATTTCAAAATGACAAATTAAAACTGGTCCAAACAAGGAATTTCTTCATTTTCCATAATTTTTTCTAAATATCTTTTCTTTTTGAGGGCCAATGAAAAGCAGAAATGCAAGGGAATGTGATAAGGAAATTTCGGAAAACATTGCGAAAAGTGAAGAAATTACTTGTATCAAGCAATTTCTTCATTATCCACAATGTTTTCTATCCAAAAAGAAATAAAAAACATCAACTTGAAAATGTCATGTGCAGCATTTTTGTTTTTTGGACCAGTCGAAAATTTTGCCTTGTGGTATTGGGTTAAATGTATATATAAACATACCTGTTTGACCATCAGCCCCTAGACCACAGGAATAAACCTCTCCTAAACTTGTGAGAAACAAGGAGTGATCTTGTCCACAAACAACCTGGAAAGTAATACATCAAATACATACTGGAAATCAATTCTAAAAGCTTATATTGATATGTCCACTTATAATGGTTTTTAACTCTACTTGCTATTGTCATGGCGTGGTGTTTATTATGCAACCATCTGTCCGTAAACTTCTACTTTACAAATCTCACCTTTGTTGAGCCTTCATCATTTTTTCTTCAAAGAATTTTGATTGGATGAAAAACTTGGACTGTAATGATTAATTTCTATACATGGTGATAGCTTTAAAAATCATCGTGTTACCCTTTATCAGATCAAAGAATTTTGATCGGATGAAAAACATGGCTTTGACGGGCAAGGATAATTTCCATATATGGTGAAAGCTTTGAAAATCATTTTCTCAGAAACCAGTCAATCTTAATCAAGTTTCACTGCTTAATCAGGTTATTTAATAGAATTCTGATCGGATGAAAAACATAGCTTTAACAGGCAGGGCTTATTTCCATATTATAGTATATATTGGAAACTTAATACATCTTTTTTTCCGCAGAAACCAGTAGATTGATTTCAACCAAATTTTACAGGAATTAATCTTTATCAGATTTCTTCAATGATGTTTTTTTTTTTGGAAAGAATTGGTTTAGCTGAGATTCAATCTCACAAACCCAGGATTGAGAGCAGACCATAACTAGGCTAAACTGTAGGGGTTGTCTTTCATGTTTATCTCAATACCATACGGCAAAAATTCTAGACTGGTCCTAATTGAAAAGAGTTGCTGATTACAAATTAAAGTTTAACCCTTTCCTGTTTTTCAAAATCTTAGACCTGTCCAAATTCAAAGGTTTTACAGATGCCAAATTTAAGTTGATTTTATTTGAAAAATGATACATCTGCATGGGTAGAAAAAAATGTGGAAAAAGAAGAAATTGCTTGTTACAAGCTATTTCTTCTTTTTTCTATGATGCTTTTTCAAGAATAAAAACACAGGGACGTAAAAACCAGGGTTTGAACAGGAAAGGGTTGAGACATTTTTAGATTTTTTCAATATTTTTTGTAGAAACCATTGTGGAAAACGAAGAAATTGCTTGGATCAAGTAATTTCTTCACTTTAAAGTTTTCATAATGTTTTCCCATTTGTTTTCCTGAAAGGGCATCAAAAGTAGTCATTGGGTAGGAATGGGTTAATCCAGTAGCACCATTGATGTAAAGTTATCTTGGCTTAGTGGTTTGCTTTATGTTTTTCCCATGGTTTTTGATCAAGGTTATTGTAGTATGTAATTTAGCTAAGCAATTCTATCTTTGTAAGATCCTTAATTATCTATCGCCTAAAGATAGTTAATTAGATTTGTCTTGGGGCCAAAATCAGTTGATTGGTGCGGTCAATCAAGACATTGACTGACCATCTAATCCATTAACCCTTGTCATGCTGAACCTGGAATATTCCGGTTTTTGCAGGAGGTGTAGACTAAGATCAGACTGCACTTAGGTGCAGGCTGATTTTAGTCTACACTTCCTGCTTGTACTCTTTATGCCAGAGTTGTTTATGAAGTTGATTTCTAAAAGAAATATTGATTTTTGAACAATAAGTTCTATCAGTGCTTTCAGAACTTTGATTTTACAGAGGGGGTACAGTAATTGTCAATTGGTAATACACTGTTTGATAGTTTATTGATCTAAATCTCTTTCAGTTTCCAAAAATCTTAAATTGTGTCATACTTGAAAGGGTAAACAATTAAAATGTTATCTCACCTTAGTAATATCTTCTGGAAGTCCATCCACCCTTTGTATATTTGATGCTTTACTGTGAACCAAAAATAATCAAAGTACTGTTACCTAGCAAAGCATGGTTTTGTTAAATAATCTTCTTTGTCTAAGGTTATCATGATACCTAAACAAGGTTAAAGTAACCAGGGAGTTTAATTGCATGCTTTTGAAAGAGTTCTCTACAATTTCAATAGAATCAATTTATGCGGTAATACAAAGCAGTGCGCATAGTGAAGACTCTTGGGTCAGACTCATTTTGAACACGATATGCTAAAGTTAGTTGAAAATACCCAGTAGATGAACTTGCAGGCAGAGTTTGAGATATTTCTGAAATACATAAGAACTACTTTTCATGGTGCAAGCATTCAATTGATTTAGAGGGAAAGCCTCCAGTGGCGGTTTGCACTCATTGAACTCTGAGAAGACCTCAAAGTTTTGTCTGTTAACTTAAGCTATCAAAGCTGACAGCTAAAAATCCTTTTGTACTCTTGTTTCTAATAGTAATTGTTTGATTGCTTGCCATGGCTAATTCACTCAAGAATGGGACTGAGATACCAAATGAACTAATAATTCACATCAGAAAGTGCATCATAGGCTGGCAACTAAAATGCTGTAACTACAGTTTGCATAAGCTTAAGTTACCACACTAAAGTTGCCATGCTAAAAAAAGTGTTTTACAGAAATGTGGGAGTTCAACGATCAATTCCAGTCTAAATGAGCAATTAGACTGGAGCATTTTTTTTTCAATTGACAGCAGTGATCCCCCAATTAAAATTAACCCTTGTCATACTGAACCCAGAATATTCCTGTTTGGGCAGGATGTATAGACAAAGATTAGCCTACACATACGTGGAGTCTGATATTAATCTACACCTACAGCTTGTCCTCTTTTAGCCAGAGTTGTTTAAATAATCAATTTTCAAAAGATATAATGATCCTCAATAAGATCTCCCGATGCTGACAGTCCTTTGATTTTAAAACAATTCTAAATAGGATTTTAATTCAGCATGACAAGGGTTAACTATTCTTACACACACAGTTCCTGAGATGAGTTCTGTACAGTAGGTTACACCCACCACCCCTGATATTACACTTTTTACACCCATCAAGAACAAGAGGGGCTTGAGCACCTGTATCGTTCTTCAGGCTAAAATGTATTGATTAAGTAAATATTGGTTTAGAAATTCAATATAAGCCGTATCATATTTGCCATTTCTGGTAAATAAATCTAGTCACTACAATCTTTAAAATAGTTCTAGAGAAAATTTTTAAACTTTTTATTGTTTTACAAATGGATGGACACATGACTGACACCACGCCATGACAATTGCCCGCGAAAAAACAGCTCTGAAAAACTTTAGAAATTGATGCAAAGCAGACTAATACCCCGAAACAGCGCTTGTCAATATACATGAGCTATCAGTGAAGAATGTGTATTCAACAAAAATGCTATCACACTAAATATGATGAATATCTATGTGAAATTTGAATCAATCCAATTTTTCACCAAAGGGACGTAAAAAAAGTTGGACTTTTTAATCAATTTGTTTGTTTGAATGGGATTTTACGCCGCTTTCAACATACTCAGTTATATTGGGCGCCTTGAGCACCTAACAATGAAATCCTGGTATTTCTCACACCAGTACTACCATTACATCCTTTCCAAGCCTCCAGCTGCTATCCCACATAGATCTACGATTATCGACCCATTGGTGAGAGACAAATAGTCGGAAATGATGAGTGCCGCCGTCAGGGATCGAACTCTGGACCTCTAGATTGACAGTCCGACGTGCTACCAACTGTGCTATAACGGCGGCGACCTTTTACTTAAAGGGCCATAAATCAGTCAAAAATAAATGGACCATAACCAAAATAGGATATGCACATGTCTGACTTATACCAAGTCTTTCTGTGAAATTTGAATCAAATCCTTCCAATGGTTGCTGAGAAATTGAGCGTACAGGATTTTTCACCAAAGAGTTATAACTCCGTCAAAAATCAATGGACCATAACCAATCTCTGCTTGATACTGATTATATCAGTGAAGTTTGAAATAAAATCCATCCAATAGAGAAATCGAGCAGACACGAAAAAGCTACAGACACACGGATGGACAGACGGACCGACCGACCGACAAGCTGACTCCTGATTACCCCCAAACATAGTTTTGGGGGTATAATAAAATCCAGTATACTTTATCCATTCATTTTGGAACAGTCTAAAAATTTTATAGTTTGTAATGGGTAAACCCATTCCCACACAATGACTCTTTTAAACGTCCCTCAAGAAAAAAGCTTTGGAAAACATTGTTGAAAATGAAGAAACTGCTTATCACAAGCAAATTTCTTCATTATCCACAATGTTTTTGAAAATGAAGAAATTGCTTGTCACAAGCAATTTCTTCATTATCCACAATGTTTTCTAACCATAAAGTTGAAATAATCTAAAATTATGTAAATTTATAATATCGTCTTCAACTCCCTAACTTTGACCAGTCTAAAATTTTGATGTTTTGAAATTGGTTAATGTAGTAGTGCTGAAGCAATTGAGTTGAATTCTTCACCATCATCCTGTTCAGAACTCATCGCAGGAACTGTATGTGCATGATAAATTTTAAGGAATTGATTTGATTTGAGATAAAGATTTTAGAATAACTTTTCAATCCATTACCAAACGACAAAATTGCAGGTCCAAATTGAGACGATAATTAACCCTTTCCCGGACAAACCCGGGTTTTTACGGATTTGAGATTTCATACTTGAGAAAACATTGTTGAAAATGGAGAAATTGCTTGTTACAAGCAATTTCTCCTTTTCCCACAATATTTTCTACCACATAGGATGGTCAGATTTCAAATTGCATGCATTTTTCATTGTCGTCTGCAACCTCTTTCAAATTAGACCAGTCTAAAATTTCATAAAACAGGGAAGGGTTAAAAGATCGTGCAAATTTAAGATAAGTGCCAGATAGTGTAGAAAACAAAGTGAGGAAAGAAGAAATTGTTTCCAAAGTTAATTTCCAGTAGTGTATAAAAATGCAGGCTTGTGTGGGAATGTGTGAAATTGGGCCTTTTAGCTAGAAGTATATCGCTAACTTAATATGTTTTGATAAAAATACCAACAAAACCAACACAGTACTGAAAAAGTTTTAACTAACTACCAAACTATCCACTTTTAATATAACCATTCAATATCATACCCAAGAAAGCACAGTGGAAAAAGAAGAAATTGATTCTTTTTCAACAATATTTACATCTCATATAATGATAATTTTCAAATTTTCAGCCACATTGATTTGTCTCTGCAAACTTTTTCAATCCAGACATGTCCAAAATTTTGAAGTCAGGTAATAGATTAAAAAAAACTTGTGATTCTAACAATGATTCAAATCTATCCTCTAAATTTTTCGATTGCTGATTGGGAAATGCAAAAGAAAAGCCCCTTTGCATCTTTATGATTGAATTCATAGCTGATTTATTTGTTAGAATAGGGTTTAACACCACTTTTAACTGTAGCACCTGACCATATATTCCTGGTATTTCTCACACCAGTACTGCCACTACATCCATTCCAAGCCTCCAGATGCTCATCCCACTTAGGTTTACGATCATCCTCCCATTGGTCCAAGACTAATGTCGGAAAGGATATTTGTGGCAACCCGGGATCGAACCGGGACCCCATATTTAGGAGTTTGAAGCGCTACCAACTGCACTATGGCCGCTGTAAAGAGTTCATACCTGAAGGTTTGTCCCTCTACAATAGGATGGCCACACTGTCCGTAAGCGTTGTTACCCTGAGAAAATACTGTTGAGGAAAAGAGAAACACTAACGTTATAACTCGTCTCAAATTTTTAGACTCGTCCATATTGGATGGGGCTGCAGACTGCAATTCAAAGTTAATAGAATTTTAGATTTTTTCAGCTTGTTGCAAGCAATTTCTTCATTTCATGCAATGTTTTCCAATTTTTTTTCCTTCAGAGGCGTCAAAAAGCATTATTATGAGGGAATGGGTTAACCCTATACCACACAAAATGTTTGACTGCTCCAAATTGAACAATGTTGCAGATGATAATTTCAAGCTGATGAAATCTAAAGATTTTTGCTTTTTATGGCTGAAACATTGAGGATAATGAAGCAATATTTGTAAAAAGTAATCTCTCTGCTGTCTTAGTAACCCTAGTTTTCTTGAAAAAGTGGTTTTTTGTTGACTTTGAATTTTTCTGCCACTGAAATATTGTGCTTATTTAGGATTTTTCAAATCAAGTAATGGCATTTTCGCAGCCGCAATCCGATGAACTGTTATTTAACCTTTTACCACACAACAAAATTTTAGACTTGTCTAAATTGAAAGAAGAAACAGACCACATGTTCAAGTTGATGAAATTTTAAAACTCTTGTGTATTTTGAGTTAGAAAACAATACGGATAATCAAAAAATAACTTGTTACAAGCAATTTCTTCATTTTCCATAATGTTTTCAAATGCATTTTTCTTGAGGGGCATCAAAAAGGCGTCACAGTTTGGGAATGGGTTTAAATCATTATGAATTAAGACGTGATTTAATTTGTGCTCAATTGTGTGACATATGTATTATGGTAATAAGAGAAGACCCTCAAAAGACAGACAGGAAATCTTTCTTATCACAGGAAATCTTTCTTATTACAGGAAATCTTTCTTATTACAGGAAATCTTTCTTATCACATGTATATATTTTCTGAAGTCTAAAATAAGGCACAAGTACAGTAAGCATGGTAGACAAATCAGGCATTAACCCATTACCAAACGGCAAGATATTACGATGGTCCAAATTCAAAGGAGTTGCAGACGGCAATTGAAAGTTTATAAAATTCTAAATTTTTACAACTTTCTCAGTAGAAAGCAAAGTGGAAAATGAAGAAATTGCTTGGTGCAAGCAATTTCTTCTTTTTCCACAATTCTTTTGACACTTTTTTTGTTGAGGGGCATCAAAAGGTGTCACTGAGTGAGAATGAATTAAGTAAGATTTTCCTTTATTATTGCTAAAGTCACTTTGATGTTAGTCTCAAAAAAACTAAAAACAGTTCTGAAAGTACTTTGTGCATCCAGAAGTAAATTTCCAGAGAAGTAAATTTAAGGTTATTTGTGTTCTATCTAGAATTCACGCAAAATTCTGCATTGGACTTCTGCCCTATTGTTTACAGTTATTGCATCAAGCAATCAGTCTGTGTATATATTGTCGGTGTTGTAAAAAAACCTCTTAACTACAGCTTATTCTAAGTCAATATGTCATCAAATACCTACTAGCTGATTGTGTGATGGAAAAGTTTTGAAATTACCTGTTGGCTTTGTTAACCTATTTACACACAATGACACTTTCTGACGTCCTGAAGAAATAAAATCATGGAAAACTTTGTGAGAAAAGGGGACATAGCTTGTAACAGGCAATTTCTCCTTTTCTCACAATATTCTCTAACCTATTGTCACTTATTTTCCAATGCTAGAGCAATTTGAAATACTGTCTGCAACTTGTTTCAATTTGGACCAGTCTAAAGTTTTGAAGTATGCTAATATGAGAAATAAAAACCCTTCACTAATTTTGAGCCAAAACAGAGACAACTTTCTTCATATACATGTATAACCCATCTTTAGAAGTTTAAGAGCTTACAGAGAATTGCTATTAAAATTATCAATAGATGCGTATTGGAGACAATATAGAATGTGTGCGGACAAAATTTTATAACATACAAACCTCCATCTTCAGTTAGGAAAAGTGCATGGGCTCTGCCACACGACATTTGTTTAACCTTTAAACCCGTCCCACCTGACTGAGGTATGTCGACTTTTGCTGGTTCTATCAGATACTCTAACACTCTACCTGAAGCAAGCACCAACAAAGTTTACTAAGGTAATGAAATTTATGGATTGCTCCAGTCAATCAAACAAATTAAATGACCATTCAAACTGACCAATCGCAGATTTCAATCACATAGTATGTTAAACAATGAAATTATTCATTTAGACTGGAATTAACATTTGACCTCCGACAATAGCTGCCATCAAACTGACCAATCGCAGATGTCAATTACATAGGTTAACCCTTGTCATGCTGAACCCGGAATATTCGGGTTTTGGCTGGAGGTGTAGACCAAGATCAGACTGCACGTTTGCGCAGGCTGATCTTAGTCTACACCTCCTGCTCATACTCTTCCTTTCCCGAGTTGTTTATGAAGTTGATTTCTAAAAGAAATATTGATTTTTGAACAACAAGATCTATCAGTGCTTTCAGCACTTTGATTTGACAGCAATTCAGTAAGGTAATTTGTACAGCATGACAAGGGTTAAACAATTAAATTATTCGGACTTGCATTGGTGGAAGACCAATTAATCAGAAAGGATATTTGAATTGAACCCAGAACCCTGTCATTGGGAGCCCACTGTGCTATACAAACTGGAATTAACATTTGAACTCCGACAATAGCTGCCATCTATGTGAAATAAATTTGTTGGTTTGGCTTCTTAAAAGTTGTAACCACAGCTTATTCAAGATGCAGTTACAACATTTAGGTCGCCAACCAACCTTTCTACTTTATTATCAACTATTGGCCCTAAATTTTGCAAAATAAGGCCTTACAATATGGAAGCAGAACTTCCTGTCCAACTCAGTGGGTGGGGCTAACTGAGTAAAAGTAGGCATGTTGTTTGTCATCGAACAAGATTTCATTCATGCTTTATTTCTCTGACCATGTATTTTGTAAATTCACAGTTTGATATCTCAAGAGACAAAATACCCAGCTCTCAATCAAGGTATCAACTGACCAATCAAATCATTTATTCAGCCCGAAACTGAGCTTTCAACTCTGACATTGGCCGCCATTTTTGTTAGTTTGGCAATCCTCCATAGATTGTTCTATGTTACAGTTTGTAGGGAAGTAAACTTTTACAACTGTTCCATCAGTAATAACCAATTACAAGACATAAACATTTTAGACTTGTCCAAATTGAAAGAAGTTGCAGACGACAATTCAAATTTGATGAAATTCTAGATTTTTTCAACTTTCTGGGTAGAAAACATTGTCTAAAATGAAGAAATTGCTTGTCACAAGCAATTTGTTCATTTTACACAATGTTTTCCCAATTGTATTTCTTGAGGGGCGTCCAAATGCGTCACTGTGTGGGAGTGGGTTTATATTTCTTGATCAATACTTTTCTCTACATTATAGCCATGGTTTTTATCCCATCAAATTTTTTTCAGTGCATTTGGTAAAGGGATAATTAAGGATAAGTTCAGTGAAATTTGGTAATTATCCAGCCACTGGTTTCTGAAAAAAAGTTTTTTAAAGATTGCAATTCACAATATTATGGGGTATTTGCAATATTGTTCCAAGTGCCTTTCTATTTTACACCTTGAACAGTATTGCAATTAACCCAGGATACGTGGAAATTAGTAAAGCCCAAGTTTTTTATCTATGGCAGATTTTTTTTCATGGTCATCCAAGGACTATTTCTGTGAAATTTGGTTGAATTCCAGATAATAGTCTAAGAGGAGGTCATTTGTAACAAAAAGCTTCCAGACAGATGAGCAGACAGACACACAGACACAATACCATAACAATAGCCTGAGGCAAGTGGAGCTAAAGATAGCATAAATTAAATGCTGGCCATCCAAATGTGGTAAAAGCTTAAAATATGTTTTAATTTCCATCTTAAATTTATTTTCTGCAAACTCCTTAGATTTCAAACAAAATATTGAATGATTGTTTTATCTTCAAGTGGAGTAATCCAGGCAGACAGACAGAGAGGATAATGCTAACATACTTCCACCTCTGGCAGAGTATAAAAATTACTTGTTTTTGCTTTTTAAATATTTTCCTGTTTTGAAAAATTTTAGAACTGCCCAAATTTAAAAGTTTTGTACACAAAAATTTAAAGTGGATTTAATTTGAAAAATAAATATTCAGTAGGATAGAGAATATTGTGAAAAAGAAGAAATTGCTTGTTACAAGCAATTTCTTCTTTTTGTACAATATTTTCTCAATTATAAAATCACAGGGACATAAAAACCAGGGATTAAACAGGAAAAGGTTAATGTGATATAGGTTGTTCTAAGTTAAAAAAGTACCTGAGTTTCTTGGATATTCGTGATATCCTAGTTGTGAGTCTGTATTTATACCACATGCAAGGACAACCTCTTTCCCTCTCCGTTTTCCATGGAACATTGTAAACCCATAACCACATGCAAGGTCATCTACCTGAAACATATAGATTTTATTATAAAGAAGAATAACCCATTACCACACAATGATGCTTTTTGATGCCTGTCAAGAAAAAATCAATTGGGGAATTTTCGTAGAAAATAAGAAATTGCTTGAAACAAGCAATTTCTTCATTTTCCACAATGTTTTCTACCCAGAAAGTTTACAAGATCTAAAATTTCATTAAGTTTAATTTTGTTTAAAAAAGTTTCAATTTGGACCAGTCTAAAATTTTCCTGTCTGGTAATAGGTTTAAAGGTAGGATAAGTTATATACATTTATTTCTGCGAGTTCAAAGTTCTTTTGAATTTAGGAAAAGACGGTATTTAACACATTCCGACACAATTACGCCTTTTGAAGCCCCTCAAGATAAAGGGCTTCAGAAAACATTGTGGAAAATGAAGAAATTGCTTCTTAAAAGCAATTTCTTCATTATCCAGAAGTTTTTTTTTTGTTTCAAAGAGACAAATATTTTGTAGATCCCATCAACTTAAAATTGTCCTCTGCAACTTCTTTTAAATTGGAGTAGTCTAAAATGTTGTCTTCTGGTAATGGGTTAAATTTCTGTGTACATTTACCTCATTTCTGTGCCAACACATTTTAACCTACACTCACACACCTGTTTTTTTTTAAAACACCTCAAGAACAAGATGTGTTTGTGAAACACTATGTCCCCGAAACAGGAATTCATTAGAAACAGGTGATTTTTATTGTTTTTTCTTTGTTTTAGGGAAAAGGGTTAAAATTTTGACCTTGACCTTGATGAAATGACCTTCCCCAGTTGCACCTTGTTGAGACCTATCTACATACCAAATATTAGCATTGTAACTTAATCAGGGCTGAAGTTATAGAAAAATGTTTAGTAGGCAGGTTAAGTTTTGCAGACAGACAGGACAGATAGATTGACAGACAGACAGACAGACAGACAGACAGATGGACACTGGTAAAACAATATGCCCCCGATCTATCGATGCGGGGGCATAAAAATCCTCACATTACCTCTATATCATTGACATCCATAAATCGTAATCTTGTTGGACGGAACTGTCTTACTATTGAATGGCTATTTTCCTTGGGTTGAAGAAATGTTCTGATACCTGGAAAATACATATAAAATGTGCATGTGATCTGCTATGCAAAAATGTACCTCCCAGACATATGAAAACATATCAATGGGTCAGTGTGAAACAGTTGTAACTGCATCTTTGTTTATAGGCAGTTACAACTGTTTTGCACTGCCATATTGATATATTTGAGACAAATTGTTACAATAAAATTAACCTATTCTCACATAGTGACGCTTTTTGACGTCCCTCATGAAAAAACGTTTGGGAAAACATTGTACAAAATTGCAAAAAACAATGTCCTCATTTTCAGCAGTCACATGAGTTAACCCTTGCCTGTTTCTCGAAATTTGAGACTGGCCCAATTTGAAACATGTTGCAGACAACAATTAAAAATGAGTGCAATTTGAAACGAAACCATTCTATGTGGTAGAAAATATTGTGATAAAAGAAGAAATTGCTTGTATCAAGCAATTTCTTCTTTTATCACAATATTTTCTTAAGGATAAAATTGCACGACGTAAAAATCCAGTGATTATACGGGAAAGGGTTAAAATAACAGAATAAAGTTATGGTATTGTTTAGCAAATTCTTCAACTTCTTATTAGCTTAAACATTTAGGAATTCAGATTATCGTTGCTTAATAGAAGTTGTGGCTTGAACAAAATTTACAGTAAATAAAATGTGCATGTGATCTGTCATACAAAAAATACATTTATTTGTGAAAAAATTGTTACAATAAAGTTAACCCATTTCCACACAGTGACGCTTTTTGACGCCCCTCAAGAAAAAACAATGGGAAAAACATTTTTTAAAAACAAGCAATTTCTGCATTTTACACAATGTTTTCTATCCTGAAAGTTGAAAAAATCTAAATGTCATCAACTGTAAATTGTCGTCTGTGACACTTTTCAATTTGGACCAGTCTAAAATTTTGCCGTCTGATAGTGGATCCACTCTTTACCCCATAATCTTGTATTTTACATGCTAAAGAAAAAAGCTATGAAAAACACTTTGAGAAAAGGATAAAAAAATTTAACAAGTAATTTCTCCTTTTCTCACAACATTTTCTATAAAAAATGCCATTGATTTTTCAAATAAATCACAATTTGAATTTCAGGATGTTCTGAAATCTATATGATATGAACCAATAAGAATGACCAAATCAGCCCTTTCCTACAAAATCCCACATTTTTACCCTCTAAGAAAATGCAATTGGCAAATTTTCTTATCTTGGTTCCAGAAACATGATACCTGCCTTTAAAAGCAATTCCTTAATTTCCATTTTGTTTTCCTCTGATTTTTGAAAAACTACTTTTCAGAATATTTAATTAAAATAATGTATGAAAAGACATCAAAATATTTATATCTGCGACATGGTAAAAACATTGATACCTACCTTTAATCAGCAAATTCTTCAATATCTACAATGTTTCCAACCACCAAAAGACGAAGAATTCTAAAAATTCATAAACTAAAAATTGTTGTCTACAGCTTCTTACAAATTGGACCTGACTAAAATTTTGTCATTCTGGTAATGGAAAATCAACACATTCCCACACGACAAAATTGTAGACTGGTCCAAATTGAAATGAATTGCTTATAATAATTTGAAATTTATGAAATTTTAGAATTTTCAACTTTCTGGGTAGAAAATGTTGTGTAAAATTAAGAATTGTCTTGTTAGAAACAGTTTTTTCTTTTTACACATCATTTTTCTCGGAGAATAGTCAGTTTTCAATTGAAAGGATCATGGTTCATTTCTATCTAACTCAACAAAAATGACAATTAACTTGTAAAATGATGATAAAAACAAATTCTATCTAATATAATTTAAATCATTTTTGTCTTGATGCTTTCTAAATTGCTTCTTCATTTTCCACAATGTTTTCTAAAGTTTTTTTTCTGGGAGGAGAGGGGGAGTGTCAAAAATGGTCATTGTGTTGGAACTAGTTAAGTAACTTTTTACCTAATGCACCAGTTGTTGCCATGCCCCAAACATACACTCTCTTCACAGGACCTTGCTTGGCTGACTTGTACTCCAGTTCAATTTTTTGTCGCTCTCTCCGTTTCCATTCTCTTTTCACCCATCCAGAGACGTATCTACTGGCCAAATACTGTGTTCCACATTTTGAGCATGTTTTTCTCATAACGGGCACAATCATATTCTCCAGCTGCTTCATCATGAATCCCATTTTCATATGTCCATGTATACCTTAGCTGTAAAAATATTAAAGCAATAGGATCATAAAATCATGGCAAAGTTTAAAACTGAACACAAGAGTCATTTCTCCATAATTTAATTGTTAGTTTCGTCTATCAAAAACGAGCGATCTGATTGGTAGAAAAATTTAATTCATACCTCCAGGAACAAAATTTTGAGTACGCAGCCATTTTGAATGCTTCCGCACAAAATAGTTCACTAAAAAAGGTATCAAAATTTGTTAAGTTGTTGCATTTTTCGCTCGATGCTATTAAATTATAAGAAATGAAGAGAATATTTTTTTTTTCATGGAGGTATGAACCGAAAAACCTAATCACACAATGTATGAATCCGCTTCGCGTATTCATACAGTGTGATTAGGTTTTTCGGTTCATACCTCCATGAAAACAAAAAATATTCTCTTCATCTCTTAAATGACATTTTAGAAATATCTTTAGCAAAGAATGAATCAGTAAGACTTGTTTAACCTATTCCCACACAATGACGCTTTTGAAAACATTGTGGAAAATGAAGAAATTGCTGGTTAGAAGCAATTTCTTCATTTTCTACAATGTGTTCTGCTCCAAAAGACAAAGATTTCATCAACTTAAAATTATTGTCTGCAACTTCTTTGAATTTGGACTGGTCAAAAATTTCATTGTGTGGGAATGGGTTAACCTAATCCCACACAGACTATCTTACCCTGGTCCACATTGAAAGGAGTGGCAGATGACAATTTAACGTGTATGAATTTTTTCAACTTTCTGGGTAGATTTCTTCATTTTACACAATGTTTTCCAAATTATTTTTCTTAAGGGGCGTCAAAAAGCATAATTTTGTGGGAATGGGTTAAATTGTAAAAACATAAAGTTTACATAACGTTTATTGTTTTGTTTGCTTTCTCTTGTATATATCCTATGATAATGTTCATTGTTTTGTAAATTCACTATTTTTGATGAGGTCCACATGGATGGCTGGAAAACCAAATGTGTAGCCTCTATAAATAAAGATGTCATTATTATTATTATTATCATTACTACTTGTAATAGGCCGCCATCATAGCGCAGTTGGTAGCAAAAACTCCCAATCTTCAACCATGGGATGTCATGGGTTCGATCCCCGGCGGCGGCACATATCCCGACAATTGTCTCTCACCAATGGGTAGATAATTGTAAACCTAAGTGGGATAGCAGCTGGAGGCTAGGAAAGGATGTCGTGGTAGTACTGGTGTGAGAAATACAAGGAATCCATTGTTAGGTCCTCTAGCTGCCGCGGTATGACTGAAATACTGTTGAAATCCGTGTTAAACCCCATTGAATCAATCAATCAATACTTGTACGAGTGTTGGAGTGACTTTAATAATACGTCCTGCACGTCATCTCATGATCTGGATATGCATGTTTGATTTTATGACTTATAATAAGATGGTTGTGAAACCTAGGAGCAAATTTCAAAACAGTTTCCCACACAGATATGCTTTTTGGTTGCCCCTAAAGAAAACCAACTGGGAAAACATTGTGTAAAATGAGGAAATTACATGTTACAAGCTATTTCTTCATTTTACACAATGTTTACCAAATTGTTTTTCTTGAGGGGCTTCAAAAAGCTTCACTGTATGGGAATGGGTTAATTCCAAACTCAAAGATTCTTTGTTACTGAAAATACATTTTGTCACTAGGATGGAGCCTTTTTTCCACAAAGGGCCAAACCTCCAAGATAAGTAAACCAGAATTATATATGAGCCTGTGCGTGACATTTCCAACAATTTCGCACACATTGATCACCCTGGACAGTCATTCGGGGAAATTAGAATATTCGCTGATTGATTAAAGAGGCTTTGGGACAGTATCTATCTACAGAGCACAGAGTGAAGACTCTGATCAGACTGTGTGGATGCACAGGCTGATTTAAGTCTTTACTTGGCGCACATGTGTAATTGTTGGAAATGTCACGCACGCACTCATATGATAATAGCGAGCTCAAATCAATTCTTGATATTCTTTGTGTCAAATTTGAATCATATCTAACCAGTAGTAAAGTACAAAACTACTAATTGCTGAGAAAATGAGTTGACAAGATTTTTCATTTAAGGGCCATAGATCTTTGAAAAGTAATTAAACTATGATATACACATCTCTTCTAGATACTGAATCTACCTGTGATGTTTGAATCAAATCCAGTCAATAACTCTAGAGAAAATGAGAGGATAAGATTTTTCATTTAGGAGCCATAACTCTGTAAAAAGTAACTGGCCCCAACCCGAAATAGGATATGCACATCACAGCTTGGTACTGAGCCTACTTGTGAAGTTTCAAAAGAATCTATCCAATAGTTTTAGAGAAAACGGGCAGAAAAGATTTTACATCAAAGGGCCATAACTATGCAAAATGTCAATGGACCAAAACCAAAATAGGATATACATACGTCTACTTGATACTAACAATACCTGCACGGTTTGAATAAAGTTTATGAGAAATAGAGCAGACAAAAAGCTACAAAACGACTGATGGTTGTGTAACCAGAGGAGAAAAATGTAGCACCCCCGAGCAGGATTCAAACCCTGAACGCCTCACTTACAGGGCGAGTGCTCTACCAATTAAGCTACCAGGGCACATCCAACCCCGATGTTGGTTTAAATCTATTTATGGAATAGATGACCCCACTACAGATGGACAGACTGACCTACAAACCAACTCCTATATAGCCAAAATCAGAGTTTGGAAGGGTATAATGACTTAAGAGGCAAAGGAACCTTTATATTGGAAAAAAATAATACAATATACAGAAATTAATTTCCAGAGCTCGAACCCATGATCTCAAGGTATGAGGTCAAGTGCTCTAAGAATGAGCTAATCTGCTGACAAACACTATTTAAAGGGCTTATGAATAATTGTCAAAAATCCATATGATAAAAGTCCAAATTACGCATTTTTGAAACTAAATGTAGTATACAGGTTAGTAAAAAGGCTTGATCACTTAAAGTTTAGGTCTATTAGATTACCACAAAGACAATACCTGACCTAACTTAATGTATTAAATGTTCGTTTGAGTGTTTTTTTCGGCACTTTGTAATTTCTTCTTATCTAGGTTTAAGAAACATCGATACCTCCCTTTAAAGGTTTTGCAATATTTGGACAAAACAGTGTTTGAAATGTCTGAAACATGGAATTTTTCTTAGTCTACAGTGAATAACTATTCTTAAAAAACTTCTGTTTTATAATCAATAGCACAGAAATCGTACGTTATCCTGTTTCAACCAACTTCTAAAAAGTACCTTTGGTACTTAGATTTGTTAGTTCCCGGTTGCGAATACCTTGTTCTTATGTGGAAACGCTATTAAAGAGTAATGCAGCGAATGGATCGGTCTCGTAATAGTTTTTCTGTATGGACAAATATGTAATTTAAAAATCACCTAGAAAATTGAAAATAATCACACACTAGCTGTGATAACACAACATAAACAAGTGAATTTAGTCAGACTAAGGTAAACTTGACTTGCCGCCGTTACTTCCGGTTGAGAAATTTATTGGAATTCGAGATTGAACTGAATTTTCAAACATCTGGCTGGAACAGACAAAAAAGGGTAAGGATTTTTCATATAACAAGGATAATAGTAAACCTAACTCGTTCCGTTTATTTACATTCAAGATCTCGCCTTCTGATCGTGGTTGGATGAATGAACAAGAGATGAAAGTCTGAATTGAGATCCTTAAGTAGCAACAATCAGTGATTTTGGGATATTGATTAAATGATGCAAAACCTATGTTTTTCTGGTAGAATAGGCCATACCATTTACAAAAATGTATACTTTACCTATATTGTGCTAAGTATTATAAAATTTATAGAGATGAAAAACCCGAAAAACTCCTTCTAAAATTAACTGATTTTTCACTTTATTAAAAAAGTTGACCTCACTTTATTAAAAAAGTATTCTATCCCCATATTAAGTTTTTTGTACACTAGCAGCTCTAGATAACCTATATAACCTTTATAGCACATTTAACTTGATGATGTAGTCATTTTTTAACTTCTTTTGTGACTCAAATCAAAGTATTATTGGGACCAATGTACCTGAAAATAGACCAACAAGCATATATTTTGATGTTTCATAACTTAAAGATTGTCTACTTTTAAATTTTCAATTAAATTTTGATATGTTGTATAAATTATCAAATGTAAAGATATTCTTGGATATTTTATTTAAAAAATACAAGAATTTGGTTCAGTTTTATGACAATACCCCACCCACCAAGCTTTACTTTGTAAAAAAGAAAGTTGAATAGCAGTGTTTAATACATAAAGAACTTGTCTCAAATTTTTCATCATTTTCTTGTTTAAATTGCTACAAATGAAAAAAAAAAAAAAGAGATGTGTAAACATTTCAAAAATCTGTTAAATATAAAGTTATAAAACCCTTTTTTAAAAAAAAAAGTGGTAACAATTTCCGAGCTGTTAATTGGGAGGATACCTAATTATCATATCTGAAAAGGAAACATTCTCAGAACAGTAAGGTGTGGATATTTATAATATATACGTGTGTGTGTTCAAATTTAAACATTTAGATAACTAAAATAAATAGAAAGAACTTTCAAAATAAATAAAATGATACTTAGAGCTTCAGATAAAGGGATTTATTCGAATTGAACCCATTACCAGACTGCAAAATTCTTAGAATGGTCCATTTCAAAGAAGCTGTAGAAGGACAAATTGTAGTTGATGAAATATTGGATTTGATCACTCAAGGGGTAGAAAATGTTGTGGATAATGAAGAAATTGCTTGTAACAAACAATTTCTTCATTTTCCACAATGTTTTCTAAAACTTTATTATTTGGGGGCTTCTAAAAGCATCATTGTGTGGGAATGGGTTAAGATGTAAAACTCATCATTAATTATGTTCTTAAACATCATCACAATTCTATGATAAGAAGGATTAGAAATAAAACATCAGATTAAGATTGTCATCTGTTCCATCTATCTGAAGCTTTGCAAAATGAACAACTGAATTAAAGGAATTAAATTTTAGAGTAATTCAATTAACATGAACTCAACTGGATTTCATTCATAGAATGAATACTTAAAGTAAATAATAACCTGGAAATATTTCTTTCACACATTCAGCAGAAATGGGGCAAGCTTTTAAAGAAATATATGACAATTGTTTTAAACTGCAATGCAGTAAATTCATTGCTTGAAAGCAAGAAAACAATTTTTTGTCAATTGCCAAAAAAAAAAAAACACTTATTTGATTACAAAATGCTATTTCTTGCTCAGATGCTTGACAATAATCTTGTAAGTAAAAGTTACTAATGGATGATCCAACAACAACACAAGATGGTTCCTGAGTTATTGAGTCTCTATCACTATCTTTTTCAAACTTTAGCTCTGTTCGTTCTGGACTCGATTCCAGTTTTGTTCGAATATATTGAGGATAATCAACTGGTTATTCCAGATATGAATAAATATTTCATGAGAATGCGTTGTCAGGCGTTGAAAAAACAAGTGTGTAGCAAGACTTTTTTAACACCTAACAACACATCCGAGTGAAATATTTTTTCATATCTGGAGTAACCAGTTGATTACTCTATTTGTCATATTCCTTGTTTATTTTATTTTTTATAAAAATATCAAAACCAATCGTTTTATAGAGAGAAGGTCTATTAAAAAAAGCGGATGAATACACAATTAAAGATTTATTACAGAGAGTGAAACTGAAAAGTGTTATCGTCAATCAAGTGAAGATGACAAAAATTATAACACTGAGAAATCCCAAGATTTCACAGCAAGGTATATAATAAATCTTCATCACTCATTGTACTGTAGATTCATTCTAGGTTTGTTTTTTTTTTGTTTTTTTTTTTTCGGGGGGGGGGGGGGGTGTTAAAAGAAGAAATAAAAAAAAAATCAATGACTATATGTAATGCATATTACTTTTGAGCACTAATCGATGAATGAACAACACCCATGTTACATTGATATAGAGGCATTTGGAAGAAAACATTGAGGGGAAAGGAGGAACTCATTGATTGAAACATTTTAGTTTCACTTTTCTTTCAATGTTTTCAAAGTTAAGTCACTTCAAGTTCAAGTTTAGCACGTCAACTCAAAATTCAAAATAATTTTCACCGTTTTCAAAAACATATAATATATACTTTCATATCCGTTGCATTAATTGCTGATTAATTAAACATTATAATTAAGATATTGAGGCAAATCACGACGAAATTACGATACAACTTACAAGTACGTAAACATCTTGGTACGAACTACTTTCTATGATTATTTTCGTTTTTTTGAATTCTAATTTAATTGCAATATTGCAATCAATTACATAGACATTAATTACTGATACAATAGTCAAAAATTGTGCAGATTGTTAATATCTTTCGCAATTTACACTGAAGAACTTTGTATATAATTCATAGAATGGTACTTCCGGTTTGTGGCGGGGGCTGTCCTTGCATAATTATCTCCCTTCGGGAGTCCATCACCAGTTCAAAACAAGACCTGAATTAAGGCATTTTACGTTGAAAAACAAATGCAAATTTGATCTTCTTTCATAGAAAAATGGTTAAACTTTCATAAAATCACCAAATGAAATGCGTATTTTACCGTTACCAGGAAAATCATAGATTTCGAAATTTTCATTTACATTTATTTAGTCCGAAAATGCTTAAATACAACCCCAAACAGTCCTGTACGCCAGGTTGAGAACAAATCCCGCCCATTTATGCAAATTTCTTGTTTGGTTCGCCTCTGATATTTTCGTAATAATGCGTATGAAATAGGCTGATTTTTGGGGTGGGATTTTTAACGCGACACCGATTGCGCAATAATTAGGTCCGAGCATGCGCGGTTGATGCTACCTTAAGGGTTGATAGGAAATTGAATTCCATAAAAATGGTGTCAGTGACAATAAAGAAAATAAAGCAAATAAACAACAGTTCAGGACCATAACTGATATTCTAGGTGTAAACTAGTTCTAATAATACAAATTAATAAGGAAAGTTGAATAAAATTTATAAAAACAGCATTTAAAGCAATAAAAAGTGACTTACAAACACCTTTCTCTATTTGCGTTCAACTGAAGTTACCGTTGCACCGCGAGAAAATAAATTTATTCATATATGTAGAGGAAGACCCAAAGAACAATATAGGAGCCTTGCATTTGGCGAACACATATCATACAATACACATTCTCAATTTGAAACTGACCAATTTCTATAAGGTGAATTGCAAATGGCAGACAAAATGTTTGTTTACATCTACTATTCCCAGCCAAAACAATGTTTCATTGATGAATTGAAAATAGAACAGACTATAAGGTATGGTGGCCCAGGCTTTCTCGAATAGAAAAGAATTAGTTTTGAATTTCTCATAGCATTTTACAATGTCCGGGTTTAATTTCAATTGTACAAAATTATCTGGTCAAAATGTATTAATTTTACCAAAACAGACTAATATTCAACCAAAAATACCTCGATCTGTCTTTACATGTCGATTTTTTCCTGCTTTTAGTTGGTTCTCGGAACTTCCGGGAGTGCCTTAGAACACCCAAAAATGTGTTCACTATGATTAATGTAGGTCGATATCAATTAATTATTTAAAGAATATTTATTTAATAATTCAAGTTCAATATCTTTTTGACAGTATTGTAAAACCAAAATCTTCACCAAACAGTAGATTGTTAGCTTTAAATAACACATTAAAAATTATAGACTGGAAATTTACACAAATTTAAGTCGGACTGGGTAACTCGGCCCCTTTATCAGTGATTAAATAATAAATGTGTATCAAGTTTTGATACCTGCAAAAAGTATTAATAATAAAAATCTCTATTGAAATGCGTTTTAATTACATGAACATTTATCAAATTTTTCACAACCGACCTGAAAATTAAACATGTTATCGTGAATACTTTCACCAACAGGTTTATGGCAAAGAGTAAAAAGACTCGATCAAGTTAAAATATACGAAGCACATACGATATTTCCTTTTCTCTATATTGATTGACTTCTGTTAAAAATCGTCCTTAACCCATTCCCACTTAATCCCTCCTTTTTACGCGCCTCAAGAAAAAAGCTTTGAAAAACATTGTGGAAAATGAAGAAAATGCTTGTATCAAGCAATTTCTTCATTATCCACAATGTTTTCTATCCAAAAAGATGAAAAAAATTAAAATTCCATCAACTTGAAATTGTCGTCTGTAGCTTCTTTCAATTTGGGCGAGTCTAAAACTTTGCTGTGTGGGAATGGGTTAACAGGAAGACGTTAAAATAATGTGATATCTCCCGATTTCATCGTATTCTCCCGATATTCCATTTGCCCTCACGATTGAACGATCCGGAAACAAATTGTCCTGATCTGTAGAAAAATTGAGGTGAATAAAACGGGGGTCAAAGAGATCGTAAAATATGAAGAAATAAATGTCATTATAGTTTACTATACTGTTATGTCCATCAAAGTTTACCCAACAGACTATTTATGGGTGGCTTTTTCTGTTAGTTTGGCGTCTTATCAAACATCTTACGATTTAGATCATTGCATGATCATTTCAATGGTCGTTTTTAGTGCACAATAGTTTTTTTTACAATGCTCAAGTTAATGGGCTAAATTGAAGTTATCAAAAAAAAAATTCTAGCAAATTTAGACCATGCTTAGCCGCATTAGCAGCTTATTTAAGAATCTATGCTGTAAGTTATTTCTGTATAGACATCAAGATTCTAAAAGGTTTTTTTTCTCCTGTCATATCAAATGAAACAATAGTTTTGCGTTTTATTATCAATTTTTGAAGGATAGTGAATGAATGAATGACTCATCAACAGCTGTCATTTAGTACGCTAAACACAATTAAAATATCTATGTTATATTAAATTCAAAGTGATAAAACTCAAAAGTAACGAAAACAATTTTTTTTGTCTCCCAAACTGCAATTTACAATTTATTTACCTTATACTCTTACTTGCTATAATGTAACAATAAGAAACTACATCTATTACACTATAATTACGCATAATAATTTTGCAGTCATCAGTTAAATGAAATGTGAACATGTTGTTGCAAAACGTTTACGGTTTTTAAATAATTCGGGGAAGCTTGCATATTTCAAAAATAGAAGAGATCACTAATGCTAACTAAATTTCGGAACAGTAAGACTGGTTTGCAAAGACAAAATGTGTTGTATTGCAGCTGTATTCAAAATACTGAGTGTACTCTACATTCACTACAATGTATATCATGATTTAAAGGTTTTCCTGACAGATTTAGTCATTGGATGGCAGAGTTTTAATTAAGTTTGGATAACTCTAATTTCGAATTCAAAGGACAATGGCACTTCTTAACCCCTTTCAATCTTTTAAATAAAAGAACAGAAATATATAAAGGCAAATACAATGCATCACCCAAAATATTGTCGGAAATTAATATCCTATCACAAGCCATTTTGTCTTTACTCACAATGCTCTTTTAAATGTTGTTATATTAATTCATTATTGAAAAGTTTAATATATTAAAAATCATATGTGCGGAAGTGTGTGTGTATTATATCATGATATTTATATATTTTAATTGAATTGTAACCTTTTTCAGAACTGCAACTTCCTTGTATTTAGATTAAATATGAACATACCATTTAACCGTATACTTTAAAGAGGTAGAATTTGGTGCGGGAGAGTTGGTTTGCTTTTATTCCCTTGATTAATTTTATTCGGGAGGCAATTGGTCCTAAAATCGATTAAATTGCATTGATATTATTGTTATTTTTTTACTGTTCGTTTTATGCGTCATTCGGGTTCTTTTTAGGCTTCAGTTTGCTAATTTATAACATGATTTATTCTCTGCAAGAGAAAATTAAATGAATGATAGGAAATGAATATTTCCAATGCAACACATTCGTCTGTATTACTCATGTGTCAAAAACTTAACAAAAGAAAGTATATATGAGTTAATTCTTTCTTTGCTTTTGTATACTTTTGGCATTTTTATACCTATTTAATATTTTTCTATGTCATGTGTTATCTGTGAATCCCCGGTACAGATTATCAGAAAGAGGGCTACGACATTGCAGCTACTTGGCTGGGGCTCCTTAGTGCCTTGCCCGAGGCCGTTTGGCGACCTATTCTTGTACTGGTAATATCCAAGATGCAAATCAAAAAGATAAAATAAACTTGGCTGTTAATTGGAATCGGACGTTTCGTACCATAACCATTTCGTACCAGTCACTTTGTACCATAGTATTGGTAATTTCGTATCATGGTATTGGTTGCTTCGTTCCATGCTGTGACTATTTCGTACCATCTTGTACTCATTTCTCACCATACGTCAAACATTTCGTACCATGTTTAAAAAAATATATATATAATTTGAATAGTAAAATAACGCATTTAAAAATAAGAAAATATATTATGTATTTGCTTTATCAAAATTACCGATAATTAAACAAGTGAAAATCAATTAAGACAGTCCATTCAGGCAAACGGATAGTTGACGTTACTGTATCGGCACATAAGTTTTTTCCAATAGAGGATTGTTTTCATTAGAAGGAAATAAGTAGATAACCAGAACGGTATTTATGTCAAATTTGTATCATGTTTTACCGAATAATGTGACAAAGTAACCATGAACGAATTGCCACACAACAAGATTCAAGACAGTTCCAAATTTAAAAAAAATGCAAACCACAATTTCATCTGGACGGCATTTTTAAAACATTTGTCTTTTGGAGAAGTAAACATTGTGATAATGAAGAAATTGCTTGCCACGTGCAGGGTGTTCCTTAGTAATTTTCTTGATGGGGTGTATAAAAGTGGGACAGTCAAATGAACGCCAATCTAATCATAATTGAGCAATCAACAATCGTTCACCCTTCCACAATTAGATCTTAACTAATCTTACCTAACACGATCAAACGATGCCAACAATCTAATTATCAAATTCTCTGAAAGTGATTGAGTCCTTTATTTGTGATACGAGATGGTACGAAATGAATTATTCTTTGGTACAAAATGACCAACGCATGGTACAAAATTACCATTGTATAGTACTAAATAACCGTAGAAATTATGGTACGAAATGGTTATGGTACGAAATGACAGTATACCTTTAAATTGTTCTAAAAACAATTTAAATTGGTGGATTGGGTTTTGTTATGCGTCAATAAAATCGAAAATTATCAATTTTGCTCAAACCTTATAAGTATATTGTAAGGTATGGCATATTGATCATATATTTCCCGGCAATCGTTTTCAATACAGGCCGAGAAGACCGACGGGCCGAGATTACCACTGATAAAGTAATGCCTCCAGTCTAATTCTTACGCGTAGTGATATATTAATTTCAAAGCGGCGAAAATAAAAATTCTCACGGTCACAGCTCGCTTACAGGCCGATTTCATTTCTATGTTTTAAAGATAAAGAACTTTAGATCAAGGTAATTGTTATGCTTTGAATGAAGTGTAAACACCCTCAAACGTTACACCAGTTACCCTTTTGGTTGTCAATGAATACGATCGTTGTAGTCAGCCCAAACGTTTTTGTTTACATTTTTTGTTGCTGTCAAAAATGGCAGCCATGCCTCATTGGAAAAGAACAGGTTGTGGTTTTGGAATGAAATATATCGGAACATAGTGGTCTTTAAATAAAACCAGGTGTCGTACATTCTTCTCTAGATATTTAAATCCATCTTTGCATTCTTTGGGCTCAAATGCATCGGTACATTTTTCTAACCGATGTAAATAGAAAATGGCACATGTTCCCTCTCTTTATTATCAGAATAACTCTACTTGCTTGAATTTTAGACAGTGAAAGGTATTTTTAGTACTTTTGGGTCTATTTCATTGTTTTGTTACAAGTTGGTACATTCCCATATCTTTCTATACCCTTTTTTCAAAATTAACATTTTCACATATTTCGGCCATTTTTTATTTATGATCAACCCTTAAAATTATGTACAAAAGGAATATGAATAGCTAGATTGAGTTATATATACGTACATTTTAGTATTAATAGGTTAGTGAAGAAAGCTAAGCCATTACCACAAACTATTTCTTAAAGCAAATTTTTAGTACATATTAATCTACTTTGATTAACTAGTCCTGTTTACAGCTATATCCACCCAAGTATTTTCTGGAAAAAAAGTTTCTTAACTTCTCTTTGATTTTAATGGCATTTTAGCAAGAATGGCTTGAGCCAAAGTGAGCCAAAAGTTAAACTGAAATATGTGTTTGACAAGAAATAGTTCAACTAAGTTTGTTATTTTAATATCTTTCCAATGGTTATAAGTCAACTCAGCCCATCGAATAACTCAGCCCAGTCAACTCGGCCCCAACATATAATCTTTAGTAACTTATATTATGTAATAGTTTTGTACAAATGATGCAGTATTACTCAGGGTTTTCGTTTGACCCGAGACCTCGGGTTTTGACGCAAAGAAATTTAAAAAAAATGCACTTTTGACGCTTGAAAATTTGTCACTGTGCGTCATTTTGACTCTCGAACATTATCAGCCATGCATCAAGGGTCATCATAAGTGTGCCAAAATTATTGGAAAATGGTTAATTGATTATAAAAATATACATCCCATCAAGTTTAACACGAAGCTTGATAGGCAATTAGCACTTCCCAGTGATGAACATGCATCGGCGATCGTCATTGACAGGTACTTGACACCTGTGAAATTAATGATGAAACCCATTTTCAGAGTTCTAATCCTACTGAAATTTACTTATTTGCTATTTCTTTAATAAAAAGCTCACAGAATATAATCAAGAAGTAACGTGAAACCAAAGAAAATATTGCCCAAGAAATGTCATTGGTTTTCGTGCATAAAATCTGCACTTCTTTTTAAAAGAAATTAAAATATTTTGATCCTCTTAGTGCTCTTAAGATTTTCTAAAACTGATTCAAACTAATAATATGTATAAATACTAAACTTTCCCTAAAATTTAACTTATATTGAAAATAGAATACTGTCAGATTGGAGAAATGTTTCAATCTGAGACAGAGTTTATTCTAAGGCACCATTGCTGAAAAAAAAAAAACATACAATCACTTTTAAGGCACCATTGCTAACAAGGTTTTAAGCTTTTTTTCTCAATTGCTCGGGGGGTGGGGGGGGGGAAATATCGCATTTTGACTCTTGGGATTTCAATTTTGACTCTTGGAAATTTTGGACCAAGGGTCAATGACTCTTGACTTTTGGGTACTAATGAAAACCCTGTTACCTTACTTTGTTTACCTTTAATATTTTCATAATCATTATTTTGTTTTCTTCTTAATATTATCATATCAAATCATTACTTTAATATGTGCAATCTGAATGACTGTTAAATTTCCATTTAATATTTCAATCTGCAGATAATGCATACATTGCCTCACAACTTACTGATGAGTGAATTCTTTTGTATTGGTAATAATTATACTTAATAATTAATTAATATTAAAATTGATTTGACATAAGATAGATTGGGGCCAAGTTGTGAATGTGCCATGTTGACTGGTCACCTTTCCAACTTGGTTTCTCGCATAATGTAATTGTTGACAGACAGTTCTCTGTCTAGGTATTATACCTGAATTGAGGTACATACCTCGATTCTGGCTTTTGTATCACATGCAGGATGGACAGGCTTTGAGTCAAAGGGAGGAAAACTATGACTTGAAGTACTGCCTGGTTTGCCACCATGATATACAGTAAAATCCCTCTAATACAACCACTTGCGGTACTTTCTGAAAGTGGTCGTAATAGCGGGGTGGCCGTATTACTGAGGTTGGTCGTTTGTTGTCAAGTAATTCGTGTTTATTTTGTTTTCGTTATACATTAATACTATACATACAAAAATGAAACTATAAGAACATGTATTACAGCCGAATCTTATATCATTTCCAATTTTACGATCTTTGATAAGTTCTACTTTCCCTATTCTCCATTTGGATCTGATTCAGAACTCCGACCTCAGATTATTTATCAGTAAGTACAGGTTCAAAGTGTCAAACTGTCGCTTTCATATCTTCTATTATGGGAATACCAAGCATCAGTTACGTTGAAATCAAAATTTAATTGCCAGTTAACTGTTCAGAGCGCCGTAAACAAACTAATCGTAACTTCTCGGATACGTTTTCACTGTTGAATTTATTACTCGAGTCAAAACCTGTGACACATTCAAATAACAATTAAAAATAATACAAACTATAATTTCTAAAAGTGATTGGTCACTTTAATCATAACACCTATTATAATAAGGGATCAATATCACATAATCAAAAATCCGATAATGTATTTACAATGTATTCATACCCAATTAGTGTTGCTCTTATCAAGTGTGAAATTTGGGTGGTCGGTCTCAATGTTTTCTATGTTGGAATGGGTTAAATAAACAGAACTTTGGATATCTAGCTTATGAAAATGAAAAAGTATATCTTTATTATAATAAAATCGGAGTTACCCTGTAAACCCCAGAAATTTTAGTAATGTAATTTATTTGTCTATCTAATATTACAACATATTGGAATTTCGTGGACTGCCGTACATTGCCGGAATTGTACTTTATACTCAGCCGAATTTTCAAAAACAAAATGAAAGTAGGATCTGTCAGTTGTTTTCATCTTTCTTCCATTCGTTGAAGATTAAAATCATCTTCGGAACATTTGAAAAAGAAGACAACTACTGAATGAATGATGAACCCTTTTACTTACAGGAAAGGTGAAAAAAGGCGGGGGTATTCGTTTTTGTCGGCGTAGGGGGGGGTCGTTTTTGTCGGCGGGGGTGGGGGGAAATATCCCGGACCGATTTAGATTTCCAAATTTCCGGAGCCCTGGTTGGTACTGGATTTAGTGGTCGTAATTCGGAATAGTGGGGTGCCCGTTTTAGAGGGGTTTGCGATCATTGAAATAAAGAACAAAACATTCCGTTCTGTAAAAATTCAGTCGTAATAGCGGGGTGCCCGTGTTTCCGGGGTGGTCGTAAGGAGGGGTTTTACTGTATATGTATTTTTCACTAGTGGGCTTTATTGGAAGTCTGAATTGGAACACCCTATATTGTTGAATTTTATTTAATTGATTAATAAACTGTCAATTTAAAAACCACTTAACATTTATAAGATGCCCAAACAAAATATCCACAAAGAGTAAGTACAAGTATAGAAAAACATCCAGCTACGAGACATTCTTTAGACAGGTGCCAATTGAAGGTATTCATAGATGACTATTTTTACTAAAGGAATTCTTAAGAATCTTTGCCTTTTATGTTAGAAAACAATTTCTTTATTCTTCACTTTGTTTTCTAAAGCTTTTATAAAGGTCTAGATAAGAGGGGGTAACAGCATTCTAAAATCATTATTTTCAATGGAACCCTATATTGTGGGTACTTGTTGAGGTGATTCAAATGAATACCTATAATATAGGGTTTATGGCAAAGTTGGTGAAAAATTTAAATCTAATATACAATTATGCTCTCTGTCAGTAGCTCTGCTTTTTCTTGTTGGACGTAAAAAGTGGGATTGTGTTGGAATGGGTCTAGATATAGTCATTTACATATTTCAGAACAAAAGATGGCAAGAGGGCATCAGAAAATCCAGTCACAGCAGAAAAATAAAGAAAAGATGGAAAAAATGAAAAAATCCCAAAGTCATGACCAAAAAAAAGCAGCAGCAGCGGGTCTCAAATATGTGTGTGTGTCATGCAAGGTAATGATTCAATTTCTCAATCATCTTATCCTTAACCCTTGTCATGCTGAACCCGGAATATTCCTCTTTTACAGTAGACTTAGACAAAGATTAGCCTGCAGAGCTGAATCTAGGGCACGGGATTCACGCGTTTAAATAGTTCAGGCCACAAAAAACATAAGGCCGTGCGCCACTTGTCAAGCACATTTTAAAATGTTGGCGCATTATTAAATCAGTGTTGCGTTTAACGTGAATCCATTTAGATGCTGTTGAGAAAACCCCTTATTTCTATTGCATTATGTAAAGCAGTTTATACCTACCCTGGAATAATCTATACTATAAATAGAATCCTCAGTCAGCTTCCCTGATAAAGTTACACTTTAATGAGTACAGCCCACAGGTAATCATGTGTAGGAATTCTAGTGCCATAGAGTTTTAAGTGATATCGGTATACATAATAGATAAAGCTTTATTCAATCGATTTCACATTTCTTTTCGACAACAGTACAGTTGATCCCAGCTTCCAAAGTTTTTTGATTTAGCATTTTCCATCAGGCCCTTAGAAAGATAGTTGTTGGATAATAAATGAATAAGAAGCAGATACGAAAAGGTAGATATTATTCTGTGGTCTATGTCTGGTGAATGGATTAGTGTTGCTAAATTGGAATGATACACAAAGAGTTTGATAGTCTTTTTTTGGAATTTTAATTTTTTTTTTTTCGTAAATTTCATTTATTCAAACATGTCCCTTTGAAAAATGTGTCAATTAAAACATCAATTTTCAACAACATCTGATTATTGTCTATAGACGGTCGATTCATTGTGAGTATCACTTCACTGAAGCTGTACTTACGATATTTTGGTCGCATATATTACATAGAGTGATGCCATGGTGATCCACAATTGTTCACATTTCATTCTCTCTTGATTTGCAATAGTAAATACAGCAGCCTGTATATCAAAGTCCAATGGCAACATATTTAAAGCTCTACCAGATTACTCAAAATTGCTCACCTTGATAACTTATCTTAGAAAATGAAAGAACAATAAAAAAAATGTGTTTCCAAAAGTTCCTTCTTTTGTCACTTGTATTTTGTGTGCCTTTCTTTTAAGGGTACTCAGAACTTAAAAATTTTATGAAAAAAGATAATTTCCGCATGTGGCTCAATCCTGAAACCAATGGCCCATATTTTGAAATGTGATGGGGGAGTCGGCTCACTTCTGTGAAAACCTAGATTTAGCTCTGAGCCTGCATATAAGTGCAGTCTGATCTTGGTCTACACCTCCTGTTTGTTTCCTTTAAGCCAAAGTTGTGTAAATAATCAATTTATCAAAAGAAATACTGACCCTCATTAAGATTTCCAGAGCTGTCAGTCCTTTGATTTTAAAGCAATTCTGTGTAGGATTTTAATTCAGCATGACAAGGATTAATCTTTCACTCTTCCCCCAAAGAATATCCTACAGAGCTGAAAATAAACATCTGATCTAGAGCAGCAGATTTGTTTTTCCGACTATTTTTTAGCTAAACTGTGAGCATGTTATGGAGAGAACTCAGTGACTCTGTAGTTTTGATGTCGATTATCTATTGTGTCGCCTGTCATTAGGGCAGAGCTGCAGATAGAGTGCGTATTTTGATTTTAAATTGAAATATTTCAACAATAATGCGGTAACCCTATGTTGTAGGTACTCATTCTAATAGTCTCAACAAGACGATTCAAATGATAACCCAAAACATAGAGTTTTATCGAGAAGTATGGATTCTAGAATGCTGTTACCCCTTTTGATCTAGAGCTCTGTGTAAGGGTTTAACCCATTCCCACAAAACAAAATTTTAGACTTGTCCAAATTGAAAGAAGTTGCAGATGACAATTCAAAGCTGATGGAATTTTCATTTGTTTTGTCTTTTTAGGTAGAAAACATTGTGGAAAATGAAGAAATTTCTTGTAACAAGCAATTTCTTCATTTTCCACTATGTTTTCCAAAGCCTTTTTTCCATGGGGCTTATAAAAGCGTCACTGAGTGGGAAAGGGTTTAACTTGTTGACACTAAAGAGACTAGATCTCATGCTAAATCAACTTGAAAATTGGCTAGAATGTTGTTCCAGACAAAATCCCAGACAGATTTGAAAATGGGTCACTTATGGTAAAAACTATGTCACTAGGTCAAATCTTCGAAAAACTTTGTGGGCCCTCTAGTAGCTACTTTTTATGCTCAACCTAACTGAAAAGAGAATGGTTGTCCTGATGAAAACTGTTTAGTCAAGGGAGTTAACCCAGGTGAATGATTTAGTGCCATTATGGCTCTCTTGTTCAGATTTCTCACTTGTTTTGCATAATGATTAGGGGATTCTTTATTTTCAACAAAAATAATCCTAAGATATTTTTCAAGTAAGTATATTTGGGAAAAAAATCTGGCGTATTTCTTTTTACTTTTTAATCCTAGATAAGGCACTGTTCTGTGTGAGATTAATGTATAATTGTGGGAAAAGCAGAACAGTATTGCTTTTTAACAATTTCTACTCCACCCACACAATAGTGTAATTATGGTGAAAATTACATCAATAGCTATTGGAAAAGCAGATAATTTTCCTACATCATATTTTCACGAAAAACTGATCAAGAGCCGCTTTACATTGCTTAATGTTTGACACAAATACATGTATGTCCAATGATGAATGAATGATTAGATTTGTCAATATTTTGTATGACTGTGATGCTTCATATCAATTACTACACAATTCAGAGTTTTTTAGGCACTAAAGAAATATTGTTTTACAAAACATTGTGGGAAAAGGGAAAATATCTTCTTGTAATAAGCAGCTAATTCTTTTCCAATAATGTTTTTCAACTTTATAATGGCACTTATTTAAAGTTTAACCCTTTCCTATTTAGTCACTGGTTTTTATGTCCCTGTTGTTTTATACATTGGAAAAGATTGAGAAAAAAGTAGAAATTGCTTGTGACAAGCAATTTCTACTTTTTCCACAATGTTTTCTACCCTCCTAAATGACTTTTTTTTCAAATTAAATCAAATTTTAATTGTCGTCTGCAAAACATTTGAAATTGGACTAGTCAAAAATTTTGTAAAACAGGAAAGGATTAACCCATTATCATTATGACTAAGTTTCAAAATGGTCAGAACTGAAAGAAGGGGCTTTCAACAATTTTAAGTAGACTAAATTATAAAAAAAACCTTATCTATCTGGGTACTGAACATTGTGGGAAATGAAGAAATTGGTTATGACAAGCATTTTCTTAATTATTCATGTTTTCTTAACCCATTCCAACTGGAGCCCTCCTTTTTTATTTCCCCCCCAATTAAAGAGCTTTTGAAAACATTGTGGAAAATGAAGAAATTGCTTGTTTTCTACCCTAAAAAAAAGATGAAAAAAATTTAAATTCCAGCAACTTTTGATTGTCGTCTGGAACTTCTTTCAAGTTGGACCAGTCTAAAATTTTGTTGTGTGGGAATGGGTTAAGCCATTTTTGCTGAGGGGCATTTGAAGCCTTGTTGTGTGGAATTGGTTTAACTCATTCTGACAAAGTAATCTTTTTTACGCCTCTCAAGAAAAACAATTGAGAAAACTTTGTGGAAAATGAAGAAATTGCTTGTAACAAGGTTTTTCTACATTTTCAGCCATGTCTTCTAACCAGATAGTTTAAAAATCTAAAATTACATAAACTTTAGATTGTCACCTGCAACTCTTTTCAATTTGGCCCAGTCTAGAATTTTGCTGTTTGGTAATGGGTTAAGGCATACTTGAGTTGTTATCTGTTAACACTTCTGCTAACTGCAACAATGTTGAATACAATGAAATCCTCTTAATAGCAACCCTGTTAGTGTCGACCCCTGTGTAATTTTAAAAAAAAGTAATACCTGTCTTTACATCTAGGTGCGAACAACTTTTCATGCTTTTTTGCAGTCACAAATGCCAGATCCTAAAACATACAAACAGCATTTTGAAAACAAACATCCGAAGCTGGACTTACCTGCAGAGCTTAGAGAGATATAAGAAAAGTAAGACTCTACAGTAAAGTTCTCTTTGAACAATAATTTTGATCCTTTACAGAACAATCACTTTTTTAACCCTTTCCCGTAATAACCCTGGGTTTGAAGTCCCTTTTATTTTACACTTGAGAAATCATTGTGGAAAAGGAGAGATTGCTTGTAAAAAGCAATTTCTCCTTTTCCCACAATATTTTCTCCCACATAGGATGGTTTCATATCTAATCATATCCATTTTTCATTGTAATCTGCAACCTCTTTAAACTTGGACCTGTCTAAAATTTAAAAAAAAATGGAAAGGGTGAGACTGTAAATTTTTACTTTAAAAATTTTCTCCTCAGAAAGTATTGCACAGATTTCAAACAAATTTCACATAAATACTCCTTGAATGACCTTTTATCATATGCTCTCAAAGAATTTTGATCAGACAAAAACAAAACTTTTGGGGGCAAGACTAGTTTCCATGTACGATGAAACTTTGAAGAAAATTTTGTTCCCAGAAACGAGTTGATGGATTTTAAAAAATTTGTCACCCTGAATGATCCTTGGATGACCTTTAATCAGATGCCTTCAAAGAATTTTCATCAGATAAAATCACGACTTTAATTGGGAGGGCTAATTTCCATGTATGGTGGAAGCTTTGAAGCTTTGAAAATCTTTCTCTCAGAAACCAGTCAATTGATTTCAATCAAATTTCACAGGGATGATCTTTTGGTCACCTTTAATCAGATTATTAAAAATGATTTTGGTCAAATGGAAAACATGGCTTAAATAGACAGGGCTCATTTCCATATATGGTATATAGTGAAAGCTTTGGGGTTTTTTTTTTCAAAAACCAATAGATTGACATAATTTGACAGGAATCATCTTTTTGAGACCCTTTATCAGATTCTTTCAAAGAATTTAAATGGATAAAAACATGGCTTTTTTTCGAGGGATGGCATTTCCAGATATTGAATATATTCTGGTAACTTTGAAAATCTTCTCAGTATCCTCTTGATGGATTTAAACCAAATTTAGATGTAATGATCCTCAGGATATTCTATGTCAGATTCCTTCATATGATATTGATTGTTTAACAGGGTTTTCCCTCGACTTTCAAAACAGGGGGTCATTTTGCCACATTATGACCCCTATCAAGTAAGATAAAGAAGGCTGTCTAGCTCTTTTGGGGGTCTTTTCTGAAAAATGGGGGTCCAAATTCAAAGAAGGAGAGGGTCATGGAAAACCCTGGTTTAAAAAATTTGACTATTGTTGTGGCTAATGTCCATATATGTTATACAGTGAAATTTTTGAAAATTTTGATCATACCTTTTCATCTGACTTAGTAAATGAATTTTTACATAACTCAACGTGATTGCTCTAAAACAATGAAAACTTCGAAATGCTCATCTAGAACTATTTCAGAGCTAAAAATGACCAGGTTTATTTACCAGATATGGAAAAGATTATTTACCATAGTTTATATTGAATTGCTGATATGCTTAATCAGTACATTTAGGCCTGTGTAGGGATACAGGCACAAAAGGGCCACTAGTTATATGCTTTTTAAGAACAAAAATTGGTATCATCTTTGTCCGGCAGGTAGGGGATAATAAGCTTGTTGGACTTCACCATTTAACATATCTCCTACGTTTAAGAAAAAATTGACTGAAATTATCACAGAATGTTTTGGTCAACTGACCTTATGCATATTAACGAATTAATAACCCATTCCTACACAATGACGCTTTTAAACACCTCTCAAGATGAAAGCCTAGGTAAACATTGTGGATAATGAAGAAATTGCTTGATACAAGCAATTTCTTCATTATCCAAAATGTTTTCTACTAAAAAAACAAAGATTTTAAAGATTTAATCAACATAAAAAATTGTTGTCTGCAACTTCTCTGAATTAGGACTGGTCTAAACTTCTATTATGTGGGAATGGGTTAACCATTCTAGGCTGCATCGCAAAAAAGTGACCTAAATGTGGCTGTGTATATTGTGACCCTGACAATGTTGTTATACTTAGATTTCAGCTCTGCTGACTATTGCCATGGCATTGTGTCTTATGTGTGCTTCCGTAATAATACATCATCTGTCCATAAACTTTTATTTAAACCCTTTTCCATAAAATCCTGCTATTTTACGCACCTCAAGAAAACAGCTTTAGAAAACATTGTGGACATTGAAGAAATTGTGGCAAGCAATATCTTCATTGGCCACAATGTTTTCTACCCTAAATGGTATTTTTTTTTTTTTTTTAATATCACCAACTTGAGATGCATACCTTCTTATACATGGAGGTCACATGACAAGGTCAAGTTTTTGACAAAAATTGACACTTCTGGGCTTTATTGTTTAATGACCACATCTTGTTTATTTTCAGAAATCAGTATACAGTTGCCTCACTTCAATACAGAGTTCTTTCCGTGGACAGAGTCATTATCGTGGATTCATTCAATCTCAATTTCATTGTATTTTTATGTGTTCTGTTAATAAACTACGGGGAAATACAACATTTTTTATATTATTTATTTTTTGTCAACTTATTCAGGACTAAAGGTGAAGTTGATAATTAACCCTTTCCTGTTTTATAAAATTTTAGACCTGACCATATTCAAATGTTTTGTAGACAAAATTTTTTAGTTGATTTAAATTGAAAAATAACCAGGGTAGGGACCCTGGGTAGAAAAATATTGTGTAGAAAAAAGAAATTGCTTGTAACAAGCAAGTTCTTCTTTTTACACAATGTTTTCTGGATTATAAAGTCACAGGGGAGTAATAACCAGGGATGGGCCAGGAAAGGCTAACAGATTGCTGACCCCACACACTGAGGTCCGACAGGTAGTTCCACTTTTATATTAACCCATTCGCACTCAGTGACGCTTGTAGACGCCCTCAAGGAAAAAAGCTTTGGAAAATATTGTAGGAAATGAAGAAATCGCTTGTTACAAGCAATTTCTTTATTTTCCACAATGTTTTCTGCCCATAGAGTTGAAAAAATCCAAAATTTCATAAATTTTTAATTGTTGTCTGCAACTTCTTTGAATTTGAGCCAGTCTAAAATTTAGCCGTCTGGTAATGGGTTAAATGGCATTATTTTGAAAATCTTACAGCCAGTAACAAAAGAGTGAAATGGTTGAAGGCCTTAATGTAACTACTGCTTAAATAAGCTATAGTTACGATGTTTAGTTCACCAAACCAACAAAAATGCTTCACATAAATGTCGGCCAATGTTTAAAATCAACGTTCACTTCCAGTATATGATTTGATTGGTTGATTGATTCTTTGATTGACAGCCCAACCCTGTCAATTTAAGATTCAAATCCATTTTTAAAACTTTTTTCCTTTTAGTTTCTCTAGCCTTATCTTGTTAATATGTTGGTCTTGTTTAGAGGATTCAACAATATAATAATTTCAGATTGATTGATTGATTGAATTGGGTTTAACCCAACTTTTAGCAGTATTATAGTCATATTGTCAATGGATTCCTGGTATTTAGTTAGTATCACACCAAAACTAACACTAAATCGTTTCCTAGCCTGGTGGGAGACAAATGTCGGAAAGGGTATTCACCGTGGCTGGGTATAGAACCCAGGACCCCATGATTAGGAGTCCTACGTGCTAAAACTGCACTATGGCCGCGACTCCGATAATTTCAGAATGTCATTGTCCCTTTTGTTTAGACCTTGTTAATTCAAAATATATGGTGGTGTAGCCATTGTACAGTTGATAGCATTTAGGGCACCTACTGACGAGGTCATGGGTTCGATCCCTGGCCGATCATGTGCACCATTTGTCTCCCACCCATGGGTGGATAATCACAAACTTCTGTGGGATGAGGAAGTCCCTTTGACCCGATGTAGCTCGGGACTTTCAAAGGAGTTCGAAAGTTCTACTTTTGCAGTGTGCGAGTTTTCTGATGTCGAGCTCTATGAAGTATGAATACATTTTGCGGGGACCAAGTGTCTTGTTTGAAATTTCTGTTTCTGTTCGAGATTTCCCATGTTCGAGTAAATGAAGTTTGACTGTATATCACTTTTCCATAAAAGGGGATCATGGGAGGGAATCCCTGTCTTATTATTTTTAGGCGGATAAGTAATTGATCGCGACTGTCAATCAAAAAGTGGATAAACCAACCTAATTATACATTTAGACGGGATGTGAAGTTTTTTATCATTTATCTTCCGCATCTTTTGATGGTTTTAGGACATAAATGTCGTAACTACAGCTTATGAAAGCTGTAGTTACGACATTTATGTCGCCAACCAACAATTCTAGTTGATTGTTTGGTTGACAGCTGTGATCCATCAATTTCTGTTAGTCCAGAAGACCTAGAGCTTTTATATATGGCATGAAGCATTGGCACGTACTTTCATTTTGTTTGTTTGAATGGGGTTAAATGTCGCTATTAACAATTTTTCAGGCATATCTCGACGGCTGCAGCACCTAACGAAAATGGATTCAGGGTGTATTTTGCACCAGTACCTCCATTGCATCCTTTCCTAGCCTCCATCTGCTATCCCTTTTCGGTTTACGATTATCATCTCATTGGTGAGAGACCAATAAGGATATGTACCGCCGCCGGGGATCGAACCACTGACATCCCATGATTGAAGATTGCTACTTTGATGAGCTACCAACCGAGCTATGACGGCACGAACTTTCATTAAAAGTGCCAAAACCGTGGTCATGTGTCAGACATGAGCATTTTTTGACGGTTGACCTCGGGTATCCTTTCCGACGTTAGTCTCTCACTAATGGGTGGATAATCGAAAACTTAAAGCGGATAGCACTTGGAGGCTAGGAAAGGATGTAGTACTGGTGTGAGAAATATCAGGAATCCGTGGTAGGTGCTCCAGCTGACCCGATATGACTAAAATACTTTTAAAAGTAGCGTTAAACCTCATTCAATCGGATAGAGTTACTGTTAAAATCCTTTTCTGGGCGAGTTAACGGTACTTCCAGTGGTCGTGAACTTGTATAGAAAGTGTTTGTTTGTGGTCAAATACTGGGGATCAAAATGTCTGAGGACCGTAAGATTGACCAATCGCTGGCCCGACCCACTTGCTTCTGTAGCCCTGCTTTAATTTTGATCGGCATTATTAGCTCGACTATTCGAAGAAGAGGGGGTTATTCCAGTCACCCGGGCGTCGACGTAATGATGTGGTCAAACCTTACGTACAATTTTCGTATCTCAGTTTCTACTAATGGTATTTCTCTGAAACATGTTTAAATAGATATATATTAACCCTTTCCTATTTAATCCTTGGTTTTTACGTCCCTATCTTTTTATACTTGAGAAATCATTGTGGAAAATAGAAGAAATTGTATGAAACAAGCAATTCATTCTTTTCCACAATATTTTTACCCTTATGAATGATTATCTTCACATTGAATCAACTTTACCCAATTACAACACAATCCCGCATTTTTACGCTCAGAAGAAATATAGCTTTTGATAATATTGTGATAAAAGACGAAATTACTTGAAACAAGGATTTTTTTTCTTTTCGCACACATTTTCTACCGCACATGGCTCTTATTTTTCCAATTTAAACCAACTTTGTTTTGTCGTCTGAATTGTATTTCAATTTTGACCAGTCTAAAATTTTGTCGCATCGGAATGGGTTAAATTTTCGACATCGAAACCTTTGAACAGGTCTAATATTTTTTAACCCTTTCCTGTTTTTGGAAAATTTAGACTGGTCCAAATTGAGAGAGGATGCAGAAGGAAACGAAAATCGGATGCAATTTGAAATGAAACCATCCTATGTGATAGAAAATATTGTGGGAAAAGGAGAAATTGCTTGTTACAAGCAATTTCTTCTTTTTCCACAATGTTTTCTCAAATATAAAATAACAGGAACTTAAAATCCCGTGTTTGTACAGGAAAGGGTTAAATAAAGTAGATGGTTAAGTTTCATCGATAACAGATTAACCTTATCAAAGTGGATGAATGGAAAGATAGAGATGTACTGCAAACGAGTCTGAAAGAGAGGGAAAAGTATGAAATCAAATTTGGATTTGTAACCTCTTTATACCATTTTCTGAAAGTTAATATGGTTGCTCATCTCTTTGGTCTGTTTGTTTCTTTGAATGCGTTTAAACGACACTTTTAACATTGTTTCGGTAATATCGCGACAGCTGGAGCACTTAATCATGGATTCCAGGTATTTCTCACCCCAGTAGGCCCTACTACCAATACATCCTTTCCGAGCCTCCAGCTGCTCATCCCTTTGAGGACTAAGATTATCCACCCATTTGTTGAAGACTAATGTCAGAAAGGATATTTGCCGCGAACTTATCTCATTGGACTTTTGACCCATTCCCAGTGACGCTTTTTGACGCTTCCCTAGAAAAAACGGTTGGGAAAAATATTGTGTAAAATGAAGAAATTATTTGCAACAAGCATTTCTTCATTTTCACAATGTTTTCTACCCAGAAATTTGAAAAAAGGAATGCCGAGGTACTATTCTGGAGGACCAACCTTATGCGAAGAGATGAGTGCTGGTCGGCATGGGTAATAAAGGGGAAGAATGTTGTGTGAACATGAGAATTATCTCATATAAGATAATTATCAGGCACGGCCAAATAAATAGGACGAAATAATTATCTCCCTATCGTTTCGTCACGACGGATTATTGAGGGTGAAAAAAAGGGTGAAAAATTGTTGTGCGTAAATGGATAGGTATACTTCTCTATACCTGGCCTATTTAAAACCCATTCCAACTCAATCAATCCTTTTTACGCTCCTCAATAAAATGTGTCTAGAATACATTGTGGAAAATGAAGAAATTGCTTTGAACAAGCTATTTGTTCATTATCCACAATGATTTTTACCCTGTTAGGCAAAGCTTTTTAAGATTGTCGTATGCAGCTTCTTTCAATTTGGACTAGTCTAAAACTTTATTGAGTGGGAATGAGTTGAAATATTGTTTTCGTGACCTTAAGATTTTATACGACGGAAAGCATTTTCGCGAGAAGAAATTAATTGTAAAAATATTTTTTTTTTAAAACAATGCTTATCATAATTAATATCTAAAATATTATAATTAGATCTACCTACGGCCCTGGAACGAAATAAAAACGTTGAATAGTTGATATTACGCGAGTGATATCCAATAGTGTAATAAATATGCAAAGAAGTTGTAGTCTTGGTACCGCCTTTCGTTACCGCTAAATTGACGTCATTTTACAAACGATATTATATGTTTCGCGGAATATCATTTATCTACCAATTCTTTTAATTTCTAATCAAATCATACATTCAGACCGAAAGTGATTTAGAACTTCGACATTGGCCGACATTTATTTGATATATATTTGTTGGTTCGGCAACTTAAACGTCGTGACCGTAGTTTATTCAAGCGATACGTCGTTTAGGTCGCAAACCAACTATTTTACTTTTTTTTCATGCTATTGACTATACATTTTACAAAATGACGCCTTCAATGTCTAAGTGGGATGTTATACGACCTGTTGCAAATCGGGTGGATAAAACATAGATTGACCAATCAAATCATTCATTTTGACTGGAAGAGACCTCCGAAGATTTATGTCAAGTATTTATTATGGCTTGAAGACCTAACCAGATCCTTTCCAAGCTTTGATCGCGAAATTTAGGTTCCTAACCTTATATTTCATATCCCGACCACACATTTTTAGCTAGCAAAGCGTCAGCTTTGATAGCTAAAGATAACATACAAAAATTGAGGTCGTCTTAGAGTTCAACGAGTGCAAACTACCACTGGAAGCTTAAACATTAAATTCATTAAATGCCTACGCTTAGAAAAAGTAGTTCTTATGTATTTCAGAAATTTTGTAAATCCTGCCTTCAAGTTCATCTACGGGGTATTTCGCTCATCGTGTTAAAAGTGACTCTGATCAGTCCTCAAAGAAGTTGAAGACGACAATTTCAAATTGTTGAAAATTTTAAAATATTTATCTCTTTAGGTAGAAAACAATGTGGAAAATGAACAAGCAATTTCTTCATTTTTCACATTGTTTTCCACAACTATTTTTGAGAGGCGTAAAAAGGAGGGTTTATGTTGGAATGGGTTAACTCCTTGGTTACTTTAATCTCGTTTCTTTATCACGATAACGTTTGACAAAGAAGATTATTGAACAAAACAATGTTTTGCTAGCTGACAGTACTTTCAGTACTTTGATTAATAAGATGATGTGTAGGCCGAAAATATTGGATTGCTCCACTTTTTTTGTTTTTGGTGGTTAACTGAAGTCGGCCTGTCCGTTCGTCCGTCCGGCTGTGTATAAAAATTCAAGTAATTCTTTGTTGCGAACTCTGACAATTTTGTTTCAAAAGTAACCAAACTTTATACGTACATTGATTACATATCTAAGTTTTGAAACGTGATTTTTTTTAAGTCTCAACTCCGCCTAGCGGTTGCAGAAGACAATTTTTGGTTGATGAATGTGTAAAAGTCTTGCCTTTCTGGGTAGAAACACTGTTGACAGTGAAGAAATACCTCGTAATAATTGCTTCATTTTCCACAATGTATTCTAAAGTTTTTGGGATTATCTAGGAATGGGTTAAGTCGTCAACCAAACAAAATGCTTGATTAGATATTGGAGGTCAACTTTCACTACCGGTTTTATGAATGATTTGATCGGTAGATAAAGTTTTGATTGTCAGCTGCAATCCATTAATTCAGGTTAAGAATGTCATGTCCGTTCTCTTATTTGTAATAGGAGGATAGAACGATAAGTGAATCGAAATTCCGAGTCTTGACGGAGTTCTGACGGATTTCCCGTATTGGGTTAAGTTCCTTCAGCCATCACCAGATGACAGAATCGTACACTGGTCCAAATTGAAAGAAGTTTCAGACGCCAAGTTTTAGTTGATGGAATTTTAAAAAATCTTTGTCTTTTGAGATAGAAAACATTTTCAATATTGAAGAAATTGTTATAAGCAATTTCTTCATTTTTCACAATGTTTTTCATAGTTTTCTTTTGAGGAGCGTTGTGTTGGAATGGGTTAAGTCCTTTCCAAAACTCGCTTTTTACGAACTAAGGAGTTATATCAAAGAAAATATTGTAAAAAGATAAATGATTTTAAGAATTTCCATCTTTTCTGAAAATGTTTTCTACTCTACGTGCCACCTATTTCAATTTAATTGCAATTTTAAATGTCGCCTACAAATTCTTTCAATTTGGACTAGCCCCAAATTTTGTCATCTGGTATAGTTGGTTAAATGACTTACTGAATAGTGAACTTCACTATCGATAAGAAATATTGGATAACCGTATTTGGGACACACAGTGAAATAAGGTAAGTAGAATGGCTTAGTTTTAACTTAAATTTCTAATATTCATTTATTAACCCATTACCAGGCGGCAAACTTTTAGACTGGTCCAAATTGAAAGGAGTTGCAGACTATAATTGATGTGTAGGAATTTTTTTTAATATTTTTCAACTGTCTGTATATTGTGGAATTGTTACAAGCAATTTCTTCTTTTACCAAATGTTTTTTTCCCATTTTTTTCTTCAGGGGCGCCAAAAAAAAAGTCACTGTGTTGGAATTGGTTAACTGGAAATACCTTCATGAGCCATTTTCGTCTGTCTTACTGTCTGTATCTAATTTTCTTTCTGCAAACCACCCTCTTTCATCCTATCTCTCCTCTCCAAATCTGTCTGTATGAAACATTCCGTTTCCCCCTCCCCTACTCCCCTCCCCTCTCAGTCCGCCCCTCTCCCCTCTCTCTGCATGCCCGTCTCTCTTTTCTTCCAATCTATCTATTTTTCTCTCTATCCATATCTGACTTCGTGTACCGTCTATCTATCTGCTTCTCCCTCCGTTACTATCTTGCAATGTCGGCCTCGCTTTTTTGCCTTTCTGTCTCTTATCCGTCCTTCCGTCTGACTCTCTGTGTCTGTCTTTAAATTTCTAAGAACATCTTCAAGGATTCCTTCATATCAATTTTCGTATTGTTATTAGAAGGATCCGTTAGCTTTGTGTATTTAAGTATTTTCTGACCGCATATCTATGAATGTTTAATATTATAAGAAGTATTTACGACATTGAGGGTTATTTATCGTTTAAATTGCGGTAAGAAAATAAAAAATAAAAAAATCCTCTTGGTATGAAGCCGCTGGTCGGAGTCATACAAAAGTGTGATTAGGTTTTTAACTTCATGTTTCAATGAAAATAAACAAACAAATAACAGCAATAACAATAATAACAACACTTCTTTTCACTAGTTAACAGTTAATTTTTCCCCCAAACAATTCATCTTTTTAACACCCTGTATAATGCTTGTGAAAAAAAAGTTGAAAAAAGTAGAAATTACTTCTTTTAACACATTAACAGACGACACAATTTTGGACTGGTTCAAATTGAAAGAAGCTGCAGACGACAATTTCATCTTTATGAAATTTAAGACTTTTTCGAATTTTTGGATAGAAAGCATTGAGTAAAATGAAGGAATTGCTTGTTTCAAGCAATTTATTCATATTACTCAATGTTTTCCGAAGTGATTTCTCGAGGGACGTCAAAAAGCGTCATTTTGTGGGATTGGTTATGCTCTTTCTTCATTATCCACAATGTTTCATACAGAAAAAGAAAAAGATTTAAGAGTTTCATCCTGCCCCAATTTTTTAACGGCGTTATTTTGCAAACCGTATGGCCAGTAGCATGTTACAAATTAGTAGATTGGTTGGTTGGAGACCTAAAGGTCGTAACTACAGCTTGAATAACAAAAACGATTCATAAAATTGGTGATCAATGTTGGAGTTCAAACTGAGCTTCCAGTCTGAACGAAGTATTTCATTGGTTGACTCATTATTTGATTGAAAGGTGCGATATGTCAATTACCACATATCTTTGACAGCTGAATAAATCCTCGTATCTATAGTTCAAGCTGTTGTTATAAATTTTTTGCTTTCAACTTTCGATGTTCAATTTTACGTGCAGAGATGATTTTGAAGTACCTTCGTTTCAGGAATATGGCTCTAGGATTACCTACATTCCTTCTTCTCGTTCTTATGGGGGACTGGATAAGCGATGCACCTAGTTTTCCGGACGAAGATAAACAACTACTACAGGCTGGGTTAACGGATATCAAACAAGAGACAATTGATGCTCCGGTTGTGTTGGAGAGTGGAAAAGTTCAAGAGTGGTTGAATGGTCAGTAAGAATCTTGTAGATTATTGATGAGCGTGAACTATCAACTTCATGTTAACCCATTACCAGATAACATTCTTTCAGAATGGTCCAATTAAAAAAAGCTGCAGATGACAAAATTTAGTTGATGGAATTTTCGAAATATTTGTTTCTTTGGTTAGAAAACATTTTGGACAATGAAGAAATTGGGTGCGTTCAGGGTTCTACCATCGGTGCCTATTGGTATCCATTGGTACCGTTGGTAGCCATCAGTAACCGTCGGTAGCCCTCGGTATACCGATGGAAATTTTGTTGGTAGCCAATTCTCCCGCGAGTAGACAAGTCGGGTAGCTTCGGTAGCCTCGTTTTGAGTAAATAAAAGATGGCGTAAAACAATCAAAGTACGGCGATTCTTAATCCACTAAGGCTACCAGTAAGCAAAGACAGAACTTACAAAGTTCTTGTGAAACAAGAGGAAATTCCCTTTATTGCGTCTAATAAGTAGAGCGACATTTTTATAAAAATATACACCACAGAACTTTTTGAAGCATAATCATAGCAGGAATCACCTGCCTCACTCTTGGCGGTTGGTTATCCACCATGTTTGTTTACCGATTGGTACCAATTTTCGTTGGTTACCGATGGTAGAACCCTGAATGCACCCATTGCTTTCCAAGGCCTTCTATCTTAAGGGACGTCAAAATGCTCAATGGTTTGGGAAAGAGTTTAACCCTTATTGGTTTAATTTGTAAATTAAGGGCCAAATGGGATAGAAAACATTGTGAGAAAAGAAGAAATTGTTTGTTATAAGCAATTTCTTCTATCACGATGTTTTCAATAATTATATTTCTTCTGTGCGTAAGTATGTGGGATTGTGTGGTAAAGGCTCAAGTGCGATTAATCAGTGAAAACATTAATATTATATAATATTATCAAAGATATTTCGTTGGTATAGAGACATTTCGTTGGTATAGTCTACAAAAAAAAAAAAAAAAAAAAAAAAAATACCGGATCACTCTCAACGCTCATTGAGCTCCCGCAGGAAGTACCACTAGATATTAAGTCTGCGACTAAACGTCGTATCTACAGCTTGAATAAGTTCAGAAGTTCACTTCCGGTGAATATTTTGAACGATCGATTGATTATTTAATTGACAACCCGATCCCAAGTTTCGTAACTAAGGCTTATTTCAGCAGTTATATCAAGGTTTAGAAAAGAGACGAAATACAACACAGGTTAATAATCATAATGACTTAGAAGACGAATATCATTTCATTTTACTATGCCAAAGTTTCAAATATATACCAAAAAATATATCAATGGTTAAATACTATTACAAAAGCCCTACAGCATTTAATTTTTACGAATTATTGTGTTCAAAGAATAGAAAAGAAATTTTAAATATATGTAAACTTATTAAAGAATCCCTATTCAAAAGAAATACGCTACCTAACGCATTACAAACTTATTGAATGGTCATCCTCTACAGAAATTCAGATTGATAATTTTATGAGTAATTTAGACTTTTGGACCCATGTTTACCCTTCTCTGTTTTACAAAATTTTAGACTTGTCCAATTTGAATAATGTGACATACGATAATATAGAGTTAGCTTTGTTTAAAATTCCACTATTCCTTATGGTAGAAAATATTTTGGGAAAAGAAGAAATTGCTTGTAACAAGCAATTTCTTCTTTTTCCACAATCTTTTTTCAAGTGTAAAATCATTGGGACTTCAGAAATCAGGGATTGTACGAGAAAGGGTTGATTAAGAGATGAAGAGTATATTTTTTGTTTTCATGGAGGTATGAACCGAAAAAACTAATCACACTTTATGAATACGCGAATTAATAGCATCGAGCGAAAAAAACAAAAGCTTTACAAATTTTGATACCCTTTTGTATGGGACTATTTTGTGCGGAAGCATACAAATTAGCTTCGTGCTCAAAAATTGGTTCATGGAGTTATGAATAATTCTTTTCGACCAATCAGAATGCTCGTTTTTGATAGACGAAACTAAAAATTAAATTATTACGCGATGAATGCAGTCTAGCCAGGGAAGCGATTCTTTTCACAAGAAAGCCCCCTTTGTTTGACCAAACTATATTTTTTTGTCTCTAGGTAATTTTATACGCCATGCATGTGGGGTGTTTGGAAATACTGATCAAATGAGTGAGGACCCTTTGAACTACATAAGCCATTTGTTTGATTGCATTGAGATGGGATCAAAATTCAAAATCGAAAAAGGAGCTGTTACTTTCACAAACAGGTAAATGCTGAATAATTGTTGATTGATTGAATGATTGAATGGGGTTTAACGCAAATTTAAAAAGTATTTCAGTCATATCGCGGAGGCTGGAGCACCTAACCGTGGATTTCTTGTACTTCTCACACCAGTACTACCACTACACCCCTTTCCGAGCCTCCAGCTGTTCATTCCACTTCGGTTCACAATTATCCACCTATTTGTGTAAGATAAATGTCGGAAAGGATATTCGCAGCTGCCATGGATCGAACTCAGGACTTTGTGACTAGGAGTCCTACAAGCTACCACAGCGCTATGGCCGCGGCCTGGTAAATGCTGGAAGTTCTAACACAGATTGGACAGAGTTTGTCATTCCTTTTTTAATGGAGTTCGAATATAGGACGATTGTTTATATGCCTTTTTAAGCCGAGACATGTGATTTTCTATGTTAATAATGAAGGTTTTCCTGCTTAGTAGATTACATTTATGACGTCTTCCTCATGTTATTAACCAAAAACCAGACGACAAATTTCAAGACTTGTCCAAACTCAAAGGGATAGAAAGCGACCCGTTTTTATAATCTTGGCCTATATATAACTTGTCGTTAAACTAACAAACTCTCGGACGTCCGATATCTCCTATTATTTTTTGTTTCTTCTTCAGATGGAATGATGCTAATACTCACGATTTCTTCTTAAGATGGTATGAAACAAATGCTATCGATTTCTTCTTCATATGGTATGATACTTATGCGAACAATTTCTTCTTCAGATGGTATGACACATACTTAAGCTATCGATTTCTTCTTCAGATGGTATGCTCAAATGCCGGCGATTTCTTCTTCAGATGGTATAATACTAATACTAACGATTTCTTCTTCAGATGGTTTGATGCTAATTCTCGGGATTTCTTCTTCAGATGGTATGATACTTATGCGAACGATTTCTTCTTCAGATGGTATGACATATACTTATGCTATCATTTTCTTCTTCAGATTGTATGGTACAAATGCCAGCGAGTTCTTCTTCAAATGGTTTGGTACTATTACTAACGATTTCTTCTTTAGATGGTATGATACTAATAATAACGATTTCTTCTTCAGATGGAATGATGCTAATGCTCCAAATTTCTTCTTCAGATGGTATGATACTTATGCTTACGATTTCTTCTTCAGATGGTATGATACGAATGCTTACGATTTCTTCTTCAGATGGTATGAAATAAATGCTATCGATTTCTCCTTCAAATGATATAAAACTAATGCTAACAATTTCTTCTTCAGATGGTATGATACTTATGCGAACGATTTCTTCTTCAGATTGTATGACATATACCTATGCTAACAATTTCTTCTTCAGATTGTATGGTTCAAATGCCAGCGAGTTCTTCTTCAAATGGTATGGTACTAATACTAACGATTTCTTCTTCAGATGTTATGATACTAATGCTTACGATTTCTTCTTCAGATGGTTTGATACTTATGCTTACGATTTCTTCTTCAGATGTTATGATACTAATGCTAACGATTTCTTCTTCAGATGTTATGATACTAATGCTTACGATTTCTTCTTCAGATGGTATGATACTAATGCTTACGATTTCTTCTTCAGATGGTATGATACTAATGCTTACGATTTCTTCTTCAGATGGTTTGATAATTATGCTTACGATTTCTTCTTCAGATGGTTTGATACTAATGCTTACGATTTCTTCTTCAGATGGTTTGATACTTATGCTTACGATTTCTTCTTCAGATGGTTTGATACTAATGCTTACGATTTCTTCTTCAGATGGTTTGATACTTATGCTTACGATTTCTTCTTCAGATGTTATGATACTAATGCTTACGATTTCTTCTTCAGATGGTATGATACTAATGCTTACGATTTCTTAATCAGATGGTATGGTACGAATGCTAACGATTTCTCCTTCAGATGGTATGAAATAAATGCTATCGATATCTCCTTCAAATGATATAATTCTTATGCTAACAATTTCTTATTCAGATGGTATGATACGAATGTTAACGATTTCTTCATTATGTATGGGAGAGACATGGATAAATCTAGCGTCTTTATTGAACCAGGGGCATTCTCAGAAATCGTGAGTAAATAAAATCAGTTAACCTCCCTACTCAATCGAAACTCCTCGTTTAATTCTACGAATCAAACCTTGGATGTACATCATGGGCTTATTTTAAAAATCCACGTGGCAAACTGCCAAAATGGCGCTTTCCGTTATGCAAAGCAACTGCGGTAAATTGAATCTCATAAAAAAGAAATCTGTTTCGTCTTTATGGAAACTTGATATCAGAGCAAAACAGGGCGAATCATCGAACAACAAATGGAAATTTAGGCTTTTCAGCAATTTTGAGACTTCCGAACCATCCGGGTTTCCGAGATTAAATACTACGTTTTCATACACTGTTCCCGGCAAACAAAATGCACCATTTTGTTACATAATTTTCCGCCTAATATACATCCGATGTCTGTTCCCAAAGTTTACGGGAATGGCCGAGTCCATACTATTGTAGCAATCTCCAAGCAGAGTTGTCGTTCGTTATTCTGACCGCCGTTCGTTATTCTCACCTTACATCTCTGCAATTGGCTAAATGTTGTGTGTTTTTTTTTTGTATTTCGAGAGATAAAACGTTCGGGGCATAATAAATATAATTCAATATCCGTTATATGCCCATTCAAACTTAATAATTTACTAGTACCTTTAAACCACCGAACTACTTTTGTTATAAAATCGTTTGAATTGCTAACGTAAAAACCTCTCATAGTCATGCGCAAGATTAAACACTAATCAGTCATGTGATGAAATGATGACGTATTTGCGGACTATTTACTGGGCTATTGTAGATGTAATCGGATCTCCTCGATCAATTGCAAATTAGAGTTTAGAATAGGTTAACCCATTCCAACACAGTGGAATTTTAGACTGGTCCAAATTGAAAGAAGCTGCAGACGACAATTTCAAGTTGATAGAATTTTGAATTTTTTCGTCATTTTGGGTAGAAAACATTGTGGATAATGAAGAAATTGCTTGATACAAGCAATTTCTTCATTTTCCACAATGTTTTCTAAAGCTTTTTCTTAAAGGGCGTAAAAAGGAGGGCTTGTGTGGGAATGGGTTAAATGTTAAATGACGTCATTTTGGTGGCTACTATACCGGCTTTCGTTAAATTGGCAGGAACGTTCGTCCCAGTCGAAAAAGTTGGTATTATGTTGGATGGTGATCTAAAATACATACCTACAGCTTTTTTTCACGCTTCAGTTATGGTAGCCACCAACGATTATTCTCCGCGGCTCCAGATGAAAAAATTACGGTTCGACATGAAACAATAATTGAAGGATTAATGGCCCCGCACACTGGTCTCAGTCATGAAAGTTCGACTGAGGTATAATGTAGAGTCCGGGGGCATAAAACAAAAGGTTACAAGTTGGTACGTGACCTAAACGTCCTAGCTACAGCTTGAATGATCAGTAGCAAAGAAGTTTAATCCATTCCCTCACAATCCAAACCAAATTTTGATCCATAAAAAATGTTGGCATGGCAAGGCGAAGCTAATCAGATTCAGTAAAAATCACGAAAAAAAAAATATATATATATATACTAAAATTTTGTAGTCCTACACCACTAGGCCAATTAGGAACAACCATGGCAAAAATGTTTTTTGGGTGAACTTTTTCAAAATGTTTTTTTGTAAAATCTGATTCATAAAAACAAGTCGGCTTGGCAGGGTGAGGCTTATCAGACTTTAGAAAAATAACAGAATTATTATCTAAACTTATTCTCATACTAAACCATTAGCCAATTAGGAATGGACTTGGCAGGGTTTGGATTTATTTTCCTGCGAAATCTTCAAACAATCCTACCAAACTATTAGGTTAATTCGAACCAAAGTTAGCAAAAATGTTTCTTTGGCGACCCTTTCACAGAACTTGAAAAATTGAAATGCCAATAATTATCGGCGAAGAAAGGTTTGGCTTTATTTCTCTTGGAAATGCTAAAAAGTCACTTTTTCTGGACCCATTTCAACTAAAAGTTTTGGTTATAATCCTTAATAGACACTTGTAAAACCTTTTCATTGATTATGACTTATCTTAAATAATAGGTGAACAGGGCACTTATTCACTTTAAATTAAAAAATAGGCCGTCAATTAAAAAATCAGGTACTCGATCCAGGATCATTCTGACCCTCTAGTTTATTTTTGAGTAGCAAAGCGATAGCTTTGATAGCTTAAGTTAACAGACAATATTTTGAGGTCTTTTCAGAGTTCAACGAGTGCTAAACACGGGAGGCCTAACCACTTAATCCATTGAATACCTACGCCATAAAAAGTAGTTTTATACACTTCAGAAATATTGAAAACTCTACTTCAAGTTAATGTCTTAGGTATTTTGGCTCACTGGAGCATATTTTGTTAGAAATAAGTCTGATCAGAGTCTTCACTTTACGCACTGCTTTGTATAGCCATATAAATTAACTTTATTGAAATTGCAGAGAACTCCTTCAAAAGTATACTATTTAACCAAATCCCACCCAATCCCGCTTTTTAAGCATCTCAAGAAAAAAGCCTTGAAACACATTGTGGACAATGAAGAAATTGCTTGTAACAAAGTTTTCTACCCTACCATGCAAAGATTTTCTAGATTCCACATACTTGAAATTGTCGTGTGGAACTTCTTTCAATTTGAACCAGTCTGAGATTTTGTCACGTTGTTATGGGTTAAATCCTGGGTTACTTAAACCTCGTTTACTTTGTTACCAAAATAGCCTTTGACAAAGAAGATTACTTAACAATCTTCTTTGCTAGTTTACAATACTTTCAGAACTTTGATAGCATTAAATAGTTTATTGAAATTAGCAAGGTAGGAGCACCCATAAAGCGTAAGAAGTTCATGGTGTTCGGGTCCGAGTACTTAGCATGTCACTTGTCAGGTGGGTATTATCATTTGACCCATTACCAGCCGGCTGAATTTTAGACTTGTCCAAATTGAAAGAAGTCGCAGACGACAATTTAAAGTTGATGTAATTTTGGATTTTTCAACTTTCTGGGTAGAAACATTGTGAATAATGAAGAAATTGCTTGTACCAAGCAATTTCTTCATTTTCCATAATGTTTTCTAAAGCTTTTTTTTCCTTTGGGGCGTCGAAAAGCGTCACTCAATGGGAATGAGTTGAAGCCTACAGCTTAGTACTGTTAAAACCTTGAAGAAATGGACTTCTCCGTGGAAGGTTCTCCGAAACGGCGTAAAAACTTATCAAAGGACTAAAAGTACTGAGAAGTTGGAATGCGCTGAAAGGGTAATAACTGTGGAATTCGGTTCGTTTACTATTTTCCGAGTAAGCCTCCCTCCTTTAAACTTAAACCAGCATTCCCATTCCTGTACATTTGTGCATGAATGACGCACAAAAACATAAATCCACATACAGAAATCAAAAACTAGCATTGTCTTAACCCATTCCCAGACAAGGACGCTTTTAAATGACCCTCATTATGAAATCTCTGGAAAACAATGTGGAAAATGAAGAAATTGCTTGTTACAAGCAATTTCTTCATTATCCACACTTTTTTTCTGTCCAAAAAGACCAGGATTTTAAAGATTTCATCAACTTACAGTTGTTGTCTGCTACTTCTTTGAATTTGGACTGGTCTAAAATTTTATCATGTTGGAATGGGTTATAAGCTCGTGTCACGCAAAGCAAAATTAGAATTTTCAAGCATAACTTTTTCCTTTTGATCAACTGTAATGCATGATCTCCTTTTAGAATCTTGAAAACAGAGAATAACAGCTTCTACAGTAAGAAATCAATGACCTCGATGATTATTTGGCCCTCAACTCGGCAAATTCTGTACGATCATACTAAACTCACGTAGATTTTCACTTCAAGCTTATGAATAAACGTGGAAATTTGAGAAAATGGGCGGAAAGTTGTTTCAGGGTGATCGATTTGAAATAACGGTTTAGACTTAGGAAAAATGAATTTTTAAAGCGTTGTGAGTAAAATTCAAAAGAAAAAAAGACATGAACGTTATTGTAACGTTATTGTTTGCACATGGTAGTTTTGCCCTTTTCCAAAAATTCCTATGATATGATGAAGATAGTTTCAAATTATCTTCGGCGCCCTGTAGTCGCGCGATTTCCTTATTCGTTATTCGGCTTTAGAACCGAAAAAATCTTACGAAAAAGGACCAAGCTGTTTTATTATTGATTTAAACTTATAGATAACGACATAATTAAGCGTAATTATTTAGTAATAATTGCAATACTTTAAAATAGAGCATTTTCATTGGCCCAAATCGTATCACGTGATCAAATCAATTACACTTTATACCTCGATAAAAGGCAGAACTATTTTCGACAAAATAGAAACAAACAAGGTCAGGGATTTCCGATATTGGGAATTCACTTCCAAGAAATACCAAACTTGTTTTGTTACTATTTATAGTCATCACCTTTTGAATTTCGATTTCCTCGAATTCCTTTATACTTCCATGGATTTTCAATAAATAGATAAACAAATAGTGTCCTTTTAACAATTATAATGTTCGTTTTAAACATGAAGATTTCGAAAAACTCACCTTTATTAGCTGTAAATCCGAGATGTCGAATCGGCTTCGCCACATCAGCATGCATCGTGTCGATGTGGTAGGTTTATATTTCTTGTCTATTACAAATATCTATTCATAATTCTAATTGTTATCGACCCAGATATCATAATTTACAGAGTTTAAAGTTATTATTTCCTCATAATAATTCCAAATAAATCCAACGAACGTTCGAATTTCCATTTCAAAAAACCCAAGCGACGAAATAAAATGTCCGCCGTTACAACGACTCGAGCGATAAACTGTGTCAATGTATCCATACGCCTGTCAAAGAAAAGTAACTCCGCCCGCAGTTCGTTTATTTGTTTTTATTTTCATCTCTCTATCCGTTTCGGATTTGAAAATAGACGTATTGCAATTATATGGGCCGAGTGTATTTTTTCACTGCGTTTAATTGAGTATAAAGTGCAATTGCCTTAGCACATGGCTTAAACATAACGCCCTACGGGCGTTATTTGCCATGTGCTAAGGCAATTGCACTTTATACTCCAATAAACGCAGTGAAAAATACACTCATCCCTATAACTAAGTAGAAATTGGAAGTTGATATGTTTACATTCTAATTTTCAAAATCTTCTACTTTTGTTTTGCATCTATTTGATTTTTATCGAGTAAAAGCTGTAAACCCCACTCTAATCGTGTTTGATTGATGCCTACGATCCCCCTTAATCGCTCTAGAATGTTTTAAAGCAGTGGGCGGCGTGATTATTGTAAAAATGCATTTGCGACCTGAGCCATATTTATAAACATTGCCTATCTATGGTCACATGACTACCCCATTTCACTTGAGATCACGTGATTACCAAACACGGGGGGGGGGGGGGGGCGAATCACAAAAAATAAATTACTGGGCTGATTATTATCTTATTTTTCAATAATTTAAAGCAAACTAAAGCATGTTTAGAAGTCTTTAAACGAAACTTCATATCATCCTTTACATGTGTCATACTATTGTCTTCGGCTACAACTAACTGATTGTCCGTGGCAAGTTGAGATGAGAAGTAACCCGAGGTGTATTCATATCTAAGAGATCACGTGATATGTGTTATCAAGAAACCCGAAATGAAATTGTCTTGTGTCCATTTTGCGGTTTTGTGAAATCTAAGTTTGAATTTCTCCGCATTCCAACTTAAAAACACACCCCTCCATCATTTATCTAACAGAACATCACCCAACACGCCAAGTTTTCAAAGATGTTCGCAGAGTCTGACAAAATAAACGAAGTTCCCCACGTGAGCTGGTGGCAAATTGGAAACGAGGCTATAGCGATGACAGAGACCCCTATCGGGGTGATTATTGACCCCGACAGTGTTCAGCAGAGAGGTAGCGTTAAATACACAGACGATAATTTGGGTTTCGGATATAAGCAAGGGGTAATTTTGACCAATAACCCAGCCCATGAACATACGGAGAAAGACGGTACCCTGTGGAGCACAGTAAATGTTGCCGAGTTCACTTCCAGAACGACCTTGAAGCAGTGGTAGTTATGCCTTTTGTTTTATATCCCTTGACCAATCAGGAATTTATAACTATTCACTAAAATATCTCTCACTATATTAGATATTAACTGGGTAGTGCAGCTGCCATTTTTTGATGGAACGGATCTTTTAGACAAGCATCTCTTGTTCCTTATTCCAGCGAGTCAAACATCTCCCATGACGGAACCATTGATGCTTGTCAAAATATCCGTTCCCTTAAAAAGTGGCAGCTGCACTACCTTGTTAATATTTATTATGGAGAGAGATATTTTTTGTAAGTTGCTTTAAATTCCTGAATCCAAGTGCCTATGCCCTTGACAATGAATTATGTATACTAACGTCGATGAATATCACAGTCAATGTCGGAGGTCAATGAACTTGGTCAGCGATCCGTCAATTCAAACCAAAGTTTATTTTCGAAACTTTTTTAGGACTGAATTGACCAATCGTATCTGTCAATCAAGAAATCAATCGACCATTTGAATCATTCATTCAGTCCGGAATTGAGCTTTGAACTCCAACATTGGCCGCCATCTGTGTCAAGCATTTTTGTTGGTTTGACGACCTAAACGTGGTAACTACAGCCTATTCAAGCTGTAGTTACGACGTTTATGTCGCCAACCGACTTTTTTACTTAATGATTATAATACTGGCTATAAATTTTGCCCCGAAAAACTAATCGGAACGGCCTATCGGAGTCTTAGAACTATGTAGTTTGAACATCTTTAGGCTTCTAGGCAGCTTTTCAAGATGTAAGAGTGGAAAGGGGTGGGGCTAGCTTGGGATTTGGTTGATTGATTGATTGAATGGGGTTTAACGCCGCTTTTAACAGTACTTCAGTCATATCGCGGCGGCTGGAGCACCTAACAATGGATTCCTGGTATTTCTCAAACCAGTACTACCACTACATCCTTTCCTAGCCTCAAGTTGCTATTCCACTTAGGTTTACGGTTATCCACCTATTAATGAGCAAATGTCGGAAGGAATATGTGCCGCCGCCGGGGATCGAACCCATGACATCCCTTGATTGAAGATTAGGAGTCTGACGTGCTAACGACTGGGCTATGACGGCTTTGGGAGATTTCTTAGAGAACATACAAGGTCCAAGGCAAAGTTCTATAAGAAAATGGAGGTACAAAACAACCGAAATAGCACTTTTTGCCTTCATGGACGGAATCTTTTCGAATTCAAATTCAGTCAATCTTTTGTGACCACGTCTATTAGGCGACCACTTCCATTTACCCTTCTCCACACAATGACGCTTTTTGACGCCCCCAAGAAAAATAATCGGGGAAACATTGTGCAAAATGAAGAAATTGCTTGAGACAAGCAATTTCTTCATTTTCCACAATGTTTTCTACCCAGATAGTTGAAAAAATCTAAAATCTTATAAGCTTTAAATTGTCGTCTGCACTTTCTTTGAATTTGGACTAGTTTGAAATTTGTCGTCTGGTAATCGGTTAAGCTACAATAATCGAAATCTCCAGTTAGAAAACGAAATCTTTTACGAAGTTAAAATCGTAACAAAATCCTATATTGTTGGAACTCACCAGAATCGTCTCACGGAGACGATTCTAATGAGTCCCAATATTGTAGAATTAAGCGATATTTGTGTAATAATTTCTTCAGCTATAGAAATAATCATTCATATTGATCAAAATAAAGTGTATTAAACGACCATTCTTTTAAGCAACCACTTTTTAGTCCTCCCTTTAGTCGTTTCTTAACACAAGATTACCTATCAAGATCAAGTATATGATTATGTTTTGTTCCCCTGGGTGCTTGAGCGCCAATTTACGAAATCAAGATTTATCAAATATCTTACAATTTCTTTTTATAAAAAGATCAAAATTTGAAAATTGTTATTAATATCTTTTTCTCGTTATTTGGTGTATTAAAGACGTTGTTTCGAATTATTTTTTAAACATCTTTGATCCCACCCTCATACAAATATCAAAATAACTACCAAAGGTGAGGAGATATTTTTCTAATTCCAGGCAAGTGGTGTATAAGGTTGGAGCAGACAAGAATCGTCAGGTGGTCGGAAAATATCCATTCGCTGATGTCGACCTTACCAGATGTTCAAAACCAAACGCGCCGTATCCAGATATGAATGCCCGTTATGGATACCTACATTCCTTTTCCATGACAGAAAATTTTATAATACTACCAACAGCAGCGTACTTGTTTGACCCTTGTGCCTTTGGTAAGATCAACATTTGTCTTGCTAGCTATGCTTACTTGAATATCTTCTCCACGACAGAGAAATCTGCTTTTCAATGACAGAAAATTTTATAATTTTACCGACGGCCTCGTACTTGTTTGACCCTTGTGCCTTTGGTAAGATCAAAATTTGTCTTGCTAGCTTTGCTTACTTGAATATCTTCTCCGCGACAGAGAGAAGTTTGAGGATTGAAAAGGATTATCTACAATGTTTTCTACCCAATAGGACGAACAATCTGCTTCAAATTGTCGTCTGCAACTTCTTTCAATTTGGACGCGTCTAAATTTTTTTTTGTGCAAATGGGTTAATTATTTCAAGCAATTTCTTTATTATTCACATTGCTTTCTCTCCCCTCCCTCCAAAAAAAAAAAAAAAGACGAAAAGACAAACAAACAGAAAAACAAAAAACAAAAAACAACAACACCAGCTTGAATTTGTCGAATGAAACTTTTTTTCATTTAGCACAAGTCTAAAATCTTGTTCACTGTGTGGGAATGGGTTAACGCCAAGTCGAACTTTCTGTCGTAAGGCAGTGGACATGGTCAGCGAGCCGTCATTTATAATCGAAAAGCAAAAATTGACTTCTTGGGAACTTCGTAATGAAATTTAACCCTTTCCTGGTTAAACCCTGTTTTTTTACGTTCCTGTGATTTCATAATTGAGAAAACATTGTGAAAAAAGAAGAAATTGCTTGTAACAAGCAATTTCTTCTTTTTCCACAATATTTTCTACCCTACTGAATGGTTATTTTTCAAATAAAATCAACTGTAAATCTTCGTCTGCAAAACCTTTGGATTTAGACGGGTCTAAAATTTTGCAAAACAGGAAAGGGTTAAAATGGGATTTGATACATCAGAGGTCAATATTGAATGTATATATATGGGTAGACTGGTTCTTCTTGATTAGGAAAATCTTCCGCGCATAAGGCCGCATATATTTCGCACTTTCCAGCGGGTCCCCTTTTTGCTTAACGAGTCCTACATTTAACAAAACGCTAATATCTATAGATGGTGTAAAGGGAAATCTTTGATAATCACCTTCACAGAAACCACCAGCCAGAATTTACAAAATCGATCCCACGGTAACCCCAAGATGCACTGAAAATTGTGATCTGATGAAATACATGGCTTGTATGGGTGGAGACATTTTCCATATCGATGGTTCAGCGCGGAACAGTTGTAACTGCCTATATGTTTTATGCAGTTACACCTGTTTCGCGCTTAACCATCGATATTTGGTATAAGGCGAAATATACATGTATAAATCAAGGGATGTAAATGCTGCTCGAACAAGTGTAAAATTCTTGAAGGATTGCCCGCCTTTGACTTAAAAATTGTGTCGAATTTCTTTTCTACATTTATGTTAAAAACAAAAAGTCACCCAAGAAAACACAACTTGTGTTTTAAATGCACACACAGAGAACTTATTAGATGATTTTACAAGAAGTGGTTGAAATTTTGTTGGAACTATTTCAAAGATTTCAATGACTAGATTGAATTCCGGGGTGTGGTTAAGATAATTCGGATCATATTATATTTCTAAAAACATTATTTTCTAAATGAGTACGTTAAGGCCTGTCGAGCCTTGGTACAACTAGATGACTCGTGTTATTTAATCGTTATTTAACCCATTACCAGACGATCAATTTTTGGACTGGTCGAAATTGAAAGAAATTGCAGACAGCAATTTAAAACTTATGAAATTTTGGGATTTCTTTACTTGTGGCCTAGAAAACAGTGTAGATAATGATGAAATTATTTGTAACAAGCAATTTCTTCATTTTCAACAGTGTTTTCCAAAACTCTTTTCTGGGGGTCGTCTAAAAACTTCATGAGTAGGAAATAGTTAACGACCCCTTATTCAATATCCTCTTTTTATTTTCCAGTCGCAATCAGGCCAATGTTCTATTCTATAGATTTTTTTTCAAATTTGAATAAGTTAACGACCATTCCGTTAATATCCAACTTTTTTTCCAGCTCGCAATTAGGACAATGTACCATTCGTTAGAGCAATTTCAAATTTGAATGAGTTACCGACCATTCATTCAGTATTTGCCCTTTTTAGAGCTTACAATAAGGCCAAAGAACTCTTCTTTAGACGAGTTTGCAAATTTAATGAGATAACAACCATCCATTCAATATTCACTTTTTTCCAGCTCGCAATCAGGCAAATGAACCTTTCTATAGACGATTTATTAAATTTGAATGAGTTAACAACCATCCATTCCATATTCTCTTTTTTCCTGCTCGCAATCAGGCCAATATACCTTTCTTTAGACGATTTTTCAAATTTGAATTTGTTAACGACCATTCATTTTTCATCCTTTTTTTAATTTTCCAACTTGCAATCAAATGTTCCATTCGTAAGACGATTTTTCAAAATTGAATGCGTATAAGATAATTCATCCAATATTCTCTTTTATTCTGGAGCTCGAAATCAGGCCAATATACCATTCATTAGACCAATTTCAAATTTGAATGAGTTACCGACCATTCATTCAGTAATCCCCCTTTTTAGTGCTCAAAATAAGGCCAAATAACTCTTCTTAAGACGATTTATCAAATTTAGTGAGTTAACAACCATTAAATGAGTTACCGACCATTCATTCAGTTTTCCCCTTTTTTAGTGCTCTCAATCGGGCCATTTTATCTTCTTTATATGATTTTTCGAATTTGAACGAAATCAAGCCAATATACCTTTTTATAGACGATAAGTTAACGACCATTCATTTTTATCCCTTTTTTTTATTTTCCAGCTCGCAATCAGGGCAATGTTCCATTAGTTAGACGATTTTTCAAAATTGAACGAGTTAAAGACCATTCAGTCAAAATACTCTTTTATTCTCGAGCAAATGTACCTTTCTTTAGACGATTTTTCAAATTTGAATGAGTTATCGACCATTCATTCAGTATTCTCCCCTTTTAGTGCTCACAATCAGGGCAATGTTCTCTTCTTTAGACGAGTTTTCAAATTTGAAAGAGTTAACCACCATTCATTCAATAATCTTTTTTCCAGCCCGAATCATGCCAATGTATGATTCTTCAGACGATGTTTTAAAATTGAATGAGTTAACAACCATTCATTCATTTTTCTCTTTTTACTCTCCAGCTCGCAATCAAGACAATGTACCATTCTTTAAACGATTTTTCAAATTTGAACAAAGTGGACCATCAAGACTGTTAGTTATGAATAAAGCGGACGGCAAGTTTGTGAAGTCTATCGAAACCAGGCCGTTCTTCGCCACGCATCAGGTACGAATTGACGGACCTCGGCTGTCAATCAAAGAGTCAATCGACCGATGAAATCATTCATTTAGATCGGAAGTGAATTTTGAACACAGACATTGGCTGACTTTTTTTGTTGTTGGTTTGTCGACATAAACGACGTAAATACAGCTTGAATGAGATGTATTTACGATGTTTATGTCGCCAACCAACCATTTTACTTTACATTTTACTAGCCAAAAATGTTGAAATTAACGCCATATGATATCTAAGTGGAACATTTCTATCGGAGCTCAGTGTCTATGACAAGCAATCTTGTTTGGTGGTTTTAGTAGCTTCATGTTGTCTTCGAGTATACAGCTTTGAAATACCTAATTGGAGGCATCGGTGTTTCTGAAACCTGGAAAAAAAATGCAAAGGGCGCAAAATTACACTCAAACGAACGTTTAATACTTTAATTAGAGTCATTTACTGTCGTAACGGTAATCTAAAGGCATAGAGTGGCTTTTGGTTGTTATACATCAAAGGTTCAGCGGAATTCCAGGTTATTTTTAGATATCACGGAATTCGGTTGTCGACATCGCAATAACCTCATTTGCATAAGACCTAAAGTCAACGAAAGGAAACAAATTGGCAAGCGAAACAACCAACATCCTAAATCATGTACCATCAAATGGTTAGCGAAAAACTACGGTAAGCGTTTACATTCGTAATAACGCTTACATCAGTTATTGGACTGTGTTTACAAAATTCAAGATCGGCTAGCGAACATAACTCCTGATGACGTAATGCTGTTTTTCTCTGATAAGCGAGCTCTGATTTTCACAAAACTTCTTCTCAGAAATTTATTTTCAAATTAGGGGTTAAATTCTGTGACATTGAAAACATCGATACCTACCTTTAATCAGCGGATCAACACTGTCAACGATAAAGATCGATTGACCAATCAAATCATTCATTTAGATCGGATAAGAGCTTTCATCTTCTTAACCCTTATCATGCTGAATTAAAACAAAGTACAGACTTGCTATAAAATCAAAGGGCTTACAGCATTGAAGGCCTTAATGTCGGGTAAATGTTTCTTTGAAAATTAATTATTTAAACAAATCTGGCTTAAAGGGGACAAACAGGAAGTGTAGACAAAGATCAGACTACACTTATGTGCAGGCTGATCTTTGTCTATACCTCCTGAAAAAAACAGGAATAATCCGTTTTCAGCATGTCAAGGGTTAATATCATGTTAAATATTTGTATTTGATTGGTTTGGCAACTTAAACTATTCAACTAAAGCTAATTCAGCTGTAGTTACAACGTTCATGTCGCCACCAAAAGATTAGCCATTTTCATATCCCTGACTAAATGTTTTACCAGACAATACTCTTTATTACATCAGTCGTGTTGTAATGTTGGAAATCTGACGGCGTGGTTAGTAATCCCTAAATTGTCTTTATGCATGGTTTCCGAATCCATGTACAGTTATACTTCTTTTAACCCTTTCCTGTTCAATCCCTGGCTTTTTCGCCCCTGCGATTTTATAGTTGGGAATATATTGTGGAAAAAGAAGAAATTGCTTGTAACAGGCAATTTCTTATTTTTCCACAATATTTTCTACCCTACTGAATGGTTATTTTGCAAATTAAATCCACTTTTAATTGTCGTCAGCAAAACATTTGAATTTGGACAAGTCTAAAATTTTGCAAAAAAGGAAAGGGTGAAGCGGGCACTCAAGCGACGATCAAATTGCAATCGTTCAGAAAAAAGAAAAACAAACAAACAAACAAAAAAAAAAAGGAAATCGCTAAACAGACGATCATTGAGACGATTCTAATGAGATCCACCAACATAGGATTTAGTTTTAATAATTCTAAACGTCCAGTTATGACGATCCTTCATTTTTGCAAAGGAGGTTTTAAAGCTAGTCTTGAAGCAAGTGGTCACTTAGTAGGTGTGGTCGCTTAAGCGAGATTGACTGTACATCCTAACTCCAAGCTCGGCCTTCCAAATCTAAGGGTGTCATTTTGTTTTTAATTGGTCGGAGACCAATTTGTATGACCATAAACTCGAGATTGCGCCGCCGCAATTTGCCAAAAAATGCCTTTAGCCCAACTGGACGTATATTCTGACGGAAAACAGCAAAACATCATTGCATTTTACAAGTTAATAATCATTAAAAGGAGTAAAGGAAAACAGGATGGTCACATAATTTGAACAGGCTACAGGGATTTTCCACTAGTGATTAACGCGTCTGACCAACCACATCATGGTGTAAAGGATAATACTGCCACATAATTATTTTCCAGCCACATGTTAATCAAAGTACTGAAAGTCAAATTTTATTATTATGCCTTCAAGCTGTCAAACTTGTTCAAAGAGTATATAGTATCAATTGTTTTCCTTTGATTATATATAGCGCTGTCTAAGAATTTGGCAAGTTTTTTTCTCCCCCCAAAAAGAGAGGGTTTAACATTTCATAAATCTGCTGTCAGCATTTGCACCATAAATTATCTGTTTTGACTTTATACTAAAGCTTGAAGGGATGATCTAACCATAACATTCTTAAAAGTCTTGGTTAACCGTTTCATATTTTTTGAAAATTATACACTGGACCAATTTGAAAGAATTTGCAGACGACAATTAAAAGTGAGTGTATCTTTAAAAATAACCAACCTACAGGTTAAAAATATCGTTGGAAAGAAGAAATTGCTTATTACAAGCAATTTCTTCTTTTCCAAAGATGTTTTCTAAAATTTCTAATCACAGGGAGGTCAAAACAAGGGATTGTGTCGGATAAGGTTTAAGAATACTTAAGAAGGAAAATATTTTTTACTGAATATATGACAAACAAAAATTTTCAAAATTCTAGTTATCACAAAAAATTGGTTATTTCTCGGTACCCATGTTGTCTTTGAAAACATAACTATAGAAAAAAGATCCCCGACACCTCTGAATTTTTCACATTGCCTAGAAATAATCATGTGACCTTTTATGGCTTATGTGATATTAGAGGAGTATTATACAATCTGGGATTTCTGGAAATTAGACATGATCTCAACTATACAAATTTGTTTTCCTGTTAAATTTTCACGGGACTTTGACAAAATTCGAATCAGGATCTTGTATTCGTGTAAAAATAATATCAGTTCTAATTAACATTTACGGAAAGATGGTACAATAGGATAGAACCTCCATGTCCTGAAAGAAGTATTTTTTAAAGTTACTTTTTACCCTAATTTTAAAGTCGGACTGCAACGATCTGTCCAATTGTTTAGTGACGACCAATTACAGTGCTTACAGCAGTTTGATTATTATTGTACTAAGCAAATCGTTAGATTCTTTCTTCTGTTCAAGTAAAAAAACATAGAACATATATTATTTCTCGGTCGTAAAATCATGAAACGATGTTCCCAGTGATATTAGTTTTGAATGGAAAATACCTAGAATATTAACTTGTTACCAAAAGACCCCGCTTTTTTACGCGCTGAAAAAATACAGTCATAGAACTCGCTGTGACAACAAAAGAAAATGTGCATTACAAACAATTTCTTCTTTTCTCACAAATGTTTATGTCCTTTGAAATGTCGTCTACAATTTCTTCAATTTGAGCAACTAAAATTCGCCGTCTTTTAAACCGTTCCCGAACGACAAAATTTTAGACTGGTCCAAATTGAAGGAGATTGCAGACGAAGAAACAAAATGCGTTGAAATAAAAAAAACAACGGCCATATGAGGTTGAAATATTAGCAATTTCTGCTATTCTCACAGTATTTTCCATAGCTATATTTCTTTAGGGCGTAAAAATGCGGAATCGTGTGGACCGATCGCGACTGTCAATCAAACTACCAGTCGACTAATGAAATCATTCATTGAGACCAGAAACAAATTTTGAACTACGATATTGCCCGCCATTTTTGTTAACCGTAATGTTTGTTTGGCGACTTATTCAAGCAGCTGTTTCGACGTTTAAGTCGCCAACCAACTATTCTACGTTTTTGTTTCATGCTACTAGCTTTCATTTTTGAAATATAAAGCTGTTTAAAATCGAAGCGGGACTTCTTGTCGGAGTCGGAGTCGGTTGGCGTAGCCAACGAAGTAGGTTGCTGGTGATAGCGATGGTCAATAGGTTAATGGGTTAATCTAATCTTTTTCCAGCTTGGATCCTACGAAGAAGGGGAGTTAATCCATATGGACATGTTACTGTATAACGACTCGTCCATTTACACCTACACGACTTACGTGAAATCTATTCTATCAGAGGTAAGTAACAATGACACACTCGGAACTTTTCGTTCAATTCTACGAATCAAGTCTCGGATTACATGGGTTGACAATGGGTTACTGCCCCTTGATCTCATGGACAACGGGCTGCCAGTTCAGTACGTAGAAGGGCTATTTTTAAAATTCCACGTGACAAAATTCCAAAATGGCGCTATCTGTTATACAAAGCAACTGCGGTAAAATGCATCTTATAATGGCTCTGTAATAACTCTGTTTAGTCTTCAAAGGAAACTTGATATCAGAGCAAAATAGGGTAAAACATAAAACAAAAACTGGAAATTTAAGCATTTCAACCAATTTAAGACTTCCGAACCATCACTGTTTCTGGCTAACATAATGCACCGATTTGTTACATAATGCTCCGCCTGATATACGCCTGATGTCTGTTCCGAAGAAGGAAGAAGAGAAGGAAAACATATTTCGCGTTAAAGAGACACACACACACACACACAAAAAAAAAAAACGAATACAACGCGAATGGAACTGGATTTCATCAAGTAAACACGTTAAACGTTTCGATTGCAACGGGAATTGCCTTATTTGTGGTTTCCATTACGTATCAATAACGTCATTAGCTCCCGCTAGTATTTAAGTATCGCCATTACCTTAGAACTAAAAGCCGCACCGGATAAATTCCGATGTTTCAAAGGGTATAGGAAATATATCATATTAAATAAAATTTATAATGAATTTAGTAGATTAAACACGAAAAAAGAATATTCATCATGAAAATGACATTAATAACTATTGGAAAAGCAGATAATTTTTCATATATTAAAATTTTCATTATGATCTGTACGTTTGAAGAAATAAGCTGATCGCCTAAAAAGGTTATGGGTAGGTATCTATATATTGAGCACAGGCTGATCTTTACAGGCTGATCTTCGAATGCAAGAGCTGATCCGAGTCTTTACTTGGCGCACGTGTGCAATGCTTTAATATGTCATGCTATTGTGTAAATGTTTGTCTGTTTGTATGGAGTTAACGCTGATTCGAACAATCTTCCAATTTCATCGAGTAAATGTTCATATATTTTCCTTGGTATCACACATACTATGCTTAGGGCTCTTACTTACCTTGCACAAGGGCAAACCGCCGTGATCAACGGCGCAGCTGGGACCAGCAACCCTCCATTTCTTCCGCCCAAACGTCTAATGTACTTAAATATACTAACACTGTAGCGACTTGAAAAATCTTCGAACTTGAATAGATCTTCATATAGATCGCATCAGCGAAGGAATTGTTCTATTGCATACGCAGCATGTTAGCCAATGCTTGAAATTTCCAGTAATTTCACATACAAATGTGTGATTTGACCCATTTTCACAAATAACGAAAAAGACTAAAAATAAGGACATCCAGTGCAAACAATGAGGAATCAATTCCAGTAAGAGTCTAACAAAAATGGTCGATTTAACAGTTTGCTAATCGACAAAACGATTTGTTTTGTACAGAATGTCTACACGACAGACGTCATGAGAATTACTATAAATAGAACAGATTGGAGCCACTCCTTTAAAAACCTACGCGGTGATGTGGCGCCTCAAGCCTTCGAGATGTCAAACATAAACTACGCGTACAACACGAAGAAATATACATATGCTTATATGGTGCGGAACTTTGACAGAATCGGACTTAATGCCATCACAAAGGTACGTAATCTTTCACCTAAGGGATGAAGAGAATAATTTTTTGTTTTCATGGAGGTATGAACCGAAAAAACTTAATCACACTGTATGAATACGCGAAGCGGATTCATACAAAAAGTGTGATTAGGTTTTTCGGTTCATACCTCCATGAAAACAAAACAAAAAAAATATTCTCTTCATCTTTTACAATTTAATAGCATCGAGGAAAAAAGCTAAAACTTTACAAATTTTGAATCTTTTTGTAAGGGACTATTCTGTGTGGAATCATACGAATCGCTGCGTGCTCAAAATTTTGTTCATGGAGTTAAGAAATTTTTTTCGACCAATCAGAACGCCCGTTTTTGATAGACGAAACTAGAAATTAAATCATTTTGGTATGTAATGTAAAAGGCTCAGGGTGAAAAACAATGAGAATGTGACTTTTATTAACCCATTCCCACACAGTGACGCTTTTTGACACCTCTCAAGAAAAGCAATTGGGAAAACACTGTGTAATTTGCGTAAAAACGCCTTTAACCCTTTCCTGTTCAAACCCTGATTTTTACATCCCTGTATTATTATACTTAAGAAAATATTATGGAAAAGGAAGAATTTGCTTGTGCAAGCAATTTCTTTTTTTTCCACAATATTTTCAACCGTAATGAATGATAATTTTTCATGTAAAATCAACTTTAAATTGTCGTTTACAAACCCTTTGAAATTGAGAGGTCAAACATTTGAAAATCAGGAAAGTGCTAAATGCAATGAACTTTGAACAGATTTTTACGCAAGAAACCTTTATACGCAGGAAGGGTGCACCTATGCAAGAGTAGCTTTGGTGAACAAGCAATTTCTTCTTTTCCCGCAATATTTTCTACCTGAAAGAATGGTTTTATTTCAAATTGCACACAATTTTCAATGTCGTCTGCAAATGTTTTGAATTTGGAACAGTCTATAATTAAAAACAACGGGGAAAGGGATAATTAGCAACATAGACTGTAAGTGAGAAGAGCTCGCGAAAGTTACTTGTTGTTTCCTTTATTTGCAGCTAAATGTAGACACAGGTGTTGAAACCGAGTACGTTTTTCCTAAAGGGATGTTCGCACAAGAACCTCAGTTTATTCCAAAACCAGGAGCTTTATTTGAAGATGATGGTGTTATATTAACACAAGGTGTTGACGGGAGAAAGCAGAAAGGTAAGAAAAACGGGGTTCAAACCACCAATGAATAAAAGTGACTCAATGTAAAAATCTAAGACCATGTCTACCTGTTCTTTTTCTCTTTCTTTCTGATTCTCCTTATTCGTCTTTTTTCCCTTCTTTATCTTCTTATTAATATACTGCTCGAAGTTTGCTAAGTATCAAACTATTTCGATGTCTTAAAGGAGTCGATTTTCAACAAAGATCATGTAAAAATGTTCAAAATAGTAAAGTGATTTTTGACAATATGTTTAATGTATTCATTACCAAATCTGACACGCATTTTCTTCGTGATAGTCGTACAAACAGAGGAACCACATTTTCTATCTCTCTTTTCTCCTTTTCTACATGTACGAGTTAGGTGCAAAGACTAAATTTCTCATGTTCTCATTTTCGATTCTTAATAAGAGCGTTCACTTATTGGGGATGGCAATTGTAAATGCCAGAAGACGTTTATTGGCAGAAGAGATGTGGCGAGCTATTGGTATGGTGAGGTCGGCTTGGATCTAGTTGTACACCATATTGTGGTAACTAGAGCTTGGTCACGGTACCAACAGTATGGGAAACCTGTCAGGAGACATGGTGGGGGAAGAAGTAGCGCTACCTGTGCCGCAGATGACTGATTTTTGCTCATTCAAGCCCGGAGGAACAGGTTTACTTCAGAACGCTTCAGGAGTGCGAGTTTCGACTCAAACCATTTAAACACGGCTGCAAAAGAGTATTCTCCGGTCATGAAAACCGTGTATTCGAATTCCGTTGTCCCGGATACATTGTCGTCCTCGATTAGCGTGGGCCTTGGAACACATTGGCTGGTGCAAAAGACGATGGTGTCCTGTTCTCTTCACTGTTGAGTCCAGGTATTGTCTGGAATACACGGACAGACAGGTTAGGGTGTGGAGAAGGACAGGGGAACGATTTCAGTCAGCAAACATTGCTGAACTCGACCGATATGGAGATGGGTCTATCATGGTCTGGGATGGCTTCAGCTAGGATGGACGGGCCGATCTTGTTATCTTGTAGAGGTACCTTGACAGCACAGTGGTATCTTGATGAAATCCTCACTATCCATGTAAGATTTTAGGCTGGTGCTATTGGGATGAGTTCATTTTGATGAATAATTATGCCCGTCCACACACGGTCCGTATCGTTCAGGACTACCTTCATGAGGAGGGTTTTACACGTTTGGATTTTCCGGCTCGCTCTCCGGACTTGAATCCTACAGAACACATGTGGAATGAGTTACCGTTCTGAGTTTCGTCTCGCCAGGTCGAACCAATGACCTCTAGGAACTTGGACAGATCCTTATTGACGAATGGGCCGCGAATCCTCAACGGGTGATCCATAACTTAATCAGGAGTGTTCAGAGACGCTGTCAAACTGTTATTGCCAGTCACGGCTCTCATACTAGATATTAAGTTAACCCTTGTCATGCTGAACCCGGAATATTCCGGTTTTGGCAGGGGGTGTAGACTAAGATCAGACTGCACTTATGTGCAGGCTGATCTTAGTCTACACCTCCTGCTTGTACTTTTCCTACCAGAGTTGTTTATGAAGTTAATTTCTTAAAGAAATATTAATTTTGGTCAACAAGTTCTATCTGTGCTTTCAGCCCTTTGATTTGCAGAATTCCAGTAAGATAATTTATACAGCATGACAAGGGTTAAATTAGTTCCAATTATTGGAAAACTTTTTTTGACAATTTTGATTTTTTCATGTTTTGGAAAAAATTCCAATTTTAAGAGTCACCCTGTTTTGTCCACATTAAAAGTCATGTAGTCATTATAAAGGTCTTTTTCCCCTTTAACTTGTTTAACAGATAACAACCAACAAATTTCAACATTGATATGATCAAATTTTGAAAAACTTGGAAATTATAGATTAAAGAAGCTCTGATGCTAAGCAAACTTTGAGTAGTTCATGTATATCAGTTCGGCTATTAGGAGGTCGAGTCAATTTAGGTGTAGGCGGCCGTATTTATAAGGATGATAGAAGACATCTGCCATTAACGCTGCCTAATAAAGAAAAAGTGAGGGGGGTATAATAAACTTGTCGATACCAGGTCACATGGTCACGTGATCAGCTTTAGTATGTCACTTGACCACATGACCAACCGGAACTACTTTTATAGTAGTTGGGTACCTTTTAAACAGAAAGCATTTTACATGTGTTACTTTAAATATACATGTATTGTGTAACATATCTATACCTGCTCCGTTTTCTGTCCCATTTTTGTGAGCTAATTCTATTGGTATGGAAAAGTTCATCGGGCTCGGCTTCGGAATTCATCTGGATAGCCGAAAGCTCCACACAGTGCAATTTGCTATTCGGGGCTATCAATACAAAAAGCGACCAGTCAAATCACTCATTTAGACTGGGATGAAGTTTGAACTCTATTATTTATGTGAAGCATTTTAATTGGTTTGGCGACTTGAACGCCAGGTACAGCTGCGATATCGTAGGCCTCTTTTTGATAATTTTTTGGTGAGGGCTACGACACCTGCCCTCTTTACTCATCGTTGCAGTTCCTAATATTGTATATGTTGTGTTTAGCTAGAGATATAGTATATTTATGTCTCCAGTTTAGCGAAATTCCATGCGTATGTTATTGACAAATTTCATCAAAATAAGCAGAATGAGAATATCAATCGTATCGATCTTTGAATACCTTTTTCTTTTCAGTTCATAAAAAAATCATTTGTTTTGCGGCCATGACATTTGGTTGATGAAATGATCTATTATTACGTCACGTTGTTTACCACTGACATGCTGTTAAATCATGTGCTTATTAAAAATCAAAGTTTTTTTTAAACTAACATTGATAAAACTTTATCATCAAAGGTTCTGAATCTTCAACAATTTTAATTTTTCTATCCAAATAAATTAACCCTTGACTTACTTTTATGCGACTTTGTTCTTTGTTCTTATTTTTCTATCATAACTGTTATGTTTTCAAAATATACTATGTCTTCCAATTATAGTGACCTAAATTTTCATTTGCTATCATTTTGGTTGGAAACGCGAGAACTCATGAGACCTCGCTGTCAAAAGGCTACAAAGGCTGACATTTAATTCAAAATGTTGGGGAAGCTTTTTTCCGATAGTGTAGTGAATTGATACTGAAATGCATGAAGTATCCTACTTTTTGCTGATAAATAATTATTGAGATGGATCAATAAAAGGCTAAGGTCCATTCAGGTATATAACTTGTGTTTTCATTTTTTAAAAAAACTTCCAATTATTTACCTCAACGCGCCCGGAGTGAATCACTCCGGGCACTGCAACAATGAGCAAAGAGGGCGGGCGTCGTAGCCCTCGCCAGCAGATTGTCAAAAAGAGGGCTACGATATCGCAGCTAACGTCAGCTACAGCTTATTCTAGTTGATGTCGCCAATAAACCATTTTGCCTTTTTTTGTTCAACGTCACTTTCCATAAATTTTGTAAAACAACGCCATTAAATATCGTAGCGGGACTTCCTGTCGGAGTTCGTAGGCGGGGCCATCGGAGTCAGTAGGCGGGGACAGCTGTTGATTCACTAAGTTTAAAGTATTATGATTCAATGCCTACAATTATATTCACGTCATATATCTGTTTATCCCTTTCCCACAAAATTACTCTTTTTGACGTCCCTCAAGAAAAACAACTGGGAAAGCATTATGTAAAATAAAGAAATTGCTTGCAACAAGCAATTTCTTCATTTTACACCATGTTTTCTACCCAGAAATCTGAAAAAATCTAAAGTTTCATAAACTTTAGATAATCGTCCGCAGCTCTTTTAAATTTAGACTAGTCCAAAATTTTGTTGTCTGATAACTGTTTAATTCCTTTTAGCCTTCCTCACCATATTGGATGCGAGAACGATGCAGCTAAAAGCCCACATTACTGCTCCAGATAATGCGTTATTCGGTTTACATAACAGGTAGAGTGTTATTTACACATTCCCACACAACCCCTCCCTTTACCCCCCCCCCCCTTAATAAAAATTATTGATTGAATGATTGGGTTTTAACGCCACTTTTAACGGTAAAACAGTCATATTGCGGCGGCTGGAGAAACTAACAATGGATTCCTGGTATTTTTCACGCCAGTACTACCACTACATCCTCTCCTAGACTCCAGCTGCTATACCACTTAGGTTTACGATTATCAACCCATTGGTGAGAGACAAATATCGGAAAGGATAAGCGCTTAATAAAAATAAAATGCACTGGAAAACATTGTGTGCAAAAAAGAAATTGCTTGTTACAAGCGTAAAAACAAGAGACAATACAGAAAAGGTTTAATCTATTCCAGCACAATCCCGCTTTTGTAGGACCCCGACTGAGTAAATAGTTTTGCAAAAAAGTATTTCTTGCAACAAGTAATTTTTGCCATTCCTTGCAATTTTTCTTTTCTGAAAGACGACAAAAAATGATACTAATAGATAAATGAATGAATAGACAATTTTCATGAAATAAGACGGTCGTCTGCAATATATTTCAGTGTTATAACAGTCTACATTTTTGTCGTCTGGTAATGGGTTAAGCAGTCAAAATTGTTTGACATCTATTATTGTCAAATTAATCGTCTCTTTTTCCGAACAATTGACAAATCGCGACTGTGAATCAAATGACCTGTCGACCAATGAAACCATTCATTTAGACCAGAAATGATATTTGATCTCCAACATCGGCCGCCATTTTTGTTAAGCTTTTTGTGTTGTTGGGCAACTTAAACGTCGTAACTACAATCTCTCTAAGCTGTAGTTACGACGTTTAAGTCGTTAACCAACTTTATTATTTTTTGTTACATGCTACTGGCCATAATTTGTTCAAAATAATGCCGCTTAACCCTTTCCAGTTCAAATTAGATTTTAAGTGGCTGTGATTTTATACTTGAGATAACATTGTGGAAAAAGAAGAAATTGCTTGTAACAAGCAATTTCTCCTTTTTCCACAATATTTTCTACCACATAGGATTGTTTCATTTCAAATGGCATCCAGTTTTCATTGTCGTCTGCAACCTTTCTAAATTTTGACCAGTCTAAAATTTCCCAAAACGGGAAAGGGTTAAAATCGAAGCTGGACTTCTTATCAGAGTTAATGGGCGGGGCTAACGAAGTAAGTGGGCGGGGCCAGCAATTGATCAATTCATTATTTCCTGCACCTTGGATGCATGGGGGCTTTCCAGTTGCATACGGAAAATTGCTATGACATACAATATAGAATCTGTCTAAAGCGGCCACCCAATGGACAAGGCTTTTCTCCATAGATATCAGAAGCCAACGCATCCATCCACTATGACTGTGGACATAGCGCACAAGAGTAATAACGATAATAATAATCAAACAAATTCGATACGGTCTCAGAGCATCATAATCTAATTTATTTATTTCTTTCTTCCCTGGTTATAGTTTTGTTTCCTTCCTTTTTCTTCCCAAATACCTTCTTAATCTCTCCCTCAATTCGAACTTGCTACTATTCTTATTGGTAAAATACATGAATGTATATTCTGTATAGTTTCCATTGTCGATGTTCTTTGTATTGTAGGGAAAGGACCGATACTATGTTGTAAGCATTTGTGGTCCGACCCCATTTCATGTTTTTGTGACATAAAATATGTTTAATGTATACAACTCCTAATCACGGGGTCCCGGGTTCGATTTCAGTCATATCGCGGAGGCTGCAGCATCTAACAGTGGACTCCTGGTATTTTTCATACCACTACTACTACTGCATCCTTTCCTTCAGCTACTCATTCCTCTTAGGTTTACGTGTATCCACCCATTGGATGGAGACAAATGTCTGTTAGGATGTTTTTCGCGACCGGGGATCGAACTCTGGACCTCGCGATTGCGATTCCGACGCGCTACCAACTCCGCCAGACCGCGTCGTTCAAATACGAGTGATACTGGAACCCATTTGAGGAATTTGTAGTGAATGTTCATATTGGGACAGACTTGTGTCCGTAGGGCAATTTCGTGTCATACGTCTGTAAACCCTTTTCAGTGCAATCTCTGATTTCTCGTCCCTTTGATATCACACTTGAGCAAAAAGCTTGTTTGGAAAAGAAGAAATTGTAACAAGCAATCTCTTCTTTTCCAACGGTGTTTTCTATTATGTAGAATACTTACTATTTGAAAGTTACTTGTTTTATTATGCTACTCATTTAGGATTCAAATGAATCTAAAGTTTTGACAAAAAAAAATCAATTACATAATACATACAGTTTGTATTTGCTTTGAGCTGCGAAGGAAAATATCAATTTTTTCTCCACAGCGAGAGACAAATACAAGATGTATCACAAGCGTAACATGATCAAAAAATTATGTCCTTTACTATAAACCTATTTTTACTAAATAAATTTGATGAATAAAAAGAAAAACTGTTTTCCCTTAATCTTTGCCATTCTGATTACGTTTGTTTGCATTATGACGTCATCTACAATAATAAAAATAAATGACGTCATCTAAGACTGCCTTATATGGAACCGTATTTGACACTGTCAGATACGGATTTTTTTCTGACTTGTCCGATTTTGTGTGTATGTACTTTACTAGAAATATTTATAGGTATTTAATAAAAAAAATCTGTTTTCTCTTAATCTTTGCCATTCTGATTATGTTTGTTTGCATTATGACGTCATCTACAGAAAAATGATGTCATCTTAGACTGCCTTACATGGAACCGTATTTGACACTCTTAGATACGGATTTTTTTGCGGCGTGTCCGATTTTGTGTGTTTTTACTTTACTAGAAATATATATATAGGTAGATCTATATAATAAACAATGATATTCGTCGTTCTTCACCTCTGTTTCAGATTCTTTTCCCTCGATGTTGGTAAACAGAAATCGCCACTGGTTGGTCTATTCGGGTAACTGAACAGTAGAACTCAAAAGCAAGACTTATATTGAAATATTTTACCCGGGATAATTCACCATCACAATGTCGGTGGACGACCAAAACCTTGTAATTACAGCTTGTAGTAAAGCTGTTAGTTACGAGTTTAACCCTTTCCGTTTTTTTAAATTTTACAAATTTAAAGGATTTGCAGACGACACTTTTAAGATTAACATACCTGAAAAATAATAATTCAGTAGGGTAGAAAATATTGAGAAAAAAGAAGAAATTGCTTATAACAAGCAATTTCTTCTTTTTCCGCAATGTTTTCTCAAGCATAAAAACACAAGGACGTTAAATTCGGGGATTAAACAGGAAAGGGTTAAAGTCGCATGTAGACGACGTATGAAATACGCAGATACGACTAAAAGAACTGCACATAATTTCCAGGGATTTTATTTTTATTTTGACTTTTCTGAATTTAGAATAAATGTAATAATCGAATGAATCTAGTTCTAGTAATTTTGTAATTTTACTTTAACATTTGTCAAATATTATTGTTGATTTATATGTTCTATAGGTCCGATCTTTATTTTTAACATTTTGTTTACGGTTCTTTCCAACTGGCTTCTTATCTATCGATGGGATACAACATTTCCAACGTTTTGTTATAAACATATAGAGGGTAATTGTTTGTTTCCGCCTCACATCGATTTATCTCTCGTTGGGTGAACAACAAAAGCTATATTTTCACGAGTGCTCAGGCAAAAAGTATTTTTGTAAAAAGTTGTCTCAAACTTGTTCAGATTTTGCTTTCTTTCAATCTTTATTTAAGATATAAGAAATCAGATAAAAAAAATTAAATATTTTCATTTGTGTATGAAAAAAACCCAACAAAAAACCCCCTAAATACACTTCTTTATCAATCCGCTTCGCGATTTCATATAATCTAATATTTAGGCTCATACCGAAATATAAACAATATCTAAATCTCTTAACACGTATACTCCCCGCGTTTTTACGTCTTTGTAAAATTATATTTGAGAAAACAAATTATGGAAAAAGAAGAAAATGCTTGTTAAAAGCAATTTCTTCTTTTCCAAAAAAATTTTTTTTATAATATAGGACGGTTACTTTTTGAATTGTACTTACTTTTCAATGTCGTCTGCTACCTCTTTGATTTGAGACAGGTCAAAAATTAAAAAACAAAGCAACACAAAAATAAGTAGGGTTGAACAGATTTTCAAACGTTGCTTTTCTGAAACAAACAAACAAACAAACACAAACAAACAAATCTATAAGCTATATATTTTGTTTTTCTGACGTATCCTATGAATGACAAATAGGTTATGTAAGCGAAGAGTAGACTGCAAGAATGTGTAAACTGAGCCTGATCTATATGCGAGGACTCTTCCGAGATCAACAGGGCATTTGTTCGTTTGAGTGTGAGATTGATATAGCTTTTGTTTAAGGAAACATATATGCACAACAAAAGCTATATTTGCACGCGTGAAAATATAGTTTTGCTGTTCATTGAATTGTCTTATTCGCAAAACCAGTATGTATCTTGTTTCTCTCAAGTATAAAAGATTGTGGGATACAAATCTGTCAGTTAACTCATTCCCACACAATATCTCCCTATTACACTAATCAAGCGATTTCTTCATTATCGACATAACTTTCTATCCCAAAAGACGAAAAAAAAAAAAAAAAAAATTAGTCAACTTGAAAGTGTCGTCTGCAGCTTCTTTCAATTTGGACCAGTCTAAAAAATTAGGTTAATCTACTAAGACTCGTAAGCTCAGTTGGTACATCACTCTACAACAAACCTCTAGGTTGAGGGCTCGAACCTAGTAGATGACCCAACTAACAACCTAAATAGCTTTCGGATGAGACGCGAAATTATGTAGCGGTGCTACACACCACGTGACAGAAACAGGCGGGGTAACCAGTTGTTCCCTTCCATGTCCGTGCACTCGCCTGTCACTCTCATGCACTCGGTTCATTCCCAATCGCCGCCGTCATAGGACAGTCGGTAGCGCGCCAGACTCCTAATCTTCAATCATGGGATGTCATGGGTTCGATCCCCGTCGGCGGTACATATCCTTTCCAACATTTGTCTCTCACCAATGGGTTGATATTCGTAAACCTAAGTGGGATAGCAGCTGGAGGCTAGGAAAGGATGTAGTGGTAGTACTGGTGTGAGAAATACCAGGACTCCTTTGTTAGGTGCTCCAGCCGCCGCGATATGACCGAAATACTGTTAAAAGTGACGTTAATCAATCAATAATTCCCAATCATCTGTAAATAGACCGCCAATCCGTCATCGATTCATCACGTGACTTCGTTCAAGTCAACTCACGTCCATTAGCTATTCAAAATATTCCATATTTCGTTTATTATGTCCAAACCGTTTTATTTCTCGTTAATCAAGAGAGAAATGTCGTATCTTTCGTTTCTTGGTGTCATTTAGCCCAGTATTGAAAGTAACGAACGACAACTCCGCTTGGAGATTGCTCGCTTGTAACAACTTCAAGTCGCATAATTGACCATTCGCGACTGTAAATCACATAGCCCGTCGACCAATATAATCATTCATCTAGATCAGAAATCAGTTTCAACCAACACTGGCCATCATTTTTGTTTACCAGTTTTGTTGGTTTGGCGACCTAAACGTCGTAGCAACAGCTTATTCAGTTTTGCAGTGTTACATGCTACTGGTCATAAATTTTCCAAAAAACCGCCGTCAGTGGGATTGGCTATCGGGGTCAGTGATTGGTCAATTGACAGATTGATGCCCCCGTTTCCACTGACTGTCCTTGCCACGCCCACTGGCACCGAAAGGGAGATCGACCGAAAAACGGCGTCATATTTGGCCAGAAATATGTAACAAAAAGTGAAATGGTTGGTTGGCGATATAAACGTCGTAAATAGCTTGAATACGCTGTGATTACGCATTTAAGTCGCCGAAACACCACCACCAACACCAACAACAAATCAAAGTACTGAAAGTATTCTAAGCTAGCAAAGCATGGTTGAATTAAGAAAATGTTTCCTTGTTGGGTAGAAAACATTGTGGGCATTGAAGAAATTGCTTATACAAGCAATTTTTTCATTGTCCACAATGTTTTCCATAGCCTTTTCCCCAAAAGCGGAATTGGTAGTGAATTGATAGGGAATGGGTTAGATAGCGTGCTTTTGAGAGAATTCAATACAATTTGAATAGAGTTTGCAATATTCCTGAAATACATGAAATACATTGCTCCACATAATGTCGACAAATGTCGGTTTAAAAGTTCCAGTCTAAATTAATAATAATATTAAATAATTTAATTTTTAGTTTCGTCTATCAAAAACGAGTGATCTGATTGGTCGAAAAATTTAATTCATACCTCCATGAACAAAATTTTGAGTAGGCAGCGATTTTGTATGCTTCCGCACAAAATAGTCCATAACAAAAAGGTATCAAAAATTGTAAAGTTTTTGGTTTTTTCGCTCGATGCTATTAATTATAAGAAATGAAGAGAATATTTTTTGTTTTCATGGAGTATGAACCGAAAAACCTAATCACACAATGTATGAATCCGCTTCGCGTATTCATACAGTGTGATTAGGTTTTTCGGTTCATAACTCCATGAAAACAAAAAATATTCTCTTCATCTCTTAATTGGTAGATTGATTCGTTGATTGACAGGTGAAATCTATCATTTTGCAAATACTACAATAAGTCAATGAAAAATTATACAAGAAAAAGAAAAATAATATCAGCGTAGTCTTAATCGACAGGTTAAGCAGAATCTTACCTTACAGAAATAAAGAGTATGCTGAAATGGCTAAATAATAAATGAATATTTAAGCAAAATTTTCTAAATGAAGCATTATGCCATGCAGTTTTCATAATAAATATTTTAACTCACTGGGTGTGAAAATAATTGATGGTATTTAAGGGTTTAAAATGTGCTGAAAACAAATTCAATATCGATGGCTTAATGTTATAATAATGCGACAGATTTCTCACTATCGACATAATACCCTCGTATACTTTAATCGACGGATCGCTTGACCCTTCCTACCAACCTCTGACAAGTCTGTTCGACTTAACCCATTACCAGACGACAAAATTTCAGACTGGTATAAATTGAAAGACGCTTCAGAAGACAATTTCCATTTGATAGAATTTCGTCTTTTTGGAGAGAAAACATTGCGGGTAATGATGGAATTGTTCCTCATTTTCCATAATGTTTTCCAAAGCTTTGTATCTTGAGGGGCGTAAAAATGAGGGCCTGTGTAAGACTGGCTCTATGCGACAGATTTCTCTTTTTAGAGTTAGCACGTTTAGCTCAGTTGGTAGAGCACTTGACTTCAAACCTCAAGATCACGTGGTGATCCCTAGACTGAACATAATCAACAAACAAACTAACGGTACTATCCATCGAGCACATAAAAGAGCTAGGTGGAGCTCTCAGCAGTTTCGTCCTGTATCCTTGTACTATCCCACGTAACAACTAACAGTCTTCTGGGGGTCATCCCTTATACGGACATGTGCTACGGTTGCGACGATAAACAAACGGAAACACACATCACTCTCTCACTATCGACATAATACCCTCGTATACTGTACTTGACAGATCGCTGTACCCTTCCCACCGACCTCTAACAAGTCTGTTCGACTTCCCACACAATCCCTCCTTTTACGCCCTTCACGAATAAAAAAACTTTGGAAACATTATGGAAAATGAAAAAAATGCTTGTCTCGAGAAAGGCAAAAAGATGGAGGCGCTTGAGCTTGATTCGCTCCACCGGCATGAATTTACTTATCATTCCTGAGAAATTTGGTTGAAGACCACCCTGAAGTTTGCAAAGAGTCACCAAAGGACCATTTTGTGAAATTTTGTTGAAAACTTATGATGTTTGTAATCTGAGAAGATTGTGGGTTTTAACTGTTTACCATATATGGAAATTAGCCTAATCAGGGTTTGCAGCCAATCAATTCCTTTTTCGGCAATCTAATAAGGGGTCGCCAAAGGATCATTCCAGTGAAATCCATCAAATGGTTTCAGAGAAGAAGTTTTTCAAAGCTTTCACCATATATGGCTTTAGAAGAAGATTTTTAAGAGTTTCACCATATACAGAAATTAGCCCCGATCATTAAAGCTAAGTTCTTCATCCCACCATAATTCTTTGAAGAAATCTGATAAAGGGTCACCCAATGATCATTTCTGTAAAAATTGGTTGAATTCCGTTGAATACTTTCTGAGGAGAAGATTTTTAAAGGAAGAGTTTACGGTCGGGCAGACGACCGCACACACACAGGCACGGAAGCACGAATCCACAACGCCATGACAATAGCTCACTGGATTTCAGCCAGTTGAGCTAAAGATAAATGAGCGTGTGCGTTACTTTTCCTACCATTACGCATGTGCGCAATCTAAAGACTCAGATCAACCTGTGCAAACGCACAGTCTGATCAGAGTCTTCACTTTGCGCTCTATAGATAGGAATTGACATACGATTCTCTAGACAATCAACAAGCATTTAAACTGCCCCCGAGTGGCTGTCCAGGTTGTTCAACGTCTGTTCTTCGCGCACATGTGAAAAGGCTGGAAATGTCAATCAGGGTCTCAAATAAAAAAACTTCGTGACACGTCAGGCCAGAAAGGACCTTTTAGAAGTGCAAAAAGTATAACAACTCTAATCAGGATCCAGAATATGATCGTTCTTGACAGTTTTTTCTGACACTAGACTGATCTTTCTATCTAGCTATACAGTTCATATTGCTGGAGCGACCGCCCCTATGAAGCGACCGCCTCCGTTAAGCATTATCCACAATGTTTTCTATTCAAAAAGACGAAAAGAATTAAAATTCCATATACTTAAAATTGTCGTCTGCAGTTTCTTTCAATTTGGACCAGTCAAAAATTTTGTTGTGTAGGAATGAGTTAACAAAATTGCGTTTTAAGCGACCATTCGCTTAAGCGACCACTTTTTGGCAATCCCATGAGTGGTGGCTAAATACAAGATTTTCTGTACGTGCGATATCTTACTGACCTCTACATGACCCGATCTTTTTCCAAATTATGCCATGTTTTTGTTTCTGGAAATTTCTAAGAGGTCCCCTTTCGTCTAAAATCTCGCCGAAAGGAACCTCTCGTATACGTGTGAAAGTATAGACTCGGGCCATGCTACTTGAATAGTGCAGCTTGCAAAGGGTTTATATATTACCGCTTTTCACTTTTGTTCTTAAGAGTTTGCATCCAATTTTGAAATTAACCCTTGTCATGCTGAAAAAAATCCTTGTATGAAATTGTATTAAAATCAAAGGGCTGAAAGCACTGGAAGCACTATTAAAGGTTCAAAATTTATTTTGAAAATTAATTTTATAAACAACTCTGGGTTGAAGGAAACAGACAGGGGGTGTAGACTAAGATCAGACTGCACTTATGTGCAGGCTGATCTTAGTCTATACCTACTGCCAAAACAGGAATATTCCGGCTCAGTATGACAAGGGTTAAAATTGGTTCTATCAAAATCTTTTGTGTAAGACTTTTTTTTACAGAAATCAGGCTAGGATTAGGCTGAAAGTTTATGGGAAGAAGTGAACAATTTTCTCCATCTATCGCGAAAGAATCACGTGCCAAAGACTCAAGTAATAAATGCGAGGTACTCAAGTAATCAGGACGAGTAGAAATCTATGTGAACACCGGTTTTGTCGTCCCTAACGACATAGGACGCCTAATGAGTTCCCGTGTGGGGTATTATAGTATTTAATTACATTCTCAAGTTATTCCATACACGGCTTTTAAAAGGACACCGCTTTCATAATGGAAGAAACGAAGGTATTTCCTGCTTTTCTTATTTCGATTTTTCTATTTTGTTTAACGATCTAAAAGTAATAATTTTCCCGCGTGATATTTTGCAGACGACAATTTTGTAATTTGGTAGCCTTTTGTTTTTCTGCATAATATAATGATTTTTTTTATCTATTTTTTAGTGTATTTTTTTACAAACATACGTGGATTTCAAGACCTTTATCGACTTGAAAATGTATATCATTTCTTTCGAATTCGACTATACGTGAATCGGTTGTTGGCAAGTACTGTAGTTGCGATACTTGGTCTGCCGATTACGCCGTAGGTTTACCGAAATATCGTGACTACACATTTTCAAGTAGTAGCTATGTTTTTTTGAGTTTTTTTTTTTTTTTTGTGTGTGTGTGTGTAGCTAAGGAGGTTCTGTATTGTCACTTCCGTTCTAAATCTTGTAACTACAGCTTCTACATTTATAGATCAAAGGGCTGAAAAATCTAGCATCACTTATTCTTGGTAAATATTCATTTCGAAAATTTATCTTTTAAGCAACTATGGCAGGCAGGTGGTGTAGATTAAGATCAGACTGCATATATGTGCAGGCTGATCTTGGTCTATACCTCCTGCCGTGACAGGAATATTCTGGGTTCAGCATGACAAGAGTTAAATCAACATTTCCTTAAATCACTTTAATGAAACTTATGGGAAATAGTAGAAACATCATTGGGAAAAGATATGCTCACAAGAATTTGTTATTTCTATGAGATTCATTCACGATGCTTGACATTCAAAGAGGGAAGAAATGTTTGTAAAATAAACCCAAACTTAGACCTTGGGTACCATTATTGTAAAAATTCCCCCAAAGTAAGATACATTTAAAATGTTCTATTTAGGAAGAGCATTTAAAAATATCAACAATAGCATATTGATTGCCAATTTGCCGTTTTTATATGTGCTGAGTGAAGTATTGACAAATTTAAGTCTTTTTAATTCCTCCTCTAATCTTCACAATCTACATGTATTGTATTGTAATATGATATTTAATCACTATACTCTGTTTTGGATTAGGAGGAACTCTTTTTTCTGTCTTAGATATTGACGTTTCAAATTACTGTTTTTCGATATTGATGAAATACTTGATCTGTCTGTTTTTTTTCTTTTCTATAAAATGGTTCTCTTTCATTGTAGATCAAAAAACAATTATATCATACGATAATTCAACCCGTACCACATAATCCCGTGCACTGGAAAAATTGAAATTGAATAAAAGATTATGATAAAAGGAGAAAAATCCTTGTTTAACCCATTCCCAAACAATAACACTATTACGCCCCTTAAGAAAAAAGCCTGGGAAAACTTCTTTGAAAGTGAAGAAATTGCTTGTAACAAGCAATCAATTTGTTGGCTTTATCAAAATCTGTAAAAAATTGTAGGAGTACTTGTGAATGCAAGAATTTTGACAATAAGTCTCCTTTTAACATGACTCAGCATTGAATCACTAAACTTTGATAATATGTGCTAGTCTTGTGGAGACAAGCATGGTCAAATTTTAATCAAAATCTATCAAAAATTGTAGGGGTACTTGCACATACAAGAATTTTGTCTTCTTACACGGAAATAAATCACTAAATGCTGGTTATATGCCCCAGGTCACATTGAATTTTGTTAAAAGAAATTTCTTCATTTTATACAATGTATCAAAATTGCTTTTTTGAGGGGCGACAAAAAAGCGTCATTTTCTGAGAATCTGTTAACCAGTCGTTCCCTTTGGAAACCTTTTAAAAAAATATATATATAACTTTGAACTATTCACATCATATTTCTAATGAGATCTTTATAAGATGAAAGGCAATGACCACACAGTGTATTTCAAGCCATATTGATTGTCTGTAGATGTTTAATGTTTGCAAATGGTAGTTTTGATAGATATTTGTTCAAATATAAGGCATATTCAAACAGAACTTTATTTGAGAAATACATGTAATAATTAAGGAAAACATGTTACCCTCACTCTCAACAACCCCCCCCCCCCAAAAAAAAAAAAATAAATAAAGAAAAAGAATCAATTTCATTGCTGTTAACCCATTCCCACACAACAAAATTTAGACTGGTCCAAATTGAAAGAAGCTGCAGACGACAAGTTCAAGCAGATGGAATTATAATTTTTTTGTCTTTATGGGCAGAAAACATTGTTGAAAATGAAGAAATTGCTTGTAACAAGCAATTTCCTCATTTTCCACTATGTTTTCCAAAGTTATTTTTCCTTAGGGGTGTTGAAAAGAGTCACTGAGTGGGAATGGGTTAAACCATTATTAGACAGTAAGAATTAAGTCTGACGCATATCGTTATAGATTAGTTAATTACCTAAAAAATCATTTAAACTTAACCCTTGTCATGCTGAACCCGGATTACTCCTTTTTTTGGCAGGTGGTAAAGACAAAGATCAGCCTGCACATAAGTGCAGTCTGATCTTGTTCTACACCTCCTACTTGTCCCATTTCACCTTGGGTTGTTTAAATAATCAATTTTCAAAGAGAATATTGACCCTAAAATAAGATCTTCGAGCGCTGCCAGTCCTTTGATTTTTAAAGCAATTCTGTCTGGAATTTTAATTCAGCATGACAAGGGTTAAGACTTGTCAAAATACAAGAAAGACACAAATGACAATCATTTGTTAATGAAATTTGAGAAATCTTTGTCTATTTACTCATTCCAACACGTTAAAATTTTAGACTAGTCAAAATTCAAAGAAGTTGCTGATGACGATTTTAAGTTCATGAAATCTTTAAAATCTTTGTCTTTTTGGGAAGAAAACATTGTGGATAATGAAGAAATTACTTGTAACAAGCAATTTCTTCATTTTCCACAATGTTTTCTAAAGCTTTTTAATTGAGGGGTGTTTAAAAGCGTCAGTGTGTAGGAATGAGTTAACCCTTTCCTGTTCAATCCCTGGATTTTACGTCACTGTGATGTTATAATTGAGAAACTATTGTGGGAAAAGAAGAAATAGCTTGTCATAAGCATTTTTTTCTTTTTCTACAAAGCTTTCCACCCTATTTAATGTGTGTTTTTGTTTTTTTTTTTCAAAATAAATCCAGTCTAAATTTTGGTCTGCAAAACCATTGAATTTGGACAGGTCTAAAATTTTGCAAAACAGGAAAGGTTTAAAGTAGGAAACATTTAGGTAAAAAAATCATTTGCACCCTTGTAGGGTAGGAGCAGGCAATTTCTCCTTTATTTACAATATTTAAACATTTTTCCACAAGGGGATAAAAGGTTATAATTTTTTTTTTTCACAATTTGGGCATAAAACATTGTGGATAATGAAAAAATAACTTGTAACATCATCATTTTTCACAATCTTATCCAAAGTTTTTTTTTCTTGGGAGCGTCTAAAAGTGTCACTGAGTTGGAATGGGTTAATTGCAACAATAATTTGTCAACACTTTTGTTGCAATGTACCAGAAGTTCCTATTAACCCTTGTCATTCTGAACCCGGAATATTCCGGTTTTGGCAGGAGGTGTAGACTAAGATCAGACTGCACTTATGTGCAGGCTGATCTTAGGTCACACCTCCTGCTTGTACTTTTCCTGCCAGAGTTGTTTATGAAGTTGATTTTTTAAAGAAATATTGATTTTTGAACAATAAGTTCTATCAGTGCTTTCAGCCCTTTGATTTGCAGTATTCCAGTAAGGTAATTTATACAGCATGACAAGGGTTAAAAGGAGCTATTTCTCCAAAACTGATGTTTTGCACTAAGTCACTTGAAATTAAGTGGTGAATTGCAATTATCTTGTGTATAAGTAAGTTGCAAATAAGCAGTGAATTTCTATTATCAGGGTGGCTGTTAAGAGGATTTCACTGTATTTATCCATTGGTCTTCTCTAATCTTTGCAGCTTTGATTAGTTTTATTATATTTTGCTTGACATGAGTTCCAATTTACGTTTGAAAAAGAAAGTTTAAAAATACTGACATCTCTCAACCAATCTTTATTATACAAGAGGAGAAAAATCTTTAATGTTTTATGTAAATATTTATTCTGTAATTTCACAAACGGTATCTTAAATCTACCACAATCAATATAGAACAAATAGTTCATGTTATTGAAAAAGGAAGTTTTGTGCATATTCTGTGGCCAAACCATTGGAATCCATTTGCAAAACATTATGTACGTTTGATCCAAATACAGAGAATACATTTAACATTGATATTTAACCTATTACCAGATAGCAAAATTTGAGACTGGTCCAAATTGAAAGGAGCAGAGGACATTTTCAAGTTTTGGATTTTTTTACCTTTAGGGTAGAAAACATTGTGTAAAATGAAGAAATAATTACTTGCAACAAGCAACTTCTTTTTTTTTCCACAATGTGGAAAAAATAAAAAATGACCCCCCCCCCCCTTGTGCTTAGATACTGTGGGTCCCTTGGGCCCACTAATAAATGCAAAACTAGATTGAACACTAGTTTTTGCATTATTTGTGCCCCAAAATGAAATGGGTGCTTTTTGACTTAACTCGTGTTATGCTCAATGAAATCGTAAATAATTGTTTGATTGTAATGATAATAGGTGAAGTAAACTTTAACCCTTTCTTGTACAAACCCAGGATTTTACATACTGGTAGCTTGGATTTTTTACTTGACTAAATTGTGGAAAAACAAGAATTTCCTCATAAGAAGCAATTTCTCCTTTTCCCATAATATTTTCTACCACATATAATGGTTTAATTCCAAATTACATCCAATTTTCTTTGTCGTCTTCAACCTCTTTCAATTTGGACCAGTACAGCCTGAACTTTATCTACACTAACTCTTTGTCCCTTTTAAATCTGACTATTTTTTTTTCAAATTCAATTTTCAAATTAATTTTTGGCCCAAAACTAATACTTTCAGCACTTTGATTTTCTTCCAATTTTGAAAGGAATTTTGTTAAGCATGACAAGGGTTAAGAGGATGAATAGAGAGAAAGATCTATTTTCACATCTTGTCTGGAATCCTCTGGTTTATACCTATTCAATTTGAATTGATTTTAATAGAAAGAAGGTTCAGTCCCTCATAATTCTTTTTTCATGAGTTTACATGAGAAAATTTACCTTGAAGAAGAAGAATAGTGAGATACCAATAAAATCAAAGGCCTGAATGGCCTCAAATGCAGTAAGGACCTGCAGCAAAATTTTAGACTAGTCCAAATTGAAAGGAGTTGCAGACGACATTTCAAAGTTTATGAGATTTTTTCAACTCTCTGGGTAGAAAACATTGTGTAAATTTGAGAAATTACTTGTAACAAGCAATTTCTTCATTTTAGCTATTGAATCAATGAAATCATTTGTTTTGACTGGGAGTGAAGCATTTTGTTTTGTTTTGGGACTTGAACATCGTAACTACAGCTTATTTAAGTTTTTTAAGTCAACCAACCATTCTACTTTTTTGTTTCATGTAGATGGCCATAAAGTTTTTAAAAAAAACACTGTTTAACCCTTGTCATGCTGAAACCGGAATATCCTGGTTTTGGCAGGAGGTGTAGACCAAGATCAGCCTGCACATAAGTGCAGTCTTATCTTGGTCTACACCTCCTGCTTGTGCTTTCCCTGCCAGAGTTGTTTATGAAATTGATTTCTAACAGAAATATTGATTTTTGAACCACAAGTTCTATCAGTACTTTCAGCCCTTTGATTTCACAGCAATTCAGTAAGATAATTCATACAGCATGACAAGGGTTAAAATCCAGTTGAATTTCGTGTTGGAGTTAATGGGAGGGACAAACGAATGGTTAATTGACCTATTGGTTGAAAAGCTCAACATTAGCTACATGTCAATGGCCTGAAACAAATTCAGGTTAAAAAAACAAAAACAGACATTATTTCATGTACAGTCACTAGAGTGAAGAGCTTGGTCTCGTATAAAGATATGTCATTGTCAAATTTATATTCGGTAGTTTTTACACCCATGTATAGTTGTCTATTGACCTCGTATTATCAATAAATGTTGGAATACATTAATAAGTAAAATACAATATTGTATTATGACCATAGATTTGTCAAACAATATCCAAATACCTTAACCCTTGTCATGCTAATACTGGAATAATTCTGATTCGACAATGAATTTAGCAGGTGAATAGACTAAGATCAGCCTGCACAGGCGTGCAGTCTGATCTTAGACTACACTACCTGCTTTTTCTTGTTGTTTTGAGAAAAATCTTTGAACACACCATCAAACTTATTTTGTCATTTTTTATAGAAATATAATGAAAAGAGGATAAATATTCAGTTTGAAAAGGGTTAATCGAAATCCACTGAAATTAACCCATTACCACTCAATCCATCATTTTTTTGTGAGAAAAGAAGAAGGAACAAGGAATTTCTCCTTCTCATACAATGTTTTCTGCCCCATGTGAAATCATTTTTCCATCTCAACACATTGTGGAATGTTGTCAGCAACCTTTTTTATCTTGGCCAGCCTGAAAATTTGTTGTTTGGTTATTAACAAAATCTGCAAAACCTTTGAATTTGGACAGGTCTATAACTTTGAAATGCAGGAAAAGATTAAAGAAATCGCTTGTAACAAGCGATTTCTTCATTGTCAATAATGTTCTCCAAACCTTCTTTTAAACTTCTGATCCTTATCATTACAGAGGATTAAGATCTCATTAAAATTGCATGAGCTTTATGGCACCCAGAAATCATAAAATTGTCTGGGTTAAATGCCTCTATCAATGTCAAAGAGACATTTGCCATGTGTAAATCTCACAAATAATGAAAAAGATTGCTATCCAAAATACACCAAACTTTGTGATTTTGGCAGTTGACTTATTAATAGACAACAATCCTTTAAGCGTGTCAAATATTCGAAGAAGATTCAAATGACAATTCTAAGCTGATTTTAAAATGAGTGACATTATTGTGGAGAATACAGTATTGTAACAAGCAATTTCTCCTTTTCCCGCTATCTTTTCTACCAGAAAGGGTAGTTTCAATAAATATGAATGAGAGGTGTTTCAGGCCAGGACTGACCCTTCATTTATCTAAAAATGTTGCTTTTCGTTGTATTTTTGTGGTTGCTTGATTTTGTTTTTGAGTAATTATGGCTTTATATCCCTACCCTCAAACTTGCCTTGTAAAAGGGTTGTTAAACCCATTCCCTCTCATTGACGCTTTTAGACGCCCCCGAGAAAAAGCTTTGGAAAACATTGTGGAACATTAAGAAATTGCTTGTTCCAAGCAATTTCTTCATTATCCACAATGTTTTCTACCCCAAAATACAAAGATTTTTAAAAAACCATCAACTCGAAATTGTCGTCTGCAGCTTCTTTCAATTTGGACCAGTCTAAAATTTTACCGTCTGGTAATGAGTTAATTGAATATATATTCAATAGATAATATCATAAAGATGATAACAGCCTATGATTTATCATAACTATTGCAATGTTAACCCTTGTCATGCTGAATAATATTTCATCAAAGTTAACCCTTTCCTGGATAAACCCGGGATTTTACGTCACTGTGATTTTATACTTGAGAAAACATTGTGGAAAAAGGAGAAATTGCTTATGATAAGCAATTTCTCCTTTTCCCACAGTGTTTTCTACCACACAGGATGGTTTTATTTGGAATTGCACCCAATTTTCATTGTCGTCTGCATCCTCTTTCAATTGGACCAGTCTAAAATTTCAAAAACCAGGAAAGGGTTAAAGGACTGAAAGCACTGTGGGGCTCTAATTGTGGTTCAATATTGTTTTTTACAATTGATTTCATAAACAAGCCTAGCTTCAATTGATTGTTTGAATGGGGATTAAGGCCGCTTTTAACAGTATTTCAGTCATATCGCAGCGGCTGGAGCACCTAACAATGATTTCTGGTATTTCTCACACCAGTACTGCCACTACATCCTTTTCTAGCCTCCAGCTGCTATCCCACTTAGGTTTACGATTATCCATCCATTGGTGAGAGACAAATGTCAGAAAGAATACGTATTACTGCCGGGGATCGAACCCATGACATCCCATAATTGAAGATTAGAAGTCTGACACGTTAACAACTCCTAGCTTCAAAGGGACAGACAGGTGGTGTATACAAAGATCAATATATGCAGTCGGATCTTTGTATATACCTCCTGCCAAAAGAGGAATATTCCGGGTTCAGCATGACAGTGTCAAGTCTATCTTGGCATTAACAAAATATCTTGTCAAAGGTATGAAATAGTTACCTGAAATTTCTAAACTTTACCATGATATATTTGTTTGGATTCCTAAGTATCCACAAATAATTTAATATTTAGTTTCGTCTATCAAAATCAGGCATTCTGATTGGTCGAAAAAAATATTCATAACTCCATGAACAAAATTTGGAGCACGCAGCTATTTTGTATGCTTCCACACAAAATAGTCCCATACAAAAAGCTATCAAAAGATGTAGGGTTTTTGCTTTTTTCGCTTGATACTATTAAATTATAAGAAATGAAGAGAATATTTTTTGTTTTCATGGAGGTATGAACCGAAAAACCTAATTACACAATGTATGAATCCGCTTCGCGTATTCATACAGTGTGATTAGTTTTTTCGGTTCATACCTCCATGAAAACAAAAAGTATTCTCTTCATCTCTTAAGAAAATATTTTTTAGTAGCATGGGAATGGATTATTTCTAATTTATACACTGATTATGGTAATAGGCTAAACATGAAAACAAAGGGTGCTAATGTCACATTTATAGAAATAGTGAGAAAAAAACACAAAAACTCCCCCAAGAGTATAGCAAGGTCAGGGGGAGTTTAGCTGCGATAACCTAGCTCTCTTGGCGATAACCTCCCCAACAGATTATCAGAAAGAGGGCTACGATATCGAAGCTAGGGGGAGTTATGTTGGATGTGCAGTGGTGCATTTCTTACTGTCAGTATATATATATATATATACCTTACTTGCATGGGTTTTGACGTGGACATGATACAGCTCTATATCTGGTGGAAGTTCTCTTGTTTTATGCTTTCATCAAACAGCATCCGAACACCTGAGCTGAGGACGGTTATTTTATGTATTCATCAATGTAATTACAATAGCAGCCATTGTTTAACACATTCCCTCTCAATGCACCTTTATTTTCCAACATGTTTTCCAAGGCTTTTGACTTGAGGGCATCAAAAAGTGGGATTGTTTGGGAATGGTTTAATTATTTTCAACTAACTTTATACAATATGGTTATATGACTATCAAAAACCGAAAAAAAATTATTGTAAATAAAACAATTGGCAGCCCCGAAACCTTTTAACCCATTCCCAAACAACAAAATTTTAGACTGGTCCAAATTCAATGAAGTTGATGAAATTTTAAAAATTATTGCATTTGGGGTAGAAAATGAAGAGGATAATGAAGAAATTGCTTGTAACAAGCAATTTCTCCTTATTTTCCTCACTGTTTTTCATTATTTCTTTCTTGTGGGCATCAAAAAGCGTAATTGTGTGGGAATGGGTTTACCAACCCTTTTACAAGGCAAGTTTGAGGATTTGGATATCTTTTTGATGGCGTGTTTTTCATATTTTATTAAGAAAAGAGTGAAGGCCATTAAATTCCTGTCATTTATTATTGGATCAAATTATCTGTGTAATTTTGAATACAACAAGTCTAAATTTGTTCCCCTGTTATATAATAGCCTGAGTATTAACATAAACCCATTCCCAAACAATCCTGCTTTTTGAATTTTTGAACCAAATTGGATGAAACTTAATTTCCTAATACGTAGTGTAAACTTCTTTAAACATTTCCAAATATTTTTGTCCTCTTTCTCATTTAAACCATTCCCACACAGTGACACTTTTGGGTGCCCTCAAGAAAAAACAATTGGGAAAACATTGTATAAAATGAAGAAATTGCTTGTAACAATATTTTACACAATGTTTTCTACCCATAAAGCTGAAAAAGTCTAAAATTGCATAAATATAGATTGTTGTCCTTTCAATTTGGACCAGTCCAAAATTTTTCAGTCTGGAAATGGATTAAGGCTGCATCATGGGAAAAGAGGACTTAATGTAAAATTTAGTTTTCTCTAATTTCTTCTAATTCAATTAATAAATTTCTTTGATATTTTTTTTCAAGTTAAAAAAATCAAATGCTATAGACCATACACATCATTGTATTATTTTGAAATTTGACGGTTGTTTGAATGGGATTCAATGCTACTTTTAACGGTACTTCAGTGGCGTTTGATTGATTTAATTGTGTTTGACGGCACTTTTACTAGTATTTCAGTAATATTGCGATGACTGGAGTACCTAACCAAGAATTCCTGATATGTCTTACACCAGTACTACCGCTATACTCCTCTATGAGGCTCCACAACCATGGATCGAACCCTTGACCTCATGAATGGGAGACTGACACGCTACCAACTATGGCTGCAGTTTTTAACTTGAAGCCTTTTCATTGAAAAATGATACTTCTGATAAAACGTCTTTATCCAAATATGCCCTTCATCTATTCTCAAAATTCTTGAGAGTCCTTATTTATGTTGTTAATTCAATTCATTTCCACACAATGAAGTTGTTTGACGCCCTGCTTATAACAAGTAATTTCTTCATTTTACACATTATGTTTTCTACCAAGTAAGTTGTTGATATCTAAATTTTCATGAATTTTAAATTGCTGTCTGCGACTTCTTTCAATTTGGACTAGTCTAGAATTTTGTCTACTGTAATATGTTAAAGCCCTACTTACCGGTAATACTATTTCTTATTTTAAATAGATGAGGCTATGATAACTTAAACTGTTGTGTATCTATACTCGGAAGTTACATATTGATATAGGTTATATCTCTTTTTTTAGGGTCATAGTGCAGTTTGTAGTGCATCAGACACTCAATCTTCAATCATGTGTTCAATCCCTAGCGGCAGAATATATCCTTTCAGACATTTGTCTCTTACAAATGGATGGATAATCGTAAAACTTAGTTGGATAGCAGCTGGAGGCTAGGAAAGGGTGTAATCATGGTACTGGGAAGAGATATACATGTACCAGGAATCCATTGTTAGGTGCTCCAGCCGCTGCAATATGACTGAAAAATTGTTAAAAGCGGTATTAAACCCATTCAAACAAAAATCTCTTTGTTAGCTATGAATTTGTAGCTTTAAGAGTGAACTGAGGGAGGAGAAATGCTGTACAAAAGAGCTAGTACATGTATAACTTTAAGAGAGAAAAGAAGTATATTTGTCTCAAGCAATTACTGCATTTTCCACAATCTTTTTTATGCCTTTTACTCAGGTAAAATCATAGTGAGAATGGGAGAAAATACTTCTTACAAGCAAACTATCCATTCTTCACAATGTTTTCAGCAATATAACTCTTCAGAGGTAGTAAAATCAGGGATGATATTGTGAATAGTTTAAATGGCTATTGATTGATTTTTTGTGAAGTACGACAATTTAACAAATGAGTGCTTGTGAGATTAATATCCTTGTATTGACAAAACATGCTAATCTCTGATAACCCTTTGTATTATCTCCGTATTATTTCCTTTACCCATTTGCAGTATCAATAGTGCAAAGGTAGCGTGCAGGACTCCTAGTCATGGAGTCCTGGGTTTGATACCCAGCCTCAGTAAATATCCTTTCCGACATTTGTATTCCACTTATGAGTTGATAATCTTAACCCATTCCAACAAAGCAAAATTTCCGACTGGTCCAAATTGAAAGAAGCTGCAGACGACAATTTCAAGTTGATGGAATTTTTAATTTTTTTGTCTTTTTGGATAGAAAACATTGTTGATAATGAAGAAATTGCTTGATACAAGCAATTTCTTCATTTTCCACAATGTTTTCCAAAGTTTTTTTCTTGAGGGGCGTAGAAAGGAGGGATTGAGTTGGAATGGGTTAAACTTTAGTGAGATGAGCAGCTGTAGACTCAGAAGGGATGTAAAGGTAGTAATAGTGTGAAAAATATACTTAGAATCCATGGTTAGATGCTCTAGCATCTGCAATATGCCTGAAATACTGTTAAAAGTGGTGTTATACCCCATTTAACCCTTTCCTGGATAAACCCAGGATTTTACATCACTGTGATTTTATACTTGAGAAAACATTGTGGAAAAAAGGAGAAATTGCTTATGATAAGCAATTTCTCCTTTTCCCACAGTGTTTTCTACCACATAGGGTGGTTTTATTTGGAATTGCATTCAATTTTCATTGTCATCTGCATCCTCTTTCAATTTGGGCCAGTCTAAAAATTCAAAAACCAGGAAAGGGTTAATCAACCAATTCTTTAGCCATTCCCACACAATATCAGGCTTCTTTATGCCTCTCCAGAGAAAAGCTTGGAACAAAGAGGAAGACGAAAAATTGCTTGTTACATGCAATTTCTACATTGCCAAAAAGTATTTCTACTCAGAAATACACAAAAATATTGAAATTTTATCAACTTGAAATGGTAGTCTTTCACTTTGGATTACTATAAATGGTGTTGTTTGGTTATGAGTTAATCCTTGGATTATATACCTTGCAAATCTGAAATCAGAAACCATTAGATTTATTGCAAATTGCAAAAACCTTGAATGGTCATCCTCATATGATTTATTTAGACTTTGATAGCTTAAGTTAAAAGACAATATTTTGAGGTCTTCTCAAAGTTCAACGAGTGCAAATTGCCACTGGAGGCTTAACCAGTGAATCCAGTGAACATAAACACCATAAAAAGTAGTTCTTAGGTATTTTCAGGAATATTTGAAAAGCATTCCATTTCACCCATTCTCACTCAATTCCACTTTTTAAGCATCTCAAGAAAAAAGCTTTGGAAAACATTGTGGACAATGAAGACATTGCTTATCCACAATGTTTTCTACCCTATGAGGATAGTCTAGTATTTTGTCATGATGTAATGGGTTACTTAACCTCGTTTATTTATCATGATTACTTTTGACAAAGAAGATAACTTAACAAAACCATGCTTTACTAGCTTTCAGTACTTTCAGTACTTTGATTGTATTTTCTCCTTATAAGTGTTTCAAAGAACCATTCAAAACACTGCTAGGGAGCTTTTACCTATTACCACAAAACAAAACAAAATTTTAGACGGGTCCAATATCAAAGGAGTTGCAGACAACAATTTAAAACTTGGTAGAATTAAGTCAATTTTGGCCTTTTAGGGCAGAAAACATCATAGACATTGAAGAAATTGCTTGTTACAAGCAATTTCTTCATTGTCCACAATGTTTTCCAAAGCTTTTTTCTAGAGGGGTGTCAAAAAATGTCATTGAGTGGGAATGGGTTAACCTATTACTAAGTGTAAAAACTGCTACAAATTCAAAGAAGTTATAGATGACAATTTGTTGGTCAAAGGTCAAGGTCACACATGAACTTTCTAGGTAATGTAGGTCAAAGGTCAACTGTACTGTTTGAGTGACAAAGTGCTGGTTGAGTCAATTGTCAGCTTCGCAACAATTCTAGTTATTGACTGGTTTTAGATTTTAGACAGTTTCCTCTCGTCAAAGCTACAGAACAAATTGATAGAGATAGAAAAGGATAGATTACATGTTTGCACATTAAGTCAATGACTTTGCATAATTTATCAGGCCTAAGGCATCACTATTACATAACCTTGGACCGAATTCATACCCCCTACCACGAGAAGGATTATCTTTAGTTATCTGATCACCCTATTGCCTGCCCAAGGCAAGAAGCTGGGACTCGTTTTGAATTGGTCCCGAGTTTTATCCCCGGCCATGGCAAATATCCTTTCCAACATTGGTCTCTCACATATGGATGGATTATCATAAAGCAGCTGGAGGCTAGAAAAGGATGTAGTGGTAGTACTGGTGTGGGAAATACCATGAAATCCCTGGTTAGGTGCTCAAGCCGACATGATATGGGTGAAACCAAGTTGTTAGTTAACCCATTCCAACACAAGCCTGCTTGTTAATACCCCTAAAGAAAAGAAGGTTATGAAAACATTTTGGAAAACGAGCCTGTGATTTTATACTTGAGGAAACATTGTGAAAAAAGAAGATATAACTTGTCACAAGCAATTTCTTCTTTTTTCAAAAATATGTTCTATCAGATAGGAATGCTTTGTTTTGAACTGTACGTTCTTTAACCCTTTCCTATACAATCACTGATTATTAGGTCCCTGTGGTATCATACTTGAGAAATCATTGTAGAAAAAAAAAAGAAATTGCTTTCCCACAATATTTTCAACCCTCCAGGATGGTTACTTTTCAAATCACATTTTTCTTGTAATTGTAGTATGCAACTTCTTTCAAATTGGACAAGACTAGAATTTTGAAAAACAGGAAAGGGTTAAAATGCCGTGTTTTTCCCTTATGAATATGGACAAGTGTACAATTTTGAAAAACAGTAAAGGGTTTATTTCAGGAGCCAACGGGAACGGAAGTCGAAGTTGAAGAGAAGAAGCAGGTCAAGTTTAGTGACAACTCGAAGCAGACAACATATGAGAAGGACCAGGATGTTCTCGACACGACTGATGATGAGGAAGGTAGGTGGAGCTGTGTATCAGGCTTGATAACTCTGGAGGAGCTTGTCTCATTATGCATTTCGTTGTCTCCCTTGCATATGCATAATTAAGAAATTACAAGAATTGCTCTTAATTAAAGCTTCATGTAAAGACGGTAATGTCTTTAATTTATTTCGAACATATTATAATATTTTCTATTTCTTTTCTCTTCAAACAAAGTCAAAAGAAGCCAAGACTTTCAAAATGAAAGAAATTGGGTTAAATATTGTAATCAAACCCGTAGTAATTAACCCATTCCCACACATTGACACTTTTGGACGCCCCTCAGGTAAAAAAATCTGGAAAATAATGAGTGAAATGAAGAAATTGCTTTTTACAAGCAATTTCTTCATTTTTCACAATGTTTTTTACTCAGAAAGTTGAAAAAATCATAAATTTCATAAACTTTAAAATGTTGTCTGCAACTCCTTACGATTTGGACCAGTCTAAAATTTAGTTATGTGGGTTAATACAGTGGAATTTTAGACCGGTCCAAATTGAAAGGAGCTGCAGACGACAATTTCAAGTTGATTGAATTTTAATTTTTTCGTCTTTTTGGATAGAAAACATTGTGGATAATGAAGAAATTGCTTAATCCTAAGCAATTTCTTCATTTTCCACAATGTTTTCCAAAGCCTTTTCGTTGAGGGGCGAAAAAAGGAGGGATTGAGTGGGAATAAATTTTAAAAAAAAGTATGCTACACAAAAGTCCTCACGCCTGCTTTTTTGCTTTAACCCATTTCCAGATGGCAAAATTCAGTCTAGCTCACACCATTAAAAGATGCAGACAACATTTTAAAATGTTTGTAATTTGAAAAATAATGACTGAATATTTTGAAAACTATAGTGGTAAAATGATAAATTGCCTTTTATGAGCCATTTAGGTTAAAGGTATTAAGTTTTGTCTGATAATGGGTGAAAGCTATTAAATTTTGTCTGATAATGGGAGAAAACTATTAAATTTTGTCTGATAATGAGTTAAAGATATTAAATTTTGTCTTATATTGGGTTAAAGTTATAGATTATTTCATGAGTAAACTATCACATAACTTATTGATAATAGTACATTGCTTATATTAAAAAAATTGAATGTTTCTTAATTGCACTGAAATAAAAAAATCATATTGTGGTTGATTTATAGGGAGAAAAAGGAATGCACTTTTGCAGTTTTTTTCTGTTTTTATTTTAATTTTCATCTCTTTTCTTGTTCTAACTGTTGATTGGTTGGTTTATGTTTAACTTTGGTTCTGATATCTAGTGGCAACAAAGATTCTAAGCACTGGCATAAGGTAGACACATTTCTACAAGGTTACTAAAGCCTACATCAAATTACTAGGATAGGAAATTCAGGGCTATCGCTGGCATTTGCCATTGTTGCCAAGCCGCCATCATAGCGCAGTTGGTAGCACAACATACTCTATATCTTCAATCACAGGATGTCATCGGTTGGATCCCAAGCGGAGGCACATATCCTTTCCGACATTTGTCCTTCACCGATGGGTGGATAATCATACACCTAAGTGGGATAGCAGCTGGAGGCTAGGAAAGGATGAAGTGGTAGTACTGGTGTGAGAAATACCAGGAATTCATTGTTAGGTGCTCCAGCCACCGCAATATGACTGAAATACTGTTAAAGTGGCGCCAAACCTCATTCAATCAATCAATCACCATTGTCGCCAAATGCGTACATAAAAGTAAAATGGCAATAGAAAAATGGAATCTAGCAAAAGCACTGGCGATAAAAAATTCATGTAAGCCATAATGATTTTTTCAACAAGACCAAAAGGATCAAGGCAGATTATTGTAGGCTGGGTGTAAAAACAATGATAGTTGTGCCGAATTACAATAAACATGCGGGTCATTCAATAAATGCAGTTCGACAAACAATAAACCAATTGAAATTGTTTGATCTATAATACAGGTTACAGTCATCATTAAACCTTTCTGAAAATGATCGTAGAGACGTCTTAAATACTATTGTTTGTAGGTCCCAATGTACATTTCGTCAATTAAATTCAAAAAATCAAAATCGGAAAATCTTACTTGAGTTGGTTTATAGTTTGATCGTAGTTTGACTTAAATAATACAAATGACAGATTTTGTGCAAAAATTTGCGTCTTATTTTTACTTTGGGAAATTGTGCAACACAGGCAACCCTCTCAAGGCTATCTCGTTGGTCTCTTTGATGTATGTCACAACCCTCCGCTCCTGTAGAGACCCGACATTTTTGTGACGACAGCTGTGTTTTTTTATCAACAGAATTGTATACTTCCCCCTCAACAAGAGTGTTATTATAGTCACAATATATGTTTGTGAGTCAGCACTAGAATGGTAAAAACCTGATAAAATGCACAAGGTCACTTAACTAGGATCATTCTAAAAAAAGATTCATGAAAATCTGTCCTGAAATAAAGGAGGAGTTGTGTTAACAAGAAATTTAGCATTTAAAGTCCCTTTTTCTGTGATTCACCCTAAAATGGTAAACTCCTGACAATTTTTGCAAGGTCAGCTGACTAGGAACATTCTGTGAATATTTCTTTCAAAAATATCCATAGTTGAAGAGGAATATGATGTGTTTACAAGATATGGACGTACAGATTAACTGCCAGATGGACTTCGTGAAAGACAGGACTTAACAGACATTACCTTTATACTATGTTTTCCTCTGGCAGCATATAAAAAACAGTATATAATGATGAAACTTTTATAAATTTAATCAACAAGAAGTTAAAGAAGATTTTAACCCATTACCTCTCAATTCTGCATTCTCGGACAAAGAATTATGTGAAAAGGAGAAATTGCTTGTCTGCCCTAAATTGCACTTATTTTTGTATGCCCCCTTATCAAAAGATAGGAGGTATACTGTTTTACCATTGTCTATCTGTCTGTCTGTCTGTCATTCTGTATGCTAATTGCTTAACATTCATAATTACTCTAAGCCTATTGAAGATACATTACTCGAATTCGGTATGATGAAAGATTTCATCAATACATATCTGCAGATACCAAGATCAAGCTTATTTTAGATAAAATACTAATATTTGGTATGATGATAGATCTTATTGATACATATCTGCAAATATCAGGGTTGAGATCATGTGACAAGGTCAAGGTCATTTTTCAAGGTCAAACTTCTGCAAAATCTAACAGAACAACTAAACTTGTACAATTACTTCAAGCCTATTCAATATTAATTTTTGACATGATATCTCATTGATAACTATCTGCAGATACCAAGATCAAGGTCACATTTCAAATAAAAGGACCATAACAATATACATACAAAACAAAAAAAACCAAACCAGTATCTTTTACTTCAATAGGGATAAATAGTACATGTTTACAAAAACCTTTGAAAATACATCATTAGTGACTGTATTTGTGTAACAATTAAACAATTCCCACACAATGACGCTTTTAAACAACCCTCAATATGAAGGTTTTAGAAAACATTGTGGATAATGAAGCAATTGCTTGTAACAAGCAATTGCTTCATTCTCCACAATGTTTTCTTCTTCAAAAGATGAAGATTTTAAAGATTTAATCAACTTTAAATTTTCGTCTGCAATTGAATTTGGACTGGTCTAAAATTTGATATTATGGGAATTGGTTAAGAGTTCATTGGTCACTTGTTGATTATGTGTTCTCAGACTAAACCTCTTTTTGGCCTACATTAAGTAATTGCCGTCTTTTTCTCAGGTAACACATTATCGCCGTCCGATTATAGCTTTTCTCTTGCCTTACTTCTTTCTTGTAGTTTATGGTGAATTATATTAATCTTATTATCTACTTCAGTAATAGCTTAACTGTATGTTTATCTGAAACTGTATATGTTGTGACTAAATAATCTTAAAATATTTTAAAGTACCGGGTATTATTGCTGGTGATTTATTGAGAACTTCATTGGTTTGATTGGAAATTAGGGTATTTCATATGAAAAAAATAACAAACAAAAAAAAATCCAAGTCATCAACTTACCTAATAATTTTGTAATTGATTGTATGCTTTATGGTGCAGTATCATATACAAGCAGCTTTTTCTCTAATAACATCACTGCTAAATATCTAACAGCTTTGCAATGATTGTGTGCTAACAACTCTTTCCCCAAAATAGTTCTCTCAACTGATCTGAATTCCCAAAAGAATGTAAAAAAAGCTTTCAGCCTTAAGATTACAGGCATACAAACTATTTAAATTGATCTTTGTTTCTTTATCGTGTATTTATAAATACTTGAACTGGAATGTAAAAGAATAGTTTCTAAAACAATGGAATTGTGTCCCAAGAAAATGCTTTTGTAGTCTGATCTTCAAATTGTACAGTGTTGTTTAAACAGTTCAAACATAATCTCGCTTTTTCATGACCTTAGGACAAAAAAATTGGAAAATCATTGTGAAAAATGAAGAAAAGCAAAGTAATTTCTTTATTTTTCACAATGGTGTCTACCCTGAAAGACAAACATTTTCATTTTTCTTAATATCTAATTCTTTTTGTTTGCAACTTCTTTAAGCTTGAATGCAGGTCTGAATTTATTTTTTCTGGTAATGGGTTTAAGTAAGTTTAGGCTATCCAAACCGCTTCCAATGACTCTCTATCTAGTAAAGCCATTAATATTGGACAATATTAAACACATATCCATTTGTAGACTTTGAAAACAATTGAGATTCCCCCTTTAGACACCATGTAGAAAATGTAGAATTTAAGAATTTATTTTTTGATGTCTGAAAGTCATTACCACTAAATGCTTTTACCATTTCTTCAAATTATATGTCAAATAAGCAAGATTTTCAGTTGGAACAAGTTAAGACTTGAAATTGATAATAAGAAATGATTTGAAATATAAACACAATAAGTAATAGGATATTCCTTTGTTGCTTTGGTAGAAAATGTACTGTATATATTTTTGAAGGTACTAAAACAACAGCAAACACAAATATAGTTGATGATAAATCTAAAACTGATGCAGAGGAAATTTTATCACCAAATATAGAAACAGATGAAGAAAAACTAGAGAGGCTTGGTCAAAAGTATGAAATAAATACTGATAAGCCAAATATTGGGGTAGACCAAAAGGAAGATAATAATTCAGAAAAAGATGAGGAAACATCTAACAAAGAGGAAGCAAAAAGTGATACTGTTATAGATGAAACAGAGAAGCATGATGTGATAAATAATGACGCAGATATTGCTAAAAGTAAAGAAAGCAAAGACAATGAAAATAAGAAAGAGGTAAAATCATTTCAGCCTTCTCCAATGAGTTACTCATTAAACAGCAGAGGACAGCAAACACCGAATCTCTCTTCTAATGATTCAAATAGCAAAAGTAATTCACAAGTTCCCTTTGATGATGACACTACTGCTACACCTAGGGATGCTGAACTTGCTGAAGGTCAGCAAAGTGAAAGAAATGTTGAAAGAGATAAGGTCTTTGATGATGAACCAATATCGAATGAAACTGATGAATCTAAAGCAGAAACCAATGATAAACAAAATGTACAAGATATTCCAGAACACAGTGAAGAAGACAAGCCAGTTGTTAAAGAAGTTCTTAAAGAAGCAGATCAAGAGAAGACTGAAGATAAAAAGTCAAATGACTTAAAGGAGGGTGAAGATAGCCCAAAAGTTAATGCTACAGTTGTGCAGCCTACACCAGTAAAACAAAATGTGAAACTAGATCTCTCAAATAACACAAACAATGGCAGGGCATCTGAAAGATTTAATAGCAGAAATAGTGCTCATATAAAGACTGATTTTAGAAGCAAAAGACCAGTTCAAACAATGGCAACAAAAGTCACAGTTCCAACTCCGAATAAGTCAGATGAAAAAGCTGCTACAAATAGATCAGCTACAACAAAGAGGAGTTTGTCACCCAGAGAAATCGCACAAGAGAGGGCTGAAAGACAAAGGAAAGCACATAGCGCCAGACCCAGTGGTCATGTGCCCGAGACTGCCCGATCTGTGACCTCTAGGACCTCCTCAAGGTCATCAAGGCCACCCAGCAGACCAAGGTCATGTGGATATGAATCAGGTGATTAAAATACTACATCTGTCTTGACAAGAGTTGAATCAATCATAAAAAATGCTAGCTAATCAATTTCAGCCATTTGATTTAAAAAGATTTATAGTGAATTGTTCATAAATTTGAGGCATTTTATAATTATATTTTCAAAAACTTACGACTTTTTGAAAATTCTTTTTTTGTCTTAGGTACATGAAATACATCTTGAAAATTCTCTAGTTCAAGACTTTAATATTCATTATACCCCTCCCCCTCCCCCTCCCTTCCTTCCTATCCTTTGAGGTTTTTCACTCACAAGCACCTACTAATCTGCACATTGCATGGTTTCTTTTTTGTTATATAGTTGTAGAATAGAATACTAATCCTCTCTTTTATGCATGAGTTTACACATTATGTATAATTGTTTCTGAGGACATATAAGGGGTAATTTTTTTGTGATTAATGCATCAGAAGATATACAGGGGGTATATTTTCTATGATTAATGCATCTGAGGGTATACAGGGGGTATATTTTCTGTGATGATTGCATCTGAGGATATACAGGGGATCTATTTTCTGTGATGATTGCATCTTAGGATATATGGGGGGTAAATTTTCTATCATTAATGCATCTGAGGATATACAGGGGGTATATTGACATTTGCAGAAGAATATTTTGATAGAGTTTCTTCGTGTTTGTGTTCAATTATTTTATTTTTTAAGCATGCAGGATATTATTGTTATATGTTTTCTGTTCTAGATATATTTAATTAATCTCTAGTAAATGATAAAAACATACAAATAGTCAGTAATTGCAATCTTAGCACACCTGAACATAGTGCTCAATTCATGTGATTTATTGGGATTACCAACTGTCTCGTCTTTGCTTAATTATAATTTCTTGGAACATCTCCTAAACTCTAGGCCAATCTTTGTGAAACTTGTTCAAAAAGTAAAAATCTACACTAAACTCTGGTTGTCTTTTAACCCTTGTCATGCTGAATAAAATCCTCTCCAAAATTATGTTAAAATCAAATGTTTAAAAACACAGAAAACACTCACTTTGGGTAAGTAATTATTCAGAAAATTAATGGTATAAACAATTCTAGCTTTAAAGGGACAAGCAGGAGATCTGGACAAAGACCAGACTGCACTTATGTGCAGTCTGATCTTTGTCTATACCCCCTGCCAAAACAGCAATATTCTGGATTCAGCATGACAAGGGTTTATTGACAGGACATATGATACATATATAAAAGCCCTTCTCTGTAACAAAAAGTGTTGGAACTTTGATAATTGATTTACACTCAAACCACTACCAGTGAAGATACTCTTTTTAGCTCACCTGAGCACAACATGCTCAAGGTGAGGTTTTGCGATCACCTTTTGTCCGTTGTGAGTCGTACATTGAAAGGCTTCAACAATACTTTAAACATCTTCTCCTTAGTAATCATTGGTCCAATTTTAACCAAACTTGGCATGAATGTTCCTTGGGTGACCCTTTTATAAGATTCTTAGCGAAATTTTGATTGACGCCCAAATAGGGCCAAGAGTGTGGCAGTTTTTTGCCTTGAAATCTTTAAACATCTTCTCCTCAGTAGCCATATGGCCAATTTCAACCTAACTTGGCATGAATGTTCCTCAATGTCACAGCTCAAGGTCAAACATGCCTGTGTTCTTTCAAGTTATTTTACAATCATCATAAATTAGTCAGGTGAGCGATTTTAGGATGGCCCTCTTGTTTAAAAAACGTTACTTTGATATAAAAAGATTTGAAATAGTCACTCTTAACATTTGGTATGATTGGGACGATTAGCCTATACATTGGCAAAAAACGATTTGTTAATAAAGGATGAACACTCACTAAAACTAGGGGTTTAATTACCAATTACCAGAGGACAAACTTCAAAGAAGTTTTAAGTTGATGAAATCTTTAAGATCTTTGTCAACAAAGCAAGCAATTTCTTTATTTTCCACAATGTTTTCAAAAGCTTTCATATTGAGAGGCATTTAAAGGCGTTATTGTGCGGGAATTTGTTAAATGCCTGGTATACTCATATCATAAAGCCCTTCATTAAGTCCTTTCATTACTTAAATCAATCAAATATTTATTCAATTATCAAAATTGAACTGGAAAACTAGGCTTTTGAAAGTCTGTTAACAATATGCAATCTGTAAAGGAAAAGAATTCACAAATGAAATACCATTTTTAGCACGCCTGGGACGAAAGTTTCAAAAGAGCTTGTCGAACCCTCAGGGTCAGTGTTGGCTTTGGAATCAGTGTCCCACTTGGTTTCATATCTCTATTATAAATAGTGCTAAGGGTTAATCTCTTAATATCTCACATGTGCACTCATCAGGAAATATGCTTTCATTTAAGACCATGGCCTTGATCCTCTGACCTTATGACCTTGACCTTTGAGGCTTTGACAAAATTTATAAACCTCTAACAAATCTTTTAACTTTTTCTATCTTGCTCATTTTCAAACCTAGGGGGCTCAAATTTAACACATGTACTGATCAGAAGATATACTCTCATTTGAGACAATGACCTTGACCTTGTGACTTTGGGTTTAACCAAAAACTTTTACATTTTCTGTCTTGGTCAGTTTTCAACCTAAGGGTCTCATATTTTTCTCATGCACTTATCAGGAGTTGGGCTTTCATTTGCCTTGACCCTGTGACTTTGTGACCATGACCTTTGACTAATGAAAAAAAATCCTCTAACCAAAAACTTTAATTTTTTCTATTCTAGTACATTTTCAACTGGGGGGGGGGCTCATATTTTACACTTTGTACTTATCAGGAGATGAGCTTTCATTTTAGACAATGACCTCGACCATGTAACATAACCCTTAACCCTTTATAAAAAACTAATTTTATTTATCTTGGTCATTTTTCATCCTAGAGTGCTCATATTTTACACATATATTCATATGGGAATGACAATGACTCTATGAATATGTGCCCTTAACATTTAACCCTGATTCAAATAGCACCCCTAAGGTGACAAGCACCATCTAGGACAAGCTATGTTGTCTACGGACAACTCTTGTTATATCAATTCTTGTCATGCTTGTAAGTTTCCTTTCAAAGTTGCATCAGGTTGCAGCCATAGCACAGTGGCAGCATGTAGGACTTCTAGTCATGGGGTCCCGGGTTTGATCCCTGGTCGCAGCAAATGTCCTTTCCAACATTTGTCTTCCACCAATGGGTGGATAATCATAAACCTAAGTGGGATGAGAAGCTGGAGGATCAGCAAGGATGTAGTGGTAGTACTGGTGTGAGAAATACCAGGAATCCATTGTTAGATGGTCTAGTCCCTGTAGTATGACTGAAATACTATCAAAAGTGGTGTTAAACCCCATTCAATCATTCAATCAATCAAAGATGCATTCAAATTAAAGGGCTGAAATCAATAATCAACATTTTTTTTTTGAAAATTCAATTTCATAAAGGACTCCGGTTTGAAAGGGACAAACAGATGGTGAAGACTAGGATCAGGCTGCACATATGCGTAAGCTAAGTCTTTTGCTATATCTCCTACAAGAACAGGAATGATAAGGGTTCGGCATAATAAAAGTAAATGGTCCTATTTTTTAAACTTTATTTATTAAGACTTTATTATATTAAAACTTTTATCTGAAATAACATCTTAGCACTCTTTGATAAACTTGAGTTCTAGTGTCAGTGATTCAAAAGAGTTACTATATAATGACATCAAGTGGACCTTGTTAAGGGTCACCAAGGAACTATCATGCCAAGTTTGGTTTAAATTGCTTCAATGTTTTAGGAGGAAAACATTTTAAAAGAAATATTTTGTGATTTCTCTGTCTCTTAAGCTCACCCTGCCCGTCCCCTTTTTTCACAAATCAAAATTTCATTAACAAGTTTTGTTAAGGGCAACCAAAGGATTATTCTTGCCAAGTGTCATACAACTTGGCCCAATGGTTTAAAAGAAGAGGATTTTGAAAGACTTATTTCATGATTTCTGTAAGTCTGATAAGCTCAGCCCTGCCAGGCCCCATTTTGCGCAAATCAAAGTTTCATGAGCAAGTTTTGAAAAGGGTCATTCAAGGAATATTCCTGCCAGGTTTGGTCCAAATCGGCCTAATGGTTTAGAAGGAGTATATGTGATAATCTCATCCTGCCACACCCCCATTTTTTATAAATCAAAATTTCGTGAACAAGTTTTATAAAAGGGTAACCCAAGAAACATGCCTGTCGAGTTTGGTCTGAAACAGGTCAGTGGTTAAAGAAAGGAAGATTTTTAGGGAATTATTTCATGAGTTGTCAAAGTCTGATAAGTCTGCCTTGCCACAGCCCAAGCTTTTGGAAAGTCAAAATTTCACCAACAAGTTTTGGAAATGGAATATTCCTGCTATATTTGTTCCAAATTGTCCCAGTGTTTTTGGAGGGAAAGATTTGAAGAAATTGTTTGTACCAGATGATACCCTGTTGACAACAGACAACCAACAACACATGCTGGTTCATCCTAAAAGCTCTCCTTAAGCATGTTGTGCTCAGATAAGCTAAAAAGGATTTACAATTTAATGGCAAAAGAGTTACAATTCAATGATAATATTAATAGTTAACATTTTAATGGCAAATTGATTGAATAATTAACATCTCTAGCTTAAAAGGGACAAGCAGTTGGTTTACACAAAGATCAGACTGTTCATGAGGATCATTGTCTATACCTCCTTTTAAAACAGGAGTATTTTGGGCACAGCATGACAAGAGTTAATGATTTAAAAATAAAATCTTTTGCAGGTCAAATGTTAGTATTGGGTTCAATAGTTCTCATTACAATTCTATACCGATCTAAAATTGTTTTCACTTTTAACAATTTCCACTTGTTGCTAATTTTGTTTGTACCGACAGTGATAACAGGTCTAATCATGTATCATTTATTGAATCATATATTTAACCCTTGTCATGCTGAATAAGATCTTATTTAGAATTGCATTTAAATCAAAGGGCTGAAAGCACTGGTAGTACTTGTTGTTCAATTGTCGATAGTTCTTTTGAAAATTAATTTCATAGACTCTCATTTAAAAAGGACAGACAGGAGCTGTAGACTAAAATCAGACAGCACTTATGTGCAGGATGATTTTGATCTATATCTTCTGCCAAAACTGGAATATTCTGGGTTCAGCATGACAAGGGTAAAAATTTAGCTGTACAATTATAATTTACTTCATCTATCTTAACCTCAATATCTATGCTTCATAATTTCTCTGTCCAGGAATTCTTTTGACTTTGACTCTGCTTTTGGTACTTACACCAAATTCTATTTTCAATTCTAATAATGCCAAACAAACACATAATTATGGATCAATATTTCTTTTGAAAAGTAATCTCACAAAGAAATGGACAAACAGGTGGTGTAGACTTAGATCAGACTGCACATCTTTACAGGCTTATCTTTGTCTATTCCTCCTGCAAAGCCAAAATTGTTACATATTCAACATGACAGGTCATAAGCCTACTTAACCTATTTGAACACCATGCATCCTGCTTTTTTACATCTCTTAAAGATAGAGCTTTGGAAAATGTGTGATTAATGAAAAAATTGCTTGTAAAAAGCAATTTAGTTATTATCCACAATGATTTATATCCCAAAGACAAAGAATTTTAGAATTCAATCAGCAAAAATTGTTGTCTAAATCTTCTTCAAATTTGGACCAGTCTAAAAAGTTTTATCCTTTGGGAAAGGTTAAGCGAAGCATTAAGGCTTACTATACAGCAGAAGTAAAACCCTTCTCACTAAATCTGTTCCCATTTCCACACAATCCAGCTTTTCGACACCCCTAAAGGCGAAAGCTTCAGAAAAATAGTGGAAAATGCTGCAAGCAATTTCTTCATTATCCATAATACTTTTTACCCCAAAAGATAAAAAAAAAAAATAAAAATTTTGTCTATTCAAGATTGTCCTCTGCAGCTTCTTTGACTTTGGACTAGTTCACTTTTTGTTGTCTGGTAATGGGTTGACTTAAAACTGAATTTCTATCAACTATAAAGTTTAATCAAAGTGCTGTAAGTACTGTTATTGGTTCTCACAGAAAAATTTGACAGACAGTTGCAATTCGAATTTAGAATTAGAGTAAAAAGATTAATGTAATGTATAAAAAAATAAATATGCGGAATAAAAATGCAACACATTTTAAAAGTTGCCCAAAAAATAAATAAATGGCAGGGTAAAAAAACATGAAATATAAAGAACGATAGATGGATTCAAACCATGTTTCTCTCACATGGTAAGCAACCGGTCTTACCACTGCGCCAAGAGGGCACATATAAAATAGGCTATAAAATAAGACTTATTTGTAATATGTTGAGAGAACTCTTTCACTTGACTCATTCGTTTACATAATTATTCTAGACTTGCTAACCTATCTCAGCTTAACTACCCCTCAATATATTGATAGATTAGTACAGGCTGGCATATTTATTAATAATCTTTTACTCACAATGGTATTTCCAAGTTATAACTTGAAAATGATTATGTGGCAGTATAATCTATTATAAAGGGAACTGAATAGAAAAGGGTTTGAATAAGAAAATGAAAAGGTAATGTTAAGCCCAAAATTCTAAAATAAGACATCATTCAACAAACATAAAAGTGTGAATATTGACAAAATACTCATATAATTAATAGAATAAAAAGGGCAAATATACCTGAAGAAGCCATCAAAAGATAGATAATCAATGAAAAAAAAATCTAAAGTAACCTAAATTAAACAAAAAGCATGTCAGTTATATACAATACTTTGTTCACAGTTTACAAATACAGTTGACGCAATGTATAAATACATGTGAGCTAGAAAGTAAATAGAAACAGGTAGTTTGAAGAATGGGGGAAAGTGAATAAAAATGAATAACATATATATGCATGTATGTATCCATATCTAAAAGTAATCTCCATTCTTTAATATACTGAAACAAATATATATTTGTGTAAATACATAAATTTTGTTGTGCATGTTCAAATGTTAGAAGTCAAGAACAGTCTTACTTGAGCAGCAAAACTATTTTTGAAATAGATTTTGAATTATTCATATTGGATATTTATACCATGGAATCCTCTGAATTGCTACCCTGATAATAGCAATTCACTCCTTAAATGCAACTGAATTTTTGCACAAATATTGGATTTTAAGAACAAATTGCAACTTCTGGTTAATTATAACAAAAGTGTTAACAAACAATCAACAGGATTCTACTTTATTGTATCAAGACAAGTTTTCATACATTTCCTTTATTATGCCCCTGCATCAAAAGATCAGAGGTATATTGTTTTACCGTTGTTTGTCTGTCTGCCTGTCCGTCCATCATCTGTCTGTCGGTCTGTCTGTCTGTCTGCAAAACTTAACCAAAAAACTTAACATTGCTAATTACTACCACCTTATTCAAGATACAATGCTCATATTTGGCATGATGATACATCTCCATAATAGGCATCTCCTCATGTCAAGGTCAAGGTCATGTGATAAGGTCAAGGTCACATACCAGAATGGGGTATTGTGTTTCAAGAACACATATTGTTTTTTATAATCTATTGATGTTTCATACAAAATATCTATACATTCATAAACAAGATGCTTTGACAAAACTGACATCAATCTTCAGATAAAAAGATTATGTTGAAAACAAATTACATGACATTTTCATACATCTTAAAAAGATGAAAAAAATAGAAATAAAATGCATGATGCGTAATTTTGATTTTATTGTTTGTGTGTGTCTACTTGTTAATCAACCCATTACCACACAACAAAATTTTAGACTGGTCTAAATGGAAAGGAGTTGCAGATGACAATTTTAAGTTTTTAAATTTTAGGTTTTTATTCAACTTTCTGGTTAGAAAACATTGTGTAAAATGAAGAAATTGCTTGTTGCAAGCAATTTCTTCATTTTACACAATGTTTTTCCATTTGTTTTTCTTGAGGGACGTCAGAAAGCGTCAATTCGTAGGAATGGGTTAAAGTTATAGCTGCTTCTTCTTGCATGAAATATTTTGAACCATGCATTGTGAGAAAAACAAGAAATTTATTGTTAAAAGAATATGTAATCAAATCTTTAAAAATAATTAATTTTTCAGAAAGACGTCGTATGAAAGAGTTCTTCCAGGCTGAATTGAGACGTCTTAAACATAGCCTTGGGAATGAAGCCAAGAAATTCAAGAGACCAAAGGTGTAAGTATATTTCAAATGCTTTCTATATAAGTATACTTCAAATGTTTTCTATATAAGTATATTTCAAATCTTTTCTATAAAAGAATATTTCAAATGTTTTCTTTATTTTCAATGGTACATTTACAAAAACACAAGAAAAATAATTAATGAATTCTTTAAATGTATGGCTTTACATTGTTATGAATTTATCTAACTCATTCCCACACAATTACAATCATTGATGCCCGCCAAGAAAAGCAATTGGGAAGACATTGTGTAAAATGTGGAAATTGCTTGGAGCGAACATTGTGTAATTAAAGAAATTGCTTGGAGCAAGCAATTTCTTCATTTTCCACAATATTTTCTATCCAGAATGACAGAAAAGTCTTAAATTTCATAAACTTAAAATTGTCTTCTGCAAATCCTTTCAATTTGGACCAGTCTAAAAATTTGCTGTCTTGTAATGAATTTAGTATTCATAATGTTATTGCCAATACTACTGCATTTGACTCGATTTTAACCTATTAACACATTCCCACACAATGACACTTTTGGACTTCTCTCAAGAAAAGCAATTGGGAAAACATTGTGAAAATGAAGAAATTGCTTGTAACAAGCAATTTCTTTATGTAACGCATGTTTTCTACCCAGAAAAATGGAAACATTTAAAATTTTATAAACTTAAAATAATTGTCTACAATTCCTTTTAATTTGGACAAGTCTATATTATTGGTGTCTGGTAATGAAATTTAAGGCTCAATTCCTAAATTTTTAAACCCCTTAGAAAAATAAATGTGTGATAAAAGGAGAAACCCCTTGTTTCTCACAGATGAGCAAGTAAAGGAAAACCATCCAAAATAAGCTGCATTATAACTCAACAAAAATTTTCTCATTATTTTTTTTTTTAATGGGGTTTTACGCCACTTTCAAGAATCTTTCAGTTATATCGCAGCGGCTGGAGCACCTAACAATGGAATCTGGGTATTTCTCACACCAGCACTACCATTACATCCTCTCCTAGCCTCCAGCTGCTATCCCACATAGGTCTACGATTTTCAACCTATTGATGAGAGACAAATAGTCGGAAGGATGAGTGCCGCCGTTGGGGATCGGACCAGTGATCTCTAGATTGATAGTCTGATGCGCTACCAACTGCGCTATGACGGTGGCTTTCTCATTAATAGTCACCTTCTGTAATACTTGATATGTGTGATTTCATATAATCCCATTTTCATTGTGATTCTGCTTTTTATTACTCTGACACAGAAGAGTTTGAGAAAATATTTTTGCAATTAATTTCTTCATTTTGCACTTAAGGATTTTACCTAAAAATACTGAAAAAATTGAATCAGCTTGAAATTGTTGTCTGCAATTCCTGTTTTTTTTTTGCTGTGTCCCATATTTGGAAATTTTAGACTGGTCCAAAGTTAAAGAGGGTGCAGAGGACAATGAAAATTGGATGCAATTTGAAATGAAACCATTCTATGTAGTAGAAAATATTGTGGAAAAAGGAGAAATTGCTTGTTAAAAGCAATTTCTTCTTTTTCTACAAAGTTTTCTCAAGTATGAAATCACAGTGACGTAAAATCCCTTTAAACAGGAAAGGGTTACAAACAATTTCTAATTACATGTACTTTTATTTTCAGCCGTGACCATTACCCGGATGTGTACACAAGTCTGGTTCCCTATTGTAATACATATGAAGCAAACTTTCTTATCAATATGGTGGGTACCATCTTTTATTGAGTATTTCCCTTTTATACCCATTTCCATTCCAATCCGAATTTTTTTGGCACCACAAGCAAACAGCTTTTTATACACCCAAAGGGCTAGATTATGTTATGGCCCCAGGTGTCTGTCCATCTGTCTGTCTGTCTGTTAGCAATTTTTTGAGTGCACAACTCCTCCTACAGTATCAACTGAAATGTGCCACAATGCTTTTTATGATGTCTAGTTGAGCAGAAGACCTTTGATATTTGAATCACTCCAGTTTTACTTGAATTTTCTACACTTGAATAGAAAAAAATCACCATATTTCTTGTGTGCCTAACTTCTCCTACAGTTTCAATCAAAAGAAATTGTAACTTTGCATAATGAATCTGTATAGTCTCTAGTGGGGCATTGATGTGTACTTGTGTTTGAGACCTTTAACATTTTGTCTTTCCAGTTATAAATTAATAGTCTCCCCTTTGTTTAGGGATTTGCTTAATAGTATTGTGTTTTTCTGTGCAATGTGACCAATAATGCTGTTTACACGAACAGTGTTTCACAGTGACAAATCTTAGTATTGAAATATTTTCCTTGATTTTCCTCTTGTAAGACCAGTCACAATTGCATCTTTCGTGTATTGCCATTTTGTTGATATCATATTTAATCTTATATGTCAAGGTGAGTTTTCAAGGTCAATTTTATCATAAAAACTAATGTGGTAAAATAATAAATTCCTTTGGGCATCATGCAACACTCTGTGAAGATTTTCATCTTGTAAAACCAGTCACAATTGCATTCTTTGGTGTACTGCCATTTTGTTGATATCATATTTAATCTTATCTGTCAAGGTGAGTTTTCAAGGTCATTTTTATCATAAAAACTAATGTGGTAAAATGTTAAATTCCTTTGGGCATAATGCGACACTCTGCAAAGCTATTGTTAAAACATTATGAATAATGAAGAAATTTTCAACATGTGAACTACATGTATTTTGATAACACTGTAAGAGTCAATTTTCTGTCTAGAGTCTGTCGACAATACACTAAATATTGTGTATTATGATAACTCTGTAAGTGTCAAGCTTCCGCCAAGCGTCTGTCAACAATACACTAGGTTCTCATATGAGCTATTTTGATCACACTATGTCAAGCTTCTGTCCAGCATCTGTCAACAATATACTTGGTGCTCATATGAGCTATTATGCTCACATTATGTCAAGCCTATATCCAGAGTCTGTTAACAATACACTGGGTGATCTTGAGCTATTTTGATCACGCTTTGTCAAGCTTCTGTTCAGCACCTGTCAACCATACATGTATAGCTCTTGAGTTATTTTGATCAACTATGTCAAGCTTTTGTTTAGCAACAGTCAAAACTTCTTTAAACAAAATCTCCTCCTTAAGCCCATTGTTTCCAATTTCAACCGATTTTGGTATGAATGTTCCTTTTGTCTCCTTTGAAAAATACCAGAGAAATCAATATTAAGAAAATCAGGTTGTCACGGCTAGAAAAGTAAATCAAAGGACTGAAAGTCCTGAGAGTGGTTTTGCTGGTTTATCAGTAACCGCGCTCAATAATGCGAGCATATTTCATCAATATGAGTGAGTAAATTGTACAACTAAGTAGGAGGAGCAGCTGGAGGCTCGATAAGGATGTAATGGTAGTATTTGTGTGTGAACTACCAGGAATCCATGGTTAGGAGCTCCAGCCGCCCCGATATAACTGAAATACTATTAAAAGTTGTGTTAAAGCCTATTCAATCAACCAAACCCATTACTGTTTACCGAAATCGCTATTTTGAATCAATCGCAACGTTTTCTTCTTAAGTGCGTGAAAATTTGTGGTTTGTTTGGTAAAAGGTTAAATGATAAAAGGTAAAGATATTAAAGCTAACATTCAATTCTTTTTTCGTTGAGCATATTATTATCACAATTGAAGTAGTTACATGTCCGTTTCAAAGATTTAGTCGAATTAGAGAGGTAAGAGGTGTTTTATTCGATGGGGTTAATAGGCGCTTCAATCCACAACAGGGTTTTAACGTGTTACATAATATACTGTGTATGCGGGGTGTAAATTTGCCCAGCCCAGCCCTGCCAGGTCAATACACCAGCAGACAGTTTACATATATTCGCTATCTCCACTAACCACTGGCCTAGATTCTATCTTGAAACGCGAGGAAATTATTTATCTCATTTTGACAATTCATTAGACAATTTACCAAGGATATATTAAGTTTTAAACCATTTTCCTGGATATTGATGACTAAAAGGAGGCTGTTGGCATTCAGCAAGTAAGTTATTTTCTTCATCAGCGATGAAACAAGATGGAGGCGATCACATAGATTTTCACTTCACGTTTATGAGCATGCGTGGAAATTAGCGGAAATGTGTGAGAACTTGTTTCCAGTGGATCGATATAAAATACCGGTTTTTCCTAAAAAAAACGCTTAAAAGAAAACAAAAAACTTCATCACCAAGGGCAGCAGACCTTGATTTTTGGTGTGCAGTGATGACCCTTTCCGCTACAAATCTGGGCTTTTCCATAGCCATGATTTTATATTGGACAAACATTGTGGAAAAAGAAGAAATTGCTTGTCATAGTGGAACTTGCTATCCAGAAAAATGATAAAAAATTCTAACTTTGTTAATTGTCGTCTGCAATTCTTTTAAATTTAATTGTCGTCTGCAATTCTTTTCAATTTGGACCAGTCTAAAATTTTGTCATCTGGTAATGGGTTAAGCAACTAGTTCCTTTAGGCAACAATAGTCAAAATCCCCTTTTTGAAATAAAGAAATTTTCATAAAGAAATGATTGTATTTGCTGAAAAACATGTCATGCCTAAATCCTGTTCAAAACTGAGATTTTACATTGCTGTGGTCTTATATTTGAGAAAACATTTTGGAAAAAGAAGAAATTGTTTGTGACAAGCAATTTCTCCTTTTTATACGCCCGTCGAAGACGGGACGTATTATGGGATCACCCGTGTTGTCCGGGCGTCCGGTTGTCCGGTCGTCTGGTCGTCCGGGCGTCCAGGCGGTGTCCACTTCTTTGTCCGGAGCATAACTCTGTCACCGTAAGTTCGATTGACTTTAAACTTGGCAATTATATTCTTCTCATCAATACAGAGTGCAGTGCACAAGAACCACAACTCTACCTGGCCTATTTTTTGAGTTATTGCCCTTTGTTGTTTTTCATACTTGAATCTTGTCCGGAGTATATCTCTAAAAGTATTATAGCTAGGATCATGAAACTTCATGGTTGTATAGATCTCACCAAGGGGGAGTTCAGTGCACAAGAACCATAAATCTACCTAGCCTATTTTTTGAGTTATTGCCCTTTGTTGTTTTTCATACTTGAATCTTGTCTGGAGTATATCTCTAAAAGTATAATAGCTAGAATCATGAAATTTATTCGATGGATAGAGCTCACCAAGTCGGAGTGCAGTGTACAAGAACCATAACTCTACCTAGCCAATTTTTTAAGTTATTGCCCTTTGTTGTTTTTCATACTTGAATCTTGTCCGGAGTATATCTCTTAAAGTATTATAGCTAGGATCATGAAACTTCATGGGTGTATAGATCTCACCAAGGGGGAGTGCAGTGCACAAGAACCATAACTCTACCTGGCCTATTTTTTGAGTTATTGCCCTCTGTTGTTTATCATACTTGAATCTTGTCTGGAGTATATCTCTAAAAGTATAATAGCTAGAATCATGAAACTTCATTGGTGGATAGAGCTCACCAAGTGGGAGTGCAGTGTACAAGAACCATAACTCTACCTAGCGTATATTTTGAGTTATTGCCCTTTGTTGTTTTTCATACTTTGTTTGACAAAAAATATTCATTCAAAATAACCTCAGTTCTATTCAAACCCCCAGTTAACATTAAGCAGTGTAATGGGCGTATCATGTGACAATTTGGCACCTTGCTCCACAATATTTTCCACCACATAGGTTGGTTTCATTTCAAATCGCAATCAATTTTTATTGTCATCTGCAACCTCTTTAAATTTGGACCAGTCTAAAATTTGAAAAAAAATAGGAAAGGGTTACACAATCTCTTGGAAGTTGTCACATGAGTGGTCGCTTAACGCTTTCCTGGATAAACACGGGATTTTACGTCACTGTGATTTTATATTTGAGAAAACACTGTGGAAAAAGGAGAAATTGCTTATTATAAGCAATTTCTCTTTTTCCCACAGTGTTTTCTACCTCTTAGGGTGGTTTTATTTGGAATCGCATCCGATTTTCATTGTCGTCTGCATCCTCTTTCAACTTGGACCGGTCTAAAATTTCAAAAAGCAGGAAAGGGTTAATGCAAGGTTTACTGTTTTTTGTAAGACTAAACTAATAATGAACTTTATACAAATATATTTCACAGCCAGTCTATGGTTACAGAGAGAAGCAAGCTTCAGATTTATCAAAGTTGACAGAGAAGAGAGAAGAAGACCATGAGGACGATGTAAGTTTTGTCATGTGATGGGATGATATCTACAGGATGATATCTACAGGATAATATCTATGGGCTAATATCCATGGGATAATATTTACGGGATAATATCTATGGGCTAAAATCTACGAGATATTATCTACAGGATAATATCTATGGGATAATACCTATGGGATAATACCTATAGGATAATATCTACAGGATAATATCTACGAGATTATATCTATGGCAAGATATCTATGGGATGATATCTACGGGATACAATTTTTGCAGGCAGTTGCAAAAAGCTCAAGATAACCAAAGTTCAAGGTTAAAATTAATGCCTCCAAACTAGAAGTCAGGTTTGGTAAAACACTAGAAAGAAAAAACAGCCAACACTCGTTATCTTGATTTTTGCAGGCTGATGCAAAAAAGGTCAAGACAACAAATGTTTAAGGTTATAATTAATGGCTTCCAAACTGGTACACATAGACTGGTTTTGTGTTGATGTCAGCTTTGATGCATTATCAGACTAGGAAATTAGTAAGATGTGAGAAAAAAAAATAAATATATTTTTTTTCCATGACATGTTATTTGCACTGAAAACCATAAATTGACAATGACATACTGTAATTTTAGTGTAGTTTGATCTTGGTCTACACCATCTGTTTGTCTTTTACATGCCAGAGTTGTTTATGAAATCAAAATTCATAAGAAAAAACGATTATTAAACAACAAGTCCTGCCAGTGCTTTCATCCCTTTGAATTTAATGCCATTCTAAAATGGATTTTTTCAGCATGACAAGGGTTAATATAATGCATGCACAAGCTAGTTGAAATCAGATAATGAAAAGGAAAGATTACTTTCAGGAGTTGATGTTTACCACCCGATCTACAGCCATCCGTCTCTGTGATCCTTGGGATAGCTTAAACATGGACCGAAATGTCCTGCCAAAATTAGAAACAGCTGAGCTTAGACAAAGACGTATGGACCAGATGAGAGTAACACCGAAACCAAAGTAAGTTGAATTGATGGATCGTGGCTGTCAAATAACCAATTAATCGACCAATCAAATTATTCCTCTGACCGGTCGTAAACTTTGAACCCAGACTTTAGCCCACATTAATTTTATGGGAAGCATTTTTGTTGGTTTTTGCGACTCAAATGTCATAACTAAACCTTATTCAAGCTGTATACACAGTTACTACTTAGAGGTTGCCAACCAACCATTCTACTTATTCATTACATGGTCATGGCTATTAATTTTTGCAAGATAAAGCGGTTTAAACGCATTCCCACACAACGAGGCTTTCTAATGCCCATTAACCCATTCCCACACAACAAATTTTTAGACTGGTCCAAATTGAAAGAAGTTGCAGACGACAATTTCAAGTTGATGGAATTTTAATTTTTTCGCCTTTTTAGGTTGAAAACATTGTGGATAATAAAGAAATTGCTTGATACAAGCAATTTCTTCATTATCCACAATGTTTTCCAAACCTCTATAATTGAGGCGCGTAAAAAGGAAGGTTTGAGTGGGAATTGGTTGAGAAAAAAGCTTTGGAAAATATTCTTGTAACAAGCAATATCTTCAATGTCCACAATTTTGTCTACCATATTAATATCAGATTGAGATTTTCTAAATTGCACAAGCTTTAAATTGTTGTATGCAACTTCTTTCGATTTGGACCAGTCTAAAACTTAACTGTGCAGTAATGTGTTAATATCCAAGCCTGAGTCTGGGTAGGCTTGGCAATTGGCTTGGTAACTGTAGTCAGTGGGTGGAGCCAACAATCTGCCAATTATGGATATGATTGGCATATACAGTGTTTATTCTAGGTCCGGGACTTGGTGGGTTCCTCCAATTTTTAGCTCACCTGAGCACAACGTGCTCAAGGTGAGCTTTTGGTATTACCTTTTGTCCGTCGTGCGTCGTGCGTCGTGCGTTGGAAGTCGTCAACAATTCTTTAAACATCTTCTCCTCAGTAACCACTGGGCGGAATTCAACCAAACTTGGTAGGAATGTTCCTTGGGTGACCCTTCTCAAAAGTTGTTCGCGGATTTTTGATTGACCCCCAAATATGGGCGTGGCAGGGCGTGGCAGTTTTTAACTTAGAAATCTTTAAACATCTTCTCCTCAGTAACCATTGAGCCAATTTCAACCAAATTTGGTATGAATGTTCCTTGGGTCACCCTTTTCAAAAGTTGTTCGCGGATTTTTGATTTATGCCCAAATATGGGCGTGGCAGGGCATGGCAGTTTTTGACTTAGGAATCTTTAAACATCTTCTCCTCAGTAACCATTGGGCCAATTTCAACCAAATTTGGCATGAATGTTCCTTTGGTGACCCTTTTCAAAAGTTGTTCGTGGAATTTTGATTTACGCCCAAATATGGGCGTGGCAGGGCGTGGCAGTTTTTGACTTAGAAATCTTTAAACATCTTCTCCTCAGTAACCATTGGGCCAATTTCAACCAAATTTGGCATGAATGTTCCTTGGGTGACCCTTTTCAAAAGTTGTTCATGGAATTTTGATTTATGCCCAAATATGGGCGTGGCAGGGCGTGGCAGTTTTTGACTTAGAAATCTTTAAACATCTTCTCCTCAGTAACCATTGGGCCAATTTCATCCAAACTTGGCATGAATGTTCCTTGGATGACCCTTTTTAAAAGTTGTTCGCAGAATTTTGATTTATGCCCAAATATGGGCGTGGCCGGGAATGGCAGATTTTGACTTTGAAATCTTTAAACATCTACACCTCAGGAACCATTGGGCCAATTTCAACCAAACTTGGTATGAATATTCCTTGGGTGACCCTTTTCAAAAGTTGTTTGGCAGAATTTCGTTTCACGCCAAAATATGGGCGTGGCAGTTTTTGACTTTGAAATCTTTAAACATCTTCTCCTCAGTAACTATTCGGCCAATTACAACCAAATTTGGTATGAATGTTCCTTGGGTGACCCTTTTCAAAAGTTGTTCGCAGAATTTTGATTTATGCCCAAATATGGGCGTGGCAGTTTTTTTAACTTTGAAATCTTTAAACATCTTATCCTCAGTAACAGTTGGGTCAATTTCAACCAAACTTTGCATGAATGTTCCTTTGGTGACCCTTTTCAAAAGTTGTTCCTGGAATTTTGATTTATGCCCAAATATGGGCGTGGCAGGGTCAGGCACTTTTTTGACTTTGAAATCTTTAAACATCTTCTCCTCAGTAACTATTGGGCCAATTTCAACCAAATTTGGTATGAATGTTCCTTGAGTGACCCTTTTCAAAAGTTGTTCTAGAATTTTGATTGATGACCAAATAAGGGCTTGGAAGGGTAGGGCAGTTTTTGACTTTGAAAATTTTAAACATCTTCTCCTCAGTAACCATTGGGCCAATTTCAATTTTGAATCATCTTACATTAGTCAGGTGAGCGATTTTAGGGCCATTCTGGCCCTCTTGTTTTCAACGATCCGGTCAATCCCTCATATTTTCAACATTGGTTGGGGACTTTTTTTATATACATAAAGAACATGAAATACTAAATTTTTCTCAATTGTGTAGATTCTGTGCTAAAATTACCCACGTTTTGAAATCTTAGAATAAACACTGCATATAAAACATTTTGGTAGACTTTTAAAGCTTCTGAAAGGTCCTAAAAATTGTAACGTTTCCGAGCTAGTAGACATATCCTATTCATTCAGAGAAAAGGATGCTCAACCCTAAATGGGTCGAGCTTTTCTATATAACTCCAAACAGTGAAGGTACCCTTATTTGCATATCAGGGCAAATTACCTTCCCTGAAACCGTTACATTTTTCTCCCCTCGGAGTAGACTCGTCCTGAGTCTTTGCCTGGGAGATCCGTGGGTAAGGCAACTCCAGGTTGGCAATTATCATCATCCCACTGCTGCCACCAAATGTAACGTTGACATTGCCTATCCATTCAGAGAAAAGGATACTCAACCCTAAATGGGTGGAGCTTGTCTATATAACTCCAAATTATCACTTGATTTGTAGAAAGTACCCTAATTTGCACATCGCTGCAAATTACCTCCCCTCAAACCCTTACAAAATTGTATATCAATAAGAGCATGGCACGAAGTTCAGTAGTAGGGAACTTGATAGTGGGGCAGAATTGACCAATCAATTGGCTCAGCTGGTTTGAATTGAAAAATAAGAGCGATATGAGGTAGATAAAAATTGTGGGAAAAGAAGAAATTGCTTGTTTCAAGCAATTTCTTCTTTTCTCACAATATTTTCCATATCTTTATTTCTTTTGCGCGTAGAAATGTGGGGTTGTGTTGGAATGGTTTGAATTATTGCAACATTTATTAACCCTTTCCTTTTTTATGAAATATAAGACCTGTCCAAATATAAAGGTATGTGAAAATTTGAAATGGATTTAATTTGAAAAATAAGCATTAAGTTTGGTAGAAAATATTGATAAAAAAGAAGAAATTGCTTGTTACAAGCAATTTCTTCTTTTTCTACACTGTCTTTGCAATAATAAAATCATAGGGACGTGAAAACCAGGAATTGAATTGGAAAGGGTTTAAAAATCATGTACGTGTATGTGTATCTAATTAGGAATCGTTACTTGGTGTCTCGAGGATTAAGCAACGTGTATGTATAGTTTTTCAATGTTTCATGTTTTCCACGTTTAGATAGCTTGGTTAAGGGTGATGTTTACCCATCCCCACGCAGTGACGCTTTTAAACGCCCCTCAATATGAAAGCTTTGAAAAACATTGTCGAGAATGAAGAAATTGCTTGTTTCAAGCAATTTCTTCATTCTCCACAATGCTTTCTACCCAAAAAGACAAAGATTTTGAAGATTTCATCAACTTGAACTTGTCGTCTGCATTTTCTTTGAATTTGGACTGGTCTAAAATTTCTTTGTTTGGGAATGGGTTAAAATGAGTGTGTGAAATGTTTATGATTGTGGTATGTATAAAAGGAATTTGTATAATTATAATCCCCCTTTTATATTGCCGTCATAGCGCAGTCGGTAGTGCTTCAGACTCCTAATCTTCAATAATGGGATGTCATGGGTTCGATCCCCGGCAGCGGCACTAATCCTTTCCGACATTCGTCTCTCACCAGTTGGTGGATAATCGTTAACCTAAGTTGTATAGCAGCTGGAGCCAAGGAAAGGATGTAATGGTAGTACTGGTGTGAGAAATACCAGGAATCCATTGTTAGGTGCTCCAGCCACCGTGATATGACTGAAAAGTGTTAAAAGTGGTGTTAAGCAAGACAGACAAAAAAATCCTCCTTTCTTCTTCGAATTTCATGAACTGAAATTGCCGGTTGTTACTTATTCAAATTCAGACAAGTCTAAAGTATTGTTGCCTAAAAAGGCCTACCTTATGAAGCTTTTTGACGCCCTCATAAATAAAAAACTTTGAAAAACAATGTAACAAGCAATTCTATCATTATTTGCAATGTTTCTACACCACACAGAGATTTTTTTTCTAATTTTGAAGTCTGCAACTTCTTTCAATCTGGACCAGTCTTATATGTTGTCGTCTGGGAATGGATTAACCCATAACCACACAGTCACACTTTTTGATGCCCCTTAAGAATAATGATTGGGAAAACATTGTCACCAGCAGTTTCTTCATTTTACATAAAATTTAATAATTTTAACCCTTGTTGTGCTGTATAAATCCCCTTACTGAACTGCTGTCAAATCAAAGGGCTGAAAGCACTGATAGAACTTGTTATTCAAAAATCAACATTTCTTTAAAAAAAATCAACTTCATAAACAACTCTGATAGGAAGTGTGCAAGCAGGAGGTGTGGAGTAAGATCAGCCTGTACATAAGTGCAGTCTGATCTTAGTCTGCACCTCCTGTCAAAACCATAATATTCTGGGTTCAGCATGACAAGGGGTAAAATTCCATAAACTGACAATTGTCATCTGCAACTCCTTTCAATCTGGACCAGGCTATTATGTTGTTGTCTGCTTATGGATTAAGGTAAAAAATGTTGAAATAAAAAGCCATTGTCTTATAGATACAGTCGCAATGCTGAAAACAGACCAAAAACGTGAGCTCTATTTTTTCTTCATATTGTGACTCTGGATATTGTAAATCCTTTGCTTATGTGGTTCATTATTGAAAAACGTAATTATGGAAAAAAAGTTTTCTTATTTTCTTTTCTGTATAATTGTCCATCTCTAGTTCTTCAGAACACTACATGATCAAGCTAAGGGAGCTTTTTATCCCTTGTTATACTGGACCCAGACTATTTGTGCAGGCTGATCTTTGTCTACACCTCCTAACAAACAGAAAAATTCTGGGTTCAGCATGACAAGGGTTGTTTCTTTCAATTTGGACAAGTCAAGATTTTTATCACCTGGTAATTATGGGTGAAAGATGTTGATTATGAATAAATTGAAAAATAATTGTGAAATGAGGTTAAAAACATAATAAGAAAAGAAGAAACATGAGTCATCCCGAGTCTATTCCTGGGAGAGGCTATCAATATTGGTTCTTTCATCAACCCATCTTTTCTCCTTTTCTCAAATTTTCTAAGATATAAATTTTCTTCATTGCATCAAAATGTGTGATTGTGTGGTGATTGGTGAAATCATGAAACTATTCATTTTGTTGTTAACCCTAGTTATGCTGAAACTGAAATATTCCTATTTTGGCAGGATGTATAGACAGAGATCAGACTGCAATAATGTGCACAAATGTGCAGTCTGATCTTAGTCAACTATGTTTTTGGAACTAATTTTGAAAAATTGATATTGATTAACCATTAGTGCATCCTGTGCTTTCGGTCCTCTGATTACACTTTGATTCCAAAAACAGATTTTTTTCAGCATGACAAGGGTGAATGTTATGGTAGAAATATTTGACAAGCTTTGGTTTGATACTCTTTGTCATAGAGCTGGTGTGGCTAGATTAGCATGCATGGGTTACAGGTCAATGGTCGGAGAATTAGACGAAGGAATTGATTTGATACCACTTTAACTCATGACCAAACAAGAAAATTTATGAACTTGGCCAAATTGATAGAAGCTGCAGATGACAGTTTGTGAAATTTTTGTAAAACTTTGTCTTTCTGGGTAGAAAACATTGTGGAAAATGAAGGAATTGCTAATTATAGACCATGTCTTCATTTTTGAAGATGTTTTCCAAATTTGTTTTCTTTAGGGGTGTCAAGAAGCACGATTGTGTGGTAATGGGTTAACTATTTTACAAATTCAAAACAGTTACGGAAGTTTTTATTCCAGCATGCATAATTCAACAAATAGAGTTTATATTCCACAACAATAACAGGACATTTGTGTGTACAAAATGGCTGAAATCAACAAATTGTAAAATGTACATATATAAATCCAGTCAAATAATTGAGTGGTCACTTAAAAGTTTTCTTATCTGAAGGAAAAAATATTTGAGGTATTTTTCGTAAAAGCATTTTATGTTGCCTAAACATTTACATATTTTAATCGTGTTTTATTTTTTTATTTATTTTCTTTTTACCTTTATAATTGTGCACTTCTGTGTTTTATGTTTCCGAAGTCTGTTCTGGTAATTTAACCCTTTCCCACTATTTGAACTTTTAGACTGGTCCAAATTAAAAAGGTTGCAGATGACATTTAAAATTGGATGAAATTTGAAATAAAATCATTCTATCTGGTAGAAAATATTGTTGGAAAAGAGAGAAATTGCTTGTCACAATTAATTTCTTCTTTTTCCACAATGATTTTTCAAGTAAAAAATCACAGGCACGTAAAATCTTTTGTTTGAACTAGAAAGGGTTAAGCACATTTGCACAATTATTTCAAGTTCATTTTATGTTTTGCAGTATCAAAGATTTTGTTCAATCTTTTTGTAATTTTTTGTATAGAAATTATTACATTGCTTCATTTTTCTGTAAAGATAATTTTCATATTGTATGAGAATTAATGTGAGTCTTACAAAAGTAATGGAAATTCTTTTCATGCTGAATAAAATCTTTCTTTTAACCCTTGTCATGCTGAACCTGGAATATTCCTGTTGTGGCTGGATGCCTGAACTGGGAAATCTTCTGTTTGGCAGAACCAATAGACAAAGATCAGCATGCAAATATTTGCAGTCTGATCTTTGTCTACGCCACCTTCTTGTCCCTGTTGAGCAGAAGTTGTTCATAAAATTAATTCCTTGTCAAAGGAGGAATTATCTGGCTAATAAGAATTTCTAACTAAACCTTTGTCATGCTGAATCTGGACTATTCCAGTTTCGACAGGTGGTAAAGACAAAGATCAGCTGGCACATAAGTGCAGTCTGATCTTTGTATTCATCTCCTGCTTGTCCCCTTTTATCCAGAGTTGTTTAACCCTTTCCTGTTTTGTTAAAATTTAGACCTGTCCAAATTCAGAGGTTTTTCAGCCGAAAATATTTAGAGTGGATTAAATAAAGAAATAACCATTCAATAGGGGTGAAAATATTGTGGAAAAAAAGAAATTGCTTGTGACAAGCAATTTCTTTTTTTTCTACAATGTTTTCTCCAATAAAAAATCAAATGGACATAAATTCAAGGGATTGAACAGGAAAGGGTTAAATGATTAATTTTCAAAAGGAATATTGACCCTCATTAAGACCTTCCAGTGCTGTCAGTCCTTTTATTTTAAAGCGATTCTGTATGGGTTTTAATTGAGAATGACAAGAGTTTATAACAATTGAAGAAACACATTTAGTCACAACCAATTCAAATAGAGTCAGATCTTTCAAGAACCACGGGAAAAGGAGCCTTATGAAAATTTGATTAAAAAATCTATCAAAAATCCTTGTTTACACACTTGAGTCAACAGTTTTTATCCAATTCACTTCAAACTTTCACAGATTAATTGTACCATCGTAAGGATTGTTCCTTTCAAAATTGGGTCAGATCCATCAAACACATGAAAATGGGTTTTATGAAAATTTAATTTAAAAAATTTTAGTCAATGGAATAAACCAATTCAAAAAGATTTCCGACATGTCAGCTTTTCAGTGATACCAGATGCCATTTGATTGGTTGTTGTGAAGGGCAATGTAAAGACTGAATCATGGGTTGGCCAAACAAAATTGTCATAACCGCAGCTTGGATAAGCTGAAGCTACAATGGTTAAGTTATCCACCAACAAATATTTTTAATCAATTACCAGATACCAAAATTTTAGACTGGTCCAAATTGAAAGAACTTGTAGATGACAATTTTTATTCAATGAAATTTTAAAAATCTTACTCTTTTTAGAGAAGAAACATTTTGGATAATGAAGAAAAATTGCTTGTTGATGAGGGTTGGCAAGTGGGGGTTCAAGTGGGACTGTGTTAAACCCATTCCCTCATGACAAAATTTTAAATCTGTCCAATTCAAAAAAGCTGTAGACGAAAATTCTTAGTGGATGAAATCTTTTAAGATCTTTGTCTATCGGAGTTGAAACATTGTGAATAATTAAGAAATAGCTTATGACAAGCAATTTCTTCATTCTCCACAATGTTTTCCAAAGCTTTCATATTGAGGGGTGTTTAAAAGTGTCATTGTGTGGGAATGGGTTAAAGGGTAAATACTAATTGTCTTAGGTAAATATAGTGCTTCCAGGACAGTTTGAAGATTGACCCAAACTGTATTTTTTCTTTTTATTTCAGATCACCAAGAACCAAAAGGCCCGAAGCCAAACAAGGAAGTACTCGTCTACCAAAGTTCCCAGTCATTACCTCCCCTAATCAGGATCTCACCAAAAAAGAATTGTATTATGGAGATGTTCCCATGCTTAGGTAATTATCAAAATCATATATTTAATCAAGGATATTTATGGATTGCAGGCGGAAGTTCCACTAAGATCAATTTTATAGTCAATGATTTGTGACTAGAAAGTAAAATGGGTGATTGCCTTCCTAATTGGCTACTTAAATATTGTAACTAATGCTTGAAAATTGGTTGTTTTCTTTGCTTTCAGAAACATCTTATTATGCTCCTTTAACCTTTTACTGTACATACCTGAGATTTACATTTGCTGTGATTTAATACTTGAGAAAACATTGTAAAAAAAGAAGAAATTGCTAATTACAAGCAATTTGTCCTTTTCCCACAATATTTTCCAATTCATTTCTAATTGCGTCCAATTTTTACTGTTGTCTGTAATTTCTTTCAACTTGGACCAGTCTAAATGTTCAGGCCTTTTGAACAAAAGAAGTGCGCAAGCACTTGTTGTCGAGCCAGCTTGCGTTGAGTGAGACATAGTTATCACTATGACAAGTTGATGGATGTGCGTTAAAGCACTAGTGTATTAGTCAGTTAGTTAGTCAATCAGTCTGTCTGTCTGAATTTGTCTGGACAATTACTCCTTCATTTATGGATGGATTTCAAAATAACTTGGCACAATTATTCTCCATTATGAGTCGATATGCCATTTAACCCATTCCCACACAAGCCCCCCTTTTTACGCCCCTCAAGAAAAAAGCCTTGTTTCAAGCAATTTCTTCTATGTCCACAAAATTTTCTACCCTAAAGGTAAAAGAATTTTAGAATCGTTGTCTGCATCTTCTTTCAATTTGGACCAGTCTAAAATTTTCTCGTGTGGGAATGGGTCAAAAGAATCTTTCGGATAGTTCTGTCAAGGTCACGGCTCAAGGTCAAACATTTAGATTGTGATTGTTAAGAGCATTTCTCCTATAATTATGGTTGTATTTCAAAATATCTCGACACAATCATTCTCCATCATGAGAAGATGTGCCCTTTGAAAGAATTTTTGGGATGGTTCTAATGTCAAGGTCACAGCTTAAGGTCAAACACTAAAATTGTGATTATCAAGAGCATTTCTCCTACAATTGTGGATGGATTTCAAAATAAATTGACACAATTACTCTCCAACATGAATAGATGTGCAATTTGAAAGAACTTTTGGAAAGCCTCAAGTTTAAGGTCAAAGCTCAAGGTCAAACACTAATTTTGCTCGTCCAGAGCATGATGCCTACAAAACTTTTGCGGGCTCAACAGCAGTTGTCCTGGGACAACCATCTAGAGTTTTCTTGCTTTTTAGTCAGATTTCTACTTTTAAGTCATTTCCTATCTACAAAGGAAACCATGTCCCATTCATTAGACTGCAATGAGAATTTAGGTTTGCTAGTTTAATGAAAAGTGAATAAGTCAATGACAGAAAACAATTATTTTTACAGTAGCCTGTCTTATAAATACAGTTCAGTCTTGTTTATTGACCAATAGCTGGCCCCGCCCACTTGCTATGTTAGCCCCGCCAGGCAGGAAGTCCCGCTTTGATTTAAAACAGTGTTATTTTGAAAAAAAAATATAGCTTGTAGCATGTAAAAAAAGGTACACTTGTAGTATAATTAGTTGGCGACCTAAATGTTGTTACTACAGCTTGAATAAGCTGTAGTTACGACATTTAGGTTGCCAAACCAACAAAAAAGTTAACAAAAATGGCAGCCAATGTCAGAGATAAAAATGTATTTTTGGTCTCAATGAATGATTCCATTGGTTGACTGATTATTTGATTGACAGTTCCACTTAGTCAATTGATGGATAGCAGCTGGCAATAAGAGAATCAATTCACAAATTGAATCACTCATTAAGCCCAGACTTGAATTTTTAACCCTTTTCCATTTTTTTGAAATTTTAGACTGGTCCAAGTTGAAACAAGCAATTTCTTTTTTTTCCTCAATCTTTTCTCAAGTTGAAAATCATAGGGACGTAAAATCCCAGGTTTGTACAGGAAAGGGTTAACTGGGACATTATCAGAAAATTTTGGACATGGCCATTTGCTACACTCATTTGTAACGGATAACTTTCAATGGAAAATCCAGAATTTCTGTAAAGGGGGTTCAAACTTTACTACAATGGGATGTATATGTGTGTGTGTGTGTGTGTGTGTGTGTGTGTGTGTGTGTGTGTGTGTGATATACCAAATTTTTACTGAGTTTTGCCATTAAATAATTATAGTACAGAGGGGGTTCAAACAAATCCTCCAAATCCCATCCAAATCCCTTACAGGGTTTTCACAGGGTTGTCAAGGATTGTTCTTTGAGTTTGTATAGTCTGACAACAGAACTGTTTGTTAGAAATAGTCAATTAGAATTGTTTTAACAACATGGAAATAAATCTCATTCTCTTATATTGACCCATTTGAACACAATGACACTTTTGAGGCCCCTCAAGAAAAACATCTGGGAAAACATTCTGTAAAATGAAACAAGCAATTTCTTCATTTAACACAATGTTTTCTACCCTGAAAGTTGAAAAAAATCTCAATTCTAACTTTGAAACTCCTTTCAATTTGGACCATTCTAAAATTGTGTCATTTGGTAATGGGTTAATTTAAAAAGAGGAATGCAGTTGTTCATGTGTGTCTTTTTCTATTATGTAACAGAGATGAGTTGGTAAAGAATTACAGCCACAAGGGCGAAGAGAGGAAGAAATCCGATTATAAGAGAACAAAACAGGACTTCTTTCGAATGGAGCTGGACAGGTATTCATAATTACCGGGGTAACCCTTGTCAAGCTGAACCCGGAATATTCTGTTTTTTGCAGGAGGTGTAGACTAAGATCAGACTGCACTTATGTGCAGGCTGATCTTAGTCTATACCCCCTGCTTGTACTTTCCTGCCAGAGTTATGAAGTTGATTTCTGAAAAAAAAAAGATTTTTGAACAACAAGTTCTATTGGTGCTTTCAGTCCTTTGATTTGACAGCAATTCAGTAAGGAAATTTATACAGCGTGACAGGGGTTAATCTTAGATCTAGAACATTTGTGCTTCTCTGTTTATTTATCATCGCTACCATAGCACATGTCAATATGAGAGACACTCCCAGAAGACGGAAAGTCATGATGAGAGATAGTGCATGGAAACAGGGAAAAACTACTGAGAGCTCCGCCCGGTTCTTTAACGTGCGCAATGTAAAGTACTGTCACACAGGGCCTGGATTTAATGTCTCATTTGAAAGACAATTAGCTTGTTGACCAATTACCAGAGGCAAAATTTTAGATTGGTCCAAGTAAAAAGGAGTTGCTGACGACAATTTCTAGTTTTTGAAATTTTAAAAATTTTCAAGTTTCTATTGAAAAATCCCTGCAATTTCTTCATTTACATAATGTTTTCCTTAAGTGTTTTTCTTGAAGGGCGTCCAAAAACATCATTGTTGGGGATGAGTTAATTGGGTTAACCAAGACTGGAACCTGTGATCTCAAGCTTTGAAGTGGAGTGCTCTACCAAAACTGACTTTATCTGGCTGACAGATCTATAGTAGACTGGCAAAGTTGTCAATTTAGGAATCATATTTTTGATCTGCCATGTGATCAGTTAAATATCATTCTAACACTGACAGAAGTCACTCTACAGTTTTGATCAAAGTCAAATGGCAGAAATCTCTGTTAGCACTCATTGTAGATTAACCCTTGTCATGCTGAACTAGGAATATCCCGGTTTTTGGCAGGAGGTATAGACCAAGATCAGCCTGCACATAAGTGCAGTCTGATCTTAGTCAACATCTCCTGCCTGTACTTTTCCTTCCAGAGTTGTTTATGAAATTGACTTTGAAAAGAAATGTTGATTATTGAACAACAAGTTCTCTCAGTGCTTTCAGTCCTTTGATTTTACAGTAATTCAGTAAGGTAATTTATACAGCCTAACAAGGGTTACTATCTATTTATAAACAACTTGATTAAATGGAACAAGCTGGTGTTGTAGACTAGAATTTTCATAGATAATGCCTTACTTTTCCACTTCAGAGTGAATGACTATCACAGATTAAGCCGACCACACATGCAGGCTGCGTATTACGCCTACCTACAGAACACTCCAGGTTCAAGAAAGGCCTTGATGGATTGTATGAAAGAGATCCAACAGAAGAAAGGGGAGCAAACTCCACAAGCTGTAGCATAATTGTTTGGGTTTAGAGTTATCTAATCTTGAAACTTTCAGAACTTTTTTACCAAAAAATTTATCCAGTTTTTAAAAGCAGCTTTACCTGCCCTATATATAACAAGGAGGCTATTTATAGAAACAACTAGCATTTAGAATTCGGTTCCCGTGCAAAGTATTATCTTTTTTTTTAAAGTACTTGTATTTTCTTTTCAGATAATATCATGCAATAATTTCTTTGTCATGCTTTTTTTCTGTTTCAACCTCTTATTTTTTATCATGAAAGAAGCAGTAACCCATTAACAGACGACAAAATTTTAGACTGGTCCAAATTGAAAGGAGTCGCAGTCGACAATTTTAAGTTTATAAATTTTCAGGGTTTTCCCATTTTCTTGGAATAAAATATTGTAGAAAATGATGAAATTGATTCATTTTCAACATTGTTTTCCAAACATTTTTCTTGGGGAATCAAAAAGTGTCATTGTGTGGGAAAGGGTTAACTAATTCCGCTTTTTGACACCCGCTTGAAAAAATCTTAAGAAACCATTTTTGAAAATGAAGAAATTGCTTGTTACAAGCCATTTCTTCATTTTTCCATAAGGTTTCCTACCCAAAACTCAAAGATTTTACAAATTCCTTCAACTAAAAATTGTTGTCTGCAACTTCTTCAAAATTTAATCAGTATAAAATTTTGTTGTATGGTAATGAGTTGAACATGAGTTCTGAGTAAATGATCGATTCGACCTCAACCCTACTTCTATGTGGTCCTCAAGATTTTTTTTTCTTTGTGAAAGCATTGTGGATAATGCAGAATTTGCTTATCACAAACAATTTCTTCTTTGTCAACAATGTTTTCTAACACCCCCCCCCCCAAAAAAAAAAGTCATTAGCTTAAAATTGATATCAGTTATTTCTTTTAATTTTAATAAGTCTAAAACTTTGTCATCTTTTAGTGGGTCAAATATTAAGCTTCATTTATGGATTTTTTTTTTTTTCAAAACTTTTTCTCATTGAAATTTCACCCAGTCTTGTTTTAGACAGTCACATAGATTTGTGTGAATTTTGTAACGTGCAATGACTCTAGTGGAATGATGTAAACCCATTCCTGAAACAATGACGCCTATTTATGCGCCGCAAGAAAAAAGCTCAGGAAAACATAGTAGAAAATGAAGAAATTGCTTGTAACAAGCAATTTCTTCATTTTCCATAATGCTTTTTACCCCACAAATATAAGGAATTTCAAAATTTCATAAAAAAATTGTTTTCTGATACTTTTTTGAATTTTCGACCAGTCTAAAATTAGTTGTGTTTGAATGGGTTAAGACAACAACTTAAGACAACTATTTAACCCATTCCCACACGATCCCTCCTTTTTACACCCCTCAAGAAAAAAGATTTGGAAAACATTGTTGTGGAAAATGAAGAAATTGCTTGTATCAAGCAATTTCTTCATTGTCCACACTGTTTTCTATCCAAAAAGACCAACAAAAAAAAAATCCTTTGACTTTAAATTGTTGTCTACAGCTTCTTTCAATTTGGACTAGTCTAAAATTTTGTTGTGTCGTTAAATAGCAATTTCTGAGCTTAAAAACTTGAAGGATTACTGGTCATGCGTAGTGACCTCCGATATGGTAGTATAACTGAGGTAAAAAACAACGATAATTGAAGAATATGTGGTCAAAAACATAAAAAAGAATGTAAATCCCTGTTTAGATAAATGTTGGAGTTCTAAGTTCTCTTCCATTCTAAATGAATGATTTGATTGGTTAATTGATTTTTGATTGATAGAGGTAATCTACTTTAGTTTTAGACTTTAAAATCCTAGAAATACTTTATCGTCAACACAATTAAAGAATAATAGGCTTTTAAATCGTCATATTTCTACATCTTATCATCAACATTTAATTAAAATATATCCAAAAGTTAAAATTTTGGGGTTTTTTTTATTTATTTATTAATTTATTTTTTTTTCATTTATACGCTGATGACGACATTTTAGGCATTTTTGCCTAGATCAATGGACTGTTGATAATAAATGGAGGAACATCAAAACTGTACATAATTGTTAAGAAATTTGTTCTTCTAACTAAAAACTGATTGAATTGACATCTCATAACTCACATTTTATAACTACAAATTTTATCATTTGTTAATTTCTTGTTGCTCGGAGTGTTAATCTTTATCAATCTATTTAATAAAAAAGTAAAACAATACAATTTGCTTTGTTCCATTTTGACTGATTTCACAATTTTAACCTTGAATTGTTTACGGCAAATCATCTCAACTTAACCTTATTAGGGTAATCAGCTACAAAAAGCCCATTGGCCATTAACCCTTTCCTGTTTTTTCAAAATTTTAGACCTGTCCGAATTCAAAGGTTTTGCAGACGAAAATTTGGAGTGGATTTAATTTGTAAAATAACAATTACGTAGGGTAGAAAATATTGTAGAAAAAGAAGAAATTGCTTGTAACAAGCACTTTCTTCTTTTTATACGCCCGTCGAAGACGGGACGTATTATGGGATCATCCGTGGTGTCCGGGCGTCCGGTTGTCCGGGCGTCCAGTCGTCCGGGGGTCCGGGCGGTGTCCACTTCTTGGTCCGGAGCATAACTCTGTCATCCTAAGTCCGATTGACTTTAAACTTGGCAGTTATATTCTTCTTATCAATACGGAGTGCAGTGCGCAATAACCATAACTCTACCTGGCCTATTTTTTGAGTTATTGCCCTTTGTTGTTTTTCATACTTGAATCTTGTCCGGAGTATATCTCTAAAAGTATTATAGCTAGGATCATGAAACTTCATGGGTGTATAGATCTCACCAAGGGGGAGTGCAGTGCACAAGAACCATAACTCTACCTGGCCTATTTTTTGAGTTATTGCCCTTTGTTGTTTTTCATACTTGAATCTTGTCCGGAGTATATCTCTAAAAGTATAATAGTTTGGATCATGAAACTTCATGGGTGTATAGATCTCACCAAGGGGGAATGCAGTGCACAAGAACCATAACTCTCCCTGGACTATTTTTTGAATTATTGCCCTTTGTTGTTGTTCATACTTGAATCTTGTCCGGAGTATATCTCTAAAAGTATAATAGCTAGAATCATGAAACTTCATGGGTGTATAGATCTCACCAAGGGGGAGTGCAGTGCACAAGAACCATAACTCTACCTGGCCTATTTTTTGAGTTATTGCCCTTTGTTGTTTTTCATACTTGAATCTTGTCCGGAGTATATCTCTAAAAGTATAATAGTTAGAATCATGAAATTTCATTGGTGTATAGATCTCACCAAGGGGGAGTGCAGTGCACAAGAACCATAACTCTCCCTGGACTATTTTTTGAGTTATTGCCCTTTGTTGTTTTTCATACTTGAATCTTGTCCGGAGTATATCTCTAAAAGTATAATAGCTAGGATCATGAAATTTCATGGGTGTATAGATCTCACCAAGGGGGAGTGCAGTGCACAAGAACCATAACTCTCCCTGGCCTATTTTTTGAGTTATTGCCCTTTGTTGTTTTTCATACTTGAATTTTGTCCGGAGTATATCTCTAAAAGTAATATAGCTAGAATCATGAAACTTCATCGGTGTTTAGATCTCACCAAGGGGGAGTGCAGTGCACAAGAACCATAACTCTACCTAGCCTATTTTTTGAGTTATTGCCCTTTGTTGTTTTTCATACTTGAATTTTGTCCGGAGTATATCTCTAAAAGTATAATAGCTAGAATCATGAAATTTCATTGGTGTTTAGATCTCACCAAAGGGGAGTGCAGTGGAGAAGAATCATAACTCTACCTAGCCTATTTTTTGAGTTATTGTCCTTTGTTGTTTTTCATACTTGAATCTTGACCGGAGTATATCTCTAAAAGTATTATAGCTAGAATCATGAAATTTCATGGGTGTATAGATCTCACCAAGGGGGAGTGCAGTGCACAAGAACCATAACTCTACCTGGCCTATTTTTTGAATTATTGTCCTTTGTTGTTTTTCATACTTGAATCTTGTCCGGAGTATATCTCTAAAAGTATAATAGCTAGAATCATGAAATTTCATAGATGGTTAGAGCTCACCAACTGGGAGTGCAGTGTACAAGAACCATAACTCTCCCTAGCCTATTTTTTGAGTTATTGCCCTTTGTTGTTTTTCATACTTGAATCTTGTCCGGAGTATACCTCTAAAAGTATAATAGCTAGAATCATGAAATTTCATTGGTGTTTAGATCTCACCAAAGGGGAGTGCAGTGGAGAAGAACCATAACTCTACCTAGCCTATTTTTGAGTTATTGCCCTTTTTTTATACTTGAATCTTGTCCGGAGTATATCTCTAAAAGTATAATAGCTAGAATCATGAAATTTCATGGATGGATAGAGCTAAACTAGTGGGAGTGCAGTGTACAAGAACCATAACTCTACCTAGCGTATATTTTGAGTTATTGTCCTTTGTTGTTTTTCATACTTTGTTTGACAGAAAATATTCATTCAAAATAACCTCAGTTCTACTCAAACCCCCGCTAATATTAAGCAGTGTGACGGGCGTATCTTGTGACAGTTTGGCACCTTGTTCTACAATATTTTCTCAATCATCAAAGCACAGGGATGTAAAAAGCAGGGATTGGACTGGAAAGGGTTTCCTCAACGTTTCATTACATGGATGTGTCGAGGAAATCCGAGCAAACAGGCTCTATCCCTAAATTTAATATAGGCTGTTAATGTTATACACCAGAAGTTCCTCTTTATAATCCTTATATTTGTTATAATGTATATTGCCCTTATTGTATTTGTAAATACTTGGGTGAAAATAAAGAATTGTTCTGTTCTGTTCTATAGATACTGTGCATGGAAATTTATATATGAAATTTGTAGACATATATATAACCACTCAATTATATTCTGCAAAAATCTATAAATTAATATTAAAAAAGGAACCCCATAATTTGTATCACTATACTCCGACGGCAATGTAGTGTCACCTATTGAAGACCAACTTGTGTATACGCTCACATAATGTATGTTAACCCATTTCCTAACAATCCCTCCCTTTTACGCCCCTTAAGAATGAAAGCTTTGGAAAACATTGTGGAGAATGAAGTAATTGCTTGTATTAAACAATTTCTTCATTATCCACAATGTTTTCTATCCAAAAGACGAGAGAAAAAATTCCGTCAACTTTCAATTTGGACCAGTCTGAATTTTTTTGTGTGTGAATGGATTTATAGCAAAAGTTTTATATCTAATGTATCGAGAAGTCTAAATAAATGTCCGATAGATGCTTATCGGTTATATACTTCACCGGGGATTAGATGGCTCCTGTTTACAAACAAATACCGTTAAGATCGCGACATTTGCGACTGCTTCATCAATCGGTCACTTATTCGGAACTCTATGTTTATAAGCTATAAGCTATAAAACTTTAGCTTTTTGGCAATCTTTATGTGAGGGTGGCTGCAAGTCGGTCATGTTGATTAAAACTACACAGTCGTCAATATTAGCCCTTGTCATGCTGTATAAATTACCTTACTGAATTGCTGTAAAATCAAAGGGCTGAAAGCACTGCTAGAATTTCCTCTTCAAAAATCAATGTTTCTTTTAGAAATGTGACAGTAAATCAGGAGGTGTACACCAAGATCAGACTGTACTTATGTGCTGGTTTACACCTCCTGCCAAAACCGGAATATTCCGGGTTCAGCATGACAAGGGTTAAGATGTTTGCATATCCCGTTAAGTATAATGAATTAGACAACACTGTTGGAAGGGAAACAACTCTTGATTCAAACTTGACTAGATATATTGTTATTCCCCTTTGAAATTATACGATGACAAATGAATTAGCACTCACAAAGATGCTATTTTATACCCCCGCATCGAAAGATATGGACATATTATTTTACCGTTTTCCGTCTGTCTTTCAGATTTTATCCCCAAAACTTAACATTAACAGTCAAGTAAAGCCTATTTAAGATACAATGAAATTTAGCATGATGATAGATCACCTACAGATATCAAGATAGAGGTTATGGTCTTTTGTCAAGGTCTAACTTCTGCAAAAACTTTACCTAAAAATTAACGTATACAATTTCTTCAAGCCCTTTCAAGATACCATGCTTAATTTGGTTATAGTGATAAACTTCATCGATACGCATCTGCAGATACTAAAGTCAAGGTCATTCATCAAGGTCGCGTTTCCGAAAAAGGGGAAAGGTGATGGCTACAGTTTTTTAGGATGCAAAATTGAAAGGAGTTGCAGACGACAACATAATTATAGTCTAAGAAATTTTAAATTTTTTCCAACTTTCTATGTAGAAAGCATTGTATAAAATGAAGAAATTGCTTGTTACAAGCAATTTCTTCACTTTATACAATGTTTTCCCAATCATTTTTCTTGAGGGGCGTCAAAAAGCGTCATCGTGTGGAATTGGGTCAAACTGGTTACCACACAACCAAATTTTAGACTGGTCCAAATTCAAAGATGTTGCTGACGGTAATTTTTAGTTGATGGAAATTAAATCTTTTTCGTCTTTTGAAGTAGAAAACAGTGAGGATAATGAAGAAATTGCTTGTAACAAGCAATTTCTTCATTGTCCACAATGTTTTTATGCTTTTTTCTTTAGGACGTCTAAAAGGGTCTAGTGTGGGGATTGGTTAATGTGATACAAATGTGATATTAATATTTTACATTATTTTCGAACAATTGAAATTTTATACGTATACCCATATAAGCACCACCAGCCTTGCCTGATAAGCCCGGTTTTGATAAGCTACATGGACTTTCAGACGAATATTAGGCTTCAATGTGGGGCCAATTCTTTCCTTAGACTTGACAAGGATGTTCAAATAAGGGCTTTTTCAAAATTCGATTCGTTTGCAAAACAAGACACTCAATGAAATAAGTGTCGTTTGCCCCTTTCCTGTTCAATCACTGTTGCTGTTTCTTTACAATTATGAAAACATTGTAGAAAAAGAAGAAATTGCTTGTAATAAGCAATTTCTTCTCTTTTTTTACAATATTTTCTATCCTACTAAATGGTTATTTTCAAATTAAATCAACTTTAAATTTTCGTCTGCAAAACCTTTGAATTTGGACAGGTCTAAGATTTTGCATAATAAAAAAGGGCTAAATGCTTTTTATTTAATGTTGCGAAAAAAAGTATCTCTATGAAATTCTTCAAATTTGTAATTTCTGTTGTTCTTAAGATATGTTGAGGGAATGTTGTTGTTGTTGTTTAAGTCGCCGATGTCCCGTGGCTGGTTTTATTTGACTATAAATGGAGCAAATATCACCGCATATCATTTGCATATAGATACATATTAATTATTGGTTACGATATTAGCCCTGAAGCCATTGTATGTAAACCATGCTCTGAGAAAACGGGAGTTTAACTTTTGGGTCGACTTTAACCGTATCGATTATACATCCATTGAATTACCATAATGGTATGTTGGCGACCTAAATGTCGTAAGGTATGTTGGCGACCTAAATGTCGTAAGGTATGTTGGCGACCTAAATGTCGTAACTACAGCTTGAATAAGCAGTTACAATGATTAAATCACCAAACCAAAAATTTTCTCGCATAAATGTCCTAAAATATCGGAGTTTAAAGTTCACTTCTGGTTTGTTTGATTGAATTGATTGGTAATTAATTCTTTGATTGAATCTGCGATCCGCCATTCAAAACATATCTGTAGATTCTTTATCAAAGAATCGCCATTCTACCTTATCATGTATTGATTTTCAAAGTAAGAACCATGATTGATCTCTGCTTGGATACATTTGTTTTTAAAATATTTATTTTTAAAATATTTGTTTGTTTTTAGAATATGTTTGTTTTGCACAGAACCCACAATGAATCTTTTGGCACTGACGGGTCATATATATGTGTGTGAGAAATTGGTTCTCATTCGATGCGAGAAAAAAAAATTAAAACGAAACTACACTTTGGTCGTTCTAAAGATTTTGCAGACAGACAACCAGGTAGGGTAAACCAATATGTCAAATGTGTCCAAGATCCTTGAATACGGGGGGGGGGGGGTGTAAAAAGTTTACAAAAAACGGCTATTTCATGAGGTTTTTCGAATAATCACTTAAACCATTCCCAAACAATCACACTTTTGGCGCTCCTCAAGACAAATAATTTGGAAAACATTGTGTAAAATGAAGAAATTGCTTGCAACAAGCAATTTCTTCATTTTACACAATGTTTTCTACCCAGAAAGTTGATAAAAACCTAGAATTTTATAATCTTTTAATTGTCGTATGCAACTCCTTTCGATTTGTATCAGTCTAAAACCTTGCCGTATGGAAATCGCTTAATATATTCTTCTAAGTAAGTGAAATCAATTGTAATTCCATATCCCTGGGGACAGATTTCTGAATTTAACCCATTCCAACACAAGCCCTCCTTTTTACGCCCCTCAAGAAAAATACTTTGGAAAACATTGTGGAAAATGAAGAAATTGCTTGATACAAGCAATTTCTTCATTATCCACAATATTTTCTATTAAAAAAGACAAAGAAATTTAAAATTCCATCAACTTGAAATTGTCGTCTGCAGCTTCTTTCAATTTGGACCAGTCTGAAATTTTGTTGTGTGGGAATGGGTTAAACAGGTAACAAAGATATTACAACACTATCAAATCAGGTTTCCCTTTGGCAATAATTTTATTATGTACGCTTGTTTACAACTTTGTCGTTATCTTGTCGTACCACTAGGACTGTGAAACGACGGATCGTAGCTGTCAATCAAAGAATCAAATCATTTATTTAGACCGAACGTGTACTGTGAACTCCAACATTGGCCGACATTAATGTGAAGTATTATGTTGGCTTGGAGACTTAAACGTTTCATGATACTGGCTATATATTTTGCAAAGTGACGCCATTTCATTTCGAAGTGAATTTTCATGTAGAAGCTCAGTTTGCTTGATAAAAACAACCATTCGTTTAATCCGTTCCCACACAAAGACGATTTTTGTCGACCCTTGAAAAAAACTATTGGTAAAACATTGTGTACAAGGAACAAATTGCTTTCAAAAAGCAAATTCTTTATTTTACACAATGTTTTCTACCCAGAAAGTTGAAAAAACTAAACTTTTTTCAAATTGGAGTTGTCGTCTGCAACATAATTCAATTTTGACAAGTCTAAAATTTTGTCGTCTGGTAATAGGTTTAGTATATATTCAATCCAAAACGCAAAAAGGACCTTTTATGTGAACGTGGCAAATCAGGTTAAAGGGACATTACTTGGATTAATTGAATGGGGTTTAAAACCCCTTTTAACATTTTAGTCACATCGCGGAGGCTGGAACACCTAACCATTATTTTCTGGTATTTCTCTCACCGTGACTTCCAGTACATACTTTCCGAGCCTCCAGCTAAACATTCTACCAAGGTTAACGATTATCCAACCATTGATGGGAGACTAATGTTGGAAAGGATGTTCCCCGAAGGATGTTGATCGAACTCGGGACCCCAAGATTTGGAATCCAACGCGCTACCAACTGCGCTATGGAAAAGGATTCAATGAAGTTTTCATTTAAGAGATGAAGAGAGTATTTTTTGTTTTTCATGGAGGTATGAACCGAAAAACCTAATCACACTGTATGAATACGCGAAGCGGACTCATACATAAGTGTGATTAGGTTTTTTGGTTCATACCTCCATGAAAACTAAAAGTATTCGCTTCATTTCTTTTAATTTAATAGCATCGAGCGAAAAAAAAAAACTTTACAAATTTTGATACCTTTTTGCATGGGACTATTTTGTGCGGAAGCATACAAAATCGCTGTGTGCTCAAAATTTTGTTCACGGAGTTATGAATAATTTTTTTCGTCCAATCAGAACGCCCGATTATGATAGACGAAACTGAAAATTAAATTATAACATACTTAGGGTATATACAGCTATTAATTGTTAACCTTTACAAGACTACATATTCAGACTGCACACTATTTGAAAGAAGTAGTTGACGACAATTTAAAAGTACATGCAACTTGAAAAAAGTACATGTCTTTGAAGAAAATTGTTTCAGAAAAGGAGGAATTGCTTATTTTGAACAATTTCCCTTTTCCTCACAATGTTTTCTCCCATCGTTTTTTTGATATCTTTATTCGTGTTGTAATTGGTAAGTTAGCATACAAGGAAAAAAACTGACATTTTTAATTGAACATACAATTCAGGAAAGATAAGGGTCTCTGAATAACGTCAATACTACACGTTCATAAAACGCAATTTGACGACATTAGCGTTTTGACGTTGACGTGTGTATAACGTGTTTTCGATAGTGTTATTATCGGATGAATGTACAGTGTTTATTTTCGCGAAACAGGAAATGATGAGATTGAACTAAAGCGGTTGTCAAACATAGACACATTTTGACTTCAATTAACTTTTTGGCTAGAACTATTTGTGTAGTTTTCTAAAAATAAAGGATATAACTTTTTACGTTGGAATACGCATCAGGTCCGGTCAGTATATTTCTCTTATGGAGATGTATTTGATATATAGACCCTTTATAAAAGCGGTTTATTTAAGTGATTTTAGCCGATTCCAAAACAATGAAACAATGACGCTATTTGACGACCCTCAAGAAAAACAATTAGAGAAAAAAATTGTGTAAAATGAAGAAATTGCTTGAAAAAAAAAACCCCAAACATTTGCTTCATTTTTCACAATGTTTTCTTACCCAGAAAGTCGAGAAAATACAAAATTTCATAAACTTTAAATTGTCGTCTACAACTCCTTTCATTTTGGACCGGTCTGAATTTTTGCCATCTGGTAATAATTTAATTGTTAGTTTCGTCTATCAAAAACGGGCGATCTGATTGGTCGAAAAATTTAATTCATACCTCCATGAACAAAATTTTGAGCACGCAGTGATTTTGTTTGCTTCCGCACAAAATAGTCCCATGCAAAAAGGTATCAAAAGATGTAGGGTTTTTGCTTTTTTCGCGCGATACTATTAAATTATAAGAAATGAAGAGAATATTTTTTGTTTTCATGGAGGTATAAACCGAAAAACCTAATCACACAATGTATGAATCCGCTTCGCGAATTCATACAGTGTGATTAGGTTTTTCGGTTCATACCTCCATGAAAACAAAAAATATTCTCTTCATCTCTAAAATGGCTTAAACCCTTGTAAATGTCCGAATCAATAAAAAATCGCTTCCATGGCCTAGTGGCCAGGGCCTCCGCTCTGAATGCCGCCGTCATAGCGAAGTCTGTAGCGCGCCAGACACCCGATCTTCAATCATAGGATGTCATGGGTTCGATCTCCGGTGGCGACTCATATCTTTTCCGACGTTTGTCTCTCATCAATGGGTGAATAATAGTAAAGCTAAGTGGGATAGCAGCTGGAGGCTAGGAAAGGATGTAGTGATGTAGAGAAATACCAGGAATCCATTGTTAGGTGCACCAGTCGCCGCGATATGACTGAAATAATGTTGAAAGTGGCGTTAAAGCCCATTCACCCAACCAATCAATCAATCTGAAACCAGAAGAACGACGGTTCGAATCCAGGTGGTAGCCAGCTAACTGGGTAAAAATTTGCGCAGCCAGCTAGTTAAACAATTGTTACCGTTGCCCAATATCTGCCAGATTTTAAAAAAAATCCCTTTACAAACCATTGATTGATTGATTAAATAATGTTCCTTTCGTGTCATTAAGTATCTATCCAGGAACAACTAAAAGTCCTGAGATAGCTTTGTCAATATATAAGATTGTTTCTCATGTGAGCAATCCAGGACCATCGTGATCATTTATAAGTTAAGGTGTTCCGAAAAGTTTCGCTAGATCTGCAAGAGAAATTGCTTGTAAAAAGCATTTTTTCTTTTCTCACAATGTTTTCTGAAGTCATATTTCCCAAACTTTTCAACTTAAACCAACTTTGTTGTGTCATCAGCACAAGGCAGGTATGGAGAATTTTAGAGGGCGGGGAATAAAGATTCCGATCGTCTTGTTGTCATAGATCTTTTTTCTAATATCTAAAGATTATTGTGGTTAGTATATTGTTGTTTCCTTTCTTTTTCCCCGACGCGCATGTCCCAAATGTAATAGACAGATAAAATATTTAAAAGTGCCCATTGTAGCCCAAAGCACAGTTGTTGAGATAAGTGAACATTTTATACACGTTTGCTTATATTTCTGTTTAGGCGGATTGCGCGTAAGTTCATTTTATTGTTCGAATTCAAGTTGTTATTTTGTAACTGCTGTTGTTTGTTTGTTGTTTTCCTGTAAAAACATTCAATTAAATAGCATTATCTTTCACCTAAGATAAACGGAATTGAAAGTCGTCGGTAAACTTGTAAAACCTGGTAACCACAATGTCGTATTTAGACATTGGTTGGATGTAAATGGCGTATTATCTACATTTTTTTTTGTATTAAACATTCCTTGGATGTCGATAAGCGTAGTATTACATACAAAATGTTCTATTCAGACGTTGCTTGGATGTCGGTGGGGTAGTATTAAGTGCAAGATGTTGTATTTATATATGTAGACATTTCTTTGGTGCCGATTGGGATAATATTAAACAAAAATATTGTATTTAGACATGGCTTGGGTGTTAATGAGTGAAGTATTAAATACAAATACATGTATTGCATTTAGACATTTATTGCATGTCCATTGGGGTAGTATAAAATACAAATATTGTATGGATGTCGATTGGGGGTAGTATTAAATACAAATATTGTATTTAGATATTGCTTGGATGTCGATGGGGCAAATTATTGTATTTAGACATAGCTTTAATGTCAAAGGGGTAGTATTAAGTTAGAATCATTGTATTTAGACATAGCTTTAATGCCAATGGGTTAGTATTAAATTCTATTCATTGTACACACATATATAGACATAGCTTTAATGTCAAAGGGGTAGTATTAAATAAAAATTATTGCTTGGGTTGCGAGAACTGGTAGGTTGTCAATAACAGAACGTCAGGTTTAATCTCTATTTACGTAACTCCGCATTTTATAACACCTAAAATATAAAGCTTTGGAAAACATTGTTGACTCCTTATATTTCGGTCCCGGGTACGATCACCGGCCGTGGCGGATATCATTTCCGACATTCGTCCCCTACCAATGGTTTGATAATCGTAAACCTAAGTGCAATTAGTAGCTGTAGGCTCGGAAAGCATGTAGTGGTAGTACCGGTGTGAGAAATACCATGAATCCATGGTTAGGTGCTCGGAAAGGATGTTGTGGTAGTACTGGTGTGAGAGATACCAGAAATCCATGTTTATGTGATCAAGCCACCATGATATTACTGAAATACTATTAAAAGTGGCGTTAAACACCACTCAATCAATCAAATCAATCTCATACATGTTCAAATTACAAATATGCACACAATGTAAAACACACACAGTGGTAGTATCAAATGACATAAGAAAGGAATTCTTGATACAAACCCTCCACCAAAAAACCAAGAAACATTATTTGGAAATAACTTCTATTCAGCGAAGATTGCGTAACCTGCAGGTAATGAAATATGTAATTTTTATTAGACTGAGCACTCGACTTCAAACGTCGAGACCACAGGCTCGAGCTCTGGGCTTACCAACTTTCATAATTGTTCTATCTTCTAAATGAGAAGTAACACCAATGTCGGTAATCGTATACCGATTTCTTTCATTTTAGACCAGTCAGACCAGTTGGGTTGTTTGGTTGGTAAAGGGTTAAAGGATTTAAAGTTAATATCTACTACCTTGCATTATCTTCTATCTCAACAATGCAGTGTTTACAGGCTTTTTAATATACTTTGCTTAAATATTGCATTTATCCTGTAATTTTGTATCTCTTGAGATCCTGTCTCTGTTGCTTTGATGAAATGTAATTGTGTGAGAGTGAGTCAATAAATGAACTGTAACAAATATATTGTATATTTACAGTATCAGTTATATCTACCAATATTATAATTGAAGGGTCGCTATCCCCGACCTCTGAGCTCCGACAGGAAGTTCCACTTCGATATCAAAAGACGCAATCATACGGCCAAAAACCCGTATAAAAGAAAATGGTTGGTTACGACCTAAATAATAAGGTCTTGAGTAATCTGTAGTTACAACGTTTATAAAAAGTCGCCAAACCAAAAAATGCTTCACGTAAATGCAGGCCAATTTTGGTTGTCAAATATTTCTTTCGGATACACGAATGATTTGATTGGTTGATTGAGTCTTTGATTGGCAGTCGCGATCCGTCTGTAATTATTATCAGCGTGTATTAAAATGTCAGTTTTGTGTGTATGTGTCGATATCTATTGACATTTAGTTCATCTAGAGTGACATTCGACCTCAACTAATCTATCTAGAGTTGACAAACACGCTAAAAACAACAACAACAACAAAAAGTTCGTTTCATTAAAATTCCCCTTCCAAAATCAAGAGCTGTCAATCAGAAGTGGTCGTATTCGGTAACAACATATCATACCTAAATCTTATGTTGTTGGGACTCATTAGAATCGTCTCAATGAGACGATTCTAATGAGTCCCTACGACATAGGATTTAGAGAGAATTCTGTAATGATTTATTTATGCAAAACTAATCGATCCTTGATTGACCTGTCCAATCTGGAATGAGCGCAATGTTTCACGAGACATATTCATTTTAAGGATAGATAATTCATTTATAAATGATGCGATTTCTTCATCTTTTACGTTGTTTTTCGGAAAAATAATATCAAAGACTCAAGAAAACTTTAGGGGGGGGGCGCTTTAAATTGATAAGCATTTTCCAATCGACCTCAATAGTCTCTTTTCATAAGGATGTTTGTTCACGAATTACCGTAAAACTTGTATTTAGCGACCATTTAAGAAAATAAATCAGTGCATAATTATCATGTCTTCACTAGTGTTGTGTCTACAATGTATAGCAATCAAGATATTTTTTTTTCGGGTTCACAGTTAGGATTTTTTGTATCTACACAAATGTTATCCATGTAAGGGGAGTAACTTGTGTTCCTTTCCATGACATGGTTATAGATTAGTCTCCCTTTATGCAATAGTTATTGCACGGCTCCTTTGCGTCACGATATTTCAGTTCGTCTGTCCAATAGATAGTTCATCTTATCTGTATTTATCTTCATATATGTTGCTTGAGACAGTGCAACAAGGTAATTATATCGGCATTAAAACTTAACCCATTTGCAGACGAAAACATTTTAAACACTTTCAAATTGAAAAGAATTGCAGACGACAATTTATTATTAAAGAATGTGTTTGTTTATTAACTTTTTTGTGTAGAAAACTGTTTAAAACGAAGAAGGTGCTTGATACAAGCAATTTCTTCATTATCCGCAATGATTTCCAAAGCTTTTTTTCCAGGGTCGTAAAAATGCGGGATTGTGTAGGAATGGGTTAACCCATTCCCACCGTGACAATGACGATTTCAGACGTCCCTCAAGAAAAGCAATATTATAATATCTCAATTTTCCACAATGTTTTCTTTCCAGAAAGTTTGGGAAAAAAAACTGTAAAAAAATCTACAATTTCATAAACTTTATGTAGCCGTTTGCAACGTTTTCAATTTGGGCCAGTCTAACTTTTCCCGTCTGATAATAGATTAACACATTCCCTCACAATGACGCTTTTGGACGCCCCTCAAGAAAAACAAATTGGAAAACATAGTGTAAAATGAAGAAATTGCTTATAACAAGCAATTTCTTAATTTCACTCAATGTTTTCTAACTAGCAAGTTGAACAAATCTAATATTGCAAAAACTTTAAATTGTCGTCTGCATCTTCTTTCAATTAGGACCAGTCTAACTTCTCCCTCTCTGGTAATAGATTTAGGTTTGGAAACAGTGATGGGATGGAGTAGATTTTTTTGTAAACAAGTCATAGCTATGATAAAATTCTTTCTGAGGGATCGCCAGTCATCTTTGGTGAAGCTTTTCTAACGATTGACCCATCGCCGCTGTGAATCAAAAATCGACAGACCACCAGATAAGCACATTTAGACAGGAAGTGAACTTTGAACTCGGACATTGTTCGACATTCATGTGTAGCTTTTTGTTGGTTAGGCGACTTAAGCGTCGTACTCGTCAACTAAAAAATATTGACTGAAAAACACCGTTGAAAAGAGAAATGGCTCGTTACAAGCTATTTCTCCTTTTCCACAGTGTTTTTCTTAGTTTTATTTTACAGAGGCGTCAAATGTCGTTACTTGCTGGTAATGGGTTAAAATATGTTAAGTAATCTATTGAATAAAGAGATTTTATTCTCGTAAAAAAGCCGAACCCCCCAAAAAGAAAACATTGAAAAACCACTTCACAACAAATACACTAAAAAATCATAACAAAACAAACAAACAACAACAACAAACAACAGCAATATATGTTGTTAGTTTTTTTGGTTTTTTTTAGTATAGTTGTGATGTAGTGATTTTCCAATGTATATATATTATATTTTATTGCTCTGAAATCCAATAACAGGATTGTCGCCATATACAATACAAAGGGCAGAATAGAATTTTATATAACAATACATAACAGGTATTTGTTAAACTGTCAAAAACAGGTTCCTTTCATTATAAAGATTAAAAAAATGAAATATATGTTTTGAACATTTAGAAAACAATTTTTACACTCTAATCAACAGAAAATTAAACTTATTTGAAGCATAAAAGTTATTAAATAGTGAGCACTTTCCCTTGAGTTTGACGAAGAAAGTTTGTCTGAGTCTTTAAAGATTACCGCATGTTATATCAAAATGTTTCTCGTCTTTTAGTACATGTAAAGAATACACAATTTTTCGTTTTCCTTTTTCGTTTTTTTATGGGGGGAGGGGGATGCGCGCACGTATATTTTTACGGGTGCATCTCCGTCATTTATGCGTACGCACATTTTTGTTACCACGGGTTACAAACCTTTTGACTTTACGCCATAGTATTAAAGTAGAAGTAGGGACAATAGGTTACTAACATAGACTAATCGCTGGCCCCGCCCAATAACTTATTTTTTCCCTCCAATTGACTCAGAGATGAAGTTCCGTTTTGATTTTAAACAGCAATATTTATGACAAGTAGCACAATACAAAAAAGCAAATAGGATTAAACGTCGTAACTACAGTTTTAATAAGCTGTAGTTACGACGTTTAATTCGCTAACCCAACAAAAATATCTCACAACAATGAGGGCTAATGTTGGATGTCAAAGCTCAATTTCGGGCTGATTAAATGATTTGATTGGTCGACTGGTTATTTGATTGACATCTGCGATTGGTCAATTCAGTGTGGTCTGACCAAATGTTTAAACTGGCCCGTAGAAACGGAATATGGGGACTGGCTGGGGGGGGGGGGGGGAAGGGGTATTACTAAGTTTCCTGAATAATTTAGGCTTGTACTAAATTTTAGATATGCTGCAAGAAAATTACTAAGAACCAAATTGTTAATCGGACCAATCAAATTATTCATTTAGACCAGAATTGCATACACATTGAACTCCGACATAAGCCAAGATTTATGTGAAGTATTTTTACTTGTTTGGCGACTTAACCCATTCCCACATAACAAAATTTTAGACTGGTCGAAATTTTAAGAAGCTGGTGAGAACAATTTCAAGTTCGTGGAATTTTATTTTTCATCTTTTTGGATAGAAAACATTGTGGATAATGAAGAAATTGCTTGATTCAAGCAATTTCTTCATTATCCAAAATGTTTTCCAAAGCTTTTTTTTCTTGAAGGGCGTAAAAGAAGAGCGTGTATTGGAATAAGTTAAACGTCGTTACTACACCTCATTCAAGTTTAAGTTGCCAACCAACCATCTTACCGTTTTGTTACATGCTACTGGCTACAATATTTTACCAAAACAAAGCTGTTTGATATCCAAGCGGAACTTCCTGTCGGAGCTAAGTGGGCGTGGCCAGCGATCCTATACTGCAAGTTATCAGGCTGGCCCCAATTCAGTTCATAGTTAAATAAAAGGATAAAGGATCTTGCGATTTGCTCAATAAATCACCAGCTAGTCTATTGTTAACCGAGTGTTATTATCGATTAAAATATAACGATACTCGTGATAAAACAAAGTTTAACTGCATCTATGTACATGTATTCATAGATCGATATAACCTTGATAATCACAACCATTTAGAAAAGAATATATTTTTCTGGTCATAAACGGTTAACTCGATGATTGGTTGATTGATTGATTGATTGATTCATGGATTTATAGGTTGATTAATCTATCGATTGATTGTTCGATCATCAAGTTGAATGGTCAATCGATAGTTTAGTTCGTTGGTAAATTTGTTGGTCGGTTTGCTTGTCGGTGATTGATTGATTAATTGATTGATTAGTTGATTGATTTAGTGCTTGCTTTCTCCCTTGCTTGCCTGCTTGATTGATTAGTTTGTCGGTCTGGTAATCGATTAATTGATGGGTACCATTGTTATAAGATATATTTATTCGAATAGCTCGGACTTCTTAAATCCATTTTGCTAACCCAATCGAAGAATTAAAATGCTTATTCGTTGTATTATGTTTGAATTATGTATTTGGTTGTAATTAAGTGAGGTAATCTGTTTTGGTTGTTTTTTTTTTTTTTTTTTTTTTTTTTTTCAACCATTCAGTTTTTAATTCATTCATAATTTATAACTGAAAACATATTCCAAATCGATCACTTATTGATCGCTAATAACCCTTAAGCTAATCGATTATCTCCCTTAGTTGAAATATACATGTCGCCTAATTTTAGACCCTCGGTTGAGTTAACATAAAAGTTAATACGAATCAAAACTCGTAAAGGGTAAATACACTGTGGTCTCTCTATGCAGAGACGCTCTAACATGTCTGTGACGAAAAGCTGAATTATTGGGAAAAATCGAAAAACGAATAGCAGCTAGGATCGGGAGGATTTCAATAATGGATAATATGGCACGAAAGCTGGTCAGTAGAAATTACACATTTTTATGAAATAATCCATTAGTTATGATTATGTAAACTGTATTCATGTAGAGTGTCAAGTCAAAGTGTTGGTTATATCCTAGTTTCGTTTTACACACACGCATGTACTTTTAAACATTCGTAATTTGTTTAAGTTCAATTTTTATCCTTGATATATGCACATGTGTTTCACTGTTCTAGGAAATGATTAATCAATGTATACTAGAGAACTTTAATACGTTTTATCCATTGACCGCCCAAAGACTCCCTTTGGCCCCGCCCATTTACTCCGACATAAAGTTCCGGCTTTGATTTTTAACAGCGTTATTTTGCGAAATCCGTGGCAAGCAGCATGTAACTAAAAAGTAAAATGGTTGGTTAGTGACCTAAACGTCGTAAATAGATGTTGAATAAGCTGTAGTTACGATGTTTAAATCGCAAAACCAACAAAAGGTTAACAAAAAAATGGTGTCAAATGTCGAAGTTGAAAGCTCTGGTCCGAGCTGAATAAATGATTCGATTGGTGATTTAATTCCTTGATTGACAGGCGCGATTTGTCAATTTTATTACACAATCTGCCGTTTTGCGTGACACGAATCATAGCTCTGTTTGAATTATTCCAAAAAATATTCCGTTAACACAGGAATGTGGGTAGGGCTCATTTTGGAGTGCTAAGCGTCGTTAAGACGATTCAAATGAGTACCCACAACGTTAGTGTTTGTTCTAGGCAGCAGGATCATGGGATTCCCCCTATTTTCAACATTGGTGGGAGAATATTTCTATAAAAGAAGAGTGAGAAAAACCGAACATATCGCAAATGTGTTTTAATGATTTTGTGCCGAAATCCCCCACATTTTTGAAATCGTAGAATAGACACTGCAACATAGGGTTACGTTTAGAAATAACGATTTTAGAATGGCGTTTGGTAAACCCTTTTATCCAGACCAATATAATTTGTGAAAGGGAATATGAAATTATGAGGAAGACAGCTGATATATGTGTCGAAGATGTGCCATCTCTTTGAATTGAAATACAACCCTTGTCATGGTAAACCCGGAATATTCCGGCTTTGGCAGGAGGTGTAGACCAAGATCAGCCTGCACATAAGTGCAGTCTGATCTTGGTTTACACCTCCTGTTAGTACTTTTCTTGTTAGAGTTGTTTATGAAATTGATTTCTAAAAGAAATATTGATTTATGAACAACAGTTCTCTCAGTGCTTTCAGCCCTTTGATTTTACGGCATTTCAGAAAGGTTATTAATAGAGCATGACAAGGGTTAATCGATCTAATATTTTGTCATATGGTAATGGTAGATAATCGAGGATCATCACTGCGTTGTCGCGTTCTATGTAGGCCTATGTCACGTGACAGTTGGTAATTGGCCGATTGCGTCTATCAATCAGTGGGTGCGTTCAGGGTTCTACCATCGGTAACCGAGTGTACTTACAATCGGCTACCAATGGCACCATCGGTAACCAACTAACTCTGAACGAAAATTGGTACCAATCGGTAAACAAACATGGTGGATAACCAACCGCCAAGAGTGAGGCAGATGATTCCTGCTATGATTATGCTACAAAAAGTTCTGTGGTGTATATTTTATAAAAATATCGCTCTACTTATTAGACGCAATAAAGGGAATCTCCTCTTGTTTCACAAGAACTTTGTAAGTTCTGTCTTAGCTTACTGGTAGCCTTAGTGGAATAAGAATCGCCGTAGTTTGATTGTTTTACGCCATCTTTTATTCACTCAAAACGAGGCTACCGAAGCTACCCGACTTGTCTACTCGCGTGAGAATTGGCTACCAACAAAATTTCCATCGGTATACCGATGGCTACCAACGGTACCAATGGGTACCAATAGGCACCGATGGTAGAACCCTGAACGCACCCAGTGAATCATGCAACCGACCGATCAAATTATTCATTTAGAGAGAACTTTCAATTTCGATAAAAGTCTATATTCATGCGAAGAATTTTCCTTGGTTTGGCAACAAATACGTCGCAACTACAGCTTATTCAAGCTGATATTACTACATTTAGGTCGCCAACCAACCATTTTACTTTTTGTTACTTGTTACTGGCCAAAAACTTTGCAAACTAACGGTTTTTTTTGTTTTTTTTTTATCGGAATGGAACTTCCTGTTGGAGTCAGTGGGCGTGATCCGTGATTTCAGTGGGCGTGGCCGGAATTCGTCCATTGTGGAAGCCTATTCCAGAGATTCATATCGTTTGCAACTGAACAAAATAGGCTATCAACTCTGAATGTTAATTTCAGAGGCGTGACTACACCTGGAATCAAAGAACTAATAGCCCCGACAGTCGAAATATGTATTGTTACGTTAGTCAGCCTTGAGCACAAGAGCGACACCTTAGATTTGACGCCAGATTGTTAGACGCTGAGCTGATCTCAGTTATTTCTTGCAAAGCAATGCTTTAATCGTTTCCCACACAATCCCGCTTTTTTACACCCCTCAAGCCAATAGCTTTGGAAAACATTGTGGAAAATGAAGAAATTTATTGATTGTTCACAATGTTTTCTACCCTAAATCTATGTTTTGAGTTTCACTTCTTTTACCTTGGGCTAGTCTAAAATTTTGTCGTGTTGGAATGGGTTAGATAAGACGACTGTCTGTATATACCGAATGCAGGGCGATCGTTGAAAAACTTGATGTAGTACTGCAAAGTAATTGCGAATTAGCCGCGGTCATGGCCAATCATCGACGATATTGGGAGAGGTCTAGATTAGAGGGGCAACAGAACTCTAAAATCCTTATTTCACAACAGAACCCTATATTGTGGGTATTCATTTAAATTGTCTCGTCGAGACGATTCAAATAAGTACCTACAACATAGAGTTTATGACAATATTAGTGAAATATCTAAATCTAAAATACGAATTACACCCTCTATCTGTATAGCTCTGTATTGGTAACTGCAATCTACGAGTTTTAGACAAAGATTTAGAATAAGAAATAGAACGTGAACACAGAATTAATATTTGCTTATATTTGCATAATATAACTTATTTTTCTCCTCATTTGTTTTGTCCGAAAAACGTTGCTAAATGTTTGTACTAATTTCGACCTAGAAATGCAAAGAAAACTTGTTTCTTGTACATAATCTGAATCATTTCCTAACCATCTTACCCCTTTCCTGTACAAACCCGGGATTTTCCGTTGCTGTGATTTTGTACTTTAGGAAACATTGCGGGAAAAGGAGAAAATGCTTGTAACAAGCATTTTCTCCTTTTCTCACAATATTTTCTATCATAATAGATTTTTTCATTTCGAATTGCATCTAATTTTCATTGTCGTCTGCAACCTCTTTCAATTCGAACCAGTCTAAACTTTAAAAAAAAGGAAAGGGTTAAATTTATATCAGAATCCTATATCAGGGAGGCTACGTAATGGGGTTTCGCTCATCAGTTTTATTTTTCAACCGATATATTGTGGGTACTCATTAGAATCGCCTCGATAAGACGATTTGAAATAATACCCACAACACAGGGTTTGTGTAAGTATTGTAGAATTAATTTAACTTAAATTTAAAAAAAATCCCCCTGTGATCCGTAGCCCTCATATAGCCTTTCTCATGGGAAGATAGTTAAGTGTTTTATGTATTCTGGCAGGAATTTCCTTATTCAAGCGTCAAGTTAAAAGGAGAATTAATTACCGGGTCACTGACCAAGCTCACTCACTCCGCTGGCCACCTTAACTGAACTCCGACAAAACCAGTCGACCAATCGAATCATTCATTCATTCAAACCTGATGTGAATATTGAACACCAAAATTGGCCTCAATTTATATGAAGTATTTTTGTTGGCTTGGTGACTTCTCCGTCAAGCTGTAATTACGAAGTTTATGTCGTCAACCAACCATTTTACTTTTTTGTTACATCCTAATGGTCACACGTTTTGAAAAATTACGCCGTTTAAAATCGAACTTTCTGTCGGAGTCAATGGGCGGGGCCAACTAAGTGGAAGGTATCAGCGACTTGTCTATTACGGGGTAACTGTAGTTACTTCCAGAGTACACAATGAAAAGGTTTGAAAGAATGGCAAAAACTTGATTATTCCTCATGAATCATGATATATGTACAATGTAATAAATTATAATGCCAGTTATGTGGAGAACATGAAATATTGCATACAGCGTTATGATGTACCCCATTCCTTTATAATTTAATTGTTAGTTTCGTCTATCAAAAACAAGCGTCGTGATTGGTCGAAAAATTGAATTCATACCTCCATGAACAAAATTTTGAGCATGCAGTGATTTTTATGCTTCCACACGAAATAGTCCCATACAAAAAAGTATCAAAAGATGTATTTTTTCTGCCTATTTCGCTCGATACTATTAAATTATAAGAAATGAAGAGAATATTTTTTGTTTTCATGGAGGTATGAACTGAAAAACCTAATCACACAATGTATGAATCCGCTTCGCGTATTCATACAGTGTGATTAGGTTTTTCGGTTCATACCTCCATGAAAACAAAAAATATTCTCTTCATTTTTAAATGAGTCCCGGAAGGGAAAGTATGAAATTGACCAATCGGGGTTGTCAATCAAATAGCCAGTTGACCAATGAATTACTTCATTCAGACTGGACGTTCAGTTTTAACACAAACTTTGGCCGCCATTTTGATGAATTTTTTTGTTTGTTTTGCCACCAAAACGTCGTAACTACAGCTTATTCAAGCTGTAGTTACGACGTTTTGGTCGCCAAACAACAATTCTATTTATTTGTAACATGTTACTGGCCATACATCTTACAAAATAACCGAAGCGGGAATGCCTGTCGGAGTCAATGGACGTCGTCAAAATAGTAAGTGGGTGGGGCCAGCGATTGATCGATTTTGGTCAGAATTATCTATTACAGCTCAACACATGTAGTTTATGACAAAAAGCCAAAATTAGCATGAAATTCACTCATAAGCGTCTAGATGCTGGTTGCACAACTGAGAATTTGGATTTGAAGAATTGCAAAAACTTGTATATTTCTCTAGAATTCGGTTATCTGTAACGTTAATACATATAAAATCCTATCTCAGAATGAAAGTAATGCAGCCACAACGTGATTAGGTGTAATTCATCAGTTTATACTGCAACAAACAACAAACATGAAACCCAGTTAGATGAGTAGTCAGGATGTATGTTTAATCACGATGTGTATCTCGCTACACGGCATTTCATTTCCGTTTCCGCCTTACACGCGATCTTTATTTCCGTCGCGGTATTGTAATGCGGAGACGGAAATAAAATCCCGCGTTTAGCGATACTCACCACGTTCGTAGTTTTACCGCGACGGAATTAAAAATGAAATATCATCTTATATTGCATGTTAGGAATGAAATGTCGTATAATTACTGGATATAAACCATACAGATGTCGACTCCTTAAATAGTTGACCAATCACACGGTAGATGGGACCATTTTGGAAATATGGAAAGTATCTACCAGGCTAGACTGCCCCATATACGCAGTCTGACCAGGTAAATTATTTTTCATATTTCCGGCATGGATAATATTTCATGCTGCCTCACGGGGGATCGCGTATGTCAGTTAAAGAACCGTTCGACCTATCAAATCACTCATTTTGACCAAACGTTAATTTTGAACCCTGGCATTTGTCAGTATTAATTTGAAGCATTATTGTTAGTTTGCTACTTAAACGTCGTAACTGCAGCTTTTTCAAGCTGTAGTTACGACATATAGGTCGCCTAAGCAACAATTTGACTTTTTTGTTACATGTTAGCCTACTGGCAATAAACTTTTCACCGTTCATTATTCGTAGCGGAACTTCCTGTCGGAGCTCTGTTGCGGCTATCGTTAATGATTTCCAATTCTTGTTGACCTGTGCTGTATCCGATCTCTTTTGAAATATTAGTTTTTCCAAGATCGTCTCTTTTTGCGTGACGGGTCACAAATAACATGCGATCCGCAAATAATTAAGAAGTATAGATGTATAAGTTATAGTGAGTTATCAAAGGTCAATTTTGTCTTTACAGGTATTGACAAAATTGAAATTTGATCACTCATTATAAATTGTGCATACATCATAACATGACTTGTTATCATTCCTAATATGTTTGTGTACAAGAATATCGATAACCTGTAGGGTAGACAATTCTACGAAATCGTCCACTAAACCTTGCCGAAAGTTACTGCCCTTTGTCACTAATGCGATGTCACTTTCTACTATATTGGCTAGGAAAGGATGTAGCGATTGTACTGGTGTGAGAAATACCAGGAATCCATTGTTAGGTTCTCCAGCCGCCGCGTTATGACTGAAATACTGTTAAAAATGGCGTTAAAACCCATTCAATCAGTCAATCAATCAACTTTCTACTATATCGCGGAATCTGGCCTAATTATCCATTTCCCACACCAGTACAACCATGATATGTTCCCCCAACTTAGACACTGCTCAATCAAATTCTCTAAGGAAAACTTGATATACCATCAGTGATATATTACATTGCAAAGCAGCACGAATGGCATATCATACATATAAACAGATTACTACATATCATTTTCCCCCTTGACGAATTGCGACTGTCCATCAAGGAATATATCGACCAATCAAATCATTCATGCAGAATTGATTTTTAAACTCCGACATAGGCCGCCGTTTATCTGAAACATTTTTGTTGGTTGGCGACTTAAGCATCGTAACTACAATTTATTCAAGCTGTAGATACGATCATTATGTCGCCAACCAACCGTTCTACTTTATTGTCACATGCTACTGGTCATTTTGCTGTTAAAAATCCAAGTGGGACTTTCTGTCGGAGTCAGTGGGTGTAGCCAAAGGAATAAGTGGGCGGGACAAACGATCGGTCAGTGGTGAAAGACGTATGACGAATATGCCAATGACTTTTGTTAAATATCGGAAAGGGTTGGTTGAGTCGGGAAACGAAATCAAGACCCTGAGATTGACTCATAACGATTAAGCTAATCGAGCTCGGCGTTATTTTTGATTGATTGGATGGGGTTTAACGCCACTTTCAACAGGATTTCAGTCATATCGCAGCGGCTTGAGCATCTAACCATGGATTCCTGGTATTTCTCACACCAGTACTACCGCATCATCCTTTCCGAGCCTCCAGCTGCTATCCCACTTAGGTTTACGATTTTCCACCAATTAGTGGGAGACAAATGTCGGAAAGGATATTCGCCGCGGCCGGGGATCGAAATCGGTACCCCTTGACTAGGAGTCCTTTATATAACAATTGAAATCAGTACATCGTTATTTTGTGCCTATTACCAAGTGTTATTTAACATGACATAAAGTTACGAGGAAAGTCCAATTACGATGGGAGTTTCCCTCAATATGGTACTCGATAGTTTTTCAGTAACCTTCAGACTCGGGTGAAAATATGAACACTGAATGTGTTTAATCATCGGCTTGTCTATCATTGAAAAAGGTAGAGAGCTGCCAAATTAGTTATTACCATTTTCAGAAGTATGGTGAGCTTAATTGGCTATAAGTTACCATTTTACTAGCTTTCGCTGTAACCCTTTCCTGTTTTCCGAAAATTCAGACTAGTCCAATTTGAAATAACTTGCTGACGACAATTGACGTGAGATTTGTAAGGTAACAATACTACAGTGTAGAAAATATTGTTGGAAAAGAAGAAATGGCTTGTCACAAGCAATTTCTTCTTTTCCAACAATGTTTTCATAAGTGTATTATCAGAGGGACGTAGAGACAAAGGATTGTCCAGAAAAGGGGACATAAAACTGTAAAAGTACATTTTCCCTTTCATTTTCCGATTATTACTTTTTCTCCTTTCAAACAAATTGACCAATCGCGGCTGTCAAACAAGGAATTAACCGACCAATCAAATCATTTATTCAGCTTTCAACTCCAAAATTGGCCGCCATTTTTGCTTACCTTTTTTGTTGCATTGGCGACTTAAACGTCGTAAGTACAGCTTATTCAAGCTGTACTTACGACGTATAATTCACCATCCAACCATTTTATTTTTTGTTACATGCTCCTGGCAAAAAAATCTGCACAATAACGCCGTTAAAAATCGAAGCGGAACTTACTGTAGGGGGTATTGGGCGGGGCCTAGGGAGTCAGTGGGCGGGGCCTAGGGAGTCAGTGGGCGGAGTCAGCGACTGGTCAATTAGCATGCAATTTTTAACAAATTCGCGTAAAGTGCTTCAAAAATGAAAAATACATTAAAGAAAAGCGACCATCTTCTTTCATTTTCTGACCAAAAGGCCAATAATGAAAAAAGATGATTGTTGTTCTATAATTCACTTTCTTTTTTACAGCACTTGACGCAAGTTTGTCATAGCGCATTCGGTAGCGCGCCAGACTCCCAATCTTCAAAAATGGGATGTCGTGGGTTCGATCCCCGGCGGTGGCAAATATCCTTTCCGACTTTTGTCTCTCACCAACGGGTGGATAATCGTAAACCTAAGTGGGATAGCAGCTGGAGGCTAGTAGTAGTACTGGTGTGAGAAATATCAGCAATCCATTGTTAGGTGCTCCAGCCCAATGTGACTGAAATACTGTTAAAACTATCGTTAAACCCCTTTCAATCAATCAATCTGACCAAAAGACCACGCAAATCGATTTAGCTTTGTATGTTATTAGAATTGACTGATCGGAGCCGCCTATCAAACGATCGATAGATCAATCTTTGCATTCCATTTGACCCGAAAGTGAACTTTGAACTTCAACATTGGCTTACATTAATGTTAAGTCTTTTCGTTGGTTTTGAGACATGAACGTCGTAACTACAGCTTATTTAATCTGTATTTGCGTCACTTAGATTGCCAACCAACTATTTTACTGTGTTTTAAACGTTAACGGTCATACCTTTTTGCAAAATAACATTGTTTGATATAGAAGTGGAACTTGGAGTAAGTGGGCGTGGTTGTCGGAGCCAATGGGTAATGTTTTCCAAAGATTTTTTTTTTGGGGGGGGGGGGGAGGGGGCGTCCAAATGCCGAGTTGTTCATGAATTGTTCATGAATTGGTTAACCCATTCCCACACAACAAAAAATTAAAATGGTCCATTTTTAAAGAAGCTACAGACGACAATTTCAAGTTGATGGAATTCATTTTTTTTTTTTATCTTTTTGGATGGAAAAATTGTGGATAATTTTCCAGAATGTTTTATATAGATTTTGTCTTGAGAGGTGTGAAAAGGAGGGATTGTGTGGGAATGGGTTAAGTGTTCAGACATTGTCATTTTTTTGTAAAGATCTCATAAAGCCTAATGACCACTCGATAATGGACAAAGTTCAAATTGTTAAACAAACAAACCTGAGGGGATAAAGGTCTCTACCTTGTTCCCGAAATGGACTTTCCTTTTTGGATTATAAAAAGTACCTTCAATACAAAGTTTAAGAAATGAAGGGATCTAATATTGGGTGGAGGGAGGGAAGGATAGAATGAGGAGGGGGGATAGATGGATGGATGGATGGGTCGATTGATCGATCGATCGATAAATAGATTGGTGGACGGCTGGTTGGATGGTCGTTTAGTTGGTTGTTCCGTTGATTTCTTGGAAGGAAGGAAATGGCGGGGCTCGATCGTTCTGTGAATCGATTCAATATATTTCGATCGTTGGTTGATTAGTTGTTAAGAGGGTGGGTTAGCCGTGGATCGATCGTGGATCGATGGTTCGAAGAAAGAAGAGTTGATCGATCGATGATCTATCAAATGAAAATGACTGTTGATCAATACTTTAACCTGTATTTTTTCGGCTAACAAAGCAGTTTCAATTATTTTGATAACACTATAATATGATATTATAGTCTTTTAATTTTAGACTTGACCCGTTACCATTTGACAAAACATTAGACTAGTCCAAATTGAAAGATGTTGCAGACAACGATTTTGTGTTGATGAAATTTTTAAATTGTTTATCTTTTGGGATAGAAAATATTGTGGATAATGAAGAAATTGCTTTTAAGGGGCAATTTCTTAATTCTCCTCAATGTTTTTTTTTATTCCAAAGCTTGTTTTCTTGGGGTGCCAAAAGGCGTGAATGTAAGGGAACGGGTTAAATCACCTTTTTCATTACACGACTGGTCTATTTTCATAAATGTTTAAGGTAAGGTTAAGATAATACCTTTGACAATGACCTATAATCTAGATATATGTACCCATATCTGAACTTATGACTTCAGTCCGTGAAATATGGATATCTTGTCAGGAGTGTGTGTGTGTGTTACTATGGATGGTACTAAATATTGCGTCGAAATCTCGTAACTACGACTTTATCGGGCTGTAGTCGTCAGTTATGAGGTTTGGGTCGCCAAACCACTCGATTACATGCATTTTGGCACAAGGATATATCGATGTAGAAAAGTTTGGGAAACGAATTTTTTAAAAAAAGCTTAAGCTTTGACCGTAGTCTAATAGAAAACGTGAATTAAGCTCTCATGTAGACCGCGAAAACAGTCCCTCACAATCCCACATTTTAACGCCTCTCAAAAAAAAAATTTGAAAGCATTGTAGAAAATGAAGAAATTGCTTGGAAAAAGCAATTTCTTCATTTCCCACAATGTTTTCTACCCAGAAAGTTGAAAAGTCTAAAATAACAAACTTTAAATTGTCGTCTACAACAGTTTTCAATTCGATCTAGGCTAAAATTTTGCTGTCTGATAATGGGATAAAAAAAAAAAAAAAAAAACTCCTCCAGTGCGGACCGCTAAAGGTCAAGGGCGTTTTTTGACTACCAAAAATTATTACTACAGCACCAATAAGCGGTAGTTACGAGGCCATATATTTCTATGATAAAATGGGTCGCTGTCATATTTAAATACAGCTTCTGGGGATGTAATGTGGCAATAGTATCTTAACTGGAGTTTGTACAGCGTTTATTTATTCAGTGTCAAAAGGGCTCATTGGGAATTGATACGTGATGCTGTGTAAAGCCATTACCAGACGGCAAAATTTTAGACTGGTCCAAATTGAAAGGAGTACAGACAACAATTTAGAGTTTATGGAATTTTAGATTTCTTCAATTTTTTGCATAGAACACAGTGTGTAAAATTAAGAAATGGCTTGTTACAAGCAATTACTTCATTTTACACAATGTTTTCTCAATTGTTTTTACTTTGGGGTGTCCGAAAGCGTCCGTGTATGGGAATGGGTTTACGTATGGATTTAAACCTGCTTTATTTTTGGATTCTCGTAGAAAATGTGTTTCTTTTCTGTTGTTGTTGTTGTTGTTTAATTCAGTGTAGATTTCTTTTCGTGGAATTGTGCTTGTCCGTGTGTTGAAGGGGTCCTACTTTGAATGATGACTAGGGTGGGGTGTATGTGGGGGATGGGGGGTGGTAATGTGGTGGGAGAGCCAGGGGTTGTAGGTTTAACCCTTGTCATGCTGAAAAAAATGTTCAGATTTAAAATAAAATCAGAGGATTGAAAGCACTGGAAGTCTTAGATATGGAATAGAATGATTAATATAGTGAATATTTTCGAACAATGATTTTCTTAGATAGGTCTCTTGATTGAATGGTGATAAACAGATCGAGTAGTCAAAGATCAGACTGCATTAATGTGCAGGCTGGTTTTTTTTCTATACCTCCTTTTATAACAGAAATATTCTGGGCTTAGCATGACATAGGGTTAATTATTTTTTTGCAAAATCCCTTATCTTTTTTTTTTTTTTTTTTTTTTTGTAAAGCTTCGGGTAACAATATTGACATTTCTTCATTTCCTTCAAGATTTCTATTCTAGAAAAGAAAGATTTTAGGATTGTATCAACTCGAAATTGTAGTATGCAACCATGAAATTTGAAAAGTTTAAAGTTGTATCGTCCGGTATGGGTTTAAATTCGGCCTGCCGATAACCATGCGGATATATTGGAAGATTACGGAAGAGGTTTGACCCAATTCCACATAATGAGGCTTTTTGACACCCTTCAAGAACAGAGCTCGGTAACATTATGGTAAATGAAAAAAATACTTGAAATAAGCAATTTATTCATTTGCCATAATGTTTTCCACACATAAATTTAAAAAATCCAAAATTTCACCAACTTTAAATTGTCGTCTGCAACATCTTTGGATTTGGACCAGTCTGAAATTTGTCGTTTGGTAACGAGTTAAGAGCCCAGTCTACTACTTATGATACACAGGAAGCAAGTCTATATAGAGACTCAAATCTTCGTTATATAATTAAATAGCAAATTATTCAATTTATTATGCTAAACCCAGAACCAGACGACAGAACTTTAGCAATAACGCTGTATCAAATTAAATAATTTCAGATCAAGTCCAAATTCAAAGAAGTTGTAGACGAAAATCTTGAGTTGTTGAAATTTTAAAACTTTTTGTTCTTTTTATGACAGAAAACATTGTATAATGGATTGGATAATGAAGAAATTGTGTGTTAAAGCAATTTTTTCATTTTCCACAATGTTTTAAAAAAGTGTTCTCTTTTTCCTAAAGGGGCCTTTGAAAAGGGGGTGGGTGGGAAAGGGTTGGGTGGGAAAGGGTTTATGCGATCGTTCGCATTAAAGCAGGAACCCAGCCAAATATTCGTTTCATAGAAGGTTAGAGTTCAAGTTAACTCATCAGTTTTTGTTTAAGTCAGACCAGTACAATTCGTTTAAACAATTTGATTGAACAATGACGTTTGTTCCTCGGTTTTTGTTTAACGTTAATTAAGATTGTGATCGGACAAAAATACATGAATTGGTGATTAGATCACATGTATACAAAATAGAGAACATATGCATGACTTCATGAAAGATAAAATGTCTGAACGGAAGTATTTGAAATTGATAAATGAATAATGCAAAAATGTGGGGAAAGGTGGATGATCTCATAGGTGTATAGGTTTACATGTAGTGGAATAGGAATTTCAGAACTTTTGAATATTCAATATAAGTAATATAAAAAAGACTTGAAAGATGACAGTTGCTGTTGGATTTATAGACGACAATGACGAGGTAAGGACTGTATTTTATACCGGACCCATATATTCATTCATTTACTGTTCATTTCTTATAAATTGTATCATTATCAATATCAGAGTAAATATGAAAATAGGTAAATCAAATTCAAGTAGAAACCACGAAAATATTGATAATGCCTATACATGGATCTATTTCACCCGTCGGGATAAAAAGGTATCTTTCGGTAACTGCATGAAACAACTATTTGAAAAAAGGCATAGAATCCAGGAGAGGTCAATCCGAAATAGTAAATGAAAATAAACATACATGTGTGGTAGGATGACCATTATATAGATTAAGATATATTTAAGAGATGAAGAAAATAGTTTTTGTTTTCATGGAGGTATGAACCGAAAAACCTAATCACACTATACGCGAAGCGGATTCATACATTGTGTGATTAGGGTTTTTCGGTTCATACCTCCATGAAAACAAACAAAAATATTTTCTTCATTTCCCATAATTTAATAACATTGAACGATAAAAGCAAAAGCTTTACAAATTCTGATACTTTTTGTATGGAACTATTTTGTTCGGAAGCATGCAAAATGGTTGCGTGCTCAAAATTTTGTTCATTGAGGTATTTATTAATTTTATCGACAAATCAGAACGCCCCTTTTTGATAGACGAAACTAAAAATTTAAATTATACAAAGATTGAAATATTTCGATCCTAGTCAGGCTAAGCAGTCCATGCCTACAGACAATTGTCGATACTTAATGGATCTACCACGAGGTCCATATTTGTGTATTTCCGTTTATTTATCGTCGCTACCGTAGCACATGCCCATATGAGCGACGCCCCAGAAGACGGTTAGTTGTTACGGGGGGTAGTGCAAGGATACAGGACGAAACTACTGAAAGCTCCGCCTGGTTCTTTAACGTGCTCGATGGATAGCATCGTCACACGGGGCCTCGGTTTAACGTCTCATCCGAAAGACAATTAGTTAGTTAGTTGATATGGTCAGCCCAGGGCTCGAACCCGTGATCTTGAGGTTTGAAGTGCTCTACCAACTGAGCTAATCAGGCTGACAACGAGGTCCATATTCGCTCGAAAGATCACTTAAGTGAACAATCACAGGCCCCGCCCACTAACTCATTCGGCTCCGCCCATTAACTCAATTGACCAATAGTGGCTGCCAATGAAATGATCAGTAAACCAACGAAATCATTCATTTAGACTTGAAGTTTGGTTTGAGCTCCAACATTGGCTGACATTTATATGAAACATATTTGTAGGTTTGGAGACTTAATGGTTATAACTACAGCTTATTTAAGCCGTAATTACGACGTTTAGATCGCAAATAAACAATATCACTTATTAGATCATGTTTTGTCCGGCGTCGTGCGTTGTGAGTCGTGCGTTAACTTTTTACATTTTCGACTTCTTCTTAAAAACCCTTGGGTGAATTTCAACTAAACTTGGCAGGAAGCGCCCTCATGGAAAGGCGCTTCAGATTTGTACACGTTTGAGTTATCTCCCCTTGTGGTCCCATAAGGGGCCAAAAAGGGACAAAATGGGTGCATCTTTAAAAATCATCTTGTCATGAACCGGCTTTCGGATTGGATTCTCAAGTGGTATTTAGAGTCTTTAGGACAAGGACTATCAAGTAAAAAATCTGTCGAGAAATGACCGTGCGGGTTGGGGGAGGGGCAAAGGTGGGGCTTGCATAAGCTTCCATGGTGACAACTTTGAAAACCTTTTCTACCAAACAAAAAGACAGTCCAAGGGCCATAATTAGCCCATCCCCTGACACCACAAGTTTTACAAAGGGTTTATATAGTGTTAATTTTAATAACCTTCTTCTCCCAAATAGAAGGACCTAGAACTTTGATAATTGGTATACATCATCATCTGGTGGACTTCTATCAAGATTGTACAAATTATTGCCCCATGATCAAAATTAGCCTATTCCCGGCCGTCACAAGTTTAACATAGGCTGATATAGTGAAAACTTTAACAATCTTCTCCCAAACTAAAAGGCATAGAGTTTTGATATTAAGTCTGCAGCATAATCTGGTGGATTTTCATCTATATTTGATCTCTTGGGATACCGGTGACCGATAAGGCCATATGGGCCTCTTGTTTGTTACATGTAAATGGCCGTATCATTCGAAAAATAACAACCCCACTTAATATCGAATTGGATCTTTCTGTCGGAGTCGGAGACGTAGCCAGCGGAATCGGTGGGCGGGGCTAGCGATCTGTCATTTTAAAAAAAAAATCGAGGGCTGTACCAAATTTGCAAGGTCGAAACAACTGCAATTTTACACTTAGTCTCGAAATGGTTTTGCAATGACCGCTTATTTGTATACAAAAAGAGACAGAATGGTTTCACATCAAATGATCGAAACTTGATATGCGTATTGTAGGCATATAAACCTATTATGGGCGAGGACAATCATTGAAAGAACTCATGTTTCAAATTATTGGCCAAATGTAATTGAAGTTTGCGAGGGCTTTACATCGCCTATCCCAATAATTAGTGTGACTAATGAGATAGATTTGGAAATTGGCCTGTATGCAGAAAAACGGTTTTGTATTAAACTAGTTTCAATTAAAGTGAGCAATATAACCTGCAAAAATGCTTGTATTTTTTTTTCAAATAATGACAAAAAGCATAAAGCAAATGCATGTAGATGCAAATATATGGTATGGTATAAACCTATATATTTTACATCAATTGGGAAACAAGTTCTTCCAACTTACATTAATCCCTCTCTATTCTGCTCCCGGAGATTACACAAGTACTCGCGCCCACACAATCCTTTCTTTTTACATCCCTCAAGAAAAAAGTTTTTGAGGGGCGTAAAAAGAAATGACTGTGTGGGAATGGATTAAAACTACAAGATTCTACCCAAGCCACTACTTTTTCGATTACCAATTCGTCAGCTTGATTAGCTCAGTTGGTAGAGCACTTGACTTCAAACCTCAAGATCAAGAAAACATTGTGGAAAATGAGTTAAATGACGAATGCTGCCGAACGCTCTCTTTAACCAACTCCGAAACTAGAAATTTTAGACCAGTCCAAATCGAAAGAGGTTAAAGAAGTTACAAGCAATTTCTGCTTTTCTAAAACTGTTTTCTATACCTACATCTCTCCGACGCCCCTCAAAACAAAAAATGGAAAACATTGTGGAAAATAAAGAAATTGCTTACCACAAACAATTGATTTATTATCCACAATGTTTTCTAACCAGAAAATTGAAAAAATATAAAACTATGTAACATTTAGATTGTCGTCTGCAACTCCTTTCAATTTAGACCAGTCTAAAGTTTTGTCATCTGGTAATGGGTAAGTCAATAAACTATCTTGTATCCTTCTTACAGTCATAATTTTTACAATACTTTGTACTTGTAGAAAAACGGGGTTTTCAATAGAAATGCGTTAGCGATCGTTTCGTCCAGTAAAGTCGATTTTCATTAGCTTACATGAAACTTGTTTGATTGTTTATCTATTTTATCATCAAGCTGTTTATCTGATTTCGTTGATATTTGTATGATAAATTCGAAGTGGAATTATTTTATTGTTCCTACGGGCTCGAAACCTCGTAACTGAAGCTTGAATACTATACCTGGTCGTCCACGATGAAATATAAGGGTATTGTACTATCTGATAGAAACTGATATACGATTCGTTTTCTTTGATTTATTGAAGTATTTCTTTTATCCTTGTTTACACAGAAACTGAAGAAATATGTCAAATGCCTAGGAAGGCTGATATCACCTAACCATGGCTTCCTTTTATCCTTTTAAGAGCCGAAAACTACCGAGGTTCTTCGATGGTTTATATGGTTAAGGAGTGACCATATCAAATTGATAAACTTACTGTTTCGTGTAAATTGAAAGATCGCTCCTGTCAATCAAAAATCGATTGACCAATCAAATCAATTTTTCAAACCGGAAGTGCATTTTGACGACCACATTTATGTTAAGGTTTTTAGCTCATCTGATCGCCAAGTGCTCAAATGAGCTATTGTGATCACCCTCCATCCGGAGTCTGGAGTTTGTCAACAATGCCTTTAAACAACATTTCCTCCAAAACCACGGTGCCAGTTTCAACCAAACTTGACAGAAATGATCCTTAGGTGGACCCCTGGACAGATAAAAAATGAAATCCGTTGAAAACTCTGGTTTCCATGGCGACAAAAGAGGAATGTAAGGAATGCTTTTAAAACCTTCTTCTCCTGACCCAGAAAGCGTAGAGCTTTGATATTGTACACGAAACATCAGTATATTGACATCTTTCAAAATTGCTAAAATGATGACTCTAGGGTCTCAAGGGGCGAAGCTCAAGGGGGTTGAGGTCTGTATAGAAACAAAGAAGGGTTTTTCAAATAACATCTTTTCCAAAACAAAAGGCCAATTTGAATCAAACTTTGCCCAAATATCCCTTTAGGTGGCTTCCTTGAACATAGGTTAAAGAATTGAAATCGGTTGAAAAACTCTAGTTGCCTTGGCAACAAAAGTGGAATTTTAAATCTTTAAAAAGTTTCTTACAGAGTCTTGATACTTTGCACGAAACATCAGTACATGTATGTTAATCTCTTTCGATTTTTTTTTAAAATCATTACCGTCATGCCAATGGGGACTTGGCCTTTGGGAGGGGCCGTATAGAAATAAAAAAAGATTTTATAAACAATGTCTTCACTTAAACCAATGGTCCATTTTCAGCCAAAACTCTGTAATTATTATGCTTTGATTCAGTAGAAGTAAAATATCCTCCTCCTAACGTATAAGTCCTGTCATAATTTTGTTTAGGTTTCTCAATGAGTCATATTAAACCAAAAACTATGTGAAAAGGTCAAATCTTCGAGAAAAAAGGCAGTGATGTTGGCAAAAATGTCTTGATATTTGGTCAGAATGTTCTTGTCCATGATATCTCAAAGAGGATCGAATTTGGGTCACATGAGCTCAAAAACTGAGTCACAATGTCAAATCGTGCAGTACCCTTCCAATTTTTTTCTATTATCTTGACTTTTAGGCATAATGCATTCTCTCCGCACAACTGTGATATGGGGTCGGATTGGGTCAAAACTAGGCCATTAGATTGAATGTAAGGAAAACTGTCAGGTTAAACTGTTTTGTCTTTATCTTATTCAGCGTTTGGTCGTTTGCGTTCAAAATCTAGTTCCTTAATCCAAAATTTGAGAAAAGCCTTTATTTCAATGTACAAATGCACAGATTAATTTTCGTGCTTAAAAACCGAAGCCCAATGAGAATGTCTTTTCGTTTTTTAATTCCAATAAATCCCACTTTTGGTCAAAATTAGGCCACTTGCTATTTTTATTAGCGCATTCATCTATTCAGGTGAGCGCTATTGGACCAATGACCATCTGATTTTTTTAAGCCGTGCTTTTAGAATCCGCTTTATTTTAAGAGCGTTTCTATGGTTACGAGAAATAAAAACCACACAAAAATGACAAAATAGCATTCAGGTTAAAATAAATTCTGACATTCTGTTAAAGCATGCTCTCACGGAAATTTTGGGATGCACTTACTCGAATGTCGGCAGGATTGACATAATGCCATCTCATTTTACACCGTTATTAGACTCTATCCGACTGATCGTTGCCCCGCCCACTGATTTCCTAAGTTCCACTTTGATATTTGCCCTCCCCCCTTTTTTTTGAAATTTTCGACTGGTCCTAATTCAAAGAAGAGTCAAGAATGCTAGTTGGATGCAATTTGAAATGAAACCGCCTGGTGCAGAAGAAAATATTGAGGGAAAAGGAGAAATTGCTTGTTCCCAGCAATTTCTTCTTTTTCCATATTTTTTTCTCGGGTATAAAATGAAAGCAACGAAAAATACCAGGTTCGTATAGGAAAGGGACAATCGGTGTTATTTTGCAAAAATTTTAGCCAGTAGCCTAAAGAAGAAAAAAAAATACAAGTTGGTTCGCGACCAGAAATTCTTAAGTGCGGCTTGAATAAGCTGTAATTACGACATTACGATATTTAACCCTTGCTCGGTTTTCAAAATTTTGCATTTTGCACCGTTATAAGACTCTGTTCAGTGGATGATCGGCCCGGGCCTCTGGTCTCCTAAGTTCCACATTGATATTAATCAGCGTTAACGTATCAACCACACAAAAAGTACTGCAAGCTAGCAAAGCATGCTTCTATTAAGTAGTATCCTTTGTCAAAGGTTCTCATGATTAGTGGAATTAGAAAAAGATTATCTCGTAGGGTAGAAAACATTGTGGACAATGAAGAAATCGCTTTTCCACAATGTTTTCCAAGGCTATTTTAATGGGATGTTTCTAAAGCGAGAATTAAGTGGGATTGGGTTAAATAACATGAATTTATAGGAGTTGTATACAACTTGAATAAAGTTAATTCATGTGGCCATAAAAAGCAGTTACAGAATTTGCAATATTCCTGAAATAAGAACAACTTTTTACGACGTAGTCATTCAATGGATTTAGTGGTTAAGCCTCCAGTGGCAGTTTGCACTCGTTGTACTCTGAGAAGACCTCAAAATTTTGTCTGTTAACTTAAGCTATCAAAGCTGACGCTTTGCCAGCTAAAACTGGTTGGAATAAGCTATAATAAAGACGAATAACCCTTTCCTGTTTTTCAAAATTATAGACCTGTCCAAATTCAAAGAAGTTGAAGACGACAACGAAAAATTGTTGTAATTTGAAAAGCAAACAACCTACAGACGAGAAAATTTTGTGGGGAAAGAAAAAATTGCTTGTTACAAGCAATTTTTTCTTTTCCCACACTGTTTTCTCAATTATAAAATCCAAAAGGCCGTAAAAACAAGGGACTGTAAAGGAAAGTGCTGAGTCACTTAACCAACAAAAATGCATCACATTCGGTCATAATGAATGATTTGATTGGTCGATTAGTTTTTGGGTTGACTGTCATTTAAAGGGAAAGAAAAAATCAACGCCGTGAGGTTAAACCTTGTAACGTTGTTCAAGTATTACTTCATTATTTTCAAGGGTTCGTTTCCCAGCACTTCAAGCAATAACACGATAAACAGTATTTTCCCTTTCATTCGAATTATGTAAGTGGAACATTGTAAAACAATAAAGATGCCTTCATCGAAGTTTTGCAGTGCTATCTTAGACAGTTACTATTTCAATTGTGCGCGCGCAAATCAACGATCATATTGGACCTTTAACCCATTCCTAAAATGACAAAATTTTAGACTCGTCCAAAATGGAAAGAAGTTGCAAAACAAATTTTCCAAGTCGATGAAATTTCAAAAACCTTTGTATTCTTGTATAGAAACCATTGTGGGAAAAGAAGAAATTGATTGTTCCAACTAATGATGGTCGTCAAAAGGCGGGATTGTGTGGGAATGGGTAAGATAATGTATTTAAAATAATTGCCTTACGTGTAAGAAAACTTTGAATAGGAATCCAAGTGTAAATCGTTCAGTAGAGATTCTGATGAGCCCCTGCGAGTACATACATACCGTTCTGAGCATTGACTGTGCACACATATGAAATATGCCCAGGCTTATTTCAAACAGTCTCATTTGCTTGTAAGACAGTGGTCTCTTTGGCTCGTTAGATAGTGGTCTCATTTGCTTGAAAGAAAGTGTTCTCTTTTGCTCGCTAGATAGTGGTATCGTTTGCTAGTTAAATAGTGGTATCTTTTGCTCGTTTGATAGTGGTCTCTATTGCTCGTTATATTGTGGTCTCATTTGCTCGTTTGATAGTGGTCTCTTTTTCTCGTTAGATAGTGGTCTCATTTGCGTGCTAGGTAGTGGTCTTAATTGTTTGTTAGATAGTGGTCTTGCTTGCTTGTTACATAGGGGTCTCCTTTGCTTGTTAGATAGCGGTCTCATTTGCTCGTTTGATAGTGGTCTTATTTGCTTCTTAGACAGTGGTCTCATTTTACTGCCAGGGAAATCGTCATCTCTCGTATTTTCTAATAAGGTATAGAAATACGAGACCTGTTCTCATGTTTTATGGTCACACTCAACCGGCTTTTTTTTTGCCTTCTTTGTTCTTTAACACATTTTATGATTCCACAATATTCATTGGCATATACCTCTAAGGTGCTTCATCCTTACTTACAATTCTGTCTTTTGAACCAACATTCATAAGTCCTAGCGTAAAAGCACCGTCTTTGTCCCACCTTCGAAAAGATCAGTTAGTTTGGGTACTCCCACATTCGTTTGCACTCCTCTGGAATATAAAGTCAAGGACGGAGACAGATAAATCAGGCTTAAACCTATAGAATAGATGTAGAACTCATGAAAATTAGATATTTTAGCATGTGCTTCGTTAAAATTCACGTTACCTTTCGCTTGTGCATTTATGCATATATGTTTACCAATTTTCTCATTTACAGAAACAAGTCGCCAAAGTCCGGCGAGGCGAACCGGCGGCCGACGAAGAGTTACAGCCCTTGGCTCTGTCTTCGGACTCGGACGCCATGGACGATCTCCCCAAGTCGCCAGACAGCACCTTCGAGTCTCCAACTGACCCGTATAAACACGAGAATGGATATTCCAACGGTGATATTTATAAGGAAAAGATCCGAGAGGATGCCGATGACCCAGAAACACGATGTGGATACTGGACTTGTAGACCGGATACTTTACAGAGATGTAATAATCCGAAAGCGTTGTTGTTGTTTTTGAGCTGTTTCTCCATGGCGCAAGGTATAGACTATTGGTTCTTTAACCCATTGTCAGACAAATAATAAAATTTTAGACTGGTCAAGATTCTAAGGAGATGTAGACAACAATTTTTTTTGTTGAAAAAAAAATCTCTGTCTTTACGAACAAAATTTATTGTGGTTAAAGAAGAATTTGTTTATAACAAGTAAATCTTCATTTTCAACTATGTTGTCCGAATGTTCCTTTATTGAGGGCTTAAAAAGCGTCATTGTTTGGGAAAAGAATAATTACAAATGTACCTTTGTACAAAACATTTTATCATTAGGTTTACCCCCAGTTATGCTAACACAGCGCTTTCGATTGTGAAGCTGCAGATTTCCGACTGGCTTAGTCAGCAAGTGACGAGATTATTCTTGAAAAGGAGGTATCGATGTTTCTGAAACTTAGGAAATAATTCCCGAAAATATGCACATACGAACATTTAACGTATTCCCACACAATAATGCTTTTTGACGCCCCCAAGAAAAACAATTGGGAAACATAGAGTAAAATGTACAAATTGCTTGAAGCATTTTTCCGCCTGGTGTTGGGCGAAAACCTAAATGTGAGTCAGATATTGTCTTCACGGTAATCTGATACGCTTAGAGTGGCGGGGGGGGGGTATCTAGAAAAGGTTCATCGGAAGTCCACTTAATTGTTTAATAACATAAACATAACATAGCTTTATTCAGAGAATCGACTTGAACACGTAAGGTTCGTCGTCGAACATACATACATAATAACTAATATACATGAGTATGGACAAAATATAGAAGTTTACCCCAGTTAGGCTAACACAGCGGAGTAAGTGGGAGGGGGGGGGAACGATTGGTCAATTTTACATCTACTTATCGGCTATTTTGGCCGAACCTTCGACGCTGATAGTCAAAAGAAAGGTTGGCGATAGTTATCTATTAAAACTATCGCCAATCCATCGACAAATGATCTGAGATGAAGCTGTAAATGTTTTTATTATTATTATTTGCAGCTCAAGGGTGACTTTATGATAATATCGGAAAGGTTTTAGGAATACCCAGAAATACTGCTATATATTTTATTTTGTAACTTTCTGCGACTCCATTACAACTGTTCTTCATCTTCACTTCGATCTTCAAAATATATCCTATTCCCACAAAAATCCGCATTTTGACGCCCCTCAAGAAGAAAAGGTTAAGAAAATATTGTTGAAATGAAGAAATTGCTTGTAACAAGCAATTTCTTCTTTTTCCACAATTTTTTTCTACCAAAATTGACAAAAATGTAAAATTTCATCAAGTTGAGATTGTCCTTTCAATTTCAATCAGTCTAAAAATTTTGTCATCATGTAATGGTCTAAGTCGCCATACAGCAGCACCGCTATCATTAGCCGTTGGTGAGCGAGGTTTTACATAAAAGTATCTATGCTTCAGACCCCGAAAACTACCAGGCATCGCAAACGCAAGCGTTATATTAGCGTGGCTTCACAAAAGAGTATCGGCGCCGTCATAGCGCATTTGGTAGCGCATCAGACTCCCGATCTTCAATCATGGGGTATCATGGGTTTGATTCCCGGCGGCAGCTCATATCCTTTCCGACATTGTCTCTCGCCGATGGCTAATAATCGTAAACCTAATTAGGATAGCAACTGAAGGCTAGGAAACGATGCATTGGTGATACTGGTATAAGATCTACCAGGAATCTATTATTAGGTGTTCCAGCCGCCTTTATATGACTGAAAATTGTTAAAGGAGGCGTTAAACTCCGTCCAACTAAACAAATGAGTCATGATCGCAAGCCGCGTTTAGATAGAATACTCATTATGCGCCATATTGGTACATCGGAAATATTTGGGTTATATCGTACCTTTTAGTTTGCTAGAGGAAAAAGATGGTAAAATGACGTAGTATTTACGTCATTATAGTCATTATACTAATTGCAGTCAAACCGAAATATTACGACGCCACTCGAGAAGTCTCAACGTCGTGTCGATTCAAAAATAGCGCGTTATGGGTTTTCTCCCTTAAGCAACGTTTTACAGAAAAGACATCTGTGCTTCTTTAGTTAAAGTATCGACAGTTAAATAAGACAATCTTTTAATCCAAGAATAGAGTTGAGACAATTATATAGATAGAGTAAGTAGGATTAATATAAGTATCAACACGAAATGACTGCGTGGCCTGCTTTGTCTAAACTATCAATGCAATGCTCGATATTTTTCAGGTTTTGTAGTGAACGGAATCAATAATGTTAACACGACGTCCGTCGAGAGACGTTTCCAGTTACCGAGCAGTCGTGTGGGGATGATCTCAAGTTCATACGACTTCTCAGCTGCCATTTTGGGAATTTTCATCAGTTTTATGGGTTCTGGGCGTCAAAAAGCAAGATGGCTGACAATGGCATGCATAATCATGGCGATTGGGTCGTTTGTGATGGCGTTACCGCATTTCACGACGGGGAAATATGAATGGGGTCAGAACGTCGCCTTGACGTGTAACACAGTGCAAGGAGAAGGTTTGTTTAAATTTCTTTAGTACTAAGTTAACCGCTTTCTTTTAAAAACAACCACATCTGATAAAGTGCTTGACATTTTTAGCTCACCTGAGCACGTAGTGCTCAAGTGAGCTATTGTGATCGCCTTTTGTCCGGCGTCCGTCCGTCGTGCGTCGTGCGTCGTCCGTCAACAATTTCTTTAAACGACATCTCCTCCTACACCACTGGGCCAATCTGAACCAAATTTGGCAGAAATGTTTCTTAGGTGGTCCCCTTCAAAAATAGCTAAAAGAATTGAAATCTATTAAAAACTCTGGTTGCCAAGGCAACAAAAGTGAAATTTCAAAATAATGTTTAAAAATCTTCTCCTCCTGACCCAGAAGGCGTAGAGCCTTGATATTTCGCATGAAGCATCAGTATATTGACCTCTTTCAAAATAGCTAAAATCATGATCCTCGGGTCCCCAGGGGCGAAGCCCCGGGGGGGATGATATAGAAATAAAGAACGATTTTTTAAATCTCCTCCCAATTCACAGGGCCAATTTGAACCAAATTTTGCAGAAATGTTGCTTAGGTGGTCCCCCTTAAAATCTTTAAAAATCTTCACCTCCTGACCCAGAAGGCGTAGAGCCCTTATATTTTGCATGAAGCATCAGTATATTGACCTCTTTCAAAACAGCTAAAATCATTATCCTCGGGTCCCCAGGGGCGAAGCCCCAGGGGGGGGGGGGGGGTTAAATAGAAATAAAGAACGATTTTTTAAATGACATCTCCTCCCAAATCACAGGGCCAATTTGAGCCAAATTTTGCAGAAATGTTGCTTAGGTGGTCCCCTTAAAATTAGCTAAAAGAATTGAAATCCGTTAAAAACTCTGGTTGCCATGGCAACACAAGTGAAATTTCAAAATAATCTTTAAGAATCTTCTCCTCCTGACCCAGAAGGCGTAGAGCCTTTATATTTTGCATGAAGCATCAGTATATTGATCTCTTATAAAATAGCTAAAATCATGATCCTAGAGTTTCCAGGGGCAGCCCCAGGGGGGGGGGGGGTATTGGCATGAAGCATCAGTTCACAGACTTCTTTCTTATTTCTGAAATTATAACCCATGGAAAAAGTTTTTTCCTTCTTTCAAATCAGCACTAAGGCCTTGGAATTTATTATTTAGACTTTTGGATCCCCAAGTTCATAGTCTTTATATGTAATTGTGGCCCACTTGTTTCATAATCCTAACCTCAACATGAAATTAGACTGTTGAAAGAAAAAGAGCCTTTATCTCAGGTGAGCGCCCCAGGGCCAACGGCCCTCTTGTTCAATTTCCTGGCCCTGTCCACTAACTATGCTGGCAACGCCTGTTGACGCCGAAGAAAAATTCGACTTCGATTTTTAAACGGCGTTATATTGTAAATTTCATGGCCAGTATCATTTGACAGTAAAGCAAAATGATTGGTTGAAACCTAAACGTCGTAACTACAGCTTGAATAAGCTGTAGTTAGGACGTTTAAGTCGCCAAATCAACAAAATTGCTTAATAAAAATGACGACCAATGTTAGAGTTCAAAAATGAATTATTTTATTGGTCGACTTATTATTTGTTTGACAGCCGCGGTTTCTCATTTGACTGATAGTGGCTGTATATCAAAGAATCAATTCGACTAATGAAATCATTCATTTAGACCATTACTCACATACTTCAATGTCGTCGCATTTAAGTCACATTTGAAATCATTTATTTAGACCGGAAGTGAATTTCGAATACCGACATTGACCGACTTTTATGTGAAGCGTTCTTCACATACTTCAATGTCGACTTATCTAGGTCACAGTTTTAGGAGAAAGGCTAAGTTACGTTGTATTTCTATGGCTTGGTCGTCGTCTGCGTCCACGCCTACGTCGTCGTCCGAAAATTTTGACTCTAGAATTACTGAACACATTCACTTGATAATCGGAATAAATAGCCAATATCAAAGAAAAATCTATTCTAAATAAGGGGGGTAAATCTAAATATTTTTAATTGATTACCATAACGCTTTTTCGTCTTAAAAATTATACACCCTTTGAAGCACTTGTTCAGCCGAGTTCAGCCCCCATTTGATTAACGTATGATTTAACCCATTCCCACAAATCTGTTATTTAGACTGGACGAAATTAAAAAACTGCAGACGACAATTTCAAATTAATTGGATTTTAAATTTGTCGTCTTCTTGCATAAGCCGCCGTCATAGCGCAGTTGGTAGCGCGTCGGTCTGTCAATCTATAGGTCCCGGGTTGCATCCCCGACGGCGGCACTCATCCTTTCCGACTAATTGTCTCTCACCGATGGGTCGATAATCGTAGACCTATTTGGGATAGCAGCTGGAGGCTACGAAAGGATATAATGGTAGTACTGGTGTGAGAAATACCAGGATTCCATTGTTGGTGCTCCAGTCGCCGCGATATAACTGAAAGATTGTTGAAAGCGGCGTAAATTGTTGGTAATGAGGAAATTGCTTATTACAAGCAATTTCATTTTCCACAATGTTTTCCGAATCTTTTTCTTGATGGGCGTAAAACGAGGGATTGTATGGAAATGTGTTAAGAAGTACATCGTTCTTTACGATGTATGTGTAGTATTAAAAGATTGATTGATTGAATGGGGTTTAACACCGCTTTAACAGTATTTCACTCATATCGCGGCGGCTAGAGCACCTAACAATGGATTCCTGGTATTTCTCACACCAGTACTTCCACTACAACCTTTCCTAGACTCCAGCTGCTATCCCACTTAGGTTTACGATTATCCACCCTTTGGTGAGAGACAAATGTCGGAAAGGATATGTGCCGCCGCCGGGGATCGAACCCATGACTCTCATGATTGAAGATTAGGAGTCTGACGCGCTACCGACTGTGCTATGACGGCGGCTATAGTATCAAAGGATATATGAACTGATGATTCCACCTTCTCTCTTTTCCAGGCGTCAGTACCGAATGTAACAATGAATCCGAACTACAGCATTATTTATATGTATTAATACTCGGTCAACTACTGCACGGTCTTGGTGGTACAACTCTCTACACAGTTGGGGTCGGGCTTATAGATGATAGTGTACCGGCCAATAGTTCCCCGATGTATATAGGTGGGTACTTGTTGATACTATACTTACATCACTCCATGGCGCAGGGTTTTGGCTTTTATAAAGTGTACCGGCCAATAGTTCCCTGATGTATGTAGATAGGTAATAGTCCATAATAAACTAATTTCAGTCTGTAACGCAGGGTATTAGCTTTTAAATTGCTTACCGGCCAAGAGTTCCTCAATATATATAGATAGGTAATAGTTCATAATAAACTAAATTCAGTCTGAAACACAGGGTTTAACTTTTATATAGTGTACCGGCCAACAGTTCCCCGATGTATATGGGTGGGTACTAGTTCATATTAAACTAACTTCAGTCTATAACCCAGGGTTTTAGCTTCTATATAGTGTACCGACAAATAGTTCCGCGATGTATATAGGTGGGTACTAGTTCATATTAAACTAACTTCAGTCTATAACCCAGGGTTTTAGCTTCTATATAGTGTACCGACAAATAGTTCCCCGATGTATATAAGTGGGTACTAGTTCATATTAAACTAACTTCAGTCTATAACCCAGGGTTTTAGCTTCTATATAGTGTACCGGCAAATAGTTTTCCGATGTATATATGTGGGTACTAGTTCATACTAAACTAACTTCAGTCTATAACCCAGGGCTTTAGCTTTTATATAGTGTACCGGCCAACAGTTCCCCGATGTATATATGTGGGTACTAGTTCATATTAAACTTACTTCAGTCTATAACCCAGGGCTTTAGCTTTTATATAGTGTACCGGCAAATAGTTCCTCGATGTTATATGTGGGTACTAGTTCATATTAAACTAACTTCAGTCTATAACCCAGGGCTTTAGCTTTTATATAGTGTACCAGTCAATAGTTCCTCGATGTTATATGTGGGTACTAGTTCATATTAAACTAACTTCAGTCTATAACCCAGGGCTTTAGCTTTTATATAGTGTACCAGTCAATAGTTCCTCGATGTTATATGTGGGTACTAGTTCATATTAAACTAACTTCAGTCTATAACCCAGGGCTTTAGCTTTTATATAGTGTACCAGTCAATAGTTCCTCGATGTTATATGTGGGTACTAGTTCATATTAAACTAACTTCAGTCTATAACCCAGGGCTTTAGCTTCTATATAGTGTACCGGCAAATAGTTCCCCGATGTATATATGTGGGTACTAGTTCATATTAAACTAACTTCACTCTATAACCCAGGGTTTTAGCTTTTATATAGTGTACCAGTCAATAGTTCCTTGATGCATAAAGTTAGATCCTTGTTGATACTATACTTACTTCAGTCTATAACCCAGGGTTTTAGCTGTAATTTAGTGTTTCGACCAATAGCTCCCCGATGTATATATGTCGGCACTATTTCATACTTTACCTCCTTTAGTCTATAACGACGGGTTTGAGCTTTTCCCGATGTATATGGATGGGTACTAGTTCATACTAAATTAACTTCAGTCTATAACCCAGGGTTTTAGCTTCTATATAGTGTACCGGCAAATAGTTCCTCGATGTATTTATGTGGGTACTAGTTCATATTAAACTAACTTCAGTCTATAAACCAGGGTTTTAGCTTCTATATAGTGTACCGACAAATAGTTCCGCGATGTATATAAGTGGGTACTAGTTCATATTAAACTAACTTCAGTCTATAACCAAGGGTTTTAGCTTCTATATAGTGTACCGGCCAATAGTTCCCCGATGTATATATGTGGGTACTAGTTCATATTAAACTAACTTCAGTCTATAACCCAGGGTTTTAGCTTTTATATAGTGTACCGGCAAATAGTTCCTTGATGCATAAAGGTAGGTCCTTGTTGATACTATATTTACTTCAGTCTATACCCAGGGTTTTAGCTTTTATATAGTGTACCGGTCAATAGTTCCTTGATGCATAAAGGTAGGTCCTTGTTGATACTATACTTACTTCAGTCTATAACGCCGGGCTTTAGCTGTAATAAAGTGTTTCGACCAATAGCTCCCCGATGTATATATGTCGGCACTATTTCATACTTTTCCCCCTTTAGTCTATAACGACGGGTTTTAGCTTTTATATAGTGTACCGGCCAAAAGTTCCCCGATGTATATGGATGGGTACTAGTTCATACTAAATTAACTTCAGTCTATAACCCAGGGTTTTAGCTTCTATATAGTGAACCGGCAAATAGTTCCTCGATATATTTATGTGGGTACTAGTTCATATTAAACTAACTTCAGTCTATAAACCAGGGTTTTAGCTTCTTTATAGTGTACCGCCCAATATTTCCCTGAAGTATGTAGATGGATACTGGTTTTTACTATACTTACTTCAGTCTATAATGCATAGTTTTTGCTTTTATATAGAGTACCGGCAAATATATCCCCGATGTTTATATGTGGGTACTAGTTTATACTATACTAATTTCAGTCTATAACGCCGGGTTTTAGCTTTTATATTGTGTACCGGCCACTAGTTCCCCGATGTATACAGATAGACACTAGTTGATACTATATTTACTTCAGTCTATAACCCAGGGTTTTAGCTGTTATATAGTGTTTCGACCAATAGTTCCCCGATGTATAGAAGTGGGTACTAGTTTATACGATACTTCCTTCAGTCTATAACGCAGGGTTTAGGCTTTTATATAGAGTACCGGCAAATAGTTCCCCCGATGTTTATAGGTGGGTACTAGTTTATACTATACTTACTACAGTCTATAACGCCGGGTTTTAGCTTTTATATAGTGTACCGGCCACTAGTTCCCCGATGTATAGAAGTGGGTACTAGTTTATACGATACTTCCTTCAGTCTATAACGCAGGGTTTAGGCTTTTATATAGTGTACCGGCAAATAGTTCCCCGATGTTTATAGGTGGGTACTAGTTTATACTTTACTTCAGTCTATAACCCAGGGTTTTAGCTTTTATATAGTGTACCGGCCAATAGTTCCTTGATGCATAAAGGTAGGTCCTTGTTGATACTATACTTACTTCAGTCTATAACGCCGGGCTTATGCTTTCATACAGTGTGCCGACCAATAGTACCCCAATATCTATTTATTGTCGCTACTTACCCACTTACACACAATGATGCTTTCTGACGCCCCAAGAAAAAAGCATTGGAAAACATTGCATTTACAAGCAATTTCTCTATTTTGTCTGCAATGTTTTCTACCTCAAAAGACAATGAAATTGATAATCAGGAAAATTTGTCGTCCGCAACATCTTTCAAATTTGACCAGTCATAAATTTTGTCGCCTGTTTAAATGTTAATACTTTATGTACTACTCTATATAGCAATATTTACAATCTAAAAGCATCAGTTATCAAATTTCAAATAAACAGTCAAAACGCTACGTGATACAAATCTAAAACTCTGTTTAATCCATTTTCACACAATGACGCTTGTTGATGCCCCTCAAGAAAAACAATTGTTTTAAAATGAAGACATTGCTTGAAACAGACAATTTCTTCATTTTCCACAATGTGTTTATCCCAGAAAAGTGGAAAAATATAGAATTTCATTTTCTTTAACGTGTCGTATGCAAATCCTTTTAATTTGGACGATTCTGAAATTCTGCCGTTTAGTAATGGGTTAAATCTCAAAAAGATAGACTAGACTCCTGCTCGCTAACTCATCTCAAAGAGCGCAGAGGCGATGCGTGAAAAAACCTTATCACGTTACTCTGTAGCGGTTATGTTATAATCAAAGTACTGAAAGTACTGTTTACTAGCAAAGCATTGTTTTGTTAAGTATTCTTCTAAGTTTCAAGTTGGTGGAATTTGTAAAGTCTTTGCCCTGAAGGGTACAAGCAATTTCTTCATTGTCCACATAGAAAACATAGAAATACGTATTTTGTCGAGGTTATGCTCTAAGACCATGAGGGAATACTGAAAACTCTCCACAGTTTAACCCATTCCCACACAATCCCGCTTTTGTACGCCCCACGATTTGAAAAACATTGCTTGTAACAAGTTATTTCTTCATTATCTACAATGTTTTCTTTCCAAAAAGACTAAAAAGAATTACAGTTCCATCAACATGAAAATGTTGTCTGTAGCATTTTTTTCATTATCCACAATGTTTTCTATCTAAAAAGACAACAAAAAACTAAATACCATCAACATGAAATTGTAGTCTGCAGCTTCCTTTAATTTGAACTAGTCTAAAATTTTGTTGTGTGGGAATTGGTTTTAAATTTAAGACAACACTTTGACAAGTATGACCCGACTGACATTTGAACAGTTGTTAACAAATAATAGCGTCTGTTTGACTTGGAACATCGCCATACAGACGAGCGTCTGAATATGTTGTTGATCATGTGACCGCCCTCGTGCTTAACCCAATACCAGACGACAGAATGTTTTAGACTGGTCCAATTTCAAAGGAGTTTCAAGATGATGAAATTTTTAAAAAAAATATCTGTTTTGGAGGTAGGTAGAAAACATAATGTATAATGCAAAATTGCTTGTACAAGCAGTTTATTTGTTTTCACATGGGTTTCCAAAGCTTTTTTTCCCGAAGGGTGTTAAAAGCGGGATTGTGTTGAAATGGGATAAAAGGTCGTAAGTGTTTATACATCGTGTTAGCAATAGACGGATCGCTGGCCACGCCCACTTATCTCCGACAGGAAGTTTGACATAGTTATCCGCAACGTTGTCTATCCAAAAAGTCAAAAAGTAAATCAATTAAAATTCCGCCATTTTGAAATTATTGTCTGCAGCTATATTCAAATTTGGATCCGTCTAAATTTTATTGTGTGGGAATTGGTTGACTGACTGAGTTTGTCCTTTAAAACAAACGGTCAGTTGGAGCCGGTAAACATTTGGATCTGATAAGCGATTAAGACGACAAAATTTTAGACTGGTCTAAATTGAAAGAAGTAGCAGAAGACAATTATTAGTCGATAAGATTTAAGAAATCTTTGTTTGTTTGGGAAGAAAACATTTTGGATAATAAAGAAATTGCTTGTCACAAGCAATTTCTTTATTTTCCATTATGTTTCAAAGCTTTTTTACTTGAAGGGCGTAAAAAAGGCGGGAAAGAGTTGGAATTGGTTGATGTGTATTTTGTTTCACTCTCAGACTAGTACCACTACATTATAAATCTGGTGAAACAGGACGATTTACTTATCGTCGATGGGCGAGCAAAATATCGAAATATCGAAAATACAGCTTGAATAAAGCTGTATTTGCGATGTTTTGCTCGCCAACCAACGTTATTGTATACACCCGTTACTATCTTTTCAGGTATACTGTACGCATTTGCTACATTAGGGCCTGCACTAGGGTACATTATTGGGGGCCAAATGCTCGATATTTATGTAGATTTTGACACTGTTTCCAGGTCGGAGTAAGTATAATTATTTCCAGTTTATGTCCATCTGCATGTGACCCGTCAAAGAGATTTGATCCCATTTCAAAATTGCGTTCTTTAAGGCTGGTCCATATGCAAAAAGATATTGGGGACAACTAATTGTTGTTGATAGAATTTTGAATTTTTCTAATGTTTTTCGGTAGCAGTTTCTTTATTATCCACAATGTTTTCACAGCTTTTTTCTTTGGGACGTCAAAAAGGGTGATTATATTGGAATAGGATAACAAGCATTATCATCGGTTTAGTTTCACAAACGTGTGTTTTTCATTGTCCACATTAAACGATAAAGTTAGAATGAATACTCTCTTCTCTCTTGATCAGGTTTTGGCAATGCCCTCGGACCAATTAAAACAAAGTGATTTACTAGTTTTTAGTCCTTTTTATGGATCTACTTCGTGCGCAAGCATACAAAATAGTTACGTGCTCAAAGTTTTGTTAATGGAAGTACGAAAAAGAATCAGCCAATCAAAACGCTTGAATCTTGATAGGCTAAACTAACATCGAATTATTAAATATTTATGGATTATCATATATATCTCAAATCGTTGATTTCCGTCTATTTTCGTTATTTTCAGAATAAACCTTACAACTGACGATCCACGTTGGGTTGGTGCCTGGTGGGTGGGGTTCCTTATTGCATCATGTCTATTTTTAGTCGCTGCCATTCCAATATCAATGTATGGAGCAGAGCTGCCAAGTAGGTGACTCGGTTTATCTCTTAACTCTTTCCCACACAACGAAATTTTGGACTGGTCCTAAGTGAAAGGAGTTTCAGACGACAATATAAAGTTTATGAAACTTGAGATTTTTTTTCAATTTTTTGCGTAGAAAACATTGTGTAAAATGGAGAAATTGCTTGTCACAAGCAATTTCTTCATTTTACACAATGTTTCCCTAATTGTTTTTCTTGAGGGGCGCCCAAAAGCGTCACTGTGTGGGAATAGGTTAACTCTTACCTGTTTTATCCCTGATTTAAGGTCCTTGTGTTTTCCTACCCGATAAAACATTATGGAAAAAGAGGAAATTGCTTGTAACAAGCAATTTCTTTTTTTTCCACAATTTTTTCTACCCTACAGTAGAATTATTTTTCAAATAAAATCGGCTTGGAGTTGTCGTCTGCAAATCTTTGAATTTGGACAGATCTAAAATTGTGGTTCGAACTGCCTTGTGGGAGGTCAATAGTTGTGAAAAGCGATCTGACAGTTTTGTCCTGCGTTAACCCTTTCTTGTACAATCCCTGGTTTTTACGTGCCTGCGATTTTATACCTGAGAAAACAATGTGGGAAAAAAAGAAATTGCTTATAACAAGCAATTTCTTCTTTACCCACAATATTTTCAACCCCGTAGGTTGGTTACTTTTCAAATTGCACTCACTTTAAATAGTTGTCTGCAACTTCTTTTAAATTGGACGAGTCTAAGATTTTAAAAAAACAGGAAAGGGTTCAGGATAACAAAACATTAGCCAGGTTTTCTGTACTGAAACCTGTATTTGCAGCGAGTGTGCGTGCACAGCCGGGTACTATTTTATAAACATTATCGATCGTTTTGTCATCAGGACCAAATGTTAATTGTTGGTGGGTAATATCTAGGTACAAAGTTAAGCGCATCAGACTCCCAATTTTCAATCATGGGGTGTCATAGGTTCGGTCCCCGGCGGCGGCACATATCCTTTCCGACATTTGTCTCTAACCAATGGGGGGGGGTATAATCGTAAACCTAAGTGGAATAGCAGCTGGAGGCTAGGAAAGGGTTTAGTGGTAGTAGTGGTGTGAGAAATATCAGGAATCCATTGTTAGGTGCTCCAGCTGCCGCGATATGACAGAAAAATTGTCTAAAGCCTTTCTCGTACAATTCCTTGTTTTGAAGTCCATGTGAAAATATTGTTAGAAAAGAAGAAAGGGCTTGTAACAAGCAATTCTATCATTTCCCATATTATATTCTACCCTTTAGGTTGGTTACTTTTGAAATTGATTTCACTTTTTTCTGCCATTTGCAACTTCTTTCAAATTGTTATGTACCGCTGTCCCTTTTATTTCAAGTTTAAATGCATTATATTCGAAACGTTTATCCCATTCAAACCTTATCTTTCTTTTCAAGAAAATAGGTTTGAAAAACTCTGTGGATAATGAAGAAGTTGCTTGTAACAAGCATTTTCTTAAATGTTCACAATGTTTTTTACCCCACAAGACAAAGATTTTTTTGAATTCCACCAATTTGAAACTGTCGTTTGCAACATCTTTCAATTTGGACTAGTCTAAAATTTATCATATGGTAATGGGATAAGTTCTTGTTGTACTAAAGACCTGAACTTTTTCGATTTCAGGCGCGAAAATCGTCCGCCAAACTCGTGTATCGGAGATGCACGGTGACGATGGAAGTATGCCGGTAGCTTTGTCCTCGAAGACGAAAAAACTTTCCGACCTGAAATACCTCCCAGTTAGCGTTCTTCATCTGCTGAAAATTCCGCCATTCATGCTGATCACATGTGCCGGTGCTACTGAGGGTATGTATGCAAATAGGCCTACAACCGAAATTATTTTTTATTTGTAAAAAAGGTGAATTTCACAGCCAGACTAGCATATCTTACTTGCTTTCCATTCCAACACGACACAATTTTAGACTGGTCCAAATTGAAAGAAGTTGCAGACGACAATTTCAAGTTGATGGAAATTGAAATTTGTTGGTCTTTTTTGGATAGAAATCATTGTGGATAAGGAAGAAATTGCTTGTAACAAGCAATTTCTTCATTTTCCACAATGTTTTCCTAAGCTTTTTTTCTCGAAAAGCGTAAAAGAGGGGGTTGTATGGGAATGGGTTAATTCTATTTACGACTGTTGCAGGGCATTCAACCATCTTAGTGTCTATTTTAAGTAACTCCCTTATGTTAATATCCTCAAAAACATTTTTATTCGATTGACTTATTTCGATTTTGTTAAGCATAATTCTTTATTCGAATAAATATTTTTTGAGCATGGATTGTATTAAAAAGTTTAACTTGCCATGGATAAATATTCTTTCTATTATCTCAAACGAGCGAGTCTTGATATACCTTGTTTAGTTCATCGCGTCACTATATAGAACCCTAAACTACATGGGTTGTTAGAATACAGTTTAACATCTTCACAACATAGTTTATCAAAATAATAATTGACCTCTACACTACATAGGTTGTCAAAGTAAAAGTTGACTTCCGCATTACCTCTACACTACATAGGTTGTTAAAATAATAGCTACTCTCTACTCAACATATGTTGTTGAAATAATAGCTAACATCTACACTACATAGGTTGTTGAAATAATAGCTAACATCTACACTACATAAGTTGTTAAAATAATAGCTAACATCTACACTATATAGGTTGTTGAAATAATAGTTAACCAAAAAAGCATTGACTGGACCTGTCATTGGGTACTTATAAGTTCATAGTTTCATTTTTCTTCCGCCTGCCTTGGTTTCTCTTTCTCTTTTAATCTGTTCGAAAATTTACCTGCGAATTATGCGCGTGTCCATAAATTTATGAATAATTGACTTAACTTATTAGGAACAAACAAACACTTTTGAAAATTTTGTGGATAATGAGGAAATTGCTTGGTACATTCATTTTTTTCATTTTTTTTTTTTTTCATTTTCCGCAATGCTTTCTACGCTCAGGATAAAGATTTCCAAATTCTGATAAAATTGTCGTAAAAATTGTCTACTTCACTTTTGAATCTAGATATTTTGAAAATTTGTCGTCTGGTAATTGGTTAACTGTCAATATTTGGTATAGAAACACACACCCCCACACACACACACAACCACCTTGTTGTAATTACGCATCAAATTATGTAAATGTGATTTTACAAGGTCAATATCAAGGTCTAACTACCGAAAATCTAGCTGTTTCGGTTGGCCTTAGTGTTTAATAAACACATCGTACACAATTATGATTTCTTTGTCACAGGAATGATTACCTCTGGGTTCGCAACATTCATGCCGAAGTTTATACAGAACCAATTTGGTGTAACTGCTGGATGGGCCTCAATGTTAACAGGTAGTTTTTTTATTTCATCTTAATGAAGCTTTTAACCAATTTTACCTAAATTTTAGACAAGTCCAATTTGAGAAAAGTTGCAGACGACAATTTTCAGTTGATGGAATTGTAAAATGCTTTATCTTTTGGGTTAGAAAACATTGAGGAAAATGACGGAATTGCTTGCTACAAGCAAATTCTTCTTTTTCAACAATTTTTTTCCAAAGCCTTTTTACGAAAGGGGTGTCAAAAACACCTTTGTGTAGGAATGGTTTAACTCAGACGACAACTTGAAAGACTAATTCAAATTGGAATGATTTGCGGAGGAAAATATACAGAGAGCATTATCAAATGGTTTGTGGTGAGACTGATTGTATCTTTAAATGAATGGACAAAAAAAGACATATTTTCAAAAACGGTTGAGGAACAACTGAACAAATGAAACTACAGCTTTCGTTGATCATGGAATGAACGATTTAATGATATAACTCTCAAAATTCCGAATTATTTTAAATCTTTAACGTAAAGACAGGGGGGAAGGCAGACAGACAGTCAAAACATGGAATATTGGGATTAAACCCCTATAAGCGTGTCATTTCGAACATTTCCCCTTGTCATGCTGAACCCGGAATATTCCTGCTTTGGCAGGAGGTATTGACTAAGATCATCCTGCACATGTGTTCAGTCTGATCTTAGTCTAAACCACCTGTGTGACATTTGAATTATACATAGATTAATTGTATACAATAAACAAAAAAAAAACAATGACCACAATATTCTGGCATTCACGTGCTTTTTAGCCCTTTGTTTAAATAAAATTCTGAAATAGGATTGTATTCAGCATGACAAGGGTTAATACATAGCAAGATGATAGTTTTATCATAGTCTTTTATTACACAGAGGTGACATCTACTCGAGAAAAATGAACGAAGCAGGTCTAAATCTGATCAAACAGCGCATCCACCATTTGATATTTTCATTGGTTTGACAGTGACAATTACAGAGAAATCATCTCTCCCTCTCTCTCTCTCTCTCTCTCTCTCTCTCTCTCTCTATCTCTATCTCTCTCTCTCTCTCTCTCTCTCTCTCTCTCTCTCTCTTTCTTTCTCTCCCTCTTTCTCTCTCTCTCCCCCTCTCTCTTCTCTCTCTCTTTTCTCTTTCTCTCTCACTGTCATTCCGTAAAATCTACTAACATCGCTTCTTCTCAGTTTGACTGTGTGTCAGTCCTTGTAGCATTTTCTCCTGACGAGTTACATCTCAACCTCAGCTAGATTTACGTGCGCGAGCCTAAGCTACTGGAGGTCATTTTTTTTTTTTATCTTGGATACTTTAAAAAAAACGAGGTATTGCTATAGTCAGTTCGTCGTCAGCGTCTTCGTTCACGTCTGTGTCGTTGTCGCCACAACACTTTGACATTTTGTATTACTAAACACATTCATTTGAAACTAGTAATATTTGTTCACTATCAAAAGAGCAATCTACAAGAGAAATCTTTACAAACAAGGGGAATAACTCTATCTTCACCAGGTTTCATGGCAGTGCCAGGGGCAGCTGGTGGTCAATTTTTCGGTGGATATATCTGTAAAAGATTTAACCTAAAGGTCAAAGGTTGTATACGAGTGGCCATTATATGTTGTTGTCTGACTGTAGTACTATCTATCGGACTCTGGTTAAAATGTAGTCATGTTGGAATCGCTGGTGTGACGAGGCCGTATTCTAATACGTAAGTCTTTTAGTATATTTATCAATACTATCCTATTTAAGAAAACACTATGTGATTATTTCTTTAAAGTTGAATAATGATTCAATTTTTTAATAGCTTCGATGTAATGCATCATCTTTTATCTTTTTAGTTTGGATATATCAATTTTAATAGATTTAGTCCAAAGGTATTAAATTCCGACTCTCCGAATAAAATCTGTTGTCCTTTTTACGTAACCCGAGCAAAAAGTGTTCAGGGGAGCTATTGTGATCAGTGGTGGTCCGTCGTCCGTCCGTCCGTGAACCTGTAAAAATCGTGCCTTCCATAACTAACTATCAGATTCCAATGAAAATTTACAGAAATAATCCTTGGTTGATGGGCTTCCGAAATACTTCAAGGAATCATAATCGGTTAATAGATTCGGTTTGCTATGACGATCTTAAGGAATTCCTAAAAAATCATTACAAATCGTCTCCTCCTCAATCGTAAAGCCTAGAGCTGTCAGATTTTGCATATAGCACCTCCTATGGTCATCTACCAAAATACTTCAGTTTGTGATGGTATGATTTATATAAGCCCTATAATGTAGGTACTTGGGAATTACAAAAATAAAGAAAGGATTCTTTAAAAATTACCTCCTCCGAAACTAACCGTCAGATTTCATTGAAATTTTATCGAAAGGATCCATCGGTGACGGCATTTTAAAATTCTTGAAGGAATCATTATCGGTTGAAAGGTCTGGTTGCTATGCCAACCGAAAATAATTTCTAAGTAATTCTTTGAAAGTCTTCTAAATGGTCTCCTACCTAAATTATCCTGGTTACGATGTTTTGATTTATATAGTAGATACTTGGAATTTACATAGATTTAAAGAAAAAAATCTTTGAAAAATACTCTTCTTTAACTAACAACCGGATTTCAGTGAAATTTACAGAAATGATCCTTGGGTGGTGTACCCTCAAACTTCTTCAAGGAATCATAATCGGTTGATAACTCTGGCTTCTATGGCAACAGGGAGGAATTTCTAAGGATTTCTTTACAATTCTCTTCCTAAACCATAAGTCCCAAGAGTATCATATTTTTATGCAGTTTCATCCAATGGTCTTCTACCAAAATATCTTTGGTAATGATGCTGTGATTTATATAAATCCCAAGTTCTTTTAAAAATTTTCATCTCCTCCTGAAAAACCATCATTCATAATTTTTATATAAATGATCCTTCAGCGGAGGCCTTCCAGATTACCTCAAGGAATCATAATCCATCAATAACTCTTGTTGCTATAGTAACCGAATGGAATTCTTTAAAAATCTTCAGCTCCTAAACCGTTAGTCCTTGAGTTTGTTTTTGTAGCCTCAACTCATGACCATCAACCAAATGTTGTGGATACTTGGGATTCACATTGGAACAAATTCTTTTAAAATCCTCTCCTCCTAAACTAGCCATCATATTTTGATTAACCTTTAAGAAATTGTTCTTTGATGATGGTTTTTCAACCAACTTAGAGAATAGGAATCCACGAATAATTCTAATTGCTATTGGAACCATAGGGAATTTCTTCTCCTCTTAAACCGTTAGGCATCGAGCTTTCAAATTTTGCATTCAGCATTGACTCATTGTACTCCATCGAAATACTTGAGGTTATAATGATTTATGTTAGCTTATGTTGTGAGCAAATTTGTGGTTTTCAAGGAAAACTTGATAAAAAGATACTACCATTACTTCTTTCAGAAACGTTGTTGTCCTCTGTACACAATTTCAGAAGGAAGATGGATTGAATAAAAAGAAAACAGAATGAGAAAAATTATGAAAATATTTACACAAAATCCAATACATGGACTTTTGCATTATCTCAGCTGAGCGATCCAGGGCCAACATGTCCCTCTTGTTTATATTGTCACTTTTGCTGTGAATTAAGTATTTGTCAGTGATGTTTCAGTCAATATGTGCCTGTTTTTCATAGAGTTCTTCTTTAGAAAACACTCTCCTCCTCTTTATCACAGATCTATAACAGAGTTACCTTCCCTTAATGCGGAATGTAACGATCATTGCCGATGTCATACGGAGTTATACGAGCCTGTCTGTGATGGTGCTGGATACCAATACTTTTCTCCGTGCCATGCCGGATGTACCGAACAGTCGAAAGATAATAAAGTGAGCCATTTCGAACAGATATATTCGTATTATATGATTAACCCTTACCAGACGGCAAAATTTTAGACTGGTCTAAATTGAAAGAAGTTGCAGACAACAATTTAAAGTTAATGAAATATTTGATTTTTTTTCAACTTTCTGGGTAGAAAACAATGCGAAAAATGAAGAAATTGCTTGTAACAAGCAATTTCTTCATTTTCCACATTGTTTTTCAAAGCCTTTTTCTTTAGGGGCGTTTAAAGGCGTCACTGAGTGGGAATGGGTTAAAATGCATTTGAAAAAGGCGACTTAATTTTAGAGGGAAATCTAGACATCGGGGGCGTAAACCTTCAACCGCTTACAGAATTGACCACCCAGTCAGGGAATATGTCTACCAATCAAATAATTCATCAAGCCCGGGATTGGGATTTAAACTCATACATTGGCCGCCATTTGTGTGAAAATCTTTTGTTGTTTGGCTTGTTTCCGACGATTCGACTGTTTTTACATGCTGCTAATAATATCTTCTATAAGCATCGAATTTAAAATTGAGGTGGAACTTCCTGTCGGAGTCGATAGGCGGGGCCAAAGAAGTAAATGGTCGGGACCAGCGATTAGTGATTTTCTGCCGTAGGAATATAATTACTGATTGGGAAGTTGGACATAATGATATATTAAACGCGTTTTTCTACTATTAATTTTGGGGTGTGTAGATAGGATTGTAAGCTCTGCTGGCTGAAGGTCAGAAGAGTAATAGCGATTGCGTTTTCCCTGTCCGGCGTCCGTCCGTCAAGATGTCCGTCCGTTCGTTTACTTTTCCTTGTTAACGCTCTAGATTCAAAAGTTTTCAATGTGTTATCTTCAAACATTCACAGAATCGTTATACCATCTTAAGCTTCGTTCCTTTCGAAATTGGTTTCGATCCATCTGGTATCACGGCAAAAGGGCTCTTGTGAAATTTAATTAAAACAATTCTCCTCAATGATATAGAGCCAACAGTTTTTATTGGATCTCATTGGATTATTTTCAAACTTATACAGAATGATTGTACCATCATAATGATCGTTCCTTTGTAAGGTGGGTTCGATCCGCCAAGTATCACGGGTAAGGGGCCTTATGAAAAGTTCATTTCAAATTCCTCGTTAATACAATGAGGTCTACAGTTTTCAGCGGATTCTCTTCAAACTTTTACGGAGTTATTGTACCATCATAAGAATTGTTCCTTTCGAAATTTAGTTTGTTATGTAAAGTATCATGTGAAAAGGGGCCGTATGAAAATTTCTTTTAAAAATCCTCAAATCCACAGATCTCATTGCATTCTCTTCAAAATTTACGGAGTGCTTGTACCATCATTTCGATCGTTGATTATGGCATTGGTTCTGATACGTCAAGTATCACGTTAAAGGTCCCTCATAAACAATTACTTGAATATTCTAGATAACACAATTATGTCCTCAGATTTCATCGGATTCACTTCAAGTTTTCATGGGGTCCTGGGTTCGATCCCCGACCGCTGTGAATATCTATCCTTTTCGACATTAGTCACCACCAATAATCGTAAACCTAAGTGGGATGAGCAGCTGGAGGCTCAGAAAGGATATGGTGGTAGTACTGATGTGAGAAATACCAGGAATCCATGGTAAGATGCTCCAGCTTCCGCGACATGACTGAAATACTGTTGAACGTGGCGTTAAACCCAATTCAAATAATCAGTATGTGGCTGTTTATTGCTATACCGCCTGTCTGATTTGAAGAGTCATGAACGCAGCTGAACAAACGTCAACTTTCTCTCTATTATTACCGATCAATTCTTTTTATCCTACTAACCTTTCTATCGGTCGATCTACCTGTAGATGTGGAAACCTTTTTTATCTAATACCACTTACCTTTGACCATTTACAACACAACCCCCTTTTGATGCACTGAAGAAAGACCGTCTCCCTTTCCCAAGTTTTTCCAACACTGTTAAAGGTATAAAAAAAAATTGAGAAGGGAGATAATACTTGTACCAAGTAATTTCTCAATTTGGTGTCTATACCTATTTGGCAGTTATTCGTTAATATAATCAGGCTTTGTTTGAAACGGTGTCTGTAAATCGTTTCATTGCTCCGATCTCAAATGTGTCATCTGGCAATGGGTAAATTGGAAATTGGTCAGAATAAGGCCCGATGTCCTTACAGTATTTTAGGATTTCTTTGTTGTGTTTTCCAGATGCACAGCTCATGTAATTGTGTCCCCATCGATGATTCAACCGTCCACGTGGGTAAATTTAGGGCCGAGAGTGCCCTTTCAGTATTTTTGAGGTTCTTTGTTGTATTTTTCAGATGCACAGCTCGTGTTATTTTGTCCCAACTAATGAAACAATAGTTCACGTGGGTTAATGTTGGGCGGAGCGTCCTTGCAGTATTTTAAGATTTCTTTCTTGTTGTTCTTGTTGTATTTTCTAAAACAGCTTATGTAATTGTGTCACCACTAATAATACAGCTGTTCACGTGGGTTAATGTTGGGCGGAGCGTCCTTATAGTATTCTTGAATTTCTTTTTTGTATTTTCCAGATGTACAGCTCATGTAATTGTGTCACCACCAATAATACAACTGTTCACGTGGGTTAATGTTGGGCGGAGCGTCCTTATAGTATTCTTGAATTTCTTTTTTGTATTTTCCAGATGTACAGCTCATGTAATTGTGTCACCACCAATAATACAACTGTTCACGTGGGTTAATGTTGGGCGGAGCGTCCTTATAGTATTCTTGAATTTCTTTGTTGTATTTTCCAGATGTACAGCTCATGTAATTGTGTCACCACCAATAATACAACTGTTCACGTGGGTTAATGTTGGGCGGAGCGTCCTTATAGTATTCTAGAATGTCTTTGTTGTATTTTCCAGATGTACAGCTCATGTAATTGTGTTCCCACCAATGATACCACAGTCCACGTGGGTAAATGTGAGACCGAGTGTTCATCAATGTATATTTTTCTACCTATCATATTCATGGCGATATTTCTTCTCTTCGTGCCGTCCCCGCCTGCAGTTGCTGCCACTTTAAGGTAACCTTATTTGAAACTTAGTTGCGATTTTCTCACTTTATTTTTCTTTCTTTTTCTCTACTCATCCCCATTCAATCACGCTATTTTACGCATCTCAAGAAAAATGGAAAACATTGAGGAAAATGAAGAAATTGCTTGAAACAAGTAATTTCTTCATAACCACAATGCTTTCTTCCCCCAAAGATAATGATTTTAAAATTCAGAAAACAAAAATGGAGTGGTCTACAACATGTTATAGTTTAGACGAGTATAAAATTTTGACGTCTGGTAGTAGGTCAACACACATCAACACAATCCCACATGTTTTTTTGCGCGGAAAAATATATTTTCTCTCTATGAAATCACAAAATTTACTGACTTGCCAACATTTTTTATGGCGTCTTCAACATATTTTAATTTGGATCGTCCTAAAAATTCGTTATTTGATAATAGGTTTTTTTTCTTTTAGGTTGTAAAATATAATAAAATATTAGGCCAGATCTATATTTCTCTTTAATATGGTGTATAAATCAACTAAATTTTGCCGAAAGTCGATATTTGAATGGTACTTACCCAGATATCTTTCTTTTAAACGAAGTGTGCCGCCGTCATGGCGCAGTCGGTGGCGCATCAGACTCCCAATCTTCAATCATGGCATTCGATCCCCGGCTGCGGCTCATATGTTTTCCGATATCTGTCTCTCGCCAAAGGTTGGATAATCATAAACCTAAGTGGGATAGCAGCTGGAGGCTAGAAAAGGATGTAGTGGTAGTACTGGTGTGAGAAATGGCAGGAATCCATTGTTAGGTGCTCCAGCCGCCGCGGTGTGTCTGAAATGTGATATGAAATTGGCGTTAAACCCCATTCAATTAACCAATCAATTTAAAACAAGGTGCGATGATTTTTTAAGTCGAATAATTCTAATGTATTTTGCCTCGTTTGATAGTTTTAATTGACGGATTGCTAGACCCCCCCCACCCCCCAACCCCCTCCCCAATTGACTCCGCTGGCCAGACTTCCTGACTCAAACAAGAAGTTCTACCTCAATATTTAACGGTGTTGAATTGTAGAATTTAAGGCCTGTAACATGTAACAAAATGTAAAAATTGTCAGCTTGCGACCTAAATGTCGTATTTACAGCTTGAATAAGATATAGTTACGACGTTTAGGTCGGCTAAGTAACAAAAAGGCTTCACATAAACGTATGCCAATGTCAATGATTTCAAATTTCAATTTCGGCCTAAAGAAATGATTTGATTGGTCGATTGATTCATTAATTGAAAGTCACGATCCGTCAATTTGGCGTTAGGCTGACAGTTGAAAAATTGTATCCTGTGATAATGAAAAGATATACTTTAATGCACCATTTACGGCTGTCATTCATATAAACAATCGATCAATGAAATCATTCATCTAGACTTGAAGTTAACTTTGAGCCCCGACATTGGCCGCCATTTATGGGAAGCATTTTTATTGGTTTGGCGACTTAAACGTTCTAACCAAGCTTAAATAAGCTGTAGCTACGACCTTAAGGTTGACAACCAACCATTCTACTTTTTGTTGCATGCTACTGGCCATAAAATTCGAAAAAAATCGAACATCCAGTCGGAGTCAGTGGGCGTGCTTCGCGGAGTAAGTTGGCGGGGCCAGCGATTGGTCAAGAAGTAAATATATTTGTTAAAAGTTCAACCCATTCCCACACAAGCCCTCCTTTTAACGCCACACCAGAAAAGTTTAGGAAAACTTTGTAGAATATGAAGAAATTGCTCGTATCAAGCAATTTCTTCATTATCCACAATCTTTTCTATCAAAAGAGAGAAAAAAAATAAAATAATTAAGAAAAAGAAATTGTCGTCTCCACCTTCTGAAGGATCAGTTCAACCCTTTCCCACACAATAGAATTTTAGACCATTCCAAACTCAAAGAAGTTGCAGACGATAATTTTAAGTTGATGAAATCTTTAATATCGTTGTCTTTTTGAATGGAAAACATTGTGGACAATGAATAAATTGCTTGTAACAAGCAATTTCTTCATTGTCCACAATGTTTTTCAAATCTATATATTGAGAATGCGTTTAAAAGCGTCACTGTGTGGGAATGGGTTAAAATGTGGTGGTGTGGGAAGGGGTTAAACGATTGTACAAAGGATGCATTAAAAAAATTAACATGTGTGTGAAATACTGTTTCAGATGTATTCACGACAGTCACAGAACGTTTGGTCTTGGGTTCAAATGGTTCATAGTGAGATTACTGGGTTAGTAAATTGTGGTTCAAACGATATACACGTGGCATAGAGGTGACATGTGCGGGTTTTTTGTTTGTTTGTTTGTTTTACTATTGTTGATTGTTTAGATCTATCTCGTGATAAAAACAAAAAACTCGAAAAATATTCGTAGAGGTGACATGTGCGGTTTCTTATTATTTATTTAGACCTATCTCATGAAAAAAATCTAAAAAAGAATCGTTTTACATATTTTTTTATTATTTAAAAAAGAAATCGTTTTAAAAACAGTTAGAACCCGTTTTCCTCATTTTTTATCATAAAAAAGAAAGACTACGAATTGCTATCTCGTGGGAACGAGATACACAACCAATCAAAATCATCTCTCTGTCGAGTGCACGAGACAGTAAATCGCTCCCACAAGAGAGTCATCAGACTAACGTGGCATCAATTGTAATGCGTTTTATATCTTTTTTTTTACAAATAAAGAAATGTATAAATAACCGTTCTTTAAAACGGTTTTGCTATCTCGTTTCCCTTTTCTTTCCTTTTATAAGAGACTTACTATAAAACGACATATTTTTCAAGATTTTATTTTTACGAGAGGTCTAAGAATCATGTCACTCCTATGCCACCGTGAATGTATGTTTAGAATATTACATGAGTATTTGTTTCCTCACGTCAGCACATCGTGCTCAATTTGAGCTTTGGAATCCAGATGTGTCCGTCGTGCGACATCCGTTATTCGTCGGCATTCAAGATCTTATGTGCTAGGTCTAGTTAGGTATTGGGTCGGATGTGGTTAAGACAAAGGTTAAAGAAAAAACATGTAAGCACTCTCGAGGTAACATTGTTTGGCTCAGATGTCTTGATATTAGGTCAGAATGTTTGCCTCCATGAAATTTCGTCCACCTTCGATATTGGTTAATATTTAGGTAAAAGAAAACAAGGTCACCAGGTCAAATCTTAAGCTAGGTATCGATGTTTTTTTCATGTCACAGATTTTAATTATTTTTATTCCTCTCGTATACTATTTGAATACAATATGCCGAAAAGTAGTTTTGCAACATCTTAGTTCGCTTATCAGAAAAAAGCAGGGCATGTCTTTAACAGCCTACGTAGGCTATTAATCTATTTTTAGATTAATCCGAGACCGATGCGAAGAATATACGATCATTCAAGTGGTGCGAATAACCGTTGTAACCTTGAATTTAGTTTAAATTACATCACACCAACGTCATCGTTACGTCATCAGGAGTTATGTTCGCAAGCCGGTCTTTAATTCTGAAAAGATCAGTCCAAAACTGTCGTAAGGGTTACTGCGAATATATAAACACTTACCGTAGTTTTGCGCTAACCCTTTCATGTGACATAATTTAGGAAGTTGGCTGTTTCGTTACCTTCAGTTGACTTTGGGTCATATGCAAATGAGGTCATTCGATGTCGACTGCCGAATTCCGTGATATCTAAAAATAACCTGGAATTCCCGTAAGCCTTTCCGATATAACCACAAGAAGCCACACAAGGCCTATTAGATTACCACCAAGACAATACCTGACTCAACTTAAAGTATTAAATGTTCGTTTGAGTGTATTTTTCGGCACTTTTTTTCTTATCTAAATTTCAGAAACATCGATACCTCCCTTTAAACAAACTGCGTTTGCAATCTCAAAGTCACGTATTTGACTCAAGTGTCTAAATATATGGTCTGAATGTGTGTCTTTGTAAAATCTCGATCAAGATCGATAATCGGTCTTATTCGGTCACTAGGTCAAGTAAAAAACAAACAAACAAACAAACAAACAAAAAAACACCTTGTGTACTCTTAAAGGGCAACAATGATATTGATTTGATGTTTACTCAGAATGTTTGTCTCAATCATAACTTAGTTAACAATTGGGATCACATTGGGACAAAAGCTAGGTAAAGTCTTTTTTTTTTTTTTTTAACCTTTATTGCAATCTAAAGGGTTCCATATTCAACCAGGGTTATATAATTTTTTTTTCTTTTTCTTTTTTTTTTTTTTTTTAAACGGGCAAGTTTGGGCCTAAATTAGGTGAGTAGACTTGAATCAGCTGTAGTTACGATGTCTACTTCTTCAAACCTACAAAAATACTTCACATAATTTACGGTCAATGTTTGGGTAAAAAGTTTACTTCCGGTCGAAATGAATCATTTGATTGGTCGATTGATTCTTTAATTGACAACCGCGATTCTACAATTCTGTCCGGGTATAAGTTCTTTTCGATTGACCGTTCTTGCAATCCTGTTAAAAGATAGAAAATATTAATTTGATTGGATTTTTGTGAAATTATTTTCAAATATGACATCTTATATGTTAAAAAAATGCTTTGTAAAATAAACGTTCTTTCTATTTTTTCTAATCTTTACACAGGCACGGTTCCAGGGCCTATTTTATTCGGCGCAATAATTGACAGCACGTGTGTAATCTGGCGAGAGAAATGTGACGAGCATGCGTCCTGCTGGATTTACGATAATGACCAAATGAGCAGAAACTTTTTTGTGTTGGTTCTAAGTTTTAAACTAGTGTCAATAACGTTTTTCGTCCTCGCTCACCAGTTTTATAAACCTCCGGTTGAAAATATAGTCCAGTATAAAGTTCAGGACGAATCAGACCCTAGAACCGAGTCGGTATCGTCTGCTGTCACAATTCTCACTCCAGATAGTGATACTGACAAAACATTTACTTAAAGTCAATCAAGATCGGGCCACCCAAAAAATAGGGAATTCCAGCGGAATGAGGTTGACAGACGAATTATGAGTTCCGGCCAGTAAGAGACTTTTCTACAGAATTCAAAATATTATCTTAAATATTCCAAATGATATCACTGCCGAATCATTTTTTTCTTGTATTATCAACTTCCTGGATATTAATTATTAGTTACGTCGTTCCCTGTCAGCAAATATTAGACTAGTCCAAATGACTGGTCGCTGGCTCTGCCAACTGTCTCCGCTATCCCCGCTAAATTGACTTCAACAGGAAATTTCCTCTACTTTTGCCTTATATGGCACAATGTTTAAGTTGTCTTCAAGAAGACATTTCGAGATAGATGTACTTGCATCGGTTTGGATTTAAAAAAAACAAATCTGGTTGTTGATCTGGTATTAGAATAGCTAAGCAACTGACGGGTCGCTTGCCCCGCCCACTGACTACACTGACCACGCCCACTAACTCTCATCATTAAGATTCCCTGCGATATTAAACGACGTTATTTTGCAAAATTTATGACCTGTTAAATATAACAAATAAGTAAAAATTTTGGTTGGCGACCTAAACGTCGTAACTACAGCTTGAATAAGCTGTAGTTACAACGTATAAGTCGCCAAGCCATAAGATACGCTTCGTATAATGTCGGCTGATGTCGAAGTTCAACGTTCACTTCCGGTCTAAATGAATGATTTGATTGGTCGATTGTTTTTTGAATGACAGCCACTGCTCGTCAAGTTGGAAAACGTTGAAGAAAAAATTCCAAAAATTATGTGAACAATAAAATAACTACAATCTTTGTTATATAACATCCTTGGAAAAGGAGTAATTGATTGTTACAAGTATTTCCTTCTTTTCCCACAATGCTTTCCAAAGCTATATTTCTTCCTTGCGTAAAAAGGAGGGTATTGTTGTGGATATGCAAATTAAGCTCAGATAATTCTGAAGGTGAACAAAAACAAAATTTCTCAATCATAGCGATCGGCTTAGAAAACATTGTGGAAAATTAAGAAATTGAGTTTTACAAGCAATTTCTTCATCATCCACAATGTTTCCTACCAAATATTCATAAAATTTCATCAACCAAAAATTGTCTGCAACATCTTTGGATTTTGACTTGTCTAAAATTTGCCATCTGGTGTTTTAGATCACCTTGGCACAACGTACTTAAGACGCGCTTTTGAGGTAGTATGATATCCGTCGAAATTCTTACCTTGATGGCACACGAAAGGCTTAAGTTCTTCTCAGGTCAGTCCGTAAAAGACCAGGTCAATTCCTATTAAAACTAAGCAGATACTCAAAAGTCCACAGCTTTTGCTTGGAGTATTGAAAAATTGTCAGAAACTTACATGGCAAACATTTAAGATAACTGGAATAAAAAAAACAAGATCACCATGTTAATTATAAAAAAAAATGTAGACACTCTACAGGCCAAGTTCTTTGCGTATTAAAACTGATTTTTTTTTAAAAAAAATGTCTTTTTGAAACCTCTGGTGAATCTTGGTTACTTTGATATCCTTGTCGTCACGGTAGAAGTTTGAAGGTTTCAGGGGAGGTAATTTGCCATCATATGCAAGTGGGGAATACTCCAGAGAAATCTATGGATTATTGTAGTCCGTATGACACAGAGTCGAACCATTTACGGTCAACCCGAAAAGCCAAGTTGGTAGACCACTCGACCTCAAGATTACAGGTTCGAGTGCAGAGTTGACCACATAAATAATTGTAGCCGCAATTTGTCTCTCACCAATGGGTGGATAGACGTAAACCTAAGTGGGATTTCAGCTGGAGGCTAGGAAAGGATGTAGTGGTAGTACTGGTGTGGGAAATACCAGGAATCCATTGTTAGGTGCTCCAGCTGCCGCGATATGACTGAAATACTGATAAACTGTTAAACCCCATTCAATCAATCAACCAATCAATAAACCAATTGTCTTTCGGACGAGACGTTAAACCGAGGCCCCGTGTGACGGTGCTATCCATCGAGCACGTTACAGACTCAGGCGGCGGCTTTCAGCAGTTTCACCCTGTATCCTTGTACTATTACCCCGTAACAACTAACCGTCTTTCAAGCGGTCGTCGCTCATATGGGCATGTGCTACGGTAGCGACGATATATAAACGGAAATACTCACAGCCATTTACGGTTCAGGGTCCTTTTCTCTGAGTGGATTAACTTTGTCTTTGAGGTCTGCTTGTTACAAGAGTCACAGTTTTTGCTCAGAATTCAGTGCTAGCGAAACCTCAGATGAGTTCGAATTTAGATCACCTGGGCCATACTTAATTATAAAAAAAAGTAAAAAAAAAATGCAGCCTTTTCTTTAGGACGATCGGTACAGTTTATTTCGACGATTCGACAAACGGTCAAATTAGTATTAACCCTTTCTTGTCTTTTGAAATTTTAGACTGGTCCAAACTGAAAGAGGTTGCAGACGACAATGAAAATTGGATGCAATGGAATCATGCTATGAAGTAGAAAATACTGTGGGGGGGGGGAGAGAAGAAATTGCTTGTTACAAGCAATTTCTTCTTTTTCCACAATATTTTCCCAAGTATAAAACCAAGCGGGTTAAGATCCCGGGTTTGTACAGGCAAGAACTAAGATGCAGATAAAGTAACTAAATTAAATGGGTAGTCATGGATTTTTAAAGATACAAGATTTAAAACTTATGAAAGGTATTTGCGTCAAAGATTCATTAACTGCTCAACACATACTTTTACATCTTCTTGTGGAAGAACAAGCCTTGTGAGTTACATACTTTATCAAGCTTCCTTTTTTGTAATTTATAACCTGTCATTTTTATTATTATCATTTGTTATTAACCCTTGTCATGCTGAACCCAGAATATTCTGGTTTTAGCAGACGGTGTAGACCAAGATCAGACTGCACATAAGTGCAGCCTGTTCTTAGTCTACACCGCCTGTCTGTCCTTTTGAAACCAGAGTTGTTTATGAAATTGATTTTCAAAACAAGTATCGCCAGCTGAACAACAAGTATAACCAGTGCTTTCAGCTCTTTGATTTTTACACAATTCTTAAAGGGTTTTTTTCAGCATTTTACGGGTTAAATCGCCATTCTTGAATGGCAGATTTATTACAATCGTCTGAATAGAGTGGAGTATGTTAAGGGGTAATAAGTTAATACATGTTGTTACTTTCTGAGACTTCAAGGTTTTTGTGTATGTATACATGTATGGACCGATTAACACCCAATTTCCAAGGAAAACTGTGGTAACTCAGATTGCACCATAAACTCACTTACAATAAACTGGAATTGCATATTCTGTGTCTTCATACACTTAAAGTAAGTATTCCTCTTTTCAGTTCTAAAAATAGATCAGGGAGTTGCAAGGCCGTTAGAAAGTGGTAGAAAGTAGGCTTTTGTCTTATTGGTTACCGCTCTTGGCTATGGAAGATAATAGCTTATTATTTAAAAGGGGAATGTGGATTTTATATTTTAACCCATTACCAGACGACACAAAATTAGACTTTAATGTCCACAACGTTTTCCAAAGCTTTTTTCTTGAAATCTTATAAGGTGGGAATGAGTCAAATGAAAATGCAGATGCTTGTACTTAATTTTACATACTTACTTTCAAGTTCCTTAACCTTTCAATCAAACCTGATATTGTAACAAATGTGATTTTTAAGCTTATAGTTTAGCCAATTCCCAAACAATGAGGCTTTTGGACGCCCATTCAGAAAAACAATATGGGAAACTAATGTGTAAAATGAGGCAATTTCTTCATTTACCACTATGTTTTTTGCCCGGAAAATCGAAAACTTAAAGTTTGAATTGTCATCTGTACCTCCTTCGGACCGGTCTAGAATTTGGCCATCTGGTAATAGGTTTAAAATGAAAGTATAAACTCCAAAATCAATGATGGTTACTCTTAATTCATTTGAATTTTGTGACTTAGCATCTAATGTTTATTTACTAGGCCTTATCATTTAGAACGTTACCGGCGAAGTTCAGGCATCTGCATACAAAACTCGTGCTGCAAAATAAGTTTTTAGAAAACCAAAAGATAGTTATTGCTGTAGTACTCTCATATTAAAATTGAACAACTGAAATGATTATAAAACTTTACTTATTCCCAAAAATTCCGCTTTTTCAAATTTGAAGAAAATACTTTAATGAAAATATTGTGAGAAAAGGAAATTACTTGTTACAAGCAATTTATTCTGCGCTGGTTTCTACCCTTTATGAAACATATTTTCCCATTTAAAAAAAAATTGTTGTCTTGACTTTTTTCAATTTGGACCAGCCTTAAATTTTTCTGGTCGTTAACGGTTTTTAGGATGGATGTTATACAGATCTCAGGATTTTTATTTCTTCAACACCTTTTGTGTGGTCTAAACGTTCAAAATATATAGTAAAATTTGGGTATCTGTTTTTGTTGTTGTTGTTTGTTTGTTTATTTTTAAACTCGGGATCGATTTGGGAGCATCTTCGTCCACTTGTTTAATCTATTACCAGATGACAGTTTTGTAGACCAAATTAAAAGAGGTTGCACACGAGATTTCAAATTACGCCAAAATTGGGAAATATGTGCCAAATGGGGTAGAAAGCTTTGTGAGAAAAGGAGAAATTGCTTGTTACATTCAATTTCTCCTTTTCACACAAATATTTCCATGGTTTTATTTCTGCAAAGCGTCAGAAAGCGGCATTGTGTGAGAATGAGTTAAGATACATACATGTATTTATATATATTTACAGCGATTCCTCGATTGGTCCCTTTTCGCATGAGGGGAGAAATATCCTACCGGTGATAAATCAGAGTTTTTTAGAATGAATAAATATCGAGGAAGAATGACTGTTGTATAATTTGAAAATAATTCGAACTTTGAATTAATTGTCTTTGGCGTATGTGCAGATCAACCCAGGGCGATATAGTCGGCCATCTTTGAGAGGTCGTCTCTCTTTTCACGTAAACGTGATATTTCTGATATTCGTGATTATGTTAAACCTATAGATAAATATTTTTGTACAAAATTGTTGTATTTTTATTAAAGTATAGAAATATGAGTATGGGTATTCTTACATTCCTTCCATTATCCTTGTAGATGATCATGTCTTCGGTAATCGATGCTCTCTTTGAAGCTTCGCCATACACGCTTCCCTTTCCCGTTCAAATACGGGATTTTACGTTCCTGTGATTTTATACTCAAGAAAACATTGTGGAAAAAGAAGAAATTGCTTGTAACAAGCAATTTCTCCTTTTTCCACAATATTTCTACCACATAGGATGGTTTCTTTTTAAATGGCATCCAGTTTTCATTGTTGTCTGCAACCTCTTTCAATTTGGACTATTCTAAAATTTCCAAAAACGGGAAAGGGTTTACAACCTGGTCGTTGTTCTTCTAGACCTCCAGAAAACTATTTATTGGAAAAAAGTCACTCATTTAACCCATTCCCACTCGACAAAAATTTAGACTGGTCCAAACCGAAGTTTTTAGACGACAATTTTTAGGTGGAGAAAGTTAAAAATTCTTTATCTTTTGGGATTTTTTTTTTTTTTTTTTTTGACAATGTTTTCCAAAACCTTCGTTCTCTAGGGGCGTCAAAAAGTGTCATTGTGGTGGAATGGGCTAAGAAATGAAGAGAACCTTTTATGTTTTCGTGGAATTATGAGTGTGAGTAGATCTTCATTTCATACCTCAATGAAAACAAAAGATATTATCTTCGTCTCATATAAGTTAATGAAGGCAAGCGAAAAGATAAGCAAAAACGTTTGTATTTTATAAATTGTGATACATTTTTAGCTCACCTGAGCACGTAGTGCTCAAGAGAGCTATTGTGATCCCCTTTTGTCCGGCGTCCGTCCGTCGTGCGTCGTGCGTCGTCCGTCAACAATTTCTGTAAACGACATCTCCTCCCAAACCACTGGGCAATTTTGAACCAAATTAGGCAGAAATGTTCCTTAGGTGGTCCCCTTCAAAAATAGCTAAAAGAATTGAAATCCATAAAAAACTCTGGTTGCCATGGCAACAAAAGTGAAATTTTAAAATAATCTTTAAAAATCTTCTCCTCCTGACCCAGAAGGCGTAGAGCCTTGATATTTTGCGTGAAGCATCAGTATATTGACCTCTTTCAAAATAGCTAAAATCATGATCCTCGGGTCCCCAGAGGCGGAGCCCCAGGGGGGTGGGGTTTATATAGAAATAAAGATCGATTTTTTAAATGACATTTCCTCCCAAACCAATGGTCCGATTTGAACCAAATTTGGCAGAAATGTTCCTTAGGTGGTCCCCTTCAAAAATAGCTAAAAGAATTGAAATCCGTTAAAAACTCTGGTTGCCATGGCAACAAAAGGGAAATTTTAAAATAATCTTTAAAAATCTTCTCCCCCTGACCCAAAAGGTGTAGAGCCTTGATATTTTGCATGAAGCATCAGTATATGGACCTCTTTCAAAATAGCTAAAATCATGATACCCGGGTCCCCAGGGGCGGAGCCCAAGGGGGGGGGGTTAATAGAAATAAAGAACGATTTTTTAAATGACATCTCCTCCAAACTCACTGGGCCGATTTGAACCAAATTTGGCGGAAATGTTCCTTAGGTGGTCCCCTTCAGAAATAGCCAAAAGAATCGAAATCCGTTAAAAACTCTGGTTGCCATGGCATCAAAAGTGAAATTTTAAAATAATCTTTAAAAATCTTCTCCTCCTGACCCTGAAGGCGTAGAGCCTTGATATTTTGCATGAAGCAACAGTATATTGACCTCTTTCAAAATAGCTAAAATTATGATCCTCGGGTCCCCAGGGGCAGAGCCCGGGGGGGGGTATATAGAAATAAAGAACGATTTTTTAAATGACATCTCCACCCAAACCACTTGGCCAATTTGAACAAAATTTGGCAGAAATGTTCCTTAGGTGGTCCCCCTTAAAATTATCTAAAAGAATTGAAATCTGTTTAAAACTATGGTTGCTATGGCAACAAAAGTGAAATTTCAAAATAATCTTTAGGAATCTTCTCCTCCTGACCCAGAAGGCGTAGAGCCTTGATATTTTGCATAAAGCATCAGTATATTGATCTCTTACAAAATAGTGAAAATCATGATCCTCGGGTCTCTAGGGGCAGAGCCCAGGGGGGGGGGGTATAGGCATGAAGCATCAGTTCACTGACTTCTTTCTTATTTCTGAAATTATAACCCAAGGAAAAAGTTTTTTCCTTCTTTCAAATCAGCACTAAAGCCTTGGAATTTGTAATTTAGACTTTTGGATCCCCAGGTTCATAGTCTTTATATGTAATTGTGGCCCACTTGTTTCATAATCCTAACCTTAACATGATATTAGACTGTTGAAAGAAAAAGAGCCTTTATCTCAGGTGAGCGCCCCAGGGCCAACGGCCCTCTTGTTTATTGAACTATTTTGTTCGGAAGCATACAAAATAGCTGCGAGCTCAAAATTTTGTTCATGGAGGTATGAATATTTTCAGGCCAATCAGAACCCTCGGTTTTGATAGACGAAACTAAAAATTAAATTGTTGCAAATTATATTGTGAGAAATTTCTTCTTAGCTCGTCTGATTTAACTCTTTACCAAACGACACAACTTTAGACTTGTCCAAATTGAAAGGAGTTGCAGATATCAATTTAAAGTTTGTGATTTTTTTTTCAACTTCTGGGTAGAAAACATTGTGTAAAATGAAGAAAATGCTAGTTCCAAGTATTTTTTTCATTTTAGACAATATTTTCTCAATTGTTTCGCTTGAGGGGTGTCCCAAAGAATCACTGTCTGGGAATGGGTTAAGCGTGCTTGGAAAGTATCGGATGGCTTTCAACTAAATGTCTCTGGAATTATTCTTGGATGCCTCTGATACTTGTCACATCGATAAAGTGTATCTGAAATATGGTGAGCGGGGAGAGACTGTGTAAGCATTATATACCAATATCACAGCGATAGAGTGTATCTGAAAAAAAAAATGTCTAGCGGGGAGAGACTTTGTATGCATGATATACCATTGTCACAGCGATAGAGTGTATCTGAAAAATGTCTAGCGGGAATAGACCGTGTATGCGTGATATACCATTCTCACAGCGATAGAGTGTATCTGAAAAAAATGTCTAGCGGGGAGAGACCGTGTATATGCATGGTATAGCAATGTCACAGCGATAGAGTGTATCTGAAAAAATATCTAGCGGGGAGAGACTGTGTATATGCATGATAAACCAATATCACAGCGATAGAGTGTATCTGAAAAATTGTCTAACGGGGAGAGACTGTGTATGCGTGATAAGCCAAATTATCGCGATCGCGGTTACCGGAAACAGGGTGGGCGGAGAAAGACTGGGTTTGCAGGATATACCAAGTTTAAGCGATAAAGTCTATCTGAAACATAGTTAGCAGAGAGAGACTGTGGGGTTCACGATATACAAATTTGTAGGGATATGGTGTATATGATACATGGTGGACAGACAGAGACTGTGTATACACGATATACTAATGTGTAGCGATAGAGTGTATCTGAAACATGGTGAGTGGAGAGAGACTGTGTACGCACGATATATCAAGCTGCAGCAATAGAGTGTATACGAAGCATGGTGAGTGGAGAGAGACTGTGTGTGCAAGAAATACCTAGTTATAGCAATAGAGTGTGAATGAAATATTGTGGGCAGAGAGGCTGTCTATCCATGAAATACCCAGCTGTAGGGATAGCGTGTATATGAAGAATGGTGAGCGGAGAGAGACTGTGTATTCGCAATGTACCAAGTTGTAGCGATTGATTGTATCTGAAACAGGGTGAGCAGAGAGAGGCTGTGTATGCTTGATATATTAAGTTAACGCGGTAGATTGTATCTGAAATATGGTGAGCAGTGAGAATGTGTATTGATAATATACCAAATCATGGCGATAGATTGTATCTACAATATGGTGTGCAGAAGGAGACTGTGTATTCACGATATATCAAGCCACAGCAATATATTGTATCTGAAACATGTTGAGAGAGACTGTGTATTCATAATATACCAATTTAAAGCGATAGAGTGTTTCTGAATCATGGTGAGAAGAGAGAGACTGTGTATGCACGATATACCAGGCTACAGCAATAGAGTAATTATGAAACATAGTGAGCAGAGAGAGACTGTATATTGACGATGTACCAAATTAATGCGACAGAATCATCTTAAACATGGTTAAGTGGGAAGAGACTTAGTATAGTTGTTATACCAAGTCATAGCGATAGAGTGTATCTTAAACATGGTGAGCAGAGATAGACTGTGGATAATTAATATACAAAGTTACAGCGATAGATAGTATCTCAAACATGGGGAGCAAAAAGAGACTGTGAATACACGATTTACCAACTTATGGTTAATAGATTTATGTGGTGAATTTGAACATTGAGAGACTGTGTATAAACGCATGCCATATCAAGCTAGAGCGATAGAGCGTATCTGCTAGACAAAAATGAGTAGTTGCATAAAAAAGAAAACGCTCAGAAACACCATTCACTAGAACTTACACCATCCCATTTAAATAATTTACCCATAACGAGTAGTACGTGCCTTTTCAAATCTTTGATATATATCATTCATTTTATGATATATTAGCCTACATATTCATAAAAGTTTGAATATAAAACTTTTTACATCTACCCTTGGACAGTAGGAACTTCGCGGGTTTCAAAATTGACCAATCGCTGGCCCCGCCCACTGACCCCCTAGGTCCCGCCTATTAACTCCGACGGGAAGTCTCGTTTCGATTTTAAACGATTAATGGTCAGTAGCATCTAACATAAAAGTAGAATGTTTGGTTTGCGACCTTAACTTCGTAACTACCGCTTGAATAAGTCGCCAAACCACCAAAAATGTTAACAAAGTTGGCGGGCAATGTAGGAGTTGAAAACTCGGGTCGGTGCTGAATAAATGGTTTCATTGGTCGGTTGATTCCTTGATTGACAGCCGCGATTGATCAATTGGATGGCTACCTTGGAAACATTTCAAGATTGTGTGCATAAGGCTAATGGGGGAATGGGGAGAATTTCTTATGACAATAGCAAATCAATGCAAAAATAATGAGGCGTTTTCATTTCTTGTCAAATTTATCGGAGGGGGGGGGGGGGCTTTTAGCTCCACAGACCGAGGGCCACTGGCACCATGGCAATGCAAAGTGTTCGTCGTGGATCAGTGTGCGCGTGTACGTAAACATTTTTTTACTACTGAAAAATATATATTCCAACAAAATTCGTAGTTCTACATTTTTCTTGGGACACCCTTTATCCCATTGATTAAATTTGCCATGTGTTGGTTTCCCACCAACGCTATTCTATTTGTCGATAAATTCAAATCTACGGAGCAAATCAGACTCCTTCGAGTGCATTCAGTTATAAATGAAAATACATGAACACTTTGAGTATTCGGTATAATGCTTACTATTGTGTAAGAAAAGGAGTTCTCAAGTAAAATCAATCAACCATCCAGTGCTTTACCTTACTGAGTGAGCTGTGAAAATTAGAAAAGCAACTTAAAGAATTTCAAAATAATCTATATGTAATATGAATCTTCCATTTGTACACAAAATCACTTTCCGGCTTTGTGCCGCGATTACGCAAAAGCCATGGTTGTAATTGCCTACGAGTAATTATTGCCCATTTAGTCAATGGGAGACAACTCTTATCATTTGGCTGTCTAAAACAATACACATTACATGTCTAAAAGTGCTCTTTCATTAAGAGATAGGGTAAATCCACCATAATTCGGACGGTTTATTTCCTTCATAATCTATCACGCAGAATGAAAACACATTAAGGAGTGATCGTTCTTAGACCTGTCGTGTGTGAGTCATGTGTAATCGATAGGGTTAACATACACCGGAATAAATGCCGAAAACGAGGTCAAAATATCCCGAAACGTGTTATTTTATCGGACATTGAAGGCGGGGTAACTCGGACACGCATCCTTAAAACCCGGACAAAGGCCTGGGAATTTCGGACGGTTCTTGTCCGAATTTCCCATATCATTTCATTTTCAATTAAGGTTAGTTAATTGTAGCTTAATTAAGATCATTGCATCATTTTGGGAACACCTTTTGGACAAAAAAGTATCTTGGTGACAGATATTATAAGTCGATTCGTTTGATTGCTTGAAAATGTATTCACGACGTCAGGTACCCATTTTAAAGTTCGTTTATGGGTCTTATATTAACCAAATACTAGCTGAAAAAATCTAGCCCTCTTTTTGATAATCTGCTGCCAGCCAATTATTAGAAAGGGCAGCTAACCAAATACTAATGCAGTCTACAGTAGAAGTAGAATTGGAAAAGGTTATCCTGCCATGCTGGATAAAATCCCTTTTCAAAACCACTACATAATTAAAGGACGGAAAGCACGGGGTGCGCTGATTGTGGATCAATATTAATTTGTCAAAATCAAATCCAACATCAACTTTGTCATAAAGGGGACAAACTGGTGGACTAAGATCAAACTGCACACAGGCCAATCTTTTTGTATATCCTGCCAAAGAAGGAACATACCGACCCACGTCAGCATGAAAATGGTTAAGGTATAAGAATGTATTACCGAAAATAGGTAGGTTTCAGCCAGTATTTAATGGTATGGTTTTGTCTGCCTGTCTTACTTTCATTTCTAGAAGTATCCATGACACATCCATCTAAGTAAGTTATGTACCTTTTTTGTTGTATTGTATGAAAGTTGTGCATTGATTTACAATGGGAACCTCAATAGTATAGCACTTCAAGTTTAATTTATTCGTAGGAATGATCAGTGGGGGTTCTGATTCCTGATTGGTGGTTTGATATGCCATTTAAGCCATGGCTATATGAAAAAAATGTTAATCTAGTCAAGTTGGTAAAATTCAAAGAAAAGATCTTAACTTTTTAGGGTAGAACATTTTGTGGACATTGAGTCATTCGCTTGACAGAAGCAAGTGCTTCGTTGTCCACAATATTATTCGAAAGCTTTTTTCTTGAGGGATGTAAAGCGGGATTGTGTTGAAAATGGTTATGACACCTTTCAGAGGTAAACACAATATATAGACTAAGAGATAACCAGAGTTAAAAATTTATTCAAAGGCACATAAAAATCTTTGATATCTACTTATCGTCGGAAGGAGATTAAAACCAAGTAATTACTGTTACTGTTTATTCAATTACGACGTTTTGGTCACTCACCAACGTTATGATGTTACTCTATACTACACAGAACGTTTTTTAACAGGTTGCTTTTTCGGTTTATTTGCCTTCTGCAATTTACGAGTTTCCATAGCAATTTTTCTGTTATAATTTCTTGACTAGTGAGAAGTCTGTGGGATGTTATAGATTTTCTTTTTGTTTTTGTTTCAGTTATTTTTGAAGTGGGGGGCAAGAAAATTTCACCAATAGCCTGGTTCCAGTTTGCCATTGGAGAGGGTTTAACAATGGTTTCGAAGCATTTAGATGGGGAAATCGTATAATTGAGAGATTCATTTCACGACAGGAAAGATGATGTTGAAGGACTTTCTTCTTCCTGAACGATCAAATTCCCATTGCACAACATATCGAGTATAACCGATGCATCGATATTTACATTTGAATAACCAGTCGAATTCGCCGTAGATGCAGACGGACTTGTAGTCGCGTTCTGAATAGAAACAGGCTGCGTAGAGCATGTACTCAAGATACTTGGAACAAATGACATGATTTGTTGATTAGGAAGGGGTGGACTGATATCTATATTTAGTTCAGGACTGCTGGTTACTGTTTTGTCAGACAGGGACAAGGACTGACTTGGACCGTGATCACAAGCCTGTAAAGGCTCTTCATGAGGTGCATTCTTGCTACAGTGACTACTCTTGGGGTATCACATAGTTCTATCTCTATGCATACGTCGTATAGCACTCGCTTAAACAAATGTCTTCTGCTTTAGCCAATAAACACATCAGGAGATCTCCTATTTTTGGATGATCGAACAAAAATTCTAGACAAAATAAGTCTTTGAGTTTTTCCTGTAGCTATCATTTTTAAAAATGTCACCATGGGCCCAAATTTTCCCGTCTCTTCTCACTTTCTTATATATCTTGTGAAACTCATATCCTAAAAAAAAGATAGTTGTATCATGTATAACACATTTTCGCGGACGATAAAGGGGCGTAAATTTAAAAAAAAATATGTGGAAAACAACATGGACAATTTTCATAACACACTTTCCTATACTATGACCTTAAGCGAACTTTGATTCCCGAGCATGAATTAAATGTTTCCAGGGGAAAAGATTAGCAGGGGCCCAGTCGCCTATGGCCCCTAGATTTTGGGCTGGGCCCCTAGACCTTTTGAGAAGATGCCTATACCTCTAATATTAAATTTTGAATTTTGTCAGGCTGGGCCCGTTGGTTGAAATTAATTGTCTTTTTTTCCTGTGTTTCATAAGCATTTCTGTTGGTTGTCTATTTTAACACGTGACTAATGCTTATTTAAGCTGTAGTTACGACATTAGGGTCGCCAACCAATAATTTAACTTTTAGTATCATGGTACTGGTCATAAATTTTGCATAATAAAGGAAGTCGATATCTCAGTCGAACTTACTGACGGAGGTCTGTGGGCCTGGCCAGCGATCCGTCAATTGAATCACTCTAAGACATGCTTGTGTGGTAACTTGGAATTTGTTTCTATAGGCAGATTTTACTCCTTTAATTACGCGTCGTGCTTGAAAAATGACTATTGTCATGTGACTATCGAACGTTACGTAACATAAAAAATACGATGCGTCCTACAATTTGTCGTACGATTGCTTAGCGGCTCACTACGCTATTAAAACCAAGTTGTATAACGCACTGATACGCAGTATCAGCCCAATTAGTTCAGCTGGTAGAGCACTGGACATCAAACCTCAAGATCACGGGTTCGAGCCTCGGGCTGACCATGTCAACTAACAAACTAATTGCCTATCAGATGAGGCGTTTAAAAACGAGACCCGTGTGACGCTGCTATCCACCGAGCACGTTAAAGAACTAGGCAGAGCTCACAGCTGTTTCGTCCTGTACCCTTGCAGTATCCCCCATAACAACTAACCGTCTTCTAGGGGCGTCGCTCATATGGTCTTGTGCGGTAGCGACGATAAATAAATGGAAATGCACTCAATACGCAGAAGGCTGATTCTGTTTCTGTTAGATGCTACATGATACACGAAATTATATTAGCATGATACATGCTATTCTATTGTTGTCGTTGGAACGCGATACATGGTATTTCATTTCCGTCGCCACATTTTTATTGCAGCGACGGAATTGATATTTTGTGTTGGATGTAGCAATTAAAAGACTTGTATCCGCATTTAAGCCCAATTGAATTTCAGTAATATAGATTTCACAACCTGATAGCAAAATATGACAGGTTAAAACGAACTTGTTTTGAGTCTGTAACAGGTTCAGTCTTTAAGGTATGATTAGTATCTACAACTGTTCGTGGATATTTCCCTTTAAAAATACATTATGCTATACAAATTTATATCTTTCTGCTGTTAGAATTGCCATTGTTTCAACATCTGTTGCTAAACACAAGATTGTCCGAGTTTACACAGTCGTTGAATATTGTGTCCGACTTTTAAGGTCGATGTATTTTAAGTATGGGAAATTCGGACAGCTGGAAATCGTTTCAAAATAAGACATTTGCGAAGAAGAAAAAAGCATAACTCGTGTAGTTTTACACAAAAATATCACTTTTCTTTCTAGATATCAATCTGGGTGTATTTTGAATATATACAAACATTTCTTTTATCGATTTTATCTTGGACTCCAACGTGATCTACTGTTGCAGAAAGCGCCGATGATTAAAAGAACGCGATGGGGTCGTGACGTAAACGACAATTTATGTATTCGTCATTGATGACGTACGAGTTGTGACATTGCAAAACGTGTGCTCAATACCTTCATTTGTGTATCAAGAAAATCTCTTGGTAAGAAACGTATTGAATGGGGTTTCGACGGTAAATGTCCGAGTTACCCCATCCGTCCGGAATTTGGTGGATCTACCCTAGTTACTATATTTTCAACCCATTCTACGGGATAACCCGAACAATCGATTGTCGCCGTGATATGGATGCAATTAAAAGATCACTGCAGGGCACGGGCACACTGGGCATCGACAGGGTTCCACTTCACTATCAAACGGCATTACTTTGCGACAAAATTCATTCCTAGTAACATGTACCAAAATGTAAAATGGCTGCCGCGGTTTGCGACTTAACTGTCGTAACTACAGCTTGAATAAAGTGCTGTGATGACCTTTAAATCGCCAAAACAACAAAAATGTTTCATATAAATGTAAGCCATTGGCAAAGTTCATAGTTCACTTCCGGTCTAAACGAATAATTAGATAGGTCGATTTATTCTTTTTTTGACAGTCACCATCCGTCAATATTACGTGATAATAACATATTCAAATCGCATTCACATGTGTTTGTCCACTTAGCCTAGCTGCGATAACGTAGTCCTGTTTCTGATAATCCGCTGGCGAGTCCACGCCAACGGATTATCAGAAACAGGGCTACGTTTTCGCGGCTAATTCAGCACTGACGGCTGTTGCTTGGCATAACATTATCTCACAAGATTTCAACTGTGGCATTATGACGAATAACAGCATATAACATTCCATCGTAATCTATGTTGACAAATGCAAGTGAAATGGACTTCATCGCTGAAAAAAGTTTGCATGAAGCTCTTTTTTTTCCTTTGACATGTCTATGAAGTCTGAAAGATTCATATGTGACGCATACTGAGGTGACATACCAACAAAAAAATTTGAAAATTTCATTTAAATCTATTACAGCCCATATGAACTTGCGAGACCAATCAAAGTTTGACAATAATTGCCGGAATACAACACACATATTTTTGTACTAATTTGCATATACCGACTAAGACTCGAAATCCCCCAATTCCGAAGTTAGCCCTCACCCCGCCCCTACCTTGGTGTTTTCAAGTTGCCAACCCAATAGGGTTATTATAAGCCCTGTTGCACAAAGTGCTATTACCACGGTACATAAACAGTCATCACCGTGCTGAATGATCGGGCAATCATGGCGGTTGTTGTTAAAGTCAACGGGAGCAATTTCGTACGCTATAGGTATAATATAAAATGACCATAAAAGGCCGTATATAGATGATTCCTAAAAGGGCAGATTTGACTTTCTGGTCATTTAAGAATATATCCAAGGTACATAACTTCTTCCTGTGGTTAAAGTTTTACAAAGGCAATTTTTGGAAGAATATTTCCAAAACATCATATTTCGCTTTGAGTACCAGTTTATTCATTTTATTTGTGTTTGTTTGTTTGTTTGTTTGTTTGTTTTTTTATTTTCTGATTCTTAAGTTCAGTTTTAATTCTAGCGTTATTTAAATCATTTAGGGAAACAGCAGGTCTACTTACGAGAGTGCAGTGCCCGGAAGAGGTTAACCGGCCTTGTCATGCTGAACCCAGAATATTCCTGTTTTGACAGGAGATATAGACAAAGATCAGCCTGCAAATATGTGCAGTGTGATCTTTGTCTACACCACCTGTTTGCCAAAATTGTTCATAGAAAATAATTAAAAGAAAACAAAACACATTGACTCACAATCAAGCCATCTAGTACTTTCAGCCTTTGATTTTAATGGAATTTTGATAAAGTCATTTATTCAGCATAGCTAGGGGTATAATCCGTCTTTGACGGGAGAGAATCAGGGGTGTCTTAATATCGCTTTTTTTTCACCAAACCAGGAAATCCCGAAAGTTATATTTGGCTAGCAAAGCGTTAGTTTTGATAGCTTAAGTTAACAGACAAATTTTGAGGTCTTTTCAAAGTTCAACCGTCGGAGTGCAAACTTCCACTGGAGGCTTAACCACTAAATCCATTAACGCGTACGCCATAAAAAGTAGTTTTTGTGTATATTTAAGGAATATTGTAAACTGTATTGAAATTCTAGAGAACTCTGTCAAAAGTATGCTATTTAACACATTCCCACTCAATTCCGTTTTAAGCAAGAAAAAAGCTTTGTAAAACATTGTGGACAATAAAGAAATTGCTTGTAGCAAGCAATTCCTTCAATGTCCATAATCACGGTTTTCTACCCAACAAGGGAAAGATTTTCTAAATTCAACCATGCTTTGTCAGCTTACAGTACTTACAGTACTTTGATTTTGTAATTAATCAATGATAATAGACCTTATAATATGTGGCTGCACATCAACTGAAGTTTGTTTGTTTGTTTGTTTGTTTGAATGGGGTTTTACGCCGCTTTCAACAATCTTTCAGTTATATTGCGGCGGCTGGAGCACCAAACAATGGAATCCTTGTATTTCTCACACCAGTACTACCATAACATCCTTTCCTAGACTCCAGCTGCTATCCCACATAGGTCTACGATTATCGACCCATTGGTGAGAGACAAATAGTCGGAAAGCATGGGTGCCGCCGTCGGGGATTCAACTGAAGTTGCTTACAAACCAAATCCGGGCGTTATGTCATCATATTTTTTGAGTATCATTACGAATATTCTGTGATATTTGACATGATCAAGTTTTCAGACAGACAGACAGACAGACGACAAAATCATAGATTAAACCATAAGCCTTCGATCTTAGTTTTTGAGCGGTAATATTAACCCTTGTCAAGCTGAACCCGGAACATTCCTGCTTTTGCAGGAGGCATAGACTAAGATCAGCCTGCACATATATGGAGTCAGATCTTAGTCTACACCATCTGTTTGTCCTTTTGAAGTCGGAATTGTCCATAAGATCAATTTACAAACTAAATATTGACCCTGACAACTTGACCTACAGTACCATCAGCTCATGGACTTTAATACATTTTTAACCATGGTTTTATTCAGCAAGACAAGGGTCAAAATCAAAGGACTGAAAATATTGGAAATACTATTTAAGGGTAAAAAATTAATCATAAAAACAACTCTGGATTGAAGGAGTCAGACAGGTGTAGACTACGATCAGACTGCACTTATGTGCAGGCTGATCTTTGTCTATATCTCCTGCCAAAGCAGGAATATTCCGGGATCAGCATGACAAGTAAAGTATAGGTTTATTATGATACAGACAATATGCGGGATATTCTGTAGTCACTTCGTGAGTCACTTATAGCATTGATAGCACTCTTCTTCCGTAAAGAGATATAACTCATGTCAAACTACGTCAGGTAGATAAGTAGTTCTCTCGCCCTAAACAAAAAATACGTAACAATAGATCTAGGTGACCGACTTAACAAAGTTCGAAATCATGAAACAAAGCTGTACACGAAACTCACTGCGTTTCCAAGAGGGCAATAAAGATGCTTGTGCGTAAACGGACATGCAATAAAGAGTAGCGGGAAATTCACCTTGGCAGAGATTCGATAGCAATTTCCCCTTGCAAACCGCTTTTAACATGGGGCAATAGAACAAAACGAAGAAAACGTTCGATAGCGCTATGCCATTCAGGACCGATTTCTCTTCGGTACAGAATCGATCAGTGTATGATGATCATAAGTGAAGAAACCCGCGAAGAAAATAGGTCAATCTTCCGTAATTTACCGAAAGTCTATTACACGCATTTTGATTGGTTTAGAAGGTTTCGTAACCCCGAGTGCGAATGTGTGGGATCGCATGTTCGCTCATGAAATTATCATGTTTGTGGATTTACTATCGCTTCAATGGGTAGGATATTTTACTTGGAAATACATAATATGATCATGCATGATATCAAGTAGATTCGTTTTATATTGATGGTTTTCTTCAATAATTTTGAAGGTTAATTGTAGACCACACGTGTTTTTATATGTACTGCGCATGCGTATTGACTTTGACGTAAAGGCGGGAAATCTGAACATTTAAGAATGATGCCTATGGTTGATTTTTGCAAAGGTACATTTCTTTGGCAAAAATAAATGGTCGATTCATTTACGCTGTCTAGGTTGTCATTAGCTGCAATATAGTAGCCTTCCATCTTCTAATCTGTTGGCGGGAGACTTATCTCTCGCCAAGAGGTTAGAAAGAGGCCGTCTAAGAGGGCTACAGTAAGATATCGCAGTTAAGGGCTTTTTTTTATATATATTCACCGAAGTTGTCATTTTTAAATCTTTTCAGAAAGTTCTTTCCCTAAAGCTATTGTTAAGTCTAGATATCAGCATATAACATTATGGAATGTTTATTTTTGTTATCCGATAAAACCCGTAATAATTTTTCTCCTACTTTGATCTAAAGATATGAAATTCGTCCGCTTTATGAAATTACCACCTCTACATTATCGAATGGTTACCAGTCAGTTCGGCCCATCGAATAACTCGGCACGGTTAACTCGGTTCCAATATAGATTATTGCACAATATATGTATTTTTTTTAAAGATTAGTATTACAATACTTATATTTTCAATCTAATATATTATTGTTATAATAATTAAATTATAGAAACTTTTTTAGTCCACGGATTAAAATGTTTGTTATTGTTCAATGTAATTTTTAATCTACAACTAGGGTATCTAGATAGATTTCCAATCAACTGATCTATAATTGATCAAATTAATAAAAGTAATGATTATTCTTAAAAGTATTTCGAGTCACATGCTTTTCATCTTTATAATAAATGTAATTACTGAAAAACATTTTGAAATGGCCTAGCACTTAATCTAATCGACAGTCACAGCACTTGCCAGTATACATGACACATTTTAACTAACCAGAATATTTTTTTTTTATAAATGGGACATACTCACAAAAATTAGGTGGAGATAAAAACAAAAATTCTTATACTACTAAAAAAATTAACTATTGAAACTTCATACATACTATAGTCAGAAAAAAATCTTCACTACAAGGTCTGAATTATTCATAATTAGAATGTGGCATTACCCAAAAGCTACCACAATTGTTGAAATTATGCCCCTGTTGGTATGTTGCAATTACAGCATTTTAAAAGTCTTCTCCTTTACACCATTACCAGATCGACTATTACTAGATGCAAAATTTTAGACCGTGTCACAATGAAAGAAATTGTAGACCGCAATTCAAATTGGATTGAAATTGAAATATAAGAAGCATTGAGGATAGAAAACATAGGAAATAGAAACAAGCTATTTTTTCATTTTCCATGATTTCCATCCCAAAGCTTAAAGATTATAAAGAATTCTAAATTTTGGAAATCGTTAAATTGTCGTCTGTAACTCCCTTGTGTTTGGACCAGTCTCAAATTTTACTGTTTGGTTGCATGTTAATGGGTTAAGACATCAGAACTTGCGTCTTTGTTTTCTTTCAGATTCCTTTGTGACCGGCACAGAAACTGATGTCTTGGTACAAACAATCTAGCTAACAGAATCTTGGCAAGATCCAAAAGTTAATCACTTATTTCCCTACCTTCAATATCTTCTATGTAGGATCTCTTCCAAGATCTTTGAATTTCTTCCGTGTAAGTGGGTTTGTATTAATCACTAAAATATTAATTTGTGTGGTATTTTAACCCTTGTCATGCTGAACCCGGAATGTTCAGGTTTTGGCAGTAGAAGTAGGTCAAGATCAGCCTGCACATAAGTGCAGTCTGATCTTGGTCTACACCTCCAGCATGTACTTTTCCTGCCAGAGTTGTTTAAGAAATCGATTTCTATAAGAAATATTGATTTTTGAACGACAGGTTCTATCAGTGCTTTTAGCCCTTTGATTTTACAGCATTCAGTAAGGTAATTTAATCAGCATGACAAGGGTTAACATTCAAATTATGTGACAGAACCATTATGTTACATTTTGTTATTCTAGGTTTTCAAAAATAAGGGGGATTTTAATCCAAAATCTACTCAATTGAGAAAAAAATTGTTATTTCATAGTCATTGTACAAAGAAAAATCCGCCTCTAAGGTTGAAAATATATGGGATCTTTGAAAAAAAGTGGGAGAATCCCCTATTCCCATGCCAAGAATAATAACAGTTTGTCCATTAACCCACTCCCACTCAATGACGCTTTTAGACGCCCCTCAAGAAAGAATGCTTTGGAAAACATTGTGAGAAATGAGGAAATTTCTTTGTGAAAAGCAATTTCTTCATCTTACACAATATTTTCAACCCAGAAAGTTGAAAAAATTTAGAATTTCATAAACTTTAAATTGTCATCTGCAACTCCTTTGAATTTGGACCAGTCTAAAATTTTCTCGTGTGGGAAGGGGTTAACCAGGTATCTGCTTAACTCTTGTCATGCTGAACTCGGAATATTCCAGCTTTGGCAGGAGATGTAGGCTAAGATCAGCCTGCTCATAAGTGTAGCCTAATCTTGTTCAATCAAGGCCATCATAATTGAAACTGAAGTTATAATGCCCCCTAATCAAAGGTTGGGAGCATATTGTTTTATCACTGTCCGTCTGTTGGTCTGTTTGCAAAACTTAACCAAATAACTAACCATTGCCAATTACTACCAGCCTATTCAAGATACAATGCTCATATTTGGCATGATGATACATCTCCATAATACGCATGTCAAGGTCATGTGATAAGATCAAGGTCACATACAAAGGTCAAACACACACACACAAAAGAAAGAGGTTTAAGTTAACCCTTGTCATGCTGAACCCGGAATATTCTGGTTTTGGCAGGAGGTGTAGACTAAGATCAGACTGCACTTATGTGCAGGCTGATCTTAGTCTATACCTCCTGCTTGTACTTTTCCCGCCACGCCTAGTAATAGCTATACCCAGGAAGCGACTATGCTGACAGATTGCTCAAAGGGCTGTTCAACCCCATCTAAGCCGCCATCATAGCGCAGTCAGTAGCGCGTCAAAACTCCTAATCTTCAATGATGGGATGTCATGGGTTTGATCCCCGGCGGCAGCACAAATTCTTTCCTACATTTGTCTCTTACTAATTGGTGGATAAATCGTAAACCTAAATGGGATAGCAGCTTGAGGCTAGGAAAGGATGTAGTGGTAGTACTGGTGTGAGAAATACAAGGAATCCATTGTTAGGTGCTCTAGCCGCAGCGATATGACTGAAATAATGTTAAATGCGTTGTTAAACCCCATTCAATCAATCAATCAACCCCAGACAAACAAACAACAATCAATGAATACCCACAAGATAGAGTTTAGATGACTTAGATTCTCATCACTCTAGCAAATAATGTTTTAACATCAGACGATAATGAAAATATTTTATTACCCCACTTCTCTATAGATATCTATGATATTATCTATTGATAGGATATATTAAAAGGTATTTTAAAAGGCTTTTTTATCTGGAAATACATTCAACTGATGTCATGTTAAAGGGAGGTATCAATGTTTCTGAAACCTCAGGGGTTTTCCTACCTTTTCAAAACAGGGACCTGGGACCCATGATTCTGGGAAAAATAGCGGGTAAATCGGCCATATTGGGAAATGTCAAAACATGTTGTCTCGGGTGGATTTTAAAGGTAGATATCGATGTTCTTTTCATGTCACAGATTTAAATTATTTTTATTTCCTCTCATAAACTATTTGAATACAATATGCCGCAAAGTAGTTTTGCAAAAATATGAGGTCGCTTATCAGAAAAAACCTGGGTATTTCCCTAATACCCTACGTAGGCTATTAATCTATTTTTAAATTAATCCGAGACAGTTGGGAAGATTATAGGGAATTCATGTGGCGCGAATAAGCATTGGAACATTACATTGAGTTCAAATTACATCAAACCAACGTCATCGTTACGTCATCAGGAGTTATGTTCGCTAGCCAGTCTGTAAAGATCAGTCTTTCATGTGACATGATATCGGGCGTTGGCTGTTTCGCTAGTAAATTTGTTACCTTCATTTGACTTTGGGTCATATGCAAATGAGGTCATTCGATGTCGACAGCCAAATTCCTTGACATCTAAAGTAACCTGGAATTCCGCTGAAACTTTCCGATATAACCACAAAAGCCACCTTAGGTCTATTAGATTACCACCAAGACAGAACCTGACCTAACTTAAAGTATTAAATGTTCGTTTGAGTCTATCTTTCGGCACTTGGTAATTTTTTCTTATCTAGGTTTCAGAAACATCGATACCTCCCTTTAAGTACCATCTAACACATCTCAAGGTCAGTTAGGTACCCAAACTGGGTTTCAATGATAAGTATTTCAAGGTTGTATTACAGACTTAAAATACTTATTATTAAACCCATTACCACACAGTGACGATTTTTTAAGCCCTCAATTAAACAAATTTGAGGAAACCTTGTTAAGAATGGGGAAATTGCTTTTAATAAGCAATTTCTTCATTCTACACAATGATTTCTACTGAGAAAGTGAAAAAAATCAAAATTTTTCTTAAACTTTGAATTGTCGTCTTCAACTTCCTTGAATTTGGACCGGTCCTAAATTTCGGGAAATAGGAATGGGTTAAACCCAGTTTGGTAATAAGGAGTATCATAAAATTTGACCATAAATATTTGATCGGACAATTTAGCTCGTTCCCAAACCATGATGCTTTTGGACACCCCTCGAGAGAAAGGTGTGAGAAATCATTGTAAAAATAAGTGAATAGCTTGTGACAATTAATTTCTTTATTTTCTACAATGTTTCCTAAGACCTGTACAAAAAGATAAAAAAAAAATTTAAAATATCTGAAACAAGAAATTGTCGTCTGCAACATCTTTGAATTTGGATCAGTCTAAACCAGGGTTAAACAAGTGAAAGTGTATAACAATGTAATCTACGGTTGAAGGGAAAAAAACAATCAAAATGCAGTCACGAAATTTTGGTCCATGTATTTTTCTTTAAAATCGGTAATTAAATCATTTTAATAAGGAAAGGTTGTAACTGAAAAGTCGTTTCTATCATCCTCTATATCTTTTTGACCACGAGAACAGTAGATGATCGAAATCGCCGGTGTCGACATGAATGCATTTTGCCAATCTCGATCGATGTCTGCTGTTACTAGTATTTGTTACCAAAAAATCAAAAGTAAAAAGAAGGTTCATATTTTTCGTTCAATGAAAGAAATACCCTGAAAATTTTCCGAAGATTGTGGTTTGCTGCAAATTTAAAGTTAGGCCGTTCATAAACGAAAATACGGTATCATAGAAGGTCGGAATCAAAATAAATTGAATTTATAACATTATAATTTTTGATTATATCCTTTATACAGTTTTATGAGATTGACCAGTACACGCGAGGAAAGTGTGTCACTGTGAGAACACAACACGGTCACCTAGACAGTTGGCCCCTTTGAAATGAGTTGAACCTCGGAGAAATTTACAGAGTGACTTCACATTGAAAACAAGTTGGGCAAGGAATTATGCGATTTTTTTTTAGCTTAAATAATATTAGATATTATCTCCGATATAATTTGTTATTAAAAGTAAGTAATTAAAGCTAATTTTCTCGGAAGCTTTGAATTTTAACCCTTTAAATTTCATCTGGCTTTGTTTATAATATACGCGCGCTTACAATAGCCTTATCCAATTAGCGCACGCGCAAGTGACACAATCTCGTTGTCTGATAAACAGCGGTCAATAAACAGTATCTGTGTGTTTTTTTGGTTTTTTAGAAGTATTGGAGAAATCGGCGAGCGTAACCAATATTATACAAACTCAAATGATGGCCCCCCATTTTACCAGTTTTCGGCAGCCGGAATTTGGGGAATTTCACTCATAATTTTGGGAATTTTTACCTGAAAATTGGGAAATTTTGTACGTTTTTGCGATTGGGAAAGGGTCCGGCATTCGGCCCCAAAATCGGCATAGGAAAATCCCTGAACCTAGATAAGAAAAATTACCAAGTGCGGAAAAAAAGACTCAAATGAACATTTAATACTTTAAGTTAGGTCAGATATTGTCTTAGTGGTTATCTAATAGACCTAAAGTGGCTTTTTGTGGTTATATCGGAAAGGTTCAGCGGAATTCCAGGTTATTTTTAGATATCACGGAATTCGGCTGTCGACATCGGATTACTTGATTTGCATATGACCCAGTCAAATGAAGGTAACAAATTTACTAGCGAAACAGCCAACGCCAGGGATGTGGAAATACGGATTTTCTCTACTTGTCCATGGACAAGTAAAATGTGATTTTCTACTTGTCCAGGATCGAAATGGACTTGCCCATGAAAAGATGATGAACAGATAAATCAGCGTGCCCACTGGGTTTTTATTATGTGGGTACATGTACCCCCTAGGTTTTGAAGTGGGGTTACAAAGAAAAATCTGGGGGTACAGTGTACCCTTTACTTTCAGATTTAAGGGTACACAATACGAATCTGAACCCTTTACCAAATGTTAGACAATGTTGTAGTTATATAGTTTGTTATTACTCAGTAAAGAAGTACCACACGTCATGTGCAAGTTTCAGATGAATTTAGAGGGAAAGATAATAAACTTTCTTTGAAAACCTGGTTTTTGACAATTCACTTTTTCTTAATTATTGGATTTTTGACGGGTTGAATTGAATATGAGAGCGATGGCAAGTTTATTACAAGGGTGGGAATGTCATCTTGGAGCAGGCCATACCAGGCATGTCTGCTCATTTTTACATCAAACTGTGGTATTAAAACGATTCTGGTACAGAAAATATCAAATGGTCTTATAAGTGTCTAAAAGTCACCATTTTGTAGAGAAATAGAATAGGTTTTGTTACGACATTTTGCAGACAGCAACTTACGTAGCCAAAACAAAACTACAACGTTAAACAAACGGCTCAATTTTGTCCCGCCTGACTTACATGTACAAGGGAACTTATGAGAGAAAATGATTTCAAAATCAGATTCTTTATCATGAGTTCTTGTCAATCTTGCCCAAAAACATGTGAATATATTGCATTTAGTTTGAAAAATAGCGCAACTTTGGGCCTATTTCAAAACAAACGGTTGAGGCCATCAGGATCCGCATTACAGAACTTTTCCAACTGCGGATTTCCCCATTCTCTATATGAAAACAAACCAGCTGGTTCCTGTCGCATGAAAGGGAAATCACTCGCTCCCGATGCGTTTTGTTCTACTTTGCTTGCAGTTTTTGGGGGTTTTAGGGAAAAATACGCACATAGGGTTTCTCGTTTTATACGCTAATCATTTCAAATGAACGCACACGTAATGGCATTTTTGTTTCTACGTTCATTTATTTTTCTGTACGTTCATGCACGTCTTGGTGTAAGATTTGTTAGTGAACCGACGTAGTTGTACGTGAATTACGTACTGCAGTACGTGAATGGGCACCCTGTAAATTTTGAGAAAACATTATTTTTAAAGAAGAAAATGCTTGAACTAAGCATTTTCTTCATTAAAAACAGTATTTTCTAGCCTTAGATACAAACATTATGCTCATAAAACTCTTTTTTCTATTTAGTACCATTCCAAGATTTGCCCTGATATTTACTTGTCCACGGACAAGTAGCCTCGAAAAATATACTTGCCCGCAGGTAGAAAAGCCCGTGTCGGACAAGTCGAGCATAGGAATTCCACACCCCTGGCCAACGCCCTAAATCACGTCACACGAAAGGACTGATCTTTACAGACCAGCTAGCGAACATTACTCCCTATGACGTAACGATGACGTTGGTTTGATGTAATTTGAACTAAATGCAAAGTGAATGCCCTTTAATCTTCGTAACTGTCTCGGATTAATCTAAAAATAGATTAATGGCCTACGTAGGCTATTAGGGTAATACCCTGCTTTTTTCTGATAAGCGACCTCATATTTTTGCAAAACTACTTTTCGGCATATTGTATTCAAACAGTTTATGAGAGGAAATAAAAATAATTGAAATCTGTGACATGAAAAAAATATATCGATACCTACCTTTAAAGGGAGGTATCAATGTTTCTGAAACCTAGATAAGAAAAAATTGTCATTCGCCAAAAAATAAACTAAAACTGATGCTTGATACTTAAATTTGAGACAGATATTATCTTCGCGGTAATCTGATAGGCTTAAAGTGACCTTTTTTGGTTACATAGGAAAGGTTCAGCGGAATTCCAGGTTATATTTAGATATCACGGAATTTGGTTGTCGATACTGCATGACTTCATTTGCAAATGACCCAATGTCAACAGAAGATCACAAATTGAAAGGCGGAACAATCAATGTCCTACATTATGTCACATCAAATGGTTGGCGCAAAACTATGATAAGTGTCTATATTCGTTTTAAGGCTTATGACAGTTTTGGAATGATCTTTACAGAAATTAAGATCGGCTACCAAACATAACTCCTGATGACGTATTGGTGACCTTGTTTAAGCAAATTCAAACTGAATACAGGATTCCAACGGTTATACGCACCGCTTGAATGACCCAATATTTTTCACAACTGTCTCAGCTAAATCTATAAATAGATTAACAGCCTACGTAGGCTATTAGGCAAATACCCTTGTTTATGCAGATAAACAACCTCTGATTGAAGCAAAACTACTTTTCAGAATATTGTATTAAAATAGTATATGAGATGGAATAAGAATAATCAAAGTCTGTGACATGAAAAAACATCGATACCTACCTTTTAAAGTCGAAATCACTGAATATTAGACTGTTTCAAATTGAAAGGAGCTGCAGATGACTATTTATAGTTGATGAAATTTTGGATTTTTTCAACTTTCTGGATAGAAAGTATTGTATTTAATGAAGAGATTGCTTGTTACAAGCAATTTCTTCATTTTACACAATATCTTCCCAATTGCTTTTCTTGAAGGGTGTCAAAACGTGTCCAGTCATGGCGAAGACCGTCGGACCGGCAGACATGTCCGATGAGAATTCCCTTGGTCTGATGATTTTTTGGCTAATGTCAGTCCCACTGTCTGACACAAATTTTGATCTGTAAGATATTGGAATATAGTTCGGTCTGACAAAACTTTATTCAGTCTGACATAATATTTGGTACTGTCGGACCGTATGTCTGACAAAGATTTCTGGTTCTTCACCATGTCTGCGTGTCACTGTGTGGGAATGGGTTAATAGACCTGTTAGTTTTAATCAGTGTTGTTACTTTGTAGACGGATTGGAGAATTTTTAAAATGACCCCTATATTTTCAACTTTGGTGGAGGATTTTTTCCCCAAAAAATAAAGAGCATGAAATACCAAACATCAATCGAAACACATTCAGCCACTCCTGTAAATTTTGGGAACAGATCCTGGAAGTATATAAGGCGGAGAATTATTTAAGAAAACGGTGCATTTGTTAGCCAGAAACAGTGTATGAAAACGTAGTATGCATCTTGGTAAACCCGGGTGGTTTGGAAGTCTCAAAATAGCTGAAAAACTTAAATTTCCTTTTGATGATTTATGTTCTGCCCTATTTAGCTCTGACATCCAGTTTCCTTTGAAGACTTAACAAAGTTCTGTATAACAAATTTCTTACAGAACTTTATAAGATGCTTTTTACAGCAGTTGCTGTGCAAAACAGATGGTGTAATTTTGGAAGTTTGTCGTGTGAATTTTTAGCTCACCTGAGCACAAAGTGCGAGGTGAGCTATTGTGATTGATCGTCGTCCGTCCGTCCGTCTGTCCGTCTGTCCGTCCGTCCACAATTTCTTTAAAAATCTTCTCCTAAACCAGTAGGCCAATCAAGCTGAAACTTTGCAGGGATGTTCCTTGGGTGAAGTTCTTCAAAAGTTGTTAAAAGAATTTAATTCCGTCAAAAACTCTGGCTGCCGCGGCATTTGAAAATGGGAATCTTTAGTAATTCTTTGAATATCTTTAAAAATCTTCTCATCCTAAATCAGTAGGCCAATCAAGCTGAAACTTTGCAGGGATGTTCCTTGGATGAAGCTCTTCAAAAGTTGTTAAAAGAATTTAATTCCGTCAAAAACTCTGGTTGCTGCGGCATTTGAAAATAGGAATCTTTAGTAATTCTTTAAATATCTTTAAAAATCTTCTTCTCCTAAACCAGTAGGCCACTCAAGCTGAAACTTTGCAGGGATGTTCATTTGGTGAGGCTCTTCAAAAGTTGTTAAAAGAATTTAATTCCATCAAAAACTCTGGTTGCCGCGGCATATGAAAATGGGAATCTTTAGTAATTCTTTTAATATCTTTGAAAATCTTCTTCTCCAAAACCAGTTGGCCAATCAAGCTGAAACTTTGCAGGGATGTTCCTTGGATGAAGCTCTTCAAAAGTTGTTAAAAGAATTTCATTCTGTGAAAAAATCTTGTAACCGCGGCATATGAAAATTGGAAATTTTAGTAAATCTTTGATGTTGTTTTTTTTCATAGACTACTAGGCCAAAGGCCTTAATATTTTGTAAAGAGCTTAATCATAAGGTTCTCTACCAAGTTTTTAAATTTTTAATCTCTGGGGTCAAAAATGGCCCCGCCCCTGAGGTCCGAAGTTTGGAAAAATTCTTAATAAGAGCAATTTCAAAAGGCTTCTCCTCTTAAACTATAAGGTCTAGGATATTCATATTTGGTATGTAGCCTAACTATATGGTTTTGTACTATATCACACAAACTTTCATCCAAGGGTCAAAAACGGCTCTGACTAGGGGTCCAAAAATTTTGAAAAACGCAAAATTTGAGTGTGTTGAAAAAAATTCTTCATTTTAAGGCGGAGGGCATTTATATTTTGAGTGTAGCATAGCCTGGCTGTTATCTATCAATTTTGATTAAATTATGCTGTAGGTTAAAAAACACCCCTTCCCTGGGTGTCCAAAGTTCGTAAAAATGCTCAATTAGACCATGTTCAACAGTCTTCTCCTCCCAATCTACAAAGTCTAAGGCATTCATATTTGATTTATAGCATAACCAGATGGTTCTCTACTATGTTAGCTAAAATCTTAGCCCTGGGATAAAACATGACACTGCCCCAGAGGTCCAAAATTTTGGAAAACACCCAATTAGAGCAACTTCAAAAGTCTTCTTCTGAAATATAAGATGAAGGGCATTCATATTTGGTATGTAGCATGACTAAATAATTTTGTACTATGTTTAAGGAAAATATGCTCTTAGGATAAAAATTGTCTCTGCTCGTGGGATTGAAAATTGCATAAATCACATTGAAAGGATTCTTCTTAAATAGAAATGGAGAAATCGCTTGCTTTCTCACAATGCTTTTTTAAACCTTTTTCCCTGAGGGTGACAAATTCCGGGATAGTTTGGTTACCGATTAAACTATGAAGCCAAAGGCATTCATTTTCATTTTAAAGCATTACTGGATTGTTTTATACAAAGCCTAAAATCTTATATTTGTTTTATTTATTTTGCTCAAGTTGTGTCTTTTTTATACAAAAAAGTACTGTAATTTGCAGATGCCTCAGGTGAGCGATTTAGGACCATCATGGTCCTCTTGTTTAAATAGTTCTACGATGTACATCCGAGATTTGATTTCTAGAATTGAACGTGGAGTGCTGATTAACCAAATATTTCTCAATTTGAAATCCCCCCCCCCCTTCCCCCAATTTTTGAAATCCTTGAATAAACAGTTTTATATACAATACAATATACAATACAATGACATTTTTATAGCGCAAAAACTGCCAAGGAGTCATTCTGTTGCGCTGAACAAAGCTATCAGTACATTATTTACATATCATATCAGTAAAACTTTGAAAAAAGATAAGTCTTAAGAGATCGTCTAAAGACAGATTCTTGTTGAATTTGTCTTAGATGGTTTGGCAGTCCATTCCACCACTTTGGTCCTGTCACTGCAAATGACCTATCAGCGATACATGTACGTGTTTTTGGAACATTCAGATAAGACGTCTTACTTGATGATCTCAGTCTATGTCCATTTTGATTGATCTTAATCAAGTTAATTAGATATTTAGGAGCTGTTCCCCTAACACATTTAAGTATAAGTGTCAGAACCTTAAACATTATCCTTGCTCTAACCGGGAGCCAGTGCAGATGTTGTAGAATCGGTGTAATAGGTTGATCAAATCCACATTCACTAACAACTCTAGCTGCTTGATTTTGAACTTTTTGGAGTTTATTCATTTGGTACTCAGGAATACACATAAATAGTCCATTGCAGAAATCTAGCTGAGAATGGATTAAGCCATGCACTAGGATCTCAGTACTTTTTTTCGTCAAATATTTTCTGATTTTTAATAATCCCTTTAATGAAAATGAGCAATTTTACATTTGTTTTTAATATGGCGATCAAAACTAAGGTCATTTTCCAATAGAACACCTAAATCTCTGACATGATCAACGCACTTAACATCAATTCCACCAACATTTAAACTAGAAATATTGACTTTGGATAGCTGCTGTCTTGTTCCATATATAATTATTTCGGTTTTAGAGTTGTTCATTTTTAGTTTATGATTACTCATCCATGAAATTACGTCACTAAGGCACTTATTTAGAGCAACCGACGTTTGGGCTTCACTATCGTATACTCCAGCATTAAATCTCATTGCCAGTTTATGATCATCAGCATACCCGTATAACTCGATAGGATATTGGCGGACAACTTGACTTAATACCGCAATGTACATGGAAAAATTTACTGGTCCAGCACATGATCCCTGCGGCACACCATATTTTAAGTTTTCAAGCTGTGAAGAGCTATTATTAACGGTGACCCTCCTAGATCTTTGACTGAGGTACGACTGGACCCATTTTAGCGGAACATCCTGTATATTGAAGTCATTCTGTAGAATTTTAAGAACTATGGAGATATCAACAGTGTCAAACGCTGCACTAAGATCTATCATAACAACAATGGTAATTTGTTTGTTTGAATGGGGTTTTACGTCGCTTTCAACAATCTTTCAGTTATATCGCGGCGGCTGGAGCACCTAACAATGGAATCCTGGTATTTCTCACCACCAGTACTACCTTTACATCCTTTCCTAGCCTCCAGCTGCTATCCCACATAGATCTACGATTATCGACCCATTGGTGAGAGACAAATAGTCAGAAAGGATGAGTGCCGCCGTCGGGGATCGAACCCGGGACCTCTAGATTGACAACAACAATGGTAACCTGTTTGTTATCAATGGCATCTAGTAGATCACTGTACATTTTGATAAATGCAGTCTCAACACCATGATTTTTTCTGTATGCACTCTGATACACAGGGAGAAGGCTGTTTCTCTCCACATGATCTGTAATCTGATTTAATGCTGCTTTTTCCAGTATTTTTGAAAGAAAGGACAAGTTGGAAACTGGTCTATAATTACTCATTTCAAGGCTAGCTCCTTTCTTTTTCAATAGCGGTTTTACAACAGCACTTTTCCATGCTTTAGGGAATATCCCAGTGTCAAGAGATTGATTTATTATATCTTTAATAATTGGCAGAAATGATTGAATGTGGGATTTCAGAAATGGAGTAGGTACTACATCTAGTTCACACGACGTCGATTATGAGCAGTCAATAAGTTTAAGTAAGTCCACCTGTGTGACTGGTGTGAAACTATCAAATGGTTCACATGACGAATCATATACCGGAGAGGGAATATAGACCTGGTTTCCAACACAATTGTCTAGATCATTTCTAAGATTAGTTATCTTAGTAGAGAAAATCAAGAAACCTGTTTGCAAGTTCTTCATCTGTACCGCTGTTAGGTAGAGAAAATCAAGAAACCTGTTTGCAAGTTCTTCATCTGTACCGCTGTTAGGTAGAGGATTTTCTATGGTGCAACCAAGGAGATCAGATGTCACACTATATAGGGCTTTAACGTTACCACAAGTTTCATCAATTCTGACTTGATAGTAGTCATGCTTAGCTTTATTCACGATTCTCATATATCCATTCTTCACTCTTTTGAAGATAGTAGAGGATAAATCACATTAATGTTTTAGATGAACACGCTCTATGCATCTTCTAAACTGTTTTAAACTCTTGATATATGGTGAATACCAAGGAACCTTAGGCCGACAGACAATGTATTTTTCCTTCAACGGAGCATGCTTATCAATGATTTGTTTAGTAATACTTTCGAAGTTTTCAACCAAAGTGTCTACATCATCCGATTTGTAGGACAGGTGGTTTAATTCTAGAAAGTCGCTTGTTATTTCAACACTACAAACTGATTTCCACTTACGATAAGTAACCTTCTGACCGTTTAGCGACGGAGATGTTTTTTCTACAGTAACAGTGGTAAAACAATGATCAGATATAAAGTAATCCGTATCAGGTTCATTAACCATCAGAGAATCATTTTCCCTGCTGATTATCAAGTCAAGAATATGGCCGTTTGAATGTGTTTGTGATTTGACATGTTGTACCATTCCAAAAGATTCGAAACATTTTATAAACCTATTTGAATAATAGTCTTTGTCATCATCTACATGAAAGTTGAAATCCCCTGTTAGAATAATAGGTTCCGCTTTGAGGGATATTCGTCCCAAAAGCTCAGGGAATTCATTCAAAAACTGTGCTTGTGTGACTGGACATTCCCCAGAGTATGGGGGCCTATATATTCCAACAAGACACATTGAACATTTTATTAACCCCTTAAATCATTACTAGAGAGCAAAACTTAATACAAGTCCAATTTTCAGTTGTAGACGATAGTTGAAAGAATGATATATTTAACCCTTTCCCGTTTCTTGAAATTTTAGACTGGTTCTAATTGAAAGAGGTTGCAGGTTCTAATTGAAAGAGGTTGCAGACGACAATGAAAACTGGATGCAATTTGCAATTAAACCATCCACAATGTTTTCTAAAGTATAAAATCACAGCAACATAAAATCCCAGGCCGCGCCATAGCGCAGTTGGTAGCGCATCGGACTGTCAATCTAGAGGTCCCCCTACGCTGGCACTCATCCTTTCCGACTATTTGTCTCTCACCAATGGGTCGATAATCGTAGGCTTATGTGGGATAGCAGCTGGGGGCTAGGAAAGGATGTAATGGTAGTACTGGTGTGAGAAATACCAAGATTTCATTGTTAGGTGCTCCAGCCGCCACAATATAACTGAAAGATTGTTGAAAGCGGCGTAAAACCCCATACAAAAAACAAACCAATTTTGAGTTGTAGACAATAGTTGAAAGACTCATATATTTAACCCATTCCAACTCAACAAAATTTTAGACTGGTCCAAATTGAAAGAAGCTGCAGAGGATATTTTGAAGTTGGTGGAACTTTAATTTTCTTTGTCTTTTTGGATAGAAAACATTGTGGATAATGAAATCAGCATTTTCTTGAGTTCCTCGTCTGCTAGTTTTTAGCTCACCTGAGCACGTAGTGCTCAAGTGAGCTATTGTGATCGCCTTTTGTCCGGCGTGCGTCGTCCGTCAACAATTTCTTTAAACAACATCTCCTCCTAATCCACTGGGCCAATTTGAACCAAATTTGGCAGAAATGTTCCTTAGGTGGTCCCCTTCAAAAATAGCTAAAAGAATTGAAATTTGTTAAAAACTCTGGTTGCCATGGCAACAAAAGTGAAATTTTAAAATAATCTTTAAAAATCTTCTCCTCCTGACCCAGAAGGCGTAGAGCCTTGATATTTTGCATGAAGCATCAGTATATTGACCTCTTTCAAAATAGCTAAAATCATGATCCTCGGGTCCCTAGGGGCGGGGCCCCAGGGGGGTGGGGTTTATATAGAAATAAAGAGTGATTTTTTAAATGACATCTCCTCTCAAACCATTGGGCCGATTTGAACCAAATTTGGCAGAAAGGTTGCTTAGGTGGTCCCCTTCAAAAATAGCTAAAAGAATTGAAATCCGTTAAAAACTCTGGTTGCCATGGCAACAAAAGTGAAATTTTAAAATGATCTTTAAAAATCTTCTCCTTCTGACCCAGAAGGCGTAGAGCCTTGATATTTTGCATGAAGCATTATTATATTGACCTCTTTCAAAATAGCTAAAATCATGATCCTCAGGTCCCCAGGGGCGGAGCCCCAGGGGGGTGGGGTTTACATAGAAATAAAGAACAATTTTTTAAATGACATCTCCTCCCAATTCACAGGGCCAATTTGAACCAAATTTTGCAGAAATGTTCCTTAGGTGGTCCCCCTTAAAATTAGCTTAAAGAATTGAAATCCATTAAAAACTCTGGTTGCCATGGCAATAAAAGTGAAATTTCAAAATAATCTTTAAGAATCTTCTCCTCCTTACCCAGAAGGCATACAGCCTTGATATTTTGCATGAAGCATTATTATATTTACAAAATAGCTAAAATCATGATCCTCGGGTCTCCAGGGGCAGACCCGGGGGGGGGGGGGGGGGTTATAGGCATGAAGCATCAGTTCACAGACTTCTTTCTTATTTCTGAAATTATAACCCATGGAAAAAGTTTTTTCCTTCTTTCAAATCGGCACTAAAGCCTTGGAATTTGTAATTTGGACTTTTGGATTCCCAGGTTCATAGTCTTTATATGTAATTGTGGCCCACTTGTTTCATAATCCTAACCTTAACATGAAATTAGACTGTTGAAAGAAAAAGAGCCTTTATCTCAGGTGAGCGCCCCAGGGCCAACGGCCCTCTTGTCTATTTTTAGGGCTTCCTGACATGAAGTCGGTCAAGCGAACTGACATTTCGCCATGTTTACAATTAAAAAAGACTGGTTTAATATCGGAATTTAAAGGCAAACTAAAAATCGACAATTCCGCACAGTCGCAGTCTATGTTTTGCATTTAATAGCGTTAAAATAAAACGCTATTAAATCTAAGTACCAAAATCGACGTCAGATTAGAAAAATTGCTATTTTTCGTGAGCGCGCCGAGATCTCACACTTGCTTGAATTTTTGGGGACATTGGTGAAAAATATGTGGGATTCCCGCGATCCTGCGGTCTAGGCACAACACTGATGTTTAAAACATTATTCTTTAAAAGAAATACTGACAAATAACTAGTGCTGTTGATGCTTTCAGCTCTTTGATTTTACCCTTTGTCATGCTGAATAAAATCCATTACAAGAGTACAATTAAATCGAAGGACTGACTGCACTTATTTTTTGAAAAATTATTCTATAAACAACATTTATTTAAAATAGACAAACAGATGGTATAGACTAAGATTAGGCTGCTCATATACCCCCTCTACAGGATTAATCTGGGTTCAGCATGGCAAGGGTTGATGTCAAGGCACTATTGAGATGCCCTTAGTGTTAACCCTTGTCATACTGAACCTGGAATATTCCTGTTTTTGCAGGAAGTATAGACAAAAATCAGACTGCACATATGTGCAGTCTGATCTTAGTCTACACCACCTGTTAGCTTTTTAAGTCAGAAAAGTTATAAAGATTAAATTGGAGAATTGAGCCTTTAGATAATAACAAAATTGTTTACAATTGTCTACAATACAAAAGAACTAATGAACAAAGTAAAATCAATTGGTAAAAGTATTTGTGAAATGATATAAAATTTCAGTTATGATAATCAGCACTTTATTAGTGTCAGTCATTACAATATTCCGACACAATCCCATTATTTTATGCCTGTAGAGAAAAAAAGCTTTGGAAGCATTGTGGATTATGAAGAAACTACATTTTACAGGCCATTTCCTCAATGTCCATGCTTTTTAACCTGAAGGGCATATTGTTTTCCATATCCTTTTTTTGTCAAGCCCTCTTGTGGTGAGCGAGACATAGTTGTCACTATGACAAGTTGGTGTAGGTGCATTAGTACATCAGTCAGTCCATCTGTCTGTCCGAATTTACCCAGACAATTACTCCTACATTTATGGATGGATTTCAAAATAACTTGGCACAAACATTCTCCATGAGTAGATGTGCCATTTGAAAGAATTGTTGGGATAAGTCTAATGTCAAGGTCACAGCTCAAGGTCAAACACTAAAAATGTGTTTGTCTGGGCAATTACTCCTACATTTATGGATGTTTTCAAAATAACTTGGCACAAACATTCTCCATTATGAGTAGATGTGCCATTTGAAAGAATTTGGGGATAGTTCTAATGTCAAGGTCACAGCTCAAGGTCAAACACTAAAAGTGTGATTGTCAAGAGCATTTCTCCTAAAATTATGGATGGAATTCAAAATATTGTGGCACAATTATTCTCAATCATGAGTAGATGTGCCATTTGAAAAAAAAATTTGGATAGCTTCAAGGTCAAAGGCCAAACTATTTGATGGTCAAGGTGAAGTTGATGGTCAAAACTTTGCAGGCTCGACAGCAGTTGTCAGGGGATAACCATCTAGTTTTATGAGGGGCATCAAAAATGGGATTGTGTGTTTATTGCCTGAAGCCAATGCTTTTAATAGCTGGGTAGGCTGGAGCTATTTTGGTGCCCTGCAAAAGAAGCCACTGGATGATATTGGTCTCAAAACCTGTGACCTCTAGATCACGAGTCAACTATCTTTACCACTTTTCAACAAGGCCATCATAATTGAAACTAAAGTTATTTTGCCCCCACATCAAAGGTTGGGGGCATTTTGTTTTATCGTTGTCCGTCTGTCTGTCTGCAAAACTTAACCAAATAACTTAACTCTGCCGATTACAACCTGCCTATTCAAGATACAATGCTCATATTTGGCATGATGATACACCTGCATAATACGCATCTCCTCATGTCAAGGTCATGTGATAAGGTCAAGGTCACACACCGAGATTAAATACAAAAAACCTCATGTAACAGTCACAACACTTTTCATAGTTAAGTCTTGTTGGGAGGGCATTGTGTTTCACAAACATATCTTGTTTTTAACTTGAGTTTTGAATAAACATGCATGATCATACATAATGACTTGTGAACTGTTTTTACTATTTAGAAGTTTAAGTTAACCCCTTTGCCTTTTATGAAATTTTAGACTGGTCCAAATTGAAAGAGGTATCAGACGAAAATGATAATTGGATGCAATTTGAAATTTAACCATCCTATCTGGTATGAAATATTGTGGGAAAAGGAGAAATTGCTTGTTAGAGGGGGGAGGAGGAGGGGGCAGGGATAGGCTTATGAGAAATAGAGAAATCATGAAATATATATACAGGGCTCTCACTAGGATTTTGAAAGTAGGATTCCAGGAATCCAATTTAGGAAAAAGTTGGATTCCAAGCAGAAATGTTGGATTCCAGCCCGATCACCAGTTGCGCCTTCTTGAGACCTATCTACATACCAAATATTAGCATTTTTACTTAATTAGGGATGAAGTTATAGGAAAATGTTTAGATAATGGCAAGTTAGGTTTTTGAGTAACATTTTAGGGAAAAGGGTTAATATTTTGACCACTACCTTGATGAAATGACCTTTCCCAGTTGCGTCTTGTTGAGACCTATCCTCATACCAAATATTAGCATTGTAACTTAATCAGGGATGAAGTTATAGGAAAATGTTTATTTGGCAGGTTAAGTTTTTGAGTAAAGTTTTAGGGAAAAGGGTTAAAATTTTGACCTTGACCTTGATGAAATGACCTTCCCCAGTTGTGCCTTCTTGAGACCTATCTACATACCTTATATTAGCATTGTAACTTAATCAGGGTTGAAGTTATAGGAAAATTGGCAGGTTAAGTTTTGCAGACAGACAGACGGACAGACAGACGGACACGGTAAAACAATATGCCCCCGATCTATCGATGTGGGGGCATAAAAATTACAGTAAATTTATGATGCATGACCAGCTTTAGAAGTCTAAGAGCTCAAAAAAAGTTTATCTAATAATTTTCATTTTCAATTGAATTGCCTGTTGTACCCACGAAAACCCATGACAATTCAATTTTGCAATATAAGTTGACGTCGTTATTATATTTTGGTTACTTCTTCACTAAACTGTTCAACAATAATTTGATTTCAGTGAGATAAGAGAGCTAGTAAAATAATTTTACTCAAGTTTCACAGGTTTCTAACACCTGTCATTTTAATGACCCTTGAACCATGACAGATGATTTTACAGAGTCACTTTGACATATAGACTGCTAACGTCGGACGCAATTCATTGAAAAAATTATTGTTTGTCGGAATTCTATGATAGGATTTTTTGTCATCCCTTGTGGAAAGTTGTCGTCTCAGACGACAGTACTGTCGTTTCCGAGAGCCCTCTATATATATTTCTTTAAAATATCTTCTCCATAAACCACTTGGTCAATTTGGACAAAACTATGCTGGAATTTTCCTCGGGTGATCATTTTTCAAATTTGATAATGGAATTCTCATTTTCAAAATAATTCTGGTGTGACAGAGTTAGGCTTATCAAACTTAGGGAAATCAAATTATTCTCATGTGAGCAAATTAGGGCCATTTTGGCTCTCTTGTTGATTTACAGTGTAAATTCTTGCTAAATTCTATGTCATTTCTTTCAGAATGTATTCCATGTTTGAAGCAGAGTACTGGGTACTTGCCAATTATGCCTGGCTCTGGATCATTATTGCAGGATTTCTTATCGCTTCTGCCCTAGCGTTTGGTATCGGAGCAAACGATGTAGCCAATTCCTTCGGGTCATCTGTTGGAGCTAAAGTACTTACACTCAGACAAGCATGTATTTTAGGAGCCATTTTTGAAACCCTCGGTGCTGTTTTAATTGGTAAGTGAACTGAGTTTCTTTCTTAACCCATTACCAGACGGCAAAATTTTAGACTGGTCGATATTGAAACAACTGGCATAAAACAGTTAAAAGTTTATTAGATCTCAGATTTTTTTCTGGGTAGAAAACATTGTGTGAAATTAAGAAATAGCTTGATACAAGCAATTTCTCAGGGGTGTGGAATTCCCATGCCCGACTTGTCCGACATGGGCTTTTCTACCTGCGGGCAAGTACATTTTTCGAGGCTACTTGTCTGTGGACAAGTAACGGACAAGTAAATATCAGGGCAAATCTTGGAATGGTACTAAATAGATAGAAGAGATTAATGAGCATAATGTTTGTATCTAAGGCTAGAAAATATTGTTTTTAATGAAGAAAATGCTGAGGTCCAGCATTTCTTCTTTAAAAATAATGTTTCCTCAAAATTTATGTGTTCTTCATCTTTTATGGGCAAGTCCATTTTGATCCTGGACAAGTAGAAAATCACATTTTACTTGTCCATGGACAAGTAGAGAAAATCTGTATTTCCACATCCCTGAATTTCTTCATTTTACACAATTTTTTCCCAATTATTTTTCTTCGGGGCTCCCAAAAGTGTTATTGTGTGGGTTAATGTTATTTTGATCAATATCAACAAGAAAGAACAAAGAAAACTTTAAAAAATCTTCTTCTCCCAAACCTTAAGGCCTAGAGCTTTGATATTTGGTATAAATCATCATCTAATGACCTACCAAAATACTTCAACAATTACCTGAAAATTTTCCCTTTTTTGTGTGATCTCTGATTTTAGGAAAACTTTAAAAAAAAAAATTCTTCTCCCAAACCATAAGTCCTAGAGCTTTGATATTTGGTATAAATCGCCATCTATTGACCCTGTACTAACGTACTTCAAAGAATTACTGTATCTTAGAAATCGGCCCTTTTCTTTCAGATCCCTTATTACATAGAGATAAAGAGGGAAATCTTTAAAAATCTTCTACTCCCAAACTATAAGGCCTAGAGCTTTAATTTTTGGTATGTAATTATACCTTATGGACCCTATACAAAAATACATCAGAATTTCCATATTCTGAATATTTTTCAGTGCAATTCCAGATTTTAGAAAGAGATAAAGAAGGATATCAGAAAATTTTCTCCTTCTAAACTATTAGGCCTAGAACTTTGATATTTGGTATTTATCAATGCCAATTGACCCTCTACTTAAATACTTCAAAGAATTTCCATACTCCTGAAATTAGCTCGATATGGTTGGATCTTCTCTATACCTAGGATTAAAGGAGAAAATCTTTAAAAAATCTTCCTTAAAGTAATTAGGTGTAGGGCTTTGATATTTTGTATATATCATAAAGCCTTGAGCCATCATACTGAGCTGTGTAATATAGGACAATCATGGTCCTCTTGTTAGCTCCACTGGCTGGCTTCCAGCCAGCTATTGTCATGGCGGTGTGTCCGTGCGTGTGTCCCATGTGGAATGATTTCATAAACTTTGAATTGTGGTCTGCAACTCCTTTGAATTTGGATCAGTCTAAAACATTCCATGTGGTAATGGCTTCATTTCTATTCAATTTTTTTTCCTTTATGCATTCTTCTTTAAGAAATTAACTTCCTTAACCCATTCCCACACAAGCCCTCCTTTTTAAGCCCCTCAAGAAAAATGCTTTGGAAAACATTGTTGAAAATGAAGAAATTGCTTGTATCTCCATTATCCACAATGTTCTCTTATGATCTCTATCCAAGAAGACAAACAAATTTAAAGTTTTATCAACTTGAAATTGTTGTCTGCAGCTTCTTTCATTTTGGACCAGTCTAAAATTTTGTTGTGTGGGAATGGGTTAAATATCAGATTTCTTAAACGGTAAACTTGATAACCAGTAGAGCGTCTCAGGCCCTCATGGGCCTCTTGTTAATTTCATAATTATGAAATATGTATGACATAGAATGAGTAATTCTATAAATAGTCAATGAAAAACCCTGAAAGATATGGTCTGATCTGCAAAATATTTATTTACTACCAAGGAAGTTATTCATAACCCGGTCATTATCAATAAAATTCTCTACAAAAATTCAATAAAATCAAAGGGCTGAAAACACTGGAAGCAGTGATAGGTTGATACATTTTTATTTTAAATTTTATCCTGCAAACGAATCTTGCTGAATAGGCAGGTGGTGTAGACTGTAGAGGTGGATTTGAGAAAAATCATCCTGCACATAATACTATGTGCAGGCTAATCATTGTTTATGATTCCTGCCAAAGCAGGAATATTCTGATTTCAGTATGACATGGTTTAACCCATTACCATAAGACAAAATTGAAGGAAGTTGCAGACAACATTTTTTGAGTAGATGAAATTAGAAAAATCTTTGTATTTTGGGTTAGAAAACATTGCAGAAAATTAAGCAATTGCTTGTAAAAAGCAGTTTCTTTATTAGTCCCCTACCGGCGAAAGCCGAAGGGGACTATAGGTTTGCGCTCTGTCTGTGTGCTCCATCCATCTGTCCGTCTGTCTATCAGTCCGGACATATTAGTTTTCCGGACTTTTTTTCTTAACCCTGGGAGATAGTGAGCTGATTTTTATGCCCTGCATCGATAGATTGGGGACATATTGTTTTACCGGTGTCCATCTGTCTGTCTGCAAAACTTAACCTGCCAACTAAACATTTTCCTATAACTTCATCCCTAATTAAGTTACAATGCTAATATTTGGTATGTAGATAGGTCTCAACAAGGTGCAACTGAGGAAGGTCATTTCGTCAAGGTCAAAATTTTAACCTTAAAACATTACTCAAAAACATAACCTGCCAACTAAACATTTTCCTATAACATCATCCCTTATTAAGTTACAATGCTAATATTTGGTTTGTAGATAGGTCTCAACAAGGCGCAACTGGGGAGGGTCATTTCATCAAGGTCAAATTAAAATTTTTTAACCCTTTTCCCTAAAACAAAAACCAAAAAACCATAAAAATCACCTGTTTCTAAAGAATTCCTGTTTCGGGGGCAAGGTGTTTCACAAACACATCTTGTTGGTATGTGAGTATGCATCAATGAGTTACAAAACAAGTTCCAGTTTGGTTCCGGTCCATTGATTTTGTGGAAGATACGTGTGCTGGACTTAGAAAATTACCAGGAAATTTCAATTTTCCAGACAATTTTTCTTGACCCTTAGAGATATTGAGATGATTTTTGGTATGTGAGTCTGTATCAATTAGTTACAGAACAAGTTCAAGTTTGGTTTTGGTCCATTGATTTTTGAGGAAGATACAGATGCTGGACTTAGAAAATTACCAGGAAATTTCAATTTTCCGGACATTTTTTCTTGACCCTTAGATATTGAGATGATTTTTGGTATGTGAGTCTGTATTAATGAGTTACAGAACAAGTTTGAGTTTGGTTCCGGTCCATTGATTTTTGAGGAAGATACAGATGCTGGACTTAGAAAATTACCAGGAAATTTCAGTTTTCCGGACTTTTTTTCTTAACCCTCAGAGATATTGAGCTGATTTTTGGTATGTGAGTCTGTATCAATTAGTTACAGAAGAAGTTTAAGTTTGGTTCTGGTCCATTGATTTTTGTGGAAGATACAGATGCTGGACCTAGGAATTACCAAGAAATTTCATTTTCCGGAATGTGGGAATGGGTTAAGAGTACTTAATTCTAAATTGTTAAACCCATAAATCTATTCCTTGTAAAAGCTCCTTATCTTGACACCAGTGTGAAATAATACTCTGGAAACATTGTGGGAAAAATGGATGCAGCTAACATTTTCGCTCACAGGAGCATAACATGCTTAAGGGGGGCTTTGTGATCCTAGAATGTCTGTTGTCCGTCATGCAGTGTCAACAACAGGGCTCCGGAAATCCGATAATTTGCCGGTCTGGACCGAATTTTGAATTGCCAGACCGATTGGAATCCCCAAAAATTACACCAAAATCGGTCCGAAATTTTCATCAAATTCACGTTAAAATATTGATAAACTCGCCCACCATCTATCAAAATCCACTTGAAACCAAAATAATTCAAGGGTTTCACACGTTACCTGCAGATTAAGAGATAAACAAAAGTGTCAAACATCGATAATTGGTTTGCCCGCCGGCCAGTCAAATGCCCATCCGCACATGGACCTAATTTGCAGTTTCACGCTTGACCGAACTTCGGGTATCGAGTCTTGTAAACTACTTGCAATACAGAATAGGATTGACTTACCACGCGTTCGAAGAAAACTGCGTCGATTTAAATTACCGTTACTCGTAAATTTTTTTTTTTACTATAACATGGGATGCGTATATAAATCGAGACACGAACACGTTTCAGTTGCCGTTCGTTAGACCTTATTAAAGTCGACAGTAGTACCAGTCTAGCCGTTCGTTCAAAGTCGGAATAGCTCAGCACAAAGCTTTTATGAAATTAATTTATCACAAATTAGCGCGCAAGACCGGGTTTGAAATTTATATTTAAAAAAATCACGTCGTTAATATATGTTTTAAAATTTTTCATTCACGGTAAGAAACAAAGCTGATAGAATTCAAACAATAATTGGAAATCCGCAGAATACAGATAACTAAAATAGAAACGAAAACGACAGTTCCGTCAATAAAATTAAATTTTTCTTCAGGGGTGGAAAATGTCCGAATAATAAATCGGAAATCAACTACAATAAATAAATGACCGAGATTTGTGAAAAATTCCACTCTGGGAAAATTGTGCCACACGTGGGCTACCCACTGGAGTTTGTCTCGTCGGTCTTTTTGATGTACGTCACGACTCTGTTATCCCATGGGGTAGAATGGACTGACCCGACATTTTTGTGACGTCAGCAGTGTTTTTCCATCAACAGACGCTCGTGTTGAGAGAAAATCGACATGACTGTGTTTAATTAACAGAACTTTGGATAACTTGCTTATGAAAATGAAAAAGTATATCTTTACTATAATTAAATCGGCGGTACTCTGTAAAACCCGGAAATTTTAATAATGTGATTTATTTTTCTATCTAATTTTACAACACATTAGAATTTCGTGGATAGGGCTGACTGTCGGCTAAGAAAATCACTATCGCGATAGTTTAACTATCACAGTATTGTTGTCGTGATACTATCACTATCGTCAGAAATCAATCGTAATATATCACGATACTATCGGTATATGTTACTTTGTTTATTTTCTATGTTGATCTGTATATATAGCATAGTCTAGAGGCGACTCTCTTTTTATCAATGTTTTCGCCTTCCTTTACGAAGCCAAAACAGTCCCAAAATGGTCCCAAACATGGGACATCCCGCCTTTGTTTTTCACAATCTCGATGTCAGACGACATGTGACGACAAAAATACGTTAAACAAAATAACTCGATTAGTGTGCTCGAAATAAGTAATTAATTATCGTAATTAATCGAATATCATTTATGATTGTCTTATTTTTATTTTTCCGACAATTCTAGCGCTTAGAATTCATAAAACATTGATCTCAAGTCTTAAATTAACATGCTTTTTGATTTTTGAGAACCTTTTCACTTCGTAAATCGAAAGTTAAAAATCAATTCCTAAACAAAAAAGGAGTACGGAAGAAACAAAAATCAAACATGCCGATCACGTGATAATAGAAATTGAAAGTAGGATAAGTTGCACAGAAAACTCGTTCTCCCTCTATCTCCCTCTTTCTCTCTCTCTTTTTTAACCCAAGAGACCAAGAAAACATTGATTTTCTGTGTAAGTAAGCTTTTAATATTTACTATCGAAACTATCGATATTTGAACAAACAATCGCGATAGTTATCGATGTCAGGGAATTGCAATCGATACATCGATATCGTGACTGTCACTATCACAATACATCGACCTATCGATCTATCGTTACACCTCTATTCGTGGACTGCCGTACATTGCCGGAATTGCAATTTATACTCGGCCGAATTATCAAAAACAAAATGAAAGTAGGATCTGTCAGTTGTTTTCATCGTTGAAAATAATAATCATCTTCGGAACATTTGAAAAAGAAGGCAACTAATGAATGAATGATGAACCCTTTTACGTACGGGAAAGGTGAAAAAAAGCGGGGTATTCGTTTTTGCCGGCAGGAGGGGGGGGGGGTCGTTTTTGCCGGCAGGAGGGGGGGGAAAACTCCCGGACCGATTTAGATTTCCAAATTTCCGGAGCCCTGGTCAACAATATATGTGTTTACACCCTGGAGGCCACAATTTTGGCTCTACTTTTGAGAAACTTGGTCTGAATACATGTAATTGTTATGTCATTAAGATGAACCCTTGTGGAAATGGATAGATTCTATTTTTTCATTTTCATGCCCCACCACTTAATGTGGGGGGGGGGGGGGGGTTGGCATATAGATTTGCCTTTGTTCATCCATCTGTACTTCCATCCTTCTGTCCGTCCCGAAATTGTCCGGGGCATATCTCTAAAAGTATAATAGCTATCAACTTGAAACTTCACAGGTGGATAGACCTCAATGAGTAGAAGTGCAGTGCACAAGAACCACAACTCTTGCTTGCATATTTTTGGAGTTATTGCCCTTTGTTATTTTTAAGACTTAACATTTTTTAGGGAGCATATCTCTGAAAGTATAATAGCAATCAACTTGAAACTTCACAGGTGGATAGATGTCATTGAGGAGAAGTGCAGTGCACAAGAATCACAACTCTTGCTTGCATAATTTTGGAGTTATTGCCCTTTGTTATTTAAAAAACTTACATTTTGTCTGGGGCATATCTCTGAAAGTATAATAGCTATCATCTTGAAACTTAACAGGTGGATAGACCTCATTGGGGAGAAGTGCAGTACACAAGAATCACAACTCTTGCTTGCATAATTTTGGAGTTACTGCCCTTTGTTATTCTAAAGACTTACTTTTTGTCTGGGGCATTTCTCTGAAAGTATAATAGCTATCAACTTGAAACTTCACAGGTGGATAGACCTCATTTAGGAGAAGTGCAGTGCACAAGAACCACAACCCTTGCTTGCATAATATTGGAGTTATTGACCTTTGTTATTTTAAAGACTTACATTTTGTCCGGAGCATATCTCTGAAAGAATAATAGCTATCAACTTGAAACTTCACTGGTTGATAGATGTCATTGAGGAGAAGAGCAGTGCACAAGAACCACAACTCTTGCTTGCATAATCTTGGAGTTATTGCCCTTTGTTATTTTAAATACTTTCATTTTGTCTGGGGCATATCTCTGAAAGTATAATAGCTATCATCTTGAAACTTCACAGGTGGATAGACCTCATTGGGGAGAAGTGCAGTGCACAAGAATCACAAATCTTGCTTGCATAATTTTGGAGTGATGCCCTTTTTAGCTCCCCTGAGCACGAAGTGCCCTTGGGGAGCTATTGTGATCAGTCATCGTCTGTCCGTCCGTCCGTTCACAATTACAAAAAAATCTTCTCCTCCTAAACTTACCATGGAATTTCAACAAAACTTCACAGAAATGATCCTAAGGTCATGCACTTTCAAAATACTTCAAAGAATTGAAATCCATGAAGAACTCTGGTTGCCATGGCAACAGAGTGAAAAAACTTAAAAAATCTTCTCCTCCCAAACAGTAAGGCCTAGAGTTTTGATATTTGGTATATATCATCATCTATTAACCCTCTACCAAAATACTTCAAAGAATTACAGTATTCTGAAAATAAACTCTTTTCTGGGAGATCCCTGATTTTACATAGAAATAAAGAAGGACGTCTTTAAAAATATTCTTCTCCTAAATCATAAGGCCTAAAGCCTTGATATTTGGTATACATCATCATCTATTGACCCTTCCAAAATACTTCAAAGAATTACCATATTCTGAAAATTAGCCCTTTTCTATGTGATTCCTGATTTTACATAGAAATAAAGAAGGAAACTTTAAAAATCTTCTTTTCCCAAACCATAAGGCGTAGAGCTTTGATATTTAGAACAAATCATCATCTATTGACCCTCTTCCAAAATACTTTAAAGAATTACCATATTCTGAAAATAAGCCCGTTTCTTAATGATCTCTTATTTTACATAGAAATAAAGAAGGAAATCTTTAAAAATCTTCTTGTCCCAAACCATAAGGCCTAGAGCTCTGATATTTGGTAAACATCATCATCTATTGACCCTCTACCAAAATACTTCAAAGAATTACCGTAATCTAAAAATTAGCCCTTTTCTTGGCTATCCCTGATATTACATATAAATAAAGAAGGAATCTTTAAAAATCTTCTTCTCCCAAACCATAAGGCCTAGAGCTTTGATATATGGTACAAATCATCATCTATTGACCCTCTACTAAAATACTTCAAAGAATTACCATATTCTGAAAATTAAAGCCCTTTTCTTAATGATCTCTGATTTTACATAGAAATAAAGAAGGAAATCTTTTAAAGTCTTCTTCTCCCAAACCATAAGGCCTAGAGCTTTGATATTTAGAACAAATCATCATCTATTGACCCTCTACTAAAATACTTCAAAGAAATACTGTTTCTGAAAATTAGCCCTCTTCTGGGCAATCCCTGATTTTACATAGAAATAAAGAAGGAAATCTTTAAAAATCTTCTCGTCCCAAACCATAAGGCCTAGAGCTTTGATATTTGGTATACATCATCATCTTTTGACCCTCTACTAAAATACTTCAAAGAATTACCGTATTCTGAAAATTACTCCTTTTCTTAATGATCCCTGATTTTACAAAGGAATAAAGATGGAAATCTTTGAAAATCTTCTTCTCCCAAACCATAAAGCATAAAGCTTTGATATTTGGTACAAATCATCAGCCATTGACCCTCTAACAAATTACTTAAAAAAATAGCCCTTTTCTGTGCAATCCCTAATTTTAGTTAGGAATAAATAATGATATCTTTGAAAACCTTCTTCTCCTAGACCATTAGGCTTACAGCTTTTATACTTGGTATGTATTGATGTCTATACTTCAAAGCATTACCATATTCAGGAAATTTGTGCTATATGGTGGGATCATCAATATACCTAGGATTAAAAGAGAAATCTGTAAACATCTTCTCCAAAATAATTAGACAGAGGGCTTTGCCATTTTGTTTATATCATAAAGCCATGAACCATCATACTCAGGGGAGCGATTTAGGACCATCATGGTCCTCTTGTTATTTTAAAGACTTACTTTTTGTCTTGGGCATATCTCTGAAAGTATTATAGCTATCAACTTGAAACTTCACAGGTGGATAGACCTCATTGAGGAGAAGTGCAGTGCACAAGAACCACAACTCTTGCTTAACCCATTCCCACTCAATGATGCTTTTACATGCTCCTCAAAATAAAAGCTTTGGAAAACATTGTGGACAATGAAGAAATTGCTTGTTACAAGCAATTTCTTCATAATCCACTATTTTTTCACCTGAAAACACAAAGATTCTAAAAAAATCATCAACTTTAAATTGTTGTCTGCAACTTATTTGAATTTGGACTGGTCTAAAATTTTGTTGTGTGGTAATGGGTTAACTAAAAAATACAGGCTGCCTGCAAACTTTTTGGACATCCCTCCTATTTCTACATGCTCTATGAATTTTTGTATGCAACATCTTTCAACTCAGATATATAGAGAGCACATATTTGTTTTGATATTTCTTAGTTTTTAACGTTTCATTTAAGAGATGAAGAGAATAAATTTTGTCTTCATGGAGGTATGAACCGTAAAAACTAATCACACTGTATGAATACGCGAAGCAGATTCGTACATGTGTGATAAGGTTTTTGGTTCATACCTCTATGAAAACAAAAAGTTATTCTCTTCATTTCTTATAATTTGATAGCACTGAGCGAAAAAAGGCAACAAATAATACCTTTTTGTATGGGACTATTTCGTGTGGAAGCATACAAAATGAGAGTGTGCTTAAAATTTTGTTCATAGAGTTATGAATAATATTTTTCAACCAATCAGAACATCTGTTTTTAATAGACAAAACTACAGATTAAATTATTTCTATTTTAGGTGCAAGGGTATCAAACACTATACGAAAAGGAATTATATCTGTAGACTCATTTGGTAACGGTACGGAGCAAGAATTTATGCTGGGAAATCTTGCTGCTTTATCTGGTAAGCAAATCTTTTCTTGCCCAAACAGAGCTGTAGATAGAGGGGGAACTTTTAATTGTAGAATGTGATAAAAATGTGATAAAACCTACATTGTAGGTATTCATTTGTATCATCTCATTGAGACAATTCAAATGAGTACCCACAACATATGGTTTTATTGAGAAGGAAGGATTTTGAAATGCTGTTACACCTATTTTATCTAGAGCTCTGCCCATTCCCACTCAGACTTGAGAAGTCAGTCCTCTTTTTCACAACCCTTGAAAAATTAAAAAAAAAAAAAAAAAAAAAAAACCTGAAAAAAGAAAATGGTTTGGGAGAATGGAGAAATTGCTTGCCCTGCAAGACAAAGATTTTTTTTATTTTCTCAAATTAAAGAGTTTCATCAGCAACTTCTTTTAATTTTGACCAGTCTGAAATTTTATTGTCTGGTTCCACTCTCTATAAAATTTATTGACAACAATTTTTAGTCTTCGTATTTATCAGTTGGCAATGAAATTGCCGCACTGTCAATATTCTCAGTACTGTTAATTGTCAATGATATAGACATCCTATTGGCCCCTCATTAAAGCATTTTCATGCATATCTTAGAATCGCAAATACTATACCAAAACTACTTAACCAGCATTCACACACAGTGACCCCTTTTGATGCCCCCATCAAACAAGCTTTGGAAAACATTGTGGAAAATGAAGAAATTGCTCATTACAAACAATTTCTTCATTTGTCACAATGCTTTCTACACAGAAAGTTGAAAAAATCTCAAATTTCATAAATTTCTTACAATTTGGACCAGTCTTAAATTTTGCTGCCTGGTAATGGGTGAAATCTTTAGATCCATGTGGTAATTGATGGATGGCTGGTCCAAGAACAGGACTCCGACAAGAAGTTTGATCCAGATTAAAAAAATGGTGTTATTTTCAAAATTTACAGTCAATAGTGTGTAACAAACAAATTGAATTGACTTGGAGCCTGAATAAGCTGTAATCATCAGGTTTAACCCATTTCCCACAAATCAGAATTGTAGAGCGGTCCAAATTGAAAGAAGTTGCAGATGACATTCAAAACATTATGAAATTTTAGATTTTTTCAACTTTATGGATATAAAACATTGTGTAATTTGAAGAAATTGCTTGTGACAAGGTTTACTAACCCTTGAATACTGACAATGCTGGCTTGAAACACTATGATTATTGAGAATATTGGACGTTTATTAGTATGGCCCCATGTTTTCTGTAATGGCTCACTTTTTTCAAAGCCTAGGGTCATTTGTCCATGAGAATTCCATTTCCGGGCAGATTTTAGCTCACCTGAACAATTAATGACCTTTTGTGATTTATCTGTGTCTGATGTCCATTGTGTGTCAACATCTTGTATGCACTCTAGAGGCCACAATTTTGCCTCAAATATCATGACACTTGGTCACAGTGTTTGTCTCCATGAATCCTCATACAAGTTTGATATTTGGTCATGTGGGGTCAAAAACTAGGTCACTGGGCTAAATCTGCACTCTAGAGGTCACATTTTTGCTCAAAATGTCTTGTTGCTTTTTGAGAAAGTTTGTCATCACACTATCTCGGTCAAGTTTCATATTGGGTCACAGTCAAAAAATAGAACACTAGGCCAAATCTTAAAACAGATCTTTTTAGACTGGTCAAAATTGAAAGAATTGAAGTTTATGAAATTGTAAATTGCAAGCAATTTCTTCGTTTTGCATAATGTTTTCCTATTTGTTTTGCTTCAGGGGCGTCAGAAAGCCTAACTGAGTGGGACATAATTAAGCTTTTTGATGCCCCTAGGAAACAGGCTTCATAAAAAATTGTATAAAAAACAACTTTTTAGTTTTCGCAATGTTTTCTACCTAGAGAAATGAAAAAGTCTAAAATTTCATGAACTTAAAATGCTGTCTGCAACTCCTGTCAATTTCGACCAGTCTAAAATTCTGCCGTCTGGTAATGGGTTAATCCATTCCTATAACTGTTTCCTGTTCAATCACTGGTTTCTTACATCACTGAGTTTTCATGCTTGAGAAAACATTGTGGAAAAAAAAGAAATTGCTTGTGACATGCAATTTCTTCTTTTTCCACAATATTTCTACTGTTCTGAATGATTATTTTTTTAATAGACTCAACTTTATGTTGTCATCTGCAATTCTTTGAATTTGGACAAGTCTAGAATTTTGAAAAGCAGGAATGGGTTGACCAACTTAAGTACAAAAATCATCAAATGTGGGTAATGAATAATTTGATGTTTAGTTTTGTCTATCAAAAACAAGCGATCTGATTGGTCAAAACAAATTGTTCATATTTCCATGAATAAAATTTTGAGCACGCAGCAATTTTGTATACTTCCGCACAAAATAGCTCCATCAAAATTTGTGAAAATATTTCCTTTTTTTGCTTGATGTCATTAAATTATAAGATACATACATAAGTGTGATTAGGTTTTTCGGTTCATACCTCCATGAAAACAAAAAAATATTCTCTTCATCTCTTAAATGTATTTATGGAACATAGCATTTGTCATGGCCTAGTCCCAAGACCTTTAGGTGTCATTGAAACTATGTTAGAAATCTATTTTTTACCTCTCACATGGTGAGTATCAACGTTCAACAAAGTACTGGAGGTATTTTGTAGAGAATAATTTTTTTGGTCATGAGTGATCATTAGTGATATTTGGCACCAATTGTTTGTTGATGAAATACTTATAGGTAGATCTAGGTCTAAACCCATTACCACACAGTGATTCAGATTGGATTCATTTTTCATAGGACACATGTCCTGAAATGGCAAATTTTTTTAGGACATATGTCTGAAACTGCCAAAAATCTTCGGACATTTAGAATAGTATGTAAAAAATGCTAAAATAGACAAGGTAATGATATCATTGGTACTATTCTAAATGTTTTTCTACATTAAAGAAAATCACTTTATCATGCTTTCTGAACACCTTCCCAAACAAGACCTGGCTTTGACGTCCTTGGGAAAGCTTGGGAAAACATTGAGACAAAAGAAGAACAAGCTGAAATTAAGCCATTTCTATTTGGGACGTCAAAACCAGGTCTTGTTTGGGATAGGGTTAAAAGTATTCATGTTCATAATGTGATTTGTCATCTAGAACAATTTTCTTTGGACAGCTGATTTCCAGATAGCCAAGGCTTCATCAAAATCAAATTCAGCTTTGTCTTTTCCATTTATTCTTATTTTCATTATCATATCCTGGGTTTCTGGAGTAAACCAGAAGTGCCCTCTGGTTGTCTTTAGATCTTATATGGTCAGAGCAAGAACTAGACCTAAAATCATTACACCCTGATGTAAATATGTTTTCCCGACCATCAGCGATGCACAAGTTACAAAACATTAATTGTTTGTCATTGTCATAAGTCAACCACTTGTGGACCTAAAGCCACTTGTCCTGGAATGATCTGGACGCTTTAATAGATCAGGGAGTTTCAGATTGAGTATCAGTAACTCTATCCCTTCCTGAAGTCGACGTTTCTGGTATTAAATTTAAAACATAATGGTGACGGCAAAGAAAATAGAATCAAGAATTGTCACTGAATGAAATGGAAATAGGATATATATCCGGAATCCCGAACACATATTCCTGTATTATTTAAAATGCATCCAAGTACTCCATGCTGGTTTCCAGTGTTTTCATGCATAGAACACAAAGCGATTACACAACAGGAAACTAGTTATTATTTTTTAAATCAGGATACTTCGAGACAAAATAAAGTGGGTAATTGAAGTAGATTTAGCAGGAAAATGACATTTACCCTGACTGAGCAGGTCATAAAACCATCGGACAAATTGTTTGACGGTCATAATTTATATCGGCCCAACGGACAGAAACTTTTTCTTTCGGTCATCTCTAAATTTCATCGGTCCCAGACCGAAGGGCTGACCCAATCTGAATCCCTGCCACAGGATGATGGTTTTTGATGCCCTGAAGAAATATGATAATGGAATAAAATTTTGAAAAGGAGAAACTGCTTGTAACAAGCAATTTCTCATTTTCTTAGAATGTTTTTTTCCTACTGTTTTTTGCACTTATTTTCTAATTCTGGCTCCCATTTGAAATATTGTCTACGACCTCTTTAAATTCGGTCCAGTCTAAAAATGTTTCATCTGGTAATCAATTAATCCATCAACCCTTTCCTGGTTAATCCCTGGTTTTTATGTCCCTGTGGTTTTATAATTGAGAAAACATTGTGGAAAAAGATGAAATTGCTTGTCACAAGCAATTTCTTCTTTTTCCACAATATTTTCTACTCTACCCAATGGTTATTTTGTAAATTAAATCCACTTTTAATTGACGTCTGCAAAACCTTTGAATTTGGACGGGTCTAAAATTTTGGAAAACAGGAAAGGGTTAACCCATTGTCACAAAAGAAAGTTTTAGACTTGTCCAAATTGAAAGAAGTTGCAGACGACAATTTCAAAATGAAGAAATTTTAGAAATCATTGTCTTTTAACCCTTTCCTGGATAAACACGGGTTTTTACGTCACTGTGATTTTATACTTGAGAAAACATTGTGGAAAAAGGAGAAATTGCTTATAATAAGCAATTTCTCCTTTTCCCACAATGTTTTCTACCATATAGGATGGTTTTATTTGGAATTGCATCCAATTTTCATTGTCGTCTGCATCCTCTTCCAATTTGTACCAGTCTAAAATTTCAAAAACCAGGAAAGGGTTAATATTGTGGATAAACAAAGGAATTGCTTGTTACAGCAATTTCTTCATTTTTTGACTATGTATTTCAATTTATCTTGATACATTGATTCTATGTATCATAAATGGTTGTTGTGTTGTAATCTTAATCTTCCGTTTAACCTTTTCCTTTACAAATATGGGATTTTCCATCCCTGTGGTTTCATACTTGAGAAAACATTGTGGAAAAAGAAGAAATTTGCTTGTTACAGGTAATTTCTACTTTTCCTCAATACTTTCTACTAGAGCTGTAATGATACACTCGAATATTTGGTGAATTTAATATTTTTATACTGACGAATACATATCGTATTCGTCTGTCTGGGATGGTTTCACTTCAAAATGTATCCAATTTTTGTTGTTGTCTGCAACCACTTTCAATTTGGAACAATCTGAAATTTCAAAAAAAAAAAAAAAAAAAAACAGGAAAGGGTTAAATGTATGCATATGGTTGAGGCTTGCCTCTGTCTTTTTATGCCCCCAACCTTTTCATGGTGACAGGCGTTATGAAGTTACCTCTATATATGTGGGTTGGTTTGATGGTTGTTTTTGGGTGTTAGTGAGTGTCCAATTGGTGTCCTGAACATATCTTCTACATTAATTAATGGATTTCAAAATAACATGGCACAGTTGTTTCCCTTGAAGAGTACTAGTGTCAAGTTAGTGTCAACCCCTGAGTGAGTGTCCAATTGATGTCCTGAACATATCTTCTTCATTTATTAATGGATTTCAAAATAACATGGCGCAGTTGTTTCCCTTGAAGAGTACAAGTGTCAAGTTAGTGTCAACCCCTGAGTGAGTGTCCAATTGGTGTCCTGAACATATCTTCTACATTAATTAATGGATTTCAAAATAACATGGCACAGTTGTTTCCCTTGAAGAGTACTAGTGTCAAGTTAGTGTCAACCCCTGAGTGAGTGTCCAATTGGTGTCCTGAACATATCTTCTTCATTTATTAATGGATTTCAAAATAACATGGCGCAGTTGTTTCCCTTGAAGAGTACTAGTGTCAAGTTAGTGTCAACCCCTGAGTGAGTGTCCAATTGGTGTCCTGAACATATCTTCTTCATTTATTAATGGATTTCAAAATAACATGGCGCAGTTGTTTCCCTTGAAGAGTACTAGTGTCAAGTTAGTGTCAACCCCTGAGTGAGTGTCCAATTGGTGTCCTGAACATATCTTCTTCATTTATTAATGGATTTCAAAATAACATGGCACAGCTGTTTCCTTTGAAGAGTACTAGTGTCAAGTTAGTGTCAACCCCTGAGTGAATGTCCAATTGGTGTCCTGAACATATCTTCTTCATTTATTAATGGATTTCAAAATAACATGGCACAGTTGTTTCCCTTGAAGAGTACTAGTGTCAAGTTAGTGTCAACCCCTGAGTGAATGTCCAATTGGTGTCCTGAACATATCTTCTTCATTTATAAATGGATGTCAAAATAACATGGCACAGTTGTTTCCCTTGAAGAGTACTAGTGTCAAGTTAGTGTCAACCCCTGAGTGAGTGTCCAATTGGTGTCCTGAACATATCTTCTACATTTATTAATGGATTTCAAAATAACACGGCACAGCTGTTTCCTTTGAAGAGTACTAGTGTCAAGTTAGTGTCAATCCCTGAGTGAGTGTCCATTTGGTGTCCTGAACATATCTTCTACATTTATTAATGGATTTCAAAATAACATGGCACAGTTGTTTCCTTTGAAGAGTACTAGTGTCAAGTTAGTGTCAATCCCTGAGTGAGTGTTCAATTGGTGTCCTGAACATATCTTCTTCATTTATTAATGGATGTCAAAATAACATGGCACAGCTGTTTCCTTTGAAGAGTACTAGTGTCAAGTTAGTGTCAATCCCTGAGTGAGTGTCCAATTGGTGTCCTAAGCATATCTTCTACATTTATTAATGGATTTCAAAATAACACGGTACAGTTGTTTCCCTTGAAGATTATTAGTGTCAAGTTAGTGTCAACCCCTGAGTGAGTGTCCAATTGGTGTCCTGAACATATCTTCTACATTAATTAATGGATTTCAAAATAACATGGCACAGTTGTTTCCCTTGAAGAGTACTAGTGTCAAGTTAGTGTCAACTCCTGAGTGAGTGTCCAATTGGTGTCCTGAACATATCTTCTACATTAATTAATTGATTTCAAAATAACATGGCGCAGTTGTTTCTAGGGGTGTAACGATAAATCGATAGGTCGATGTATTGTGATAGTGACAGTCACGATATCGATGTATTGATTGCAATTCCCTGACATTGATAACTATCGCGATAGTTTGTTCAAATATCGATAGTTTCGATAGTAAATACTCAAAGCTTGCTTAGACAGAAATTTAATGTTTTCTTGGTCTCTTGGGTTAAAAAGGAGAGAGAGAGAGAGAAAGAAGGGGTTATCTGTGTAACTTATCCTACTTTCACTTTCTAAAACCACGTGATAGGCACGTATGATTTGTGTTTCTACTGTACTCCGTTTTTGTTTTTTGGAATTGATTTTCAACTTGGAATTTACAAAGTGAAAAGGTCCTCAAAAATTCATAAGCATGTTTAGTTAAAGCTTGTTATCAATGTTTTATGAATTCACAACGCTGAATTTGCCGAAAAATGAAAATAAGTCATTCATAAATGATATTCGATTAATTATGATAATTAATTACTTATTGCGAGCACACTGATCGAGTTATTCTGTTTTACGTATTTTTGGCGTCTGACATGGCTGCAAATTTCAAGTTTGTGAAAAAAACAAAGTCGCTAAGGCCTCTGTTGTGACCATTTTGGCTTCGTAAAGAAAGGTGAAAACATAGATAAAAAGAGAGTCACCTGTAGACTATGCTATCTATAGAGATTAACATAGAAAATAAACAAAGTAACATATACCAATAGTATCGTGATATATCACAATTGATTTCTGACGATAGTGATAGTATCACGATATCAAAACTGCGATAATAAAACTATCGCGATAGTGATTTTCTAAGCCGATAGTCAGCCCTAGTTGTTTCCCTTGAAGATTATTAGTGTCAAGTTCAAAGTTACATCTGAAGATCATGTGACAAGCATGTGACAAGCAGTAATGCGAATTACCCGTATCAGTGTAACATCTCTAGTTCAGCCATGCTTTTGAAAATTAATTTCACAAGCATCTCTGGTTTTAAAGGGGCAAACAGGGGTAGACTAAGATCAGCCTTGATTTATGTGCAGTTTATCTTTGTCTACACCTCCTACCAATACAGGAATCCTCTGGGTTCAGTACTAGGATATTTTCTAAATCTTTTGCCTGATACAAGCAAGTGTGTTTTTTTTTTTTTTTCGCTTTCACCCTTTTGGGGTAGTGAGTAAGTACGATGGAGTGGAAATAGGTTATCAAACAATGTTAGGAAAAAAATGATAAATTAATTATCACACTATTTTATATTACAGGTTCATGTATATGGATGCTTGTTGCGTCATTCCTTAGTGTTCCAGTATCTGCCACACATAGTATTGTAGGGGCTACATTAGGGTTTTCAATAGTCGCAAGAGGCTCAGAAGGGGTCAGCTGGCTTAAACTTGGAATGATAAGTAAGTACTGCTCACACAATCTTGTAGGGGCTACATGACTGTAGTCAAGAGGTAAGCTGGATTGAACTTCGAATGTAAGTACAGCCCCTCACAGAAACAGTCTAAGAAGTTACATTAGGGTTTGTCAGTTACACCATCTCTGTCTTCTATCTTTCCTTCTGTAGTCTTTTTATGCTTCCCAAAGGGCGAGAATATAGCCAAAGCTTCTTCTCTTCGTCATTCCCTTTTTAGTCTGTTTTATATTCAAACAACTCTTGTGCCAAATTGGGTGTAAAATTGCATTATTGTGTTGAAATGAGTTCAGGTAATGGTTTGAAATTTTAGCCATGGTTAGAGTCATGATTTGATCCCCGGCAGCGGCACACATCCTTTCCAACATTTGTCTCTCACCAATGGGAGGACAATCGGAAACCTAAGTGGGATAGCAGCTGGAGGCTAGGAAAGGATAAAATGGTGGTACTGGTGCGAGAAATACTAGGAATCCATTGTTAGATGCTCAAGCCTCCGCGATATGACTGAAAAAATTATTAAAAGCATCAAAAATCTGCTGTCCACTGATAGAGGGATTGTGGGGGAATTGGTTAACCCATTCCAACTCAAGCCCTCCTTTTTACGCCCCACAAGAAAAAAAGCTTTGGAAAACATTTCGGACAATGAAGAAATTGCTTGTAACAAGCAATTTCTTCATTATCCACAATATTTTCTATCCCAAAAGAAGAAAAAAAATTAAATTCCATCAACTTGAAATTGTCGTCTGCAGCTTCTTTCAATTTGGACCAGTCTAAAATTTTCTTGGGTTGGAATGGGTTAAACAACAATAATGGATCCTGTTCTCAAAACTTGGAAGGGACTGCCATAAAGTCTCTTAGTACATGGGTTTTTGCATTATTTGTATCAATTTCAAACACTAAGTTTGTTGCCAGATAGTTTTTCCTTTCCTGATTATGTTTCAGTTACATTATCAGGGGTGTGGAATTCCCATACCCGACTTGTCGGACACGGGCTTTTCTACCTGCGGGCAAGTACATTTTTCGAGGCTACTTGTCCAAGTAAATATCAGGGCAAATCTTGTAATGGTACTAAATAGATAGATGAGATTTATGAGCGTAATGTTTGTATCTAAGGCTAGAAAATATTGTTTTTATTAAATGAAGAAAATGCTGAGTTCCAGCATTTTCTTCTTTAAAAATAATGTTTTCTTAAAATTTATGTTCTTCATCTTTTCACGTGCAAGTACATTTTGATCCTGGACAAGAAGAAAATCACATTTTACTTGTCCATGGACAAGTAGAGAAAATCTGTGTTTCCACATCCCTGACATTATGTTTCATTTCTTTATTTATATATCCTTCAGATTTCAGTTGCCTCATGTTCCTTGTCTCTGTCTATCTATCCTTCAGATTTCAGTTTCCTCAAAGTTCTTATCTCTATTTATACTTCAGATTTCAGTTGCCTCACGTTTCTTCTCTCTATCTATTCATCAAATTTCAGTTGCCTCATCATTTCTCATCTCTACCTCATTTAACCCTTGTCATGCTGTATAAATTACCTTACTGAATTGCTGTCAAATCAAAGGGCTGAAAGCACTGATAGAATTTTTTGTTCAAAAATAATTATTTCTGTTAGAAATCAACTTCATAAACAACTCTGGCAGGAAAGTTACAAGCAGGAGGTATAGACTAAGATCAGCCTGCACATAAGTGCAGTCTGATCTTAGTCTACACCTCCTGTCAAAACCGGAATATTCCAGGTTCAGCATGACAAGGGTTAATTACAATTACATCATGGTTCTTATTTTTACCTCGCTATATTTCAGTTGCCTCATGGTTCGTATCTCCAGTATTATCAGGTGTCATCTCTACCTCATTATTTTATCTGCTCTACAAACAAGTGTTAACTCATGTAAGTATTTTTGGCTCACCTGAGTACAACATTCTTGAGGTGAGCTTTTGTGATCATGCGGTGTCCAGTGTGCGTTATGCATCAACCATATTTCTTGGACTGTTGTCCATCAACATTTTGAGTGCAGTCTGAAGGCCTCATTTGTGTCTCAAATGTCTTGATTTTTGTTCCAAATGTTTGTATCAATGAAATCTCAATCTAGTTCAATATTTGGTCACATTAAACTAGGTCACAAGGTCAAATCTTAAAAAAAACTTATAAGTTTGAGTCAATTACCTTGACCTTGTTACCTTGACCTTTAATCAGTTGTAATAAACTTATCAAAAAACTTTTACTTTTTCTTTCTTGGCCATTTTTAGTTCACATGAGCACTTAATGCTCAAATGAGCTATTGTGATCACCTTGAGTCGGGCGTCTGTCTACCATGAATGTTGCGTTGTCTGTCAACAATTTCTTTAAATAATATCTCATCTAAATCCACTTTAACAATTTCACCAAATTTGGCAGAAATTATCCTTGGGTGGCCCCTATTGAAATAGCTAAAAAGAATTGAAATAGGTTGAAAAATCTGGTTGCCATGGCAACAAAAGTGAAATTCAAAGAAATCTCAAAAATCTTATTCTCCTGACCCAGAAGGCGAAAAGTAGGGCTGACTATCCGCTTAGAAAATCACTATTGCGATAGTTTTACAATTGCAATTTTGATATCGTGATACTATCACTATCGTCAGAAATCAATCCCCATATATATCAAGATACTATTGGTATATGTTACTTAGTTTATTTTCTATGTTAAATCTCTATTGATAGCATAGTCTACAGGCGACTCTCTTTTTATCTATGTTTTCACCTTTCTTTACAAAGCCGAAATGGTCCCAACACGGGCCTTAGCGACTTTGTTTTTTTCACAATCTCGAAATTTGCAGCCATGTCAGACGCCAAAAATACGTAAAACAAAATAACTCGATTAGTGTGCTCTAAATAAGTAATTAATTATCGTAATTAATGGAATATTGTTTATGAATGACTTATTTTCATTTTTCTGCAATTTTAGCACTGTGAATTAATTAAACATTGATAACAAGCTTTAACTAAACATGCTTTTGAATTTTTGAGGACCTTTTCACTTCGTAAATTGAAAGTTGAAAATCAATTCCTAAACTAAAACGGAGTACGGAAGAAACACAAATCATACGTGCCTATCACGTGGTTTTAGAAAGTGAAAGTAGGATAAGTTACACAGATAACGCATTCTCTCTTTCTCTCTCTTGCTCTTTTTAACCCAAGAGACCAAGAAAACATTGAATTTCGGTGTAAGCAAGCTTTGAATATTTACTATCGAAACTATCGATATTTGAACAAACAATCGCTGTAGTTATCGATGTCAGGGAATTGCAATCGATACGTCGATATCGTGACTGTCACTATCACAATACATCGACCTATCGATCTATCGTTACACCCCTAGCGAAAAGCCTTGATATTTTGCATGAAACAGTATATTGACATCTTTCAAAATTTCTAAAATCATGACCCTTGGGTCCCCAGGGGAAGGGCCCTACAGGTGTGGGGTCTATAAGAACAGTTTTTAAAGATATATCCTAACCGCATTGCCAATTTGAACCTAATTAAGCAAAAATGTTCCATTGGTGGTCCTCTTTCACAGAAACTAGAATAATAGAAATCAGTTAAAAACTCTGGATGCCATGTCAATAAGGTGAAATTAAAAAAAAAAAGAGAGATCTTTAGAAATCTTCCCCTGACTGAGAAGGGCCTTGTTATTTTTTGTTTTGGCAAAGTTTCATATATTTTAGGACAAGCACTTGCTTGGGGAGCATAACCTATCTCTGACAGCTCTTGTTTTACAATATTTTCTACCCCCCTTGATTTGATGACATAAGAATTTGCACTTGCTCAAATTAAAAGAATTTGCATATGACAATTCTAAGCTGATGAACATTTAAAGAATCTTTGACTCTTTGAGAAAGAAAAATGATGGAAATGAAAAAAATTGCTTATTTCAAGCAATGTCATCTTTTTCCACAATGTTTTTTAAGTCTATTTGCTAAAGGGGTTGTAAAACTGGATTGTGTGGGAATGACTTTGTTAACTGCACCTTCTTTCAATTTTTGTCAAGTCTACAACTTGGTTATCTGGTAATGTAAAAAGTAAGGGGAAAAAACACCAATATTCACTAGTAGATAAAAAAGAATAGAGGACAACACTTTTGCTGTGAAGGTTTTTGCAATGCCAGATGTTACAATGACAGATTTAACAACATTTGTGTTTCACTGCTTCTTTTTTTTTCATTTCAGAAAACACCGTTAGAGTCTGGCCTAAAGTTTTTGCCCCTGTTTTATGGTCTGACATTTGCAGTGAATCTTTTCTCGATTTTCTACAAAGGATCAGAGTGTAAGTTCAGCCAAGAAAATATTGTGGAAAATGAAGAAATTGCTTGTAACAAGCAATTTCTTCATTTTCCACAATGTTTTCCAAAGCTTTTTTCAAGTTTGCCTTAGAAGGGCAGGATTGCGTGTGAATGAGTTAATGTATATCAAGGAGGGATCCCTGGTTATCTGGAGGAAACCCTGAAGTAATAGGTAGGGAATCCTGTTGGATCCAACTGAAGTAAAGTTAGTGTCGACCCCTGGTTACGATGAAATTATGTTGAAAAATTTATATCATATAGATGAGAAAGGCCATGATATTTTTTTAACCCATTTACATACTACTCTGCATTTTGATACACTTATCCCATTCCCACACATTGATGCTTTTAAAAGTCCCTCAATATGAAAGCTTTGAAAAACATTGTGAAAAATGAAGAAATTGCTTGTTACAAGCAATTTCTTCATTATCCACAATGTTTCTACCCCAAGAGTAAAAATTTTTTTTAAAAAAAATCATAAGATTTAAATTGTATTATCTGTAACTGGGTGGATTAACCCATTCCCACTCAATGACACTTTTAGATGCCCTTCAAGAACGAATGCTTTGGAAAACATTGTGGGAAATGAAGAAATTGCTTGTGACAAGCAATTTCTTCATTTTACACAATGTTTTCTACCCAGAAAGTTGAAAAAATTAGAATTTCATAAACTTTAAATTATCGTTTGCAACTGTTTTCGATTTGGACCAGTCTAACATTTTCTCGTGTGGGAATGGGTTAACGTTTAAAACTTTACTAGGAATTCAGTAAGCATTACTTCTGTCAACAGATGATGCAATATTTATTTTTATAGCCATAGATAAACTTAATACTTGGTGAAATGAAAGGTCAATGTTTTAACTTGTCTAACCCATCAAACAAAAAGATTCAAAACGATTCAATCCAGAAATTCATTTCAAATATTATTGTCAGTCTTAACCCTTTCCCCTTCAAACACGGGATTTTACGTTCCTGTGATTTAATTCTTCAGAAAACATTGCGGAAAAAGAAGAAATTGCTTGTAACAAGCAATTGCTCCTTTTTCAACAATATTTTCTACCACATTGGATGGTTTCATTACAAATAGCATCAAGTTCTCATAGTCGTCTGCAACCTCTTTCAATTTTGACTAGTCTAAAATTTCCAAAAAAGGGAAAGGGTTAAGTTTCAACTGGTGGGCTCATCCTGCATAAATTTTTACTACTTTGTCAAAATTGAGGGACAATTAACATATTCTGGGATATATTTACACTCCTCAAAAGGTGAGCATATAGTCACTACTTTGTGCCATCATGCTATCCATCCATCAAGAGTGATTTCTCCAAAAACCTAGGGGCTACCATCATAGAGCAGTTGATAGCACATCAGACTCCCAATCTTCAGTCCTGGGGTGTCATGGCATTCTGTCTCTCACTAATGGATTGGGATAGCAGCTTGGGGCTAGGAAAGGTTGTAATGGTAGTACTGGTGCGAGATATACTAGGAATCCATTGATAAGTGCTCCAGCTGCCGCTATATGACTGAAAAATTGTTAAAAGCGCTGTAAAACCCCATTCAAACAAACAAATCAAAACCCTAGAGGCCAATTGGATGAAACTTCATATCTGAACTTGACATGGTATCTCCCGACTGAATTTTTTTTGGCTTTGAGATTAGAGGCCTCATCCAAAATTGGGACTTCAACGTAAAGTTTGAATTTTCTTTAATTGCTCCATGATGCTTAGTAAAATTTCTTTTAACTTCACAAGTATGTTGTTCATCAAAAGCCTATTTGGGAATAAATTATTTTCCCGGATTCTTCAAGACTATGTTTTTCCAAATAACGGGGAGACATAACCTGGTATGTTTTTATTAAAAACAATTTCTGATGTTAAGGTTATTTGTGGCTTCTGTATATTTCAGTGTTGCATTTCAACGAAATTCCACTATATGGTACATTTATTCTGACATTTGTTCCTGCAATTATTGGTGCCATTATTGTACGATTCTTGATTGTACCGTGGCAGAGAAAAAAAATTAAAGGTAGGAATTTCTTTTAACCCTTTCCTGGATAAACCCGGGATTTTACGTCACTGATTTTATACTTGAGAAAACATTGTGGAAAAAGGAGAAATTGCTTATAATAAGCAATTTCTCCTTTTCCCACAGTGTTTTCTACCACATAGGATGGTTTTATTTGGAATTGCATCCAGTTTTCATTGTCGTCTGCATCCTCTTTCAATTTGGACCAGTCTAAAATTCCAAAAACCAGGAAAGGGTGAAGTCAATAAAGATGTCTCTTTCCCTTGATCCACTTTCTCCATGTCTCATTTTTTGACATCCTTCAAGAAGCTTTGGAAAACATTTTGGAAAATGAAGAAATTGTTTATAACAAGCAATTTTTTCATTTCCCTAAACATTTTCTACCAAGAAAGAAAAAGATTTAGAATTCAATCAACTTGATATTTTCGTCTGTAGTGTCTTTCAATTTGGTCAAGTCTAGGATTTTGTTGAATTTCTAATGGATGGGTAAAATATGATTTCATGGTGAGTAAAATTCTCTACAGAATTGCAGAAAATTTTGTCCAGGGTTAAATTCCAGGTTTAGACAAGTATCCTGTCCAACGTTTGTCAGAATAATTGTAAACCTAGTTGAGTTAGCAGCTGGAGGCTCGGAAAGGATGTAGTGGTAGTACTTTTGTGAGAAATACCAGGAATCCATTGTTAGAAGATCAAGCCTTTGCAATGACTAAAATGCCATCAAATGTAGTGTTAAAATCTGATTTCAAAGAAAAAAATCCTTTCAGTATTGAAATCAAAGGGCTGAAACCACTGGAGACGTATGCTGTTGGCCAATATGTCTTTTTGAAAATTAAGTTATAAACAACTGACAAACAGGTTGTGCAGACCAAGATCAGACTGCACATATGTGCAGACTTATCATTGTCTATTCCTCTTACCAAAACTGGAATATTGTGGATTCAGCATGACAGACCCATTCCCACACAATCCTTCACTTTTAAACCCCGTAAGAACATTTTGGGTATAGAGACAATTGCTTGATTCAAGCAATTTCTTCAATGTTCACAATGTTTTCTACCCAAAAAGATAAAGAATTTTAGAATTTCATCAATTGTCGTCTGCATCTTCTTTCAACTTGGACCAGTTTAGAATGTTCTCATGCCGGAATAGATTAAACTGACATAAAAAATTACATCTTCCCTCCATCTGGACTTCTGTTACTGGTACTGACCCATTACTACACAATCCCATGTTTTAAACCCCCTCAAGAGTAGAACTTTAGAATGCAATTTCTTCATTGGTTGAAAATAAATATCATCAACAAATATTGTGGTCTGCAACTTTCCTGAATTTGGACAACTCTATAATTAACCCATTCCCACATTATGACACTTTTTGACGCCCCTCAAGACAAAATATTGAGAGAACATTGTGTTAAATTAAGAAAATGCTTGGAACAAGCAACATCTTAATTTTCCACAATGTTTTCTACCCAGAGTGGAGTTGAAAAATCCTAGATTTTATAAGCTTTAACCCTTTCCCGCTCAAATACGGGATTTTACATTCCTGTGATTTTATACTCGGGAAAACATTGTGTAAAAAGAAGAAATTGCTTGTAACAAGCAATTTCTTCTTTTTCCACAATATTTTCTACCACATAGGATGGTTTCATTTCAAATTGCATCCAATTTTCATTGTCCTCTGCAACCCCTTTCAATTTGGATCAGTCTAAAATTTCCAAAAACAGGAAAGGGCTAAATTGTGGTCTGCACCTCCTTTCAATTTGGACCAGTCTAAAATTTTGTTGTCTGGTAATGAGTAAATGGATTCAAGTGCATGGTGTAAAGATAGAGGCGATACATGTATATGAAACTGTGCCTGGAAATAATGAAAGAAAAAGAAATTCCTTCTTATGACTTGAGCTGTAAGAATTCTCCTTTTAACAGGATGTTTTTCTCTTTATAGAAAAATGTTCATTAGAAACTAAATCTAAAGAAGAAGAGGGGTTGATTAAAAATGAGAAAAAATGTAAGTATACAGTTTGAATTTGAAGAAGTGTAAATTTTACAATACCAACATCTTTAACCATTTTTAAGCTAAATAAAAAAAACTGTGTCCAAGAAAGCTTTTTAAATCAAAGCACTGAAAGCATTGGAATCCCTTATGAAGGGCCTGTATTTCTTTTGAAATCAAATTCACAAAGAAATGCTGCCTTAAAGCTACAAGCAGGTGGAATAGACTAAGATCAGACTGCACAGACTGTCTTTACCTCCTGCAACAAGTAGAATATTTGGGTAGCTTAATTTCTTCATTTTACACAATATTTCTACCAAAAAATTGGAAAAATCTGAAATTTCATAAACTCTAATATGTCGTCAGCGATTCCTTACCATATTGACCAGTCTAAAATTTTGCTGTCTGGTAATGGGTTTATCTACCAAATTTATCAGTTTAACCCATTCCCACACAAGCCTTCCTTTTTATGCCCTTCAAGAAAAAAGATTTGGAAAACATTGTGGAAAATGATGAAATTGTTTTCTATCCAAACAGACTAAAACATTTAGAATTTCACCAACTTGAAATTATTGTCTGCTGTTTCTTTCATTTTGTACCAGTCTTAAATTTTGTTGTGTGGGAATGGGGTAATGATTCTGTATCTAAGAGATGATCCAACTATAAATCTGTATAGTCCAATTAGAAACCATTAAAGAAAATTTATTTTCAGATGATGAAGATGACAGCCCAGAGAATTCCACATTTCTGAAAGATCTGGATAAATCAGGTGATTATTTTTTCAAATCAGAACACACTAGGCCAATGAACAGATTTCAGATGTATATAAGGCGAAGCATTATGAAACAAAAAGGTGCACTTTGTTAGCTGAAAACAGTGTTAAATAGTAGAGCGTAATCTCGGTAAACCCGGATGGTCAGAAGTCTCAAAATTGATTAAAAGCTTGAATATTTATTTGTTCTTTTATGTTTTGCTTTGATATCAAGTTTTCTTGAAGATGAAACAGAGTTTTTAAAGAACTTTAATAAGATGCATTTTACCACATTTGCTTTGCATAACAAACAGTGTAGTTTTGGAAGTTTGCCACGAGAAGCCTTAAGAATTCCCACTATGATGTAAATCTGAGGTTTGATTTGTAGAATTGAAAAAGGAGTTCAGATGGTGTTTTCTTATTTTTAAGATCTTGATAAATCAGATGCCTTTTTAAGCTCGGCTTTTTAGAGAAAACATGAGGTATTGCTATGGTGTCGTCTATGTTGTCGTCATTGAAAACTTTGACATTTTTGTGATAGCTCTGGTTCTACTAAAGGCATCCACTTGAAACTTGGCACACTTCTTCACTATCAAAAGAGCAACCTATACTATCAAGGGGGATTACTCTAGATGCATTTTATCCACTATCCAGCACCCATAAGCCAAGTGTAGGCAAACGTAGGTGGTGCTTGTTTTTTAGCTCCACTAGCTGAAGCCAGAGAGCTATTGTCATGGCGTTGTGTGTCATGCGTGCGTATATCTGTCTGTCCGTTTAGTCGTCCTCCGTAAACTTTTTCTTTGAAAATCTCAGAAAGTACTGAACAGATTTCAGATGAAAAACATGGCTTTAATGGGCGGGGCTAATTTCCATATATGGTTAAAGCTTTGAAAATCTTCTTCTCACAAACCAATAGATGGATTTCAACCTTATTTCACAGAAATGATCCTTGGGTGAACCTTTATCAGAATCCATCAAAGAATTTTGATCGGATAAAAAATATGGCTTTAATTGGCGGGGCTTATTTCCATATATATTGTGAAAGCTTTGAAAATCTTCTTCTCTTAAACGGGTCAATGGATTTCAACTAAATTTCACAGCAATGATCCTTTGGTGAACCTCTATCAGATTCCTTCAAAGAAATTTGATCGGATGAAAAACATGGCTTTAATGGGCGGGGCTTATTTCCATATATGGTAAAATCTTTGAAAATTCTTCTTCTCAGAAACCTGTGGATGGATTTCAACAAAATTTGAAAGGATTGATCCTTTGGTGACCTTTTATCAGATTATGGAAAATAATTTTGATCAGATGAAAAATATGGCTTTTATAGTCAGGGCTAGTTTCCATATAAGGTATATACTGAAAACTTTGTAAATTTCTAAGAAACCTATTGATGGATTTCAACCAGATTTCACGGGAATGATAACCAGATGACTGTTTGTCAGATTCCTTCATATAATTTTGATTTTGACATGGCTATTTTATGGCTTATGTCCATATATGGTATGCAGTGAAAATTTTACATAATGAATTTTACATAACTTGACTTTTGTAAAAACAATATAAAGTTTGAAATGGTTCTCACTACTGAAATCCCTGTTAACCCTTTCCTTGATAAACCCGGGATTTTACGTCACTGTGATTTTATACTTGAGAAAACATTGTGGAAAAAGGAGAAATTGCTTATAATAAGCAATTTCTCCTTTTCCCACAATGTTTTCTATCCTATAGGGTGGTTTTATTTGGAATGGCATCCAATTTTCATTGTCGTCTGCATCCTCTTTCAATTTGGACCAGTCTAAAATTTCCAAAACCAGGAAAGGGTTAAACATTTGAAGCTGAAAATGAATAATATATTGCTCAAAAACATATCATTTATTCAATGACCACACTTAAAAATTTCAGATTGTCCAAATTCAAAGAAGTTGAAGAAGCTAGACAGATAATTAACACATTAACCCATTCCAACACAAGAAAATTTTAGACTGGTCCAAATTGAAAGAAGCTGTAGACGACACTTTAAATTTGATGGAATTTTAAATTAGCCAGTACTTTGGGGTACAAAACATTGTGGATAATGAAGAAATTGCTTGATACAAGCAATTTCTTCATTTTCCACAATGTTTTTCAAAGCTTTTTTCTAGAGGGACGTAAAAAGGAGGGATTGAGTGGGAATGGGTTAACCCATTAGGAGATGGCAAAAATTTTGACAAGTCTAAATTCAAAGGTTTTGCAGAGAACAAATAAAAGTTTTATTTGAAAAATCTTTCATTAGGGTAGAAAATTTTGTTGAAATGTAAATATTGCCTGTTACAAGCAATTTCTTCTATTTCCACGATGTTTTCTTGAGTACAAAAACATGGACATGAAAAAGTGATTGAACAGGAAAGGGTTAAAGTTGATGGAATTCTAAATATCTTTCTAATTGATGTAGAAAACATTGTGTATAATGAAGAAAATGCTTATTACAAGCAGTTTCTTCATATTCCACAATGTTTCCAAAACTTCTTTTCTTATGGCACCTAACAAAGCAGGATTGTGATTTCTTTAATGCTTTCAGGTGGATTATCGAGAAATAACGGTAGATTATAATTTGATAAACTCACCGCCTATCCAGTGAAATTATCATAAAAATTATGCCCCGCTTTCGTTCATTTCACCCTATCTGACGTTATCTAAGCAGAACCAATTAAGTGACGTCATCATAAGCGTTGCATAGCTGTCACGTGCAAAATGACGCCCTTTAAGAAAATTTGTCATATAATTTTCGCATTTTGTCTATATTTTTGCATTAAAGAAATAGAACAATCGTTTGTTTTTCGAGTAAGATCGATTTATATTTCATTTCGTGAACAACGAAAGCTACGTTTTCACTCGTGGCTTTGCCACTCGTGAAAATATAGCTTTCGTTGTTCACGAAATGAAATATAAATCGATCTTACACTGAAACAATCGATTATCCTCTATTTCTTTGCTAACCCATAACCATAAAATCCTGTGTTTAGGCAAAAAGAATTATAGCTTTGAAAAAATATTGTGAGAAAAGAAGAAATTGCTTGTAACCCATTCCCATTCCCTTTTTGAAGCCCCTAAAGAAAAAAAAAATTGGAAAACATAGAAAATGAAAAAATACCTTATCACAAGCAATTTCTTCAATTGCATGTTTTCTATCCAGAAAGTTAAAAATTTCTTAACTTTCATCAACTTTAAATTGTCGTCTGCAACTCCTTTGAATTTGGACCAGTCTAAAATTTTCTTATATGGGAATGGGTTAATCACCTTGTCATTTTGTTTCAGATCTTCATAAGACATCAACACCAACCAAATGTAAACAGAACGGGCATATACCCAACACAAATTTACCCAATGGAATAATGGAATCGGATGTTGATAAAAATCACGTAGATATAACGTTTGAAGGCGTTATTAGCAGTAAGAGTAATTTAAGTACGAGCTCCAGAGCCCCACTAGTCAGGGATGACGGCAAGGGTGCGTCGCCAAACAGTACCGTTAGCTCAAATAGTGAACTCACAGAGGAGGTATGGCATAGATTGAATCTTTAGATTGTTCATAAGCTTGCATTCTGATTATCCCATTGGGTTAGAAACATTGTGAAGGATGATAGGTCTAGGGCTATTTAGTCCCCAAAATTTACAAATGACACCAATGATACATTGTCAACCCAATGGGGTTTTAACCCTTGTCATGCTATATAAATCACCTTACTGAATTGCTGTAAAATCAAAGGGCTGAAAGTATTGATAGAACTTGTTCAAAAATCAATATTTCTTTTAGAAATCAATTTCATAAACAACTCTGGCATGAAAAGTACAAGCAGGGGGTGTAGACTAAGATCAGACTGCACTTATGTGCAGGCTGATCTTGATCTACACTTCCTGCCAAAACCAGAATATTCCTGGATCAGCATGACAGGGGTAAATAAGTTGAACTATTTCTTATTTAGCCCCTGGCCTAAAGCTGTCAGGTTATTTTCATAGAGTTTTGTCAGTCCTATGTGCATCCCCAAGCAGAGTGAGGCCTTTATACCTTCTATAACAGAGGCCTAAAATGGTACCTTCCCATTTGAAAATTGGCTCTTTTTTTATACCCCCAAAGGGAGGCATATAGTAATCAAACTGTCTGTCTGTCAGTCAGTCTGTCCGTCCCGCTTTTGTGTCCGCTGTGTAACTTCTTCATGCAATAGTTGATTTTAATAGAACTTTGCACTTATGTTCACCGCTATAAGACAACGTGTCGCAAAAAATTCCAGGTTCCTATCTCAAAGGTCAAGGTCACAATCTGGGGTCAAAGGTAAAAAATGGGGACTTTTTTCTGTGTCCACTCTATAACTTCTAAAATCATGCAAGCAGGTACAAATTCCTTTTATACAAATGTTCACCACCTTCAGACAACATGTCGCTAAAAAGACCCAGGTTCCTATCTCAAAGGTCAAGGTCACAATCTGTAGTCAAATGGGCATCCAGAATGGTTAAATTGCGTACGGAATGGTTAAATTGTATTTACTTTCTTATTCTTCAATAGATTGCTTCTATATTTGGACAGATGCTTAATTGGGTAGACCACTTTACGCGACCTTGACCCAGTGACCTTGACCTTTGACCTACTTTTGACCTCATAAAAATCTGTCCATAATGCATTTCTCGATTTCATTCTGTATTTATAGAAATTATTATATGTATTAAAATTTCATTTATTAAAAACCCAGATGTATAGATTACAAATGCATGTGGTTGTGTTTACAAAACAGATCAAAGTGCCACATGCTTGACCCTGTCCTTTGGGGGCATTTGTCTCATGACTGTGACCAGCTCTTGTTCCCAATGGCATTAACCCATTACCAGAAAGCAAAAATTCAGACTGATCCAAACTGAAAGAAGTTGCAGACGACAATTTAAAGTTTATTAAATTTTGGATCTTTTCAACTTTCTGGGTAAAAAACATTGTGTAAAATGAAGATATTGCTTGTGAAAAGCAATTTCATTTTACACAATGTTTTCCAAACTTTATTTCTTGGGGGGGGGGGGAATGCAATTTCTTCATTATCCAAAATGTTTTCTATCCAAAAAGATATATATAAAAAAAGAATTTCCATCAACTTGAAATTGTCGTCTACAGCTACTTATAATTTGGATCTGTCTAATATTTTGTTGTGTTGAAATTTGTTAATGTTAATACTCGTTTTACTTCTATTTTTAGCTCTCCTGATCAAAAAGAGCTCAAGATGAGCTTTTGTTATCTAGCTGTGTCCAGCATCTATCGTCTATCTTGTATCAACACTAGAGGCCATAAATTCTGCTCAAATGTCAAATCATAGAAATACCATAAGTGCCCTTTAGAGGGCACATTTTTGTCTTAAATATCTTGACATTTGATCAGAATGTTTGTCTTTATAATCTCCGTCAAGCCCAATATTGGGTCATCTGGGATCTAAAAGAAGGTCTCTTGGTAAAATCTAAGAAAAAAAATTGTTCACTTCAAATAACTTGATATTTGGTCTGAATGTATATCTTCATAATAGCTAGGTCATTGTTGTTACTGGGTCATGTTGGGTATAAAACTTGGTCACTAGGTCAAATCTTAGAAATACCTTGTGTGCACCATAGAGGGTGCATTTTTGTCTCAAATATTTGATCAGAATATTATCTCCGTCAAGATATGGGGTCAAAAAGTAGGTCACTAGGTAAAACCTTGTTAAAACCTTTTATTATATACCTATAAATGATATGAATTAAAATCTGGCTATCTAATACAACTCGACAGAAAAAAATCCGTATGCAGAGTGTACCAAAAAAACATATTTGTCGAGTACCGTTAAACACGGACTACTTTTATGTGCATTGACGTTCGTTTTTTTTTTCCAGAAAGTTGGCTACTTTTTAATCATTTAAGAGAATTTTCTTAATGTCATGTCCTAAAGGTATAAAATAAAAGGAATATTACAACAGTGTGTTTTTGTATGTGTTGTTATCGTATTCTCGAACAGTGTGTTTTTGTATGTGTTGTTATCGTATTCTTGAAACGTGTGTAGGTATTTTTTTATTTGATCCGACCTTCGGTCTCATCCAATAAAAAATACCTACACACGATTCTCGAACGCAATAACAACAAATAGAAAAAGACACTGTTGTAATATTCCCTATGTATCCTCTCTAGAGGTCACATTTTTACTTCATGTGTCTTGATATTTTGTCATGTGGTGTCAAAAACTAGGTCACTAGGTCAAAATCTCGGAAGCTATTTTTGAGGCTTAACCCATTCCCATACAGTGACACTTTTGAACGCCCCTCAGGAAAAAACACTAAGAAAACATTGTGTAAAATTTTACACAACGTTTTCTTTCCAGAAAGTTAAAAAAAAGAAAATTTCATGAACTTTAAGTTGTCGTCTGCAACTCCTTTCAATTTGGACTGGTCTAAAATTTTGCTGTGTTGGAATGGGTTAAACACCTTGATATTTGGTCAAAATGTTTGTCTCTTTGATAGTAAGGACAAGTTTAATTTTGAGTGAAAAAACAGTCACATGGACAAGCATTTGATTGACTTTGTATATAACATAGATGTACATTTATGTTTCATCCCATTCCCACACATGACGCTTTTGGACCCCCCTCAAGAATTCTTTAGTGTTAAAAAGAAGTGGTGAATTTGGTAAAATGATAATTGCATACTGTTTCAGGAGAAAAGAGAGCTGGCAAGAACCAAGATTAAAGATACACCAGAGACTGCTTCGTTGTTTTCATTTCTTCAAATACTCACTGCCATATTTGGGTCATTCGCACATGGTGGGAATGATGTATCGTAAGTATCCAAATACTCACTGCCATATTAGGGTCATTCCCACATGGTGGGAATGATGTTAGTAAGTATCCAAATACTTACTGCCATATTTGGGTCATTCGCACATGGTTGGAATGATGTTAGTAAGTATCCAAATACTTACTGCCATATTTGGGTCATTCGCACATGGTTGGAATGATGTTAGTAAGTATCCAAATACTTACTGCCATATTTGGGTCATTCGCACACGGTGGGAATGATGTATCGTAAGTATCCAAATACTCACTGCCATATTTGGGTCATTCGCACATGGTGGGAATGATGTATCGTAAGTTTCCAAATACTCACTGCCATAATTGGGTCATTCGCACATGGTGGGAATGATGTATCGTAAGTATCCAAATACTCACTGCCATATCTGGGTCATTCGCACATGGTGGAAATGATGTATCGTAAGTGTCCAAATACTCACTGCCATATTTGGGTCATTCGCACACCGTGGGAATGATGTATCCTAAGTATCCAAATACTCACTGCCATATTTGGGTCATTCGCACATGGTGGGAATGACGTATCGTAAGTAGCCAAATACTCACTGCCATATTTGGGTCATTCGCACATGGTGGGAATGATGTATCGTAAGTGTCCAAATACTCACTGCCATATTTGGGTCATTCGCACATGGTGGGAATGATGTATCGTAAGTATCCAAATACTTACTGCCATATTTGGGTCATTCGCACATGGTGGGAATGATGTAAGTATCTAAATACTCACTGCCATATTTGGGTCATTCACACATGGTGGGAATGATGTATCGTAAGTATTCAAATACTCACTGCCATATTTGGGTCATTCGCACATGGTGGGAATGATGTATCGTAAGTTTCCAAATACTCACTGCCATATTTTTAGGTCATTCGCACATGGTGGGAATGATGTATCGTAAGTATTCAAATACTCACTGCCATATTTGGGTCATTCGCACATGGTGGGAATGATGTATCGTAAGTAGCCAAATACTCTCTGCCATATTTGGGTCATTCGCACATGGTGGGAATGATGTATCGTAAGTAGCCAAATACTCTCTGCCATATTTGGGTCATTCGCACATGGTGGGAATGATGTATCGTAAGTAGCCAAATACTCACTGCCATATTTGGGTCATTCGCACACAGTGGGAATGATGTATCGTAAGTAACCAGATACTCACTGCCATATTTGGGTCATTCGCACATGGTGGGAATGATGTATCGTAAGTATCCAAATACTCACTGCCATATTTGGGTCATTCGCACATGGTGGGAATGATCTATCGTAAGTATCCAAATACTCACTGCCATATTTGGGTCATTCGCACACGGTGGGAATGATGTATCGTAAGTATCCAGATACTCACTGCCATATTTGGGTCATTCGCACACAGTGGGAATGATGTATAGTAAGTAACCAGATACTCACTGCCATATTTGGGTCATACGCACATGGTGGGAATGATGTATCGTAAGAAGCCAAATACTCACTGCCATATTTGGGTCATTCGCACATGGTGGGAATGATGTATCGTAAGTATCCAAATACTCACTGCCATATTTGGGTCATTCGCACATGGTGGGAATGATGTATCGTAAGTATCCAAATACTCACTGCCATATTTGGGTCATTCGCACACGGTGGGAATGATGTATCGTAAGTATCTAAATACTCACTGCCATATTTGGGTCATTCGCACACGGTGGGAATGATGTATCGTAAGTATCCAAATACTCACTGCCATATTTGGGTCATTCGCACACGGTGGGAATGATGTATCGTAAGTATCCAATTATTTGTATATATGAAATATTCAAAATCATCCTTCATATGTTCTTTCACTAGAAGGTTTGTTTGTTTTAACGCTGCTTTTAACAATTTTTCAGTCATATGGCGGCAGCTGGAGCACCTAACAATGGATTCCTGGTATTTCTCAAACCAATACTACCACTACATCTTTTCCTAGCCTCCAGCTGCTGTCCCATTTAAGGTCTACGATTAGTGTTGAGATACAAATATCGTAAAGGATATGTGCCTTAGCCCTGGATCTTCACTTGAAGGTAGATGGATCAGAAATTTAACAAATTTACAGGTGTTTTGGGAAATTTTGATCAAGCATTTCACATACTTGCATATTCACATCCATGCTGAAATGTCTTCAATTGCAACAATAGACAAAGCATTGCTGACATTCAAAGTATCAATTCAGAGATGCCAACCATTCTAATTCTCTCTATGATATAGGGCTGCATCAGCTTGATTTTAAAAAAGTGAGAACAAAATCATTGAATCACAATCTAGCTGCCAGGGCTTTTGAACGAAAGGGACAGTGTACCAATGGTCTAAAAATACTTGTGACATTTCTTATTTTTGGGGAACAATGGTGCAAAAATGCAGCCCTGGCAGATAATTGTGAGACCAACATTATTTTGATTCCTCAAGTCACTTCTCTGCCACCAGTATCTTCAAGTATTGGATGTCATGGGTTCAATCCCCGGCGGTGGCTCATAATTCTTTCCGACATTTGTCTGTCACCAATGGGTGGATAATTGTAAACCTAAGTGGGAAAGCAGCTGGAGGCTAGGAAAGGATGTAGTGGTAGTACTGGTGTGAGAAATACCAGGAATCCACTGTTAGGTGCTCCAGCAGCCGGGATATGACTGAAATACTGTTAAGAGCGGCGTTAAACCCCACTCAATCAATCAATCAAGTCACTTCTGAATTATCTGCTCATGACTTAGCAAAATAGAATTGGAATTACAGAGTTTTGTTTTTGTGCTTAGCTCTTCCCACAGTTTCAATAACAAAATACAGATTTTCTCTAATTATCCCTGAACAAGTAAGACATGATTTTCTACTTGTCCTCAATTGAAATTAACTTGTCAGCTAAAGAAGTCAAGAGATATTTTGAGAAAACATTGTTGTTTGTGCAGAAAATGCTAGAAACCAGCATTTTCTTCATTAATCCATTCCCACACAGTGACGCTTTTGGACACCCGTCTAGAGAAACAATTCGGAAAACATTGTGTAAAATGAAGAAATTGCTTGTAATAAGCAATTTCTTCATTTTGAACAATGTTTTCTATCCTAAAAGATGAAAAAAGTTAAAATTCCATCAACCTGAAATTGTCATCTGCAGCTTTTTTATATTTGGACCAGTCTAAAATTTTGTTGTGTGGGAATGGGTTAACCACAATATTTTTTAACCTGTGATATAAACACTGATAATTTTCCAATGTGTATTGAGTTATCTTTGTGATTCCCCTGGATTTGTCCTTGTATTAACCCTTTCTGTTTCTCAAAATTTTAGACTGGCCAAATTTGAAATATATTGCAGACAATAATGAAAAGCAAGTGTCATTTGAAACAAAACCAATCTATGTGGTAGAAAATATTGTGATAAAAGAAGAAATTGCTTGATACAAGCAATTTCTTCTTTTTTCACAAAATTTTCTTAAGTACTATAAAATTGCATGGACATTAAAACCAGGGATTGTACAGGAAAGGGTTAACTTGTCCCAAGTCTAGTGGCCGTGAAAAATGTAATTTTGTCACAAGGAATAGCCCTCATCGGACAAGTTGGGCATGAGAATTCAACAATTTTGGATTTTTTTCAACTTTCTGAAAAATAAAGAAATTGCTTGTATTAAGCTATCTCTTCAATTTATACAATATATTCTAAAACTTTTTCTTGAGGAGTTTCCAAAAGCGTCATTGTGTGGGAATGGATTAAGTGTGAAAAAAGCAATTTTCCCCTTCTTAAACTCTTCTTCAAGATTTTCAAGACTCAAAGACTCGAAGCTGTCTAGATGAAGGTCAATTATAAAGGCATTAGCCCTTGTTAAGCTGAACCTGGAATATTTGACAGGAGGTGTAGGCCAAGATCAGCTTGCACATAAGTGCAGTCTGATCTTGGTCCACACCTCCTGCTTGTATTTTTCCTGCCAGAGTTGTTAATGAAATTGATTTCTAAAAGAAATATTGATTTTTGAACAAGTTCTATCAGTGCACTCAGCCCTTTGATTTAACAGAAATTCAGTGAGGTGATTTGTACAGCATGACAAGGGTTAATTGCCTGATTGTTTTTCAGTAATGCCATAGGACCGTTGGTTGCTCTCTGGATAACTGCACAGACGGGTCATACTGCTCAAGAAGCGCCGGTTCCAATATGGATATTGCTGATTGGTGGATTGGGAATGTCTGTTGGGTTATTTGTGTGGGGTCGAAGGGTTATGAAGACTATGGGAGAAGATTTAACAAGAATAACCCCCTCAAGGTGAGAATAAACCCAGTAATTCTTTTTGATCCACGGCATTTTAGCTAAGCTGTATAGCAGCGATTGTTTAACCCATTGCCACACAGTGACGCTTCCCAACGCCCCTCAAGAAAATTAATTGGGAGAACATTTTGGAAAATGAAGAAATTGCTTATTACATGCGATTTCTTCATTTTCCACAATGTTTTCTATCCAGAAAAATGAAAAATCTAGAATTTCATCAATTATAAATTGCCGTTTGCAACACCTTTGACAAGTCTAAAATTTTACCATCTGGTAATGGGTTAAGACATTGCCAGATGACAAAATTTAAGACTACTCTAGATTCAATGGAAGCGCAGACGAGAATTTAGAGTTCATGAATACTAGATTTTGTCAACTTTCTGGGTAGAAAACATTGTGGATATGAAGAAAATGTTTATTGCAAGCAATTTCTTCATTTTGAACAATGTTTTTTCCAACTCATTTTCTCGAGTGGCATAAAAAAGCGTTATAGTGTGGGAAATGGGTTAACCAATTTCCAGACGGCAAAATTTGAGACCGGCCCAAATTGAAAGAAGTTGCAGACAACAATTTAAAGTTAATGATTTTTTTAATTTATTCAAATTTCTAGGTAAAAAACAATGTGGAAAATGAAGAAATTGCTTGTAACAAGCAATTTCTTCATTTTCCACATTGTTTTCCAAAGCTTTTTCCTTAGGGTCGTCTAAAGGCGTCACTGATCGGGAATGGGTTAAGACGTTTGTTACTAATATTAGAAACAACCTATGCATTTGTTTGCCTCACTTTCCTAAAGATAGGTCAACCGAAGATCATCCTACCGTATGATTATCATAATAGATAAGGAAACTCAAGTCAAAAATCAATTTAACCCATTCCAACTCAAGCCCTCGTTTTTACACCCCTCAAATAAAAAGCATTGGAAAACATTGTGGAAAATGAAGAAATTGCTTGTATCAAGCAATTTCTTCATTATCCACAATGTTTTCTACTCCAAAATACTGGCAAATTTAAAATTCCATCAAATTTAAATTGTCGTCTGCAGCTTCTTTCAATTCGACCAGTCTAAAGTTTTCTTGTGTTGGAATGGGTTAAAACCAAATGAAAAAGGGGAATTGCTTCACTTCTTTTGTTTATGTTCAAGCTTAAGTTATTTCCAAATAAAAAATTTGCTAAATTGTTTGTCCTAATTTTCATACGCCGCCGGAGGCAGTCGTATATTAGCGTCATCTTCTCCATCCGTACATACGTACATCCACTTTTCTCATGAGCTCAACTCCTCATAAGTTTCTGGACGGATCTTTATGAAACTTGGTCACTTAATTGGTAGTTGTGCATCAATTAAGGATTTTATGGTTCATAGATTTTTGCCTCAGTTATGCCCCCTTTAAACTTAGTCTCTGGGGCCTATTGAAATTGCAGCCTTGTGAATGCAACTCCTCCTAAGTTTCTGGCTGGATCTTTTTGAAACTTGGTCTATGTTATCACCTTGATTGGTAGATGGACATGAAGTAAGGATTTTATGGTTCATTGATTTTTGCCTCAGTTATGCCCCCTTTAAACTTAGTCTCTTTGGCTTATTGAAATTGCAGCCTTGTGAGCGCAACTCCTACTAAGTTTATGGCTGGATCTAAATGAAAAGTGGTTGATGTTACCACCTTAATTGGTAGTTGTGCATCAAGTAAGGATTTTATGGTTCATTGATTTTTGCCTCAGTTATGCCCCCTTTAAACTTAGTCACTGGGGCTTATTGAAATTGCAGCCTTGTGATGGCAACTTCTCAGTTTCTGGCTGGATCTTTTTGAAACTTTGTCAATGTTATCACCTTGATTGGTAGATGTACATGAAGTAAGGATTTTTTGGTTCATTAATTTTTGCTACAGTTATGCCCCCTTTAAACTTAGTCTCTGGGGCTTATTGAAATTGCAGCCTTATGATGGCAACTCCTCCTAAGTTTAAGGCTGGATCTTTTTGAAACTTGGTCAATGTAATAACCTTAATTGGTAGATGTGCATGAATTAAGGATTTTATGGTTCATTGATTGTTGCCTCAGTTATGCCCCCTTTAAACTTAGTCTCAGAGGCTTATTGAAATTGCAGCCTTGTGATGGTAACTCCTCCTAAGTTTCTGGCTGGATCTAAATGAAACTTGGTCAATGTTATCACCTTAATTGGAAGATGTGCATGAATTAAGGATTTTATGATTCGTGGATTTTTGCCTCAGTTATGCCCCCTTAACACTTAGTCTCTGGGGCTTATTGAAATTGCAGCCTTGTGAATGCAACTCCTCCTAAGTTTCTGGCTGGATCTAAATGAAACTTGTAGGGTGTTATCACCTTAAGTGGTAGATGTGCATGAAGTAAGGATTTTATGGTTCATTGATTTTTGCCTCAGTTATGCCCTCTTAAAACTTAGTCTCTTGGGCTTATTGAAATTGCATCCTTGTGAATGCAACTCCTCCTAACTTTTTGTCTTGATTTAAATGAAATTTGGTCAATGTCATCGCCACAATTTGTAGGTGTACATGGAATAAGGATTTTATGGTTTGTTGATTATTGCAAGAGTTATGCCCCTTGACACTTAGTCTCTGGGCCCATTCCATCAATCAATCATAACAAACAGTTTGAACTTGACAATTTAAAAAGGTAGTTTGCAAATGTTTTGAATTTGGTTCTGTCAAATAAGTAGTGTCTACAATTATTTTAGTGAAACAACTGCAAAGTGACGGTGTATATCGTGAGTATGGCACTCTTGTTGTGATTTGTGTACTGCGTTTTACGCAAAGCATATATAGCCTACGTCATAGACATAAGTGGTAGAGGAAAACTATTGTTACTGGTCATTGTAACTTGTCTGTCTGTAAGTCTGTCTACAATTGACCAATCGCGTCTGTCAATCAAATAATCAGACAACCAATCAAATCGCTCATTTAAACTGGAAGTTCAATATGAACGCCAAAATTAGCCCCCATTTTGGTGAATAATCTTTGTTGGTTTGGCAACTTAAACGTTGTAACTACAGCTTATTCAAGCTGTCGTTACACCGTTAAGGTTGCCAACCAACCATTCTACTTATTTGTAACATGCTACTGGCTATAAATTTTTCAAAATAACACCGTTAAAAATCTAAGTGGAACTTCTTGGCAGAGTCGATGGGCGGCGCAAAATGATTCAGTAAGCTGGACCAGCAATTGTTCAATGGCACTAAAATCTGATAGCTAGCCTAAAATTTCCAATAATTTCAAACAAAGCTCAAAAATATAATCCATAGTTCATCCTCTTTCAAAAATATAAAACTAGAGAATTGCTTTCCCAAAAGAACACTAGTAGCCCTGGCAACCAAAAAAAACCTTCCCCAACCAAAATGCATAGAACCTTCAAATTTTGCATACATCACCATATGCTACTCTCCCATATATGTCAAATTTTTACTTGGGGTCAATATACATTGTTCAGAATGTTTGTCCTCCTATAAATATCTGTAATTTTTTATATTTGGTCAAAAACTAGGTCACTAGGTTTCATCTTAGGAAATCTTTTTTGTTATTTTCATACAACTTTTCTGGCACAAATATCTTGACACTTAGTAAGAATGTTTGCTCTTGATTTCAAGACAAGATTTGGTCAAAATTAGTTTACTCAGTCTTTTGTTATCATTGACTCACTCAGGTGAGCGCTTTAGGGCTACCTCATATGGCCCTTATTTGTCAAATTAAACAAACTTGCTTTTCTTGTCTGAAATCTTTCAAATGGACCAATCTAAAATTTTGTTGTGTAGGAAAAGGTAAACCCATTACACAATGCAAGCAATTTCTTTGTAATCCAAAACTTCTCCAAAAAGCTTGCATGCTGCAGTTTTAAGTTGATGATTTCTTTTGATTTTTTTTTAAGAGATAACAGGTAACAAGCAATTTCTCCTTTTTGAAATATGTTTCCAAAATCTTTTTCTAGGGAGGCTTATAAAAGTTGGATTGTATGGGAATTGGTTAACCCATTCCAAAACAATAAAATAAAAGACTGGTCCGAATTGAAAGAAGCTGCAGACGACAATTTCAAGTTGATGGAATTTTAAAGTTTATCATCTTTCGGGATAGAAAATATTGTGGATAATGAAGAAATTGCTTAATACAAGCAATTTCTTTATTTTCCACAATGATTTCCAAAATTTTTTTCTTGAGGGGTGTAGAAATGAGGGAGTAAGTAGGGATGGGTTAATTTACTTCTCATAGGCACATATTTGATAATGACAATATCAAACTCATAATTCAAGCTAAAGCTTAACCCATTCCCAGCCAAAGAAATATTAGACTGGTCCAAATTGAAAGAGGTTGCAAGCGGCAATTTTAAGTTGATGAAATCAGTAGTATCTGTGTCTTTTGGAGAAGAAAACAGTGTGGATAAAGGAGAAATTGTCTTTAACCCATTCCAACTCAGTGGAATTTTAGACCGGTCCAAATTGAAAGAAGCTGCAGACGACAATTTCAAGTTGATGGATTTTAAATTTTTTCGTCATTTTGGATAGAAAACATTGTGGATAATGAAGAAATTGCTTGATCCAAGCAATTTCTTCATTTTCCACAATGTTTTCCAAAGCTTTTTCGTTGGGGGGCGTAAAAAGGAGGGATTGAGTGGGAATGGGTTAATAAGCAATTTCTTCATTTTCTACTTTGTTTTCCAAAGCTTTTTTATTGAGATTTGTAAAAAAAAAAAAGCAGGAGTGTGGGAATCGGTTTGAATAAAAAAAAAATGCATGTTATCTGGGCATTTCTGTTTCAGAAAAATCTTTCGTTTACTTCAGTGGGTTTTCCATCGAAGTAGGATCTGCCGTGACAGTGCTAATTGCGTCCAACATTGGTATTCCAATATCTACAACACATTGCAAAGTTGGAAGTATTGTATTTGTAGGGTGGTTCCGATCTCGGGAAGGTGTGGACTGGAAGCTTTTCAGAAATATCATAATTGCATGGTTTGTTACATTACCAATTGCTGGTGGAATAAGTGCTGCAGCTATGGCTATATTTAGAGCTGTCATTTGAATATGATTATACTAAAAACCCATTTGTAACAAGCAACTTCTTTTCCCCAATATTTTTTTCTCTACTTAATGACTACTTTTCATATTAAATCAACCTAAAATCTTGTCTGCAAAACCTTTGAATTTGGACATGTCAAAAAGTTGCCAAACAGTAAAGCATACTCAAGAAACAAGAACTTAGAAAATTGAACAAATTTGTAGATGCATTTGTAATGTTGTTGACACTTTTTCACATTCAAGTTTGTCCCTTGTTGTGTGACACATTTATGCATTGCTTTCATTCATAGAACAACATATGTCAATGGATTCGAGATATATCAATTGTACAGTATACTGTTAAGCTTGAAATTATCGAGTGATTTACAAAGCTATAGTTGTAATTGTATGAACTGTGTATATTTTTTTAAAAAACAATTATGAACAAACCGATGATTAATTATTACCTGTTATTTTACTATGTTGCATAATTACAAGTTCTTTTTGATTTGTGTTACTTTATTGTCTACGAAATCTCGTAAATTCCTTGTTATGTGTATGTTTTCTCTTGAATTACCCTCATTAATTATCAGAACATTGTTTTACGAATTAAATCTGTCTGTGAGGATGTTAACGAAACACTGGAGGTCATCCTCTGACAGGGGCACATAACTGACAAACCAAAACCAAATATCAATTTTTGGCTTAGACCTTTGTCATATCAAATGAGCGCCATTGTATTCAAGGTGGTTCTTTCAACTGAAAGTGGAACAGGTTCACCACAAGGCGATTTGTTTAAAAGGGCTTTTCTTGGAAAAAGGGGAGATAATCTAGTCACATAGGTCACTTTGAATCAGTGCAACTATGGCACTAGGGATGTCTTGGTGTTCACTGACTGCCCTTTTTTGTTAGTAGTAGTGTTAAGTTACGAGATCATTAATATGTTACTTGTACATGTTGATATAAACATTTGTTCGACATTTCCAACCATTAACCCATTCCCGTACAAGGAAGCTTTCTGATGCCCCTCTAGAAAAATAATTAGGAAAATATTGTGTAAAATGATGATGTTGCTTGCAAGAAGCAATTTCTTCATTTTCCACAATATTTTCTACCCAGAAAGTTGAAAAAGAATTACTCTTTATAAAATTGCCAAATATTTTACTGTACCAGATTTTACATTGTAATGTAGAAAGAAATCTTCAAAAAGAATTCTTCTAAATGATAAGGCCTAGACCTTGGATATTTGGTCTATATCAACACCTAATGACCGTCTACCAAAATCCTCAAAGAGTTCCTCTACTCCAAAAATTGGACCCATAGGACTAATAGGCTTTGAGCTTTGAAATTTTGCATGTATTATTGCCATATAGTCCCCTACCAAAATACAATGTATATGTCTAAGATTAACCCATTCCCACTCAATCCCTCCTTTTTACGCCCCTCAACAAAAAAGCTTTGGAAAACATTGTGGAAAATGAAGAAATTGCTTGGATCAAGCAATTTCTTCATTATCCACAATGTTTTCTATCTGAAAAGACGAAAAAAATTAAAATTCCATCAACTTGAAATTGTCGTCTGCAGCTCCTTTCATTTTGGACCTGTCTAAAATTCCTCTGTGTTGGAATGGGTTAAAAAACTTTTATCTTGTGAGATTCAGGTATCGAAAATCTTCCACAACTCCATAAAGCTGTGCTGTCGTACTCAGGGGAGCTATATAGGACCACTATGGTCCTCTTGTTTTAATTTTGCTTTTAACCCATTCCAACACAGTGGAATTTTAGACTGGTCCAAATTGAAAGGAGCTGCAGACGACAATTTGAAATTGATGGAATTTTAAATTTTTTCGTCTTTTTGGATAGAAAACATTGTGAATAATGAAGAAATTGCTTGATCCAAGCAATTTCTTCATTTTCCACAATGTTTTCCAAAGCTTTTTCGTTGAGGGGCGTAAAAAGGAGGGCTTGTCAAGTGCTCTGTTTTTGTTTGTAATACATTGTGAGAAAATAATAATTTTATTACAGTGGGAAAAGAATTCTCATATGCTTTCCCTCCATCTTTCTTTCTTTGTGGTCTTATAAGTACAGATTTATATGTGATTAGTTAGATCTCTGTATATTTGCTTGTACTGTTAACCACATTGTCAGATGATAAGAATTTAGACTGGTTCAAATTCAAAGATAATTTAGACAACATTGCAAAGTTTGCTAAAACTTGGGGGGGATGCAAAATGGAATAGAAAACATAGTGAAAAAAGAAGAAATTTCTTGAAACAAACAATTTATCCTATTTCGAACAAAGATTCCCCCAATTATATTTCATCAGGGCTATGAAAGCCTCATCCTATGGAAATGGGTTAACCCATTCCAACACAAGAAAATTATAGACTGGTCCAAATTGAAAGAAGCTGCAGACGACAATTTCAAGTTGATGGAATTTTATTTTTTTTCGTCTTTTGGGATAGAAAACATTGTGGATAATGAAGAAATTGCTTGTTACAAGCAATTTCTTCATTGTTCACAATGTTTTCCAAAGCTTTTTTTCTTGTGGGGCGTAAAAAGGAGGGCTTGAGTTGGTATGGGTTAACCTAATACCTATCAAGAAAAGCAACTGGGAAAACAAAGTCACAAGTAATTAGTTTTCTACCCAGAAAATTGAAAAAATCTATCATTTAACGCTTTCCCATTTTGCAAAATTTTATACCTGTCCAAATTCAAAGGTTTTGCAGACGAAAATTTATAGTGGATTTAATCTGAAAAATATCCATTCAATAGGGTAGAAAATATTGTGGAAAAAGAAGAAATTGCTTGTTACCGGCAATTTCTCCTTTTTCTACAATATTTTCCGAATCATAAAATCTCAGGGACGTAAAAACCAGGGATTGTACAGGAAAGGGTTAATAAACTTTAAAATATTGTCTGCAACTCTTTTCAATTTGGATGTGTCTAAAATATTGCCATCTAGTTATGGGTTAACACAGGCATATTTTTTTATGTATTTGATTTTGTTGGGTTTTTTTTTGTGTTTATTTGTTATTGTTGATAATTATGTCGATGTCGTGCTAAATAGCTGTAAGTCGTTCCCACACAATGACAGTTTTTGACACTCTTCAAGAAAAACAATTAGGAAAACATTGTGTGAAATGAAAAAATTGCTTGTAACAATGGTTTACACAATGTTTTATACCTAATAAAAATGAAAAATTAAAAAGAATCGTAAATGTTAAATTGTTCTCTGTAACTCCTTACATTTTTTACATCTGGTAATTGGTTTAGGATAACCAACCCTTTAAATTGGCGCGCCGTCATAGCGCAGTTGGTAGCGCGTCGGACTGTCAATCTAGGGGTCCTGGGTTCGATCCCCGATGGCTGCACACATCCTTTCCGACTATTTGTCTCTCACCAATGGGTGGATAATCGTAGACCTATGTGGGATAGCAGCTGGAGGCTAGGAAAGGATGTAATGGTAGTACTGGTGTGAGAAATACCAGGATTCCATTGTTAGGTGCTCCAGCCGCTGCGATATAACTGAAAGATTGTTGAAAGCGGCGTAAAACCCCATTCAAACAAACAAACAAAATTCAAATTGGCAGATAGTTGCTGCTGCTCATCTGAGCTTATTTTGAGTTTTTGTGATACTTGATTGTCTGTTATGCCTCGTCAACAATTCAGTTTTAAAACTCTGGAGGTCTCATTTATGGCTCAACCTTGATCAAACTTGCTGAACATGTATGAGTGGCCATTCAGAAGATCTCTATCAATTAAGGTGACATTCTGACATAGGTCAACTGAAAAGGCGTCTTACTGACAATTTCCTTATGACAGCTCTAGAGGTCACAATTTTGGCTCAATCTTTCCGAAACTTGCTGAAAATATTTGTGTGGTGTTGAGGAAGATCTGTATGGAGTATGGTGACATTCTGACCAATACCACAGGGAAAGGGGCCTTATGGACAAACTTGTATCAATTTAGAGGTCACAATTTCGGTTCAGACTTACTGATGCTTACTGTGAAAGCTTGTATTGTCATGACAGATGAACCCATGGAACTTTGTGTCATTTCATGCATGAAGTTAACCCATTCCAACACAAGAAAATTTTAGACTGGTCCAAATTGAAAGAAGCTGCAGACGACAATTTCAAGTAGATGGAATTTTGATTTTTTTCGTCTTTTTGGATAGAAAACATTGTGGATAATGAAGAAATTGCTTGATACAAGCAATTTCTTCATTTTCCACAATGTTTTCAAAAGCTTTTTTCTCGAGGGGCGTAAAAAGGAGGGATTGAGTTGGAATGGGTTAAAGGTGGCCTTAGTGGCAATATCCCCGCCGTCATAGCGCAGTCGGTAGCCCATCAGACTCCCAACCTTCAATCACAGGATGTCATGGGTTCGATTCACGGCGACAGCACATATCCTAAACCTAAGTGAGATAGCAGCTGGAGTCTAGGAAAGGATGTTGTGGTAGTACTGGTGTGAGAAATACCAGAAATCCATTGCTAGGTGCTCCAGCCGCCTCGATATGACTGAAATACTGTTTAAAGTGGCATCAAATCACATTCAATCAATCATTAGTGACAAAATCAGTTTTCTACTCCCCCAATTATCTTGCCCTCATGATATTTTACTTTGCAAAAAGTATTTTACATTTATCAATGTGATTTGATTAATTAGCTTGAAAAATAATTGCAGGGCTGTGATCTAGAGCCATCTTGGCCCTCTTGTGCTATTGAAAAGGAAATTTTGATAATGGTGGGTTAATTAAAGTTGCTGTTTAATAGAGGTGGTTGTTAAAGCAAGGCTGACTATATACTCTCATGGTGATTCTTTTATTGAAATGTACCAAGTTACCATTACCAGATGACAAAATATAAAACTAGCCTAAATGGGAAGAGTTTTCAGAAAAAGTGTTATTTCAGGTAGTTGTATTGTTAGAAACTGTTTGTCACAGGCAATTGATAAAAGCATATTCTTTTTTCCCCACTATGTTTTCTAAAATGATTGTTTAGGAGTATAAAAAGTTGGGCTTGTGGGGAATAGGTTAAGACTCACTTCAAGTTGAAATGAATAACAGTTGTGTTATAGTGTTTAGTACAATGAACTAAATTAGTATTTTATTTGATTTTACTTTTTACTTGTTTTTCCCAATTTGTGTCAATGCTTTTGAATCATATTTGTTGGTGTTTGATGAATTATATTAAAGTATTCAAAATGTGGGCATTATCAAAATTGCAATGCTTCAGAAAGGCTTAGGTATTGCTAAAGCCTTGCTGTCAGTAAACCATTCCCCGGCAATCCTCCTTTTTGACACCCTTAAAGAAAAATAAGCCACTGTCATATAGCAGTTGGTTGCGCATCGGACTCCCAATCTTTAAATCATGGGGTTTCATGGGTTCAATCCCCAGCGGCAGCACATATCCTTCCAATTTTTGTCTTTCTCCAATGGATGGATAGCAGCTGGAAGCTAGGAAAGGATGTAATGGTGGCACTGGTGCAAGAAATACCAGGAATCCATTGTTAGGTACTCAAGCTGCCATGATATTACTAAGAAAATTGTTTAAAGTGGCTTTAAACTTCATTCAAACAAAACAATCAAGAAAATTAAATGGGAAAACATTGTGGAAAATGAAGAAATCACTTGCAACAAGTAATTTCTTCATTTTCCACAATGTTTTCTACCATGAAAAGTGAAAATCTAAGATTTCATAAACTTTAAATCGTTGTTTACAACTCCTTTCAATTTGAACCAGTCAATAATATTGCAGATTGGTAATTGCTTCAAACTTGTTTCAACTCTTTCCTGTTTAATCGCTGGATTTTACGTCCCTATGCTTTTAAACTTGAGAAGACTTTGTAGTAAAAGAAGAAATTGCTTGCAACAAGCAATTGCTTCTTTTTCTACAATATTTTCTACCCAACTGAATGGTTATTTTTTAAATTAGATCCCCTTTAAATTTTCATTGCAAAACCATTGAATTTGGACTGGTCTAAAATTTTGGAAATCAGGAAAGGGTTAAACCCCATAAACAGGCAGTCATGCAGTACTCATCATATTGTGGATTCATTGTGCAACAGATATATGCTTGTAGTAAGGTCTTTTCATATGGTTTGAATTTACTAACCTCAATGTAAATATTTGTGGGAAATTCAGCCATTGCCAGGCAACAGAGGTTGCAGACTTTCAATATGGCTTTCAAACTGAACGATAAATATCATATTGATAAGATAACCAAAAAAAGGAAAATTCACTTGTTGCAAGTAATTTATTGTGGATTTTTTCCCTCAATATCCTATCCTGGTTGGAAAACGGTGGATAATGAAAAATGTACTAGTCACAAGCAATTCCTTCATTATCCGCTATTGTTTTCAATGGCTATTTTCTTAGTAAAATGGAGGTGAGCATCCAAAAGAGCAAATTTGTGGGAATGGGTCAAGATGAAACATTTTTAAATTTCACCAACCTCAACTTGTGTTTTAACCCATAACCAGACAACAAAATTTTAGACTGGTCCAAATTCAAAGAAGTTGCAAGCAACAATTTAAAGTTTATGAAATTTTAGATTTTTTCATCTTTCTGGGTAGAAAACATTGTGGAAAATGAAGAAATTGCTTGGTTCAAGCAATTTCTTCATTTTACACAATATTTTCCTAATTATTTTTCGTGAGAGTCGTCAAAAGGCGTCACTGAGTGGGAATGAGTTAACCCATTCCCACACAATGGCCCTTTTTGATGCCCCCCCCCCCCAAGAAAAAATGCTTTGGAAAACATTGTTGAAAATGGAAGAAATTGCTTGTTACAATTTAGTCCTCTGGTATAAGGTATAAAGTTCACACCAGAATAGTTTGAGGAATTTCTATTTGACTTTTGTATGTTTATGCCCCTGATTCGAAAGATTGGGGGCATATTGTTTTAAATTTGTAAGTCTGTCTGTCTGCAAAACTTAACCAAAAAACTTAATATTGGCCATTACTATCAGCCTATTCAAGATACAATGCTCATGATGACAGGGCATGATGATACATCTCCATAATATGCTTATCCTACGGTCAAGGTCATGTGATAAGGTCACATTGCAAGGTAAAATGTATAATCTTGTTTTGGGGGCATTGTGTTTCACAAACACATCTTCTTTTTTAATGAATGTTTATCATCCATTGAGCAGCTAAAAGTGTGTTAATTGTCATTTTATGTGGTGTAGAATAGAAAAATAATTTGAAATGATTAAAGAGGTTTCATGGTTTTATTGATTGGAATCTGTTTCTGTGCTCTAACTCATAAGTCATGTGACTTAGTGCCATGAAACTTCACATGTTGTCCTTGACCAAAGAAAATGTCCTATCGTTTTTTGGTCACATAGGTCAAAGGTCGAAGGTCAACATCACAATTAAAACCATTTCTGTCCTCTAACTGATAAGCCATTTGACTTAAAAAGGAGAGATTGTCCTTTGTCCACGATACTTTCTACCACATAGGATGGTTTCATTTCAAATTGCATCCAATTTTCAATGTCGTCTGAAACCACCTTCAATTTCGAAAAACGGAAAGGGTTAAATAAAACCTCTTTCCTCATTACCAGAGGCTTTTTGATTTCATTTTTTGTTTTTGTGTGTTTTTGCTTGGAAATTTGTTTTATCCCATTTCAACAAAATCCTACATTTTTACCCCCCAGAAAATTGTCTGAGAAAAACACTGAATAATAAAGAATTTTTTGTAACAAGCATTTTCTTCATTTTTATTAGCTCGGTTGTTTTCGTAGAAAACCCGAGGTATTGCCATAGCCTTGGTGTCGTCGTCATGCGAAAACATTGACATTTTGTGATATCTCGGGTTCTACTAAAGGCATTCACTTGAAACTTGGCACACTTGTTCACTATCAAAAAAGCAACCTACACTATAAAGGGGATAACTCTAGATGTATTTTGTGCTTTTATCCACTATCCAGCACCCGATAGCCGAGCGTAGGCACCCGTAGGCGGTGCTCTTGAATTGTCCTCTTCATCTGTTATGACTTTAACCTAATCCCATACAATCCCTCCTTTTTTATACCCATAAGAAAAAAAACTTTGGAAAACATTTTTGATGATGAAGAAATTACTTGTATCAAGCAATTTCTGCGTTATCCACAATGTTTTCTGTCCAAAAGGACAAAAAAAAATCCATCAACTTGAAATTGTTGTCTGCAGCTTCTTCCAATTTCAACTGGCCTGAAATTTATATGTTTGAGAATTGGTGAACAAGTCTAGAATTTTTATGCTCCTGTATCGATAAGGTTGGGGGCATGTTGTTTTTTACTTACGATCTTTAATTGTCTTTAGCTTCTCTCAATTTTAGCTGGTCTACAATTTTATTGTGTGAGAATTAGTGAACAAGTCTAGAATTGTTTTGTTGGTAGCGCGCCAGACTCCTAATCTTTAATCATGGGATGTCATGGGTTCGATCCCCGGCGGCAGCACATATCCTTTCCGACATTTGGCTTTCACCAAAGAGTAGATAATCGTAAGCCTAAGTGGGATAGCAGCTGAAGGCTAGGAAAGGATTTAGTGGTAATACTGGTAGGCGATATACCAGGAACTCATTGTAAGGTGCTCCAGCCTCCGTAATATGACTGAAATACTTTTAATATAGCGTTAAACCCCATTCAATCAACCAAACCAACTAGAATTTTTATACTCCTGTATTAATAAGACCGGGGGCATGTTGTTTTACTTACTTCCTTCTGTCTGCAAGTTGTAAACTTAATGCAAATACTGAGCATTTTAATCTTATTCAAGCACCGTTTATGATACATGGCTCATATTTGGGATAAAGGTTCCTTGCATTGAAAAGCATCAGTTTCTTGTGAGGGTAAGGTTAAATTACTGATGTCACTTTTTAAATAAAAAGGCTGAACATTACGGGTTATAGTGATTCACAAACATTTCGTGTTTGTCTTGTAAAGGGTTAATGATTGTGATTTTATTCTGCATATAAGGATAATGATTAGATTCATTAAGGGGTAAGGAGAAAATCTTAAGGAAAACAAGATGGCCCTGAATTGCTCACCTGAGAATGATTTCTTTAAGTCTAGCCCACATTTTTCTTTGCAAATCAAATTTTCAATAACAAGTTTTGAAAAGGGTCACCAATGGAACATTCCTGCAAAGTTTGGTTGAAATTGTCCAATGATTTCAGAGGAAAAGGTTTTTAAAGAATTATTGACGACGCACAATGGACACAGGGTGATGCCAAAAGCTCACATAGAGCATGTTGTGCTCAGGTGAATAAAAAATACTGAACATTACAGAGCTATAAATCATTGAGGTTGATGACCGTACCAGTATATCATCTTTCCCAAAAGTCCTATTATATCTGCAGAAAACAAGTGATTCCAATGAATATCTGCAATATAAGGTTTAACCTATTTCGAGATGGCAAAAATTCGAAATGAAAGACGGTCGCATTTCTAAAAGCATTAAAATTGACAGATAAAGTCCAAATATGGTGTTAACGTCGTTTTCAAACCTGTATTTTTTCAGTGTGTAAAATACTGGGTTGTGTGGAAATGGGTTAAATCCATATCTTCCCCGAAAACATTTAACAAAATTAATAAGGAAACCATCATCGAGGGTCAAAAGCATCAATAATTATGACAATTGATATTATAAGATCAAAATAACTCTACGCGATAAGCCTACATTTAACGAAAGAAGTTAGCATTTTTAACTCACCTGAGCACACCGTGCTCAAGGTGAGCTATTGTGATCGGTAATAGTCCGTCTGTCCGTCCGTGAACAATTGTTAAAAAATCTTCTCGTCCTAAACCATAAGGCCTAGAGCTTTGATATTTGATACATATCATCACCTATTGACCCTCTACAATAGAACTTCAAAGAATTACCGTATTCTGAAAATTAGCCCTTTTCTGTGCGATACCTGATTTTACAAGGGAATAAAGAAGGAAATCTTTGAAAATCTTCTTCTCCCAAAACCATATGGCCCAGAGCTTTTATATTTGGTACATATCATCACCTATAGACCCTCTACCAAAATACTTCAAAGAATAGCTATATTCTTAAAATTTGCCCTTTTCTGTGCGATCCCTGTTTTTACAAAGGAATAAAGAAGGAGATCTTTTAAAGTTTTCTTCTCCCAAACGATAAGGACTAGAGATGTTTCATTTGGTATATATCATCACCTATTGACCCTCTACCATAATACTTTAAAGAATTACCATATTCTGAAAAGTTGCCCTTTTCTGTTCGATCCCTGATTTTACAAAGGAATAAAGAAGGAAATTTTTGAAAATCTTCTTCTCCCAAACGATAAGGCCTAGAGCTTTGATATTTGGTATGTATTGATGTCTATTGACCCTCTAACAAAATACTTCAAAGAATTATCGTATTCAGGAAATTAGCGCTTTATGGTCATTAATATACCTAGGATTAAAAGAGAAAATCCTTAGAAATCTCCGAAAAAAATGAGACAATGGCTTTGCTTTAGTTGACATAGGGTAAAAAAACAGGTCACTAGGCGAATTCTTAGGAATGCCTTTACGCCCAAGTGGCCACATTTTTGGCCTTATTGGTTTGATATTTGGTTAGAATATCTGTTTTCAAAATATCTCAACAATGTTTAAATTTGAGTCATTTAGGTAAAAAAAAACTAGGTCAAACCTGAGAAAAACTTGTTTTACTCTATAGGCCATATTTTTTACTCAATTAACTAGATATTTATTCAGATGTTTGTCTTAATAAAAATCCTTGTCAAATCCTTGTTTTAATAAACTATAATCAAGAGGAATGGGGAATAACAAATAAAAGAAAAGACACTTTAGACAGGCTACTTCATACGAGCAATTTCTGCTTTTTAGCTCACCTGAGCACGAAGTGCACCATGTACTCGGGTTAGCTATTGTGATCCTCTTTTGTGCGTCGTCCGTCAACAATTTCTTTAAATGACATCTCCTCCCAAACCACTAAGCCGATTTGAACCAAATTTGGCAGTCCCCTTTAAAATAGCTAGATGAATTGAAATCCGCTAAAACTCTGGTTGCCATGGCAACAAAATGGAAATTCAGAAATAATCTTTAAAAAATATTTTCTTCCTGACCCAGAAGGCGTAGAGACTTGATATTTTGCATGAAGCATCTCTTACAAAATAGCTAAAATTATTATCCTCGGGTCCCCATGGGGTGGGGCTATATAGAAATAAAGAACGATTTTTAAACGACATCTCCTCCCAAACCACTCGGCCAATTTGAACCAGATTTGGCAGAAAAGTTCCCTAGGCGGTCCCCTTTCAAAATAGCTAAAATAATTGAAATCTAATTAAAACTGGTTGCCATGGCAACAAAAGTGAAATTTAAAAATAATCTTCAAAAATCTTCTCCTGACCCAAAAGGCCAGAGTCTTGATATTTTGCATGAAGCATCAGTATATTGATATCTTACAAAATAACTAAAATCATGATCCTCGAGTCCCCAGGGGCGGAGCCCCCGGGGGAAGGGGGGTTATAGGCATGAAGTGTCAGTTCACAGACTTCTTTCTTATTTCTGAAATTATAACCCATGGATCGAGAGGGAGGAAAAGGTTTTCTCCTTCTTTCACATTTGCCCTAAAGTCTTGGAAATTGTAATTTAGACTTTTGGATCCCCAGGTACATATTCTATATATGTAAGCATGACCTACTTGTATCATAGTCCTAACCTTAACATGAAATTAGACTGTTGAAAGAAAAAGAGCCTTTATATCAGGTGAGCGCCCAGGGCCAACGGCGCTCTTGGTTCTAGTTTTTTGTGTGGTTTTTTTTTTTTTTTCTCAAAATAAATGTTGATTATGTAGTATACCAGACCTTTGGAAGCCTGTATTAGTTAGGAAGGGTAATGTGCCCTTGAATAACAAATAATTGAAGGGTTACTCATCAGATAAATGATTGGTCTGAAAGTAAAAATTTAATTTTTTCCATTTTGATGCTGCTGAATTTAACCTAATATTTTGCTTGATTAAAAGAGTGTAAATGTACTAGAGTTCAGTTGTTTGGAACTTCGTTCTTGCCATATAGCAGCGGTCGTCTATGACGAATCTAGATATACTTTGCTTAACCCTTTCCCGTTTTTTGAAATTTTAGACTGGTCTAAATTCAAAGGTTTTGCAGACGGCAATTCAAAGTTGAATTTATTTCAAAAATAATCATTCAGTAAGGAAGAAAATATTGTGGCAAAAGAAGAAATTGTTTGTTACAAGCAATTTCTTCTTTTGCCACAATGTTTTCCCAAGTATAAAAGCACAGGGACGTAAAAACCAGTGATTATACAGGAAATGGTTAAAACGTATTTCACAAAACTCAAAAGGTAGGACAAACAGTTCAGAATATCATATTATTGATATAATTTTAGTATGAACAAAATCAAGAGAAGCGAGACCGCCGTCACAACGCAGTCGGTAGCGCATTAAGACTCCTAATCTTCAATCATGGGATGTCATGGGTTCGATCCCTAGCGGTGGCACATATTCTTTCCGACATTTGTCTCTCACCAATGGATGGATAATCGTAAACCTAAGTGGGATAGCAATATGAGGCTAGGAAAGGATGCAGTGGTAGTACTGATGTGAGAAACGCCAGGAACCCATTGTTAGGTGCTCCAGTCGACGCGATATGACTGAAATACTGTTAAAAGTAGCGATAAACCCCATTCAATTTATCAATTGATCAATCAATCAAATCCATTTTTGTTTGTCGTGAGTAATTCTTTTCTCTCGATTTTAAGGCCAGTTTGTACCGAGTGGCAGCAATGTTTATGTTAAGTACGTTCAATAGCTATTTTCCGTTTTTGTGTTTTGATAACCCATTACCAGACGGCAAAATTTTAGAATGGTCCGAATCGAAAGGAGTTGCAGACGGCTATGTAAAGTTTATGAAATTCAAGATTTTTTCAACTTTCTGGGTAGAAAATATTGCGCAAAATGAAGAAAATGCTTGTTACAAGCAATTTCTTCATTTTTCACAATGTTTTCCTATTTGTTTTCCTTGGGGTCGTCAGAAAGCGTTATTTTGTGGGAAAGGGTTAAAGATTTCATGCAGCCATATGGTTCCTTTTTGCTATGTCATAGCTTAGAGTATTTTTTTACACAGGAGAAAAATATGGGGAACTTCAGTAGTGTCAAGTTTTCATTTTTCTCTCAGTATATTTTCGATATTTTAAAGAGTAACTTATCCAATTAAGATTGATTGAATGGGTTTAACGCCACTTTTAACAGTTTTTCAGTCATACCGTGTCAGCTGGAGCAACTAACCATGCGTTCCTTGTATTTCACACCAGCACTACCACTGCATCCTTTCCGAGTCTCCAGCTACTCATCCGAAATAGGTTTACGTTATCCACCCAATGGTGGGGGACAAATGTCAGAAAGGATATTCGCTGTGCCCGGGGATCAAACCCGTGACACCCCATGATTGAAGAGTGGGAGTCTGATACGCAACCAAATGCAGTAGGTAAACGACCTTGTCAGAATCTACTTAACATCGGATGAAATAAGCATGTAATACAATTATATACGATGACCCTATTCCACCTTATAGTTCATATGTCTTTAAGGTCATTTGCCGCCTCTTCAAAATTCGATGCACTTCCCCTATAACCAAAAGCTCGTCCGTAGCAAGAAGGTTAAGAGGTAGATTAGTAGATTTCGGGGTATCCGCCTTGTCACCCTGTCAAGTGGCTAACTATTCATGCATTTGAAATCATCTTCATCCGATTCGATGCATTAGGTGCGAGCATTGTTTGACTTTTCTCCGTCTCCAAGTTGAAAACTTAACCCTGGAACTAAAATACTATGGACGAAACAGAGCTCATATATGGTATGTAGATCACAGATACATGTTTCATAACTTGAAATACAGTGGATCTTACTCTAGCGACCACGCCTATTAAGTGACCACGTCTATTAAGCGACCACGCCTATTAAGTGACCACGTCCATTAAGCGACCACGCCTATTAAGCGACCATGATCGAATTCCCCATTTTGAAAGCAATATCTCTTAACCCTTGTCATGCTGAACCCGGAATATTCCGGTTTTGGCAGGAGGTGTAGATTAAGATCAGACTGCACGTTTGTGTAGGCTGATCTTAGTCTACACCTCCTGCTCATACTTTTCCTTTCCGAGTTGTTTTTGAGGTTGATTTCTAAAGGAAATATTGAATTTGAACAACAAGTTCTATCAGTGCTTTCAGTCCTTTGATTTGACAGTAATTCAGTAAGGTAATTTATACAGCATGACAAGGGTTAAGAAGTGAAATCGTTTTTCTTTTAAAAAATTCTTAACAACATCCTATGCTGTTGAAACCTATTAGAATCGCCTCAAAGAGACGATTCTAATGAGTCCCAACAACATAGGATTAAGTGGGAATTCTGTAATTATTTCTTTATGCAGTCGAATCAACCCTTCGTATCTTTCACAATAAAGCGTATTGAATGATCATTCTTTAAAGCGACCACTTTTTAGCCGCCCCCTCAGTGGCCGCTTAATACAAGAAGTAATGTATCTGCGTTTTGTGTTATAACAAGATTTCAGCTTGATTTTGAAATAAAAGGAAATCAACAAACTAATAAATCATATTATTAATAATAATAAAAGAGAAATATTTGGCATGTACGGTATTTCAAAGTCAACTTGATATTCTTAGCTGCTGTAGCCAGGATATAAATCAGCAAAAGTTGTAATAATGTAAGATTTTTCTTTGAACTTTCTTTGAACTTTTTTTGTTTTTTCCTTTTCCACAAATGAATAAAATTGATTAGTGTATGTGACTGCGAAATATGCAATATACATATCACAAAAAGTTGTAAAGGAAGCGTCGAGGGGAGGGGGGATATTTTATTTGAAGCTGGCTCTTCTATTTTGAAACACTTCTGTTTAAAACAGTGGCTGTTTGTAGAAACAAGAAAGGCGTCAGAATACAGTTTATAGCACAATTCTCGGGTCGTCGACAAATAACCAAGACTCTGACTTGAAAATTTCCTTTAAACACCAACCTGCCAATAAAGAAACATATTCAAAATGAAAATGCATTATTAAACTACTAAGAACTCACAACAAATCTCATGTATACTGTAAGAAGGCACAAAACCTATCGCTTGCGGCATTTTGGCATGGCTGCGGAAAAAGGCCGAAATCACATGGTTTTATGATAAAATCAAAATGCAGCAGACGCCAGATTTGCACCGATAGCCATTACCTGGCATGCTTTCCGGACAGCAAAATCAGTTCAAAATCTGGGGAAACGTAGAAAAAATACCACGATTCCAGCTACTTTTTTCACAATTTCAACACATTTTCCTGCCTTTCAAAAGTTGCCTGCAAAAACAGCAAAAATCTGCAACTCCACCACCTTACATTGCTAGCAACACAGGGTACCAGTAAGCTGTAGGAAGGTCGTGACCTTTTAGTTTCGCATTTGCTAATAGGCCTTATTTCACGTTTAAAATTCATTTAGGGCACCAGTATCAATCCTTGTCTTCAAATCTGCAGATAAATCTCAAATTTTCCTAATATCTACATTTTTGACCATGGCCACTTCGAATATTTTGCTAAAAACTGTAGTCTGCCACCAAATGTTTCTGATATAACGAATGTTTTTCATTTTTCTATCCGGGCATTGAGTCACATGATTCGGTTCCGAAATTTGATTCGTTGTTGAGATCACATGGCTCCTCTTTGAGCATGATTCATGGCGCGAGAAGGTCACTAGACTTATTAATATTTACAAATCAACGCATGAGTTAGTCATGGGATACGAATGGAAAAGAATAGCTTGTTTTTATCACATGACGACCTCTGTTTTCCTTTAGCCGCTGCCATAACGCAGTTGGTAGCGCATCAGACGCATTGGGTGTCATGGGTTCGATCCCCGGCAGCGGCATATATCCTTTCCGACATTTGTCTGTCACCAATAGGTAGATAATCGTAAACCTAAGTGGGATAGCAGCTGGAGGCTAGTAAAGAATGAAACGGTGGGACTGGTGTGAGATATACCAGGAATCCATTATTAGGTGCTCCAACCGCCACGATATAACTTGAAAACTGTGAAAAGCGGCATTAACCCCATTCTAAAATCGAAACTGTTTTCATTTACTCTGCTATGATATTTTAGAATTGTATAATGTAATAAACAATTTACTATTTAGCCGATTGAATCGAATGTTCAACCCTTTATTGAATGCACTGAAAATCGTACTTATTCAGAGAAATACTGATGTTCGATTTCATGGCAACAATTGTCGAAACGGTTTGTTTATTGAAAAGTTCCATTTTTTTGCGTCAAGGTGTGCTAAAAGTCAGTTTGGAGAATTTGGGACAACTTAACCCTTGTCACGTTGATCCCGGAATATTCCTGTATTGACAATATAGTTGTGACAGGTGTGTAGACTAAGATCAGCCTGCACATATGTGCAGTCTGATCTTAGTCTATATATACTACTTGCTTATTCTTTTGGTGATTAGCAAATATTTGAACAACATCAACAACAACAAAAAAAAAAAATCTAAATTTGACAAAAATTCAAAGTTTTGTGAAGAAAGGGTAAATATTCAGGAGGACAAGGGTTAAATGTCGTCTTAGTTCCACTACTTATCGCTCGGTAAATCAAAGTACTGAAAGTACTGTAATCTAGCAAAGCATGGTTGGATTTAAAGAATCTTTCCAATTCTTGGATAGAAACATTGTGGACATTGAAGAAATTGCATGTTACAAGCAATTTCTTCATTGTCCACAATTTTTTCCAAAGCTTTTTTCTTTTGATGCTTTAAAAGCGGAATTGAGTGGGAATGGGTTAAAAATCATGTCTTTGATACAGTTCTTTATAATTTGAATAGGGTTTGAATGATCCTGAAATGCATAAGATCTACTTTTTATGGCGTAGGCATTCAATGGATTTAATAGTTAAGCCTCCAATGACAGTTTGCACTCGTTGAACTTTGAGATGACCTCAAAATTTTGTCTGTTAACTTAAGCTATCAAAGCTGACGCTTTGCTAGCTAAAAATCGATTTTAAACCGACAGACCAATCATTTTCAATTAGACCGAAAATGAACATTTGAACTCCTACATTTTTAGCTAGCAAAGCGTCAGCTCGATGGGTTAAGTTAACATACAAAATTTTGAGGTCTTCTCTAAGTTCAACGAGTGTAAACTGCCTCTGGAGTCTTAAACACTGAATCTATTGTACGCCATCAAAGTAGTTTTTATGTATTTCAGGAATATAGCAAACTCTATTCAGTTGTATGGAACTCTTTCAAAAACATGCTATCTAACCCATTCCCACTCAATTCCGCTTTTTAAGCATCTCAACAAAAAAGCTTTGGAAAACATTGTGGACAGTGAAGAAATTGCTTGCAACAAACCATTTTTTTCATTGTCCACAATGTTTTCTACCAAACAAGGGAAAGATTTTCTAAATTCAACCAACTTGAAATTGTCGTCTACAACTTCTTTCAATTTGAACAAGTCTAAGACTTTTTCAAGTTGTACTGGGTTAACTCCTGGGTTACTTTATACTCATTTATTTATCATGATGACCTTTGGCAAAGGGGATTACTTAACAGAACTATGCTTTGTCAGCTTACGGTTCTTTCAGTACTTTGATTGTTGGTCTGGTGACTAAAATGCTACATAATGCCTCCTCATGGATATTACAACATGTGAACACAACCTAAGGAAGACGTCTCCATTGTTCAGCAAGGGCTAATGTAAGATCCTTTAACGTCTGAGGTCATGAAAATTCCCTTTCTAAACTTAAAAGCTACTATATATATTCTATTCTTAATAATTTTGTTGTTCAAACCAAACCACATTAGTACATCGCCAAAATCTTAAAATCGGTCTAGGTTTGTTTTGGAAAAAATCTCTATTGAAATTAAGAAAGAAAGAGCTAAAACAATTTTTTCCTTATTATTTGACCTTTAGAATGAGTTTTGATTTTGATGAAAAGTCATTTCGTTCCTAAGTTTGGTTTTCGTCGAATTATAAGGAACACGCAATACGGAGGTATCGATTTCTTTAAAACCCAGATATTAATGAACTAATTGCCCAAAAATACGCTTAAATCAACATTTGATACTTAAATGTGAGTCAGGTATTGTCACAAACGGCAATCTGACAGGCTGACAGTGGCTTTTAGTGGTTATCTAGGAAAGGTTCTATGGAAATCCACATTATTTTAGAAATCACGGCATTCGGTTTGCGACATTTGCATATGACCAAAATCCAAAGGAAGTTAAAAAAAGAAAAAGTAAGGGAAACAACTAACGTCTTGAATTATGTTACATCAAATTGTTAGTCCAAACTACGGTAATTTTCTATATTCATATTATCTCTTCCGTCAGTGTTTGGCTGATCTTTAAAGAATTAAAAACTTCTAATGACGTCACCAGGAACTTGATTTAAGTGAATTCAAACTGTATGCGCGATTCCAACAGTTATAAAATGCGCTCCACGTGAATGACCCAATATTCACTGCAACTGTCTCGGCGTAATCTAAAAATAGATTAAAAGCGTAGCGAAGCCCTTTTGATAAACGGTCTCTATTTTTCAGAATATTGCAATCAAATAATATATGAGATGTAATAAAAATAATTTTAATCTATGTCATGAAAAAAACATCGATAGGCCTACCTAACTCGAATAAAAGCGGACTGACCTTATTTGGACATCTCGTAGAAACCGAACTGTAACTCGTTCCTACGAGAGTACGTGTGTGTGTGTTGTTGTCGTTTATATGGGAGAGAGAGAGAGAGAGAGAAATCACACAAAATCACTATAAAAAGATTACTTCTATCTCGTCGGAATTTGTGCAAAATAATGCCGTTTAAAATAGCAAGTGGTACTTCGTATCGGAGTTAATGGGCGAAACCAGCAGTCTTTGGGCGGGGCCAACAATAGGTAAATTATAATGTTTAGAGTCACTGGTTAAATGACGTCATCACGACGTCGTTATATCTTCCGTAATATTTAAAAGTGGTCGGCTCTTCAATAAAAGGTTACTGTTACTTTTAAACGATGACCAATGTGATAAAATGTCAAAATATAGAGAATAATTGTCAATATATAGAGAATAATTGTCAATATATAGAGAATAATTGTCAATATAGGGAGAATAATTGACCTATCGGGTTGTCTATCAAAGAATTAATCATTCAATATGGACGGAAGTGAAATTTTGCACTTCAACATTGGCCAACATTTATGTGAATCATTCAATTTATTATCAATATCATCATTAATGCTTTGGCGACCTAAACGTCATCCATACAGCATAACCAAGCTGTAGTTACAACGTTTATATCGCCTAGCAACAATTTTAGTTTTTTGTTACATGTTACTGGACATAAATTTTGAAAAATAACGTTATTTAAGACATGAAGAGACTATTTTTTTATTTCATGGAGGTATGAACCGGAAAAACTAATCACTGTATGAATACGCGAAGCGGATTCATACATTGTGTGACTAAGTTTTTTCGGTTCATATTCCATGAAAACAAAAAATATTCTCTTCATTTCTTATAATTTAATAGTATTGAGAGAAAAAAGGAAAAACCCTACATCTTTTGATACCATTTTGTATGGGACTATTTTGTGCGGAAGCATACAAAATCACTGCGTGCTCAATATTTTGTTCATGGAGGTATGAATTAAATTTTTCGACCAATCATAACGCTCGTTTTTGATAGACGAAACTAACGATTAAATTATTCATTTTCGAAGTCGAACTTCCTGTTGGAGTCCAGTGGGCGTATCCAGCGATCCGTTAATTCAAAATCTCTGGTAAACAATAAAAGTCTGTGACATTTGAAGAACTGACCAATCGCGGCTGTCAATCGAATAACTAGTCGACCAATGAAAATATTCTGTGAGACCAGAAATGAGTTTTGATCCGCAACATTGGCCGCCATTTTTGCTAACCCTTTTTTTTAAGGTTTGACGACTTAAATGCCAATAAGCCGATATATGCAACAGAACTTTCCATCAAGAAGAAGAATGGATTGTGGGGCAGAATGTATGATGACGTCGAACTGTACGGCGTTTTACTACGACAGTGACGTCAGCACGTGTAAATTACACACTATTCAACCGGAACAAGGAACGTTAATGACGTACGCACGGAAAGCAGTGTGTTATTTTACTGACGAGGGTTTTCAGGGTTTTTTTTATTTAAGTTTCAAGAATGCATTCATTTTTACGACTTTGTTTTGTTATCGAAGGTCAATGATTAGTTGTATTAGGCGAGAAAGACAGTCTGGGAACTCCTTAAAAAAGATATATAAAAAAAAAAAAAAAAAAAAATGATCGGAACCAGCGCAGGAAATTAGGGTTTATTTTTGCATCTTGAATAAGTTTAAAGGCATTGTTAATGATTACCCTTGTCATGCTGGTCCCGGAATATTCCTGCTTTGACAATAGCTTTGGCAGGTGTATAGACTAAGATCTGCACATATATGCAGTCTGATCTTGGCTTGCACTGCCTGCTTATTCTTGTAGTGTTGAGGAAATTCTTTGAACACTGATCCAATTATGTCCAAGTTTGAAAATATAGTTTAAAGAGGATAGATATTCAGCAGAACAAGGGTTAAGATCAGCAGACCTTGACATTGACATGCTTTATTGGTATTGATATTATCTACCTTAAAGGCAAAAATAATGTAAAATAAAATGAAATGAATAAATATGAAATAGGAAAGGCAGCAGCTAAACTGTGTCGTCTGCCACAACATTTGGACCAGACTTAAAAAGTATCGCCTGGAATGGGTTAAACAAACTGTTCATTAGTAAATGGGCTGAGAGGAAGAGAGATAACCGCTATCAACGTCGAGTGAATAGCTTCTACAAACGGGTCAGTGTCAATATTCGCGTCAAACAGGATATTCCAATAAAAACCGAGGAAGAAATAACAGTTAAACAACCTATCGTTTATTTAGCCACTAAAGCAAACAAAGCCTTTCTCAATATTAATATGCAAAAGGGGATTATAAGTGAAGTTCCCTGGCAAGAGTATTTTGTGTGTGTTCGGTTTTGTTTTTTTTTTTTTTTTTTTTTTTATTTCAACAGTGCTTGTTTAAATTTTGAAATTGAATCGATTGTTCCCGATTCTTTAACAAGAATGTTCGCTAATCTTCAGCATTGACTGTTAAATACACATATGCGGATAACTAATTTTTACGAACGATTTCGTTAATCTCCGTGACCAAGCTAAGTGTTTGAATGACCAGCGAAAGTTAAAGGGAGGTATCGATGTTTCAGAAACCTAGATAAGGAAAAAATAGAAAGTGCCGAAAAATAGACTCAAACGAACATTTAAGACTTTAAGCAAGTTTTGTTGGTAATCTTACAGACCTACAGTGGCTTTTTGTGGTTATATCGGAAAGGTCGCGCGGAATTCCAGATTATTTATAGATATCACGGAATTCGGCTGTCGACATCGAATGACTTCATTTGCATAAGACCCAAAGTCAAATGAAGATAACAAGTTTACTAGCGAAACAGCCAACGTCCTAAAAATAGATTAATAGCCTACGTAGGCTATTAGGGAAACTCCCTGTTTTTTGTGTGTTTTTTCTGATAAGCGACCTCAGATTTGGGCAAAACTACTATGAGGCATATTGTATTCAAATAGTATATGAATTGAAATAGAAATAGTTAAAATCTGTGACATGAAAAAAACATCGATACCTACCTTTAAAACGTCATCACTGACGTCACCAAAATTGCTAAATTTAAAATTTCAATACTTCTTTCACGAATTGTGGGCTTTCGGCGGTTTTATTACTGAAGTCCTGATAGTGTATGCCTCCGCGTATACTTAATTACGTCATGTATTACTTTGTTTTTGTCCCTTGTTTTTATTTTTCGATCAATGAAAGTCGAGAGTAACGTTAGAGTAAATTGTTTCCAGTTAGATATAAATAATAAGCAATCAACTAAACAAAACCCAGGCACACCCCTACTAGACAAAAACCGAAACCGGACACACCCCTACTAGACAAAAACCGAAACCGGACACAACCCTACAAGACAAAACCCAAACCGAACACAACCCTACAAGAAAAAAACGGTCACATCTCTACTAGTCAAAAACAGGACACATTCCTACAAGAAACCATCCAAACAGACACAACTCTTTCAGACAAAACCTAAAACCGGTTACACCCCTACCAGACAAAAGTCAAACCTGATATACTCCTACCAGACGAAACCAACCCAAACATACCCCTACCAGACCCAATCCAAAGCGGACAAACGAAAATCGGACATACCCCTATTAGAAAAAAGCTAAAGGGGACACTTCCCTACCAGGCAAAACCAAAACCGGACACCCTTACTGGGCAAAACCCATACCAGAAACTCAGCATCAAGACGAGACCCAAACCAGTAAGATACTACCAGACAAAACTTAGTCTTGACACACTCCTGCCAGACAAAACCCATACCAGACACACACCTATTCGACAAATTCGAAACCAGACACACACCTTTCAGAAAAAACCCAAACCAGCCACAACCATACAAGACAAGACCTACACCGGACACCTCCTTACCAGACAAACCCAAACTGGAAATATACCTATCAGACAAAAATCCAAACCGGACACACACCTACGCGACAAAACCCAAACCAGATACGCCCCTAGCGGGCAAAGCCCTAACCAGACAAAACCCAAACCGGACACACCCTAACCAGACAAAACCCGAACCAGTTACACTCCTCGATGAAAAACCCGAACCGGACCTAGCTCTACAAGACTTATCCCAAATCCCTACACCCCTATCAACTAAAACCAAACCGGACACATCCCTATCAGACATAAATCCAAACCGCACACACCCCTATCAGACAAAACCAAAACAGACACACCACTACCAGATAAACAAAAGCCGGACAAACCCCTTCCAGGCAACCCAAACTGGACACACAATTATCAGAGGATACACCCCTACAAAAACATAACGGGACTCAAAACAGAAAGTTTATCGTTGGTGAATGAGCTCATCTCTGTTACTTTAGTGTTACGGCGCATAAGCGCCCAATTATGAAAACTAATTTTATTTGATTTGTTTGAATGGGGATTAACACAGCCTTAAACAATTTCTAGTCATATCGCAGCGGCTGGAGCACCTAACAAAAAGTGTGTGGTATATCTCGTATCACTACCACCATTACAGTTGCTAATCCAACTTGGGTTTTCGATTATCCACCGATTGGTGAAAAACAAATGTCGGAAAGGATATGTGCCGCCGCCGGGGATTGAACCCATGACACTCTGTAATTGGAGATTGGGAGTATGATGCACTACCAACTGAGCTATGACGGCTGCTCTTATTTTCATATTAAAGGGTTTATTAAACTATGTTTTCGATGTTTTACAGTAGCATGCAGCAGAAAAGTTAAATGATTGTTTGGCGACCTAAACGCCGTATCTACAACTAATTCAAGCTGTAGTTACGACGTTTCGGTCGCCAAACCAACTGAGATGATTCACAAAAATCTCGACCAATGTCATAATTCAAGGTTCTCTTCCGGTTTTAAGTGACTGATTTGATTGGTCGTTATTTTCTTTAACAGCCGCGATTGGTCAATTTATCTTTCATTCAGTGAACAACATTGGAGCCACAAGAGAAAACATGGATTTCATTGTTCACGTTCAGAAAAATCGATGATTCACATTAGACAAGCATGTTACCAACCGCGGCTGACAATCAAATAATCGTTCGACCAATGAAATCAATTATTTTGACTGGAAGATCAGTTTGAACTGCGATATTGGCCGCCATTTCGAGGAATCTTTTTTGTTGGTTTGGCGACTAACGTCGTAACTGCAGCTTATTCTAACCGTAGTTACGCCACTTAACCCATTCCAACACAAGAAAATTTTAGACTGGTCCAAATTGAAAGAAGCTGCAGACGACAATTTCAAGTTGATGGAATTTTATTTATTTTTTTTTTTCTCTCGTCTTTTTGGATAGAAAACATTGTGGATAATGAAGAAATTGCTTGTTACAAGCAATTTCTTCATTGTCCACAATGTTTCCAAAGCTTTTTTTCTTGTGGGGCGTAAAAAGGAGGGCTTGAGTTGGAATGGGTTAAGTCGCAAACAAACCATTATACTTATTTGTAGCATGCTACTTGTCATAATTTTTGCAAAATAACTCCGTTAAAAATCCAAGCGGAACTTCCTGTTGGAGTCAATGGGCGGGGCCAAAGGAGTTAGAAGGGCGGTAAATTCTTCCATTGCGACGAAAAATAAACGAAAGACGCAAATGTCTGATTAAGTTATCATTTATAATTCTTTCATTCGTTACAGTTTTGTTCAGACGGTATATTTTAGAGCAAAGGCTTATAGGTAATTATAAGTAATTTCAAAAACATCTTATCTAATAAAGCAAACATCTGGAGACCAGTCCTCCACGGAAACATCTGCCAAGTTGCCAACAGCTAAACAAGTCTTATAGGGTGTAAATCCGTGCAGCTTTAATATTTCCACGATTTGTTGTCCGGAATCTAGTTTCTTTTGATGTACCATCTCAATTTGTATAAACTTCACTCTGACATGCCTCAAGAAAGACTGGGCCCCTCTAAGAGCTAAAAGCTCGGATAATTCAACATCCATCTTTATGGCGACGATTTCATTAGTAAATAAATGTTCAAGATCGTCTATTAACATTGTTTCAACTAAATTTGAATGGTCTATTCCGCTACCGTTTTTAGTACGAGAACACGCAATGCTTCCTTTACGGATCTGTAACGTTACGTTTGTATAAACGTCAGACACGGCATTCCATATTACAGACACCCTGTCCGTGAGGCGACCCAAAACTAATGATTTCGATAACAACTTGAGATTTTCAATGTTGGCGTCAATTGCGACAACGCGTCTTTTGAGCTTTGCCGCCGTGAGTGTGTAGAGTCCAATGTGACTACCAACGTCTAAAACGTCTGTGACGTTGTATCGCGTCAACGCTTCGCCAAACACCCTTACCATGTCTTGTTCCCAAATACCATCCCTTATAATTATCCTCGAAACACCGCCGTCTATCCAGGGATCATGAACACAAATTGGTGTCTTTTCTGTAATCTTCAAGTCTACGCATGCGTGTTCTTTACTTTCCTTCCATAACACATTCGGGTTCACAAATTGTACACAACGTTTTGTGCGTTGTAATCCAATAGAAGACGTCGGCACACAAGCAATTGCAATGTTACCGGATTCAAATCGTAATACCGTATCTCGATTTAAAGGCTTTAAGCCGACTGCAGTATTTGTATTCGGTGTATCTTGTACATTGGATGTATTCATAGGACGCAAGTCGAGCACAGCACCATTTTGCATTCCATAAAATAAAACACCAGCGGTTACCAAGGCTATGCACATCATGAACGTTTTCCTGGTCTCTCGAACCATCTTCCGATACCTGTTTTAGAATTGGAATAAATCTGTTTGATAGACTTCAAGTATTTCTCTAAATATGTGACATTTCATGGGAAAAAAAAGAATTCCTTTGAAATTCGAATTGTGTCGACCCCGGGTCACACTGAGCTAAGTGCATAAACTGGCTAGTGTCGCCACTTTTCGCATTGGCTGGGTTTTTTTTTTGTGTTGTTGTTGTTGTTGTTGTTGTTTTGAAAATATATAATGAATTTTATAATTGACCGATCGCTGGCCCCGCCCACTGACTACCTAGGCCCCGCCCATTAACTCCGACAGGAAATCCCAGTTCGATTTTAAGAGCGTTATTTTGCAAAATTTGTGGCCATTAGCATGTAATAAAAAGGTATATTGGTTGGTTTGTGAACTAAACGTCGTAACTACTGCTTATTCAAGCTGTAGTTAGGACGTTTAAGTCACCAAACCAACAATAAAGATAAACAAAATGGTGGCCAATATCGAGTTGATAAGCCCAGGTCCGGGCTGAATAAATCATTTGATTGGTCGGTTTATTCCTTGATTGACAGACGCGATTGGTCAATTACTTTACAGTGTCAGCATTTAAGGTTGAGGACTCATTGATCTCATTGATCTCGTGAAATTCTAGGAGTCAAAGATTAAGTGCTCAATTGAGGTTTCGTTATCCCCCTTAGTCCGTCGTCATGCAACATTTTCTTAACGACATCTTCTCCCAAACCACTGGGCAAACTTCAACCAAATTGGGCAGAAAAGGTCTTTAGGTGGTCCCCTTTAAAATAGCTAAAAGAAATGAAAGCCGTTGAAAACTCTGGTCTAGAACCTTGATATTTTGCAATGAGACATCAGTATATTGACCTCTTTCAAAATAACTAAAAGCATTACTCTCGGGTCCCTAGATGCGGAGCATGGGGGTCTATATGGAAACAGAAGGATTTTTAAACGACATTTCCTCCCAAACCATCGGGCCAATTTGAAGCAAATTTGGCGGAAATGTTCCTTAGGTGCCCCCTTTTACAAAGCTTCAATAATTAAAATCCGTTGAAAACTCTAGTTGGCATGGCAACAGGGGAGGGGCTATAGAGAAACAAAGAAGTATTTTTTAAACGACATCTGCCCGAAACAACCAGGCCAAATTCAACCAAATATGGCATAAATCTTCTTTATGTGGTCCTTTTTCACATTAGCTAAAATGATAGAAATCTATTGAAAATTCTGGTTGACATGGCAACAAAAGTGAGTTTTTAAGAATAATCCTTAAAAAACTTCTACTCCTGACCCAGAGTGTGTAGACCCTTTATATCTTACATGTAGCCCAAGTACAGTAAACTCTTTTAAAATTGAAAAAAAACTACCCTCATGTCCCTAGGGGCCCGGCTTTGGAGAAAGAGCTGTACAGAAATAAAGAAGGATATTTTAACAATATCGCCTCTAAAACAACTTCAACCAAATCTTTTCAAATATTTTCTTTAGGTTGTCCTTTGCAAAAAATGAATAAATAAAGGTATTAAAGCAAATGTTAAATTTGAAAAAAAAACCTTCTCAAGACCCGGTTGGTCTTGAGCCTTGAAATTTTGTATGAAGCATCAGTTCATTGACTTCTTTCATATTTCTAAAAATATTTCCCAAGGTTCCTGAGGGTTGGAAAAATTGTTACAAAGCCCTTATATGTATAAGGTACGGCTAGGCCCATTTGGATCTTGATCCTAGCCTTAACATTAGATTTGACTGTTGAAAGAAAAAAGCTTTTACCTCAGCTGAGCGCACCAGAGCAAACGGTCCTCTTGTGTTATGTCTGGGTTATCTGCGCTAGACTGGTATACGATGCTTTCATTGAGTTAAGAGATGAAGAGAATTCATACAGTGTGTGATTAGGTTTCTCGGTTCTTATAATTTAATAGCATCGAGCGAAAAAAACAAACGCTTTACAAATTTTGATACCTATTTGTATGGGACTATTTTGTGCGGAAGCATACAAAATCGCTGTGTGCTCAAAATTGTGTTCATGGAGTTATGAATTTTTTTTTTTTTTTTTTTTTTTTACCAATCAGAAGGCTCGTTTTTGATAGACGAAACTAAACATTAAATTATAACGGATTGAAATACTATGAGCTCTTTTAGTAGTTCATGGGAGAAAACTATGTTAAATAATGTTCCTTGTTATAGTCCTGGTGTATCTCGTACCAGTATTACCATTACACCCTTTCCTAGCCTCCAGCTGCTTTTCGACATAGGTTTTCGATTATCCAGCCATTTTGGTGAGAGACAAGTAGATATGTGCCGCCGCCGGGGATCGAACTCATGACAACCCATGATGCGCTACCAACTGCGCTATGACAACGGTCCAATGTTATAGTCTAGACATATTTTTGTAATTTAATCTGGTGTGAATTAAACATAATCATATATGATATGTCAAAGCTAAAGAGGCGACTCGTTGATCGACTTTAAACGGTTTTCATAAAAACATAATCAAATATGATATATCAAAGCTAACTAAGGCAACTCGTGGGTTGACTTCAAACAGATTTCATATAAACATAATCAAATATGATATGTCAAAGCTATCTAAGGCAACTAGTGGGTTGATTTCAAACGGTTTTCATATAAACATAATCAAATATGATATGTCAAAGCTAACAAAACCAACGCGTGTGTCGACTTTAAACGGTTTTCATATAAGCATAATCAAATATGATATGTCAAAGCTAACTAAGACAGTTCGTTGATCAACTTTAAACGGTTTTCATATAAACATAATCAAATATGATATGTCAAAGCTAACAAAACCATCGCGTGTGTCGACTTTAAACGGTTTTCATATAAGCATAATCAAATATGATATGTCAAAGCTAACTAAGACAGTTCGTTGATCAACTTTAAACGGTTTTCATATAAACATAATCAAATATGATATGTCAAAGAAAACTAACGCAACTCGTTGATCGACTTTAAGCGGTTTCATATAAACATAATCAAATATGATTTGTCAAAGCTAACTTAGGCGACTCGTTGATCGACCTTAAACGGTTTTCATAAAACATATTAAAATGTGATATGTCAAAGCTATCAAAACCAACTCGTGGGTCGACTTCAAACGGATTTCATATAAACATAATCAAATATGATATGTCAAAGCTAACTAAGACAGTTCGTTGATCAACTTTAAACGGTTTTCATGTAAACATTATCAAATATGATAAAATTAGATTTAAATCCTAACTCGGGATTTTAGTGAATTTTTAAAAAATCTCATCAAAAAAGTACACGCCTTGGGATATTTCCTGCAATACCGTTGAAAATTAACGGTGCAATGAAATATTTCGATTAAAAATCTACTGAGTTTATAAAATTATCGTCTAAAAAGATACACTACGAGAAATCTGGCGCAATTTAGTAGACATTTAAGAGATGAAGAGAATATTTTTTTTTCATTTTCATGGTGGTATGAAACGAAAAAACTAATCACACTGTTCGAATACATGAAGCAGATTCATACATAAGGGTGTTTAGGTCTTTCGTATCATACCTCCCTGAAAACAAATTATTCTCTTCACCTCTTATAATTTGATAACACCAAGCGAAAACAATCCCAACTATTTTACACATTTTGATACATTTTTAATTGAACTATTATGTGAGCAAGCATATAAGATAGATGCGTGCTTAAAATTTTGTTCATGGGGGAATAATTTAATTTTTCAGTTTCGTCTGTCAAAAACGTGCGTTCTGATTGGTCGAAAAAAAATCATAACTCCATGAACAAAATTTTGAGCACGCAGCGATTTTGTATGCTTCCGCATAAAATAGTCCCATACAAAAAGGTATCAAAATTTGCAAAGCTTTTATTTTTTCGCTAGATGATATTAAATTATTAAGAAATGAAGAGAATATTTGTTTTCATGGAGGTATGAACCGAAAAAATAATCACACTGTATGAATACGCGAAGCGGTTAGGTTTTTCGGTTCATACCTCCATGAAAACAAAAAATATTTTCTTCATTTCTTATAATTTAATAGCACTGAGCGAAAAAGGCAACAACTTTACAAATTTTGATACCTATGGGACTATTACCTATGGGACTATTTTATGCGGATGCATACAAAATGACTGCGTGCTCAAAATTTGTTCATGGAGTTATGAATAATTTTTCGACCAATCAGAACGCCCGTTCTTTAAAGACGAAACTAAAGATTAAATTATTAAGAAATAATCGCGTATTCATACAGTGTGTGATTAGGTTTTTCGGTTCATACCTCCATGAAAACAAAAAATATACGCTTCATATCTTAAATTTGATTTTTTTTTTCTGTCAATCAGAGAGCCCGGTTTTCGATAAACAAAACTAAGAATTAAATTATAGTTCAATATAACGAAAATATCCTCATGAAAATGTTTAAAATCTTGAAAATCCTGCCGAAAAGATCACAGCTCGGGACATTTCGCGCGATTTAGTAGACATGCTAAGGTGCGACGAAACTATTACGCTTAAATTCTTGAAAATATCGTCGAAGAGATCCCATTTCGGGATATTTATAATTGTTCAGAAGAAAAAATAAACTAATAGTGCGACGAAAATATCCCGATGAAAATTACAAGCAAATAATTTAACTTTTAGTATCGCTTATCATAAGCGAGAGTTCTGATTGGCGGGAAAAAATATTCATACACCACGAACAAAATTTTGAGCAAACAACCATTTTGTATGCCTGCGCACAAAATAGATCCATAAAAAATTTATCAAAATTTGTATCACTATTTCTTTACATGCCCAATGGCCATAATTTTTGCAAAAAAACACCTTTCAGTATCGCGTCCAATGTCAGAGTGCATAGTTATTGGTTATAACTTGAAAAATACTGTTCATGACATTAAAATATTAAAGGAAAAGAAGCAAATACAAAATGAATTCAAAGTCAACGACGCACAATCGGGATTGAACCAGAATTCATTTCGTTTTTATATCATGTTTTGACCTAACCTAAAATTTGCCTAATTTGTATCAATCATGGTGTGTCAATTGGACAATCGCGGCTTTTAATCGAGGAATCAATTGACCAATCAAATCATTCCTTTAGCCCGGAATTTAGTATTTAACACACAAGTTAGAAAATCACAAAAAAAAGAAAGAAAACGAATTACGACCTCGTGGAAACGAGGTACACAGCCTCTCTATGTCGCTCCCACGAGATATTAAGTCAATCATCCAACCATGTTACTTCTCTAAGCAAAACGCGCTAAAGTAATATTATTTAAAATAGTAAAGAATTTCGGTAATTTCACTGGTCATAACCAACTGGAAATCTCAATTATCCTTCGGAAAGATTTATAGATATTATTTTCTTATGAAATTACTGTTATGCTCCAAAAGCTCTCTGATAATACGAGCCTATATTCAGAATTGTCTTTCTTTTGTCCCTGAGAAGTACCATCTGTTATTGTTTTTGTTTTTGTTTACAAAATCTTATAAAATGATATGGAAAAAAAGGTTTCTCCACGTCTCCCCGGACAAGTAAGTCACGATTTTCTACTTATCTAGGATTCAAAGGAATTTTGGAAGATAAAAGTTTTAAGTAAACATTGTCGCTAATGAAGAAAATCCTGGAATCCTGGCATTTCTTTCATTTAACACAATATTTCTACCCCTCCGTTTAAACAATATGACAACTTTCAATATGTAGTAAGTAAACTTTAGGTATATTTTGCATCAACTCAAGAATCGTCATAGGATTTACTTGTCTATTGAAAAATGTACTTATTGTATCTCTAATTGAGAAAATCATTGTAGAAAAAGAAGATTTTTTTTGTAGCAAGCAATTTCGTCTTATTCCACAATATATCTACCCTATACTGAATGATTACTTTTGAAATTAAATCCACTTTAAATTTTCATCTGCAAAACCTTTGAATTTGAACGGGTCAAAAATAGCGCAAAACAGGAGAGGGATAAACGACATTATTTTGTTAAATTTATGACCAGTAACATGAGTCCAAAAAAAGTAAAATAGTTACTTGACGACGTAAACGACGTAAGTACAGCTTGAATAAGCTGCAATTATGGCGCCAAAGTCGCCAAACAAACAAAAATATCGGCCAACGTTGGAGATTAAAGTTCACTTCCGGTCTAAAAGAATGATTCGCTTGGTCGGAAGATTCTTTCTTCTAATTGCATATAAATATCGCCATCAAACGATTTGCGTATTAATCGACGATGAGTAGGTATATAATTTGCGACAAATAGGCGGGAGGTCAACGATGAATCGACGGAACAAGTCGGGAGCTGCAGTTCGAGGCAAGAACCTTACGAAAGGTCGACAACCAGTCTCCAGTATCTGACGACGATGAATAACAGAGACTATAGTCTAAAATGTTTGTTGGTCTATAAAAGTTGGGCCGGAGGCCGTCAGGTGAACAATCGATAGCGGATGTTTAATCACTAATGCTACAGTATAACCACTTGTAACGACTTAAGAGTCGGGTGATTTTAACCTTAGGGATAAAAATGACCGATTCCCCGCTGTTCATAGAAACCAGCTGATATGTTGATCGATACTCTGACCGATCGCCGTTTGATTTCCGATTATATCGCTGATTTCACCGAAAGTAGTGGGTAACCGATGGCCGACTCGTCAGAGCGTTTATATGACCATATCTGAACATACAAGCATTTTATTTGTGCAAAGAAGAGGTATATTTCGACGAGCTTTATTTCGAGTATAATCTAATTTTCAGTTTCGTCTATCAGAAAAGTGCGTTCTGATTGGTCGAAAAAATACTTATACCTCCATGAGCAAAATTTTGAGAGAGCAGATATTTTGTATGCTTCCGCACCAAAAAATTCCTTACAAAAAAGTATCAACATTTGTAAATGTCTTTTCTTTCATTTTTTTTTTTTTTTTTTTTTTTTTTTGCTATGAAATGATAGGAGATGAAGAGATTTTTTTTTCATTCCATGGTGTTATGGACCGAAAAATAATAATAATAATAATAATAATAATCACACTTATGTATGAATCTGGTCCGCGTATTCATACAGTGTGATTAGTTTTTCATCTCTTAAATAAAATTCAGCCTTATACGACTTTAACAATGAACATATCGCTACTACGCTCACTGACCTACATCGTGACAGTTGACCCATCGCTGGCCACGTCCACTTATTTCGATAGCTCCGCCAAATGACTCCAAAAGGAGGTCCCGCTTCGATTAAAAACGGAATTTATTTTGAAATGATTGCCAGTAGGATGTCCTAAAAAGTAGTATGAGCTGAATGAGCTGTAGTTACGACTTGTTAGTCGCAAAATCAAAAAAAAAAAAAGTTTCATACAAATGGCGGCAAATGGAGTTCAAATCTCAATTCCGGGCTGAATGAATTATTTGATTGGTTGATATAATTCTTGGTTGACAGACGCGATTGGTCAGTTTGAAGGAGATTATAAACGACTTTCGGCGCTTGAATATTTTTGATAGTACACGGGTGATTTCTCACTAGTATAATAACTATTCAAATAAATTCGATACCTTTGGTAACACATTTACGTTACCACCAAATGACGACATAAAGCATGCAATGACGTCTTTTCAAACGGTATATGCTCCGCGGATTATCGAGATGAAGAGAATATTTTGGTTTTCATGGAGATATGAACCGAAAAACATAAGTGTGATTAGGTTTTTCGGCTCATACCTCAATGAAAACAAAAAAATATTTACTTCATATCTTATAATTTGTAGCATCGAGCGAAGAAAGCAAATAACTTACACATGTTGATACCTTTTTTGTATGAGACTATTTTGTTAAGCATACAAATCGCTGTGCACTCAAAGTTTTGTTGCTTGAGTTATGATTTTTTTTTCGATCAATCAGAACGCCCGGTTTTGTTAGACGAAACTAAAAAATTAAATTATATATCGGTGATTTCTACTATGTTAAGTGAATAATTGCAAAGTCAAAGCCACTTTATAAAAAAATATCGAATTCGTTTTCATAAAAACCCGAATTTATTAAACACGTCATCTAAACAGATAAAAATCGGCATAGCCTCGTTTTCATCTGTTTATTGATGAATCGATTTATAAATTTAGAAGATCTATTCCAGGACCACTCATTCTTTGTCCTCTATTAACCCTTTCCAGTACAATCCCTGGTTTTTACGTCCATGTAAATTTATACTTAAGAAAATATTGTGACAAAAGAAAAAATTGCTTGTATCAAGCAATTTCTTCTTTTGTCAAAATATTTTCGACCACATATATAGAATGGTTTCGTTTCAAATTGCACTCACTTTTCATTGTCGTCTGCAATATCTTTCGAATTGGGCCAGTCTAAAATTTCAAGAAACAGGAAATGGTTAATCTTAAATGTTGTAACTGCATTGATGTAGGGGATGGCAGAAGGTATGCTTTTTAAACCGCGGTGATATCAATGAATTACTGTTGAAAGTGAGGTAAAACCCCATATCAGACTAGAACTTTATATTCCAACAACTATTATTATAGAAGGAAAATGTCTATTTTATAGATTATATAGATGTCTGCATCTTTATTCACCATTTTCGTCAAGCAAACAAAATAAAAAGCAAAATGTGCATATCAAACAAGGATTCGAAACACAGCTGTTCTACAAACAACACAAACTCTTTAACCTTTAATTGGCTAATCGCGGCTTCAATCAAATAACCAGTCGGCCAATGAAAAGCATTCATTGAGACTAGAAATGGATTTTTATCCCCACATTGGCCGCCATTTTTGTTGGCGTTGTAACTTAAACAGCGTGACTACAGCGTATTTAAGCTGTAGCTACAACGTTTAGGTCGCCTACCAGGTATGTTACCTTTTTCTTCCATGCTACTGGCCATAGATTTTTCAAAATAACCCCATTTAAATTTTTTGTGCTACAAGGGATGTGGTTATATACATTACTGCGACATAAGATGTGTGTGTGTGTGTGTGTGTGTGTGTGTGCGTGCGTACGTACGCGTGTGTGTGTGTGTGGGGGGGTCACTACCAAATTTCTGCGTTAACTTATCATTTGAAAGATGTCTGGTTTGACTTTTCGATTCGGTATTCAATTTAAAACTATTATTACCTGAATATAGTTTAAAAACGTTGGCGATTTCGTGCCACCGTATCTAGTATGTTACGCAAACTATTCTGAATGCGGATGCATGCAATTCCGATCCGACAGTGCAGTTTAACTTAGAAGTGGCGAGAGCAGTTGTAGATCTTTTGAAAGATCTATTAAATTTGTCAACGCCCCCGACATATTTATGAAACAGCTCATATTTAAATACAGAACGCCATTGAAGATTCCATTATATAGTTACCATTTGAACGCTTGAGTCAAAAAGTAATTATTTCAATTTATTCAAAACAATCAAATTGGAGACTCTGATATATGGAAGTTTAACTGTCTTGTGCTGATGCCTTCTTTCTTGTTCTTTTTTTATAGACGATTTCTTTTTCTTGGATACATTTATTGAACTAACGATGGACGACGGAGATTTCCAAATTCCTGTTCGGGAGGCGGGATCAGTGGACAAAGTTGTATCGACCGAAATGTTGCGGTTTGTTCCGACAATCATTTTGCTGGCGGCCATTTTTATTTTCGGTTCGATTGGAAACGGATTGGTGTTTTACGTCTATAAGACAAGGTATCCTAATTCTAACACGAGGATGTTCATCTTGTTCCTGAGTGCTATGGATTTTTTCGCGTGTATTATCGCCGTGCCAGTGCACACAATGACAATTCCTAACCAGTATAAATTCTATTCTCCAATCCTGTGCAAAGGTTCTGGTTTCCTTGACGCGGTCGGAACTGTAAGTTCGTTATTCATATTGACTTCGATAGCATTTGAAAGATTCAAGAAAATATGCAGACCGCTATCGAGGCAATTGTCTCTCAAAATAGTAATCGTATTGTGTAGCGCGTCGGTAGTTATTGGTGTTCTAATAGCGGTGTCAAACCTTTTCATATACGGAAGAAAGACGGTGCAGCTACCTAAGTATTCCATACCACTGATAGAATGCTCTGTTGCTGATAACATGGCACAATCTTACCTTCCGATGCTAACTTTTATGGTCTATGGACTACTTTTTCTGGTCGCCGCAGGGCTGATAACCGGGTTCTATTTCTGCGCTGTAAGGGCGATATACAAACAGGTCGATAAGATGTACGTTTTCTCTTCTTCGAGATCAGCTAGTCAGAATGAAGTTTCAAACATTCGAGTGTCAACAGATGTGAGTCCAAAGCGACCTGTTAGCAGAAACTGGTCATTAAACAGGATAAGGGAAAGATGGGGATCGTATAGCTCCTGGATAAATTTTGATCCGAAAAAGGATGACACCCGAACTACAAGTAACAAAGATGCCAAGATTGCTAATTCCAAGACAAGCACATCTGCTGCTGAAATTAGAGAGATGGATTCTTTTGAAGACCAAGGCAATGGTCACAAACATGTGGTTGAACGCAATCATTATTCTTTGGATGCAGTACAACTACAAAAAGACGCGGAAATCGTTAAGAAGCTACCTAGCACTAAGTCTCCGTCGAACAAAGCAAACGAAAATCGACCGACGAACTCGCAGATGTTCCCATCAACCTCCGATATATTCCGAGACCAAAATATGCCCCGAACAAAAGTTCTTTTGAGAAAGGTCAGTCCTTCGTCGGTAAGTTCCCAACAAACGCTTCGTTCAGCAGGCCGGCGATCAGTCCTGATGATGTTGGCGGTGTCCTTGACCTTTGCCTCGTGTTACATTCCCGTCATCGCATTGCTTGTGGTACGTAACATTCGTGAAGATCTCGTGTACCAACTTACCAACACACAGTACGTGATTTACAAGCTCTTTCTAAGATCTTACTTTGTCAATTTTGCTGCAAATCCATTAATATACGGTATATGTGATTGTCGCTTTCGGGTGATCTGTAAACAGATGTTTTGTAAATGTAGAAGAGATGACCAAGCAGTCGACGAATGATATCGATTGAATTTTGTTCAAAATGGACTTTTGAGTTCGTTGGGAAGTTCGTTGGTTATTGTAGTGCTGTGCTATTAGTACTTTCGGTAAACTCTTGACTCTTGAGCTTTGGCAGCCGCCTTCATAGCGCATCGGGCTCCCTGTCTTCAATCATGGGATGTCATTTGTTCGATAACCGGCGGTAGCACATAAGTTTTCCAAATGTGTCTCTCACTAATGGGTGGATAATAGTTAACCTAAGTGTGAAAGCCGCTGGAGGCTAGGAAAGGATGTAATGGTAGTACTGGTGTGAGAAATACCAGGAATCCATTGTAAGGTGCTCCAGCCGCCGCAATATGACTGAAATACTTTTAAAAGGTGCGTTAAACGCAATGAATCAATGAGATTTGGCAAATCAATGTAAAACCTGTTGACTATTTTTGAAAGGCCATTATCCGATATCCACAAACCACGGCTTACAGTCGTCACAAATGATCATTGTTTTGACTAAAATCCCTTTTGTGCTACTAAACAAGTTTACAACAGTCATAGTACCACGAAGAGAAACACACCTACAGCAAGTCAGAACCCAGCCACGGAGAGAGACACGCATACAGGTAGTTCGAACCTGGGACCTCTCGCTTTGTTTCGTTTATTTATCGTCGCTACCGTCGCATCATCTCTTATCCCCTTCCCATACAGCAACATTTTAAACTGATCCAAATTCAAAGAAGTTCCAGATGACATTTTAGTTAGTGGAATTTTAAATATGTTTGTCCTTTAATGTAGAAAACCTTGTAAATCATGAAGGAATTGCTTATGACAAGTAAATTTTCACCAACTTAAAATTGTCATCTGCAATTTCTTTATATTTGCAATTGTCTAAAATTTTCTTGTCTGGTAATAGGTCAAATGCAGTCTTCATTGCATAAAAATGTGCACGGGTAGAGATATATTTTTTATCCATTCTGTGCGAAAATGCTTAGAAATGGTTGCTACGATTTTATTCTTTTAATGATATTTATTTTTTATTTGGCATGTTTTGGGTTTTTTTTTATTTAAATATGTATTAGTGTCAGTCTAATAGCTAGCTGACTTCGTCTTGTATTACTTGTTTGTTAAATTTACTTATTACTTTACACGCACATTGTTTTAACTTTCACCAACATGAAGTATTGGGAGAGGAATCATAGTACACTTATTCCATTCCCACACAATGACGCTTTTTGACGCCTTTCAAGAAAAAATGGGAAAACACAGTGTAAAATGAAGAAATTGCTTGTTACAAGCAATTTCTTCATTTTACACGACGTTTTCTACCCAGAAAGTTGAAAGAATCGAAAAATCTTTAAACTTTAAAACTTCGTCTGCAACTCCTTTCAAATTGAACCAGTCTAAGCTTTTACCGTCTGGTAATGGGTTAATTTGTTTTAAAAATACCTAGAAATCGTTGCTAAGGATTTTTTTATGATAAATTATACATGTATTGTTTTTATATGTGTTTGTTTTTGTTCCTTTTGAAAATGTGTTTTGTTGTCAATTGCAACCTGGAACTTACAGCTAACTTCGTCTATGATAATTTTTTTTATTATTTTGCTAAGTTTACATACACGTTATTTTAACTTCCTTTTAATCTTTCAGAAAATAAAGTATTGATAAAGAAACAAAAAAAAAATGTTATCTTTTTTAAAAATAAATTATGGATATATCCTTTTCTAGGAAGTGTTCGTATGGTAATCGGGGTGGATGTGGGTTATCGGGGTTGTCGTAGGGTTATCAGAGTGGTCTTAGGGTTATCGGGGTGGATTTCGATTATCGGGGTAGTCTTGTGGTTATTGGAGTGGTCGTAGGGATGTAGGATGGTCGTCCTGGTGGTCGTATGGTTATCGGGGTGGTCGTAGGGTTATCGGGGTGATCGTAGGGTTATCGTTTTTTCCGCAATGTTTTGCACCGTTTCAGAGAAATATTCACGATTTATACGAATCCGATTTTTGCACTTCAAGTGCTTTCAATGGGACTCTGTTCTGTTTTGTTTGTTTGTTTGAATGGGGTTTTACGCCGCTTTCAACAATCTTTCAGTTATATTGCGGCGGCTGGAGCACCTAACAATGGAATCCTGGTATTTCTCACACCTGTACTACCATTACATCCCTTCCTAGCCTCCAGCTGCTATCTCACATAGACCTTCGATTATCGACCCATTGGTGAGAGACAAATAGTTGGAAAGGATGAGTGCCGCCGTCGGGGATCGAACCCGGGACCTCTAGATTGACAGTCCGACGCGCTACCAACTGCGCTATGACGGCGGCTCGACTCTGTTCTGGAGTTACATTTCAAACCACTGCTCATGTGCACCAATAAAACTCCGACCCGCCTTTGCTTCTACAAGGTCTATGGTGTACCGTTTGGGTCAAAAGTCCTCTTAAGGCATCATAGCACAAAGAACGTGTGAACGCGTAAATATCACGTGTAATCCCGTTTAATTTATGCGTGTGCGCTTATATTTTGAAAATTCGCGTGTTATTTTTATGGAGCACATGAACACTGGTTTGTCACACCAGGGCTAGATTTATGCGTGTGCGCTTATATTTTGAAAATTCGCGTGTTATTTTTATGGAGCACATGAACACTGGTTTGTCACACTAGGGCTAGATTTCTCTGATGTGGTAGAAAACATTGCGAGAAAACTTTTTCGAAAATGCTTTGTAAGAACAAATTCCCGTTTTTCAACAATGATTTCTCTGATACCACGATCTTACAGGCAAGTATTGCTAAAAAAACACTAAAGTATGTATTAAAAGTGTTTAATGAAAAGCATTTGAAACAAACCGTCTGTTGGCGGCAAAGAAGTCGACATCAGAGCTTGAATCAATTTATTATCCCATTCTTACACTTCCCGCTTTTTGACGCCCATCAAGAAAAAAGCTCTGGAGACAATTTCTTCGTGATCCGTAGTGTTTTTAATAAAAGAGATAAAGGTTTCATCATCTTGAAATTATCGACTGCAACTTCTTTGAATTTAGGACAGTCTAAACTTTTTTCGTCGATTCATTGGTACCCAATCAATTAACCCATCCCCATATAATCCATCATTTAAGGCGTCGGAGAAATATAGCTATGGAAAACGTTAAGAAAAGGTGAAATTGCTTGTAACAAGCAATTTTTTCTTTTCTCACAAAGTCTCTACCTTATTTGACCTTAATTTTTCAATTTAAACCAACTTTTTTTTGTCGTCTGCAACCTCTTTGAATTTGGACAAGTCTTAGATGCCGTTGTTAGGGAATGGACTAACTTTTTTAGGATAATTATTGTAACATAGCATATGGTTTCCAGATCCTCGCTTGTAAACTATTTAACCCTTTCCCACTCAGTGACGCTTTCTGATTCCCTGCAAGAAAAATAGTCCAGAAAACATTGTGTAAAATGAAGAAATTGCTTGTAACAAGCAATTTCTTCATTATCCACAATGTTTTCTACCCAGACAGTTGAAAAAATCTAAGCTTTTACTAACTTACAGTTGTTGTCTGCATTTCTTTTCAATTAGGACCTGTCTAAAATATTTCCATTTTGTAAAGGGTTAATGCATTATCCTTTGCTATGCACAAGAAAACCGTCTTGTCCAGAGGTTCATTCTGGTTACACCTTGTTGCTGCAGAATTGCGTTCAAAGCTTTTCTCGGTTCATCGCTTACACGCGGTATAGTACTGGCCACTTCCGCTTCGTGAATCGCTTCATCCAGGACTTCTCCGTTCCTGACGTAGTGGTGTGACACCTTCAGTGCGTGAATGTCGGCGTGAATTCTCATCAATTTGCGGGCTATTTCTTCGTCTGCTCTTTTCATTGCCAGCTATTGATAAAATAGATAATTTCAATGCAAAAACAAGAGAACCGCCCACGGGTGCCAACGCTCGGCTGCAGGTGCTGCAAAATTCTAGGTCGAAAAAGGGGCATTACCTTTACATAAACGCTATTAGAGTTATCCCCCTTGATAGTCTAGATAGCTCTTGTGATGGTCAATACACGTGCCAAGTTTCATGAGGATATTTTCAATAACAACACAGATATGGCCAAGGTTAAGGTTCGTCCCGCCAACGCTAACGCCGACGCGAACGACGCCAAGGTGATCACAATACCTCGGGTTTTCTTCGAAAACAGCCGAGCTTAAAAGGGAATGAAGGAGAAACTCCAATTTGTGTAACAAGTCATCACTTATCCTACATAGCGTTTCAGATTTATCAGCCCTTTCCTGCACAAACCCGGAATTTTATGGCGCATTAAAATTATACTTGAAAAAACATTGTGGAAAAAGAAGAAATTGTTTGTAACAAGCAATTTCTTCTTTTCCCACAATATTTTCTTCCACATAGGATTGTTTCAGTTCTAATTGCATCTAACTTGAAACTGTCTGAAATTAAAAAAAACAAACGGAAAGATAAGTCTAACATGCGTTGTCTATAAACAGGTATTCTGATCACCGGGGGGGGGGTTTCTATCGCTCAAACCAACTAGCATTAGTCATAATATCTTCAACAATTCAACAATATATTTCAAAACTCTTTATTCAAAACAACGTGTGATATAAATGTGCAGAATGGTAAACAGAAGATAGTGCATAATCAAACAAAATGATTAGATCGAGAGAAGAAAGATTAAAGATGAAGCAATAAAAGGGGTTAAGTCGGGGAAACCAGATAATTAGAAGTTCTATTTAGTTACTGTTGTTATGTTTTTATTATTGTTATTATTGTTATTTGTGGTTACAGTTAGTCTATGCAGAGATGGTGTTGACACAATCACTTTACGACCGTATTTACAACAGTTTTGCATAAGCATTTTATGAAGTTATTTATAGTCGTGTGTGACTAGTGTTATGCAAATCACGTGATCAGACGAAGATAAAAACCATAGGAATTTACCTGTAAGCTTAAAGAATTTCTTTCAGATATTTCAATATATACAGTATATCAATTAGCCACGTTCATCAAAGGCGTTATTTTCCTACGGGCCAATTTTCTTAAAGGAATCTGACAAAAGGTCCCAAAATGCTCATGCATGCAAATTTAGTTAAAATCCATCCTGTAGTTTACGAGTGAGAAGATTTCTATCAAAAGGTTTACGGACGGACTGAGTGCATTCCAGTGTTTTCTAAATTTTGACCTTAAAGCCTATTTTTTTTGCTCCATGTGATCAAATTAGAACTTGTCCAAGATATCATGTAGACTCATCATGTTCTAACCAATCGGAAAGACATTTGAGCCAAAAATCTGACTTCTAGAGTACACACAGGATTTCTATGAAATTTGACTTAGTGACCTATTTTTTTTACCCAATTTCGAAATTGCCCGAGATTTCATTTAAACAGACATTCTGACCAAGTTTCAAGACATTTAAGCCAAAAATGTGGCCTTTAGAGTGTACACAAGGTTATTCTAAAATTTGACCTTGTGACCTAGTGTCTGAACACACATGACTAAAGTGCTTTTTATCTTATACTTTTGGATAACGAATACAAACAATACCAAAAATTCAAGTTACCAGTTCTGCAGTAATTTCATCTAGTTTCATCTGCATATCCCCGAAGTGTTCGCTTTCCCTTACGTCATGTTTCCTAGACGGAGACGTCAGGGGTACAGACCGTGTTGAGGATAGTCGTCTTTTAGGTGACGTCGTAAACACGTCCTCAAAGTTCTCTCTATCCTTACTAGTTGGGGACGGCGACGAAAACGTAGGATAAGCCTGGTACAGAAACGTTGATTGCGTTGACGTCCTTTGTCTGGCTGGCGTTATCTTCAAGCGTTTAGTAAGGTGTTTCAATTTGGTCATAGAATCTGTCATCGTGCTGAAGCCCACTCTTTAATGAATAAAGTGAATTTAAACCGTTCTCGGACAACAAAAATTTAGACTTATCCGAATTAAAAGGAGTTGCAGATGACAATTCAAAGTTGATGAATTTTAGATTTATTCAATTTCCTGGCTAGAAAACATTGTGTTAAATGATGAAATTGCTTGTTTCAAGCAATTTCTTCATTTCACACAATGTTTTCCATTTTTTATTTTAATTTTTATCATTATTATTTTAAGGGCGTCTAAAAGCGGATTCATACATTGTGTGATTAGGTTTTTCGGTTCATACCTCCATGAAAACAAAAAATATTCTCTTCATTTCTTATAATTTAATAGCATCGAGCGAAAAATGCAACAACTCAACAAATTTTGATTCCTTTTTGTAGTGAACTATTTGGTGCGGAAGCAAACAAAATGGCTGCCTACTCAAAATTTTGTTCATGGAGGTATGAATTAAATTTTTCGACCAATCAGACCGCTCGTTTTTGATAGACGAAACTAACAATTAAATTATTTAGAAATGAAGAGAATATTTTTTAATTATCTTGAGATATGAGACAAAAAACCTAATCACACTTATGTATAAATCCGCTTCACGTTTTCTTTGAGGTATGAATCTAAAAACATATTCACTCCAATGCAAATAGGTTTACATCAATAGAAAATATACTTTCTTTATTTCTTAGATAAACTAATTGTAAGTTTCGTCTATCAAAAACGAGCGTACTGATTGGCTGAAGAAAATATTCATACCTCCACGAACACAATTTTGAGTACGCAGATATTTTGTATGCTTGCGCCCAAAATGGTTCCATTAAAAATGTATCAAAATGTATCATGTATTTTCTCTTTCGCTCGATGTCATTAGATTATAAGAAATGAAGAGACTATTTTTGAGTATGTGTGTGTAGAGGTATAAAACGAAAAACTGTATTCGTAGATTCATAAAGTGTGATTAGTTTTTCGTTTTATACCTTCATGAAAATAACAACAACAAAAAAGTCTTCATTTCTTAATCCTTTCCTATACAAATCTAAGATTTTACGCCCCTTTGATTTTATACTCGAGTAAACATTGTGGAAAAAGGAGAAATTGCTTGTTACAAGCAATTTCTCCTTTTCCCACAACTTTTCTACCACATAGGATGGTTTCATTTCAAATTGAATCCTATTTTCGTTATTGTCTGCTACCTCTTTCAATTTGGACCAGCCTAAAATTTCAAAAAACGGGAAAGGGTTAACCCTTGTCATACTGAACCCGAAATATTCCTGCTTTGACAGGAGTTATTCACAAAGATCACCCTGCACATATATACAGTCCGGTCTTAGTCTACACCACCAAATTTTCAAAATCAATATAAGTCAACAATAAGTTCTTCAGTGATTTCACCAGTCTGATTTTTTATTGCCATTCTTTGGAGGATTTTAAATTGACAGAGTTAAATATAATGAATCTACGCATAATGGTTGAATCCTCAAGTTGGATAACATAAACTTTGATTCTTTTTGATTTGCCAATGGATAATCACTTTTATGAATACGTCATTGTTACACACTAGAACTTAAATTACGATATTTTCCGCTTCTCAAGAGGCCGTCACGTTATGTTTACCTGTTGGCGTAATTTTACGTGTATGCAGGAGAAAATACTGAATTTAAAAGGTTATGATTTAAATAAGATATCACATAAGTATTCGTTTTTCTCACGTTTGCCGTATTACCACGTCAAAAATGATAAAACTCGACAAAGGCTCGTTTTTATCCCTTTAGGAGATGAAGGTGTGTGTGTGTGTTTTTTTTTCTTCATGAAGGAATAATTTAATTTTTAGTTTCGTGTATTAAAAACGGGTGTTCAGATTGGTCGAAATTATTCAAAACTCCATGAACAAAATTTTGAGCACACAGCGATTTTGTATGCTTCCGCACAAAATAGTCCCATACAAAACGGTATCAAAATTTGTAAAGTATTTGCTGTTTTCGCTCGATGCTATTAAATTTAAGAAATGAAGAGAATATTTTTTTGTTTTCATGGAGGTATGAACCGAAAAACCTAATCACAATTACGTATGAATCCGCTTCGCAGCGTGATTAGGTTTTTCGGTTTATACCTCCATGAAAACAAAAAAAATTCTCTTCATCTCTTAAATGAAACGTTAAAAACTAATCACACTGTATGAATAATAATAATAATGATAATAAATCTTTATTTAGAAGGTAGTTCATTAAGCTTTAACATACAAAAATAAGCTTATTTTAATATTTTTACAATGAGGCCTTCTGAATGGATCAATGACAATTCAAAAGGTAATTATATCAATCATTACCGAAGTGGATTCATACATAGCTTCGTTTCTTACCTCCATGAAAACCAAAAATATTCTCTTCAGTTCTTATTATTTAATTACATCAAGCGAAAATATATACATGTATATATTTTGATCGAACTGTTTTGTGCGGAAGTAAACAAAATAGCTGCGTTATGAAACTATTATTCACGGAATATTTTTTCCGCCAATAAGATAAATATAACACTAGTTTTTGATAGACGAAACATAAAGTTAAATTACTTGTTAAAGACTTATTAGATAAAAAAATATTAATCAATAAACAGTCATTCAATTTCCTATATGAAGTCAAGAGGCTGTCTCCACTTGTTCTTGTTTGAGGTCGTTTTCATTTATCCTTTGTTGATGACTACAGGCCTACCCTCAGGAAATGAGAAGGCTTTCGTTTTATAACCGAACCTATTTGGTGCCTGTTAGATATTGTTAGTCATAAAAACGTGTCCGAAAATATCTGATAGCGTGCATAATTGCGTTTTACGAAACTAAAATTATGAGTCAGTTTGATTTTATAATTGAAAACAAGTCGTAATAAGGTTAATTGACAATTCGCCGCTGTCAATCAAAAATCGACTAACCAACACAATCTTTTATTCAACAATTTAACCCTTTCCTGTTTTTTTTTTAATTTAGACTGGTCCAAATTGAAAGAGGATGCAAACAACAATGAATATTTGATACAATTTCAAATGAAACCATCGCATGTGGTAGAAAATATTGTGGGAAAAGAAGAAATTGCTTGTTACAAGCAATTTCTTCTTTTTCCAGAATGTTTTCTCAAGTATAAAATTACAGCAACGTAAAATCCCGTGTTTGTACAAGAAAGGGTTAAATGTACATCTGAGCAGATTACGCAAAAATTCATTTCGCCAGAGGGCAACCATAATGCCTAAACCCATTCCTCCTTTTTACGCGGCTACAGAAAAAAGCTTTGGAAAACATTGTGGAAAACGAAGAAATTGCTTGTATCAAGCAATTTCTTCATTATCTATAATGTTTATATCCCCAAAAGACAGTTATTTTTAAATTCCGTCAACTACAAAATGTAGTCTGCAGTTGTATTCAAATTGGACAAGTCTAAAATGTTGACGTTTGGGTTTACTACAACATGGCGACTGTGTGCTTTCTATATTCAGGCGAGTCTGCCATAAAATCTACTCATCGTTTCGTGAACAAATCTATTCGCTGCCAGTTTGGGTTGGTGAGCAAAATATCAACAATACAGCTTAACGAAGATGTAGTTACGACTTTTGGTTTCCACTGACAATATGGCACTTTGGTTTCCAGATCTTTCCAGAATCTTATAACCACAATTTTGCCAAAATATAAGTGGGTGGAGGTTCTTGAGCCCGCCCCCACCCCGACCTCCGATCCATAACAAACGATTTCTTCATTATACAAAATGTTTTCTGTTCCAAAGGACATGTTTTTTTTTTAATCCATCAAATAACTAAAGTGCCATAGTCAAAATATATGCCACCACATAATCTAACCCATTTTCATACAATGACGCTTTTGGACGCCCTCAAGAAAATCAAATTGAGAAAACATTGTGTAAAATGATGAAATTGCATGTAACGAGCCATTTATTCATTTTTCACAATTTTTTCCCAGCCAGAAAATTGAGAAAATCTAAAATTTCACCAAGTTTAAATTGTCGTCTTTAGCTTCTTTCAATTTAGACCAGTGTAAAATTTTGTTGTTAGGGAAAGGGTTAAACAAAAGGTATTCATATAGGTATAAGAAAAAGAACTCATGGATGCGCCATATTGGAAAACTAGCTAAGACAGAAACATTTGTTTTAAGCCTTTTTTTCTGTGATGCAGCCTAAAATGACAAACTTCAACATTATGCGCAATGTCAGGTTACTAGGAATAATCTGTGAAAATTTCATTCAACTTCAGCCAAAAATGTAGGGGAAGATGTGTCAAGAAATGTTGCAATGAGCCTCCCCCCCCTCTCTCTCTCTCTTTCTATGAGGCAGACTAACATTGTGTAACACCGAACATATGCGCAAGGTCAGGTGACTAGGAACATCCTGTAAAATTTCAGGATTCGTCTATAAACTTATAGGAGATGTGTTATTAAGATGTTGACGGACGGACGGACGGACGGATGGACGGACGGACGGATGGATTGACGGACGGACTGATGGACGGACGGACGGACGGATGGAAGTCGGACTAAGAAAAATGGTATCAATATACGGCCAGCTTCGGCGACGTATAAAAATTGTCGTCTACAACTTCTTTCGATTTGGAGCAGTTTAAAATTTTGTCGTCTGGTTATGAGTAAAGTGATACCAAAGACATCACAAAAGTTTGTTCACAATTACGACTATGTCAAGTCTGTTGCAGTATCCTAGATTTTCTGCCAAGGAAAGATAGAAGGGGAGAGAGGGAGGAAGAGAAACGGGGGAGAGAGGAGGAGGAGAGGGGGGAGAAAGAGGAGGGGAAGGGGGTGAGATATAGAAGAGGGGGAGAGGAGAGAGATAGAGGAGGGGGGAGAGAGTGGAAAGAGAGAAATAGAGTGAGAGAGAAATAGAGGGAGAGAGGGAGGGGAGTGAGAGAGGAGAGGAAGAGAGGAGTGAGGGAGAGGGATAGAGAGGGAAAGAGAGACTTTCTTACCCTTTTTATGAACAATCGATAGAGATGCTTAGTTCTTTAAGTCGCCAATCATTATATATAACAATAATTATCAACTAGACGTTCTTAATTACACTAAGAGGGGACAAAATAGGATGTCACATGCCTTCTTTATATATCTTCTCTTCGCCGGACTAGAGTAGCACCAAACGAAGGAATGAACGCGAACATGAAAACTTTTGCTGCTTGGTGGTGAAATGGAAATTGGTGTGAGTGCAGCACAATATTTGTGAGCCTGGGCCGGAATTGACTATTAGCAGTTGTTGATCAAAGAAAAAACGGCTATTCAAATCATTCATTATAATCGAAATTAGAATTTGAACTCCCACATTGGCCGCCATTTATGAGAACCCTTTTTTGTTTGTTTGGCGACTTAAACGTCGTAACTACAGCTTGTTCAAGCTGTAGTTACTACTTTTATGTCGCAAACCAACCATTCTTTATTACATGCTACTGGCCATTATATTTTGTAAATTAGCACCGTTTAAAATCGAATAACAACTTCCTGTCGGAGTCAATAGGCGGGAACAAAGGCGTTTGTGGGCTGGGGATGGATTGGTTAGTCGGATAGTAAACTATTAACGTTAGAAGATGATTCATTTTGAATCAAACAAAGAAAGCGTTAAAGATTTCGAACATCGGAAATGGACAATCACAATTGAGGACATAGTGTTGTATTAATAGACATCATGTCAGACGAGGTATATTTGTAAATTTGGCCCTTTACCAGACAACGTGTGAGGTTGGGAAAGTTTTGTAGTACTTTATAAATAAAACGACACACCTCGTGTCAACTCGTTGACCTGCAGGATCACGTGTAAAGCCTGAAAAGGGTCAACCAAGGAACACCCATGTCAATCTTAGTCCAAATTAGACCAGCGGTTAAGGAGGAGAAGATTTCTAAAGAATTAGTTCATGATTTCTCTGTCTGATAAGATAGCCTTACTACGTCCCTTTTTTCACTAATCATAATTTCACGAACAGGTTTTGAAAAGGGTCACCAAAGGAACATTCTACTTAAATTTGTTCAAAATTGATTCTGTGGTTTAGAAAGACAACGTCTTGAAAGTAATTGTTGACGATGGACATTGAGTGGTCCTACATGCTCCTCTTGAGCAAGGTTTTGCTTAGTTGAGTTGAAAACACGTGTGGGTATGAAGGATTGAACTCTGTTCATATGGTTTGAAGATCATCGACACCACTGGGCCGATATACCGGATGAAATATTAAGCGATTTTAACTTGTATTGATGTATGATTTCTGAGCTGAGTCTCTGTTTTCGATAACATGGATTGTACGTTATCTTCCGATAGGTAGCATTTTATAAATACTGACATCTTCGGAGAATATGACATGCGCAGACAACGATGGATTGTAAACAAGAAGCAAGACTATCGTGTGCGGTTTACACGGGGTCTTATGTTTCCAATCTAATTCTCACACAAGCCCTCTTTTTCCGCTCCTCAAGAAATAAGATTTGGCAAACATTGTGGAAAACGATTAAATTTCTTGTCCTCAGTGTTTTCTTCCAAGAAAGTTGAAAAAACGTTAAAAATTTCATAAACTTTAAATTGTTGCCTGCAGCTTCACTTTATTTGGACCAGTTGTTGTGGTCTGGGAATGGGTTAAATAAAGGTATGACATTTCGGTGTAAAGTTGTTCATCATTCAGTAATTTGATTTTTAGTTTCGTCTATCAAAAACGAGCGTTCCGATTGGTCGAAATAAAAAATACTCAGAAAAGGATCCAATGTTCACGCCTTTTCAAAATACTAAAAAGAATTGAGAGCCATGAATAACTCTGTTTCCAAGGCAACCAAGTGAAAACAAGATGTGTTTGTGAAACACCATGCCCCCGAAACAGGAATTTTTTAGAAACGGGTGATTTTTATTGTTTTTTCTTCTTTGTCTTAGAGAAAAGGGTTCAATTTTAACTTTGACCTTGAAGGAATGACCCTCCCGAGTTGCGCCTTGTTGAGACCTATCTACATACCAAATATTAGCATTGTAACTTAATTATGGATGAAGTTACAGGAAAATGTTTAGTTGGCAGGTTAAGTTTTTGAGTAAGGTTTTAGGGAAAAGGGTTAAAATTTTGACCTTGTCCTTGGTGAAAAAACCTTCCCCAGTTGTGCCTTGTTGAGATCCATCTACATACCAAATATTAGCATTCTAACTTAATCAGGGTTGAAGATATAGGAAAATTGGCAGGTTAAGTTTTGCAGACAGAGAGACAGACGAACAGATGGACGAACAGACAGACAGACGGACACCGGTAAAACAATATGCCCCCGATCTATCGATGCGGGGGCATAAAAATCTTCTCCTAAACCACAAGGCCTAGAACTGATATGTATATTTCATTGCAACGAAAAGGTATCAAAGTATGTAAAATGTTATACTAGTCCAAATTTAATCGTTTGTTTGAATGGGGTTTAACGCCGATTTTTCAGTCATATCACGGCGGATGAGCACCTAACAATGGATCCCTGGAATGGAAGTCCCACCTAGAAATGAAACAAGTATTGACGTCAGGTAGACTCTGCAAGCTGAACTAGCAAAACCTTTTGGCATATTCTCTTTGATTTACGATTTCGTATATGGGTCAAATTGATCGAATGAATGGGTTTTAACACCACCTTTAACAGTATTTCAGTCCTATCGTGGCGGTCGGAACAACTGACCACGGATTTCTGGTATTTCTCAGACCAGTACTACATCCTTTCCGAGCCTCCAGATGCTATCCAACTTGGGTTTACGATTATCCACCCATTGACGGGAGACAAATGTCGGAATGGATATCCTCCGCGGCCGGGGATCGAACCAGGGACCCGATGACTAGGAGTCCTACGCTCTACCACTGCGCTATGGCCGCGGCTCGTATGGATCAAAAAACAAGTTTGTCAATATTTCTATTATACCGAAGCTGATTTCATTGATCTATATACTTCTTAAGCGTCTACCATGCTAGGGCTTCAAATTTGTTTGATTGGGGTTTTCATTCCTAGAAGCCAAAATTTTTAGACTAGTCAAAACTCGCTGCAGACGAGAATTTCAAGTTGATGAAGTTTTAAAAAATATTTGTTTTTTGGGATAAAAAAATGTAGTTATTAAAGAAATTGAATGTAACAAGAAATATAATCCTTGTCCACAATGTTTTTCAAAACTCATTTCTTGAGGGGGCGTAAAAAGCTGAATGGGTTAACACAACTTTTAACAGTATTTCAGTCATATCGCAGCGGCTGGAGCACCGAACTATGGATCTAGTTTGAACAATCTCTCTTAACCCATTCCCACTCAATCCCTCCTTTTTACGCCCCTCAACGAAAAAGCTTTGGAAAACATTGTGGAAAAACGAAGAAATTGCTTGGATCAAGCAATTTCTTCATTATCCATAATGTTTTTTATCCAAAAAGACGAAAAAATTTAAAATTCCATCAACTTGAAATTGCCGTCTGCAGCTCCTTTCAATTTGGACCGGTCTAAAATTCCACTGTGTTGGAATGGGTTAAATGAAAGTCAGTTTCATCTATCTATGTGCTTCCAAGGTATTTACTAGGCTGCTGCTTTCAAATGTTTTAACCCATTCCAACACAATCACTCTCTTAAACGACACTCAAAATGAACACTTTGGAAAACATTGTGGAAAATGAAAAAAAATGCTTGTTTCAAACAATTTCTTCATTATCCACAATGTTTTCTATCCTGAGAGACAAAGTTTTCTCAAAATTAACCCTTGTCATGCTGTATAAATTACATTACTGAATTGCTGTTAAATCAAAGGGCTGAAAGCACTGATAGAACTTGTTGTTCAATAATCAATATTTCTTTCAGAAATCAATTTCATAAACAACTCTGGCAGGAAAACTATAAGCAGGATGTGAGAACTAAGATCAGACTGCACTTATGTGCAGGCTGATCTTGGTCTACACCTTCTGCCAAAATCAGAATATTCTGGGTTCAGCATGACAAGGATTAAAATTGTCGTCTTCAATTTCTTTGAATTTGGGCTGGTGCCAGCGATTGGTCAACTGCACATGTGACACACGACAGATCCATTCTAGGGTTAATCAATAAACGTCAAATAGATTTTAAAAAAGAAAATCACTTTATTAACAATTGTATACATTATCACCATTGGCATAACAGGGAACCCTATAAACTACTAAGTAATATACTACTGACTAACTGCTGGCCCCGCCCACTATCTACGTCGGCCACGCCCATTGACTCCGCCAGGGAGTCCCTCTTCGATTTTAAAACTGCGTTATTTTGCAAAATATGACCAGTTGCATGCGATAAAAATGTAGAATGGTGGGTTGGTGACCTAAATGTTGTAGCTACAGCTTGAATAAGCTGTAGTTTACGACATTTAAGTTATCAACCAACAAAAAATGCTTCACATAAATTGCGGCCAATGTTAGAGTTCAAATTCTACTGCCAATCAAAATGAGTGATTTGATTGGCCGTTTTTTCTCTGATTCACAGCATTGATTGGTCAATTCCAGACCTAAAGCTGTTGACACTCATATGCTTAAGATATGAAGGAAATATTTTTGTTTTCACAGAGGTACTAAATTAAAAACGTGATCACACTCGCAGAAAATTCACACAGAAGTATGATTAGGGTTTTAGTTTCAAACCTCCATGAAAAAACTCTGGTAGAAGATAATATCCTAAAGTGAATCTAAATTGGAAATGAAGCATCTAATCAGAAAACTTTGAAGAAAACAACAGTTGTTTTTTTCTACTCTTCTTTTAACCCATTCCCACACATTCCCTCCTTTTTATGCCCCATCAATGAAAAGGCTTTGGAAAACATTGTGGAAAATGAAAAAATTGCTTGGATCAAGCAATTTCTTCATTATCCACAATGTTTTCTATCCAAAAAGACAAAAAAAAATCAAAATTCAATTAACTTGAAATTGTCGTCTGCAGCTCCTTTCAATTTGGACCGGTCTAAAATTCTACTGTGTTGGAATGGGTTAACCCATTACCATACAATGATGCCTTCTGATGTCCTGAAGAAATACTATCAACTTTGAAGGAAAAGGAGGAGTTGCTTCAGAGAAGGAAAAGGAGGAGTTGCTTCAGAGAAGCAATCTCTTCTTTTCTCAAAATGTTTGCTCTGTTTGGCCCTTTATTTTCAATTTCTAGTGAAATTTGATATGTTGTCTGCAACTTCTTTCAAATTGGACCAGTCTAGAATTCACACATAACAACATTTTAGACTGGTCCATGATGCAGATGATGCAGATGACTATTTAAAGATAATGGAATTTTAAGTTTTTCGTCTCTTTGGATAAAAAAAAAGTAGATAATAAAGAAATTGCTTGTAACAAGCAATTTCTTTATTTTCCACAATGTTTTCCACATCATTTTTGAGGAGCGTAAAAGGAGGGATTGTGTGGGAATATATTTTATAAAAATTAGGCAGATAATTTAACCAAGCAAAGTTTTTTTTTAAGAATCTAATTACATGTCCTCCTAAGAACATTTAGATTAAATTCCTTTAAAATAAACTTGAAAGCTTCTGACGAGAAAATATTCACAGCTTTCATTTTACCATTTATGGATATTAACTCTGCCCTTAAAAACAATGTTCTTTGAGGAATCTAAAAGAGGGTCCCCAAAGGACCATTCTTTGGAAATTCAGCCAGTCGAACAGCCAGCTAGACACAAGGCCATTGAAATAGCCCAATGGCCTTCAAGCGGAGGACCTTGAATTGGAATGACTAAATAAGATATATATTACCACAGCATTCATTAAGTCTTTCCTGTTTAGCAAAATTTGAGACCTGTCCAAATTCAAAGGTTTTGCAGACAAAAATTTAAAGTGGATTTTATTTGGAAAATAACCATTCAGTAGGGTAGAAAATATTGTGGAAAAAGAAGAAATTGCTTGTTACACACAGTTTCTTATTTTCCATAATTTTTTTCTCAATTATAGAATCAAAGGGACGTAAAAACTAAACATCAAACAGGAAAGGGTTAATACTAGAAATTTGCCACAGACGTGGGTCCACCCACTGGACAAGAAATGGACATTCACATTGACAAACCCAACCCACATGCACCCACGAACACACGGACAGACGAAACTATATATATATGCCTGTTGCTCTTTAAATGGCGGGGTCATAAAATGTCAGAAATACAGTAAAGCAAACTATCTTCAAAAGTTTAGTTACTTCAAGAAACAAGATAGTGTCCAAAAAGACAGAGATAATTTCAAAAATATGAAAGTGTCAAATGTAGAATAAATAAATAATGTAACAATTAAACAATTTTAATCATTGATTAACAAATCAAATCATTTATCAACCCATTTCCACACACTGATGCTTTTCACGCCTCTCAAGAAAAATAATTCAGAAAACATTGTGTAAAATGAAGAAATTGTAACAAGCAATTTCTTCATTTTCCACAGTGTTTTCTATACAGAAAGTTGAAAAAATATAAAATTTCATAAACTTTAAATTGTCATCTGTAACTCCTTTCAATTTGGACCAGTCCAAAATTTTGTCATCAGGGAATTGGTTAAGACTAGAAGTGAATGTTGAACTCTTGACATATATGTAAAGTACTTTCGTTGGTTTGGCCTTATTTGCACAAACTTGAGCTTATAAGCTGTAGTTAAGGTTAGGTCTCCAACCAACATATTTACTTCAGTTTTATCTATCTATCTATCTATTTATACTGCCTTACTCCCCTTTCGGGTATTACTGGCAGGTGACACAATCCAGATGTTTTCACGTCCCTGAAAGAAAGGCTGTGGCTGAATCCCACTGCTACCCACTTTTACAGCTGGGTAGACTGGGGCTGGCTATTAAGAGTCTTGCCCGTGAAAGTTGGGCTCAAACTCATGACCTTCAGATCACGAGTCAAGCACCCAAACCACTCGACCATCGAGGCAGACCATACATTTAAAAAAAACTTAAAGCCATATCTTCCCTCAAAGGGAGAACAATCTATTGTTTATTTGGTCACTAAAGCAAATAAAGGGTCTTCTTAACCCTTGTCATGCTATATAAATTACCTTACTGAATTGCTGTCAAATCAAAGTGATGAAAGCACTGGTAAAAATTGTTGCTCAAAATTCAATATTTTTTTAGAAATCAACTTCATATGCAAATCTGATAAGAAAAGTACAAGTAGGAGGTGTAGACTAAGATCAGCCTGCACATAAGTGCAGTCTGATCTTAGTCTACACCTCCTGCCAAAACCGGAATATTCCGGGTTCAGCATGACAAGGGTTAAAATCAAAATACAAAAGCAGGGTATGAGTGATGTTCTCAGGAAAGAGTATTTTGTGTTTTTCTTTTCAATTTCAACTCATGTTTGTTTACATTTTGAGATCTATACAAATGCATCAAATTCTTTGCCGGAAATGTTTACCTACCTTGGGCATTAACAGTTTGCTATATGCACAAGTGCTGATGATAAAACTTTACCGATGATTTCGTGAATCTCAATGACAAAACCAGTTGTTTGAAAGACTAGCAAAAGTTAAAATGTCATCAGTGTTTTGGGTGAAAATATGGCTTCAACTCATTCGGTATCTCAATTTTGTACACTTTTTTAATTCTTTTGATGTCTTCTTATAAATTCATTCCAACAATAGTTCTACCTTTATGACATAATTCTGTTGTTTTCAATTAAACCACAAATTTCAGTTTGCATCTTTTTAAGACCTTGCAACTGTATTTTGTATTAAGCTGGAATTACATGGGTTTAATCCATTCCCACACAATGACGCCTTTTGACATCGTGAAGAAAATACAACTTTGGAAAACATTGTGGATAATGAAGAAATTGCTTGTCACAAGCAATTTCTTCATTATCCACAATATTTTCTACCCCAAAAGACAATACTTTTGGAAATTTTGTCAACCAAAAATTGTCATCTGCAACTTGTTTGAAATAGGACCAGTCTATATTTTTTCGTCTGTTATTGGGTTTAAAAGAAACCTAGAGTAAAGGTACCTTGAGAAGAGACACAAACATTACTAATTAGTTAACCCTTTACCACACAATCATACTTTTTCACAACCCATGGGAAAATCTTAGAAAAACAAGCGCATTCTTCATTGTACACACCATGTTTCCTACCCCAATGAATCATAGCATTTTCAAATTTCACAGATTTAACTTTTTTCTGCAACCTGTTTCACTTTGGACCAGTCTAAACTTCTGTTGACTGGTACACTTTATCTCATTCTGGAGTCAAGTTTGAAACTTTTCCCAGTATGAAGGTAATGGTCGGTCTGCGAGATGAAAACTACTGGATAGATCACATGATCACCTTCGGTGTTTCTTAATCATGTCCAAAGTCTTCTTCATCATCGGTGCTTTCTGGGCTGTAAAAATGTTTAAATTTATTATATACCTATAAATATATCTAATAAAATATATACATTTACACAGACAAAATTGGATTTGCCGGGAAAAAAAATCTGTATTTGATAGTTTCAAATAAGATTCAAAATAAGGCAGTCAAAAATGACGTCATTTTCATTCTATAGTTGACATCATAATGAGAATAAATACAATCAATGATATAGGAGACAGAAATTACTTGTAGTTATACAGATTTCTTTCATTATTTTATCTAATTCATTCAATAAGAAACATAGGCAAATAATAAATGGAATATAATTTATGATCGCCATACATTTTGTACTTTGCTTCTTGCTGAGGGGAAAGTTTTGAAATTCTACTCGACTTTTAGTCTTGTGTATTATCAAAATTTCCCCCGCACTTCAAACCAATAAAAGATGTGGTATCAGCATATCATAATATTCCATATATATTTGTGCAACACCAATGCCACAGTAATAGCTACTTGACTGATTGCTCGCCACATCTACTACCCTCCTCTGACAGAAAGTTCTACTTGGATATTAACCCCTTACCAAACAATCAAATATTTAACCCATTCCCACTAGACAAAATTTTAGACCGGTCCAAATTGAAAGGAGTTACAGACGACAATTCAAAGTTCATGAAATTTTAGATTATTTCAACTTTCTTGATAGAAAACATTGTGTAAAATGAAGAAATTGCTTGTTACAAGCAAGTTCTTCATTTTACACTATGTTTTTCAAATTGTTTTTCCAGGGGAAGGGGGGGGGATGGGGGCGTCCAAAAGCGTCACAGTGTGGGAATGGGTTAACTGGTCCCAATTGAAAGAAGTTGCAGATAACAATTTCATGTTGACAGAATATTACCTATTTCTATCTATTTGAGTAGAAAATATTTTGGATAATAAAAAATTGCTTGTTATAATAAAAATATGGGATTGAGTTGAAATGGGATAAGGTAAATGTAAGAGGTACCTCGTTCAGCTAGTTGTTGTTTGGCTCTCCCTATAGAGATCATGTCCACAGCATGTGTTTTATTTGTCTTACTGATTGCATTAACTGTCCCAAATCTTGCTTGTTGTCTACGAACTTCCCTTGGTGGTTTAGCCACAGTGTCTATAAAAGCTAGTTTAGCAGTCCTGACTGTAAGTAAAGCCAAAAACTTGGCATTATACAAAAATCTAGGAAAGAGGCAGTAAACCCACTCAAAAAAATGCTATTTCTGAACAACACCCTGTTCAGTGTTGGGAAAACAAGTCTAATGAAGATCAATTTTGTTTGTTTGTTTTTTAATAAGGTTTAACGGTACTTTGAACAATTTCTCAGTCATATCATGGCGGCTGACTCACCTAACAATGGATTCCTGGTATATCTCACACCAGTACTACCATTATATATCCTTTCCTAGCCTCCAGCTGCTATCCCACTTAGGTTTACGTTTAGCTAATCATTGGTGAGAGACAAATGTTGGAAAGGATACATGCTGCCATAATTGAAGATTGGGAGTCTGATGCGCTACCAACTGCGCTATGAAGGCAGCCTCAAATGAGGATCACTAAAGTGGCTATGAACTTTTTAGGCAAGTATAATTAAGATAATTAAATCTAAAATCCAAATTACAACTCCTTTCTCTCTCTCTCTCTTGCTGTACTTGTATAGAATTTGTAATGAGATCATCAGATCTTAACAAAAAATGGAAAAGAACAAGCCAAGCAAAGTCTAGAATCAAAGGACTGCAGGTCCTGAATTTCACAATAAGAACCATATTTGTTTAGGACTTTTATAAGATATCTCGATTCTTAGTCTCAATTCTAATGGAATCCAAGGGAATTATATTTATCTAATTAGGCTTGAAGTTCAACACATTTCTAATAAATGTATAAATATACAACAAGTACAAACTGAAACAATATGTACAAGGTCAGATGACTAGGAACATTCTGTGAAAATTTGATGCAAATTCCTCCATAAATATAGGTAGAAATGAGTTAACACGATGCGGACATACTTATGGATGAGTGTACATATGGACAGACAGACAGAAGGTAATGATACCAATATACATCCACCTTCAGTGTAATATAAAAATGGGTCAGAGGGTCGAGAGGCTCTTCTCTTAACCCTTTAACTGTTTAATCCCCGGGTTTTACTTCCCTGTGTTTTTATACTTTGAAAAACATTCTTGAAAAAGAAGAAATTGCTTGTTACAAGCAAATTTTTTATTTTCTACAATATTTTCTCTCCTACCGAATGATTATTTTTTCAATAAATTCAACATTAAATTGTCGTCTGCAAAACCTTTGTATTTGGACAAGTTTAAAATTGCAAAACAAAGGAAAGGGTTAATGACTCTGTATAGGTCAATTGCACAAGTAATTTCTAGAATCTTGGTAAATAATATAAGGGGTGGATCTGAGAAATGCACAAAGTATTGATGTTAATCAGCCCTCTCATATTGCTCGGGGCGAATTAGCATTACCAACGGGGGGATTGACCAATTGCTGGTCCCGTCCACTGACTCTGACATAAAGTCCCTCTTAGATTTCAAACGGCATTATTTTTCAAAATTCATAGCCAGAAGCATATAACAAAATAATGATAAGGTTGGTTTGTGACCAAAAAGTCGTAACTACAGCTGTAGGTACGACGTTTAAGTTGTCAAACCAACAAAAAAGTGTAACAAAAATGGCGGCCTATGTCAGAGTTCAAAGCTGAATGAATTATTTGATTGGTTGGTTGATTCCTTGATTGACAGCCGTAATTGGTCAATTATCTGAATGAAGACAGATCATTCCATAACTGGGTTTTTATACCTAAACCGCACAACAAAATTTCAGACTGGTTCAAAATGTAAGACAGTGCTTACACCATTTCAAAATAAAGTTCAAATAAACCTGGGTTAACCTAGCAAAAGGGCACAAATCTCTAGTCCAAATAAACCTTGGTCTACCTATCACTAGGCCCATTTCACTAGTTCAAATAAACCTGGATTTATCTGCCAATAGGGCACATATTACTAATTCAAGTTAACCTGGAACTACCTATCTCTATGGCACATATTACTAGTTCATACTAACTGCCCTGATGGCCAAGTGGTATATGTTCTTGTCTCATGATCTCAAGGTTCCTGGTTTGAGCCTAATTGTCAATGGGATGTGTTTGTAGGCCAAGCACTAAATAATCAGCCCCAATCTATCTAGGTGTAAATTGCGTAGCAGTGGGTCTGAACTGCTGCCTCTATTTCAGGGATGTAAAAATATCTGGATTTTGAGTGTTCTAGAGTAGTTCTATAAGCTTAAAGCTTCTGCCACAATTGAATTAAGAATAATTTGTATAAATCAAACTAACCTGGGGCAGCTGTTGCTATGGACTTGGAAATGTTGGCTCGAACAGATTTCAACTTCTCCTCTCTTTCATCCATTCTTCTCTAGAATAAGTAAAATAGGTTTATGGTAAACATAATTACATGTATCACTAAGCGAAAAAATTCTGGAATAGGTAACCCATGACTAGACAACAAAATTTAACCCTTGTCATGCTATATAATTACCTTACTGAATTACTGTCAAATCAAAGGGCTGAAAGCACTGATAGAACTTGTTCAAAAATAAATATTTAATTTAGAAATGAATTCATAAAAAAAAACTCTGACAGGAAAGGTACAAGCAGGAGGTGTAGACCAAGATCAGACTGCACTTATGTGCAGGCTGATCTTGGTCTACACGTCCTGCCAAAACCGGAATATTCTGGGTTCAGCATGATAAGGGTTAAGACTGATCCGAATTCAAAGAAATGATTGATTGATTGAATGGGTTTTAATGCCACTTTTAACAGTATTTCAGTCATATTGTGGCGGCTGGTCACCTAACAATGGATTCCTGGTATTTCTCTCACCAGTACTACCACTACATCCTTTCCTAGCCTCCAGCTGCTATCCCACTTAGGTTTACGATTATCCATCCATTGGTGACAAATGTCAGAAAGGATATGTGCTGCCACCCGCGATCAAACCCATGACATCCAATGATTGAAGATTAGGAGTCTAGTGTGCTACCAACTGTGCTATGACGGCAGCCCAAATTCAAAGAAAGTGCAGACGACAATTAAAAGTTTATAAAATTTTAGTTTTTTGATTATCTCGATAGAAACATTGTAGAAAATGAAGAATTACTTGCTTTAAGCAGTTTCTTCATTTTGTACAATATTTTCCGAACTTTTTTTCTTGACGAGCGTCAATAAGCCACATTGTGTGGGAATGGGTTAGCCAAGAAAGACATGTTTAAAATTCTATCAATATGAATTATTGTCAGCAAACCTCTTCAAGTTTGGCCCTTATTAAATTCTTGCCTTCTGGTGAATGGTTAGACTAGCCAATATCGAAAGGATTTGCAGATGACAATCTAATGATTATGAAATTTTTGACATTTCCAATTTACTGGGTAGAAAATGCTGTGTAAAATGAAGAAATTTTCTTCATTTAAAACAATGTTTTCCCAATTGTTTTTCTTGGGGGGGTGGGGGGGGGGTGAGGGGTATCAGAAAGCGTCATTGTGTCGGAATGGGTTAATGCATACAGGAATTAGTTTAATTCGGTAAATGATCTATTTATCTTTCTTTGAGTCATATAAAAGCTATATTAAAAAAGGTGGAGCCATAAGTGAAAATATAGCTTTTGTTTGTCACAAAATGAAAGATAAATCAATCTTACCCAAAAAGCAAACAAGAGGACCATGATGTTATTTAATCTCTCAAAAATGTAAACAGTGACCTGAATAGTTATGTTGAGCCTCCAAGAGCCGTAATGGAATCTCCAACAAATTTTGTAGACAGTAATTCCTTGTGAATAATACAAAACCTATAGCCTAATAGCTTGTCTAGAAAAGAATTTCAAAGATTCACTTCTTGAAATAATGAATAAATAGGGCAAGTCCTGTTGAAACCCAAATGAGACCGCTGGGGCATTCCTTCAGGGACGTTCAAAGAAAGCAACCTGTTGATGCCCTAAGTTAAAACCTATTTTCTTTAATGATGGTAAGGAGTAGAGTTTAAAGATTTCCTTCTTTATCTTTATGTAAAGTAGGGTGTGCCCAGGCAGTGCCCAAATGGGACAACAGGGTATTATTTTAACAAATTTGTAGAGGCCTGCAAAGGTGATGCCAATGCAAAATATAATCCTCAAAACTGTATGTAAGTTAGACAAAGATCTTTTAAGATTTCCATCTTTATGTCTATGTAAAATAGAATGTGTCAGATCAGAGCCCAATTCGATGGGTCAGCACAAAACAGTTGTAATTGAGTCTATGTTTATAGACAGTTACCAGTGTTTTGGGCTGACCCATCACAAGGGCATAATCTTAAACTTTCTAGAGGGGCCACCAGACGTTGTTTCACACAACATATGAAACCGCTTTGTCTAATGAATGGTCAGGACATGATTCTTAAAGACTTCAATCTTTATTTCTATGTAAAATAGGAAAAGCAATATGTAAGTATCAAACCTGTTTCCCTTACAGTTATTCAGAAGAACATTTCTAAAGGTTTTCTTCATTATCTTTCCGTAAAATAGAATTAGCCAGGGCAGAGCAAAATAAGCCCAGAGTCATTGTTATCACAAATTTTGTAGAGGCACATAAGGTGATGCCACATGCAATATATCAAACTTCTAGGCCTTTTGATTGGTCAGGAAATCCTAAGAGATTTCTTTCTTTCTGTCAAAAGCTCTTTCAACCTTCTGTTGACATGGCAACCAGAGTTTTTGATGAAATTAGATTCTTTTTAAAACTTTAATAGAGCTTCACCAAAGGAACAACCCTACCAAGTTTCAGTCATATTTGCTTGATAATTATTTTTAGCCCATTACTAGACATCAAAATTTCAGACTAGTCCAAATCAAAAGAAATTGCAGACAACAAATTTCAGGAGGATTTGCCTTTTTGGGGATAAAACAAGTAATTTCTTCATTTTTCCAAATTTTTTTTCATTGGGGGTGTCAAAGAGTGCCATTGTGTTGGGTTTCAGAAATTGTGGACGGATGAAGGACAGAGAGTGGTCAAATAGTCGACTGTTGGGTGTTTGAAAATCTAAGAACAACTAGATGGTTGTCCCAGGACAATTGCTGTCGAGCCTGCAAAGTTTTATAGACATCATGCTCCGGACAAGCACAATTTTAGTGTTTGACCATGAGTTTTGACCTTGAACTTGAAGCTATCCAAAAAATTATTTAAAATGGCACATCTACTCATGATGGAGAATGATAGTGCCAAGTTATTTTGAAATCCATCCATAAATGTCGGAGTAATTGTCCGGACAAATTTGGACGGACTAACTGAATGACTAACGGACTAATCTACTAATGCACATACACCGACTTGTCATAGTTACAACTTTGTCTCGCTCACCGCAAGCAGCTGAACAAAAATCAAGCTTGAAAAAGCAGCATAATTTGAGCAAAATTGCATTTAGAACTACCCCCCTTAGCAGTATAGACTGCTCTTTTGAAAGTGAACATATATATTTTCCTAGTTCCAAGTGATTACCTAAAGTAATAAAGAAGAAAATGTGTGTAGGTATGAATATATAACTGTCTATACCAGATATAGCTCCCTCCAGGTTTCCATTTCTTCCCTTTTTGACCCCTTAAAGTCCCTCTCACAGTGGCACTTCCAGAGTTCATCCGAGTCTTCAAGAAAATGCTGAAACATAGAAAATATTAACCCATTATCAGACAACAAAAATTTAGACTGGTCCCAAATTAAAGAAGTTGCATAGAACAATTCTAAATTATTGGAATCATATCAAGGAAAACTTTATGAGAAAAGGGGAGATGACTTGAAATAAGCAATTTCATTTTTCATCACAATGTTTTCTACCTTACTTGATTTTTCATTTTACAAATACTTCGGAGGATCAGAAAGGATGTTGTGGTAGTACTGGTGTGAAAAATACCAGGAATCCATGGTTAGGCGCTCCAGCTGCTGCAAATACTGTTAACAGTGGCATTAAAAACCCATTCAATCAATCAATCAATATGCACTTTGTATTGTTGTCTTCCCTTTCTTCAATTTGGACCAGTCTATGTTTGTCATCACAACCCATTACCTGACGACAAATTTCTAGACTGGAATTCAATTTCAAAGAAGTTGCAGAAGACAATTTTAAGTTCATGAAATTTTGGACTTTTTTTTTTAATATTTGGGGTAGAAAACATAGTGGATAATGAAGGAATTGCATGTAACAAGCAATTTCTCCATTTTCCAAAATGTTTCCAAAGCTTTCTTCTTGGGGATGTCTAAAAGCGTCATTGTGTGGGAATGGTTAAAAGAAAAACAACATTTAGACCAGTCCAAATGGGAAGAAATTGCACAGAACACTTCAGCAGATAGACCAAAAAGGAAAGAAAAGATTATGAAAAAAGAAGAAATTGCTTGTTTAAGCCTTTCCCGTTTTAGGAAATTTTAGACTAGTCCAAATTCAAAAAGGTTACAGATAACAATGAAAACATGATGCCATTTGAAATGAAGTCATCCCATGTGGTAGAAAATATTGTGGAAAAAGGAATTTCTTCTTTTTCCACAATATTTTCTCAAGTATAAAATCACAGGAACGTAAAACCCCATGTTTGGGAAAGGGTTAAATCAATTATAGGATCAAGACATGGGTAAGTGCAACTCATCCACCACAGCCATATAAAACTGCAGCAGGGCACTAAAGTTGGTCACCAAAACTTGGTCCTACCACTGGAAAGGGTTAAATCAATTATAGGATCAAGACATGGGTAAGTGCAACTCATCCACCACAGCCATATAAAACTGCAGCAGGGCACTAAAGTTGGTCACCAAAACTTGGTCCTACCACTGAGAGTTTGTTTGAATGGGATTTAACACTGCTTTTAGAAATTTTTAAGTCATATCGCAGCAACTGGAGACCCAGGGCTCTTCCCACAAATTTTGGAAGGCGTAGTGGCAAATGCGCAGCATAACAATCTGTTAACATCTTGATAGGACTTTGTAGCTTGTTTATTTAAAACTTATTTTTTATTGAGATCTATTCTTGAATAATATACTTCATCTTTTTCATTATCTTAACATGATTTCTCTACTATAATGCTGATTTTGACATCAATCAGTTGTTACATTACTTAGCTTATTTTACCACTCCATCAAATTTGTTAGAATTTTGTCATAAAAAGGATGTGAAAATGAAAGAAAATGAAAGAATATACCCATAAACCACAAAAATACAGTGAGTAAAATAAAATCAAGGTATCAACTAATCAAATGAAAGAATAAATTATAAAGTCTCAAAGGAATGAGAAAAGAAAAAAGTGTCAACTGCCTGTCCATTGGATAGGAACAGCTTTTCATGCTTGGCCATTCCCACACAATGATGCATTTGAGCTTCCAAAGCTCAAGAAAAGAGCTTTGGAAAACATTGTGGACAATGAAGAAATTGCTTGAACAAGCAATTTCTTCATTTTCCACAATGCTTTCTACCGAGAAAGTTAAGAAAATCTAAAATTTCATAAGGTTTGTATTGTCGCCTGCAACTTCTTTGAATTTGGACCAGTCTAAAATTTTCTAGAGGGTTAATTGGTTATACCAACAAAAAGTGTCTGCAACTTCTTTCAAATACAAACAGTCTAAAATTTTGTCATCTGGGAAAGGGGTTAAAGTTGTGCAAAGACAAGAAACTAACCAATCAACTTACAGGGTTGTAGTCTTCTAGGTCATACAGCTGTTTGACCGTACATTTTTCCAACACAGGCTTTAAGATAGAGTATGGAATACCCCCTACATAGTCAATCACTGAAAATAAAACACAACAGCATAGGAACAGGAAGAAAGTTACCTATGCGTTTTTAATTGATCAAGCATGGCTGTCAATCAAGGGATCAACTGACCAATCAAATATTCCATTCAGCCCTGAAATGAGCTTTGATCTCCGCAATTGACTGCCATTTTGTTTAGCTTTTTTGTTGGTTTGGAGACTTAAACGTCGTAACTACAACTTGGGTCCCCAACCAACCATCTTACTTTGCGTTATATGCTACTGGCTATAAATTTACAAAATGACACTTTTAAAATTCGAAGTGGAAATTTCTGTGAGAGTTAATTGGCTGGACCTAGGAAGTCAGAGAGGGGCACCAGCAATTGGTCAATTGTCATATGCATGTTTTAATATCTCGAATGTGTTAGGCCACAACAGAAAAAAGAATTAGCCTGTAAAAAATACTGTCCTTTGAATATGAAAAATTGACCAAAATAGCAAAATGACCATGAATCAGTCTTATCCTTCATACCGAAACTAAATCCATGGCAAATTTACTATTATCTTGTCTTATCCTTTATGTCCAAACTAAATTGACAGCAAATTGAACATGAATTCATTCTATCCTTCATACTGCAACTAAATTCATGTCAAATTTACTATTAACATATGAATTTGTTCTATCCTTCATACTGAAACTAACTTTAATGCAAATTTACTATTATCATATAAATTTGTTCTATCCTTCATACTGAAACTAAATTCATGGCAAATTCATCATAAGCATATTAATTCTTCTATCCCTCATACTTAAACTATATTCATGGCATATTTTTCGTTACCATATTAATTTGTTCTATCCTTCATCCTGAAACTAAATTCATGGCAAATTTATCATTATCATACTAATTTGTTCTTTCCTTCATACTGAAACTAAATTCATGGCAAATTTACCATTATCATATGGATTTGTTCTATCCTTCATCCTGAAACTAAATTCACGGCAAATTTACCGTTATCATATGAATTTGTACCATCCTTCATACTGAAACTAAATTCATCACAAATTTATCATTATCATATGAATTTGTTCTATCCTTCAAACTGAAACTGAATTCATGGCAAATTTACTATTATCATATGAATTTGTTCTATCCTTCAAACTGAAACTGAATTCATTGCAAATTTACCATTATCATATGAATTTGTTCTATCCTTCGTACTTAAACTTAATTCATGGCAAATTTACCATTATCATATGAATTTGTTCTATCCTTCATACTGAAACTAAATTCATGGCAAATTACTATTATCATATGAATTTGTTCTATCCTTCTTACTAAAACTAAATTCATGGCAAATTTAACATGAATTTGTCCTATATATCACACATTTCTACATAAGCCTATGTAAAACTTGTGAAATCCAGGGATGGACTTATTCTGACCCTGGGGCCATAATTAATCTTGTTAGAGGTCTACCAGATGATGCTACATACTAAATATCAAAGCTCTAGGTCTTTCTGTTTCAGCAAAAAAGACTTTTAAAGTTTTCACTATGAAAGCCCATGTTAAACTTGTGATGTCAAGGAACGAGCCAATTCTGACCCTGGGGCCATGGTTTATATAATCTTAATAGTTAATAGAAGTCCACCAGATGATACCACATACCACTTATCAAAGCTGTAGGTCTTTTGGTGTGGAAGAGAAAGAATTTCAAGGTTGTCACTATGTAAGCTAATACCCCCTAGCACTGCCATTTCTTGACAGATTTTTTTTTTTGTACAAACTTTATAGTCCTTGGCCTAAAGAATCTAAATACCAAATGTGAATAAAATCCAACAGCTGGTTCATGAATTTTTTTTAAAGATGTACCCTTTTTTACCCCTTATGGGGGTCCCCAGGGGAGATAACTCCCAGACATGTACAAATCTGAAGCGCATACTCATGGGGATACTTCCTGCTAAGTTTGGTTGAAATCCGTATAATGATTCTTAAGAAGTAGTAAAAAATGTAAAAAGTTAACATACAACACATGGCGACGGACAAAGCATGATGGCAATAGGTCACAGGTCAGGAAACATTTCAGATTATGAAGAAATTTTTTGTAACAAGTGATTTGCAATTTCTTCATTTCCCATAATGTTTCCAAAAACATTTTTCTTGATGGGCATCAAAAGCTTCACTGTGTTGGAATGGGTTAAAGTATACTTACGGTCTATGTTGTCTTGTAGCACTTTCATACAGAGGTCAAACAGGGAATGCATTTCTGAAATATATCAAATAATCTCATTTTGAACCCTTGTCATGCCAGGGGTCGACATTAACAGTGTCCGGGGATCCCGAGGATCCCAAAAAAATTGGAACGAGCTCCAGCAATCTCAGGCTAGGGATTCCGTCAGGATCCTTCAATATTTCTCCAGTACAATAGATCTAAATGTATCAACTAATGCTCCTAATTTTTTTGTTTGCTTGCTTTTGTAGAAAACATTGTGGATAATGGAGAAATTGCTTGTAACAAGCAATTTCTTCATTTTCCACAATGTTTTCTGAAGTTTTTTTTTCAAGTTTGGCTAAGAAGGGCAGGATTGCTCGTGAATGAGTTAATGTACATCAAAGAGGGATCCCTGATTATCTGGAGGAAACCCTGAAGTAATAGGTAGGGATTCCTGTGGGATTTCATTGAAGCAAAGTTAGTGTCAATCCCTGCATGCTGAATAACATTACCTAGGGCATTTAATAATCAACATTTATGTAAAGTAACAAGAAATTTTGGCAATTTGTAAAGGAGGTATTTGAAAATTAATGACCTTCACAATTTGACCTTGACCTTGACCAATGACTATGAACTTAGTACCAACAGAAAATCTATGTAAAAATGCACACATAAAATATGAAGGCTATATCACTTATCATTGTATACTTATGGGAGATGTTAAAGTTAAAGTTTTCAAAATTTTGACCTTGAAAAGTGACCTTGACCTTGACAGATGATCTTGAACTTAGTACCAACAGAAAGTCCATGTCATAAGCAAAGCACATGTGAAATATGAAGGCTATGTCACTTACCATTGTATAATTATAGACAATGTAAAAGTTAAGATTTTCGAAATTTTGACCTTGAGAAATGAACTTGATCTTGACAGATAACCTTGAACTTAATTCCAACAGAAAGGTCATGTCATAAGCAATGCAATTGTGAAATATGAAGGCTATATCATTTACCATTGCAAAATTATGGCCAATTTTAAAGTTTTAATTTCCCAAATTTTGACCTTTAGAAATGACCTTGACCTTGAATGATGACCATGAACTTGGTACCAACAGAAAGGGTTTGTCACAAGCAATGCACATGTGAAATATGAAGACTTCATCTTTAACCAATCAAAATTTATTGCCAATTTTAGTTTTTGCGGGGGAAAAAAGACAGTTAACATAAAGGTAATAACATTAAGGCCCCTTTTCCCATGACACATTTTTTTTAAACGAAAATTCACATTAGTTTAAGGTCAAGGGGATCTGATTTGCTACTCAAATATGAAATTTCATGAAATTCTAACCATTAGTCTTGGAGAAATTGGCAAAAAACTAGTTTTTACATTAAGGCCCCCTTTTCCATGACGCAGCCTTGAAATAAAAAAATAAAAGAACGGGTCTTGGAAATTTCCTAGGAAGATTATATATGAAGTTTAGTCCAATTAGGCCCAGGGTTTGCTGAGATATGACTTCGGATGGACAGAAGGACGGACGCACAGGCTGGCGACTATATGCTCCCCCTGAAAAATTTTTGAGGAGCATAAAAAGCTATATGTACCGTATAAGAGGTAGAAATATGACCTTGACATTAGACATGTATATAACTCTTATTAACCAATTACCAGATGGCAAAATTTTAGACTGGTCAAAATTCAAAGAAGTTGCAGACAGCAATTTCAAGTTGAGAGAGTATTAAGTACAGCTGTCATTTTGGGTAGAAAACAAGGTTGAAAATGAAAAAAAATGCTTGCGACATGATTTTTTTGTTCATTTTCAACCTTGTTTTCTTAAGTCTACTTTTCAGGGGCGTAAAAAGTGGGAATGTGTCGGAATGGGTTAAAGGATCATTCCTGACAGATACATTCATTCTAATGTAAGCAACGTTACTTAACCAATTCCCATACAACAATATTTTAGACTGGTCTAAAGTGATTTAAGCTGAAGACTACAATTTCAAGTTGACAAAATTTTAATTTTTTTAGCCTTTTTGTATAGAAAACATCGTGGATAATGAAGAAATTGCTTGATGCAAGCAATTTCTTCATTTTCCACAATTTTGTTCAAAGATTTGTTCTTGAGGGGCATAAAAAGGTGGGATTGTGTGGGAAATCTAAAATTTCATAAACTTTAAAATGACGTCTTGAACGTCTTTCTATTTTGGCGAGTCTAAAATTTTGTTGTGTGGGAATGGATTAAATGCATTCAGTATCTCACCTGTAACAACATGTTTCTTCCCTGAATATACTTGTGTCCTTGTGTAGGATTTCGTACCAATCGACATTTCATCCATATCGTCTGAAAAAGTAAACAGACACACAAAATATTACATATCATATAAGCTCAGGACTCATGTTTGACCTATAAACCTAAATTTTGACTCTCAACAATTTAAAACTATCATATTGTGACCCATAGAAAATTTGCTCAAGGTCATTTTGTCACCCCCCACCCCCCTTCTACAAAAAAGATTTCTTAGGTTCAAAAGATGACATTTTGACCCCTTAGTGATGCATCTAATGCGCTACTGAAAATAATATAATTTAATATTTAGTTTCCTCTATCAAAATTGGACGTTCTGATTGGTCGAAAAAAATTATTCATAACTCCATGAACAAAATTTTGAGCACGCAGCTATTTTGTATGCTTACGCACAAAATAGTCCCATACAAAAAGGGATCAAAAGATGTAGGGTTTTTGCTTTATCCACTCGATACTATTAAATTATAAGAAATGAAGAGAATATTTTTTGTTTTCATGGAGATATGAACCGAAAAAACTAATCACACAATGTATGAATACGCGAAGCTCTTCATCTCTTAAATAGACTAATTTACTTCATATCTTAACCCACTACCAGACAGGCAAAATAGTTCAGTATAAAAGATGTGATATAATTACAATAGAGGGGTAGTCTCTGACAATTTTCAAATTAACCCATTACCAGCCCGCAAAATTTTAGACTGGTCCAAATTGTAAGAAGTTGCAGACAACAATTGAAAGCTTATGAAAATTTGGATTTTTTTTAACCTTTGTGGTAGTAGACATCATTGTAGTCTATGGATAACACAGAAATTGCTTGTTATAAGCAATTTCCTCATTTTCCAAAATGTTTTCAAAAGCTTTTGGGGGGGGGGCATCTAAAAGCATTATTGTATTGGAATGGATTGCTGCCTTAAGAACAATCAGTGAAATATTACAAAATATCAAAGACTTTACAATACAACATAGACACCAACAAGGCTATGGCAATACCTTGGGTTTTCTCCAAAAATGGTTTAACTTAAAACAATGGTGAGGAACAAACAAAAAATGTTATAAAACATATTCTTTGTGCTGCACTTGTTAGAACAAATAGGGCTCCTACCATGATTATGGTCATTATCTGTGAGAAGTTGTGGTCCTTTATCATATGGGATACTTACGTTTTGACTTCCCAGTAATATCACCAAACCTCCAGGGTCTGTAACTGGCCTGTGTGGAGGGGAGATAACTGGCTAAATCTTCGTTCATCTACAAACAAACAAATAACTGATCAGTACTACTTTACCCATTCCTACACAGGGTAGCTTTTAGACGCCCCTTAATATGAAAGCTTGGGAAACATTCAGGATAATGAAGAAATTGCTTGTTACAAGCAATTTCTTCATTATCCACAATGTTTTCTACCCAAAAAGACAAAGATTTGAAATATTTCATTAACTTAAAATTGTCGTCTGCAACTTTTTTGAATTTGGACTGGTCCAAAATTTTATTGTGTGGGCATGGGTTAATGGAACAAATCAATTTTAGATTTTGTGATCAGAACTTACTTAGTACCAGTAGTTCATGTCTCTGTACGTTCCTTTACTGTTAGAATCCTCTTCCATAAATAGTACATGGGTTTTTTTCTCTCCCAGTTGACAGCATACGTGCATTTGAAGGTTAGAATCGTGATAAATGATTTAACACAATTGTATGGCATAAGATATTCCAACAAAATGCCGCTCACATAAAAAGCTTTGTAAGCATTGTGGAAAATGAAGAAATTCCTTGTTGCAAGCAATTTCTCCATTATCCACAATGTTTTCTATCCCAAAAGTATGAAAAAAATCCAAACTTTAAGCTAATAAAATTTGTTGTCTGCAACACCTTCAAATTTGGACCAGTCTAAAATTTTGTGTGGTAATGGGTTACCATTTACTTGAAAATACTTAATATTCTATTGTTGTTTATTCTTTAAAATGATTTAAACTTCCGGATAACTACTCCATATTTCTTAGCCACTGTATGCACCGTTGAATTATCCCTCCAACACAATCTTTTTTCTAAATATCACCGTCATCTGAAACATTTTATTTGTTTTAACCCATTCCTACTCCATGAAATTTTAGACTGGTCCAATTTTAAAGATGCTGCAGACGACAATTTTCAGTCGATAAAATTTCAAAATTCTTTATCTTCTGGGGTAGAAAACATGTTTCTGAAACCTTTTTTTTTTTGAGGAGCGTAAAAAGGCGGAATTGTGTGGGAAAATTTCTTTATTTTCCACATTGTTTTTCAAAGCTTTTTTTCTTGAAGGATGTAAAAAAGAGGGATTGCGTGGGAATAGGTTAAGTACACTATAACTTTGTGCATCAACTTCTTGTAATTTGTACTTGTCTAAAATCTTGTAATGATTTTCAAAGAGCATTCAACCCATTACCAGACAACAAAATTCAAAGTTGACCATATTGAAAGGGGTTGCGGATTTAGTTCAAATTGAAAAGTTAGTGCAATATAGTGTATGAAACATTATGAGAAATGAAAAATTGCTTGTAAGGAGTTATGTATTTCCTTTTCTCATATTTCTTTAAGCAATATTTTCTTCAGTTAGGGGTTGGTTTTTTTTTTTGGAATGGGTTAAAATTGATAATCTGCTTTTTGGAATGGGTTAAAACTGATTACCTGATTTTCTAGAATGGGTTAAAACTGAAAAGCTGCTTTTTTGGAATGGGTTAAAAATTATAACCTGCTTTTTTTAGGAATGGGTTAACCCTTTCCCTTTTTTGGAAAGTTTAGACTAGTCCAAATTGAAAGAGGTTGCAGACAACAATGAAAACTGGATGCCATTTGAAATGAAACCATCCTATGTGGTAGAAAATATTGTGGAAAAAGGAGAAATTGCTTGTTACAAGCAATTTCTTCTTTTTCCACAATGTTTTCTTGCGTAAAAAATCACAGGAACGTAAAATCACGTATTTGAACAGGGAATGGGTTAAAACTGATTACTTGGTTTTTTAGAATGGGTTAAAACTGATTACCTGGTTTTTTAGAATGGGTTAAACTGATTATCTGTTGTTTTTTTTTGTAATGGGTTAAAACTGATTACCTGATTTTTTTGGAATCACTTAAAACTGATTACCTGTTTTTTTGGTGATGGAGCAGACTCATGATCAGTTGCTTTTCTCTTCTTAGGATTCACAATTTTTCCACCAAAACCATCCGTCTTAGAATCTGAAATCTTCTTTACTTTAAATTTAGCTCTAAGTTCTGCATATTTATCTGCTGGTCTTTTCTTTGGTGAGGTAGATTTAGACACCATGGCATCGGAATCATCAAAACACAACATATCTTCAAAATCTGGATGGATATCAGCTTTTGAAGATTTTCTACTGGATTCAGACTTATCATGATTACTTTTTTTGGACTTATGTTTCTTTCCATCATGGTCATCTCTGCTTTTGTCATGTTTATCATGTTTCTTATCCTTTTTATGTTTATGCCTTCTCTCTTTTTCCTTTTCTACTTGTTTATTCTCACTATGTGTTGATTTATCTGAATAGCTATGAGATTTAGTTCCTGATTTATGATCCAAATGCTTTGAATCAATGTTTCTTATTTCTTTAGACTTAGAATCATTATGACTTTGATTATTTTCTGACTTGATCTTATCAGTTTTAGCACTATGTTTAGAACTATCTTTATGTTTGTGACTCTCTTTTAAGCTTGTATTGGTATCATGTTTATTCTCACGACTGGATTTCCCCTCTCTCTTTTCAGTTTTGTCCTTATTTCTATGTTTCTCAATACTGGAAGTATCTTTACAATTAGAAGAATGCTTAGGTTTAGTTTTCTCATTATGTTTATCCAATTTAAGGTGTGATTCATCATCTTCAGGTTTGTTTGTGTAATTCACAATTTCATTATCACTAGCTTCTACCTGATCATTATTCAAGACATAATTTTCTTTTGAATCTTCACCATCACTTTCATTATCACTTTCACTAGAGAGGGTTTTATAGTTGTCTTTTTTGTATTCCCTAATGAGTTCTTCTTTCTTCAAATAGCTATCAGACTTTTCTGGCCTCTCTTTTGTTTTCTCTATGCTATGCTTTACTCCTCTATCATTATCTTTATCAGCACTACCTTTATCATGTTTACTTTTCCTTTCTTTATCTTTTATTTTATCTCCTTTGTGCTTATCACTATCTCTTCTGTCTTTATCTCTGGATCTGTGTTCATCTCTATGTTTTTTATCAGTTTTACTTTCTATGTTTTTAACCTCAAAATCACTTTTCAGCTCATCTCTACATTTATGCACTGGTCCACTTTCACCAACACTAACCTTATCTCTAGATTTATGTTTACTTCTATGCTTATCATCTCCAATCTTTTCTTTCCGAGAAGTTTTATCACAGTTAGAGGTATCCACAGGTGTGTCTTTATATATTTCTGATTTTAAATCACTACAGCTTGATTTATGTTTTGAATCATATTTATGCTTATCAGTATATCTATCACTTCTATCTACGTTTGCTTTGTCACCCAAATCTTTCAGACTATCATATTTATCATTTTCAGTGTTCGAGAAATCTCTAGATTTATTCTTATATTTATCTCTATCATGCTTTTTATCACTCCTACTACTGTCTGAATCCTTATCCTTATATTTATCGCCTTGATATTTATCACTATCACGACTTGACATTTGCCTATCTTTCCTTTCAGATCTATCATTTTTACTTTTTCTTTCATGACCATGAGCTGTTTCAAATGCTCTGTCACTATGATGATCATTGTTATTTTCACTTTTTGGTTTACCACTACCGTGAATATGCTCAGTCTTTTCTACATGACTATCCTTATTTCCTTCCTTTTCATTTCTATCCCTATATCTATCATGTTTATGTTTATCGTTACTTTTACTTGTTTTCTCCTTCCTGAATTCTTGTTCATCTTTAATATCCTTTGAACTGTGCCGTCCAGTATCTTTACTATCTTTCGATCTTTCTCTATGATTGTCACTTGCTTCTTTGGTCTTATGTTTAACATTTTCAGAATTACTATTATGCTTCGTTTCCTGATCAGATCTTTGTTGTTTATCAGTACCAGATTTGTGAGAGGAAATATGTTCGATACTGACTGCCTTTTCACTACTATGATAATCATGTTTGGTGTCCCGATGTCTGCGTTCATCACTTTTGGTGTGACTACTTCTATGACCATCACTTTGAGCACTTTTTGAAACATTTTTGTCATGTACAGATTTTTCAGAAGTTTGATCTGTATGTTGATGCATATTTTCTCTATTAGAAAGACTGCTAGAATTAGAATGTTCTTCATGTCTACTTCTATAGTTTTTATCCCTTGATTTACTATTACTACTTGATTCTCTTCCTGTTTTGTCTTCTGCATTTTTTGAAGAATGTTTGTTTTGTTCATAGGATGGCCTATCCCTTGACCTGTGTTTATCCTTCTCTGAATAGATTTTGTCATCTTTAGAAGTATGTTTCTCTTTAGAGTCTTTTAACTTAGATTTGTGTTTTTCATATTCAATATCTAAATGATTAGAATGTGTTTCTCTGTCAGCTGAGTGGCTGTTTTTAGACTTCTTTAAATTGCGAATGTATTCTTCATCAGAATTTTCTTCACTTCCTGATACATTATGGTACTTATGGTGTTTTCTTTTTCTTTTTACACTTTGTCTTTTTTCTGTGACACCTTTATCCTTGTGATATTTTTCAATGTTGGAGTGTTTCTCTTTTCTTGACCTTTCATTGGCATGTTTTTGCTCAATATCGGATCTTTCTGAGTCTGAAGAGTTGAAATTGTTATTGTCTGATTCAGCTTCATTTAATGCCTGGTGTGCAGAAGATGCAGACCCTGATCTTGACCTTGATCTTGCAGGTGAACTACAGTTAGAACCTGAGTTTGACCTTGACTTGGCAGGTGAATGGTTTTTGGATGCCGAGTTTGATCTTGACCTAGATTGTGAACTTCTATGGGAACCTGAGTTTGACCTTGACACTGATCTTGACCTTACCGGTGAATTTCTATAAGATCCTGAATTTGACCTTGACAATGACCGTGGAGAACTTTCTTTAGACACTTGTTCATTTATATCATTTATGAGCTGTCTGGAAAAACTTTTGTAATTTTCTTTCATGAGTCTCTCTTTCACTTCTTCTGTGAATGTTGCAAATACATTTTGCTTCTCTTTATGTTCTTTATGAGAATCAAGTGCTAGGCTAGAATGTGTTTCTTTTGGCATCTTTGATCTGGATTCTTTATACCTATGTTGGTCATGTCTCCTATCTTGGATTTTTGTCTCGTGTGAATTTGCATTGTGGTTGCTTTTTGCATCCGATTTATGATCACTGTTATGTTTTGATTCATGAGTTGATTCATCATCATTACTATGCTTTGGCCTTTTAGAATGGCTTCTTTCTTGAGAATTGTCAAGATACTTTTCTTTTCTTGTAAATTTTTGTTTTCTATCTCTTTCTTCATCATTTTTATCTTTGTGTGGGCTCTCATCTATTTCATGTTTATGTGATTTCACTTCTTTATCTTTATGGTGTGGTATATCATGAGAATGTTCATGCTTTTTATGTTTTCTGTGATTCTCTCTCTCTTTACTTCTATCTCTTCTTTCGTCACTTTTGTCCATATGTGAACTCTTTTCAGATTCATGTGTATGTGATTTAACATCTGTATGATGTGGTTTATCAAGAGAATGTTCATGCTTTTTATGTTTTCTGTGCTGCTCTCTGTCTTTACTTCTATCTCTTCTTTCGTCACTTTTGTCCATATGTGAGCTCTTTTCAGATTCATGTGTATGTGATTTAACATCTGTATGATGTGGTTTATCACGAGAATTTTCATGCTTCTTATGTTTTTCATGAGAATGTCTCTCTTTACTCCTATGTCTTTTTTCATCACTCTTGTCTTTATGAGAAGTCTTTTCTAATTCATATTTATGTGATTTATCTTTTCTATGATGTGAACCATCATTAGAATGATCCTGTTTTCTGTGATGATCCCTTTCCTTACTCCTTGATTTATGGTACTGTTTAGTCTTACTAACATCATCTGTGTCTCTGTAAGAATAGGCTGTATCCGAGTCATTACCAGAATCAGACACCTTCCCCTCCTCATCATTTTGCAAATCATGTGCACTACCTTGATCTGATGCGTATTCTGCTTCACTATTGTCATCAGCTTCATTTTGACTTTCCTGAAATTTCAATCTTAGATCAATCAACAAAGAAATTGTTATAATATTACTTACACGGTTCATTCTAGAGAGTACCACTGGCACAGATTTTTGCACTTGAATTGAACAACAGCAGGGCAGATTGGGCACACCACTATCAGACAAAGTTTTACTCCAGATTTTTTTTTTCAGTTCTTTCCTATTTCCATTAAAAATGAAATTCTATGCTTTTATCCCATAAAAAGAAATATAATTAAGAAATCATATGAAAGATGATCCAGTAATGCCCCCACAAAATAGCCATTTCAATTACTTCGAGAAGGTACCAAGTTAAACAATCACAAACTAGAATAAATTGGAATTATACCCCAATCAACAGTTTGTCACTTAAGAATCATATTTCTCCTTTGGCCTAATTTACCCAAAACCAAAATGGTACCTCCTTAATTCATGGATGACATTTGTATAAAAATTTTAGATCCTAGGTCAAATAACTTATAACAGCACATAAAGGTTTTCAAATATAAGTTCACCTTGACAATTGACCTATGTGACTCAAAAACAACAGAATGCTCAGGGGTATAATTAACCAATTCCCAGCAATTTCTTAATTTCTAAAATGTTTTCATCAATTATTTTTATTGAGGGGCGTCAAAAAGCGTCGATGTGTGGGAATGGGTTAATAAGAGTCGTAATGTTTTCAATGAATACTAAAATGACCCTGAAATGATCTCTTCATGAATTATAGAACGACTAGAATACCTGTAGATTGGAGAAATTTTCCTCAGCGACAACATATCTTTTTCTGAGGTAAAAAGATAAAGATAATTAATGTCAAAATATTATTTCATTTCAAATTCTTCTTTTAACCCTTTCTCTCACAATGATGCTTTTGGACACCCCTAAAAACAAGAGCACCGTCTACGGGTGCCTACGCCTGACTGTGCTGGATAGTGGATAAAATGCATCTAGAGTTATCCCCCTTGATAGTGTAGGTTGCACTTTTGAAAGTGAACAAGTGTGCCAAGTTTCAAATGAAAGCCTTTAGTAGAGCCAGAGATATCTCAAAATGTCAAAGTTTTCGCACGATGAAACCAAGCCTATAGCAATACCCCGGGTTTTCTCCGAAAACAGCCAAGCTAAAAATGAGAAAAACAAGCAATTTCTTCAGTTTTCCAAATGTTTTCTACTCAGAAATGTGAAAAAATCTAAAATCTATAAACTTCAAATTGTAGTCTGTAACTGCTTTCAATTTGAACCAGTGTAATATTTTGCCTTCTTGTTTTTAGATAAATATACCTCAGGTATCATTTTTGAAGGGGTGGAGGCAGGGGTATGAAGATTTCAATTATGACTCTTACTTCTTCTTGTTCTCTGGCCTCTTCTTCTTCTTTCACACGGGTCACCATTGCCTTCCATTTATTAACAATTGCCCTTGCTTTTTCTGCAACAATCCCATCTCGCTTCTTCAATGCATTCACAACTTTACCAATACCAGTACTCTACCAACAGAAATGTTTAGTAATACCTTCCATCATTTTTTTCTTTTAACATCAATTTATTAAATCTTAATTAGATCTTTGTGTTTGTGTGTGTGTGAAAACATAAATAAGTGTTTATTCACTGTACAAATATTTTACACATTTGAAGACAATGACACCCCTTCAAAAAAAGATTTTGAAAACATAGTGGAGAATTAATAAATTGCTTGTTACAATTCTCAAAAATTTCTCTCCAATTTAGATTTTTTTTAAAATTTCATCAACTAAACATGGTCTGCAACATCTTTGAATTTACACCATTTTAAAATTTGTTGTCTGGTAATGGTTTAATATAGTCTTGTGCTCATTCCACAGATTAAAATATAACAGGAAAGATTAATTTTAGGCGACATCTAGTTACATATTTAAATGCTGCACACTGACCTGTGACCTTGACCTTCAAGCAATCTGGAAAATTTGTTTCAAACAGCACATCTGTTCATGATGATGGAGAACAAGAGTCAAAAATTCTTTTGAAACCCATGCCCAATGTAGGACATTTGCTCTACATAAAAACATTTGAATGTTTAACCTTGAGCTGTGACCTTGACTTTGAAGATCACTGAAAATTACAAATAGTTTCAAATGGCACATCTTCTCCTAATTTGAGATCAATTGTGCCATGTTATTATGAAATCCATCAAAAAATCTAAGAGATATGCAGTGTTTATTCTAGGATTTCAAAATTGCACATGATTTCAGCATAAAATCTACACAATCTTGAAATGTTTGATATATCATGCTGTTTGTTTATCGAAAAAAAAAAAAATACCCCATTGATGTTGAAAATAGGGGTGATTGAAAAAAAATGGGGGAACCCCTCAATCCCCCTTCCTAGAATTAATACTGGATATGCTCAGGACAAGCTCAGTTCCAATGTTAGACCTTGACCCTTGACCTTCCATTTTTTTAAATACCATATCTACTCATGATGGAAAACAATAATCATTGTGATTAATAATTTAGAAATCCATCCATAAATGCCTGAGATAAGCTCTGAACGGACAAATTCAGTACTAACACAGTATTGCACATAGAACAACTAGTGAAAGGACAGCTATGCTTTGCTCACCAAAAGCAGAGCGAGAGAGAGTGAGGGTGTAATTTGTATTTTAGATTTAAATATTTCATCAATACTGTCATTAACCCTATGTTGAAGGTACTCATTTGAATTGTCTCAACGTCTGAATGAATGATTTGATTGGTCAATTGGTTATTTGATTGACAGCTGCAATTGGTCAACTGACAGTTCACAACAACCAATCAAAGAATCAAATAACAAATCAAATCATTCATCTAGAATGGTTGTGAGCTTTTAACTATGACATTGGCTGACAGTTATGAAGTGTTTTGTTAGTTTCGGCACTTCACCCTTTCCTGTTTTGCAAAGGTTAGACCTGTCTAAATTCAGAGGTTTTGCATATGAAAATCTAAAGCCGTATCTTCCCCCCAAACACACTATAATATTAACCCTTATCATGATGATGCCGGAATATTCCGGTTTTGGCAGGAGGTGTAGACAAAGATCAGCCTGCACATTAGTGCATTCTGATCTTGGTCTACATCCCCTTCTTGTCCTTTTCCTGCCAGAGTTGCTTATGAAATTGATTTTTCTGACAGAAATATTGATATTTTTGAACAACAAGTATCAGTGCTTTCAGCCCTTTTATTTTTATAGCAATTCAGTAAAGTAATTAATACAGCATGACAAGGGTTAACAAGAAAACCACACTCTAGGCTCAAAAGCATAAAAAATATGACAAATGAAATTATACGATTGACATAATTCTACCCAGCAAGCCTACAATTCATGAAAGAAGTAACAATATTTTAAAGTGTGACCCACCACAGTTTAAGTTTTTTTTACATCAAATTATGACGTCAGTGATGCTGTTTTTAGTTTCGCTAGTCATTCAAACAACTAGCTAGGTCATGAAGATTAGTGAAATCATCCCTAAAGTTTATTCATCAGCACCTGTGCATATAAAAGTCAATGCCAAAGATTAACAAAGATTTCCAGTGACGAATCGGGTGCATTTGTCTTGATTTCAAAATGTAAACAAACACAAATTAAGATTGACAAGAAAAACGGAAAATACTCTTTCTAGAGAAAATCACTTAAACACTGCTTTTGCTAAACAAGCAATAGATTATTTCAACTATTCTTTTTTTCCTCGGAGGGCAGATATGGCCTGCCAGTAATACCCGAAAGGGGAGTTGGGCAGTATAAATAGATAGATAAGTAGATTTAATTTGAAAAAATAACCACTTAGTAGGGTAGAAAATATTTGTGGAAAAAGAAGAAATTGCTTGTTACAAGCAATTTCTTCGTTTTCTACAATGTTTTCTCAATTATAAAATCACAGGGACATAAAAACCAGGGTTAAATGACATAACTACAGCTTACTTAACCTGTAACTAAATTCATTTTTTGACAAATTATGTCCCCTTTTTGTCTTAGAAGTTTAACCCACTATCGTGTACTTGAACATTCGAGTCTTTTCACCTGCATGTGGTACTCTTGTTTGCTACAAATATTAACTTGCCATAAATTTTTATAAAGAACGCTGTTTAACCCATTTCCAGACAGCAAAATTTAAGACTTGCTCGAATTCAAAGAAGTTGCAGACGACAATTAAAAGCTAATGAAATTTTGATTTTTTCAATTTATGAAGAAATTGTTTGTAACAAACAATTTCTTCATTTTCCACGTTGTTTTCCAAAGCTTTTTCTTGGGGGCATCTAAAAGCTTCACTGAGTGGAAATGGGTTAGTATCTAAGAGGATTTGTTTGTTTGAATGGGGTTTTATGCCGCCTTCCACAATCTTTCAGTTATATATTATGGCGGCTGGAGCACCTAACAATGGAATCCTGGTATTTCTCACACCAGTACTACCATTACATCCGTTCCTAGCCTCCAGCTGCTATCCCACATAGGTCTAGGACATCAACCCATTGGTGAGAGACAAATAGTTGGAAAAGATGAGTGCTGCCCCCCTGGGATCGAACCTGGGACCTCTAGATTGACAGTCCGACGCGCTTCAAACTGCGCTGTTACGGCGGCTAGTATCTAATAGGAACTTCCAGTCGAAGCTCAGTGAGCGTGACCAGTGACCTAGTGATCCGACCTTCAAACAACTTACCTGTAGAATATCAATATCAATCTCTAGCGTGGACAGTTTCTTTAGCACGTACTGTACCTGTAATAAAATGCCAATAAAATATAAACAAGAAATAGGTTGTCCAAGGTCATCATGTCGTGCCCACTGATTTGCACAGACAATGTATTATACAGAATTATTTCTTTTTTAAAACTTTACCTTGACCATGTTTTGCATGACACTAGCACTCATTAATGATCAAGTAGAACAACTGTGCAAAATTATTTTCAAATCCATCCAATAAATATGGAAGTCATGTTATGGACATGGTCATTTCACATTCAACAGTGACCTTGACATTAGGTACATGTTCAAATACTAGCTTTCCCTAACTTGGCATTTGTCAACATACGGGAATTATCGCGAAAATCCATTACAATCCGTTTTCACGGGCGCATTCTAACGTTAACACGATCATTGGGAAAGCGAATCTTGTTGAGCGGTATTTCAATATATAGGCTCAAAGAATAACTAACTTACCTTCGAATCATCCAGGTCTGCAAGCAAATAATCTTTGCATTTAAGAACCTTGGCTTCTACCTCCGCCATGATGACGTTAATCAAAGGGACCTTACTGTGTCAGTCAGCTGTTTTCTGTCAAAAATCTACCCCCCCCCCCACCCTCCCGCTGACGACAAAATTTTTAAGGGCACTTTATTTTGGAAGCGGGGAAAAATCACTTCACTTTTACACATTTATAGGGAACTTCGGTTTGACGTCATCAGTCACGTGATTTTTAATTGGTTGGCATAAGTTGTTGTTGTCGGTATAAGATATTGTTGAAAAATTTGACATACCGGCGCGAAAAATCGATAACGATGGTTGTGACATGCTGTGTTTTTAATTGTACAAATAGATTTGACAAAGAGAACCCCGATAAGTTTTACAGGATACCAAAACTCCCACTGGAGAGGCGAAACAGTTGGATTTTGGCGATTAAACGGGCCGACGACGGGGGTGGGGCATGGGAACCGTCAGAATACCATAGGGTCTGTTCCAGACATTTCATTACTGGTAAGCTTCATCGTCATTTAGTTTAAACCATTAAATATGATTACGATGTCATGATAATTATAATTACAATTATAATTACCCAATTTATCTGCATTGTGATGGTTGAAACGACCCTAACACTCCGTGTTTGTGATCGTTATATTTTTTTAACAAGATCGGTGGTGTTTGCAAATACGTATTTCCTTGCGACCATTTATGAAACACAAACCACATGACATAGCAATTGTGGACTAGCTAATCTGTTTCTTAACAAATTGGCCTTTAGATCAAAAGTTGAAAGGATGAGTGCTGCCGTCGGGGATCGAAACCGGGACCTCTAGATTGAAAGTCCGATGTGCTACCAACTGCGCTATGACGGATGCAACTGAGCTTAAGACCATTATCTTTTAGAATCTTTGTGCTTAATAGATAGCTTGTCCATATTATTGGTGTGTCAGTTAGAATTTAGGACTTGTAGTTGTATCGTCTGATAGTAAGGCATTCCACTGAAGCCAAGTTTTATGGTTCAAAGGAGCACTGCCCCTACCAATATCCAGGTGTAATGGGTGTTGCAATGCTTAGAATCTATGGACCCTCTCTTGTAAGCATTTATGCGTTTGGACTAAACTGAATTCATCTGGAGGTTTTTTTTCATCTGTTAACAGGTGAAGGGTACTTTAAGAATTTTCAAACAACAAGTCAGTTATCAAGTATGAAAATCTTATATAAAGGGTTTCCAACTTCAGTTTCCTAATCATTTAAGGGTCTTCAATTTGAAATCTGTGCTTCATGGGCATTTTATCAACTAGAAATATATTTTTGACTAATCCCCAGAAAGGGTGATCCAATTGCCATGTACTTGAAAAAAGATTAAGAAACCATAATTAGTCCCTCTTTTTATAATTCTAAGCTTGTCTTTTTTTCAACTAATAGGTCATAAAGATACAAACAGTAATTTTGTTATAAATTTCAAATTAATCTAGCAGTGGCTTGATTTTAATCTCCTTTTCTTGATTTTTATTCTCTAGGTAAGAAGAGCAAAGACAGGATGAGCCCAGATTATGTGCCGACTGTGAACATGGGGCATACAACACAATCTACTCGACTTGATCCATCAATCCGTCTTGAACGTCACAAAAGAAGGCAAAACAGGGAAGTAGAGAAAGAAAAGAAAGAAGTGGAGAAGGAAGTAGCGACAGTATTATTGGACCTTTCGTCAGTTGAAAACAGACAAGAAATAGGTAATTCCTGCTTGAGAATTTTCCAGGACTATTTTTAAAGTCTATGGTAAAAAATGAGATAAATATTTATGATTGCTTCATATTATTTACAAAAAAGAATGAAATATAAAATAATAGGACAATTTAAAGTATTCATGAGTTTATCAACCATAATTATCTCAGATGAATAGCCTCTATTTTGAGAGCGCCGCCGTCATAGCGCTGTTGGTACGCGTCGGACTGTCAATCTAGAGGTCCCGGGTTCGCTCCCCGACGGTGGCACTCATCCTTTCTGACTATTTGTCTCCCACCAATGGGTCGATAATCGTAGACCTATGTGGGATAGCAGCTGGAGGCTAGGAGGGGATGTAATGGTAGTACTGGTGTGAGAAATACCAGGATTCCATTGTTAGGTGCTCCGCGATATAACTGAAAGATTGTTGAAAGCGGCGTAAAACCCCATTCAAACAAACAAACAAATCTAATTTGAGATCACTCTATCACTGATAAAAGATGACAGAGCCCTACTTTTCAGTTTATTGATTGAACTGGAAAACCTTTATTTTCAAAGTCAGTCAATTAATTCTTACTTTAGAGCATTCTGAATGTTAGAAATTTTGAGTATGCAATCCTTATGATGCTAGAGCACAAAGTAGTTCGGTGAAAGTGTATCAAAGTCAGTAAAATATTCACATTTTTAATCGATGACATTAAATAATGAAAATGGAAAGAATAATATTGTACTCATGGAGGTACACAAAATATGTTATCACACTTACTTTAAGTACGAAACCAATTTGTGTATTTATACAGGGCGATTAGGTTTTTAGTTTCATACCAACATGAAAACAATAAAAACAAAAACAACATTCCCCTCATCTATTATTAGAGTCACAAGTGAAAATGTATTTCTTGTTGTCCATGATTATTGGTAACTTTTGTCATGCAGAGTTGTTTAAACCATTCCCACACAAGGACACCTTTTGATACCTCTCAAGAAAACAAGTCAGAAAGTATTCTGGAAAAATGAAGACATTGCTTGAAGCAAGGAATTTCTTCATTTTACACAATGTGTTTTATCCAGGCAGTTGACAAAATCAAAAATTTCATAAACTCTGCAACTCCTTTCAGTTTTACCAGTCTAAAATGATGCCATTTGGAAATGGGTTAATCAGTATTTTGCCAGAGACAGAGGAGAATGGAAAAATCTCCAATTTTCCAACATATTGTCTTTAGGGGTGCAAAATATAGTAACTACAGCTTGAATAATCAATATTCTGTTTTGTAAATAATTTTCTATTCTACCTTTCCATTGAGATTAAGACATTGATGGCCAATCAAAAGTCAGAACTAAAGATTAATTTAGCTGTAGTTTCAACATTTGGTTACCCATTGAAATTTTCATAAGTGTCATAGTTTGGAAAAAGTGAAAGCAAAGGACTATACTCTTTTATTTTTTTTTTTAAGAGTCTCAACCAGATGAAGGTCTGCATGATCAATGTATCCGAACCATAGCCACATTGAGGTTGGAGGCAAGACAGCTTCATGACGAACTAGGGCGCCTTCAAGTTGAAAACAGAAATTTACAGTCACAAGTTCACAACCTTAATCCAGAAAACTATCTGCTCAACTCGGACAAGAGGGTACAATTCTACACAGGAATTCACTCAAAAGCCCTTTTCATGTGGATTTTGTCGTTCTGTGCATCTGCTCTTCCTTCTTGTAAGAAGCTTACTCCTTCCTGTGTACTGTTGTGTGCCTTTATGAAGCTGAGACTGAACTTACAACATCAGGATTTAGCATACCGGTTTGGAATTTCTATTTCAACTGTTTCTGACCTCTTGAACCAGAGTCTTCCAGGTTTAGCAGAAAAGCTATCTTTTCTCGTACAATGGCCTGATAGAGACATTTTAATGCAACATATGCCAGCAGTAATCAAGGCTTCATATCCAAAATGTTGTAGCATTATAGATTGTTTTGAAATTTTCATTCAAAGACCGACTCAGCTAACAGCACGCGCACAAACTTGGTCAAATTATAAACATCATAATACCATTAAATTTCTAGTGTCAATCACACCAACCGGGGCTATTTCCTTTGTCTCAAAGGCATTTGGAGGGAGAACATCAGACAAAGTTATTACTCAAAGAAGTGGTTATTTAGATAATTTACAACATGGAGATCAGGTTTTAGCTGATAGAGGTTTTCTCATTGCTGAAGAGCTAGCACACCACAATGCCACACTTGTAATTCCAGCCTTTACAAAAGGAAAATCTCAACTTAGTGCAAAAGAAGTGGAAAAAACAAGAAAACTGGCTCATGTTCGTATTCATGTTGAACGTGCAATAGAGCGCTTGAAGAATTTTCACATTCTAAGTGGTAGAATGGGCATGTATCTAGTCCCTCAAGCAGACAATATTGCAACAATTTGTTCTGCACTATGCAATTTACAGCCTAAACTAGTTTCATGACAAATTATCACTATCCAAGAACAAGTGAACTTTTGATAAAAACAACTCAATTTAACCCATTACAAAATGCCAATTATGGTTGTTTCAAATTGAGAGAAATTCAAGACAAATGTCAATGTGCAATTAGACTCAATAAAAAAGGTAATATAAAAGCTTGGATAGTGCTGATCAGGATTGGTACTTTTCGCACTTCCCTGATAGTCCTTTTTCTTGACAGTGCTACATACAAATGAGCTTAATTTTTTATGAAAATTGATAACAAGTTTAGGTTCAGTTTATTGTTGAGTTTATTTTGAAAAAGATACATGTATGTACATAGAAGGTAGTTTAACCATATAACAAACAGCAAAATCATTCAGAATCAGGAACTTTCAAAGCAGTTTATACTCCGTCCATGACAATAAATTTTGGGATTGGTATAAAAATCTTAAAGATACAGGACTAGAAGGTGTTGTTTTTTAAAATGTTTTTAAAATGCACATACAAGGCCCGTGTTGTGGTTACTGATTGGATACACCTCTCAAAAAAAGGTTATTGAAACATTGTGAAAACTGAAGAAATTGCCTGTGAGGCTGTGACAAGCAATTTCTTCATTATTTTACAATGTTTTCTACCTCAGAAGAAAGATATTCAAAATACATGTATTTACAATTATGAATTGTTGTCTGCAACTTCTTTGATTTTGGACTGATCTAAAATTATGTTGTCCTGGAAGGGGTTAAATCATAGTTTCAACTATAAATGATCTTCCTATTTTTAGTAATGAGGAAATGGCTTGTAACAAGCAATGATTTATTTTCTTCATTTTTTACAATGGTTTTGCAGTTTTTCTTTGGGGCATTCAAAAGTGGAATTGTGTGGGAATGGATTAAGTGACAACTACAGGTACCTTCCGAAAGCTGTCATCTTAGGTTACTTCATACACTTTTTGCGACAATTTAAAAGAATCAGTTTTATGCTAGAAAAAAAAAAAACACAAATCCTTTGAGGTTTAACCCATTACTAAACAACAATATTTTAGACTGGTCTAAATTCAAAGAATTTGAAGACATCAATTTCTATTTGAATAATTAAAAAAAACGCCTTTGGCAGTAGAAAAAAATTGTGGACATTGTTACAAGCAAATTCCTTCAGTCTACACAATGTTTTCCAAAGAATTTTTCTTGAGGGATGTATTTTGAATGGGGTTTTATGCCGCTTTCAACAATCTTTCAGTTATATCATGGCAGCTGGAGCACCTAACAATGGAATCCTGGTATTTCTCACACCAGTACTACCATTACATCATTTCCTAGCCTCCAGCTGCTATCCCACATAGGTCTACGATTGTCGACCCATTGGTGAGACACAAATAGTCGGAAAGGATGTAAATAGAGGGCTTGTGTGGGAATGGGTTAAACTTATTAAAATCTGAATAAGGCAATTCCAATGTGTTGTGAGATTCAGTTATGTTATCTTTTTACCAAAATGTCTCCTTTTTTAACCCTTTCCTGTCCAATTTCAAAGCTTTTGCAGATGAAAATTTAAAATGGATCTAATTTGAAAATTAATCACTCTGTAGAGTTGAAAATATTGTTAAAAAAGGAAATTTCTTCTTTTCAACTAAGTTTTCTCAATTATAAAATCACAGGGACGTTAAACCAGGGATTGAACAGGAAAGGGTTAAAGAGGCTCTCTTAATTGCTCTTATATAGGTTGCTTAATAAAATTGTTTACCTCTAGATTGACAGCAGCATTATGTTATTTGAAACTGCGGCTTTTATCGATTTGACCCTCTAGCCCCCCCCCCCCCCCCAAAAAAAAACAACAACAATAAAATAAAACGACTAGTTCGGTTGGTAAGGTTGGTTGTTTTCTTTTGGTTTGGCTCAACACAAAGAGAACAGACATGAAAAATGCAAAAATAAAACCTGACTTAATACGGTTTTCTATACCCAGAGGAATCTGAAGTTTTGTTGTCTTGAAAAGGGTTAAGATAGTAAAAGTAAGAGAGGAAAATACAGATAACAAGCTTTTCTTCATTTCAAATATTTCCTGTACTTCACAATTCAAAAGGAAAGATGACATTTTACTTGATTGGATGATTCCAGGTCTTAGATACTGGATTCATCAGTAAGACCATGTGAAAATTCTAGTTGAAGACTGACCATAAGTTTTGATAAAACATGAAATTCAATTAGCTGACAAAATACTTTGCCAAGTCTCTGAGGACACAAACAATAGTCAAAACATTGGCAGGACACCTCAAAGTTTAAGTTCAGCTTCAGTAAGCTGAAGTTTCAGCATTTATTTTACCCACATAAAAAAATGTTTGACAAATGTCTGAAGTCAACCTTGCACTTCAAATCTAAATGAAAAATATTTCATTAACAGAGGTGATCTGTCAATTATCAAGCCTCTTAGACTTTCAAAATAAAAGCTGTTGCAATTTACAATAAACTCATCTTATAATAACGTCGGTTAACCCATTCCCACACAAAGACGCTTTTTGACACCCCTCAAGACAAACATTTTGAAAACATTGTGCATAATGAAGACAAATGACAGTGTGTGAATTTTTACAAAAAAATCATACACTTTATTATAAGGTTAAATTAGTTGTCTGCAACTCTCTTTAATTTTGACCAGTCTAAGATCTTACTGTCTGGTAATAGGTCAATACAATATATCTTTTACAACTAGCTTACTTTCAAACCCCAAAGGTCTTATTATAAATAAAACTAGTCACCCATTTAACCAGACAAAAAATTTATACTGGTTCAAATTGATAGGAATCTCATGCAACAATTAAAGCTTGTGAAATCTTAGGGACGTCAAAAAGTGTCATTGAGTGGGAATTGGTTGAAGATATATACAGATATAATAATGCATTTTCTTCAGTTCATAGAGCATTGTTATATCCAGAGTCTAATGTATTGGGTTCCATACTATAGTATTCAGTAATTACAACTTAAAATTTCCTAATCATTACATAATAGCAAAGTTTTATATTTGATAAATGACAAACAGTACATCTCAAAACAAAAGAAAATAATGTGTAATCAGGAAAAAGACTTGTTAGGTCCTCAAGTAAAAATAGTTTCATTCTTTTAAGATGAATAGCAGACTAAACCTTGCTATTTGAATTGGATCTAATAATCTTCATTAATTGAGGATTAAGTCATTATCCATTTTTTTTCTCATACATGTTTTCTTATAGATGTTATAAGACAAGGTATTCAACCATAGTTCAGGTTGAACACTACCAATAGTCAATTTACCAATCACAGCTGTCAATCAATTAATCAGTTGACCAATGAAATCATTCATTAAGACCAGAGGTGAGTTTTGAACGCAGACCTAAGCTGCCATTTATGTTAAGCGTTTTTGTCACTTTGGCAACTTAAATGGTCGTAACTAAAGCTTTTCCAACCGACCATAATTCTCCTTTTCTGGCCATAAAGTTTTTAAAATAACAGTTGAAAATCAAAGTGGAACTGCCTGTCGGAGTCAAACCATAAAAGCAGTAAATGGGCAAGGACAGCTATTGGTCAATTGGTAGTGTTTGCCTTGAACCTAGTCTTATATGATATGGAAAGAAATATTTTAGATTATGTAACAATTGCCTGTGTTTGCATTTCCAAGTCAATTTCCAAAGACGAGGGACCAGCTGGGAAATGTAAACTAATCTGAGACAGATTTATCATCTGAGCTAGTCCTGTTAGATCACAAAATTTGAAAACGTGAATAGCAGGGTACAAATAATGACCATTCTAAATGCAGAAATTTTCAAAAAAAAAAGCTACAAAGCCAAGCCTGAGGAGTCAATTCCATCAGTCACATCTTTTGCTCTTTTATGAGAGTTTCTTTTATAGACTAAGAGGGCCAAACACTTTCTCTCTGTAGAATACTGTTAAGTATGGATATTGCAATCAATTAGATCTCCTCACAATTGAAGCACAGCCACCTGCCTTTTGGTTTTCGTCTTATATTCACACACTTATAGTGAAACCATTGATAAGGACACTGTGAATTGTCACATTGAATCATTCTACCATATTCAGGCTCAGAACATAAACACCATGTTTCCTCTTCATTTACACATTCAGTCACTACTTCTACCTCAGCAGAGCATAATTCATTTTCTAGGCTTCTCGAAATCATTTCTCTGACTACATGGTTTTTAATAAAATTCTCACATTTGACGATCAGATTCTGGCAGAAAGCTGAATCAAGAAGTACTTTCACAATTACCATACTTGGGAGAGGTTTTGACTTTGTGTAGACAACAAAATCACAGTACTGAGTTTCGGTCAGATACATTTGCAGCTGTATTTGTGAATAATACTTGTGATTTGTTTTCAAATGCAAGTTCTTGTCCAAACAAAATTGCGAGTCCTCTGAAACAGCTTCATTTATGGTTTTGTCCTTAAACTTGTACGGGCACTTAATTTCCAAAGTACCCTTTCCACAGCACTTACAAGAGACTATACCATCTGGACTTGCACCTAGAAATGGATGCTTCTTGTTCACCACAAATCCTGAATCTCTATATGTGAATTCCAAGTGAGTCTGTTTCTGATATGCAATATATTGCTGTCGACATTCATCCTCATGTTCAATACCCCAGCAAACCTCTTTCTTCTTGGATAAATTGTATGTTGTGTAGCCCATAATTTTCTTCACAAGGTTATCGGGTTTGGTCTTTTCTTGGCGGATCAACACATCATGAGCTTTAGAAGCAGTAACTCGACCCTGTCTATGCTGGAACCAAAGCTTGCTTACTGCTTGGTTCCTGGTGGCCTTTTCTAACTTCAATGATTGTTCATCACTCACACTGTAGCTTTGAAATAAATTCATAGATTCTTCTTCAAGTTTGTCATTGTCAACTTCCATGTCAGTGAAACTGGTAAGAAGTCTTGGATAATCGGGTACGCATGTATTCCTACCCACAATCTCTCCTACTGAACACTGGGTTTGAACAGATGTGAAAAACGCAGCATCAGGAACTAATGCATACAATTCCTTCAACACCTGGTCTGAAGGCAGCTGACTACATCCTGATGCTTGGGTTGTGACAATGTTTGTCTTTCTTGCTCCCTTTATTTGCTGGAAAATGTCAGCAACAGTTGCTGGAGACACCTGAAAATTAAGAAGTAACAGCTTATATCAATCCAAAAATTTCATTTAAAACAAGAGGACCATGATGGTCCTATATGGCTCACCTAAGTGTGTTGGTTCTAGGCAGACACCATGCCATGACAACAGCCCCCTAGATTTCAATAAGTGGAGCTTAATAATTGATCTGTTGTGGTAAGCCACTATACAGTATTATTTGGCCTAAGATTCTTGAGATTATTTTAATAAGATTAACTTCATAATTGTTATGAAACAATAGTACCATGATGGTCCTAAATCGCTCACCTGAGGCATCTGCAAATTACAGTATTTTTTTGTATAAAAAAGACACAACTTGAGCAAAATATCTAAAACAAAATTAACATTCAATATGAGAATTTGAGCTTAGTAAAAACTATCCAGTAATGCTACACAATAAATTAATACCTATGGCTTTATAGTTTAATTCAATATCAAAATATCCAACATTTTGATGCCCTCAGGGAAAATAGTTTTAAAATTCATTGTGAGAAAGGGAGAACTTAGAACTTAAAAGCATTTTCTCCATTTCTCAAAATGTTTTCTACCCTGAAATTCTTGGTTATTAGATTTCAACAAAACTTTAATTACCGTCTGCAACAACTTTTGTGCACAGATGAGTTATAAACATTGAGGTGAAGTTATCAAAGGATCTGTAAGTTTTTTTTTATGATTTGCTCCATCTGCTGAAGTCAGAGGGCTCACCTCCAAATCAGGGTTTGATCCCCAGACTTACCAAATAAAAAACTGATTGTTTGTAAGAATAGATAGTATACTGAGGTCCCCTTTCACAGTTCTTTATATCATTATTATTAACCTATTCCAACTTGACAAAAGAAATTACTTCTAACAAGCTAATCGTTCATTTGCTACAATGTTTGCCTTTTCTTCAGGGGCATAAAAATGAATTGTGTGGGAATGAGTAAAAGAAACAGGCTGGGCTGATTGAAAAACCAGTGCTTGGATTTTTAGGAACCTGTGATTTTATACTTCCAAACAACATTTCTATTTCAAAGGATTCATGTATTTCAAATTCACTTTTCATAGCCATCTGCAATCTCTTTCATTTTGGACCAGTCTAAAATTTGAAAATATTGGAAAGGATTATAAGAGGTGTTAAAACTTCTTTCATTCAATTAATAGTACTCACATCTTTGCGAAAGGTGTTATTCCATTGACAAGCTTTGCTGGTGGAACTGGTCTCTGTTATTCCTATTCGTACACCCATTTCAATTTTAAAAAGAAGTGCACCAACATGGCTGCAAACCTCTCCCAGACTGAAAATATAAAATGAAGAATATGTATCCGAATGAGGTATAATACCAGTCTAGAACCAAATCTTCTGCCAAAAGCAAAAAGGCACAACCCTGACCAGGCCATGTCTTACCACGGTTGATACCTTCTGTACTTACTAGATGGTTCTTTTTCATGTGACATGTCACATAGGAAGAAGGCAGTGAAAATCACAAGGACATCACTAAGAGGAAAAGACCAACCAAAAGAGGGTCCAATCACAAATCAGTAATTTCCTTTTAATTTGGAAAATTTTAAACTTGCCAACATAAAATTCACATACATTTCTTTCTCTCAACCTGATCAGCGGCCATATATGATATAGCAGTTGCGAAGCTGGGAACTCTCAATCTTGGAGTTCTATGTTCTATCTATCTATCTATATATACTGCCCAACTCCCCTTTCGGGTATTACTGGCAGGCATGTTTGATGCTATACTGCAGTAACTATACCTCCTAACATTTGTCTCCCACCAATGGGTTGATTTGATATATTTTAAATCTATTGGCGATGAGCAGCTTTACCCTTTCCTGTTCAAACCTGTTATTTTACATTGCTTTGATTTTATACTTGAGAAAACATTGTGGAAAAAGAAATTGATTGTGACAAGTAATTTCTCCTTTTCCAAAAATACTTTCTACCAGATAGGATGATTTCATTTCAAATAGTATTCATTTTACAATATTGTCTAGAACTTATTTCATTTGGACCTGTCTAAAATTAAAAAAAAAAAACAAAAACAAACAAACGGGAAAAGGTTACGGCTTTTAAAGGACATTGTGGTGGTACTAATCTGAGAAATACCAGGACTCCATGGTTAACCTAGGTACTCAAGCCTATGTGATATGACTGAAATACTTTTAAAAGTGGGTTTAAACCTAGTTAAAACAATGTCCTTAGACAGGAACATGACTGTTAGCAAGTCTGTAAAAATACTGTTTAGCTTACCCAGCCATACATGTGCAGTGAGCACAATAAACTGCACCAGACTTCTTGTGCAAGTAAACCCATGTGTTGTGAGGTTTATCTCGTGCTCTCTGTGAGGGAGTTACTTTGGTCTTTGCAGCAATGTAGGGACATTCATCGTCAACAGCATTTGTGAGTATGACCTGCACATGTCCACTTACAACATACCTGAAAATTGACAACAGAACAATAATTAATATTAACAGTTTATCAGTTATTCATAAATAGAATATGTGTAGTGTTGTAATGTATATGACTTCACAAGGCATAGGTGACTCAGTTTGGAATGAAGTAGCAGATGGGTAGAATCACAACCACAAGCCCAGCTAGCCCACGTTGTGGAGCACTAGTGTCATTTATCTTGTGTCATGTTCTGAGTTGTACCACATCCTTGTTTATTAAATCTAAGAACAAATTGCAAATCCTAGTTTCACCAATTGTCTTGCAAATATTTTTGACATTTCTCAAACTCCTCATGATAACCCTTTCTGTACGCACACTGATTATTTGTCAATGACTTTGTACTCTGGAAACTGAACCAATTTCTCCTTTTCCCACAATATTCTAACCCACATTGGATAGTTTTATTTCAGGATAGTTTTATTTCACACTACATAGTTTCATTTCAAATTGCATGCTATTTTCATTGTGGTTTGCAACCTCTTAGTTTGGACCAGTCTGAAATTGCAAAAAGTTGGAAAGTTGTACCATAAATGGTAAACTTGCAGATGATTTTCTTGTGTAATGAAGAAACCATTTTAAAACTTAATTCTTTATATAAAACTGCTTTAGGTTCCAAGAAATTAGGAAGAATAAATTGCTAATGTTTAAGAATGGCATTACACAATCACCAGATAATGGATTGTATAAAACCCAAAGTAGCTTTTTCTTTTTTCGTATGTATTTAATGTTTAGATTGGCGAGGTTCGTAAAACTTTTTTCTTACTTATAAGCATCCAGAGATTTATAAGCTTTCATCGATTCCTTCGTATAAATAGATGGAGTGTCGATCAAATATTGGTAGATATCGCCGAACGTCAGGTCAGGCCAAGTACCAGGATTTGAGCTCCAAATCCCTCCCAACGAATATGGATCGGGCAGCGATCTGGTGCCGGAATGGTAGATAAGCTTCTGTAAATATCTCTCTTTCGCATCTTGGTCCAGTTTTGACGAATAATCCGACAAAACAACCTTGTTGTTTTCTTTTTCCTTATCGGCGGCCATTACAATAATACTACTTCCGCCAACCAAAATTTTTCGATGACGTCACGGGCACCTGTAGTGAACTTTCCTATTTTCTTCGCGTTAAACGGCCACTGTATTTAAGGGGGCCTCTCTGTATTCAATATGGTACATGTATCGTTCTTGGGCGTGCAAAATTTTCTAAGGTTCTACAGCATTATTCAGGCTGTGGCTGTAGCTACGACATTTTTGACGCCCAACAATGATACATATTAATTTTTTGAGTGATAACAAAATATTAGACAGGTCTAAATTGAAAAGTTGCGGCACTTTTCAAAGTGTGAGTAAATTAAAATAGATACTTTCATTTCAGTTAGAAAAACATTGTGGGAAAAGGGAGAAACTGTCTAATACAAGAAATTTCTCCATTTCTAACAATGCCTGGTCTCCACAAACATATTTCTTCATTCGCACTGAAGGATGGAATTAATTAGAATGGTTTAACCCTTTCCTGTTTTGCAAATTTTTAGACCTGTCCAAATTCATATGTTTTGCAGACGAAAATTAACAGTTGGTTTGATTTGAAAAATAACCATTTGCAAAGGTAGAAATATTGTGGGAAAAGAAGAAATTGCTGGTTACAAGAAATTTCTTCTTTTTCTACACTGTTTTCTCACTTATAAATTTACAGGGACTTAAAAAACAGGGTTTGATCAGGAAAGGGTTAAGGGAATTGACTAACTTGCTTCCTTGGACAAAAAAACTAATTACAGAAGATAATTGGCCCTATTCATTGTGTTTAACATTTTCGAATAAGATTGTGCAATTTTATTTAGCTATAAATTAAATCTGACTACCAAAAGAAGAGAAGAAAAAAACAAGAGCACCGCCTATGGTTGCCTATGCACGCCTGCTAGGTGCAGGATAGTGGGAAAAATGAGTTATCCCCCTTGATAGTATAGGTAGCTTTTTTGATGGTGAACAAATGTGCCAAGTTTCAATTAAATGCCTTTAGTAGAACCAGAGATATCACAAAATGTCAAAGTTTTCATACAACGACAACCACGATAACACAAAGGCTACAGCAATACCTCAGGTTTTCAGTGAAAACAACCGAGCTAATAAGGGCTTTTTTGCATGTTGTCAGACAGAATATCTTCCTTCTCAAAAAGAATTCATTACTAAGACCATATGAAACAAGATGGCTGTTGGCCCTGGGGTGCTCACTTGAGATAAAGGCTCTTTTTCTTTCAACAGTCTAATTTCATGTTAAGGTTAGGATTATGTGGGCCATACTTACATATAATTATACATATATGTTCTTTATTTCTTTATAAACCCCACCCCTCTGGGGCTCTGCCCCTGGGGATCCTAGGATCATGATTCTAGCTATTTTGGAAGAGGTCAATATGCTTCATGCAAAATATCTAGGCTCTACACCTTCTGGGTCAGGAGTAGAAGGTTTTTAAAGCTAATTTTAAAATTTCACTTTGGTTGCCATGGAAACCTGAGTTTTTGACAGATTTCAATTCTTTTAGCAATTTTCAAAGAGGAAACCTAAGGAACATTTCTGCAAAATTTGGTTCAAATTTGCCCAGTGGTTTTGGAGGAGATGTCATTTAAAATTTGTTCTTTGTTTCTTTATACCCCCCCCCTTGGGGCTCCGCCCCTGGGGACCCGAGGATGATGATTTTAGCTTTTTGAAAGAAGTCGATATACCGAAGCTTCATGCAAAATATCAAGGCTCTGGGCTTTCTGGGTCAGGAGGAGAAGATTTCTGCCAAATTTGGTTCAAATTGGCCAAGTGGTTTGGGAGGAGATGTCAGTTAAAATTCGTTCTTTATTTCTATATAAAACCCATCCGCCCTTGGGGACCTGAGGAGGATGATTTTAGCTATTTCGAAAGTGGTCAAACTACTGATACTTCATGAAAAATATCAAGGCTCTACGCCTTCTGAGAAGTTTTTAAAGATTTTTTTTAAATTTTGCTTTTGTTGCCATGGCAACCAGAGATTTTATTGGATTTCAATTCTTTTAGCTATTTTCAAAAGTGTCCACCTAAGGAACACTTCAGCCAAATTGGGTTCAAACTGGCCCAGTAGTTTGGGAGGAGATGTCGTTTAACCCATTCCAACCCAGTGATGCTTTTAGATGCCCCCAAGAAAAATATTTTTAGAAAACATTGTGGAAAATGAAGAAATTGCTTGTTACAAGCAATTTCTTCATTTTCCACAATGTTTTCTTAACAGGAAGTTGAAAAAAGGGAAAATTTCATAATTTCTGAATTGTTGTCTGCAACCTCTTTCAATTTAGACCAGTCTAAAAATTTCTCGTGTGGTAATGGGTTAAAGAAATTGTTGATAGACGCGGGAAGAAAGGTGATCATAATAGCTTACTTGAGCACTACATGCTCAGGTGAGCTAATAAAAGTAAAGGTTTATGAAAATCTTGAGCGCCTGTATCACTCCACAGGCTTGTTTGTACTAATTAAGCAAATGGTGTTTTAAGGAATTCAATATAAACCAAATCATATTCACCATGTGTGGCAAATAAACCTTGTCAATGAAATACTTCATACGATTCCTTGTGTTACAAAAGTCAATTCATTTACTGTGTCAGGTGAAAAAGGTATTAACAAATTTGTAAAAAAATTCACTGTATACAAAAGATGGAAAAAAGCCTCGACCATAAAAGCTATAATTTCAACTAATCAAAATTAGTTGATGGAATCTGAAAAAAAAAGTCACCAGAGGTTCATTTCAGTGAAATTTGGTTGAAAACCATCAACTGGTTTTGCAGAAGAAGATTTTCAAAGCTTTCACTATATATATGAAAATAAGCCCGCCCATTTAAGCAATTCTTTTCATCCGATCAAAATTCTACGAAGGAATCTGATAAAGGGTCACCTAAGGATCATTTCTGTGAAATTGGTGTAAAGCCATCCACTGGTTTCTCAAAAAAGATTTTTAAGGTTTCACCATATGCGGAATTAAGACCCGCCTATTAAAGATATATTCATCATCCAGTCATCCAGTCAAAATTTGATAAAGGGTTGCCCAAGGAACATTCCTGTGAAATTTGGTTGAAAACCATCAACTGGTTTCTGAGAAAAAGATTTTTAAAGGTTTCCCCATATATGGAAATTAGCCCCGCCAATTAAAGCCATGTTTATCATCCAATCAAAATTGTTTTAAAGAATCTGATAAAAGGTTACATAATGATCATTCCTGTAAAATAATAGACTGGTACAAATTGAAAGGAGTTGCAGACGACAATTTAAAGTTTATAAAATGTTTTTTCAACTTTCTAGGCAGAAAACATTGTGTAAAATTAAGAAATTGCTTGTCACAAGCAATTTCTTCATTTTACACCATGTTTTCCCAATTGCTTTTCTTGAAGGGCGTCAAAAGGCGTCACTATGTGGGAATGGGTTAATCCATCCATTGGTTTCTGAGAAGAAGAATTTTAAAGGTTTCACCATAATCATTGTATGGAAATTAGCCCCACCCATTAAAGCCATGTTTTTCATCCAATCAAAAATTCTTTAAAGGAATCTTATAAAAGGTCACCAAAGATCATTTCTGTGAAATTTGGTTGATTTCTGTTCAATACTCTCTGACTAAAAGTTTACGGACACACTCACGCACAGACACACAAAGGACACAACATCATTACAATAGCTTGCCTGCTTTCAGTCAATGGAGCTAAAAACGAGAGGGCCATAGCAGCGATTGTCTATAAAGGGAGGTAATATATGGTTCGCGTAAAACACAGTACACAAATCTCAAAGGTAGGACAAACAATTCAGTATATTTTGTCTTAACCCATTACCAGAAGGCAAACTTTTAGACTGGTCCAAAGAAAGTTGCAGACAACACTTTCAAGTCTATGAAATTTTGGATTTTTTCACTTCTCTGGATAAAAAACATTGAGGAAAATGAAGAAATTGCTTGTAACAAGCAATTTCTTCATTTTCCACAATGTTTTTCAAACTTTTTTTCCTTGGGGCATCTAAAAGGGTCACTGAGTGGGAATGGGTTAAATGATAGTTGCTTTTGAACCTATGGTAGTTACCTATAGCATAGGAATATAAAACACAGGGCAATTTTGAAAACAGTCACCAGATGGTAACCCCATAATGTTATATGAAACCTTTAAGCTTGGTGACTTGCCGCAAGAAGATTCTGATTAACATATTCATATAATTTAAGGTGTGATCTGGACAAGTCCAAAATTAGATTTTCTTAACCCATTACCACACAATAAAACGTTAGGCTGGTCCAAATTGAAAGTAGCTGCAGACAGCAATTACAAGTTTATTGAATTTTTAACTTTTTAGTCTTTTCGAAAGAAAACATTGTGAATACAAGTAATTTCTTCATTTTCCACTTTGTTTTCAAAAGCTTTTTTTTTTTACAAAGGAGGGATTGAATGGGAATGGGTTAATTGCAATGTAAATAGGTAGGCTCCACAGATGGAATTCAGATATGACCAAAGGTGCATCAAACAAATTTTGTCAAAGTTCACTTAAAAATTCTATCAATGTTCTAAAATTTCTGGTTTTGGTGGAAAACATTTTTTCAAAGACTTTCTTCTTTCTTTTCAATGTAAAATACGGTGTGCCAGGATGGAGGGAGATATGAAAGATTGCTTGTTACAAGCAGTTTCTCCTTTTTACGCAATGTTTTCCCAACTGTTTCCTTGAGGGGCGTCTAAATGCATCATTGTGTGGGAATGGGTCAAAATAGGGTGAAACCAGGGGGAGTCTAATTATGACCCAAGAACCATCACAGGAACAACCTTGTAGAGGTTCGCAAGGAGGTTCTACATATCAAACATCAATGCTCTAGGATTTCTTGTACTTGAACATTGTCTCATAAAGATATTCCATTCTATTAAATATTTTTAAAAATCAGCAAAGCACTTAGGAGATAAAGACCAGAATAGAAACAGCTGACAGACAGAGGCCATTCCTATAATCCCCCTTCTGCTTGGCGGTGGTGGATTAATAAACCAAACTGAGGTCACTTGGGTTTCATATTGCGATAGATAAACAAGGGTAGAATACATGTATATGCTGAATCCGAAATATTAAGGTTTTGACAGGGGATGTTTATAAGTGCAGTCTGATCTTGGTCTACACCTCCTGCTTGTAATTTTCCTGCAAGAGCTGTTAATGAACTTTTACAGCAAATCAGTAAGGTAATTTATACAGCATTACAAGGGTTAACTTCAGCTCTATTTGGCAGAAGGTTGAAGTTAATCTATACAACCTTGCTTTTTTACTAACAAAAGGTTTTGGAAATCATTACAAAAAAGGAAAAAAATTGCTTGTGACAAGCTGTCTTCATTTTCCACATTGTTTTCTATCAAGACAGACAGAGAAAATTATGATCACAAAATTCAACAACAACATGAGGAAGGAATGTCACAGTAATGCTTTTAAACCTTGTCATGCTATATAAATTGCTTTACTAAATTGCTGTAAAATCAAAGGGATGGAAGCACCGATAGAACTTGTGGTTCAAAAATCAATGTTTCTTTAAGAAATCACTTTCATTAAAAACTCTGGCAGGAAAATTACAAGCAGGAGGTGTAGACCTAGATCAGATTGCACTCATGTGCAGGCTGATCTTGGTCTGCATCTCCTGTCAAAACTGGAATATCCCGGGTTCAGCATGACAAGGGTTAATCATAAAGTTGTTTACACAGTGTCAATGAACAGGAATATTGCCTGTTACTTTTCAACTAGCCTGTCTCCCAGGCTGTTAGTAAGTGTGGGTTTGAAAGTAAGGTAGATCAATCATGTATATTCATTTCATTCCTTGAAATTACCTCCCTTATATCTCACAAACTGACAATCAGCAAAACAGAGAGATAATAGCTAGAGAATAGAAATTTTCCAACTAAAATTTAATAATAGTGTGACATGCAGCGAGTCTATTTTCTAACATATAATACACACTTCATCTTTTCACTACATTTTAAAATTGTGACATTTAAATTGGTGTTGAGTTCCAAGATTTTCTCAAAACAACAAGAACAAGCAGGTAGTGTAGGCTAAGATCAGACTGCACATCTGTGCAGGCTGATCTTAGTCTATGCACCTGCTAAAGTCATTGCCAAAGCAGGAATCTTCCAGGATCAGCATGACAAGGGTTAAATATGATAAAAACTAAGGTTGATTATATCGGTTTGTTATACATTTCCTTGCCAGGGTTATGATCAGGGGTCGACACTAACAGTGTTCCGGGCTCCCTGAAAATTGGAAGGGACCCCAGCCATCTCAGGTTAGGGATTCCGTCAGGATCCTTCAATATTTCTCTAGTACAATAGATCTTAATGTATCAACTAATGCTCCTGATTTTTTTTGTTTGCTTGTTTTTGAAGAAAACATTGTGGTTAATGAAGAATTGCTTGTGACAACCCTATGGTTTTGGTGATATTATTTTTCAAGCTGAGAATGTAACCCGCAATTACAAACAAGACGAAATGTTTGACCTTGGTATCTGACCTTGACCTTATCACATGACCTTGACCTTGACATGAGGAGATGCGTATTATAGAGATATATCATCATGCCAAATATGAGTATTATATCTTAAATAGGCTGGTAGTAATTGGCAATGTTAAGTTATTGGGTTAGGTTTTTTTCACACGGACAGACCAACAGACGAAAAGACAGAATGACAGACAGACAGACTGACAGACAGACACAGACAATGGTAAAACAATATGCCCCTGAGCGTTTGATGTGGGGGCATAATAACAGGGTCGTAAAAATCAGGGATCAAACAGGAAAGGATTAACAAAAGTTTGAAACAGAATAGTTTTATTTTCAACGAGTTCCGTTAGTGCACAGACGGCAATGAAAGGGAATTTTTTCAAACACTTGGATAAGTGACCTTGTCCTTTCATTTGACCTTGACATTAAAAGATTCATGTTACATGAGATACCGAATTTTTGATAAATATTTGTCTTTTGGGATAGAAAACATTGTGGATAATCAAGAAATTGATTGTAACAAGCAATTTCTTCATATTTCACCATGTTTTCCGAAGCTTTATTTTTGGGGAGGCATCCAAAAGGGTCATTATGTGGGAATGGGTTAAGTAGATGCAAATCAATAAGATTTTGCCAAATATGGGCATAGTGTTTTAACCCATTCCCACACAGTGACACTTTTGGACGCCCTCCAAGAAAAATAATTGGGAAATCATTGTATAAAATGAGGAAATTGCATGGGACAAGCGAAATAAAAAATTTCATCAACTTTTAATTGTCGTCTGCAACTCCTTTCAATTTGGACAAGTCTAAAATTTTGCCGTCTGGTAATGGGTTAAACCGGCTAGGAATAATGTGTAAACATATTCCCTCTTTGCTAAAACAGGATTCTTTTTTATTGCACTATTATAGAATTGTCTACACTTTATCTGAATAATTTGAATTCCTTAAAATACATTTGAATGTCTTCCTTTGGATGTGGTTTAGCTGCAACACATGTCGGAATATTTTCTGGCTGTTCCATCCATAATTTATGGTCAACATTATTTGATGTCAAAGTCTCTGATAACTTTCTCAAGCTTTCTTCGTTTGGAGCCTGAAATGAAGGTCGATTAAATATGGTTTAATGAAGGTCGATTAAATATGGTTTAATGATACTTTCAAAAGTACTTTGGTTTTAGTATATCATTTTAATTATTATTTAGAGGAAATTATCATCATCTAAAATGGAAAAGATAAGGTAGCTTAAATATCACCAAATGTGATTGATACCCCTATCAGTTCGATCTCTCAGAAAACATTACGTCATTAGAAAAAAAGTATTTTTTTTCAATTAAGGGCCAAAACTCCATTAAAAGTAAATGGACTGTAATCTTTGCCAAACAGAACATGCAGAGTCTTTGCTTATTACCGAGTACACATGTGAAGTTTGAATAAACTCCATTAAGGTGTTGAAGAGAAAAGGAGCACCCAAGATTTTTAACACAGACTGCAAAATTTTAGTTTTACTCCAAATTCAGAGAGTTGCAGATAACATTTTTTTGTTGATGAAATTTCAATATCGCTTTTTTTTGGGGTAGGATACATTTTGAAAGAAGCGGTTTCTTCTTTTTCCACAACATTTTCCAATTTTTCTCTTCGGGGCATAAAAGGCCTATTTTTTGGAAATAGGTCAAACAAAGGTTCATG